>CM042014.1:95293891-97694381 GCA_023525715.1 Cichorium intybus
CATACATGCCCACACATTAAACCACCCGTCCTCGAGAACGACCCGACCCTACCCGCCATACAACAGCTACGGGCGTCCATCATACAACAGCTATGGACACGGGAAGGTTCTACCCATCATACAACAGCTATGGGTTCCCGGTTATGGCCCAGCCCATCATACAACAGCTATGGGACAAGGCAATAATCCAACTCGTCATACAACAGCTACGAGGGGACACGCATCAGTACTGAGCCCAACAACAAATAACCACAGATATAGAGCAAATCATATAACTGTAAATAACACACAAGATGCCTAACATGCAACATCGTATAGTAAGGTGAGGATACTCACCTGATTCGAAACCGCACAGATATACTTTAATATCTCCACTAGCTCGTCCACACACCTATATCCCACACATACAACTTGTCAAGCACTGACTAAACTTCTATAGACTTTCCTAAAGGACAGACCCAACGTTTACCAGCAAACCAGGGTCAAAACCAAACCTTAGGGTCAAACAGTCGCTCGTCGCGGCGTGGCTTCTCGCCCTACGCGCCGCGGCTACCATTGCACAATTACGGGGGTTCAGCCGAGTCCGCGCCGCTGACATAGCCAGTCCGCGTCGTGGCTCGTAACATTCCAAAATGTTATTAGCACTTAACAGTACATCAATCGGCTAGGGTTCCTTTCTACACCCTTCCTAGGATCAGAAACTACCCTAAGGTCACTTCCTTACGGACATGCAAGTCCATGCATGTCCTTGGTCCAAACCCTAAGTGCTACAAATCGTCTAAAGCTACAAACCAACTGGTAACACCATATGACGGGATAAAAAGGAAAGTCAGAAGAGTAAATCTTCTTACCTTACTTCTGAAGGACGGAGTGATGCCCACGATCCGTCCTAAACCTTCTCCCGCGTTGGATCTCCTTCTTCTAATCTCCCAAAACCTTCAAAGCCTCGAGACCAAAGAGTATCTACCGAAACCAGACGCCTCTACTCTAGAAAACTCCCAAAAACACGAACCCTAGGGCTGGGTCCCTTTATATAGGCGTTTAAATCCGAATTAGGGTTTTTCACTTTAGAGGCGCACCGCGTCGCGGGTTCTTTAGAACCGCGCCGCGCGTACAAATCCTACGCGATTCTAGATTCTTCCAAAAGTCGCGCCGCGGATTCATCCGGGCCGCGCCTCGGCGGAACGGGTCTTACAGAATGAGTTGATAAATCCGATGGCCACTTCATGATAAAGGACGATGCAGGATTGGTCGTACCTGGGCACTCGAGGATGCTTGATGACGAAAGGGTGATGCATGGCCGGTCGTTCCTGGATGTCTATTGTGACTTATGTGTATGAATGGAATGGATCGTCTGGTGTTTTTGGGAAATCACTAAGTTTTGTGCTTACTCTTTCACCCTAACTGTTTTTCAGGTATCATTTTGCTTGAGCGTGGAGCACGACACGACTGTATCACATCAGAGGTTTTGGTATTCAAGTCTTCCGCTGGATAATGTCTGTAAACGTTTTTGATAAACACGATTTTATATGTTTTAAAATGCCATATTTGATTTGGATGGTTTCTATTTCACAACTCGTTCTATGTATATGAACAGATTTTAAAACGAAAATTTTATTACAGAATTTGGGTCGTTACATCTTGCCACATCTCACGATCGTTGGCATGCTCGCTTGGGTCACCCGCGAGCTCCTGTCTTAGATTTAGTTCATTCAAGATTTTCAATTTCTTGTAATAAACATACAACTTCCTCTTTATCCAATGCTTGCCAATTATCTAAACATACTCGGTTGTCTTTTTATGATTCACAATCTGTTACTTATGCACCAATTGACATTATATACACTGTGATCTTTGGACATCTCTAGTCTTAAGCAAAACTGGCTACAAATACTACATGGTCCTTATTGATAATTTCACTCATTATGTATGGGTATACCCTCTTAATTCTAAATATGACACTTGTCTCACTTTTACAAAATTTCATAAACTTATCCATACTTAATTTAACTAGGCCATTAAGTCATTCCAATGTGATCTCGATGGAGAATTCGACAATAATGAGTGTAAATCTGTTGGGGTACAAAGACTCTCATGGATAGATGTTAGGCAAGCTTGGAAGGCCCACATTAAAGCTTTGTTATTGGGCTTTGACCTAGTTGTGGCTCCTACCTATATATAGTCTTGTTTATGTCATTTGTTAGGTAGAGCTCATATGCTTTATGCTTATCTTTTGTACATCTCACATATTTGATTAATAATCATTCGGCACCTTGAATATTTTTTTCGATCTTCACGTTATTATTATTCTGCATATGTCAAATCCGACTTTACAATTGATATCAGAGCCTTACCTTGAAGATTTAGCGATTATTTCAAAGGAACGATCTCGATTTGACAGCTTTTGAAGATTGTTACAATATTTCAAAGATTGTTGCTGAGTCTCTCATGAATTTTTTAATTCAATTTTTTTGTGTGTTATTGTTCATCACATCTGTTCATTTGCTATTCATCATGTTGAATCTGTTTCTTATTTTTCATTATTCATCACTCATTATTCAGATAACACTTTAGTGTTCATATCCATTTATTAAGCCCAAATTTGTTTCTATATCCAAATTCACAAATGTAAACACAAACTCGTGAACTGTTCATATTAGTCATATTTTTGAGTCATATCCTTGTCCTACTCGTACAGATCCAGCTTCACTGTTTTATTCATTTCCATTCTTAATCGATTGTTCAAAACGAAATGGTGATTCTCATGGTTCCTCTCGAACATGGAATCAACCTTTCATCACTTGATAATTGATTTCACTGGACATCATATTCCAGAGCTACGAAACGTGAGATGCACTAATTTATCTTGATGAAATTAATTTCATACACTCAAATCCAGATGCTATTGATGCCTGTAAGGAATCGACAAATGTTTTTGTATCAAAAATCGTGGACTATTTGATTTTGCTGATTGATTTTTTGGGATATTTGGGGAAGAACTCCCGATGGTGGTCTTGACTGACGTAAACCGGTCCTTAACGTAAAGTCCTTCTGATCTTGAATTTTGAACAAATAAGAAGAAATGATGTTTGTGATTCTGAATCGAGTCTTACCGGTACTTCAAATGACCAACGGGGTTAAGTGAAGAAAAGAATCGATGAAACGAAAAGAAAACGGGAAGTTTGGGAAGTGAATTGCAGAAAAGGGATGAGGCGTAAATCCCCAATGATGATGAACAAAATAGGATTCGAATATCTCCTTCGCAGGTGTTGATTGACTCAATCGGAAAGGAAAGGGACGGCAAAGTGAACCGAATCGGATGTATTGTTGGATGGAATCGGTAAGAAAAGAGAGAACGACGACGATGGGTAGTGAAATCGGTGATTCCGAAGAGGCTATAACCAGGTCTGTTATGCGATGATGTATTCGATTGAAGATGTAATCAGAAGGCGAGATGAAATCGAAGAAAATGGAGTGTAAACTGAATCGGAAAAGGTGAAGAGAACAAAATGGAAAGAATAAATTGGAACAACAGAAAACGAATGAATCAGAGATAAAAGATGAAAACCATGTGAAACCTTACATTCAGATGGTGATGACGAATGGTGACCCTACCTTCGCATGGTAGTGGCTTTACGTATTTGATCTGAATCGGATGAAGGTAAGCTGGGTTTGAGATCATATCGAAGAATAATATAATATGTTGATACACAGGGGCAGCTCCAAGAATTTCGTTAGTTACTCAGATCTAAAGAAAATGAATGAAAGGTAAATAAAAATAAACCTCATCACAGATTCTAATACATATAAAACATTATATATTAACTATTAAAAGAGAAAACATAACTATATATTAATATGTTAAATAAGGAAGAATGAAAATGGATAAAGAAAAAGAAAATAAAGTATGTATTGTTTGTACATCTTGGGTTTAGATACCATCTTCCACTACACACGGCAACACATTATTCCATTTCCACTGCACACGCCAAAAAATTAATTTCCTTGTGGCTTGTTTCCATTCACGAGTCTCTCTTTGTTCCACCATCGCGTAGCACATCACTTTGTCTCTTTTTTCCACCATTCATCCACAATTTCTTTATCTTCTCAACAGTGAAAATGGCGGAAGCTTTAGTCACTATTGCTGCCGAGGGGATACTGAAAAAGGTGTTGTCTATTGCTGCTGGCGAACTTGCCATTGCTTGGGGTTACCAAGAAAAGCTGACCAGTCTTCACAGAAATTTAGACCTGATTGGTGCCAAGTTGCGCGATGCAGAGAGACAAAAGGGAACAGAGGCTGTTATGGTGTGGCTGAAGCAGCTAAAAGATGTAGTGGGCGAAGCTGATGATGTGTTGGATGAGGTTCATTACGAAATGTTGAGGCGTGAGATAAAGAAACGAGATCAGATGGCGAGAAAGGTATCATGTCTTCCAAGCTTGAAAAAGTTTTCATTTCGTATTGAAATAGGTCATAAAATCGAAAACATCAATAAAACGTTGCTTGAGATCAATACACAAGCAAGCAGCTTAGGACTACAAAACGAACAATCTCCTAGACCTGTTCCAGATCGTCTCTATCGGGAGACTGTTCCACATCCAGAAATTTTTAAAATTGTTGGGAGGGATGATGATAAACTGCGGATCATAGATCATTTAACCCAATCAAGAAAAGATGAAAAACTTAGGATTGTTCCGATTGTGGGAATGGGCGGGATTGGTAAGACTGCTTTGGCTAAGTTGGTCTACAATGATAAAAAAATAGATCAACTTTTTAATGTTAAAGCATGGTTGTGTGTTTCTGTTAAGGTTGACATCAACACACTTCTCACAAAGATCTACGAATCTCTTACTGAAAAGAAACCTACATCGGACTTAAGGGTCAATTTAATAAAAAGTCTTGAAACGAAGTTGGCATCCAAAAGATATTTGCTCGTCTTGGATGATGTTTGGGTTGAAGAGAGGCCATATTGGGAAGAGTTTAGGAGTTGTATGCTAAATGTAAACTCAAAAAATGGAAGTGGCATTCTTGTCACTACACGGAAACTTGTAATCGGAACTCCTGATATGATCATGGATTCGTGTCGTCTAAAAGGTCTTTCCGAAGATGAGTGTTGGTCAATTTTTAGAGAAAGAGCATTTGTGGCAAGAAAATCACCATCTCTAGAACTAGAGGAGATAGGCCGCCAGATTGTGAGAAAGTGTGGCGGTTTACCATTGCTGTTAAATGTAATAGGTGGCATGTTGGCAAATAACAATGACAGAGACAAGTGGTTGTCCATCAAAAATAGCAAGGTTTGGGATCTAAAAGAAGAAACCCATAGAGTTCAAAAGAGTTTGGAACTGAGCTTTGATAATCTCCCCAATTCTACTGTCAAGCAATGTTTTGCATATTGCTCCATCATTAAGAAAGATACGGTCATGGAAAGGGATGAATTGATCCAACTTTGGATGGCTATAGGGTTGATTCAAGCAGACGAGGAAAGAAATAATGAGACGGAGGATGTGGGAAATGATATTTTCCAAATTTTGGTTAGCAATTCGTTGTTTCAAGATGTTGAAAGGGACGAGTATGGTCACATCACTCGTTGTAGAATGCATGATCTAGTGCATGATCTTTCGTTATCACTTTCCAAACATGAAAGCTTATGTCTGGTGGGTGCAACGGCAACGAACAGTGATATTGCTCATATCCATCAGGTTAGACATCTTGCATTTTACCAAGAACAGAACGAGGACAATGAATTCAAAGCCAATATTTCTATGTTCAGTGAAAGGGATACGGTGGCTAGAACTTTGCATACATTGTTCTTCGAAGGTGAAGTTGAGAAAAAAATTTCATTTCACCGATTCAAGGGCATGCGAATCCTAAAACTCAAAGGTTGTAGAATAGAGAAGATAGACGACTCAATTGGAGGGCTGGTGCATCTCAGGTATCTTGATTTGTCAGCTACCGATATCCTTGTTCTTCCAGAATCTATTGGAAAATTATACCACTTGCAAACTCTGAAATTGCAACATTGCCGTGATATCAAGTTTCCAAAATCCATGAGAAAATTGATAAGTCTGCGATATCTCAAATATGGGGGAACCATTCCTGCCAATATTGTGGGGCAATTGACTTCTCTTCGAACATTGCCTTCCTTTAGTGTGCTTAGAAAGAAGGGCCATCGAATTGAACAGCTAGGCCACTTGAAACACCTTAGTGGAAAGCTTTGTATTTCCAATCTAGAAAACATTAGTAGCAAAGACGATGCTGTCAAGGCATATTTATCTGGAAAGAAAAAATTATACGAGATTGAATTCGAGTGGAGTACGGCCAATCAAGGTGCCAACAGAAATGACAAGGATGTATTGGATGGCTTGCAACCCCCTGGAGAAGTGAAAATTCTGAAAATTAAAAACTTTTCTGGTGATAATTTTCCAGAATGGGTAATGAAGATGGGGATCAATATTAATGGGAAAGGGACTCTCATTAACAAGCTCGTGGAGATCACATTATCTAACTGTAGGAGTTGTCTCTCTCTTCCTGTGCTTGAGCACCTACCACATCTCCGAGATCTTGAGTTAAACAAAATGGACAATGTGACATGTTTAAGGAGTTCCTTAGGTGAATGCAACGATGTTAATGAATCAACGAAGCTTTTTTCTCCATCATTGAGATCACTCAAACTATATCGTATGAAAAGACTGGAAAAGTGGATAGATGGAGCAATCAACAGCTCAAAAATGATATCGCCTGTTCTCGAGAGGTTGCGCATTATTAATTGCCCAAAGATTATTGTCTTAGATGAATGTCATCCCCATCCTCTTGTTTCCTTAGAGATATGGACCTGCACAGGTCTGGTGTCCATTAAGAGCATACAAGGCCTCACATCACTCGTTTCTTTAAAAATCTACTTATGTCCTAATCTTTTAAGAATAAGCAATTTGCCCAGACAGTGTCATGCTTTGAAGACTTTGGATATTTTCCATTGTGACAAACTGACTTCCTTACCTCACGAAATATTTGACTGTTTTCCCTTCTTAAATGAGTTGACACTTGGTCCATTCTCGAAGGAGCTAGATTCTTTCCCAAGTCTCCAAGGCATTGAGAAGTTAAGGGGCCACCTTCACTCGTTGAATTTGATAGGTTGGGATCATTGGAAGTCAATACCAGAAGAAATTCAACAGCTCACGTCACTGGCTCAATTAAGGATAACTGGATTCGGAATTCGAGAGGTGCCAATGTGGTTAACCAATTTGTCATCTATTCAAGACTTATATATATTTCACTCGTTGCAATGGGCTAGATAGAGAAAAGGTTAAACAGGGAGCACCACGTGAAGCAAATGTTGTCGAATTAATGTAAATAGAGCTGTTAATTAGTTATTTGAGTGTGTTGGAGTATAAATATGTCGTATCATTCATTCTCCCTCTGTTCAATAATAAAATCTCTGCCCACATTCTCCCTCTTTTTAAACACAATACATCGGCCAATTTTGCAACGTTCAGATGTGCTTACTATTCTTTTAGAATTCATCATTGGACTAGTTATCTTGCGTGATGGTTCTCGTTCATTGTAACCGATTTTTACTATACCACAGATATAGTACTAATTTGCTGAATTGCAATATAAGATTTCAAATCTCAATATATATCATCCTTCTGTATGTTGATCCGAATAAAGCATCAGTATAATTTTCCTTAATTAGCATTATACACTCATCAATACTGTAAATATTTTTAATTTTAGTGAAGTATATAAGTTT
The DNA here is from genome assembly GCA_023525715.1 of Cichorium intybus. Classification (NCBI taxonomy): domain Eukaryota; kingdom Viridiplantae; phylum Streptophyta; class Magnoliopsida; order Asterales; family Asteraceae; genus Cichorium; species Cichorium intybus. The sequence goes on from CM042014.1 coordinate 95,301,640, forward strand.
AATACTTTCTAAACATAAATACGGGTCAAGATATAATGTTTTAATGGGTTAAGAACATAAATACGGGTCAAGATATAATGTTTTAATGGGTTAAGAATTTATTGGAATTGCACTTTAATTAGGAAAATGGATCTGTCGATCATGGCCTTAAGCGCCCAAAAGGATCCCACGTTTATTAATGTCATGCGACGGATTAGAGAATCTGATTGAGGGTCTGTTTGGTTGGACGTAATGGAATGACAAAAGAATGGAATGGAACAAGTAATGGAATGAACAAGGTAATGGTACCATTCCATTGTCATGTTTGGTTATGCTGGTGGTGTTAGGATCGAGACACTTAGCATACGGACACGGAACTCACACACTCAGCTCACAAATTAAGAACACCAGAATTTAACGTGGTTCGGTCTAATCTGACCTACGTCCACGGCGGGTAACTATGAGTTTATTACTTCTGTGTTCTTTGTGTTGTGTGGTACATTTTTCTGATGAGTAGCACATCTCTATTTATAGAGATGAAATTCAATGTGAACAAATAAGATTTCCCTTCAACAATATAGGCTGCAAAAATTCTCACCTACCTTTGAAAAAAAATCTTCACCAAACCAATATTTCACCTAACAATCTCCCACTTGAAGATTTTGAACAACGTAGTCTTTATCTATCGTCCAACTCTTGCAACAATTCTTCAATCTCTCACTTGAAGCCACGGAACAATCTTCACCTGTGCTTCAACTGTGCATTCCAAAAAACACTTTTGATCTTAGCTCTTTCCTAGTTACCCTGGCCTTCTCTTCAATTTACCTGAAGGCTAGTTGAAGCTTCCGTTAGCTCCAACACATTAGTCATGGCTAAGTCTGCCACTGACCTGTTCTCTGTCTCCACCGGCTCCCACTGAAATGAACTGCCCGATCCTGGAACATCCTGAGAACAAACAACAACACTCTCCATGTGTAGCAGATAATCTGGAGAGATTTTTACAGATGGAATACTGGTTTTCTTAAACCATTGTGTTCTGGGTATTCTAGCTGAGACACAACCCTTGCTCCCACTGCTATGAATGCCCTTGACTGGTTTTTCTAAACCATTCCAAACACGTTCAACCTGAATCTGACCTGTGACTCTGGGTTTGCCATCTGCAAAGCAAACCTTCTTCTGTCTATGAGACTCTATGAACCGGACTTTGGTCTTCTTCTGAACTGGGACGGTTACTCCCTCAGACGGTAAACTGACCATATATAATGAACCCCTCTTATTTCCACGAGCTATCACAAGATTTCCTTTGACTACCTTCCACTGTCCATTCCTGAACTTAATCTCATGCCCTGGTTCATCCAACTGCCCAACAGAAATCAACTGTTTCTTCAGACTTGGAATTACTCGGACGTCCTTCAAAGTCCATGGACCGACTGGAGTCTTCAGATCTAAGTCACCTATGCTCGTCACATCAAGAACCTCATCGTTCGCCAGTCTTACCTTACCAAAATCTCCTTCTTTCAGATTCCGCAGTGCTTCACGGCTGTGGGTAGCGTGAAATGAAGCACCCGAATCCATAACCCAGGAATCCACATTGCTCTCCACACTACAGATCAAAACATCATCATCTGAATGGTCTACTGCAACGTTAACTTCTTTCTTGTCTTTTGGACATTGATTCCTGAAATGTCCAACCTCTTTATAGTTCCAACAAGTCACATCATTTCGAGTCCTCGACTGACTCCTTCTCCTGTTCCTGCTCCCACTACCTCTGTTATTTTTTTACCTCTGACCGCATTTAATTGTTCACTTGATGATTCCCCGAAATTTCTTCTTCTGACATCTTCGCCTAGAATTAAATCCCGAATTCCCTCAAAAGTGAGCTCTTTCGATCCTGCGGAACTAGTAACGGCTGTAACTGTTCCAGACCAACTGTCAGGTAATGATGATAACAGTAGTAAAGCTTGAACTTCATCCTCGAACTTTATTCCCACTGACGCAAGTCTGGATAAAATCGAGTTTAAATTGTTGATGTGCACTATAACTGAACTTCCTTCCCTCATCCTTGTGTTGACTAGTTCCCGAATCAGGAAGACTTTATTTGCTGCCGACGGCTTCTCGTACATATTAGACAATGCCTCCATGATTCCCTTTGTCGAGGTCTCCTTCAAAATGTTGAAGGCAACATCCTTTGACAACGCTAGTCTAATAAATGCCTTGGCCTTTTTATCCAAAGTCTCCCACTGTGCCTGTGTCATCGCCTCCGGTTTTTCACCTAAAACTGCGTCCAAGTCTTTCTGCACGAGCAAATCTTCAATTTGCATCTTCCACCAACCAAAGTCCTTCCCATCAAACTTCTCAATCTGAATCTTGCTGCTTTCTGCCATTATAACGGACAAGCTGCACCTTTTTCAGAAATTAAGGGTAAAAAATGCAAATTTTCTGAAGTTTAGGGGCTCAACTGCACTTTTCTGAAAGTTCAGGGGCTAAACTGCACTTTTCTGAAAGTTCAGGGACCTAACTGCAATTTTCTGAAAATTCAGGGGCTAAACTGTACCTTTCTGAAAGTTCAGGGACTAAACTGCAATTTTCTGAAAGTTCAGGGACCTAACTGCAAATTCTGGAACTTCAGGGAACTGTTTTGCAAATTCTAGAACTTCAGGGACCTATTTTGCAAATTTTGGTACTTCAGGGACCTGTTTTGCAAATTCTGGAACTGCAGGGACCTATTTTGCAAATTCTGGTACTTCAGGGACCTGTTTTGCAACTTCTGGAACCTCAGGGACCTGTTTTGCAACTTCTGGAACCTCAGGGACCTGTTTTGCAAATGCTACAGTACCGCTACAGTATCGTCTTCTCCGGCAAAACTCCGGTGCTACAGTGTCGTCTTCTCCGGCGAACTGGTTATTCCGGCCAACTTTCCGGCGAGTTTTGACCAACTTTGACCGGTGATTTGGAGGTCTTCCGACGCTCAAAAAATTCGAAAAAATATATTTTCGGAATCTGCAGAACGAGACGTTTCGAACGGCGTAAACCAAAACCGTTTTTGAGACAAAAAATTTTCGACCCAAAAACAGAAAATCACTCTCTGGAGCTATACCAAGGCTCTCATACCACTTGTTAGGATCGAGACACTTAGCATACGGACACGGAACTCACACACTCAGCTAACAAATTAAGAACACCAGAATTTAACGTGGTTCGGTCTAATCTGACCTACGTCCACGGCGGGTAACTAGGAGTTTATTACTTCTGTGTTCTTTGTGTCGTGTGGTACATTTTTCTGATGAGTAGCACATCTCTATTTATAGAGATGAAATTCAATGTGAACAAATAAGATTTCCCTTCAACAATATAGGCTGCCAAAATTCTCACCTACCTTTAAAAAAAAATCTTCACCAAACCAATATTTCACCTAACAGGTGGAATGAAATGAGTCATTCAACAATCTTGTTTGGTATGTACAAAAACAGAAATGAATGGAATGAAAATAGGTAATAATGTCAAAAATACCCCCACAAAAAAGTCACACAATTCATTATTTTCTACATTATCTAATCAAAAGTTATAATTTCAACTGTAATAAAAAGATATAAATTGATAACTTTTTATTCATAAAAAAACAATAAAAACACATATTATAAACTTAACTACTTAAATATATCCCTAATAATATAGAAAAAAAACTAGATGGAAAAATAATTATTCAATTTTTTTTATTAAATATATCCCTGTTAAAAAAATTGTTTAAAAAAATTTATTAACAGATCCCTATTATAAAAAAAAAAGTGAAACAAGGAGCTCTGTACACGTTACCCTACGGTACCCCCTCTTCCTCCTTATGCCTCTCAACATCGATCGATGTCTACCCACTGTATATCACAAGATCTAAAATCCAAAGTTCAGGAATCGAAGGGTCGAAAGCTTCAAATTAACATCTGAAATCGAGGTCAAAGTACAAGTTCTAATCGACGAGCTCCATCCATCTGAAATCGGAGGTCAAATTAAGAGGTGGAGAGGGAAAGAAGCTCCATCAATTTCAGTTGCAATTGACGAGAAATCGCCGGTGGCTGCTGCCACGGCGGTGGTGTCGGTGGTCTACTGCGACGATGGTGGCGCCAGTGGTATACTCAGGTAAGTTGTTTTTCTGTGGAAGTTAATCTCATTCCGGAAACCTTGTACAACGTAAAAGCACATACACTGTATTCTGTATTCTGGAAACAACAAGACTACAAAGTTGATTCTGGAAACAACACGAACTGTTGGCGTCGGTGAACTTGCTTGATCGTTGTATATCGTTGGTTTGCTTGTTTAATTGAAAATACTGTAAAACTTGATTGATGGTTGATCGCTGGTTTAAATCTTGATTATTCTAGGTTGTATATAGAATCAATTCACGCTAATATAAAGGAGATTGTTGCTGATTTGGAGGGAAATGGTGATGAGGTTTCAACATGATCATGTAAGGAGGGTAAAATGGGAATTTGCCCCATTACAGCTTGAATGGAATAAAAAAAAAAGCAAGGGGACCCCCTTGAATGAAAATCCCGTGTTTAGAAGGAATGAGATTCCTTTGTGAATGAGCCATTCCATTCCATAAGTTAACCAAACAAGCCATTTTCTATTCCCTATTAATGGGCCTTTCCATTCCCCCTTTGATTATGGCCAACCAAACGCAGCCTGAGTGTTTTCTCATTCCAATAATGTACGATTTATAATTTAACTACCTTAATAACCCAGTTAATATGGTTTGGAAAATAAAAATAGCAAAAATAAACAGAAAATTACAAATATATGGGTATAAATATCAACTAATAAATCATAAAATAAAAAGTATTTAGATTGTAATTTGATATTTTTGAAAGACCCAAGAGATATTAAATATTCAATATAGTATATAATATTAAATATTAAATATTCAATATAGTATATAATATTAAATATTAAATATTAAATATAGTATATAATATTAAATATTAAATATTAAATATTAAATATTCAATATAGTATATAATATTAAATATTCAATATAGTATATAATATTAAATATTAAATATTCAATATAGTATATAATATTAAATATTAAATATTCAATATAGTATATAATATTAAATATTCAATATTCAATATTCAATATAGTATATAATATTAAATATTCAATATAGTATATACAACCAATATAATACATTTATGTCGTTTGAAAATAAATTACATTAAACTGAAAGTTAAAAACTATAATTGAAGAGAAATGAAAATAAAATATTGTAATAGACATTATCATAAAAGTTGGATGCTAAAAATATTATATTTTTAAAACGGGTAAAAATATTATAGTTTTTGAGACCATACAATTTTATAGTAATTAAATGTTATCATAATATATTGTATAAATAAAAAGCACCAATTACTAACTTGATCAATGTATCTTCTTCCATTAGACACAATCTCGCTCCTACAGGTGCAAAAGAACCACATCATGTTAAATCAACACGTCTACTACTCCTTTGATAAATTCAACTTTAATCAATGAGAAAAGTAAAAAAATGTACTAAACACATTCAAGCAGCCAATATCACTAATTTTTGGTGCATGATTCCATATGAGTGTTTTTAAGCTTTACATCTCTATGTATTTTAAATTCATTAAAAACATTCTAAAAGTCACCATCAGATGATATAAATTCAAACCATGAATGATACAAATTCAAAATCATAAAAGGATTTTTATATGAATAAATAAAACATTTTCATTGTAAAAGATAACAAACATCAAACGAACGACGGCCATGTATATAAAGAAGAATTATAATCAAGTGTAAAGTAAGATTTTAGCTCTTTGCAAGCTTCTCTATAAAACAGGAGCTTCTTTGGACTTCCATCAACGCATATTAACAAAGAAAAATACCCCAGTTAAAACCCTTTTGCATACACTCTAAATATGTACGTGTGAAGTTCCATAACCAAAAAGTTTTAAGCTTTACAATGTTGGCTTCTTCCTCTTTCTTTTCCTGAAAACCATTTCACTTTGCAGGTCTCTATTTGTTCAATATTCTTGCGATAATTCTTGCTATCGCAGGATGTGATTCAAAGTGTTATAATCTTGTTACACTTAGTCTGACCATATTTGTCCATGTCTCGTTCTTTCAGACTGCATCATTTTTGCTTCTAATTTATAATTAAGTTGGTGTTGTCAGTTTTCCACCTTTGCAATTTATGTTTGGTATTCAAATAAAGATTATACATATTAACATATACACAAAAAGTCACACGCACAAACACAGTCATATACACACACAAATATAGGTACAAATACACAATCACACATACAATGACATACACATACATATATAGTCATACACACAGTCACATGCATACAATTGCACAACCACAACAACACACATGCACAAGCGCTCATAACATTACACACAGCTGTATACACACAAAACAATGTACTTACAGTTTTACCAACAATAACATCCTACATTCAAAAGATTTCCTAATAAGTACAACATATTTTGAAAATGCATGCCTTATTATGATATTGAAAAGTAAAAATAAGATGATCCAATAAACAAATAAAGTATGTTGCTGTTTCTTGTATTTATCCACAGAATAAATAAAGTGCTATAAAAATGCAAGAAATAGCAATGTATTTCTCATATCTTTCTGTTAGTCTGTTGTACTTTCAGCTTTTTTTAACGTATAACGTTGTAACCGAAAGAAGTTAAAGTATGATGGTATTTCTTATAGTATAGATAATAATTTTCCTTTAAATTATGTTACTATTTCTTCTTTATATGAAACCATGATAATAAGACTAAAATTGGAAAAAAAAAATCAATTTTTGGACTAAACACAATAAAAAAACACAGGGATAAGCTTTCTAATGTACTCAATATAGAATGAATACAAAATGCTCCATTTGCTTTCTGGATTTTACTTTATCTACTCCAAAATTGAATATATTTTTTTAAATCTAGTCATTTTCCAAGGTTTCAAATCCCTAATCAACTTCTTTATATATTTATTGCACGCCAAAACCATAGAAAAGATCCAACCAAAAAGTAACAATGCCAAACTAGATTGCATGTTAAGTCTTTACTCTCTGATCTAGTTTTACTGTGTCTCAACATACTTGGGTCAGTGAATATGAGAAATATATAATTATTAGTTAACCAAAAAGTATGAGTGAGTGGTAGAATGATAAATGCACAAATAAAAAAAATTCTAAAAGGGTTTTTATGTGTAGGATGACTCATCTTGGGGCATTTTATTTTTATGCATTTATAGTATTTCACAAACTAAAATCCAAAAATTTATACTTAAACTACAAATCTAAATTAGTTGCACCTTAATAGTGACTATTGTCAAACCTGATTCTTTGTCACTACTTTGTTGATATTAAACCCATGTCTAATAGATTTTCTTCTCTAGTTTCCTCTTTAATAATACACATGCTATGTTATCAATTAACTAACCATGGTTAGTTTACTTTCAACTAATAAAACTATCATTTAACCATACTTTAGCCATTGTTCTTATAATGGGGAAGTATGTATGATCAATCTAAACTTTTGGTAGATTGATATTTGAATTTCACAATGGAAAACTTCATTTGATCAATAAAACGTTAAAATTTGGTGCTAAATTGTTTTGAATTCTTTTTACCCAGGTTTATAATCTTTGTCGTAGTCAATAAGATCAAAGAATCATATACTCCAAATCATGTTCTTTGGTTTTTGAGCATCAAAGATTTAAAACGAAAGCCATTTTGCTATGAAAATACTTGGGAAAGAGGATGGATCAAATTCCAATAAACAGTTAAACAAAGTGCATTACCCTTAGAGCTTATAAACAAGTTAAACAACATGCATCACCTTTAATCAAATTCATAAAGACCGAGACACAAACCAAAATGTAGTTACACTAAAATAGATCATTAGAAACCTGATCTTCTCGAAGGAGTAGTAGATGTTGCCGCAACCAATTATTCCTTTAATAGGTGTTAGCCAAATATTTCCATACAAACCGCCCAAAGTGAGCAAATAATAACATAGATATTAATAACTAATTGTATTGATAAAAATCAAAATCTCATTCATATATAGTGCATAAAAAACAAATGAAGGGTTTATATTAAAAATGAGAAAAATATAAATTAACCATTTTGCAATCAAAGAAACCTTCACCTATTTCTCTATTCTTCGGTACAAACATGATAGGAGAGCATATTATAAGTGATTTTAATCCATAATTGGTCATGTAATAACCACATTTAAACAAATTAAAGAAGAAAAAGTCATATCTCAAAAGGGTTGTGGAAGAAAAAGTTGAATTAGAAGCATGGACCTTTAAATTGAAGTGGGAGCTCGCGTTTATGTTGGGAATAAAGATTTAGTCGAAGTCCTTATGATTAATGAATACCACAGTCACTATTTCCTGATGATTTAGGCGAACCAACAAAATGAATCAATAGATGATGCAAAAATAACATGATTCATTAAAAAAATTCTCGAAAAACATTACAATGATTTTGTTGTTATTCACTAAAATTGTTCGTAACATGAATAAAACCTTGATGTATTAAAAAATGATTCATCAATATGTTTCTTAAGAATTTTTTCCTATGAATCATTTTATATTTGATTTATCTAGTGATTCATTTTGGCGGTTCGTCAAAAACCCATGTAAATAAAAAACATTTAACCCTCTTACCAAAATTTTATTTCTTATTTGATACTTGTATATATATATATATATATATATATATATATATATATATATATATATATATATATATATATATATATATATATATATATATATATATATATATATATATATATATTGAGTCGAGTTATATAGATAACCTAAATAAATGAGAGAACCTAGGAACTTTTTTTCAACACAATATTTTTCAAAAAAAAAAATTATACCTAATTTTTTCATTTTGAGCGACTAAGAGTTATACAAAAAAATTCAAAAAAATAATTTTTTTTATATTTATATGGATATCCATATAAAAATTCACATGTATATGCATATATAAGCTATTTTTTTCAAAACAAAATACTTCAATGTGACGTATGTACAACGTCTAAGAGTTTAAAAAAAATCATTTTTTTGCATATGCATATTTTATGAATACGCTTATGCATATGCAAAAAAGGAAAATAATGTTTTTTTAAATTTTTTTTAAAACTCTTAGGCGTAGTATAAAAAAAATTGGGTATATTTTTTTTGAAAAATATTGTGTAGAAAAAAGTTCATAAAATGGTTTTTAGGTTCTCTCACTTTTTTAGGTTCTCACTTGAACTTAACAATATATATATATATATATATATATATATATATATATATATATATATATATATATATATATATATATATATATATATATATATATATATATATATATATATATATATATATATATATATATATATATATATATATATATAATCAAGATCGGGTGAGAACTTATGAACCAAGATTCAAAATTAGTTATGATCCAAGATCCAAAACGAGTTATGATGCGAAACGAGATATGATGCAAAACGATTTTTAAACGTCAAACGTTAAAAAAAATGGAAAAAACGAAAAAGGTAAAAAAAAACTGGAAAAAAAAACAAAAAATAATATTTAAAACAATAAAAAACGAAATAAAAATAAAAAACCCGGCTAAATTATGTTGTACGGACGTGAGTAACATGTGATTATATCTTCGAGTCCGTATTACGTTCCATGGATGAGCGACGCATGAGATTACGTCAAATCCGATAATTACGTTTGACGTTATTGCCCTTAAGGAAATGAGTGGACGAGAATTGTCCTCGCAGTACTCACCCAAATTGAAGTCCTCACCGGATCCGGACCCTATATATATATATATATATATATATATATATATATATATATATATATATATATATATATATATATATATATATATATATATATATATATATATATATATATATATATATATATATATATATATATATATATATATATATATATATATATATATATATAAGGGTATCCATTAGCGTGTAGATAACGCCTGGTTTACATACAAAGTACACCCAAAAATTTTTGTTTTCAAAACATACTTACATGAACAGTTTTTCAAAATATCATTACAATAATTGGTGTATATTATAACAACCGCGACACAATTATATATTTTTACGAATCGATCCCACGATTCGAGTCGGGCGCTACTTACGTTATACCTTTAAAACAACCAAGCAATAAGTGTGAGCTATGAAGCTCAGTAAGTAACCAAATCCAGTAATCACTTAGTCATACAACAAACAACCAAGGGTTGGAACTACATTCATCTATTTGCACCATCGTGTGGTTTATAGTTATTCTTATCATAACATATTGTACAATGCTTATCATTTGCTCTCATAAAGGAACCAATCATACAATATCTTATCCCTTAAACATTATCCAGTCATCTATGTATGGTTCAACCGCCCTAGCTATGTTCGATTACCAATGTCATCCTTGTCACTTGGACATCAACCTGCCACCTAGGCATTAACTCTTTCCCATAAGCGAAACCCACCACTAAACACATCCTCCATTCCACATTGGCACAAAACTTGCAACCTGTGCATTATCTATGACACATGAACACTAGCCCCATCACGTTATCTCTAATCTTGCCCCGTAGTCACTAACCGATCATATACACAATAACCTTTCCAATTATACATGGCATGCTATACAAGTAAATCCTTGACAACTAGGTATTAACCATGCACATTAGTGTTAACGTTGCCAAATAAGCACCAACATTGTTATATAAGCATTATCCTTGCTAACAAGGCACTAATCAAACCAAGTAGATATTATATGTGCCACCTAGGCATTATTTACCCCAAATAGATAATATCCATCCACACAAGAACTATCTAGTCACTAAAGCAATATCCATGAACACAGTTACCATCTAGATACTAAGTAACATTCAGCTACACTTGCAATTATCATGACACAAAAGTAGCATTTAAGCCACATAGGCTGTAACGAGACACACATTCAATATCAAATCATATAGGAAATTACCAAGCCATTAAGCCAATGTATCAAGTCATAAAGGCAATACAAAGCCACATATGCAAATATCAATCCACTAAGGCAAATATCAAGCCACTAAGGCAATATCGAGCCACATGGGTAAATATCAAGTCGTTAAGGCAAATATCAAGCCACTAAGGCGAAGAATCAAGCCACCAAGGCAATGTCTCACAAAGACACACATTAAAGTTATATAAGCAACCCCACAAGCCACATAGGCAACACATATATTATCGTGAATTAATTAGGCATGATCTAAACAATTACACAACATGAAGGTAACATTAACACTACTATGCTTTGTATCAATCGTATCGAGGAATGCTAGGTTACTCACTTTGAGGTTCTTGATGTGAAATAAGTTCCTAGTACTTAGTTTCTTTAGTCTTCCTTCCCGTTCCCAAATCTATCAACATACAACAATCATTTATCCTTTTTACATTTTCTGTATAACCGCTTATTCCAACACATTTTACCCTTTCATCTAGAATCACTTTCTAATTTACAAAAAGGAAATAATCTAGACTCTTATAGCTTTCCAAATATGCTAATCTCATACTCATATGATTTAGCAATGATTTTATATGAATTTACCAACACAAAAAAATGTGCTATCAAAATTCATTTGGCAACACCATATAAAAACTGTGATTTTCATTAACCTTTGAAATCTCCATGGAAATTGATTGGAATCTTTAAAGAACCACTAGTAATGTTCATTTTCATCCAAAACACAATTTTGAACCACCAGCGGTGGTGGAGGGACTAGATCGGAAAAAAGAGGGATTCTAGTTGTATGATATCTAATGAAACTGTCGTTGGAATTGAGATCTTATTCAAAGATAAAGATCTCAAATATCTGGCGTTTTTCTTTGTATATTATAGGGATGATCCGATCCGCAAGGAACATGATTGGGAATTGTTTGATCGTCTTTCTCTAAGGAAGAGGCAAAATAGAATCAACTTGAACTCGGTACCACTATTTGAAATCTTAGTGAAACATTGGATTTGTTATCTCATGTCTGCTTATCAAAATCATAGATTACACAAAAACCCAAATTCTAGGGTTCATAAGACTATAACTTCACTATTCATGATTCTAAGTTATTCTTTAGTTAGAAAATGATCATTTGATGCTTAGACGCAAGAAAAAATTTCTTGGGATCATAGGGACTACCCACTCCCAACTCATAATTTTGGATTACACACCACTTTGAACCCAAAACGGGTTTCCAACTAAGTTGCTAGGAATCTTCCAATTTCATGAACAATTCTTCAAATTCATGCTTGGTTCTTCATGTATGGCCAAAATCGCCATCTCTTTACTCCCTATTTTGGAAATCGTAGCTTATAGCTGAAAAGAGGGGGAAATTCCACTAATACATGCTACCTTTCAACACATGTCAAAATTGACCCCTCACATTTCCTATCTTTCACAACCTGCCCCAAAACTTACTACTTAATTGGAACTCTTAAGTTTTTTTTTTGGGTTTTACCCCATATATAAAATTATTATTCACTTCAGTCCTCAACTATATCAACCTTAGTTTATAGTTTCACCATTTTGGCAAAAATGGAACTTCTAATAAAATTTCTTACATTTTAGTCCTCATCCCACCGGACCATCACATTACTACCACCATATTTTTAAACATATATCTTAGGATTATCCAAGGGAGTTAACTCATGCATACCAATTCAAAAGTGGTGTTACAAGTTCTTTCCCCCTTCAAAAGATTCAACCACAATTTCGATTTTAATTAAATATTTAGATCTCATCTATGACATCGTTCACCCTTGGTAGTGATTGGATGGATTGCTAAGGAGAATGGTCCTACCAATCACATCGTAAAATCACTTTCATACAAGATCAACCACCTCAACCAGTTTATATAAAATTTCTTATACCTCATACATATGTAACACCCAACATATATATCTAGAACCACTCAAGTCATCGTCCTATCAGCAATGCGACATACCAAGAATCAGCTCCTAGAAACAATTTGGGGAAGTTTCTTGCCAGGCATAAACCTGCACATGCTTCCCAATTTATAGCCCAATAATGAATCAAATCAAGAACCATCGCAATCAACCAACTTTTTCTGTACATATGCACTAGTCATTCAATATGTCAACTAGGTACTGCACCTTCTTACATGACTGACACACAAAGATATAACCTCATTATCTTTTTAAATATAAATGTCATTTTTATCCTTTAAGGTCTTATCCAATCCCCCCTTATCAATCAGCATATAAACCGTACATATATTTAAAATCATAGCACATCTTGCTATAGTGTGTTAAAGAATAGAGTACAGTTACTCAAGCAACAAAAATTCAATCTCAGCCATTAAAGCTACACTTCCACCACTAAGCTATGACCTAGCCACTAAGGCCATAACTCAGCCACCAAGGCCACAACTCAGTCACCAAGGCTACAACTCAACCACCAAGGCTCAATTTTGATTCAACGATTATCTATCCTGACACTTAAATGATCATCTATCCTGCCACTTAAGCCTATACACACATCAATCACACATGCACGTACAATCCATTAGTAACTAATACCCATGGGATGTCAACCCACTAGATAAATATATCTCCATAGGTGATCGGTCAGGTTTCCATCACTGCCCTAAATGTCAATCCTAACTCATTACTCATTATGTCTTACTTACCAGCCACATACTGCTACAATTTGACAACCTAGTCATAATTATCCAAACAATTCCACTCATCATTTCTTGTCGATTCATATGCAACGACCCTCAAACCTATGTTTCTTGACTTGGCCGTGAATGAGATTGAAGGTGTCGTGAAATAGTTTTTGTTGTGGATTCCAAGGAGCAGGATATGTTTCATGCTGTGATTGGATTTTTCTGGTGATGTTGCTGCCTGCAGTTGGGAGCCATTGCTCCTTTCTTTCCTCTGATTCTCACATACACATACATGTCACATGATTCCTTTAGCCATGACCGCACCAAGCGAGGAAATATTGAGCCGAGAAAATAGAAGACGGTTGAAGGAGTCATAACAGCAGGAATTCTTGGGAGTCGATTTCATAAAATTGGGACAGCGGGAAAGGAGTAAGAATATGTCGAGTTCATGGTCTAAGAAGGAATAAAATGGCTCCACTTGGAGGCTACTTCATTTGCAATGTAAGTTTAGTTTAATTCTTTTCGTTCCTTGCCAAACCGCAATAATAACACTAGCATAGTACCACCATGAACCACCAAAACACTATGATAGGTTGTATCTGTTATCATGACCCAAAATCAGCCTTTAGAGTGAGGTTAAATTGGTGTTTTGGGCTGTCCAAATCATGTGAAGCTTATTAGATGTGTATGAAAGAGTTGGTACCAACAATATGTGCTTAGGATAAAGTGATGATGTTTACGCTAAGTTAAGTAATGTTATATGTTTGTGAATGTATAAAAGTGATATGTGAATGCATGTGATTGGTATAATAAGTGAGTACTGTGTTTCTCACTAAGCGTTTCCGCTTACCCGTCGAATTCTAACATTACAGGTTTAAGGCGTACTTTTGGAAAGGGCACGGCGTGATTGCTCCGAGCTCGTATCAGAATAAACGAAGGGACCTTTTAAGTAATTTATTATCTTAAGTCTTCTGTTTTTAAATGTCTTTATTAATTTTATGTTTTGGTAACACCATTACTCTGATACGGACTATTTAATTATCTTAAAATGTTTTACATCATTTAAAACTTTTTGTGTCCAAAAGTGTTAGATTTACTTAATGTTTTATTAAAAAAAAATTAGGGTGTTACAAGTTGGTATTAGAGCATAGTTTGAGGGATTTAGGCATATACATTCTGGTGTGTCTAAACTCAAACTAAGGCTTTAAGAATGTTTTGACGATAAAATATTTTTGAAAAGTCAAGTTTTAACAAGAAAATGATACGAGACGAGCAACCAGCCGGAGTTCAACCGGGATGAGTACACTTTGTATTCGATAATATGTTATATGAATGACGAAAAGTTAAAGTAGTATGTCACAAGTTTAATAATTCCATGAAATGGAAATGTATGTAAGTGTGTATTGATCTTATATGATGACATTAAGTAAAAATGTCTTATTATGATGAATATTATAGCTAGGTGTACATTGGACGTGCCATGATTATGTTATGTCATGTATGATTTAGATGCTTGTAGCTTATATGTTCTAGTACTAGTGTGTAAAGTATGTGAATTGTTATGTGAAAAGCTATGCTTGGAATGCGGTGTGTATTAATAACTTATGTGTATGTTTGACTACTAAGATTGATGTCGACGATTTACAGCACGAATGCCTTAGCAATGTAAAACTAGAATCTTATAGGCTTAGAATTTTCATTTGGCCTTTCTACATGTTCTTGTTTGATTGTTACTTTAGGGTAGAGTCAACTATTCGAAGGCCTATCTGGTTCGGTGTTGTGCATGCCTAAGCATGCATGATGTATTTTGCCATCATTGATGAATAACGTGAAAGGTGTAAACCTTTAAAATGTACTCTTAGGAAAACCTAAGAATACTAGAAGTATATATATATATATATATATATATATATATATATATATATATATATATATATATATATATATATATATATATATATATATATATATATATATATAAGTAATAGATACATGCAATCGGGAACTAGTGGTGAAGTCAAGACATTGTACGTACAGTGTGTAAGATGTGTTATGGCGCACGTATCACTACTGACACATGGTACACACTGTGACATGGCAGAATCATAACGGTTTCTGTGGATCAAGTCATGGGTAAAGTGTAGAAGTAAAACTTGCTAGGAGAAATAAGATGCTTAATAGTGACTAACATGTCCTACCTGTGATGTAGTCCTAGCATGTTCAATGCTTCAGTACTTATTAATAAGTAAGTAGTTATCAAAGTATAGATAAGGTGACATAGTGAATGTAACAAAAGTAGCCGGACGTGGAGTTACCCTATCCCAACACTTCACAGACAGGCTAGGTTGCTAATACGAGGAAAGTTATATTAGATCTATATGGTCAAGAATCATTATGAAATGATATTGCTAATAACATATGATCCTATAGGGTCACACCTTTATCAACTTGGTACTTATTGAATATTTATTAAGTATTTGATAATTAATAAATAAATTCAACTCTTGTATTTAGTTAGAGAATAATTATTGTTTTGTGAAAATAATAATTATAAGGAGTTAAAATAATAATTATATCACATGGTATGATATATTAAGTCATGTACAAAGTTTTGGACACTTTGGGTTACATTACGATGTAACTAGACTTAGTTAGTTTCTAATGGAAGAGTGTTGGGCACTTGTCCTTTTACCACCATAAGAGAGTTGGGTGGAGGTTGCTTGTCAACCTTCACCTTACACACCCATACTTCGTATAATTATATCTTTTGCATTTAATGATAGTATGGGTCATGGTACTCTCTTGTGAGTATAAAAGAGAGTGCGATGCAAAGTTTGCATCTAGTTTTTCTCTAATCTAGTCTCAAAACGTGGCTAACTCCTTTTCTCCCTCTACTTTCTACTTTTCTGAAGTTTGTTCCAAGTTTCAGAGTGTAGAATCACTTCTCATTTAGTGCTTAATTTGTTAAGTACTTAAAGGCTTAAGAAGTTCGTTTTATAAAATGGACTAGCATTCCAAGTGCCTTTACCTTGGTGGTGGATACTTATAAAGAAATCAAACTTCTTGATTTTTGCCATCTACTTCAACACCCCAATACCGAGAGGGTTCAGAGGCTTCAAAGGTTATCTCTTTAAAACATCCTATGTATGTTTTTTAATATCATTCTTACCCATGTAAATGGATCCTTGATGGTTTTGTTTAAAATGGTATAAAATAAACTAGTAATATTAAAAAGCTTTCGTTGCCGTTTTAGCGTAACACGCTCCATTTTATTTATCAAAACTCATCATTGGTATCAGAATAGTGGCATAGTGTCACAACTCACTCCACCCGGAACGTTACACTTCCCTTCCTCATTCGTTCAGGGGATATGCCCAACTGCTGCCCATATCATGAATATAGTCCCAACTAAAAAGGTTAGTAAGACACCATACGATTTATGGCATGGAAGGGTTCCACCAATGTCTTACTTAAAGATTTTGGGGTTGTGAAGCTCATGTTAAATTAGACACTTCTAACAAGCTTAAACCCAGATCTCAAAAGTGTATCTTTGTGGGATACTCCAAAGAAACCATGGACTATTACTTCTTTAAGAAAGAAGAAAATCGAGTTTTATAGCTCAAAAAGTCGTCTTTCTTGAAAAATACTTTGTTATGAATAAAGCAAGTGGGAGCCCTATTGATCTTGAGGAGATTCGAGAAACACAACCTATAGTTGAGAATAACACTCTACCTTATATGTGGAGCCTGAGACTGTTATCCAAATGCCAAACGACACACCAACTGTACGACGCTTAAGTAGACCTTGACAAGAACATGACAGATATGGATTTTTCATTCCTGAAGAGGAAGTCTTCTTAGTGGATCGATGTAACCCTACTAATTTCAAGGTAGCTACTCCATATTTAGAATCTAATAAATGGCTTGAGGCCATGAGAGCTGAAATTCAGTCCATGAGTGATAATCATGTATGGGACTTGGTTGACTTGCCTATTGACAGTAGGATTGTTGGAAGCAAGTGGATCTTCAAGAAGAAGATTGACATGGACGGTAATGTACAAACATTCAAGGCACGACTTGTTGCTAAAGGATATACTCAAGTTCATAGTATTGACTACGAAGATACCTTCTCGCCATTTTCCAAGATTAAATCCATTAGAGTTATCATGGCCATAGCCGCATATTACGACTGTGAGATATGGCAAATGGATGTCAAAACTGCTTTCCTTAATGGATATCTTGAGGAAGATGTCTATATGGAACAGCCTGAAGGTTTTTTTCAATCCAGATAACCTAAAGAAGGTGTGCAAACTGAATAAGTCCATTTATGGATTGAAACAAGCATATAGGATTTGGTATCATCGATTTGATGAGAACATCAAAAAGTTTGTTTCTCAAAAAGCCCTGATGAACCATGTGTATACATCAAAGCAGGTGGGAGCAAAATTATTTTTCTAATTCTATATGTAGATGACATATGGTTGATCGAGAAAGATAGCCCAACATTGAAAGAGACTAAGGCTTATCTAAGCAAGTCTTTTCAAATAAAAGATCTAGGGGATGCGGCATACATACTAGGTATTGGGATCTATAGCGATAGATCCCAACGACTCATTGGATTGAGTCAGAGTTCGTACATTGATAAAGTCGTAAAACGCTTTTTAATGGAAAACTCAAAACGAGGAATTATAGGTATGTTTCCTGGCACCATTCTTTTTAAGACAGACTGTCCAAGTTCAGATGATGAGATAAAAAAACGAGTCGCATATTGTATGCTTCAGCAGTAGGCTCAATTATGTATGTCATGACATGCACAAGACCGGATGTAGCTTATGCACTAAGTATGACTAGTCGATATCAAGCTAATCCTGGCAAAAAGCATTCGATGGTAGTAAGGAACATTCTTAAGTAATTGAGAAAGAGTAATGACATGTTCTTAGTTTATGGAGGAGTTAATGAAGAGCCTGTTGTAAGATGTTACACCGATACTAGCTTCAACACTGATCGAGATGATTCTTAGTCACAGTCTGGATACGAGTTCACCCTAAATGGAGGGGCCATTGCATGGAAGAGGTCAAGCAAGATGTGGCCTCACTATCTACAATAAAATATGAGTATATTGCTGCTTTAGAAGCAACTCAAGAAGTTGATTAGATGAAAATTTTCATCGGTGATCTAGAGGTTGTCCCGAACATCAAGAATGCCATTGAGATGTTTTGTGACAACACTGGTGTCATTGCTATCACAAGAGACCCAATGGTTACCAAGAGGACTAGACACATTCAACAGAGATACAATTTCTTTTGTCAGGAATATGAATAGCAATTGGAATTGGGAAATAGACGTATTGAAAAGATTCATACAGATGATAATCTAGCGGATCCATTCACGAAGCCCCTTCCTCAAAACAAGTTTGAAATCTATGCAAAAGGGATTGGGCTTCGACTATCTACTGATTGGATCTAAATCTATACTTTATTAATATCTGGATATTCTGAACTATATAGCAATGACATGTAATCTCTTTTGATATATGAGATATCTCTTTTGTATTAATGTTATTGTGTTCTATGTTAGCATGTTCTATCCATGAATAAAATGGTTATTCTAAATCATCCATAGTCGCTTATGGTTGTGGGAGCAACTATGAATTAAGACTAATATGAATCGGATTGGATGATTTCATGAGATGAAATGGCAAAGTATTGCATCCAAGTTCGTATGTACTTGTTGGAGAACAACTATTGATATGACCCGCTTCAAGAATGACTTCATGGATCATTAATCATAAATGAGTCTTAAACAAAGGTAAATACCTTTATGTCTTTTGACCTGAGATACATATTGGGATTCGCATATAGGAATTACTGTGCTTTAACATGGTTAAACGTTGTTCGTAACCGTGCAGTTAGAAAGGCCATCGTTGGCTATAGTATGAACTATAGGTGAGTATGTATGTAGTCAAGATGGGATTTGTTCCTCTCATGTGTTGAGAGTTAAACATCTAAGGCGCCTTACTTAAAGTTGAATGACAAATGAGAATGATCACGTTCCATGTCTCATGTCCAACATGATGTCCGAAACAAAGAAAACATTGATAGACCTTCCTTATACATCAATTGCAGCTTTGAGTTCTTGGAATTGGATGTTGATAAATGGCACCTCTTCGTATGTTATTGGGGGTAGTAGTCCATTGCTAGACGCCAACTACTTTCTGTGTCAATCCATAATGAATCTTGTGCAAGTGGGAGATTGTTGGATTTATATGCTCAAGAATCATTATGAAATGATGTTGCGAATAAAATATGATCCTACATGGTTACACATTTATCAAGTTGGTACTTATTGAATATTTATTAAGTATTTGATAATTAATAAAAAAAACTCAACTCTTGTATTTAATAAGAGAATAATTATTGTTTTGTGAAAATAATAACTATAATATTCATTATTGATTTGGAGGGTGGCTCTGAGTCCACTTATGAAGTCTCAGAATAAGAGCAGGATCTGACTCAAGAGGCACCATGTCTTGAATAAAATCCGGATCTTCAGGAGTGACATATTGGATGTGCGATCCTTCAGCTGAGATGTCTTCCTCGACATCGAATGTGAAGATCGGAGCCTTATTGGATGCATTTGCTGACATCTCCTGAATGTTGATGGTCCCCCTCAAATTGTGGGATTCCATCAACATGGGTTGGGAGCAGGAGCTCCCCTAGACATGTGCTGGGAGTAGAGGCTCCCCCTGAACCTGTTTAACATGTGGTGGGAGCAAAGGCTCCCCCTCAAATATTGCATTAATATTTGAAATTCTTACCTCATTAGATGGGGCAGTTGATTCTATAGAAGTAGAAGGTGATAGTGCAGAAGCTGCTGTAACTTGTTCAATTGCTTCAGGAGAATGAATGATTTCGGCATGGGTAGTTGTTTCACGAGATGAAAGAGAAGATCATAGTAGACTTCAGTTGTTCTGATGGGTTGATGACCTTCCGGCATATCAGCCTCCATGACATAAAGAATGCCATGAGCTGGTTTCCTCCGGAGGTATTGGTCATCAAATTCAATGTCGAAGCTTTCCTCAATGATCCTGGTTCTCCTGTTCAATACACGATAAGCAACAGACTTAGATGAATAATCCATGAAGATTGCTTCATCACTTTTGGGCACAAATTTTCCCAAGTGATCTCTGTTATTTTCGATGAAGCATCGGCAACCAAAAATATGGAAAAATTTAACATTGGGTTATCGCCCATTCAACACTTCATAGGGTGTTATCAACAGTCTCTTATTGATAATTGATCGGTTCTACACAAAACATGTTGTAGTGATAGCTTCTTCCCAGAAGGACAAGGGAAGGTTTGCGAAGTTCAGCATTGATATTGCTGCTCCAACTAGAGTTCGGTTTTGTCTTTCCACCACACCATTTTGTTGAGGTGTGTAAGGTGCTGAGAAGTTATGCTCAATTCCCTTTGAAGCAAGGAATTCTTCTAGTTGGCGATTATTAAAGTCGGTTCCATTGTTGCTTCTGATTCTTCGAACTGGCAGTTGCACCTTGAGCTCGATTGAGACAATAGAATTTTGGAGCTCCACAACTAGCTTACTTTGGAATGAGCTTTAGAAAGTAAACAAAGCCGAGGTTTTCCCAGAAAAAGAGAAATGTCCAGAGGAAACATATTAATGCGCCTCGGGGACTTCACCAAGCACTTGTCTCTGATTTTAGTCATGATGTAGCTGAATTCATCATCGAACTTAACCCGGAGACCAGCGTATACTAGTTTCCCTATGCTCACAAGATGACGTTTGATACCGAGGACGTAGGAAACTTTCTGTATGGTGAAGTTTCCATTGGTGAGAACCACATATTCTTTGAATATGCCATTCTCATCATTTCCGAATGTTACAAAACCTCCCTTACTGACTTCTCTGTAATCTCTCAAAAACTCCAATCTTCTGGTCATGTGCATCGAATAGGCAATGTCTATTAGCCATTCATCATCCTGCTCCTCCGCATAAAATTCCTGAAAATTAAGCAGTTAGTTTGGGCACCCAAACTTGTTTGGGGCCATTGGTTTTTCTAGAATTTAGAGATGTGGAACTTTTCTTGGTTGTCCTGTCCTTAGAAGTTTCAACTTTTGAATCATGAATATTTAAGTCCATTGGTTTTGAGACCGAAGTTGGAGATTTGACAAACCATTTTTGAACGATTTTTCTTGAAATCTTTTGAGAAGAATTTTTGTTTTGACTGAGAAGATTTTTCAATCTGGTATTGACCGAAGAAGTTACAGAAATCGGTTTCGAAAAATTTTTACAGCAGTGACAGCAAATATTGGTTTGTTCACGTTTTAGAATTTTCGAAGCTGTCTGCCAGTGGGAAACATTTTATTTTTCAATTTTCTGATACTTTAAAGTAGCTTTTCCTTTTTGAAATTTGCATTTTTGGATTTGAAAGTGTTTTGTTGTTGTGTGTCTCTTATTGGTAAGGCAGAAAACCTGACATGTTTTGAATTTGACGAGCTTGGTTTGTTGTACTCAATATCATGGTTCCCTGAAGTTGGAACAACAGACTTTGCTGCTTTCGCAACATGGACAATTTTAGGAAACTCGGAACGGTAATCTAAGCAGTTTGTAGTTTGACAAAAATGGGTAAAATTAACACGTGGCATCGGAAGCAAACCCTTATGAATGTACTTGTTCGGTACCGAAGCAGTTGGTTTCGGAGTTTGTTTCGGAATGACAGATTTTGTGATGGTCGATGAGGTGAAGATTGATTTCCTTTGAGTATAAAAATAGTTTTTCTGTTCCACCCTCGCATGGGATTTGGGAGATCGAATGTCTTTTCGATTAAGAGTTGGTTTTACCCCGTTTTTAGTTAAATTTAGTCCTTTTCCCTTCTTAAAATTCTCTCTGGGTGAGGAAGAGTTAGATGAAGAATCATTTAAAGTATTCGGCTCTTCCTGACTCGTTTTAAGATTTTTGAGAGATACGATTTTGTCTGAATTCAAAGATTTTGGAAGATTTTGTTGCAAGGCATCAACGTATGTCTTGGTGTCTGAATCAGATGACTCAGCAGTCATATTTGATGTATTGTCAGCAATGGGACTTTTAATTGTGATTTTGTTAAAGTCACTCATGATGATAATTTGTTTGTTCAGACATTTTTTCATTTCGATTTCGTCATAAATTTCTTCTTCCTTTGAATTGTCCTCCATGTCGACCTGACATGGGTTAAATTCTATAGCAATGCAGTTGCCTTGTAAGTTTGCGAAGAAAGAATGTTGATGAGAAGTTGAAGGAATATCACTAGGGACCGAGGTCAAATGTCTTGGCACAAATGGGACCGATGATGTTGATAATTTACTACTTTCAGCAGTTTCAACCTTCTGACTTGGGATTTCTGAAAAATATGAAAATGGGATTTTTTTTCTCCTTTTGATGATACCGAGGTTGCAGTATCTGAATCAATCAGTGGAGTTTCGGTTAACTTTTAGTTCAAGTCAAGTTCGATTTTATCATCGTTTATGTTTGAAGGATATTTAAAAAATGGGCTTTGTTTGGAGTACATAAGATAGTTTTTATTTTTAGCAGTTCGAGCCCAGCCCCAGTTGAAGGTGTTTTCTGAAGAGTTTGTGTTCGCAGATGACTTAAAAACTTCAATTGCATGGTACAACTGATCGATTAATTGGTTTAATCTTACATTATCACTTCGGGCTAAATCCCGTTGTGATACCAAAAGCTGATTTGCATTTTCTTTCATAATTCAAGATGTCTTTTCTATTTTTAAATCAGCATCTAACTTATCACACAAAAGTTTTCTGTCTTCTAATCTACTTCTAAGCTTCATCACCTCATCGAAACCGTCATCCCTCTCGTCCAATACTCTTCGATACGCCACTAGTACATCTGCACAGGTGTTAGCACTCCTTTCTAAGGAAGGTTCTAAATTAATGGATAAATGTTATTAGAGTGAAGCATATGACGTACATGCTCTATGATGCGGACTTCGTTTCCTGTTTTATGATTCACCATAAACGCATTGTTTTTCGGAGTGGAAGTAGCGCCTTCCATGTCATTCACCTTCTTAACCTTCCCTAGACTAGGGATTGGAATTTCGAAAGATTCTTTGACTATCATGCAATCTGCAACTGCCTTTCCATGCTTGCGTTTGTTCTCATACGTTTCCTCATCTTCGTCTCCAGAAGACCATACCTCTACATTTCTCGAAGTTGCCACAAAAGCTTTGACTTTTTCTTCATCATTTTCTTTGTTGTAGTTCCGAGGAGCCTGACAGTCTGCAGCGTAGTGCCATAATCCACCACAGTTGTGGCATTTTATAACATCGGTTTCACCATTGTCTGATGCTCGGGCTTGTTCGTGGCTGGCAGCAGGTGCTGCTCCTGCTTTGGGTTTCTCAGTACATTGTTCTTCAGCAGCTGGTTGATAATTTTGAGAGGATTGGTAGTGGTTCCTCTACTGGTTGTGGTTTCTGGTTGAAGCTAATTGTTCTGCCGAAAATTTTTCTTCGGGCTGTTGAAGGATGGGATCCGATTAAACTTCTGACTGATAAGAGCAATCTCTTGCTGGTATGCGGCCTCTTCCTCATCATCATACTTTGAGTAGCATGATTCCAAATGAGCTGAAAGGGCCAGGGTAGGAGTTTTGTTTGATTGGTAAGATGGTTTTGAGTTATTTGGTAATGGGAAGGATAGGAAATCTATGGTTGAGACGGATGATAAGATGGAACTGGACTTGGTTGATATGAAAGTTGACTCATCTCTTGTGGAATACTTTGGTGGTCGTGGGTAAAAGGTAAGTTGGGTTTTGAATAGCTTGTTGATACTGGACAAGCTGTTGCGGTGAGTTCCCCAACACTGGAAGCTTGCGTTCGGCCATCAGCGCCAAAGGTCCACCCTGGTTGCTTTTCACATCGTTCTCCTGACCTAGCAAGTTGTTGTACAGACGATACATATTGAAAGTTTTCAGCTTCCCGGAGTCTTGAAGGATCATTTTGACCATCATCCAGTCTCGCCCTAGACCTTCAAGAAACCGAAGATTGATTTCCTGATTAGTCTGTGCTGCTCCTGCACCCAGGAGTCGAGTCACGATGAGGGAGAAACGGGTAAATGAGTCACTTAAAGATTCTCATGGAAGTGATGAGAACTGATTATATTCGGTGAGACTTGCGGTCAGTATCTTGTCTTTCCCCTCTTCAATTCCTTGAAACATGTTCTGTAGCAGAACCCATATTTGTTAGGTTGTGGTACAGTTCTGAATAAGGTCGAAAAGTTCGGGGGGAATACCACAAGATATTTCCAGGAATGCAGTTTGATCGTTATCCATCTTCTCGATATCTGTTGAGTGTGTCAAACCGACAAATAAAAAGGTTGAAATATTGTATAGAATGAATTGTTGATTACCAATATTTCGTGATTTCACTACTTGTTATAAATACTAACTATGTAGTATAAATGGCAAGCAGGGTCGATCCACAGGGAGCAATGCTCTAATGGATTACACTTTGACTTCACGAGATTAAACTTGTAAAAAGAGTAACAAGGGGGGTTTGATGTTTAGTTGAAATATGATTGTATAATTGACTTGGGACAAAATGTAGAAAAATTGCTTTTGTATTTTATAATTTGGGGACAAATTCTGGTTTTGTACTTTTAGTCATATGATTGGAAATAACAAATAGAATGATGTTTATAACTTTAATCTTTCTAAGTTGGTACTTGTGTATATCGAGAAGCTCGGACATACACCATTCACCTAATTTATCTTATCCAAGAGAAGCTCGTTAACTAAGACTAACCTTACTAATCAAATCTAGATGAGATCATAGAATTTGAATGAAAGGTTGCATTATGTTTTATGTGAATGTTCCCAAACAATATTCAATACTCTTCAACAAGCGTGGAAGCGTCAAAACATGTGATATGATTTTCACCAATTAAAGATGATTGTCACAAATAACATTTTATGAAGCAATTACACGGATTTCATAATTTGTATGACTAGATTGATTTATATTTAAGATCAAATGGCCAATATGAAATAAATAAAAACCAAACACTTGTTAAGTTTCAAAATCATATCACTAGAAAGATATAAAATCAAACATCAAACTATATATTAAATCACAATCATAATCCTTAATACAAAACCAGAATAATAAGGTTACTAGCCACTCATGACTAGTAAATGAGAAACAAACTTACAAAATGAAGATAATCTACACTTGAAGTTGCACAAATGTCACAAACACAATGTATCTAGAGAATGTTCAGAAGATAATGGAAGAAGAGATGATTCTAAGGCTAACCCAACACATCTATTTATAGTTAGATGCCAAGGGTAAAATGGTAAATTGTTCCTAAGCAAACATCATCATTCCAAGACCCACTTCCTTCATCACATGGCCTCAAATCCAGATGGGATCTGGATCTGGTCGTCCACCAAGAGAATGACAGCACAAAATGGAGTAAACAACTCATAGTGGGAGAAAAAGCAAATCTGGCCACATTTTCAGATTACACGGTCGTGTAATCTCAGAGCCAAGAATTACACGCTCGTGTAATTCTGCACAACATCCTTGGGCTCCACCTCTGATGATTTGGCAATTCATGTGTCATATGAAGTTACACGGCCGTGTAACTTGAAGGAACAAAGTTACACGGTCGTGTAACAATCTGCTTGGTCTTCGGGACGATTTTTGTATCTTCTCCGTTTAGGCTCCGTTTCTCCTGAGATTTTCCATGCAGCCTCCTAATAACTTATTACATATGATCCAACCTTCAAAAGCACCTGAAATCAACCACAAAATGTGAAAGTAGATTGCTATTCTAGGAATCCCGAAAAACATGAAAATATGCATAAATGAGAACTAAATGCAAGATAAAGGTGGGATTGAAAGGTATGAAAACATGCCTAAAAATACACCTAATAATATCCAAAGGCGTCAGTCTGGGTTGAGGAGCTCCTCCGAGGGCACCTTCAGCGGTGTCGGCCCTGGGGATGTAAGTGGGAACATGAGGCCCCTCCTCAACAGATCTCCAGACGTCCTTGCCTTGTATCCTAAGGTAGTTTTTCATGCGTGATGCCCAGCCACTATATTCCGTTGGAATAAGTATTGGGGCTCTGGTAGAGCTCCCAACACTGTTGGCGACGTTTAAGGAATAGTTCATTTCCATGATTGTAAAAGGATTTTTGAACTGTTTGAAAACGAAATATTAAGAACTTGAGCTTTGCAGCATGCAAGGTTTGTAGAGGGTCTAAAGGTTGTTGCTGAAGCCAATGCTTAAGCGAACTGAGCATAGTGAACCTTGCAAACAGCCACAATGGCTCTGATACCAATTGTTGGAACCGAAATCTAAGTAAAGGATGCGGAATGAAGGGACAAGTCCAAAGACTTGAGTGAGAGATGCGGAATAGAGGACAAGTCTAAAAACTTGAGTGATTACATAGATGGATCTTAGCTCAACAATAATACACAAAGAATTTATAAGACAGAAAGAGTAAGACAATAAGATTGAAGTGCGAGAATTAGAAAAGATAATGTAATAACAAGTATGAACAAGATTTGATGGAATGGGAGAATATTTTATATCATAGAAGCAAAGTTACATATCAGTTCTCCAAACCATGAAGACACAAGGTGGTGGAACTCTCCTTTTATAGTGCAATGAGAATATCCATTGGACAAAACCTATGGACAAAATGAACTACAAGCTAGTTCATTTTGTATTACACAACGGATAAAAGCCCTAAGTCTGATAGGACTGTCTAACAATATATGTTACCTGAGAACACTGTTCATGTGTCATGTTCCTTTTGGAAGTTCTCGTTGACTTTCCTAATTTGTGCTAAAGTAGTATGAGCTCGTTATCTCTGTCAATATCTACATTGCTGATTTATCTTGATATTCTATCTTGATATGAACGCTTCTGATTGATACTTGAATTGCTGAACTTTGTAATCTTTGGGAGATGATTGAGTTGCTGAACCTAAATCCAAGAGTGGATTTCGGTGCCTTGACTTCAGAACTTAAGTACTTCCGGATTTAGGCATCCGATCATTATCTTCTGCTCTTGTGATGATTCTGAACTTGACTTCCGAACTTACATTATATTCCGAACGTAACTTTGTTGCACAGTTCCAAAATCCAATCTTGGATTTCGGTATAACATATTTCGGACATATACATAAAGATTATCAACATAAGTAAACTGAAAATATGTTCATTGATATTTCAAGATAAGTAAAATGACACATCGGAACATACATCAACTTAAACAAAAGGTATAACATATTTCAGACATATACATAAAGATTATCAACATAAGTAAAATGAAAATATGTTCATTGATATTTCAAGATATTGACACATCGGAACATACATCAACTTAAACAAAAGGTAGAATATTGTTCATCAACCAAATCCATACAAAAAAGATAACCAAACAAACACCGGGTTGGTCAACAGCCCGACTAACCCTAACATAGACTTCCTGAATAATTTAATTATTATTCAAAGCATCCACAGTCGGTCATACTTTTGGGAGTAAGTATTGATTCAAGACTGACATGAGGAATTAGTGGATTGTCTATAGAGATGGACATAACATGGAGATGCGCTAATTCTCATGTGTACTTAATGGAGATTAAGTATTGGAGTAACTTGCACTTAGAGATTACTTCATGGAATTTGTCACGAGTAATTCTAAGATGGTAATATCTTATATTGTTCAAGCAGAGATGCATTGATTCTTAGTCCTGCAGTTTGTTGTGCCTTGGTTTTCTCCAACGTTGTCCGTAACTGACAGCCATACAGGAATGTCCAGGTATGACATGATGAGTAGGAGAGATCTGTGTAGTCAAAGTTTATTTGTTCCTTCTGCCCTAACAGGAGAAGCGATATCCATAGGCCCCTCGATGATTTGGTGCTGACAGCAAGTCTACGGGCGTATCGAGACTGAATTGATATAGAATCAATAGTGCAGTTTGTTGTGGTCATCACAAAATCTCTATCGGAAAACATAATATTGAATGTTTGATAATGACAGGATTCCGTGTCAGACGTTCATACGAATATCTTGTAGAACAAAGGAATATTTGATCACTTGCCTAAGGGTTGTTTCATTAGATGAACACGGCACTTGTCTAGGATGGCATACACCTTACTAGGTTAAGTAATATTAGACCATACAATTTTTATAACAAGTGCAAGTGGGAGACTGTTGGTTATATGCCCATCGTTATAACAAGTTGGTAATATTACTATAAATAGCAGGATCCTTTTGGGTTACACGCAAGAGACGATTTAGCTAAAAGAGATTGAAAATTAAACTTGAGGGGTTAAGTTTATTAATATACCAAAGTAAAGGTTTATTAATTAGAAACTATAAAGGATAAAGAACTAAGGTGAAATTATCAACAGTTTGAATTTCAAATAGTCATTATCCACAAGGGAGGAGATAGGGATGAGATGCACTATAAACAATCCTAGATCTGAGTTGTAATCATCAAAGAAACCCTAATTTTCGTCCATCTCCCTCCTACCCTCGGTATACGGCCGATTTCTTCATAAACCCTACGTATTACGTGATAAAACTTCAAGCAAAGGTATATACTACATCAACGGGTGCTGGATTGTTGTCTTGGATGCGATTACATTAGAGGAGTTCTATTTTGGGCTCTCGTCATCCTAACAAGGTCAGATCTAATCTTAAAAGGTATTTCTTAAACCCTCTTGTTTTTACAGTTACAAAAGTGTGTGTGATTCTGTGATCTTGGTTGAATACGATTTTAGATTTATGTTTCTGCTGCGTTTGTTTTATGCTATCGCATTCCAACAGGAACTTGTGCCGAGGGGACACTTCGCTTCTGCAGTAGCTTCTCCTTTTTACCTACATCTCGAATCTAAACATCCAATCCTTGAAAAAACTGCAAAGCCTCGGACCGGAGCGAAGGTTGCTCCTCGGTTTGGATGATGCCTTCCAGCGGACGATCTTAAAGAAGAGTAAGACAATAGGGAATAACCCAGACTCGTGATACCTTCTTTACAACAGATTGATCTTCGCTTCGTATCGCATGATCATCCGAAGCGAAGCTCACAATCTCTGACGAAGAAACTGATCTAGACGAAGAATGACCTTCAACCGCATTGGCATTCCTCACCTCGGTTTGGTTGCTTCAGACAACTAATCTCCTTCGGTCGTAGTGACTCCTCGGTTCGAATTAGGCTACTCAACATCATATACATGAGAATAAAAAGAAACGGAGGCATAAATTTTTCATTCTCTCTTCTTCTCTCTAGTTCGTTTCTCTCAAAAACACTAACAAAAAGAATTCAACAATTGATTCCATAAATTGTTTTCTCCATCATTAGACGGTATATCCTTAAAGAATTAGTCAAGATTTCATCATGACATCATCTTCTTCTACTCCTTCAAACCCTGCAATCACACCACTGAGTAACTATTTCTTGATTCTTAAGTGAATTAGTGTTCAAATTGATTAGAAAAGCAAATGTGATGAACAATTAAGCGACATGTGGTATCGGAGCATGGTTGTTCTTAATCAATTTGAACCAATTTATGAACTCGAATTGGTAATTCCCTTTTTCTTCTGAAATCTTGAATTTTTGTGATGACCGCAAGAAATTGAGCATTAAAACCAAATTAAACAACTTACCTTTATGTTAGAAATCACTTAAATTAGGATTATATGCTTTAAATCCCTAGAACACGCCAAGTTTATTAGCCGATGTTGTTTTCTTGGTGCCCCTGTTCGAAATCCCCATCAACGACGCCCTCTGGTCCTTGCGTTCTTCAACTGGGACTGGGACGAAGTCAGGTGTTTGGGACCAAAAAATTAAAAAAATAAAAACGTATAAACATAAAATGCAATGGTATAAGATGTTCGAGATGACGTATGATCTTTATGGCTACAGAAAATCGTCAGGGTCGCTGCCATTAGCGTTGTTTTTCTTATGGCCCAAAATATTAAATTTCATTAGCCCATATATCAATCAATGGCCCAAAATACTTTTGTTTGATGCTTTTATGCCAGCGACAATATCTTATAGATACATACATATAACATATGTATTAATATGCATATATGTAATAATATATGTATCGTTATTATCATTACATATGCATTTATTGTATGCAAACTTAAATTTATATTTATGGACTAGATTAATGACCCGTGTTCAACACGGGTTCGTATTATAAAAATCTTGAATAAGGACCGAAATTGCTAAATAAAAGTATTTGAACTTGATCTAAAAACCACTTTAACACATAAAAGTGATGAGAATCGAAATATCCACAAGGTTTTTGATCTGTGACCTCCAAACCACTGTAGGGAAAGAAATCTGATAAGCCACACGAATGGATCAACATCAAGTAAAATATTCCCTCTATAGTGAGGCTTGAAACAAAAACACAACATATCAAACATGATCTGAAGGTTTTTAAAACTTTTGAGATACAAAAGCGACAACACCTAATTTAGAACCATCAAAAGGTTTAGTTCTAATTTAGAAGGAAATGACTGTTACAAATTTAAACAACCTTCAACTTTTTTCATGGGTACATCTGATTCATCTCTATATCACTTCTTCTCATCAAAGCCTTCATATAGTTCTTGTCCTTTACTACAAAACACAAATATGTACCGGGTTCAATAACAAAAAGTAAAAAATGTCTACTTTATGGCAATTGTTTCATTTTATACGGCTTGTAGCTTTGAAAGAATAATCCAAAGCTTCATTTTGATATGTTCGTAAAATTCATCATCTTAATCAACTGATGTAAACCACATCAATAAATAAAGTTGATGCGATAATGTGATTAAATTGGAGAAAAACATAAGAAATTAGAACATCTAAATTTTAAATAGTAGAAACAGACGAAACATTGAGAAATCATCGGTAAATCATTAGCTTATGGAGACACAAATAAAATCGGTACCCTTCTTTTTGCTCAAATCACAAACCATCTGCGAGCATATCATCAAATAAGAAAACGAAAAAAAATAAAGTGAGGTTGGATACCCATTAAAAACAAAATCGATGAAGGTCACGAACACACCTCCAACCAACGAATCGAGGTCTTTGATTTTCAAGGCGAGCAATCCTTTGGTCTTCAAAGGGATTGAAAATTAAAAAAAAAATACAATACATTGCTATACAACCAAATTTTTATTAAGTGTAATGCTAAAGTGGTGTTTTTTATACCCTATATTTTTCTTTGATTTTAGCTTTCATTAAGTTGATGTTGTTTTTGTTAATGTTTATGTTTTAGCTAACCAATTATAGCATTCAACTGAGTTGATTTTTTTTCTTAAATTTAGCCCTACATGAATATATATAATAATCGTATATGGTATATTTGTGGGATAAGGACCGAAACAGTTTCAACCGGATAAGGAAGGAAACAATTTATGTTTAAATGTTATCTCATATATCTCGTTTGATTGTGATTTTCCCGATGAGTCTTAATGAAAAGGTAAATCTGATTTATTTTGAATTTAATGGTTCAATGGATTGGTGTGAAGGGATGGATAATTTTAGTTTATTTATTAAATTAAAGAATCAAATCAGTTCACCAATTTTAGATGGAGTATGGGCTTGCCTGACATTATTTAATATTTTTTGTGTATTCGAAATTTAATTTATTTTTGATATAAAACGTTGCATTCAAACGATCATTCCATCTTAATATGCTAATTATATGGAAAAAAATATTTTCAAAATCTTACTATCATACACGTGTACTAATCAAAAGAAACCCTGGTGGTATGTTGCACAAAATTTAATACTTGATTTGCTTTATCACGTCAAGAGAATAAATTAATAAAATAAGTGCATTTAATATTTACTTTCCAATATGATGAGATATAATCTAACAAATGCCGATCATTGTGGTGAATATTAAAGCTGGTTATTATATATATTGATTAAACTGTGGATAATTATTTTCATTAGGATTTATTTTCAATTTAGGTTGAATTAAACATAGAATGACATGTGGCATAAAGGCCTTAAAAGGGTGCCATGTGGCACTAAAGTGCCTTGTTTATTAGTATGTATAGATTGTATGAATAATCAATCAATATAAACAATCAATCACCCAATGTCTTATTAGATAATGTCATATATGCCCTAAATAAAGAGATAAATATCATATTTACCTTATCTAAAATTTAAATATCATAATTGTCCTAGATAAATCTTATATATATATATATATATATATATATATATATATATATATATATATATATATATATATATATATATATATATATATATATATATATATATATATATATATATATATATATATATATATATATATATATATATATATATATATATATATATATATATATATATATATATATATATATATATATTGAAGATTTATCTAGGACAATGGGAAAGGTTCAAATGAGAACCACTAAAAAATTGAGAACAATGAGAACCACTAATTCACAGTTTAATAATGTTGTATTTTTTATTTTTGACACTTGTTTTTTTATCTAAATAAAATTACCAAACAAATAAAAATATATAATTATCTTTACATGATATTAGATATCAATATTGATATGTTTCAAAGGAAAAAAATTTACGTATAGTATTCACAATTTAATAACTGGAAATTTTATTATATTGTGAATATTGTAAAACGTAAATGAAAATAAGAAAAATTATTAAGTTTGATTTTTTCACATAATAAACAAGTGTGAAAAAACAAAAAAGAGAAAAAACATGATTCTTAATGTGTGAATGTTCGTTCTTACGACTCTTAACATTTTAATGGTTCTCATTTGAACCTATTCATATATATATATATATATATATATATATATATATATATATATATATATATATATATATATATACATATATATATATATATACATATATATATATATACATATATATATATATACATATATATATATATATATATATATATATATATATATATATATATATATATATATATATATATATATATATACATACATATACCCAAAATTATATTTTTAATATTTTATAAACATTTTAAATCATATACTGCTTATTTAAAAACATTTTAATTACAAAAAATTATTATTGACAATAATACCCTTTGCTTCAATTGCTTCAATATACAAACGTATGGAAGATCATGATCAAGAAAATCGACGCATGAAGCGGCATTGTCGCCGTGTGCTCCATCCTTCGGCAGCCATTGTTGCCGTTTTCTCCATCAATCATCGGAGGTTCTAATTCCAATCGATTGTAAGTCGCCCATTGTCGTTGTTTCTCTCTTCAAGAAATCCCGTTTCTTTCTTCAACAAAACAGGTCACGCTTTAGAACAGGTAATTTGATTCCAATTAATCCGACTTCATCAATAGCAGGTTCTTCAATATCACGTTTTCTCCCTTCTGATCCCAACCTTGAAGATGTGATACCATTTTATCCCTTTTGATCCTATTATGTGTTATGAATTTCTCTGAATTAGTTTGTTGCACTGAATTTTGTTGCTCTGAATTTCTAGATTTCTCTGATCCGTTTGTTGCTCTGATACGCCTATTATGTGCTATGAATTTTCAACCGTGAAGAATTTTGTTGCTATGAATTTTTAATATGTTTGGTACTGAATTTCTTGATCTATTAAGTGAGCTTTTCAGTTAATTTTGAACTTTTTTGTTAAAACATCATTATTAAATGCTTTTAGAAACTTTTTGGCATTGATTTTAGTTCATATTGCTTATGCTTATTAAGAACTTATTTGGTACATATTATACTAAATTTTCACAAATGGAAGATGCTTTGGATATTAACCTTGATGACACATCAAAACCAATATGGCAGAACATGGTCGAGTCTCCAATAATTGACTATGTTTCTACAAATATACCATCTTGTAAGTACTAGCTAAAATTGAAATACAGCGGCGATAATCATGTTGAAGTGAATTACAAGGGAATCGTTGGGAGGTCTATTTAGATGAAAGAAAATGCAGTTATCGAGTGTGCCAAGTTACAAATCTTCCATGTGTATACGCAGCGGCTTGTATTGTTTTTACAAGGGATGTTAATTGGGACAAGTATGTTGATTCATGTTACACTGTAGACAATGATAACAAATCATATGCTTTTGAAATGCTCCGATGCCCTGAGTCGATCAATGGATGCACAAAGACGATGAGAAGATATATTAACCTATTATCAAACGCCCGGTTGGACGACAAAAAAATATAATTAATTAAATCATCGGGCGAGTCTAAAAAAAAGGCACAAGTTCCCGCGATGTAGTGAGTACGGAAACCGTGAAAAGACATGCAAGAATCCCGCACCTCAAGATTTGGATCCAAGTCAAGCATCCACTTCAAAAAGAAGGAATAAGTGTCCACGATAGTTGGTTATTTTAAAAATTTTTTTGTCTAAAGTATTTTGTTTTTGAAAACTTGGTAAACTTGTTTGAGGTATGTGTTAAAACGTTTGCTTAATTTTTTTTGAAATTGAATGGGGATGTGACATATTTATCTTTAATAGTGTTCATTTGTGTTTTGATATTTAACAATGTATTTAGATGACCTTAAGCACTTCTTGATATTGGCTTGAAATTTTCGTATTTTTTTCACAAGTTAAAGGGTATATATGATATTTTAAACCTAAAGAGTATATATATGATATTTTAAACCTAAATTTATAATAAGGGTATAATAGTCCTTTGATAAAAAATAATAATTGAAAATGTTAAAAAAATTTAGGGCAAATATGATATTTTAGATATTTATTTAAGACAAATATAATATTTTGGATATTTATTTAGGACAAATATGATATTTAAATTATAGATAAGGCAAATATGATATTTATCTCTTTATTTAGGGTATATATGAAATTTATTTAAGGCATATATATATTATTTAATAATTTCATATATACCCTAAATAAAGAGATAAATATCATATTTACCTTATCTAAAGTTTAATATTTTATAGACATTTTAAATCATATTTTGATTATTTTAAAACATTTTAATTATTAAAAAATCATTATTAACAATAATACCCTTTGCTTCAAATTGCTTCAATATACCCACGACTGAAGATCACGATCAACAAAATCGACGCATGAAGCGCCATTGTCGCCGTTTGTTCCATCCTTCGGCAGCCATTGTCGCCGTTTTCTCCATCAGTCATCGGAGGTTCTGATTCCAATCGACTGGAAGTCTCCCGCTGTCGCCGTTTCTCTCTTCAACAAAACAGGTCACGCTTTAGAACCGGTAATCTGATTCCAAGCAATCCGAGTTCATCAATAACAGGTTCTTCAGTATCACGTTTTCTCCCTTCCGCTCAATGGTTATTTATGCATATTTTTAGTACAATTTTTTTTTGTTAGTTACAAGTTACGTAGACAATTTCTTATACAAAATGTTCTAAAGTTTGTAGCATCTTTCAATCATCCTTGTTGTCTGTCGAGTTAAGTACAAATATCTGTGTCTTTTGTAAAGGGGGTTTTTCCGTGGTCGTATTTAATTACAGTCCGATTCAGGTTGTTTATGAACTTCCAAACAAAGTCAGCTCTATAGAGACGGCGGTATCTGTAAGGACGACACATGTCGTTCCTATAGCCTTCGTCGCTAATGGTCTCTTTCTTGTAGTGATATCTTTTGCTAAACTTGGTATGAAAAATTGTGTTGTATGCTATGTTATGTTTCCTGATCCAAGAAAATTAATTTAGATGATATTCAGACCAGCTTTGGTTGATTCTATGGCATATTTTAGTTTTCTTTGCTAGATTTGATGTTGTATACTTAATTAGAAAACATGTTTACTTGGTCATGTTTGCTCGTTCAAGTCAAGTTACATAATTTCTTGAGTGTATTATGTAATCCAATCTCAGTATTGTATTGTTCCAATACATCATCAGAATTCTCATCCTTGCCCCAAGTATTAGGCTTGGTTTTCATGTTGGTTATGTTCTCCTATATTGACACCTTTTTCAATATGATTATCTGTAGGTTCAAAGAAGCTAAGTTTATCAGAATGTACATAAAGCAGGTAGTTTTCCTAGTTCCTTTTACCTCTTCTGCTCTTACCTTTTGGGTCTCTTCTTTTCTGACTTATTCTTTCTCCTTCTCTCATCCTTATTTTAATTTGTATGTGGGTTATACTGAAAGGTCATCATCCAAGGGTTTAAGAGCTATAAAGAACAAGTTGCAACTGATGATTTCAGTCCAAAAGTTAACTGTGTTGGTACTAACATTCAATATTCATCCATGATTTTTGACCACTTTTCCTGTTATTCTCATATATTGTTTGTTCATATAAACATAATACACAAAAATTTCTATGCAGTTGGTGCTAATGGATCTGGCAAGTCAAACTTTTTTCATGGTATATGTGGAGCTCAATTTTTAATCGTCTATTTTCTCACTTTTGGTTGCTTATGTAAGGACTAACTAATTTGAAATTACATCTCAACTTTTAACCTACTTAAATTGGTTCTGCAGCAATTCGTTTTGTAATTAGTGACCTCTTTGATAACCTGCGCAATGAAGATAAGCGCACCTTCCTCCATGTATGCTCCTTGGTTATGTTTTTATGAGCTCTTAGTTAGTCATATTAATTGGTTTGTAATCTATTATTTACCACTTCTTATGTGATGATCGTCCAGGAAGGAGCAGGACACCAAGTTCTATCAGCTTTTGTTGAGATTGTATTTAATAACTCTGACAATCGAATCCCGGTAAATCTTGGTCACCTACATATGAAAATAGTCTTCTTTGTATGCATATAAAACATTTTCTCTAAATTGTAATTCTCTTTTCTAAAATTTGAAGGTTGATAAAGAGGAGGTGCACCTGCGGAGAACAATCAGTACAAAGAAGGATGTATACTTTTTGGATGGGAAGCATATAACGTGCGTTGCACAATAGGATAGTTTATTTCCTTCTACCCTTTGTGGCGCCTTTATTGAATTCTTGTTTAATCTTGTTGATGAACATAACAAAGAAGTAATGCAATATTATAGGAAAACTGAAGTGATGAATCTTCTAGAAAGTGCTGGGTTCTCCTGTTCCAATCCATATTATGTAGTGCAACAAGGGAAGGTATGTAATCTATTTTGTCTGGTTTTGATGTGTAGAGTAAGTATCAAACTGTTATTAATAAATAATGACCATGCATTAATTGTAGATTGAATCATTGACTTTGATGAAAGATATGGAACGACTTGATCTACTGAAGGAAATTGGTGGGACTCAAGTTTATGAAGAGTGTCGTTGTGAAAGCTTGAAAATTATGCAAGAAACTGGCAAGTCATTGTTATTGTTAGTTGGTTGTTTCTTGCATTTGTCAGACGCTTTCTTATGTATTTTATGGAATCAGGAAATAAGAGAAATCAGATAATTCAAGTTGTGAAATACTGGGATGAGAGATTAAGAGAGTTGGATGAAGAGAAAGCAGAGTTGAAGAAGTATCAGCAGCTTGACAAGCAGAGGAAGTCTCTAGAATACTCCATATATAATAAACAATTTAATGATGCACAACGTGAATTGGCCGAGGTGAACTTTTTTCTTTTAATTGTTGATTTGTTTGGCTTTTACCAGGATTACGTTGAGAATTTGGTATAATCATGTAATGATGCCTAATGTAAACCGTATCATTTGATGCAGGTGAACAAGGAGCTGTGTGCCATTTCAAAGGAATTAGCTAGGAATTCTAACTCATCTGTAGAACAAGAGGAAGAATTAGAGAAATTAGACAAGTTATTTAAAGATCTAGCAAGAGAAGTTCAGGATTTGACTCGAGAGAAACAAACAATAGAAAAACAACGAACGGTAGCTGTTAAAAAGCACACAGAGGTTGAACTTGATGTCAAAGACCTTGAAGAGAAAATCATTGGGAGTAGTAAAGCCAAGGTATTGTAACTTCATAAACACATTACATAGAAATATTCATTGTGTAAATGTGTAAGGACCTCATGACAACATTACAGGATCATGTTTAATCCGAGGATGTGGAAGGACTTGTAAATGTCGGAAAGCTGATTTACTTTTTGATTTAAAAATTAATGTTGTAGGATGAAGCTGGAAAGCAGCTTGAGGTTCTGCACAGAGAAATCGAGGAATCCACGGCTGAGCTAAACAAAATCAGGCCTTTGCATGACAAGCAAGTTAAAGAGGAGGAAGATATCACCAAAGAGTATTCCTTCATATTTGAATCCAGATGAAATTGTTTTTTCTGTTTCCTTTTTGGTATTTCTACTCAATTACTTGTTTTGTGTTGAACTGCTTCTGTGATAGAATTATGGAAAAGGAAAAGAAGCTCAGCATACTCTACCAGAAACAAGGTGGTGCAACCCAGTTTCGTTCTAAAGCTGCACGTGATAAATGGCTTCAAGAAGTTATCGAAAAGTATAACAAGGTTCTGTCCTTGGATGAGGAGCAGGTAATCATTATCTTGCATATGCATTGTGAACAATGTCCTTGGTTTTTATTTCCTGGACGGAAACCCAATATTTATAGAACTTGATAACACACAAGGAGAAGCTAGCAACTAACAAGGACAAGCAACACTAACGAGATCGTGCTACGTATTCTCTGTTTTGTTCATCCCCCCCCCCCCCCCAACCCTTTTTTTTCTAGGGGGACCATTCACTAGCTTAACATAGTGAAATTTCACCGTAATGGAATGGACAACGTAATGGAATGAACAAAGTGATGAAATGAATAATTGCATTCTATTGTCATGTAATGAAGATAATGTTTAGTTAAATAAAGATAATTTGTTAAATAAATTGCATATAAGCATATTTATATTATATGTTTTGCAAATAGTTAAAAAAATTAATTATCTATATTCTAGAAAAATGTACAAAATAAAAAAAAGGTAATGGGTACCATAAAATCTTAAACTATAATTATAATAAAAATATTTTATTCATTTTAAAAATAAAAGGAAAAAACATAAGAAATTATTTAGTTGAAGTTCTGAAATTTTAAAAAGATTTTAATATTTATTGACGATTATATGAATAAAAGTAATTTATAACTACCGTGTATATCGTTCTATTTCCTAAATAAAAAAAATACTAGATACCATAAAATCTTATACTATAATTATAATAAAAATACTTTTATTCATTAAAAAAATAGAAAAAAAATTATGTAGTCGAAGTTTTGAATTTTTTTAAGAGTTTTGTATCTATTGAAGATTATATCAATAAAAGTAATTTATAAGTATTGTATAAATCATTCCATTAATGATAAAAACACACTCCTTCCCATGGAATGAAAATTAACTCACAAGAAGGAATCATATTCCTTAGGGAATGCTTCGTTACATTCCTTTGTGGCAACCAAACATGATTTTTCTTCATTCCACATTAATACTCCATTTCATTTCCTCTTCGATTACCTCATACCAAATGCTACCATAGTAATTGGCTAAAATATGGTCCCTTGTAGATTCATCGTGTAATAGCATTGGTTTGAGCTCGCTCTCTCTCTCTCTCTCTCTCTCTCTCTCTCTCTCTCTCTCTCTCTCCGAGGATCTGTTCTTAAATCAAATTGTCATATCACCATTCTTATGAAAATTAAGGAAAGCAACGGACTCTTCATGAATCTCCTAGCTTTGCAATCGGTAGTAAAAGTGGAGCAAGAGAGAAAGATGAATTTACAACTAGAAAAGTAGCTACATTTGAACTTTCCAGCAGCTAGTTGACTGGTTTACTACTTTTTTTCAACCCGTGGAGATCTATCCTTGGCATAAACAGGCTCGATACTCGATACTGAACTAATGTTGTCCTCCCACCGAGCATTCTCTTTTTACGGGTGCACTAAGAAAGAGTGCTACAACTTAAAAAGGAAAGTAAAATAGAGTCATAAATCGTCGATCGGAACTCGACTTGCTAGCCTTTGAACTTGTACTTCTAGAGGTACTTCAAGTGATGCGTATGAAAAATCCAATGTTTTACGGGATCTCTTAGGGTGGAAGTGGAGCCCATCCTAAGCACAGTAAGTGGCGACGTGGCTCTATACATGTAGAGTGCTAAGCAAGGAAAATTAATTTCAATTAACTTTTTCTTTACCTAGATAGGAGGTGAACGGAGTAAGAACAACGTCTATGGTTTAGAGTTCCGAGATGGGTATAACGATGCTATATTTGAACCCCCTTATCATTGATATTATAGGTTCTATGTTAGTGTTGACAAAAGACATTATGTCTTATCTCAACCTGTTCATATAACATGTTATTAGTAACATGACATAAAATCGTACTTTTGGGATATCTCTTGTCCATCGATAGTGCGTTCAAACTTACATTCCTCTTACATTATATTGTTGGTATATGTGGATGATATGTTGGTTGTTGAATCATACATGTAGAATATCAACAAATTAAATAGGCAGTTAAAGAAGTTTGAGATGAATGATTTACGGGTTGCAAAATAATTGTTTGGCATGAGCATCATCACAATATAACAAGAGATATTCTAAAACTTTCCTAGGAGAAGTATATCCAAAAAGTATTAAAGAAGTTCGAAGGAAGCAAAATCTACAAGTACACCGTTTAGAAGTCTCAGGAAACTTACAAAGATGCAATTACAACAAACAAATGAATACAATGTATATTTGGCTAAAGTCCCTTATGCATCTACAGTGGGTAGTTTGATGTATGCTATGGTAAAAAATTGTAAACAGCAGCATTATCTGGACTACCCACGCCTAACCCATCCCAAGGCCCAATATTTCAAAATAAGTCGAAACATATTCAAATGAGATATCATTTTATCAAAGAACTAATTGGTCATAATATGCTCTCATTAAGAAAAATCCTTGTATTTACTAAGGTTGTGAAAGATTTGGGTTTGTGAGAGTTACATGCTCTGGAAGGCAGTTGATTTGGTGATCAACATCAAATTTTGAGATTGTTGAGTTGTAGATTCTGATGATTTTTGGAGGGACGTTTTGCCACTATAATGACCAAGTAATATATCATATTCTTGTAAACAATGTAAATCCTAGGTTCCTTTATGTCCTTGCATCCTAAAGTCTCTCTCTGTGTGTGTATTGATTGTCTACCTAACACAATTAACTTAATCATTGTTCCTACATTACCTTTCCGATCTACTGAGTACATGTTGAGTGGCATGTGATGTATAAATATAATTTAAATATTCATTATTTGTTTTTTATTTCTACGTGATAGTTTCATCATCGTGAAATAATATACCATTATGTGTTACTGTGAGATCTTAATTTTAAAACAATTACCTTCTTTTATGTTTTAGGAAAAGCGACTCAATGATGAAATCAATAAACTCGAGAGAGATATGGAAGCACAAGATGAACATATCCAAAGTCGTAGAAAGGAGCTAACTGCTTTAGAAGCTCGAATATCAGATTATCGTGAAGGTTTTAATCAGCACAGGTCAAAGAGAGACGAGCTTCATGATAAGCGGA
Organism: Cichorium intybus; assembly: GCA_023525715.1. Classification (NCBI taxonomy): domain Eukaryota; kingdom Viridiplantae; phylum Streptophyta; class Magnoliopsida; order Asterales; family Asteraceae; genus Cichorium; species Cichorium intybus. The sequence continues at coordinate 95,343,852 of CM042014.1, forward strand.
AGTATACCTACTTTCATTGCTCTTTTAGATTTGGCATAGTTTAATTTTATTTACCAGATGCTGAAATTTTACCTCTTTAGGTCTTTGTGGGGGACAGAAAACAAACTTACAGCTGAAATTGAGCGTCTTAAAGCAGAAGTTGTGAGGGCGAAAAAAAACTTAGCTTATGCTACTCCTCGGGTACATTAATTTGTTAGCATATTAATTTGAGGGCAAATTGCCGCGAATAGCAAAATACTTTACTCTTGCTACCAATATGGAAAATATGCCTTTTAATACCCATAATAGCAACATATTTACATTTCTTTACTTATAATATCAATGTACTGTATATTTTACCCGTAATAGCAGTGTACTTATTTGCTACCAATATGGACATTGTACCTTACTTTTTGCATACCACTATTATCATTAATGAAATATAAGTACATCACTATCATGAGAAAGAAATCTTAAATATGCTGTTATTATGTGTAGAAAAAATGCTAGTGCATTGCTGTCACCAGTAGTAAAAATGTAAATATGTTGCTATTATGGGTAAAAACATAAAGTCATAAATACATAGCTATTATTGTAAGAACTAAACTATATTGCGTGTATTTGTAAAAACAAGAGTGGCTAATATATCCGATGTGCATACAAAGATTTGTCCATATAGATATCCATATATACACAGAGCCATAGATCTCGCAACTTAACTGGTTCTTAGTTTAAATTTGGCTGCCAGAGCCATTTCCATCACCAAAGCCCCCTGTCTCTCGGTACTCAACCTATTTCTAAGTAGACTTCGTTTAAGTTTAAGGCTATATTATTTTCTATCTTACAATTAACAGGACATAAGGAGGGGAATCAGTTGTGTGCGCAGAATCTGCAAAGACTACAACATTTCTGGAGTTTTCGGTTCAATTATCGAGTTGCTGGAATGCGATGAAGATCTATTTACTGCTGTTGAAGTCTCGGCTGGGAACAGGTTTGTCTTCTGACGGTTGTTTTTGGAATTTTTTTTCTAACCTATGGACTTGCTGTATTCTTTTTTTGCAGCTTATTCCATATGGTCGTTGAAACTGATGAAATATCAACCAAAGTGATTCGACACCTTAATGCAGAGGAAGGTGGAAGAGTTACATTTATCCCTCTTAATCAGGTTAATGCTCGTAATGTAACTTATCCTCCAAAAAGCTCTGGTGTGAAACCTCTTCTTAAGGAACTAAAATATTCCCCCAGATATGGTAAAGCATTTTCTCAGGTTAGTTATTTTGACTCGATTTTTTCTGTTTTTGATGCTGTGATGATGATATCAGACATGCTGCATTTGTTATGTGGGCTAGAACTGGACGGGACTAGATAAGATTTCTATGACTATTTCCAATTATTAGGATGATGTGGGCATTCACGTCCTTTCTACGGACTATAGAGCAAGAACAAGTAATTGTCGATTTGTCCCACCTTTTTGGGGGAGACAACAAATTGCACTTTTTGTTCTATTGACATCAGTCGTGGTTGTAGTCGAGTGCACGCCAAATGTCAAGTTTCTTAGAGATATTTCTATCACTTGGTTGACCAGATTACATGTTAATTGTGCCAACATAAATTTGATATCAACAGTAGTGATGTTCAAACATCTTAACTGCTTTATTTACAAAAGAAGTTGATCTGTCTCGTCTTTTAGTGTCATTTTACCTCCTTCGATTCACAAAGTTAGAGGTCAACGTCATCCGTGTTGTATATATATGAGAGTGATAGCTTCTTGCTGGTTTAGGCAAACTTAATTCCATTCCATGGTCCAACATGTCTTCCCCGTTAGGTTGATATAGTTTCATACCATACCCAAGAAAGGAAAAACATGGTGTATTTTGCATTATAGCAAAAACATGATATATTTGTGTAGAATATTAATCCTTTAGAATCCCATTAAGTTGACAACGAAGTTTTATTTGTTTAGGTTTATAGATTTTAATATATAATTTTATTTATTGAATTAACATATGAAAATCACATTATGTTTCAAAATGTGTTGTTATGCCTATCCGGCTTTATCTTGTCAGCCATGGGCCCACCTCTACCCTAATTTTGGGGATATTATAATGTCAAACCTTAAATTTAGGGGCTCACTTCTACCCAATTGTACCTTCATAGCGGGTTTAGATAGTGTTTGGGATGCACTATGGAATATCAGGATGGAATTAATAAACCTGTGTTTGATAGCCACATATAGGACTTGAATGGAGCAATCCTCATAAAATGCAATTCCTTCTCCTTAGCTATTTTTTATTTCATGGGGAGTGATATTTTTTTCCTTAATGGAATGGTATATTATAATTTCTATCCATGGTATTTAATTTAATTTAAGATTTCTTTTTTATAAACAAGTTATGGGAAGTGATCAATATAAACTTCTTTTAGAAAATTCGATATACATATAATAGTATATTTCAAACGAACATTATATTTATAGTAATTTATTTAGCTACATACTTTATCTGATTGATGGTTATTTTTATATAATAATGTTTTTGTCTCTATTTACCAGTTTAATTTCCTTTAAGTTTCTAATTGCATATGAAACATGTTTGAATGGTTTATTTTCATTCTTTCAAACTAACCAAACATGATAACGGAATGTAATGATTAATGACCTATTCCATTAAGTTGTTCATTCCATTACTTTGTGATGTCATTGCATCAATACAAAACAAACTATCAGATAAGGCTTATTATTCTAGAGGTCCACAACTGCCAATACAAGCCTGTTATTACGGGTGGCAATTCTTGACACGACATGAACCCGACATGCAAATAAACGTGTTTGGGTTGAGTTTTCTGACCCACCAACCCGCAGCACGTGTAACCCGTTTATTATATGGGTCGTGTCCGGGTTAGTACTTGAGGTCGCGGGACAACTTGTTTAGGTAGTTTCCATTTCTAAATTCTTTTGGTATTCTAAGGATTAGGAGTAGGAGATGTTAATGCTAGGAATAGGAGATGTTTATCAAATCAACAGCGATTTTTTGTTTTTTTTGGTTTTCACCGTTACTTTTCTGCTGGATCATATACCTGTTTATGAGCACCGAAAACCTTAAACACCTCCAATGTAAAATACAAATATTCAGATACCGTTACTAAATGTTAATGCAATGTTCTTTTTTAATGGCTGGATTCTTGTTTTTCTCTAAGGTATTTGCTAGAACAGTGATTTGTGATTTGAATCTTGCTACTCATGTGGCTAGTACTTATGGTTTGGACTGCATTACACACGAAGGTCTCCTTGCAGATCCCATTCTACCCATCTTTTTTTCAGTTTGTCCTTACTTTTTTCTGTTAAGTTTAGTCTGCATCGGTTACAGGTGACCAAGTTAGCAAAAAAGGAGGTATGACAGGTGGATTTTATGATAAAAGATGTTCAAAGCTAAAGTTTATGAAACTCATTCGACAAAATACCATGTCAATCACTGCAAAGGAAAACGAACTCCAAAATGTCAGATCAGAACTTGACAATATCCTTTATATGTCCATTTTGATTTTTACGCGGGTATATTATTGAGGTGTTGTCCGTGGGGTCCCTTGTGTCCTATGATCGGAAAATGAGTAGACAGTTTCAACATTTGTTTTGTTTATACTTCAAGATTGTCCCATATAAATTTATGTTAGGCTGCGTTTGTCAGGCGAGAAGGGACAAACTTTGTTTGGCTATTTGAGGAGGACATTCACGTCTTTTGTATAGATGAGGAGGGCAGTCCACCTTTTTGGGTGGGACAAATTATTGCAATTTTTATCCCACTGAGATCAGTCTTGGTCACGATTGCAGTAGCAGTCTTGGTCCAATGCATGCCAAGAAAATCATGTCCTGTCCTGGGCTAATTAACGGTTTTAACTTGACTCTCAACACTTATAGACAAGGAAATCAATGCAATTGTTTCTGAGCAGCACAAAGGTGATGCTAAGCTGAGTCATGAGAAATCAGATGTGGAACAGCTTAAGCAAGAAGTTGCTTATGATAAAAAGCGCTCACAGAAAATCTCTGTAGTTCTTGAAAAGAAGGTTTTCTCCAAGCTTTGATCCGCTCCCCACTTGATGAGTTATTTTAATATTCTTTTGAACTAACTGGATCAAATAAACAATTTGCAGAAGAAGTTGCTTGCAAATGTAAAGACCCAAATTGAGCAGGTCAAAAATAATATTGCTCTGAAAAGAGACGAAATGGGAACAGAACTTGTTGATCATTTGACCCCAGAGGAAAAGGGTCTCCTGTCACATTTGAATCCTGAAATAGCAGAACTTAAAGAAAAGCTTGTAGCCAGCAGGGCAACCAGATTGGAGGTTTGCTAATAAATTTAACTCCATTTGAAAAATAAATTTTTTATTATATAAATTCTGATTACTTTTTCAATTAGTAGTTTGAAACAAAAAAAGCAGAGCTCGAGACCAATCTATCAACGAATCTTGATAGAAGGAAACAAGAACTGGAAGCAGTGAAGCAGTCTCAAGAAACTGATACTTTAAAGGCTGAAGCTGAAGCAAGGAAGCAAGAAATGCAAGACGCAAAAATGTTAGTTGAAGAAGTGAAGAAACAGCTCAAAAGTAAGGAGACTTAGGCCCTGTTTATTTTTTTCTCTATAAGTAGTACTGTCTGAATAATTGACTTAAAAATATTGGAAGATATGATGGCATAATTGAGGGAATGGAAGGGAAGAATAAACTAGAGCAAATTTGTAGAAAATAGGGACTTGGAAATGCCTCCTTTCTAATATAATTGATGGGTTTCCTACTTTCCTTGTCTATGCTTCATATTATTTTCTTTTCACCAGGAGTGTGTGAAAGCATAGACGATCGAAACAAGGAACTCAAGAAAATCAACAAGGAGAAGACTGATTCAAAGGTAATTTCTGCTTCTTAATGAATGATTGCAGTTATGTGTTGCTGTAACTTGTCATTGTTAATACATTTCCTGTTAAGTGCAGGCTCGTTTGGAGGAGTATGAAAAGACCTGCCAAAATGAAGATAAAAGAGCAAAACAACTAATTAGTAGAAAAAACATTTTACTCGCAAAACAAGAAGAGTTTAACAAGAAAATCAGAGAATTGGGTCCATTATCATCGGATGCATTCGAAATGTAAATCTAGTCACTTGAAATCCATCTTATTTAATGTAAATAACTTTCCTTTTACATTGATTGACTGGACTGGACGAGACTGATAAGCTTTCGAGGATGAGGAGGGCATTATGTGATCCAGAATGAGCTGTCCCACCTTGTTCCACTTTTGGTATTTCCACTTTTGGGTATGGCATCCTAGTCCAATCAAACGCTGTCCTGTCCTATTAGGCGGTAGCATTTATTCTAGTGGTATATTTTTTTGGTATTCTTTAAACGTCGCATACTTTTCATGTTAACATTGTCAAAATACAGGAACAAGTTGAAGAGCATAAAGGAATTGTATAAAATGTGGCACGAATGCAACGAGCAATTAAAGCAGTTTGGTCATGTAAACAAGAGAGCACTTGATCAATATTCAAACTTTATAGATCAAAGAGAAGAACTTCAAAAACGACAACAGGAACTTGATGCTAGTGATGAGGTAATTAACATTAGTTGATTATATATCTAATCTCACTTTAAGTAATTAGTTATGTAATACACAGAGAAGGACTACACAGAAAGTCAGGGAAATGAGGCTTTCCCCATTAACTCCCAACCTTTAACGTATTTGTGCTTATTTTATTTCCTTCAAATCCTGAAGTATGCCATGATACTTTCAATTTTTTTAAAACATTATTTATCTGGGCAGTACTTTTCTCAGACAACAGTTAATACTAAAAAAAAAGTCGAAGCAGGGCCTAAACTAACAATGTAGTTTGTCATCTTCTGTACCAGAAAATCAAAGAACTTATATCAGTATTGGACCAACGTAAGGACGAAACAATAGAGCGCACCTTCAAAGGTGTGGCTAAACATTTTCGAGAAGTATTTTCTGAACTTGTCCAAGGCGGTCATGGAACTTTGATCATGATGAAGAATAAGGTTGGGCTTTATCGATCTGTTATGCAGTTTTTAAAGTACTAGATTTTTTAACTCATTGCTGATGTTTTCCTATAAAAACAGAATGGCGACCCTGCTGATAATGATTATGGTGAAGATGGGTTTCCTGTAGCTGATAGAGAGGGGCGCGTTGAAAAATACATTGGTGTGAAAGTGAAGGTATGTATTATTCAAAGCTCCTTTTTATCATAGGAAACAAACTCTCTTATTTACCTTGACATTTGTAGTTCCGATTCCCTTATACCTTAGCTAGTGTTTGGTATTATCTCTTCATTCGATTGGAATAAAAAAGAAAACCGGTTGTTTTGTATGATGGAATGGAATAAACCATTCTTCAAGGAATGCGATTCGTTGCATATTGTTAATGTTCATTCAATAACCGGGGAGCAGTGTTGTAAAAGTCGGCCTAGGCGGCTGCCTAGGGGGCGCCTAGGCGCTAGGCTGGCGGGTTCTGCCTACGATTAGTGGTAGGCGGTCAAGTTAGGCGGATTTGGTCAACGGCGGTCAAAATCGGGTCTAGTCGGGTCTGGGCGGCAAAAATTTCAAATTTTCAAAAATTTTCAATTTTCAAAAATTATAAAATTCTCAAAAAAATCAAAATTTTAGATTTTTAAATTTTAAATTTAGAAAATATCATTAATTATGATAATTGGTGTCTAAGTTACGATTATTGATGATTAAAATTATCAAAAATGTATTTAATTAGTTTAAACATTCTGGTGTTTGATGACTTACATATTTAAACATTTAGATTTGTCAAAAGTTTATACTTATTGATTCATTTTGTAGGGATATAGGTAATATCTAAATTTTAAAAAATAATTTTGTTACAATTAATACTCCCCGCCTAGGCGCCGACTAATCCTCGCCTAGACTGACTAGTCCTAGGCCCCAGTCGACCGCCCGCCTACCGCCTAGCGACTTCTACAACCTTGTCGGGGAGTGTGTTTTTTATTCCATCATGGAATGAAATGAAAGTTTTGCAATGTAACACATTTTTAGTTATGTAATTTTTAATAACAGTGCAGTTTTATTTTCTAAAATATATACAAGATATATTTTTATTAGATTCTTATTGGATTTAATTAATTTTTGTTATGTTTAATTTTTATTTTGTAAATAGGAATTCATTAGGTACAGCTAAATAATGTACAGAATAGAGTTGGACTATACATTTTATTTACATTTATTTTAAAAAAAAAGTCTATGAAGATTCATTCCATTCCTACGTGTCAACCAAACACGATAGTTGAATGTAATGACTCATTCTCATACCTTTCTTATTTCATTACCCTGAAAATTCCATTTCATCATTCAATTACATCCACCAAACACACCATTACGTGGATTCCCACATAATCCGACATAAAAGGAATTGGAGATTCTATTCCATGTTGTGTGAGTGATCATGATTCCCAATTCGAACTCCTTCAGATTCCAATGCTTGTTTTGGATTAATTTTCCAGGTCTCTTTCACTGGACAAGGGGAGACACAGTCCATGAAGCAATTGTCTGGAGGCCAAAAAACCGTGGTTGCATTGGCACTAATATTTGCCATACAGCGATGTGATCCTGCTCCCTTTTATCTCTTTGATGAGATCGACGCTGCACTAGACCCTCAATACCGAACAGCAGTCGGAAGTATCCTTTCCTGTACTTGAAATTTGTTTATATACATCGGACAGGACTGAAAAGGCTTTGTATGTACCCAATATCACCTTTTTTGGTGGGACAAAATATATCAATTTTTGTCCCATTGACATAGGTCCCATCTGCGTTCAATGCATGTCAAACACGGTTGAAAGCCATCTTTCCTTGATGTTAGCAAGTCAAAAAGATTAAGGACCCTAACTGTTTTCGTAGTTTTTATATTGTTTTTATTCTTGAAAACTTGTTTGTAGATATGGTTCGTCGTGTGGCAGATGTGGCAAATACACAATTCATTACAACAACATTCAGGCCCGAATTGCTGAAAGTTGCTGGCAAGATATATGGTGTGACACACAAAAATCATGTTAGTCATGTAAATGTTGTCACCATAGAAGAAGCATTAGATTTTATTGAGCATGAACAATCCCATAATGTTAGGTACGTCAAACTCAACTTCACGTTTTGTTTCTTTAGAGCAACTCCGATCATCGACCTCATGTGTAGCTTTTTTACTTTTCTATGTCGTCTTTCTACTAACTTTATCAAACAACATGCTATTAACTTAAACTGTGTCCAATCGGTGACCACTTTTTAAAGGTTTTTTTAGAAATTAACTAATTTACCCTCATCGTTTTGAAATATTTTATAAAGCCCCATCATCTACTTTGTTATTTTTTAAGCATATGTAATATTCATAAAATTAAAAAGTAAATAAAAGTAACATTATATAAAATCAATATGTTACAATATAAAAAGATTAAAACAAATCCTACTAAATCTAGAGTTTTGAAGGTCCGATATGTATATAGCTTTAAAAATAAAAAACGATATAAATATCATATGACCATTCACTACTAGAATTTGAGTCAAAAAAATAATTCAGCTTTCAATGTTGAATAAAATGACGGGAGTAAAATGAAATATTTTGAACAAAAGGGTTAATTGTACCAAACATAAATATCAAAAAAGCATTTGGTAAAATAAAAGTGTTTTGTATTATTGACCCAAATGAAATTCAATCCAACGATAAAAAAAACACTTTGTGTTGATTATTAATTTTTTGACCCCTGGGAAAAGCTCATATTAGATATATTCTTATATCAATTATAAACTTGTAATCTCTGGAAAAATAATAACCCTTAGATTCGTTTAAAAATTATTTTATCTCCAATCATCCTAACCGAATTTCAATTTTTCTAAAGTTCACTACAATGCAAACCCAACCTTTTATTAATAAAATTTTAAGTATAATTGATTTTTATTCTATTTAATATATATCATAAGAATATTTATACAAAAATTCTTTCAGTCCAAAACAAACTAAAAATAAATTAGAAATCGCACATTTTGAGAAAATATGGCACTATTGATTCTATTTGTTGAAAATAATTAAGAATTTTGGTGTATTTTTTCGATAAATTCTAATTTATTATATATAATAAGATAAGTTTTGTTCAAAAATAAAATTAAGTAACCAATAAGAATTTGATACGTGTCAAAAGGAGATAGACCAGGTTTCACAACTCATGGTTAGCTTATCTAAACAACCAAATTCACTTTTCCTTTACATTTTATATTTAATTTATTTTGTCTTATTTGTGACCACGTCCTGATAACCATTAAACATCATTCTACTACTACACATGTATATTATATACACACACTCTCTCTCGCACACTTACACATACACACACATATGCACGCAACATATTAAACTCATGCTCATGATTTCTTCACTTGAACTTTAGACTTGGGGCTCATGAGATTTATACATTGCATTGAAATTTTTTGTATTTTATTATTACAAAAACTATCACTAGGATTTCTAGCCTAACACTTGAAATGTTATCGATATATATTACAGGTCAAAGAAGTAACTGCTTAGCTCGAGTTTTAGTGTTAGGAGCCCAAAGTGTTGATATTTTTAGAGGAATATTGATTCGGTTGCATATAGCTTGAAGGGAGCTACTTCTCGATCACTTCTTGATGATGCTAGACTTTCATTATCAAGGTTTACTTTGATGAGTTAATGCAAGATTGTCGGTTTTGAAGCTCAATTCCATTGATTCTTGGATTATTGGTTTAGTAATTTTTGTTTAGGTAGTTTTATTGATTTAGATTCGTTTACTTTATAGCTCAAGCCTTTGAAAATGCATATGTTGGCATTATTTATCTTTCATATATGCCAGGAAAATAGTGCCATTCTATTGTACAAATTTTGGGAATGTTGAATTTATGTTGAGGCCATGTCAAAATTTTGGTTGAAATTAATTGGTGGCATGATCAAAGTGTCCTATTAGGTATGAGTTGAAGTATCTACAATCCCAATAGTGCTACAATATTTCATTCACACAAACTCGTAAAGACCATTGCAATGATTCATAGAAATACTTCTGTAGATGACCTTATAGCTCGTGGTCCTACCTATTGATGAGGGCCTGTCAATTGAGGTTTAGAATCTCATAAAGGAGTTTCAAGACGGGTTTATAGGATCTCCATCCCGAAGAAAGCTTTTCAGATATATAAAGTGGCCTCCACACTCCTTACAGATCAAAAAATGTTTAAATTGGGCCTCTTTTGGATTTGTTTTCCATTCTACCATTCATTCATAAGGCTTATATAGGATTCTATATGTTATGCATCAGGTTTATCCTCTCTTTTTAATAACATGTGGTCCACTTTCTATGTCAAACATAGAACAAAATGGAAAGACTTAAATGACTATATACTTTAACTAAAACATCACTAAATATGCCAATAAATTGTGTGAGGTTGTAGCATATAACTTTGGTTTTGAAGATTTATTAGCAAACTATAAAAGCTTATGGTTTTACTTCCATCAAGTTTTTCATTCTTATATCCTTGTCTGGTTACTTGACAATTTTATATATTCTTAGTTATATTATTTTAATAATTTGTAGTCATGACAACCAGTTATTCTTTCACCCTCATGAATGTACAATTTTATATTATAAATTCCTTATAATTTATACAAATCATTGTAGAGACAATACTTGTTAAGCACAACAAGTGAGAGAGTACGATTGTTATGAAGCATGACACATAACATGAGTGCGACAAGAAAAATAGAGATCCGGTTTTGGCGTGTTCTAGTCTTTTATATGGTAGGATTTGGATACGCATTCTAATACTGGAATCCAAAATTGATTCCTTTTTTTTTGCCTCCAAAATTCACATATCAGAATGAGAATTCGAGGACATCAAGAATTCTCCGATCGTCGGTACCGATAATGGTTGATTGCCTTATTCACGAAGACACTTAGGCACGACACAAATCATTGAATGATAATCGATTGGCACTGATAATGACCGATTGTCAAACGATAATAAATTTTTGATTTGTCTCGCTATCATCGACAGATCGACTCATCAACTTTTGTTTTGAGGTGCCGATATTAATTGCTACAACCAAAACAATGGAACTTGGGCCAAATTTTTACATATATACTAACTACACTTGGACATTAATTTATACCCCCTCCTAAAATGCCCTGGATTGCCGGGGCAGCCCGCTACTTGGGCCGGGCCTGTTCATTACCAACCTAGAACGCGTTGTGTTGGTCTTGAGAATGCGTCACGTTCTCTAACTATTCATGATAATTAAGGATTCTCTACCCGGAACTTTCCACGTCACTTGTATGTTATGCGCCGTGTGATCAAGGCGTTAGACGTGTCGTGTTATTTGCATATAACGCGCCACATTCTGCTTCTCATCCTTGCTTCCTGCCACTACTTCCGACTCATTTTTCCTCAACAAAGCATTTTATCTATACAATACAGTTTCCAAGCGTTATAAGTACCATTTATCTTTATTTTCAATAAAATATAGCACAAATCACCGGATATTGCATAAATATATGTATATAAAAGGGCGATCTCAATGAGTTGGCTACAATTGTTAAAACATTCATATGCATACAAGATGAAACCAACTATTCAATTAAGTACAAGAATAAGCAGGGAAAGATATGAAACAACATTAGGTGTAATTGGAAATCCAACACGATCTATGATTCCCGAAAGATTAAGAAACATAATGTATGTATGCATCATATTATATAATATGATTTTAAATTAGAATGACATGCATACTATAGATACGATGAACCCAAAGATGAAGATCAAGAGTTGGAAGAAATTGATCATGAAGTGTAGCAACATTACGTAACAAAGAGGTGCATAAAAACCTTCAATCTTATTTGGTTGAACACATTTATTGTATCTGCTTCATGTAGTCTTCATGTTATTTTTATTTTTATGTTGTTTTTATCTACCTTTTTATTTTTTTAGTTTAAATTAATGAAAATTTTTAAGTATTATTAAGGTGTTATTGATATTTATTTTTATTTTTATCTTAAATGTATTAAAAATAATAAATATTATTTGTTTTAAAATGTTTAAGGGTTGTACTACTAGAAAAACAAACCATTTTTGATGTCAGTTTCCGTTATATATATCCATCAATAAATGATTTTACCGATGACAAATTTTGTTAGGAAAATTTGAGGGGTAGCCTGTGTGACTCCGTGGGATAGCCCGTGTCACGCCGTGCTACACACCGGGTCTCCCCTTAAGGTGGAAGCAAACCTAAATTCGTCCATCGACACGAATTCAAGTACACACTTAAGAAAGAGAAAAGCTCAGGTTGATATTGTTGTTGATGAAATAACTAATGCAACTTAGTTATCTTGCTTGAAAAAGGACTTCAAGAAGCAACAACCACCCTAATCAAGCTATGCATCGCAAAACGAACACATAAAAGAAAGCCTCTACGGTAGCTATAGAAATTTCCCAAATTCAATCAACAATTGTGATGAATAAGTTCAAAGCAAGTTGGAAGTTAATGCACGCCCTCAAGCGGTGACAACTTTTTGGAATTATGAAGGAGAAGATTGAAATGTGTTTGTTTGGCTTATGTTGCAAAAGTGATTGAGCATAAAATATCTACTTAAATTATGTATTTAGTTGTGTACAATTTATTATTCTTTTAGGATTTTGGAGAACAATAAACTCGATTTGTTTTTACTTTTTAGGTTAGTCGTTTGATAATATGATTTAAAATATGTTTTAATAAATTTTTAGCCGTATGTTAACAAACTATGTGTTATTATTTTACTATTTTATTTCCACTCTAAGAATTTGTTTAACAAAATCATATAAATTATTAAGTATACTATATTATTTAATCATTTATATAAATATAGAAAAAACAAAAAATCAAAAATCAATAAAAAGTAATATAACCATATAGTAGTAATCAACAAATAGCTTCATTCCAATACATTTTAAATTCATTAGGATTCAAACTCCTTTGTATTTCCATATTCACACTCCCATTTCCCCAAATCTGAACATTAGAATCCGAATTCTCTCACTCTCTCGACCCAAAACGTTTCTCAGACCGACGAACGACAGCCGGACATCATTTCTTCCGCTACTGTCTGCTGCCGGCGAAGCCGTGGCCGCTGCACGGGAAATCGCCGCGTCGCCATCTCTAACTATCTGCTCCGCCCCCGCCCTTTCTGTTCCAGTGCCTCTTCAGGCTAGCCTTCAGGTGAACCTCCAGCCCTCAGAATCTCTAATTATAATTTGTATTTTTGTAAGTTAAAATGTGGGTTCTTGACATGCGAACTTCCATATGCCTCTATTGTTGAGTTAAAACGTGAAAAATTTCCGTGGCTTTGTTCAAAATCGATATTAACTCATATTTTTGTGGGTTTTCGAAACATGGAATTTCTGTATTCACGATTTGTTGGTAGTTTATATGTTTATATTGAAATGTGCTCGATTTTGAACTGAACTTGGTTCTCGATGCACCCAAAACAGATTCAACAGCCTTCGGATTTATTAGGCATCTTTTTTCCTCCACTTCGCCAGTCTCCATGGATGCAGTATCGCCCCCATGTCCTTCTACTCCTCAATGGAACTACGACAGACCTTTCCTCACTGGCCAATTCCACCAGGTTTCTCTTCTTCCCCCTATATTTCCTCGATACTGTTAACCAAATTGTCTACCCTTTTGTGAGTGTAGTTTATCTAGGTCAAAATTTGTTATTGTAGGAAATAAAATCAACATCTGGGTTTGCTGAATCAAGGGGAAATTCAGTGGATATAGGGTAACTTTTATACTTTCTCTACACTGATATCGAATTTATTCTTCTTGTTGTTGGGTTTTCTTTCTAATGTGTCTCATCACTTCTATTAAACGAAATTGTTTATCCTTTTACATTTTGTTTTCACAGATTGGAATCTGAAAAGCCTATAGGTTGCTACAATGCTTCAGTTCAGGTACAATTACAGTTGTTTTTCTATGTTTGATCATGCAATTTTTGCACCTTTTCTTTTCATTTATAATGCAAAAACTGAAATTTATGCACTTATTGAACTAATGTTTCAACAAATGCAGGAATTGATTGTAATTGATGATCTTCTATCTGCTTTAGTTGGTATTGAAGGACGATATATTTCAATCAATAGAGTTAAAGGGAATGAAGATTCTTTTAGCTTCCATGTTGATGGATCTATGGATTTGGCACTTCAGGCAAGATTCATACAAAAAATCTTTTATTTATTTATTTATTTATTTTTACTTTTAGAAACTAAATATTGTAAGAAAATGCAGGAATCATCAAAAAGAATATTCCCTTTATGCAAGAGCTATTTGGTAATCAACCAATTTGTGGAGTCAAGATCCCAATTCAAATCTGGATTAGTTAATCATGCATTTGCTGCTGCACTAAGAGCCCTCCTTTTGGTAACTTTTATAATGTTTAGAAAAATTATTTAATATAAAGAATTAATATGATGTAGAATTATAGATTATTGAATATAATAAGTTAGCAAACTCTAAGTTTCGAAAACTAGCATGGTAAAATTACTAATACATTAACAAGTCAAGTTATTTAATAGGAAAGACAAAATAATGATAATATAACAAATTTAATTTGTCAAGTTTCTATCATGAATTTGCAATGTAATAAATAAAGATAATATTTTTTTTTTATGTTTTTCAGGATTATCAAGCCATGGTGGCACAACTTGAACATCAGTTTCGATTAGGAAGACTCTCAATACAAGGATTATGGTTTTATTGCCAGGTATTTCTATATAAGCTTAATTACAAAAAAAAAACTTACTTTTTGTTTATATATATTTGCAATTTGATACCTTTAGGTAGAATTCAATGACTTAATAAAGATAAACCCCATGAACTTCAAATTTACTCTAATTTTTAACTCTATTGATTTATTTAATGTATTATATTCTATTTATTTTGGTTTCAAATATTTATTTCTTTTTTATATATTTGCAGCCAATGATGGGATCAATGCAAGCATTATCAACAGTAATAAAGAAAGCATCTGCAAGTAATTTTGTAGGTTCAGCAGTTCTTAACCTTTTACAAAGCCAGGTAAATCTGTAAATAAACTAAACTCTTAGGTGTCTTATATTCTTCTGTTTCTTTTCATTTATCTAATGTGTTATATGATATTTATTAGTGATATTTTATAAATTTAAACAGGCCAAGATAATGGCTGGTAACTACTTGGTGAGATCATTACTTGAGAAAATGATAGAGTCTGCAAATTCTGCTTATCTTGGAATATTAGAAAGGTAATATAATTGGAAAAAAGTGAAGGAAATAGCAATGTACTTTACTCTTTTTACCAAAATAGACAATGTACTTTAAATTTTTAGCCCTAGCAATTTACTTGCATGTTTATATTCATAATAGTAACACACTTAATTTTTTTTTACCAATACTACAAAATGTAAACTCATAATGGCAAATAAACAAACATTTCTATACACCTAATAGCAACATACTTACAAATGCTTACTCATAATAGCAAGAGTAAATTACAACTTCAGTCCTTGTGGTTTACACCAAATTACAGTTTCGGTCCTAGTTTTGAAAATTTTGCACCGGTAGTCCTTATGGTTTCCAAATCGTTCACTTTTGGTCCTAATAGTTTCCGAATCTTTCACTTTTGGTCCCTATGGTTTACACAAACGCTAACAGAGGGAGGGACCAAAAATGAAAGATTTGGAAATCTTGCACCGGTAGTCCTTATGGTTTCCAAATCGTTCACTTTTGGTCCTAATAGTTTCCGAATCTTTCACTTTTGGTCCCTATGGTTTACACAAACGCTAACAGAGGGAGGGACCAAAAATGAAAGATTTGGAAACCACTGGGATCAAAAGTGAAAGATTTGGAAACTATTGGGACCAAAAGTGAATGATTTGGAAACCATAAGGACTACCGGTGCAAGATTTTCAAAACTAGGACCGAAACTGTGATTTGGTGTAAACCACAAGGACCAAAATTGTAATTTAGTCTAATAGCAATATATGTTCCTTTACCAATAATAGCAATATTTTAAATGAAACTTTTAAGCATTTTACAAGTTTTAGGTTATATATTGGAGTAAATTACAGTTTTGGTCCCTGTGGTTTACGCCGAATTACAGTTTTGGTCCTAGTTTTGAAAATCTTCCATCAGTGGTTCCTGTGGTTTCCAAATCTTTCATTTTTGGTCTGTGGTTTCTAAATCTTTCACTTCTAGTCCCACCCTCTGTTACCGTTTGTGTAAACCACAGGGTCCAAAAGTGAAAGATTTAAAAATCATAGGGACCATCTATGTAAAAATTTCAAAACTAGGACCAAAACTGTAATTTGGTTTAAACCACAGGGACCAAAACTGTAATTTACTCTATATATTGCCTATTATTTGTAAAGAAATGTAAGTACATTGCTATTACAGGTAAAAGAGTATAAGTATGTTACTAATATTGATAAAAAAATAAAGTACATTGCACATATATGTAATTACAGTTTTGGTCCCTGTGGTTTAAACCAAATTACAGTTTTGGTCCTAGTTTTGAAAATCTTCCATCAGTGGTCCATGTGGTTTCCAAATCTTTCATTTTGGTTTTTGGTTTCTAAATCTTTCACTTTTAGTCCCACTCTGTTACCGTTTGTGTAAACCACAGGGACCAAAAGTGAAAGATTTGTAAACCACAAGGACCATAAGTGAAAGATTTAAAAACCATAGGGACCATCAATGTAAGAATTTCAAAACTAGGACCAAAACTGTAATTTGGTGTAAACCACAGGGACCAAAACTGTAATTTACTCTATATATTGCTAAATCTTTCACTTTTGGTCCCACCCTCTGTTACCGTTTGTGTAAACCACAGGGACCAAAAGTGAAAGATTTGTAAACCACAAGGACCATAAGTGAAAGATTTAAAAAACTATAGGGACCACCAATGTAAGATTTTCATAACTAGGACCAAACCTGTAATTTTTTGCAAACCACAGGGACCAAAACTGTAATTTACTCTATATATTGCTATTATTGGTAAAGAAATGTAAGTACGTTGCTATTAAAGGTAAAAGCGTATAAGTAGTTACCATTATCAATAAAAAATAAAGTACATTGCACATATTTGTAGCCAGAAGAAAGTACGTTGCTATTTTCTGTAATTTTCCCATAACATATATTTTAAATTGTTTATATATTATTTATATGCAGGTGGGTGTATGAAGGAGTTATTGATGATCCACATAATGAGTTCTTCATTGCTGAGAACAAATCTCTCCAAAAAGTACGATTTTACCCCTGCTACAAATTTTTCCAAAATACATGATTATAATTTATACACCTGATCAAAATTACGATTTTACCCCTGTTACAAAATTTCTCCAAAATGTATGATTATAATTTATACACCTGATCAAAAATTACGATTTTACCCCTGTTACATAATTTCTCCAAATTGTATGATTATAATTTATACACCTGATCAAAATTTACGATTTTACCCCTGTTACAAAATTTCTTCAAAATGTATGATTATAATTTATACACCTGATCAAAAATTACGATTTTACCCCTGTTACAAAATTTCTCCAAAATGTATGATTATAATTTATACACCTGATCAAAATTACGATTTTACCCCTGTTACAAAATTTCTCCAAAATGTATGATTATAATTTATACACCTGATCAAAAATTACGATTTTACCCCTGTTACAAAATTTCTCCAAAATGTATGATTATAATTTATACACCTGATCAAAATTACGATTTTACCCCTGTTACAAAATTTCTCCAAAATGTATGATTATAATTTATACACCTGATCAAAAATTACGATTTTACCCCTGTTACAAAATTTCTCCAAAATGTATGATTATAATTTATACACCTGATCAAAAATTACGATTTTACCCCTGTTACAAAATTTCTCCAAAATGTATGATTATAATTTATACACCTGATCAAAAATTACGATTTTACCCCTGTTACAAAATTTCTCCAAAATGTATGATTATAATTTATACACCTGATCAAAAATTACGATTTTACCCCTGTTACATAATTTCTCCAAATTGTATGATTATAATTTATACACCTGATCAAAAATTACGATTTTACCCCTGTTACAAAATTTCTTCAAAATGTATGATTATAATTTATACACCTGATCAAAAATTACGATTTTACCCCTGTTACAAAATTTCTTCAAAATGTATGATTATAATTTATACACCTGATCAAAAATTACGATTTTACCCCTGTTACAAAATTTCTCCAAAATGTATGATTATAATTTAAACACCTGATCAAAATTTACGATTTTACCCCTGTTACAAAATTTCTCCAAAATGTATGATTATAATTTATACACCTGATCAAAATTATGATTTTACCCCTGTTACAAGATTTCTCCAAAATACATGATTAAATTTATACACCTGATAAAAATTACGATTTTACCCTGATACAGGAGAGTCTGACCCAAGATTATGATGCTATGTATTGGAAACAAAGATACAGTCTCAAAGATGATATTCCTTCTTTTCTTGCAAATTCAGCTGAAACCATTTTAACAACAGGAAAATGTTTAAATGTTATGAGAGAATGTGGCCACAGTGTTCAGGTTTTGTTTCTTTGACTATATTAGGGAAAATTACATTTTTCGTCCCTGTGGTTTTTGATTTTTATATTTATGGTCCAATAGTTTGGTTTATTTAAGTTTTTTGGTCCTTAAAACATTGTTTTGTCATGCTTTAGGGACCTGAAATTTAGAAAATCAAAACTAACGGACCGTATTTGTAAAATTTAACAAAATACAGGGACGGAAACGGAAAATGTGACCTTCCATTATTGTTAGAGTAAATTACAATTTTGGTCCCTGTGGTTTACATCAAATTACAATTTTGGTCCTAGTTTTAAAAATCTTACACTGACAGTCCTTGTAGTTTCCAAATCTTTAACTTTTGGTCCCTGTGGTTTCTAAATCTTTCACTTTTGGTCCCTTCCTCTTTTATCGTTTGTGTAAACCATAGGGACCAGAATTGAAAGATTTGGAAACCACAAAGACCAAAAGTGAAAGATTTGGAAACCATTGTGACCACCGATGCAAGATTTTCAAAACTAATACCAAAACTGTAATTTGGTGTATACCACAGGGACCAAAACTGTAATTTATTCTTATTGTTATTTATAGAGGGTTTTATATGTGTTTATAGGTTCCTGCATTGGAGAATTCAAAATTGATGAATTTTGGTTCAAATGATCATTATCTTGAATGCATAAAATCTGCTTATGATTTTGCAAGTGGCGAGTTATTAAATCTCATGAAGGACAAGGTTTAATTTAATTTAATTTTTTTAATTTTTAATTTTTCTGATGGAAGCATGTTTAGTTATTTTATTTAATGACTAATTATTATTTTTAATATTTGATAGTATGACCTTATTGGAAAGCTGCGTTCTATTAAGCATTATCTTCTTCTCGACCAGGTTAAATTCTGTACTCAAATGATTCTTTTTATTATTTAAATTTTAGAATTATATATAGTTTAATTATTTTGTTTTGATTTACAGGGTGATTTCTTGGTTCATTTTATGGATATTGCACGTGATGAACTTGATAAATCACCGAATGAGATCTCTGTTGAGAAGCTTCAGGTCTTTATCCACTTACATTATATTATCTCACTATCATTATTTCTAGTGAAAATTACAAAAAAAAAAAACATTATATTTTGAGCAATTTTGCATTTTAAATTTTTAACCACCAGTACTTCATTTTTTCCAGTGTTTCAGACTTTTTATTTTTATTTTTATTTATTTATCAAATTTAACTTTTTTGACCTGTTGTTTCATGTTATTTCAGGTTCACAGGTAATTTTGTTGTATCAATTGGAAAAATGTTTGAAACTTCAATGGTTTAATTGGAAAAAATGAAGTGCTTAAACCGCAAAATTGCCCAAAAACATTATAATTATTCCGCAATTTTCCCTTATTTATATTATTAATTTACTATCCACTCATATTGATGGCTAATCATAGTAATCCCATATGTAAAAACTAAGAACTATCATTTCTCTTTTTCCCCATTGAGTCCTATGCGGATAAAATATTCTCTATAAATAATGTTCAAAAAAAAATTGAGAAAGATGACTACACACTTGGGGAAATTAAAGCAAAAAGATACAAGGGCAAATCTGTAAAAAGTCATTCTTTCCACATCAAGAGTAGTATGCTATAATTGACAAATAACTATTTCTTGTAAATTTTAACAATTTTCATTTGAATTTATATTTTCAGTCTCTCTTGGACCTTGCACTGCGTTCCACTGCAGCTGCAGCCGATCCTCTACATGAAGATGTCACATGTTCTGTGGTCAGTAACATTTATATATATATTTTTATATTCTTATTACTTTGAGAATAATTAATATTTTATTAACGAGAGATTATATTATATATTTTCAGGACACGGGTTCCTTATTAAAAAGATTGAACATTCTCAAAGATCTTCAAACGGGTGATGAGACATTATCATCAGAAACCGATGTTGTAGAAGAGCCCTTAATCACGGGTATGGAAACGTTTTCTGTTAATTACAAGGTAAATTACATATTTATTATTTACATACAACACCTTTTTGTAAGAAATAGCAATGTACTTTCTTTCATTTGTTTATTATAGCATCCTACTTTTATTTATTGTATATTGAAAAATCTACTTATTTTTAGCAATATAATTTACATACAAAGTGATTTTCATTTTTATAATGAGATATATTCAGAAAAGTCGTATTTTGATTCTATATTCCATTAAGCCCTAATTGTTTTTTTTATTCAATTAAGTTTTTCGATTTTGGATATATATAAAAGGGAAATCTCCAATAAGGTCCTAATATTTTAGCTTGGTTTATGAAAAAGTCTCGAATTAATTTTTATCAACGAAAAAGTCCCTAATTAATTCTTATTAACAAAAAAGGACAGAAAACCGGCTAATGTTGGGACTTTTCTGTAAACTGTGCGAAAATATTAGGACTTTATTGAAGATAAAACATGTAGTTTCTGTCCTTTTTTGTTAATAAAAATTAATTTGGGACTTTTTTGTTAATAAAAATTAATTTAGGATTTTTTCATAAACTGAGCCAAAATATTGGGACTTTAATGGAGATTTCCCTTTTGGATATATATATAAAAAGGAAATATTCAGTAAAGTCCTTACATTTTGACCCTTTTAACAATTTAGAGTTGACTTTTCAGTTTTTATTCATTTAAGTCCTTACATTTTGACCCTATACGTTATTAGTTGTAAAAAATATAAAAACATAATCAACTACTATCCAAAATTGTAAACGTTTAACAAAATGTTGGGACTTAATTGAATAAAAAAAACAATTAGGGCTTAATCGAATATAGGGTCAAAATATAAAGACTTTTCTGAATATATCCCTTGTTATAATAGAATGAATCTTTCTACTAAAAGAATTTTGTTTGTTCAAAGTACAATGCCTTAATAAGAAAAAAATGAAAGTACGATGTTGTAATAGAAAGAAAAAAAGTAGGATATTAGAATACACAAATAAATGGGAGTATGTTGCTATATATTGGATTAAATTCTTCTTGCTTTTAAATTGCTGTTAGCGTTTGTTTAGTATTAGCATCCTACTTTCATTTATTCTTTTTATAGCAATGTACTATGAAAAATTTGAAAAATATAATCCG
This sequence comes from Cichorium intybus, assembly GCA_023525715.1. NCBI lineage: Eukaryota > Viridiplantae > Streptophyta > Magnoliopsida > Asterales > Asteraceae > Cichorium > Cichorium intybus. Next base: position 95,365,601 of record CM042014.1, read on the forward strand.
TACAAAGCAATTTCTTTGCTATAATAGGATAAAATTTTCATTAAATAAGAAGAAAATATTAAAGTACAATGCTATAATTGGATAGTTTTTTTAAAGTACAATGTTGTAATAGAAATAAATGAAAGTAGGATGCTATAATGCACAAATAAATAAAAGTACTTTACCATTTCTTGCATTTAAATATTCTTTCAAGTATAAGACTAAATATTCATAGCATTAAATTAAGAGTAAATTACAGTTTTGGTCCCTGTGGTTTACACCAAATTACAGTTTGGTCCTAGTTTTAAAATTCTTGCATCGGTGGTCCTTGTGGTTTTTCAAATCTTTCACTTTTGGTCCCTCTGGTTTCCAAATCTTTTAATTTTGGTCCCTACGGTTTACACAAACGAACCAGAGGGAGGGACCAAAAGTGAAAGATTTGGAAACCACAGGGACCGTCAATGCAAGATTTTTAAAACTAGGACCAAAACTGTAATTTGGTGTAAACCACAGGGACCAAAAATGTAATTTACTCTTAAATTAATGAAAGTACATTGCTATTTCTGTTTCAGGTTCAATGGCCATTATCCCTTGTGATATCAAAAAAAGCCCTAACAAAATATCAATTAATTTTTCGTTTTTTATTTCATTGCAAACATGTGCACAGGCAACTTTGTGCAGCCTGGCAATTACATCAAGTATGAAACTATATATCTCTAGCATTAATTATTATTAAAAAAATTCTCCCTTATTTTTTTTTTAATTATATATTTTTTATTGTGTAGGGTGCACGTGCACGTGATAGGCATGGAACTGCAATCTCCACATCATCAATACTATGCAGGAATATGCTTAAATTTATAACCAGTCTTTTACATTATCTAACCTTTGAGGTAAAATTAAAACCATATTTTTAAATTTTGTAAATAGCAATGTATTTTACATTTTTAAACCAATAATAGCTATATTTAACTTGACATTTGTAAGATGCTTACAAATATAGGGAAATCTCCAATAAAATCCCAATATTTTGGCTCATTTTATGAAAAAGGTCCATGATTAATTTTTATTAACAAAAAAGTCCTAAATTAATTCTTATTAACAAAAAAGGACGGAAACTACATGTTTTATCTTCAATAAAGTCCTAATATTTTCGCTCAGTTTACGGAAAAGTTCCAACATTAGCCGGTTTTCTGTCCTTTTTGTTAATAAAAATTAATTTGGGATTTTTTTTGTTAATAAAAATTAATTTGAGACTTTTTCATAAACTGACCCTAAATATTGGGACTTTATTGGAGATTTCCAACAAATATATGCTACATAAGTAAAAAATATATAAGTACGTTGCTATTTCTTATATATATATATATATATATATATATATATATATATATATATATATATATATATATATATATATATTTGTTACTCCTTTTTCATTAAAATGGCTATTAATATGGTTTTTTTAATTCTTTGTGAACCACTAAAGGTTAAAGTGATATTATAATTGAATAAAAGTTTTTTTTTAATCTTCTTTTTAGGTACTTGAACCAAATTGGCATGTTATGCATAATAAACTTGAGAATGCCAAGAGCATAGATGAGGTATATATATTTTTTCATTCTTCTTGACTTTTAAAAATTAATTATGTGGGATGTGTTCAAAAATTGATGGCTCTTTATTTCCAATTTTTATAACAATATACCTTTATTATTTTGTTTATTATAGCATCCTATTTTTGTTTTTTCCTATCACAACATTCTAAACTCCAATGTTGTAATAAAAAGAAATAAATGTAGGATGCTATAATAACTAGTAAATGTAGGTACGTTGATATTTCTTGCATTTAGAGCCGTATTATATTTTTCTTTTTTGTGTTTCTAATCTTTCTCCTAACAATATATTTTTTATATAAAAATAGGTAATCCAATATCATGACTTTTTCATGGACAAATGTCTCAAGGAATGTTCACTTCTTTCACCAATCCTCCTCAAGGTTTGCATAATGGCACCTCCATTTTCTATTTTTTCTATCTTTCTCTCATATTTGCAAATCTAAATTTCAAAATACAATATAAAAATAGAGGAATAATATGAAAATTTAATATGAGTTTCATTAAGCATTATATCCTCCAAACTCACTCCCCTCACGTTCAAATTGTTATGAAAAAAATAGAATTCAAGGGTAAAATGGTCATTTAGTCTCGTGTAGACGGTTTATTCATTCCACAAATTCACTTTACGCATGCGAAAAAAAATAAAAATAAACAACCAATGGCTAATGGTCATAATGACCTCAAGGTTTGCATAATGGAATCCAAGGGTAAAATGGTCATTTAGTCTCATTCAGACAGTTTATTCATTCCACAAATTCACTTTACACATACGGAAAAACAAAGAAACAACCAATGGCTAATGGTTATAACTCATAATGACCTCAATGTTTGCATAATGGAATACAAGGGTAAAATGGTCATTTAGTCTCGTTCATGCGATTTATTCGTTCTACAAATTCACTTTACACATGCGTAAATAAAAAAAAAGAAACAACCAATGGCTAATGGTCATTATGACCTTAAGGTTTGCATAAATGGAACTCTAAGGGTAAAATGGTCATTTAGTCACGTTCAGACGGTTTATCCGTTCAACAAATTCACTTTACGCATACGAAAAAAAAAAAGAAATAACCAATGTCTAATGGTCATAACTCATAATGACCTCAATGTTTGCATAATGGAATACAAGGGTAAAATGGTCATTCAGTCTACAAATTCATTATTACACAAATACAATCATATACATAAGTTTTGTGTTTATTCTAACAATAAATTTTTCACCAACAGAAATTCGAGAAATTGAAACTCGTATGCCTTCAATATGCATCAGCAACTCAATGGCTAATGAACTCCATTGAACCTCCCGATTCAAACAACTCCATTGATGATTCATCACCTTCATTAGAAAATTTAAAGGTTTTGAAACTAAGAAAGCCTTCCAAAAAACCAAATTCACCAACCGAAGAATCATCGGTCATTGAATGTGTCTTGTAAGATCTAAATAACCATATTTCATAATTTTATCTTTTTCTTTCCATATACGTGTCATGTATGTATATTGATTATGTTTATATTTATATTTATGTAGGAAATTTGAAAGGGAGTTTAGTGGTGAGTTGGAGAGTTTAAGGCCAATATTGAGTAGCAGGGCACAAGCGGAACCGTATTTGACTCATCTTGCACAATTGATTCTTGGTGTGGGTATGGATCATTAGATGTTGATTTTTCTTTTTTGGTGTTTTTTTGTAGTTTGTAGTTTGTTTGTTTGTTGGTTGGTTGATTGTATTGTATTGGTTTGATCATTTGTATAGAGTTTATAGTGGTAAACATGGATCATTTGGATTTGATTCTCCGAACAAAGTTTGTTGTTATTAAGATGATATCGAGTGTTTTTGTGACGATGTAGTGTTACTCTTATCAATTGAAGTTGTGCAATGAATGTATGTGTTTTTATGTGGTCATGCTTCAATGTGTCGTTTTTCTGAATTTTTATAAGTTGGTAAGAAACTTGGTTTCATGATAGGAGAGTTTTTTGGTTAAGCTATATGATGACATCTAAGTGTCTACTCATCAATCCAAAAGGCTTAAAAAATCATGACTATGGTAGGGCTCTTTAATCAACTTATTTGTGGGACCATCAGTTTTAACTTCGAGCATTGTAATGATAAACTTCTTCTATAGCAATTTTTGTTTTAAAGTTTAGTTACTCTATTCTAATCTATCTAGAATGTTCTATAAAAATCTTCTCGTTTGATTAATAACTTTTTAAATACATTATATTTTTGGGCCGTATATTTTAATACAAAATGTTTTAATAAATATTATTGCTAGATATTAATATTTTAATAAATATCATCATTAGACATTAATATTTAGATTAATAAATATAATATAATAAATTGTTTTAAAATTAAGATATACTAGGGGGTAAAATAAAATATAATTAAAGAGAAAAGGGTTAGGTGTTCAAACTATGATAGTATATTGACAATTTAGTGGTGTTTAATATATATTAGTGGTCAATAAAAATTAACAAAGACCTCTCATCCCCAATGGTTTTAAATGATGTTGAGTGGTAAAACAAATAATGAAAACATATGAAAAAAAGAAGAAGCTTTTGTTGGAGATGATCTTATATCATTTTATTGTTTCTAATACAAGTTGGTCTGGTAAACTAATGGAACCCACCAAATGATTGAAATAACTCACAAACAGATTGTGAATTCACAAGCTTTAGTGAACAAAAAGTAAAAAAGCTCATATTCTGTATTCTCGAAATGGTATCTACTTATTGTCAATGGCTAGAAAAATCATCTATTGATGATTACAACTTACCAACCGTTGAAGACAAACTCAAAGTCAAACTAGCAAAGAAAATCCACCAGTAACATTGCCAAAGCCCAGCAGTCTTCATTAGCTAGTAGCAAATAATTAGGGCAACTAATGATGAATGGTTACATCTCCTTTTACCAATTCATGCAGTTGCCTTAATCAGCTACTAAAAAGATACTGCTAATTAATTGCATATGCTGTAGAGCAACTACCGATGAACATTTAGACACATTGAAGTTCATCGGTCTAGTATAGTTTACATAAAGGCACTAGAGTTGCATTGAAATCAGTTTAGTATTATAAAACTACCCCTAAACCCAAAACTCAAAACCCTAAATCATCCAAACCTAAACCCTAAATCATCCAAGGTATTATAAATAGATGTTTGAAGATTCATAATAATAATCAAATGGTCTTAACCCCACTAAAAAATCTCCCAAAGTGATGTTTTCAGTTCCATTCATATGCATGCCTCATCATACACGACTTGAGTTACATATGTTGATTTCTTAATTTTATTTTAATTTTCCAATTGATGTGACATTCTGTCTGCAATTACCACCCTCATTTTTCTATTCAACAAATACCCAGATCATCTCACATTTTTATTTATTATGAAGCAACAATACTGGAGAAATAATTAACCTTCTATGACTTGTGATCGTTCTGTGAGCACCTCTAGTTCTAAAATGATGCCAAGGTGGCATCATGGCGATGACGTGGAAATGCCATTACAACCAGAGCAAAAAAAATACTAGTCATGGAAGTGCTATGAATTGATTTACTAATGTAACTGAATAGAAATTATAAACAAAAACAGATAAATGCTTCCTATATTTAGGGCTGTAAACGAACTGAACGTTCAGTGAACCGTTCGTGAATTGTTTGGTGGGAAGTTCGTTTATGTTCGTTTATTTAATAAATGAACGAACATGAGCACAAATTCCTGTTCGTTTAGTTAAATGAACAAACATGAACAATGGTCTCGTTCGTTCAATTATGTCCGTGAACGTTCGTTTATGTTGCTCGTTTACGTTCGTTTAAGTTTGTTCATGTAAGTTCCTTTTATATTCGTATGTTTTCAGTTATATTTGATTAAATTACAATATTGTGTGTTCGTTTATATTCATATATGTTCAATTGTGTTTATTTATCTCTGTTCGTTTATGTTTGTTCGTTTATGTTCGTTTAGTATGTTCATGAACATAAAAACGAACGAACATGAACAAGATATTTGTTAAACAAACGAACATGAACAAGAAAACTCGTTCGATTATTCGTTCGTGTTCGTTTGTTTGTTCGGCTAACTTAAACGAACGAACATGATCAAGCCCCGTTCGTGTTCGTTCGGTTCGTTTACAGCCCTGCCTATATTGATTCAAAACTCTTATGCATAACAAAACCAAACTAAACCAACGTAAAATTCAAATTACCCCCCACTAAAACATGCTCTTTATTTGGCTGAGTTTTGCCATTTTATCCTTGTCTAATATATGCGACTCAAAGTGTATACCTAACAAGAAGATCTTAAAATATGACGATCCTAGTCTATTTTGTTTGTACAAATAATTCCAATCAAACACAACCATTAACCACGTAATCAGTTGTACAATCACAACAATACTAAACAAATCAAACAAGGATTAACAATTACTAGATTTCACATACACCAGGTCTATAGATACAACGCCATATCTTCCATTACTGCACCAAAATAATCAAAAAGTTAATATTTTATTCGAACATTTCTTTCTAATTTCACAAACCATAACCACAAACCATACCATAAAAACATGACTAATATGAAAAAATCATCCTAATACTGGAAAAAAGGATGAGAAATCTGATAATGTATTGGACAGCAAACATAAGATAGCATACAAGACAAATTTTCAGACAAAATTTAGCAAAAGAGTATCTAAAAAACTATCATACTCGTAAGAAATTGTACTGGGAAGTGCTTAAACAACCAGAATCGGACTGCAAACACAACAAACCAGTTACATAAGACAATTATTTGCACTTAATTCAGCGAAAATAGATAGTAATGTAAATAACCTGGATCTACAAAGAAGACAAGACATATTATAAATATTAGTGTATCCCACATTGATGCTACACGGTCTTATAAGTGGGTATATATGTTGGAGTTTCCATTCTCTCCACAAGGGCTCTATTAGAGAAACACTCTTGGGCTCCATATATTTATAATAAAATTGGATAAATAACCTTGTCAGACAGCAAGGAAGCCAAGAGCAACCTCTTTCAGCATACGACATAAATAAAGGTAGATTTTCCAATTCCGCTTCTATTTTACACAAATCAATCTGCAAAGTCAGTGGCATAATATGTTACGAACTTTTGTGTGCTTCTTTTAAGGTTTCACATGTTTCCCTTAAGCATCCACTAATACAACACTCATTAAGTACCTAATAACATATGGTCTGATTATTAGTGTTAATATGCCCATTAAAACCCTCACAAATTATTGAGACCAAAGCTTGCAAAATATAATATCATAACTAGGTTTAACATAAAATCATATACATAAGCGATTTAAGTTCTATTTATGCATCCTTGTTGTGGCTTGCTAAACAACGGATTCCACCACACTAAAGGTCAAACAAGGGCTGATTTTTCAGATTCAAAACAAAACCACAACACACGGGTGTCGAGTGGGATACAGTTCGTCTAATGATAACGCGCAAGTTTTTTGATAAATCATTTTCCTGATTCGTATAATCAGTGAATTGAATTTTTGATACGGTTGTTGATTCTTGAATTGACTCTGTTTTTTGTCTGATTTCTTAATCAGATTTTTTGTTTATCACGGTTGCTGATTCTTGAATTTCTAGTAAAAAAGAAGTAAGGAATCCGAAAACAAACTTATTGAAATTTCCCTTGGCCCTTGCAGCCTTGCTGTTCCTTTCCCTTTTACAGTTTTATTAATCTATTAAGCGTTACTTTATAAAATGGTTCCTAGACAATACATGTCTGGAAGTGAAAAAAGGAAAAAGAAAAAAAAAAAAAAAACAAAAGACAAAACAATTAAATAGAATCTCAAAAAGGTTCTATGAACAAGTTTTTGAAAAAATTAGGTTCTTCAAATGAACAAGAACATGAAACGAATGAACAAGAAAATTCAAATATTGAAAATGAACATGTCAATAACGAAGATGGTAATGTTTCAAATTAATGAACAAGATAATGTCACACATCAAAATGTCAATAATGAAGATGATAATGTCATTCATGAAAATGTTAATCTTAATGAGCAATGTATTTCGTCTTTAGATAGTTATAAATTGGGATAATCTTGACAATAATTAAAGAGATATTTTGATTGAAAAAGGGCCTATAAGAGAATCATCAAATTTTGTATATCCTAAAGATAATACATCTAGACACTTTTCTTACGCTTCTTATTCTAGAAAATTAAGCAACGGGGAGTCAAGTGATAAAAAATGGCTAGTTTACTCAAAAAAAGTTAATAAAATATTTTGTTTTTGTTGTAAATTGTTTAAACCTAGTAATTATAATAATAAAAGTTTCTTTAGCAAATGATGGTTTTTATGATTGAAACACCTTTTTGATAGACTAAAAGATCATGAAAATAGTACCCAACATTATGAATTCTTGGAATGAACTAAAAGTAATATTAGATAATAATAAAGCAATTGATAAAGATTTACAACAAAAAGTTATAAATGAAAAAGAACGTTGGAGACAAGTTTTAAAAAAAATAATTGTTGCTATCAAATTTTTGTCAAAATATAATTTGGCTTTTCGAGGCTCTAATGAACTTTTAAGATTCTAATGGTAATTTTTTTGGGAGTAATTCAAATGATGACCTCATATGATGTTGTAATGCAAGACCATGTTAGGCGTATTGAAATCATGAAACTCATCATCATCATTTGAGGCATAAAATTCAAAATGAATTAATTTCTATTTTAGCTGAAAATGTTAGAAATCCTATTATTAAAATTATTAAAGAAGCAAAATATTTTTTCGTAATTCTTGATTGTACCCCCGATGTTAGCCATCAAGAACAAATGTCCATTGCTATTCAATTTGTGAACATGCCTAATAACATTATAAGAGTTAGAAGAATTTTTAAACGTAGATGATATTTCGGGTTGATGACTTTTTAATGAGCTAATCAATGCAATTGAATCATTTGGTCTTAATTTTGATGATATAAGAGGACAATGTTATGATAATGGTTCTAACATGAAAGGAAACACCAAGGGGTTCAAAACTGATTACTTAAAATTAATCCGAGAGCGTTATTTATGTCATGTGCTTATCATAGTATTAACCTTACGGTTAGTGATATGTCTCATTCATGTGTTAAGGCTCATTCATGTGTTAAAGCTACTTCATTTATTGGAATTTGGCAACGTTAATTTGTATTATTATTTTCGAGTTCTATCGAAAGATGGAAAATATTGCTTGATAAAGTTCCTAATTTAACTGTAAAATCTTTATCTAATACACGTTAGGAAAGTTGAATTAAAAGTGTCAAAGCTATTAGGTATCAAGCTCCTCAAATAAGGGAAGCATTGTTAACTTTATCTAAATCATGTGATGATGAAAAATCAAAAAGAAAAACTGAAAGTTTAGTTGGTGCTATTGGAAGTTATGAATTTTTACTTGGTATAATATTTTATTTGTAATTAATAAGGTTAGTAAAAAGTTACAAACAAAAACCATGTGTATTGATACTACCATTGTTCTTTTAAAAGACATAATGCCATTTTTTAAACAGTATAGAACGATTTGCCCTTAGTATATATATAATGGTAAAGCCATTGCAATTGAAATGAATGTTGAACCTATGTTTCCAAAAAGACGCCAAATTATTAGAAAGCAACAATTTGATGAAACTAATAATAAACATGAAATAGAATCACCCGAAGAATCTTTTAAAATTGAATATTTTTTTGTCACACCCTCAAACCATATTGGCGGAATAGTTTAAGGGTGGATGACTTCATGAACAATATCATAACAAAGTTGAACAATAGTGAATTCCAAGCACACAACCATCATCTAATCAATTGCAAATGTTACAAAGTTTACTTGTTTCATGTTTCAAATACAATTGAAATGATATCAAAAATAGACAAAAATGATGTCGTAACGTCCCATCTTGTAGCGCCTGAATTTACCTTAACAGTTTCCTGAGAATACAAGTAGTTGAAAAAGTGTCAACAATTAAGTTGGTGAGTTCATAAGATTTTTGCGTAATAAATGTCCTTTGTTTGTAAGCAATAGTGTTGAAAACCAAGAAAATCCAATATTTCCTCATAAAAATGTCCAACTCTTTAAATCCCAAAGACTAAAATGTAATATGTAAACTGTAGTGTACTTTCTTTGAAATGTGTGTTTCCACGTAAACAATTCATAAAAATATTAAGTTGATTATTTTCCCTTGTGAGATACCCTATAACCATACTGTGACTAGTTGGCCTGCTGCGACGTTCTTCAGGCGTCGAAATGTTAGACATTTGGACACCACAGACCTGCCGGTCAAGCTGTAGCTAGTAGTCAGGTGCGGGGTTGTCAAGCCCCGTATAGATCTATACTCAAATATCGCGCTCTCTTAATGTTAGAAATCCTATTATTAAAATTATTAAAGAAGCAAAATATTTTTTCGTAATTCTTGATTGTACCCCCGATGTTAGCCATCAAGAACAAATGTCCATTGCTATTCAATTTGTGAACATGCCTAATAACATTATAAGAGTTAGAAGAATTTTTAAACGTAGATGATATTTCGGGTTGATGACTTTTTAATGAGCTAATCAATGCAATTGAATCATTTGGTCTTAATTTTGATGATATAAGAGGACAATGTTATGATAATGGTTCTAACATGAAAGGAAACACCAAGGGGTTCAAAACTGATTACTTAAAATTAATCCGAGAGCGTTATTTATGTCATGTGCTTATCATAGTATTAACCTTACGGTTAGTGATATGTCTCATTCATGTGTTAAAGCTCATTCATGTGTTAAAGCTACTTCATTTATTGGAATTTGGCAACGTTAATTTGTATTATTATTTTCGAGTTCTATCGAAAGATGGAAAATATTGCTTGATAAAGTTCCTAATTTAACTGTAAAATCTTTATCTAATACACATTAGGAAAGTTGAATTAAAAGTGTCAAAGCTATTAGGTATCAAGCTCCTCAAATAAGGGAAGCATTGTTAACTTTATCTAAATCATGTGATGATGAAAAATCAAAAAGCAAAAATGAAAGTTTAGTTGGTGCTATTGGAAGTTATGAATTTTACTTGGTATAATATTTTATTTGTAATTAATAAGGTTAGTAAAAAGTTACAAACAAAAACCATGTGTATTGATACTACCATTGTTCTTTTAAAAGACATAATGCCATTTTTTAAACAGTATAGAACGATTTGCCCTTAGTATATATATAATGGTAAAGCCATTGCAATTGAAATGAATGTTGAACCTATGTTTCCAAAAAGACGCCAAATTATTAGAAAGCAACAATTTGATGAAACTAATAATAAACATGAAATAGAATCACCCGAAGAATCTTTTAAAATTGAATATTTTTTTTGTCACACCCTCAAACCGTATTGGCGGAATAGTTTAAGGGTGGATGACTTCATGAACAATATCATGACAAAGTTGAACAATAGTGAATTCCAAGCACACAACCATCATTTAATCAATTGCAAATGTTACAAAGTTTACTTGTTTCATGTTTCAAATACAATTGAAATGATATCAAAAATAGACAAAAATGACGTCGTAACGTCCCATCTTGTAGCGCCTGAATTTACCTTAACAGTTTCCTGAGAATACAAGTAGTTGAAAAAGTGTCAACAATTAAGCTGGTGAGTTCATAAGATTTTTGCGTAAGAAATGTCCTTTGTTTGTAAGCAATAGTGTTGAAAACCAAGAAAATCCAATATTTCCTCATAAAAATGTCCAAGTCTTTAAATCCCAAAGACTAAAATGTAATATGTAAACTGTAATGTACTTTCTTTGAAATGTGTGTTTCCACGTAAACAATTCATAAAAATATTAAGTTGATTATTTTCCCTTGTGAGATACCCTATAACCATACTGTGACTAGTTGGCCTGCTGCGACGTTCTTCAGGCGTCGGAATGTTAGACATTTGGACACCTCAGACCTGCCGGTCAAGCTGTAGCTAGCAGCTCAGGTGCGGGGTTGTCAAGCCCCGTATAAATCTATACTCAAATATCGCGCTCTCTTATCGAGACTCTGGTTATAAAAGTTCAGGACTTATAGTAGGTACTTATAAAAGTACTGTGAAGATTCATCTCACAAAAATGTGTGTATTCCAATCAACTTGTTTACGTACGATTTGTATATAAAAACTCTTATAATCATCCATTATCATTTTTCCCATGATAATATAGTATTATTTAATAATTATATAATTTTATATGATTATTTTTGTCCTGTTCAAACGTCATAATAACATTGTGTTCATAAACTATTCCAATAATAGTCTATTTTTAGTATTGCGTCGTAATAATCATATTTTTGTGAATAATAGCGAAGTAACTTATTCAAATGATTATAAATATCATCTCTTGAGATATTTCTCACAAAAATGGTGTAATATCTTGATTATAACCATTTTTGCTAGAAAATAGTGCTTTTATTTATAAAAACGTAGTTTTTACTAGTTTTCGTTTTTATAACGTTTTTATCCAAGATCTAGTGTTTTTGTACACTTTATTTGTAGTTTTGTAACTTTTACACATCTTAACATGTCAAAATGTTCATAATACATGGATCTATTCATATTTCATGCCAAAATTCATCTTTATAACATTTTTGTCCAAGATCTAACATTTTACACATTTATTTATAGTTTAGTAACTTTTACACTAACATTATATACATCATTATGAACATCTTACAAAGGGTTAACCATATTTCATGTCAAAAGCATTTTTACAAAAATATTAACTTTATAAACTTGTGTAAATCAACTTATATAACATTTAATCACATATAATCTTGAATAAAACAACATTTATAGTAAAAGAACTTGTATTCTCCCCCAAAAAGGTTTGAAAAGATGAAAATGAGGGGTATGAACTCACCTTGAGTGGTTGATCTTAAGGTTTCTTGGAAGAAGATTGAAGATTTTGGTTCTAAGACCCGGAGGACCCTTGGACAAAGCTATTATCCAATAGATTTTGATGGATGTTAGTGTGTGTAAAAGGTGTAAAACTTGTGTTATGTATGTTAGAATCAAAAGATGAGTGAAGATTACCTCTTGAACTTGTGAAAGAAGCTTGAAAATGGATCTTGAGGATGAAGATGGTGGTTTCGGGTTTGAGAGAGAAGAAGAGAGGGAGAGAGTTGGAGCCGAGGGTGAGGAGAGGAAGAGAGAAGAGAGAGTGTGGTGCTAGTTCTTTTCAAATGAGATGTATTAAAGTTTGATATTTAGTTTGATTTTTATTCAATTGTTTATTCCTAGTCCCATTATGTCCTAGATTATGAATAGTGCCTCATGGATTGCATGAGAAAGGGTGGTGCAGCCGATGGGGGGGGGGGGGGGTAGGGGGGGGGGGTGGTGTGGTTTTTATAAAAATAGCAATGTAGTTATAAAAATGTGTGATTTTTATAAAATAGTATGACGTTTTAGTGAAATTTTGTGAGATTTTGACGAAACGAAGTTCTAAATAATTATTTTGTATAAAAACATTGCCAAACATTTATTTTGATTGAATTATAATTCGTTGGATGTCGAAATACGCGTTTAAGCGCAAAATTCTTCCGATTTCGCGATTTTTGACGTTTTACCGGAAATTGCATTTAGCTTTGAAATTAAATACTAGATACTATTACGTTACTTATCATATAAGTTTTTATTTCATATTTGATGTTTAAGGCACCACATTTTGAAGTTCGAGTCCAAACCCTGTGTACATTTATCCGTTCACAGCGGTTTAATGGTTGTAACTTTCACATACGAACTCCGTTTTCGACGTTCTATATATGCACAGGTTCGTATTTACGAGTAGATCGTTTTATGAATATTATTATTCTCAAAATAATAATTGTACGATTATCGAATTTTTACGCTACAGTAGTCTGCTGTCCCTATTTTCGACTTTTAACCGATAATTGTTTTGGTTTAGCATACGTAATACTATAATATTAATAATTCATCGCAAAAGTTATGGAAAATAACTTTTCAACATATAAATTAACGTACGCTTCGTTTGACTACAGTTGACTTTTGTTGACCAAAATTTACAATTGTCACATCATCTACCCGTTAGAGAGAATTTCGTCCCGAAATTTAGCTCTTGAGTGGATCCTCAAGGGTTTGGGAAGAGATGTGGATACTTCTGCTTCATTTGGTCTTCACGCTCACAAGTAAATTCGGGTCCACGCTTGGCACTCCAGCGGACTTTAACTATCGGTATGCGGCTCTGTTTTGTCCTCTTGATTTCTCTGTCCATGATCTCTACGGGTTCTTCCACAAAATGAAGGTTCTCGTTCACTTCGATTTCGTCGAGCAGTATGACAAGAGTCTCATCGGACAGGCATTTTTTTAAGTTGGATACGTGAAAGGTGGGATGGACATTGCTGAGCTCCTGCGGTAGTTGAAGTTTGTAGGCTACTGGGCCGATCCTAGCAAGGATCTCGAAGGGGCTAATGTATCTGGGGTTCAGCTTCCCACGCTTTCCAAAGCGTATCATTCCCTTCCATGGCGAGACCTTCAACAACACTCGGTCACCAACCTGGAATTCTAAGGACTTGCGTCGCTTATCTGCATAGCTCTTTTGTCGGTCACGAGATGCTTTCAATCGTTCAAGGATCTGAACGATTTTCTCCGTTGTCTCTCGTATGATCTCCGGACCGGTGAGAGTGCTGTTAGGTACTTGACCTCAGGCTAGTTGAGTATCACCCACTTCAGCCCAGCACATAGGGGATCTGCACTTGCGTCCATATAAAGCTTCAAATGGAGCAACTTTGATGCTAGTGTGGTAGCTGTTGTTGTATGAAAACTCGATGAGCGGTAAGTGGGTGTCCCACGCCTTACCGAAGTCTATCACACAGGCTCTTAACATATCTTCCAGCATTTGGATGGTTCTTTCACTTTGGCCATCCGTCTGCGGATGGTAAGCTGTGCTCATATCGAGTCTGGTTCCCATAGCCTTTTGTAATGATTGCCAAAAGTGTGAAGTGAACCGGCTATCTCTATCCGAGATGATTGATCTTGGCTTGCAATTTTACAATTTCTTTGAGGTAGAGCCTCGCCAGCTTATCCATCCTATCAGTCTCCTTGATTGGCAGGAAGTGAGCGGATTTGGTTAACCTATCGACGATTACCCATATAGTATCTAACCCACCGGTTGTCTTTGGTAATTTGGTTATGAAGTCCATTGTTATCCGCTCCCACTTCCACTCGGGTATTGCTGGTTGTATTAGCAAACCCGAGGGCTTTTGGTATTCTACTTTAACCTTGGCGCAAGTCAGGCACTTGCCCACGTAAGTAGCAATTTCTGCCTTCATGTTTGGCCACCAATACAGTTTCTTGAGGTCTAGGTACATTTTATCGGACCCAGGATGAACGGAGTATCTAGTCTTGTGAGCTTCATTCAAGATAATGTCTCCGTATCCACCGAATCTCGGGGTCCAAATTCGGTTCATGAGGTAACGAGCTCCGTCATCCTTAACTTCAAGGTTTTTATCCATCCCTCGCAAGGCTTCATTTGCGACATTCTCAGGTTTTAAGGCTTCTAGCTATGCCTCTTTGATCTGAGTGGACAAATGGGAATGGATCGTTATTGTTAATGACTTCACTAGGCGACCCGAGTACTCTTTTCGACTGAGGGCATCAGCTACCACGTTGGCCTTCCCTGGGTGATAACGAATTTCACATTCCTAGTCACTTAGTAGCTCCACCCATCGTCGTTGTCTCATATTGAGTTCTTTTTGGTTGAGGATATGCTGGATACTCTTATGGTCGGTGTATACCGTACATTCTGTGCCGTACAGGTAGTGTCTCCAGATCTTCAATGCGAACACTACTGCTCCCAACTCGAGGTCATATGTAGTGTCGTTGACCTCGTGAGTTTTAAGTTGTCTTGAAGGGTAAGCAATGACCTTTCCTCTCTGCATGGGTACACAGCCCAGACCCTGGTTCGATGCATCGCAATAGACTACAAAGTCTTCTGTTCCTTCTGGAAGGGACAGAATAGGAGCGCTGCACAAAGCTTTCTTTAAGGTCTGGAAGGAGGCATCTTGTCTATCTCCCCACTTGAATGTTACACCCTTCTATGTCAGGGTAGTAAGTGGCTTTGCAATTTTGGAGAAGTTCTGTATGAATCTTCGGTAATAGCCAGCAAGGCCCAAAAACTGACGGATTTCTGTCGGAGTTCTTGGTGCTTCCCAGCTTTCGATGGCTTTGATTTTGGAGGGATCCACATGTATCCCTTCTTTGCTGACTACGTGGCCTAGAAAGTCCACTTTTCGAAGCCAAAATTCGCATTTCGAAAATTTCGCATACAGCTTCTCTGCTCTTAATGTCTCCAAAACTTGTCGTAAGTGTTGGCTATGTTCCTCCTTACTTCGTGAATAGATAAGTATGTCGTCGATGAATACTATCACAAATTTATCTAGGTAAGGTCGGCATACACGGTTCATCAGATCCATGAACACTGCGGGCGCATTGGTTAATCCGAAGGGCATCACAACGAATTCATAATGACCGTAGCGAGTTCTGAATGCCGTTTTAGGAACATCTTCTTCTTGAACCTTGAGTTGGTGATATCCCGACCTCAGATCGATTTTTGAGAAATAACTCGATCCTTGGAGTTGATCGAACAGGTCGTCAATTTAGGGTAGCGGGTATCGGTTCTTGATGGTGAGCTTGTTCAACTCCCGATAGTCAATGCATATACGGAATGATCCATCCTTTTTCTTCACGAACAAGACCGACGCTCCCCATGGTGAGAAGCTTGGCCTGATGAACCCTTTACTTAGTAGTTCGTTTAGTTGGCTGGATAATTCTTGCATTTCTGCCGGGGCTAATCGGTATGGCGCTTTTGCTACCGGGGTGGCTCCCGGAACCAAGTCGATTCTCGAACTCGACTTGTCATGCGGGTGGTACTCCTGGAAGGTCTTCTAGGAATACGTCGGGAAAGTCGCAGACTTCGGGGATCTCTTTGATGCTCTTTACTTCTTTCTTCTCGTCAACAACGTGGGCTAGGAAGGCATGTTATCTTTTCTGTAGGTATTTTCGAGCTTTGATGCAAGACACGATTCGGAGGCTGGTACTGGGTTTATCACCGTAGACAACAAAGGTCTTGTCATCCGGCAGATGAAGTCGGATTCCTCGTTCGTAACACATGATGTCGGCATGATGGGGAATTAGCCAATCCATACCAATAATCACGTCAAAACTTCCTATTTTAACAGGCATTAAGTCGATTTGAAAGGAGTGATCGACCAGAGTAAGTGTACAGCCTATGTATATGTCGTTTGTGCTTTCTGTTTTGCCATTAGCCATTTCTACTGTAAATGTTTCATTGAGTGGTTGAGGTTTTTGTTTTAGTAAGTATTTAAACTCGTGGCTTACGAAACTTCTCTCCGCACCGCTATCGAATAGTACACAAGCATATGAATTATTGACGAGGAACGTACCGGTAACCACGGTAGGATCCTCTACCGCTTCCGCGCGTCCCATGGCTAGGACTCTTCCATTTCTCCCCACGTTCTTTGTCTTTGGGCAATCACGCATAAAATGCCCCGTCTCACCACAACCATAGCAAGCTTGACTCACCCCAGCATTAGAGGCTTGGGTGGTTTGTGGAACTGGCGCCTTGCAGAAACGGGCGGTATGCCCCTTTTTGTTACAATTCAAGCAGTGCATTTCTCTACAAGCTCCGGTATGGTGGAAATTACACTTGTTGCACTTGGGTAGTGTCCTATTATACTGTTTGGTTGTTGTTGGGGTAGTCGGGACAGTGGCTGCACAGACTGCGACTATTTGTTTTCTCTTGGCATTTTCTTGGTTAGGCTGATTCCTCCCCCTGTTTTAGGGGTTTCTTTTGTGGTCCTTCTCTCTTGGTTGATCAGTTTTAGAGGTCATGGTGCCCTGGCGAACTCCATGGTCGACTAATCGTTGGGCCAGTCGTTTTGCGCTGTCGAAAGTGGCGGGGCTTGCCGCTTCAACATTCCCCTGAATCAGAGGAGATAGCCCCAGATATAACTCTCCACTTTCACAGATTCTGGTGTGACCATAGTAGGGTAGAGGGTTGCCAAATCGTTGAATCGGTTCGTGTAGGCGTTCAGATCTGAACCTTTCATGGTAAGGTTCCACAGCTCTTGTTCTAGTTTTTGGATCTCCCCCCTGGGATAGTACTCTTTCATCAGCATGGTCTTCAGTTCCTCCCAACTCATCGAGTTGGCCACGGGAATTGTCAGAGCCTTAACGTGGCCCTTCCACCAGGACATGGCCGTCTCGGCAAAGGTACAAGCGGCGAATTTGACTTTAGATTCCTCGGGGCAGGCGGAGATATCAAAGATTGATTCTGTTTTCTCAATCCATCTCGTGAGAGCAAGGACACTGCCGGTACCATGGAAAGTCACTGGTTTGCAATTCGCGAAGTCCTTGTAAGTACATATTCGCGATTGGTTTGATGTTTCTCCATTTGTGGAGTCGTTGGTGCCATTTCTGCTCCCGTTGCCATTCGTCCCATTCGAGTTTATCTGAGCGATAGCAGCTGCTACCACAGCAGTAACAGCAGCCTGGAAAGTGGCTGAGTCCATCATGGGTGGCTCGGGAGTTGCGATCGGTGCGCGCCTAGCGTTTCTTCGACGGGGTGGCATATTTCTGCCACAAGGATTCAAGATTTGACGTTGGTTAGTTTCTGTAAGGACTAATATAAGTATGTTGTCGTTAGGACATGGCGACTATATTTTAAGCTTCTCTTTGTCTTTTTCTTTTCGGAGATTGTAACCATAAACCAGTACCAAACATACATATCAAATATTTGTACAACGTTTTATAAGTAAACCACGTCATCATATTAATAATAATTTGTAGCGTTACATGATTTTTAATATGGAAAATTTGACCTTCGCAGAGGTCTACAATGCACAAACAAACGGGCGGCGTAACGACCCACAAAGAATGTAATCACTTAATTGTAGAGTCGTGCCTACATATAAAGCGAGTAGCGTATAACGCCTACTCGTAAAACCCTAGTCTATAACAAAATTTGAGTAGTACGAGTACTGCTCATGACGAATTGGATCCCCCAGCTCTGCGTAGCGCATCCACCTATGCCCTTAGATTGGCAGCCTCTCGCTCGGCCTCCTCGGCCCTCCGTTCTATGTTTCGTATCCTTTCCTCGGACTCAGATATCCGTACAAAGGCCTCGTGAAACATCCCCATAGCTGTCCGTCCATCCTCCTCGAGTGAGTCGACTCGCCCGGAGGTATGGTCATGGGCCTCGTCTACGCGTCGAAGGCATGCTGCAGTGACCTCGACAGTAGCTCCCACGTCCATGACCTGACTGGAGGTTGCCCTAATCCGCTCCTCCTGACGGCTGATGCTTCCGACCATGATTGGTAAAGCTCGGTCTGCATAGCCCCTCTGCTGATTTCGTAGTGGTCGTGGAGTAGGTCATACGGGGGTCGCAAGTCCTGCTCGCGGCTCCAGCGGCGTATGTGCTCTGCCCACTCTGGTGTCGGGCCCTGAAGAGGTTCTTCTATTAGTAAGGGGCGGTGGATGAGAAGTATCCTCTTTCGAGGTGTACGCATCCATAACGGGCCACCAGGGTGGCGATATACCTGGAATATCGGTGGTGGCGGTGGTGCATGTAAGTCGCGGACTGGGTAGCGTGGGTCGATAACCTCAGACCCGTCATCGGAATCTTCATCTTCCCACTCGTCTTCTCCTTCCGAAGCTTCCTCTGGTTCCTCTTCCGAAACCTCTTCTGGTTCTTCTTCTGGTTCCCCGTTAAGCCATCCTCCATTTCCCTCCTCAGGGAAATAAGGGTCTCCTGGCAAATGAAATCCTGCCATGGCGTCTGTACGAGGACTGGGGTGTAAGAAGTATATAAATGGGATTTTTAAATACACACATATATATATATATATATATATATATATATATATATATATATATATATATATATATATATATATATATATATATATATATATATAACTAAGTAATGTACACAAAATACTCATATAGTATTTTAACTTCATGTTTAGTTCTATAGCGTCATAAAATACTCCTATAGTATTTTAAATTTTATGTTTAGTTCCTTTGGTTACCGGTAAGTGTTCGGACTTGTTGTTCACCACGACTATTCCTAAGTATACGTTAATCATATCTTGGATCAATACAGTTGATCAGGCTCTATTTATCCAAGATATCATTACCAAAACACTTAGGTCTATCCGTAGCGTTCAACTCATCTTGCCACTTTTGTATGTTTTCGTTATGATATCGTTCTAGTATGTATGTATGTACTTATACTTTTATAGAAATTATCGTTGTAATTTTAAAAATATACTTGTACGAAAATGTGTTCGAGAGTTTTAGTCCCATTGTATTTATAGTTGTATATCTTTAAATGGATTGATGTACTTAGTTCACTATAAACAATGCTCTGATACCAATCTGTCACACCCTCAAACCGTATTGGCGGAATAGTTTAAGGGTGGATGACTTCATGAACAATATCATAACAAAGTTGAACAATAGTGAATTCCAAGCACACAACCATCATTTAATCAATTGCAAATGTTTCAAAGTTTATTTGTTTCATGTTTCAAATACAATTGAAATGATATCAAAAATAGACAAAAATGACGTCGTAACGTCCCATCTTGTAGCGCCTGAATTTACCTTAACAGTTTCCTGAGAATACAAGTAGTTGAAAAAGTGTCAACAATTAAGTTGGTGAGTTCATAAGATTTTTGCGTAAGAAATGTCCTTTGTTTGTAAGCAATAGTGTTGAAAACCAAGAAAATCCAATATTTCCTCATAACAATGTCCAAGTCTTTAAATCCCAAAGACTAAAATGTAATATGTAAACTGTAGTGTACTTTCTTTGAAATGTGTGTTTCCACGTAAACAATTCATAAAAATATTCAGTTGATTATTTTCCCTTGTGAGATACCCTATAACCATACTGTGACTAGTTGGCCTGCTGCGACGTTCTTCAGGCGTCGGAATGTTAGACATTTGGACACCTCAGACCTGCCGGTCAAGCTGTAGCTAGCAGCTCAGGTGCGGGGTTGTCAAGCCGCGTATAGATCTATACTCAAATATCGCGCTCTCTTACCGAGACTCTGGTTATAAAAGTTCAGGACTTATAGTGGTACTTATAAAAGTACTGTGAAGATTCATCTCACAAAAATGTGTGTATTCCAATCAACTTGTTTACGTACGATTTGTATATAAAAACTCTTATAATCATCCATTATCATTTTTCCCATGATAATATAGTATTGTTTAATAATTATATAATTTTATATAATTATTTTTGTCCTGTTCAAACGTCATAATAACCTTGTGTTCTTAAACTATTCCAATAATAGTCTATTTTTAGTATTGCGTCGTAATAATCATATTTTTGTGAATAATAGCGAAGTAACTTATTCAAATGATTATAAATATCATCTCTTGAGATATTTCTCACAAAAATGGTGTAATATCTTGATTATAACCATTTTTGCTAGAAAATAGTGCTTTTATTTATAAAAACGTAGTTTTTACTAGTTTTCGTTTTTATAACGTTTTTATCCAAGATCTAGTGTTTTTGTACACTTTATTTGTAGTTTTGTAACTTTTACACATCTTAACATGTCAAAATGTTCATAATACGTGGATCTATTCATATTTCATGCCAAAATTCATCTTTATAACATTTTTGTCCAAGATCTAACATTTTACACATTTATTTATAGTTTAGTAACTTTTACACTAACATTATATACATCATTATGAACATCTTACAAAGGGTTAACCATATTTCATGTCAAAAGCATTTTTACACAAATATTAACTTTATAAACTTGTGTAAATCAACTTATATAACATTTAATCACATATAATCTTGAATAAAACAACATTTATAGTAAAAGAACTTGTATTCTCCCCCAAAAAGGTTTGAAAAGATGAAAATGAGGGGTATGAACTCACCTTGAGTGGTTGATCTTAAGGTTTCTTGGAAGAAGATTGAAGATTTTGGTTCTAAGACTCGGAGGACCCTTGGACAAAGCTATTATCCAATAGATTTTGATGGATGTTAGTGTGTGTAAAAGGTGTAAAACTTGTGTTATGTATGTTAGAATCAAAAGATGAGTGAAGATTACCTCTTGAACTTGTGAAAGAAGCTTGAAAATGGATCTTGAGGATGAAGATGGTGGTTTCGGGTTTGAGAGAGAAGAAGAGAGGGAGAGAGTTGGAGCCGAGGGTGAGGAGAGCAAGAGAGAAGAGAGAGTGTGGTGCTAGTTCTTTTCAAATGAGATGTATTAAAGTTTGATATTTAGTTTGATTTTTATTCAATTGTTTATTCCTAGTCCCATTATGTCCTAGATTATGAATAGTGCCTCATGGATTGCATGGGAAAGGGTGGTGCAGCCGATGGGGGGGGGGGGTAGGGGGGGTGGGGTGGTGTGGTTTTTATAAAAATAGCAATGTAGTTATAAAAATGTGTGATTTTTATAAAATAGTATGACGTTTGAGTGAAATTTTGTGAGATTTTGACGAAACGAAGTTCTAAATAATTATTTTGTATAAAAACATTGCCAAACATTTATTTTGATTGAATTATAATTCGTTGGATGTCGAAATACGCGTTTAAGCGCAGAATTCTTCCGATTTCGCGATTTTTGACGTTATACCGGAAATTGCATTTAGCTTTGAAATTAAATACTAGATACTATTACGTTACTTATCATATAAATTTTTATTTCATATTTGATGTTTAAGGAACCACATTTTGAAGTTCGAGTCCAAACCCTGTGTACATTTATCCGTTCACAGCGGTTTAATGGTTGTAACTTTCACATACGAACTCCGTTTTCGACGTTCTATATATCCACAGGTTCGTATTTACGAGTAGATCGTTTTATGAATATTATTATTCTCAAAATAATAATTGTACGATTATCGAATTTTTACGCTACAGTAGTCTGCTGTCCGTATTTTCGACTTTTAACCGATAATTGTTTTGGTTTAGCATACGTAATACTATAATATTAATAATTCATCGCAAAAGTTATGGAAAATAACTTTTCAACATATAAATTAACGTACGCTTCGTTTGACTATAGTTGACTTTTGTTGACCAAAATTTACAATTGTCACATTTTTTAATGTTGTTGATGTTGAAATTGCTTAATTGGATTCTAGATTATTGTAATTAACGTATTTTGAAAATATTTTTGGATTTTTATATGATTCAAAAAAGTTAAAGTCATTGGATGATATTGAACTTAAACAAAAATTATACTAAGTTCGCAAGTACATTTTCTCATCAAAACTTATGTGATGTGGATTCAAATGATTTCTTTTCGGAACTCAAAATATTGCAAATTACTTTGCCAAATCTGGTTATGTCCGTAGTTGAAATTTTAGAGTTTGTTAAAGATAAAGATTGCTATCCAAATGTTTGTATTGCATGCCGAATTTTATTAATTATATCTGTTACAGTAGCATCAACAAAGAAAGAAATTTTTCAAAATTAAAATTATTAAAAAACAATTTGAGGTTGTCAATGTCTCAAGAAAGATTGTGGATTAGTTATGTTATGTATTGAGAAAGACATGTTGGATACTATTGATATTGATACTATTATTAATGACTTTACATTTAAAAAAGCTCGAAAATGTAAATTATTTTAGGTTTTTTAGCTATGTTTTATTGTTTTGTAATATGTAGTTGCTAGGTTGTTTGACTCCCGGGCATGTCCGGGGGGTTTTTTTTTCTTTCCACAGGTGGGGAGTCTCCTGCCTGCAATTGTAATATCTTTTTAAATTAATAAAATTTTTGGAGGTACCGTCCTCTTTTACGAAAAAGATTATTGTTAAGGGGCCTCATTTTTTTATTTCGCCCCGGGCCTCAAATCCTCTTAGGGTGGGGGAGTAGATCTCCCTAAATTCTCGCAACCCACAAGCCACATCAAATTTTCTCTCTCATCTCAATTTCATCTTTCACCATCTTTTACCATCTTTCAAACATGGAAGCAGATCTTTCCCAACCATTCCAACCTTCAATTCTACATCAGCTTTTTAATATTAAAATTAAATAAATAATACCAAAAATAAAAATTAACATTTAATTAAAAAAACACACCATATTTAGAAAATAACTTAAAAAATGAACCGAAAACCGAAAAACAAAAAAAAACACGAGAAAAGGAGACCGAAAACCAAAACCAAATATAAAAGCACACACTGCAAATGGAAGCACATGCTCACGAAGCCGAAAGGCAACCCTCTGCACCCCATCTTTCTCCAACCCGCGAAGGCGGGGCAATTACGCTGGCGGGTTGGCGGTGCCGCACCCGAACCCCCTCCAACCCAATGCTATCTATCTTCTACTCCGCCTGCCTTAGACCGGCTTGTAGAGGAGGCGGTGGTGGGTCCATTGTTGGGTTGCCTTTGTCCGGGCAAGGGTGTCGGAGGAGAAAATGATCGTCGGAGATGGCGTGTGTGGAGGAGTAGCTGTCGCCGATAAAGATGGTGGTGGTGGTGCTGGCGCTGGATGGTGATGTACAGATGCATGAAATCGGTAGAGAAGAAGGCTGTGTCTACCTTTCAATCAGGTTAGCCCAATAAACCCGTTACCATAATGGACATAAGTGTTGGATTGAGAAGATTTGGGCCGAAACTCACCATTGAATAAGCTTCTGGGCTCTTATCCTTGTGGGCCTGTTAATGAGTTCCGTATGAGATTGGCCTGATATGTTTTTTATGTGAACTATTCTTCGGCTATTATTTGGACTCATTTCTAGTATAGATCAAGGTTGTAAAAGTCGCTAGACGGTAGGCGGGCGGTGGACTAGGGCCTAGGATTAGTCGGTTTAGGCGAGGACTAGTCGGCGCCTAGGCGGGGAGTATTAATTGTAACAAAATTTATTTTTAAAAATTTAGATATTACCTATATCCCTACAAAATAAATAAATAAGCATAAAAATTTGATAAATCTAAGTGTTTAAATATGTAAGTCATCAAACATCAGAATGTTTAGACTAATTAATGATATTTTTGACAATTTTAATCATCAATAATCGTAACTTAGCCACCGATTATCATAATTAATGACATTTTCTAAAATTAAATTTTAAAAATCTAAAATTTTGATTTTTTTTGAAAATTTGTTAATTTTTGAAAATTCTAGAAATTTGAAATTTTTTGAAAATTTTGAAAATTTGAAAATTTTGAATTTTGAAAAATTGTAAATTTTGCCGCCTAGACCCGCCCAGACCCGCCTAAACCCGATTTTGACCGCCCTTGACCAAATCCGCCTAACTTGACCGCCTACCACTAATCGTAGGCGGAACCCGCCCGCCTAGCGCCTAGGCGCCGCCTAGGCGGCCGCCTAGGCCGACTTTTACAACACTGTAGATTAAGATTAAAATCAGCTTTAAGATTATGATAAGTTGATTTCAATATTCTCTTATTTCTGATAAATCTATTATTTATTTGAAATATAATTCTATTTAAATAAACATAATTTCATTTCATTATAAGGAATAATATGAGTTTAAGTCGTAAAAATGTCCTCGAGCCATGATGTAGGCATAGTCGTGTCAATACCACTAAGCTAACCCATGTTTTGGTATTATTGTTTGCTAATGTTCTATATAATGTATAAGTATGTTGGTGTATTGGTAACATGAAAAAAATCAGATACATGGGCATCGAAGCCATGACTTACCAGTAGCATAATGTTGAATATTGTACTACCCAAATTAAATATATAATATTCTTTATAATACGAGTAATACTTATTTTATTATGTAACTACGTTTTTATTAGTAAAAATACATATTTTTACCTATTATTTATATATCAATATGTATAGCTAATATAAAGTGTATTATTTTAATTTTTATTAATAAAAAAGGATGGAAACTACATGTTTTATCTTCAATAAAGTCCTAATATTTTCGCCTAGTTTACGGAAAAGTCCCAACATTAGCCGGTTTTCTGTTATTTTTTGTTAATAAAAATTAATTTGGGATTTTTTGTTAATAAAAATTAATTTAAGATTTTTTCATAAACTGACCCAAAATATTGGGACTTTATTGGAGATTTCTCACAAATATATGCTACATAAGTAAAAAATATATAAGTACGTTGCTATTATGGGCAAGGTTTTAAGTTTGATACTATTAGGTATAATGAAATGTAAGTACGTTTCTATTTCTTATATATATATATATATATATATATATATATATATATATATATATATATATATATATATATATATATATATATATATATATATATATATATATATATATATATATATATATATATATATATATATATATATATATATATATTTGTTACTCCTTTTTCATTAAAATGGGTATTAATATGGTTTTTTAATTCTTTGTGAACCACTAAAGGTTAAAGTAATATTTAAATTGAATAAAAGGTTATTTTGAACCAAATTGGCATGTTATGCATAATAAACTTGAAAATGCCAAGAGCATAGATGATGTATGTATATATATATATATATATATATATATATATATATATATATATATATATATATATATATATATATATATATATATATATATATATATATATATATATATATATATATATATATATATATATATATATATATATATATATATATATATATATTCCTCTTGACTTTTAAAAATTAATTATGTGGGATGTGTTCAAAATCGATGGCTCTTTTTTTTTTTTTCAATTTCTTATATTACCTTAGTTTAAATGCAAGAAATAACAATGCACCTTTATTACTTTGTTTATTATAGCTTCCTATTTTATAAATGTAGGATGCTATAATAACAAGTAAATGCAGGTACATTGATATTTCTTGCATAAAAAGCCGTATTATATATTTCTTTTTTGTGCTTCTAATCTTTCTCTTAACAATATATCTTTTATATAAAAATAGGTAATCCAATATCATGATTTTTTCATGGACAAATGTCTCAAGGAATGTTCACTTCTTTCACCAATCCTCCTCAAGGTTTGCATAATGACACCTCCATTTTCTATTTTTTTCTATCTTGCTCTCAAATTTGCACATTTAAATTTCAAAATACTATATCAAAAAATAGAGGAATAGTATGCAAATATAATATGATTTTCATTAAGCATTATTTCCTCCAAACTCACGCCTCTCATGTTAATATTGATGAATATTATAAAAAAATAGAATTCAAGGGTAAAATGGTCATTTAGTCTCGTTCAGACGGTTTATTCATTCCAAAAATTCACTTTACACATGCGAAAAAAAAAGAAACAACCAATGGCTAATGGTCATAATGACCTCAAGGTTTATATAATGGAATTCAAAGGTAAAATGGTCATTTAGTCTCGTTGAGATGGTTTATTCATTCCACAAATTCACTTCACACATGCGGAAAAAAAAAGAAAGAAACAACCGATGGCTAATGGACATAATGACCTCAAGATTTACATAAATGGAATTCAAGGATAAAATGGTCATTTAGTCTCATTCAGACGGTTTATTCATTCTACAAATTCATTATTAGATAAATATAACCATATACATATAAGTTTTGCGTTTATTCTAACAATAAATTTTTCACCAACAGAAATTCGAGAAATTGAAATTCGTATGCCTTAAATATGCATCAGCAACTCAATGGCTAATGAAATCCATTGAACCTCCCAATTCAAACAATTCCATTGATGATTCTTCACCTTCATTGGAAAATTTAAAGGTTTTGAAACTAAGAAAGCCTTCCAAGAAACCAAACTCACCAACCGAAGAATCTTCGGTCATCGAATGTGTCATGTAAGATCTAAATACCATATTTCATGATTTCATCTTTTTCATTCTATATATGTGTCATGTATGTATATTGTTTATGTTTATATTTATTTTTATGCAGGAAATTTGAGAGGGAGTTTAGTGGTGAGTTGGAGAGTTTAAGGCCAATATTGAGCAGCAGGGCACAAGCGGAACCGTATTTGACTCATCTTGCACAATTGATTCTTGGTGTGGGTATGGATCATTAGATGTGGAATTTTTTTTCATTTCTTTTGTAGTTTGTTTGTTTGTTGATTGTATGGGTTTGGTTTGACCATTTGTATGGAATTTATGGTGGTAACATGGATCATTTAGACTTGATTCGGCGAAACGAAGTTTGCTGTTATGAAAATGATATCGAGTGTTTTTGTAACAATGTAGTGTTCCTCTATTTATTGAAGTTATGCGATGAATGTATGTATTTTTATGTGGTCATGTTTCAATGTGTCGTTTTTATGAATTTTTGTAAGTTGGTAAGAAACTTGGTTTCATGATAGGAGGGTTTTTTGGTTAAGCTCTATGATGACACTTAAGTGTCTACACATCAATCCAAAAGGCTTAAATAATCTTGACAATGGTAGGGACCATCAATTTTAACTTGGAGCATTGTAATGATAAACTTCTTCTATTGTAATTTTTTTTTAAATTCAGTTACTCTATTCTCATCTATCTAAAATGTTCTATAAAAATTTTCTCGTTTGATTAATAACTTTTATATGCATTATATTTTTGGGCCCTATATTTTAATACAAAATATTTTAATAAATATTATTGCTAGATATTAATATTTTAATAAATATTATCATTAGACATTAATATTTAGATTATTAAATATAATATAATAAATTGTTTTAAAATTAAGATATACTAGGGGTAAAGTAAAATACAATTAAAGAGAAAGAGGATAGGTGTTCAAACTATGATAGTATATGTATTGACCACTCAATAGTATTTAATATATATTAATGGTCAATAAAAATTAACAAAGACCTCTCCTCTCCAATGGTGTTAAATGATGTTGAGTGATAAAAGAAATAATGAAAACATATGAAAACTAGAAGAAGCTCTCGTTGGAGATGATCTTATATCATTTTATTGTTTCTAATACAAGTTGCTCCGGTAAACTAATGGAACCCACCAAATGATTGAAATAACTCTCACAAACAGATAGTGAATTCACAAGCTTTAGTGAACAAAAAGTAAAAAAAAGCTCATATTGTGTATTCTCGAAATGGTATCTACTTATTGTCAATGGCTAGAAAAATCATTTATTGATGATTACCACTTGTCAACTATCGATGACAATTTGAAAGTGATCAAACTGTTGGATTAGGTGTCTAAGCTATGACTTATAATTTGTATTTATCTTATTAATAGAAGCAAAGTTCATTTAGGTTGCCCTCATAGCTAGAGGTTTGACAAAAATTCTAGGAGAGAGAAAGATTGATTTATTATATGATTAATAAATCAATGGAAATAAAATAAATAGTTTATTAATATATTATGGTGATAATATGGTAATTAGAAACCACATTTATTAATTAGAAATTAATCTAGAATTAACTGGAATTAATTTAGTGATTAATTTAATTAATTAAAAGTGCAAGGACTTTTCATATTCCATGACTCTTGGTTTCCATGAATCTTAGCATTCCATGACTCTTGGTTTCCATGACTTTTGGCATTCCATTACTTTTGGTATTGCATGACTCTTCATATTCCATGAGTCTTGCTATAGATAAGCGCACCTGCACCATGACTCTTGCAAGGACTCTTCGTATTCCATGACTCTTGATTATTGTCTTTAGAAATTTTCTGTTGGCCTTTAGGGTTTCATTACATGTTCAATGTTAGAAAACATAGATCCAATTTAGGTTGCATGTGAACTTAGGGTTTTTGTTCATAGATTTGCAGAAAACCTTTCAGTGGTATCAGAGCTATTTGGTTGTTTTCTAGTTGAATTGCTATAAATGTTTTCTTAAAATTTAGGGTTTATAGCTTCTAAACCCTGATTTAGTGCCAATCGATTTTAGGGTTAGGGTTTTTGAAACCCTAGCCCCTCCCCTTTATATTTTCGATTTTTGCATAGGGGTTTTAGAAAGTATTCTATTTTTGGTAACTATGATTATTTAATAAATGGATAACCTTAAACCCATTATTTGCTATTTTTGAAATTTAGGGGTTTAAGATAGGATTAAATTAATTTGATTAATTTATGATGCCTATCTGGATTTAATTAATTGTTTAATTAAAAGATAAATTAAATCATTTAAAGGTTTAAATTTAATTTTTAATTAATTGTTTAATTTCGAAAAAATTAAAAAGATAAACCAAGAACATTTTAATATATGATTAAATTAATTTGATTAATTTGTGATACCTATCTGGATTTAATTAATTTAATTAATTTTTTAATTAAAAGATAAATTAAATCATTTAAATATTTAAATTTAAATTTTTAATTAATTATTTAATTTCGAAAGATTAAAATGATAAACCAAGAATATTTTAAAAGGTTTAGAATACATCTTATATATATTATAATTAAAAGTTAATATTATATGTATAAGATATTTGGTCAGTCAAATCAATAGTAGGCCTCATTCACGAAGCTGATCTATAAGGAGGGTATAAGGAGACTGCCTATAAAATGACAGTCTAATGGGTGTCCACTCTCACCCACTACTCTTTTGATCAGTGGAGGGTCGTTAGCCGAATGGGTTTGATAGGACATCTTAATCTCATTAAAAGTATAATGTTATTAATGAAAGTACTAGAACAACTTTATAAAATCACAAATCTAGTTACTTTAGGAAAAATGTGAAAATATGCTAACCCATGAAATTACACATTACACTTTATGAGACATTAGTGGAGTGTGTGTGGTTAACCGGCACACTAATAGGGGCTCATAAAGAGTGGTAATGGGTTTCTCATGATTTATCATTATTGATGGAGCGTGTGTGGTTAACCGACACATCAATTAGAGATGATAAATGACATTGAGGTTACCAAGCTAATTTGCATGGTTATTCACATCTAGTTTGTGATCCTCGGCATCCCAGTCACAAACAGTAGAGCATATCCGATATTAGACATGCCATTGAACGTTTCAATGAATCTCATAGATCTAGGAATTTCATAAGATTGAAATTGATAAATGTATATCTACCTTAATGACCACTGTGTTGTGATTACGGCATCCCTCTTCACAACATAGTTGGGGTATTTTGGGTCCTAGCCTTGTTAAATAATATAATTGGGTAATTGTTTAAGAATGATTAAAATTAAACTAATAAATTCAAATTTTATAAATGTGTGAAGATAGTGTCAGTTCTCCTCCTTCTCCTCCTTTACCCATTTTTGAGAGTTTTAGAAAGCACCTGTTACATACGGTAAGGCTGACTGGCCTGAACTATGTGGTATGGCTTCACAAATAGAGAATGGTTCTTAGTTTTGCTAGCATACCATATTTGATTAAGTGTCCGCTCCCTGTTCTACCAAAGCATGGCATCACACAGTAGCTTGTGATGAGCATGACCCCTTGACTATTGAGTCAAAGGAAGTTCGTTGCCTCATGCTATTGATCATTGACCCCGAGTTAAATAGGGATTTAGAATTCCTGGAGTCAGATGAGTTAGCACAGCTGGTTAAGGAAAGGTTCCGAGAACCGGTTGAAAAGGAACA
Organism: Cichorium intybus; assembly: GCA_023525715.1. Taxonomy (NCBI): domain Eukaryota; kingdom Viridiplantae; phylum Streptophyta; class Magnoliopsida; order Asterales; family Asteraceae; genus Cichorium; species Cichorium intybus. Next base: position 95,396,719 of record CM042014.1, read on the forward strand.
AACTAGGATCTTCAAATAATTTGAAGTATGCAAGCTAGAAGGAAGTAGCACATGTTTGTATGTTCTCGAGATTGAGGGATACATAGGAAAAATGTATAAAATTGGTCACCCCTTTTGATCGGGAGTTAAGAATTAGCTCGACTCATTGATCTGTTCATCCAATATGTACAGAAAGGGAAACTAGGGTAAGACTATCATGGGAATGCATTCAATGTTGACTCTGTATGAGTTGGTCATGGAGAAGCATAGTTCCATTCATTCGACTGCTTCAAGATTGAGTCCAAGAATAAGTCACATCAAGAAATGATCCAAATTGTCTGGACCGGCTCTTCGATGTCTCAAACTGGGAATCCACAAGGTGGGACACAGTCACGGTGTTGATGATATGATGATCGATCTCCACGAGTAAGGGTTTTTAAGCCGGTTACTGTGTGACAGATATGTATTTTGTCTATAATATGCGGAAATAAAATAAGAGTTGCGGAATAAAATAAAGCGGTAAATCTAAACTAGACAGTATTTAAATAGACAGAAAGCGGTAAATAAATTAAATGTTAGAAGTTAGAGGTTAGATGTAATAAACGCCATTATCAACGATAAAGTGTTTTTACAATAAATAAAAGGTTAGAAGTTAGAAGTTAGAAGTTAGAAGTTAGATGTCTCGGTTAAATACAGTCCACATATGTTTTCGTTGTCACGGTTCGATTTTTATGTCTTGGATATTTGGTACAGTTGATTTATAACAGTTTGAATAAATCAATAATAACACAGATAATTTAAAAGGAACTTATCGATAGCAGATGAATATGGCGATTTTCTTTGAAGCTTCGATTCTTGTTCTTTGCTCGAGTTTTCTTGATGTGTCGATTTCTTGTTCTTTTCGGTAGGATGAGGTTTTGGTGATATTTGGTATCGGGTAGAGATTGTTTGGAGGTTTGAAGTTTGGTGTCGGGCAGAGGTTGTTTAGAGGTTTGAAGTTTAGGTGTCGGGAGGATATCTTGTTTCTTGTGGTTATATGGTTTGCTTCTTGTTGCCAAATTTAGAAATCAGAGTATCTTGAGGTGTTTGGTCGTGGGTTTCTTGGAGAGTATATGAGTATATAATGCTTGGTTGATTGGGTGTAACAAAACAGCAAGAGAAAGCCTCAATTTATAGTTGCTGAACTCAGCGTTCGCGTCGCGACCGGAAGGTCCGTCGCGTCGCGAAGGTGCTTGGCTGGTGGTCGGTGTGCTTTTTGTCGGGTCAGTGCGTCTTCGCTGGTATGTCGAGCTTTTCGTCGCGTTTCCTTTTGGTCGCGTTGCTTTTGGTCGCGTCGCGAAGGATAGTGCGTTGGGTTGGTAGTCTCGCGATTAGAAAGTTGGTGGTGTCACGTTGGAGGGGCTTCGCGATGGAGGTCTTCGCGTCGCGACCATGCTGGCCGTCGCGTCGCGATCGCTGTAGCGATCTGAACTTCTGTCTTTGTTCTTCTCTTCACGTCGCGACCACTGTGTCTGTCGCGTCGTGATTGCTGTAGCAGTGTAATATTTTGTATTTTGCTCTTTGGTTTGTAGCGTTACTTCCTCAGGTTTGGATGTTTTCTCAAAGTTTCTCGGGTCTTGATTTATTCTTGTTTTTGATCTCGAATTCACGCAATCTGAAATAAACTGATAATATTTGTTAGATAATAACAGTTCATCTTATTTCAGTGATGGTCACATACAAAAATATATTTTTCAACAATTTCCCCCTATGTGATCATTACTGAAATGAGAACAGATTAAAAGGTAAGGTTGAAAATTCTTGAAATTTGGATAAAACATTTATAAAACCATATCACTTGTTTTGAAAAAGTGTGACTAGATTTTACTTATGTTTTGAAAAAATGTTTGTCAAGAATATTTGTTTCTGAATCAAGGTTTCAGGTTCATTTATCAAAAGGTTTTTGTATATGTACTTTCATAATATTCCTTAAGATTTTATAGCATTTATAAAGACGACAAGTGATCTTAATAGGTCGATTCAGATGAACTCTCATAGGTATAGCTCACACTTGACTGAGGTGTTTTGGTTGTTCTGGGTGCAGAACTGGTGTATAATCACTAAAGATGAGTGATATCTCTTAGTTTGAAGGTGTTGACTTATGCTTAATGTGGATTTATACCTATATACTTTAGTCACTTGGTCTTCATATTAGATAATCAATCACATAAGACTGGTTTCGGCATTACTCAGAGGGTTTCTTCATTCATGCCATTGATGTTCACTCTCTCTCCGTCGGGAAATACATGTAGAGGGGTTTAGAAATATTCATAGTGCAATTTGCAACTAAGATTATTCAATTATGAAGGCTACAGTATCCCGGTAAATCTTTGGTTTTAACAGCTATATTTGATAAAGCATTTGAGAATCTGTTTGTTTGGAAAATTTTGAGAGATTTCTGTCTTGATTGATTGTTGTTGTAAATCTTCATTTTCTTTGGTGAAGTGTTCACCTTTGTCTTTATCTTTTCTTGATTTGGGAAAAGATATCTGATGTGGTTATCAATTGTGATTTGTTGACAGCATTTGTTGGATGTGACTTTGTCGTTTCTTCATTTGTCAGACTTGCTATGCAAGATGATAAATCTTTTCTTGATGTGGCTTGATTGAGGATAGGGATAGGTGATATAAAAGACAGTTTGTCTAATATATAAGAAAATGATTGTATCGTCCCTGGTCATTTTGATATCTAAGCAAAAATGAGACTAGCATCACGGTATAAGAGTATAAATCCTATAAGTCATAATGAAAAACACCTTTGCTCACAGAAATGAATTTCACTTAGCAGTTAAAGACGAGGCACAAATTCTCACATGGGTTTGGTTTTCATCTGAATCTCCTGATCTTATGTCCCGTAATTGATAAAATCGTTATATTTGAAATAAATTCAAAGGGAATAGGAGAATGTACATAACGAAAATTTTGAGATTTGAACATTCACTTTAATTTAAGAATCAATATGACTGAGAACATTCATCGAGCATAAGTATCTGAAAATTTAGTCAAGAAGATGTTAATCACATGGTTTTATAAGGACTTTAAAAGATAAAACTTTATCCTAATTTTTTTTTTTGTGATTTTTGATTATGTGAATGTTTTTGGAAAATTTTGGTTATTTGAATGTTTTTGGAAAATTTTGGTTATTTGAATGTTTTTGGAAAATTTTGATTATTTGACTGAAAGTAAACACTCTTTTGTACAAACAAAATGTAAGAGATTAGGGATGGATGTTATCTGGATTCAACATTCCTAGACGGCCTAGGAAGTATTGAAACTTGGTTTCGTCTAAAGCCTTAGTAAAGACATCGGCAATTTGATCTTCGGTGTTTATGAAGTGCAATTCGATATGACCTTTTTGTATGTTGTCTTTGAGGAAATGATATCGAATATCGATGTGCTTTGTCATGGAATGGTGCACTGGATTGTGAGAAATGGCAATTGCGCTGGTTGAGTCACAAAATATGGGAATTTGTGATACTTTGTAGCCATAGTGACGTAATTGAGTTTGCATCCACATGACTTGTGAACAGCAGCTTGCGGCAGCTACATATTCAGCTTCTGCGGTTGAAGTGGACACGCATGATTGTTTCTTTGAAGTCCAACTTACGAGTCTGCCTCCTAGAAATTGACAAGAACCAGATGTGCTTTTCCTGTCTAGTCTGCATCCTCCATAGTCGGAGTCGGTGAAGGCGTTAAGCTGAAAATCAGAGTTAGCAGGATACCAAAGACCAAGAGATGGAGTTCCTTTAAGATATTTGAAAATTCTTTTCACAGCTATAGCATGAGATTCCATAGGATTGGCTTGGTATCTGGCACAGACACATGTAGAAAACATGATGTCGGGTCTGCTGACTGTGAGGTATAGGAGTGAACCTATCATTCCTCAATATTTCTTTTGATCAACAGGCTTGCCATTTAAGTCTGCATCTAATTTGTAACCAAGGGCCATTGGGGTTTTTGCTGTATTGGATTTATCAAGGGAAAAACGAGTTAGAAGATTTTTGACATAATTTTCTTGATTGATGAAAATTCCATCTGATGATTGTTTGACTTGAAGTCCAAGAAAGGTAGTCATTTCTCCTATCATGCTCATCTCAAATTTGCTCTTCATTAAATCTGCAAACTTGATACTCAAAGATTCATCAGTAGAACCGAAAATAATGTCATCGACATATATTTGAGCGATTAACAGATGTTTATTAAAAATTTTACGAAAGAGAGTTTGATCAATTGAACCTCTTTTGAATCCTGATTCTTCTAGAAATGTTGACAATGTTGAATACCAGGCTCGAGGTGCTTGTTTTAAGCCATAAACTGCTTTTTGTAACTTAAAACTGTGATTTGGGAACTGTGGATCTTCAAAACCTGGAGGTTGTTGAATATACACATCGCGATCAATCTCTCCATGTAAAAATGCACATTTTACATCCATTTGGAATACTTTGAAGTTCTTGTGAGCTGCATATGCTAGAAAGATACGAATGGCTTCGAGTCTTGCAACTGGAGCATAAGTTTCATCGTAGTCGATTCCTTCTTGTTGTGAATAGCCCTTGACGACAAGTCTTGCTTTGTTTCGACAAACTATGCCTTGATCATCAGTTTTGTTTCTGAAAACCCATCTTGAACCTACTACAGTAACATCAGGAGGAGTAGGAACAAGATCCCATACTTGGTTTCTTTCGAATTCAGCTAGTTCTTCTTGCATGGCTTTGACCCAGTCTGGATCTTTGAGAGCTGAATGGATGGTTTTGGGTTCAGTCATTGATAAGAACGCTCCGTATAAACATTCATTTGAGGTAGCGGCTCTTGTTTGAATACCAGAATTGGGATCTCCTATAATTTGTTCTGCAGGATGATTTCTGGTCCATTTGTTTAGACGAGTTTTTTCAGGTATTTCGATTGGTGTTTCTATGTCCCATTGTTCTTCTTGGTCAGGTGATTCTGTTGGGAATAGATTTTGGTTGTTGTCAGATATGTCTTTTTGGATTATAGGGTTAGAATGGGGTGAAGAAGGTTCCCCCATAGATGATGCACTGGGATCATTTTGAACAGGTGGATTGGAAGAGCTCAAAGAGGGATTTGGTGTTGGTAATTCCCCCTCGACTTGATCGGTATTTTCTTGGTTTGACTGTGAAGTTTCTGCATCGGAGTTTCCTGTAAGAAAAGTAGAAGATGTTAGAAATTCAGAATTATAAGCGGTTTTGGGTTGTTCAAAAAGTAAATCAAGATCAATTTCTATGTCCGTAGAAGGCATTTGTTGAATTGGATTTTGAAAAATATTATCGATCATTTTAGAACCAAAATGTTTACGATCCAATTTCCTGACATAAAATTCATCGAAATGAATATCGGTACTTTCTTCAATTACTCTAGTACGTTTATTCAGTACTCGATAAGCAGCTGAGGTAAAGGAGTAACCAAGGAAAATTCCTTCGTCTGATCTTGATTCAAATTTTGAAAGGTGATCTTTGTTATTCTTTATGAAGCATCGACAACCAAAAATATGAAAGAATTTGATGTTTGGTTTTCGGTTGTTAATGACTTCATATGGTGTTTTATGAAGTTGTTTATGGATTAAAGAACGATTTTGAGTGTAGCAAGCTGTGGCTATTGCTTCTGCCCAGAAGTATTGTGGTAGATCAGCAAAGATAAGCATTGATCTTGCAGCTTCGCACAGAGTTCGGTTCTTTCTTTCAACAACGCCGTTTTGTTGAGGAGTGTAAGGGGCTGAGAAGTTGTGTTCGATGCCTTTGTTTTTGAGAAATGAGTCTAGAGTTATGTTTTTGAACTCTAAACCATTATCACTTCGGATTCTTCGAACGGGTCGTTTGAGTTTTAATTCAATCTGTTTGATGAAGTTGATTATTTCTTCAGGTGCTTCTGACTTTAGCCTTAAAAAGAAAACCCAAGTAAAGCGTGAGTAATCATCAATAATAACAAGGATGTATTTCTTCCCTTTTATGCTTTGGGTTTTTGCAGGGCCGCAAAGATCAATGTGCAGTAATTCTAGTGGTTCGGATACACTAGATTCAGAAATGCTTTTATGAGAGGATTTGGACAGTTTTCCTCCTTCACAAGCTGCACAAAGAGTTTCATTATCAAGTTTCAGAAGTGGCAGTCCGCGAACAAGATCATTTGCAATCAACTTGTTGATGTAGCCGAAGTTGAGATGGGAAAGACGACGATGCCACAACCAGCTAATATCAGCAGAAGCTTTGGACAAAAGACAGATGTCTGGTTTTCCATAGATAAGGTCCATATCTAGTGGATACATGTTGCCTAGACGATCAGAATTAACTAGAATGGCTTTGGTTTTGGCATCTGTGATTATGCTTCGTTGTTTGGTGAAAAGAACTTCATGATTATTGTCACAAAGTTGTGATACGCTGATTAGGTTGTGTTTCAGGCCGTCAACGTAGGCTACTTTCTTGATGGTGAAGTGACCATTTGTTATGTTTCCATAACCTTTGATTCTTGCAGTCATGTTATTTCCAAAAGTAACATCTTGTTTGGATTCTGTAGGTTTGAAGTCTCGTAGAAAGCTCTGGTTTCCTGTCATATGCTTGGAGCAGCCACTATCGATATACCATGTGCCATCCTTGGGCTCTCCAGCACAAAGTGCCTGCAATTAGACAGAAATTTTAGGTACCCAAACCATGGTGGGTGCTGATTTGTTAACGGTTTTTGATAATTTGGAATCATTGTAATATTTGTTGATTGGACGAAATGGTTGAGGTTTAAGTTGATTTATTAGATTTTCCCAAAGTGAGATTTGTTTTTGAAAACCTGTCATTTGAAACGATTTCTGATTTTGTGAAAAGTATCCTATGTGTGACGTTCTGTTTGATAATCTTTCTTTGTATCTGGGATCTGAATGGTTTTGGAAAACACTTTGATGATGGAATGGAATTTGGTGAAATGATGGTTTCTGAAAGTTCCTTGAGAGATTGAAATTTATCTTTTGAAAGTGACTTTGAATCGGTTTTTGAAAAGGTTTTTGTTTTGGATTAAAGGTTTGTTTTTGTGGCGCAGCGACTGGTTTCAAAGGTTTTTCTTTGAAAACAATGGGCTTGCTTTGTTCTTTTGGTTTAAAGACAGCTTGAATGGGTTGTTTATTTGTCTGTTGTTTCTTTGAATACTTTTGTCCCTGACTGTTCTTTCCAATAAAGGTTGAGTTTAAAGAGGGAAAAAATAGTTGGAGCAGAAGTACTTCCATTTTGATGATCAGAATTTTCTCCATTTAAGAAATTTTCAAGTTTGATCGTGCCATCATTCCTTGTTAGTTTAGTAGATCTCAATTGATGAGTTACTGAACTAGCAGAGTCTGATTCAGATTTTACAACTCTTTTGAATGATTTGTTGAAAAAGGTATCATCTGGGCTGCAGTTGATAACTGTTTCATCATCTGAATCGTCCTCGTTAGTAGATGAGAAAAAATCTGGTTGAGGCGATTTAGAGTTTTCACTAATTGTCCCATTTTCTTTTCAGTCTCTTCATTTTCAAAAGATTTTCTTCCAATTCCTGGTTTATAATTCGTATCAATTTTGCCAGTTCCTAAGTTGTTTGCTTTAGTGAAAATATCATCACTCAATTTTCTGGCAATATTGATAGAATCCAATTTTCCTTGAAATCTTTGATTTTCGGATTCAAGAAATTTGATTTGCTTTGAAGAATCATCTAGTTTTAGAATTAAACTAGTGTTTTTGTCAGTTAAATCTTGAACTTTTTGTTTTAACTGAAGGACTTCCTTTTCTAAGGTATCTTTTATTTCAGATGAAATAACAGATTGATTTTTTATTTCTAAGTCTTTTTTTTTGTTTTAGAGCTTCATTTAATTGTTCTAGAATGTGATTATTTTCTTCAGATTTTCGTTCAATGTCTCTTTCAAGTTTGTCTCTAGTCCTTGTGGATTCTCCAAATCTGAGTTGCAAGGTTTGTAATTCAGATTTGTAGATATCAGATTTGACTATTGTGTCATGATATAGTCTGAGATCAACTTTTAGACTGTTCTCAATCTTAGTCATGTGGGACTCAAATGGTGTTCTTGAAAGACCGAGATCTGAGATCATAGACCATACGTGATCGATGACATATGGAGCTCTTGTGGTTGGTTCATTGTCAGCCATGAAGCAGAAGTTTGACTGAGCTGGTTCAGTATCTGTTTCATCATCAGAAGTTGGCCAGTGTTCCACGCTAGGTTCGTAGAATGCCATCAAAGCTTTTTGCTTTGCCTTCTTTTCTTGTTTCTTCAGTTCTTCGGCTTTTTGAGCATAGTAAGCTGAGTCTTTGACCTTGACTTTGGCTCGACAATCTCGGGCATAATGATTTAGTCCTTTGCATTTGTGACAAATGATTACGTCATCATCATCATCGCTATTGTCAGCCTTTTGGCTCTTAACGGGTGGTCTTTCAGATGTTTGAGTTTGTTTCTGTTGAGATGGTTTTGAATGATTTTGCTGAAATCCAGAATTTTGGTTATTTTGAAAACCATTGTTTTGATTGTAAGAGTTGTGATTATTTTGAATTCCACGATTCTGAAAGTTTTGTCCAAAAGTGGATCTTTGTTGAAAATTTGGTCTATGATGTGGCAAAAATCATTCGAGATTAGTGTTTGCTACCAAAGCACACAATTGATGGTAGTCAGCTTCATTATTTGGATCAGACAAGTCACAAGGATTACTTAAGAAAGCTTGGTTTTGATCAATTTGACTTTGATCAGGAAAATGTGTTTGGTTTTGAGAGGATGTTAACAACAGAGCAAGCGGTCCTCCAAAAGAAGTAGACGTTGGTGGGTCAATCGAGGATTCATACGATTGTAATTCTCCGTACAGATTGTACAAAGATTCAGTATGAATTGCCGGATTTCCCTGAATGATGAGTTTGACCATTTTCCAGCTTTCATAAAGGTTGTTTAAAAATTTGAGGTTTATTTCATGCTGTGACTTTTTGATGCCTAAATTATTCATTTTGATGGTAATGAGATTGAATCTGTCATGAGCATCATGGATGGTCTCATGTGAAAACATTTTGAAGTTGTCAAATTCATTTAAAACCGATGTTTTCTTGTTTCCAATGATTCTCTCATTTCCTTCAAAACGATTTTTCAAAGTTTGCCAAATTTTGTTTGCAGTTAAAAGGATTATATCATTCATTTGGCTTAGAATACTGTGAGGTATTCCAGACACAAGTTCCTTTTTGGCTTGAAGTTCAAGTTTCTTCCTTTCATTCAGTATATCCAAGTTACTCGTAAGAGAGGTCATGTTTTCTGGTAGAGATCCGTCTACACATTTCCACACATCTTCACTTATAGAGTTGAGATGAAGATTCATACGACCTACCCATGATTTATATTCTTCGGGAATAAGAATGGGTGCTCGAGTACCTGAACCTATACTGTTAGCAATAGATACAGAATTTATGTTTGAGTAGTTTGCGGAAGACATCTTTGTTTTTTTTTTTTTTTTTTTTTTGTTAACGAAAATGTGATGTTAAAATGAAATTTTTTAAAGAAAACTTATTGGTGGTTTATAAAAACGCTACACAAAAGTTTTCGACAAAAATTTTCAAAATAAATCACACAAGTAATTTTTAAATGTTTTTATGTTTTTAAATTTTTTTTTTTTGAACAAGTGATATTAAGATGAAATTTTTAAAGGAAACTTATTGGTGGTTTATAAAAACGCTACACAAAAGTTCTCGACAAAAATTTCAAAGTAAATCACACAATCTCTGATACCAATTGTTGATGATACGATGATCGATCTCCACGAGTAAGGGTTTTTAAGCCGGTTACTGTGTGACAGATATGTATTTTGTCTATAATATGCGGAAATAAAATAAGAGTTGCGGAATAAAATAAAGCGGTAAATCTAAACTAGACAGTATTTAAATAGACAGAAAGCGGTAAATAAATTAAATGTTAGAAGTTAGAGGTTAGATGTAATAAACGCCATTATCAACGATAAAGTGTTTTTACAATAAATAAAAGGTTAGAAGTTAGAAGTTAGAAGTTAGAAGTTAGAAGTTAGATGTCTCAGTTAAATACAGTCCACATATGTTTTCGTTGTCACGGTTCGATTTTTATGTCTTGGATATTTGGTACAGTTGATTTATAACAGTTTGAATAAATCAATAATAACACAGATAATTTCAAAGGAACTTATCGATAGCAGATGAATATGGCGATTTTCTTTGAAGCTTCGATTCTTGTTCTTTGCTCGAGTTTTCTTGATGTGTCGATTTCTTGTTCTTTTCGGTAGGATGAGGTTTTGGTGATATTTGGTATCGGGTAGAGATTGTTTGGAGGTTTGAAGTTTGGTGTCGGGCAGAGGTTGTTTAGAGGTTTGAAGTTTAGGTGTCGGGAGGATATCTTGTTTCTTGTGGTTATATGGTTTGCTTCTTGTTGCCAAATTTAGAAATCAGAGTATCTTGAGGTGTTTGGTCGTGGGTTTCTTGGAGAGTATATGAGTATATAATGCTTGGTTGATTGGGTGTAACAAAACAGCAAGAGAAAGCCTCAATTTATAGTTGCTGAACTCAGCGTTCGCGTCGCGACCGGAAGGTCCGTCGCGTCGCGAAGGTGCTTGGCTGGTGGTCGGTGTGCTTTTTGTCGGGTCAGTGCGTCTTCGCTGGTATGTCGAGCTTTTCGTCGCGTTTCCTTTTGGTCGCGTTGCTTTTGGTCGCGTCGCGAAGGATAGTGCGTTGGGTTGGTAGTCTCGCGATTAGAAAGTTGGTGGTGTCACGTTGGAGGGGCTTCGCGATGGAGGTCTTCGCGTCGCGACCATGCTGGCCGTCGCGTCGCGATCGCTGTAGCGATCTGAACTTCTGTCTTTGTTCTTCTCTTCACGTCGCGACCACTGTGTCTGTCGCGTCGTGATTGCTGTAGCAGTGTAATATTTTGTATTTTGCTCTTTGGTTTGTAGCGTTACTTCCTCAGGTTTGGATGTTTTCTCAAAGTTTCTCGGGTCTTGATTTATTCTTGTTTTTGATCTCGAATTCACGCAATCTGAAATAAACTGATAATATTTGTTAGATAATAACAGTTCATCTTATTTCAGTGATGGTCACATACAAAAATATATTTTTCAACACACGGAAAGATTGGAAAGATGCTCTGAAGCCGAACGGTTTGGCAACTCAGGAATATCTTAAAATTCAGAACTCCTGATCCTAAATTCCATGATACAAGATGTGTTTCTCACATTTGCTGTATATGCATGGACTCTATAAGATGCGGGATGTTGTTGCATAGGAGCGTATTCAGATTAGATATGAAGCTCATGCAGTTTTGAAGTTTAGTTAGATATTATGATATTGTTATTAGCTTATTAGATGCGTGCGGCATTGTCTATCATATAGTACATTGTTCAAGGATATTTTGTTTTTATAAAATGTTGATTTTCCTTTTATTTAAATTATCCTTTAAATGTTGTATGAGTATATGAATAGCAATAACTTGAATATTGATACATCCAAAGTGTTTTCATGAATTGTGCCCTCTATGATTGTTAAAGTAAATTTTATAAGGATCAATTCAACCAAAGGTCCAGTTGGACAGGACTTTGGAATCATTTGACTTAGAGTCACATGATAAATTGAGTTCTTAATAAAATCATTTGAGGCAAGAAATGAATCACCCAAGGATCTAATGTATAGGATTTTGGAATTAGTTGACTTGGAGTCGGATGATGATTGCATATCTTGAACAAAATTAACAAAGTCATAAATTTACATAGACATGTAAAGGACATTTAGATTATGAGCAATGGACACACTAGTTACTGTGTATTGCTCGAGTCTTTGAACAGAACACAATTATTTATATTCATAATAATTTGCCAATTAGTTTGACAAATATGGCTTCGCCTATCAGAATAAGCGATTGATTGAAACCTTGAACTGTTCAAGGACTTCAAAGGTAGTATAAGATCAACAGAACCTGAGTGACAACATAAACTGAGAAAATGTTTCACAGTTTATTCTCTTCCAAGAACATTAATGGTTATAATGTGTCTTAGGGAAGATGATGGAGCATTGGTCGAAATAGTTCGATCCTCGAGGTATGAGATACATCTTCAATTACTTTCCTATGAATTGAATATTCAACCAGTCAGACCATAGAAACCATATTCCGACCACATCTTAGACTAAGTAGATTATGCAGACACTGTCTGAAATGTAAAGCTGGGATCGTCCCACTTGTACATAGAAAGTCCAGGGTCATGTAGTGTTTGTCCGAACCTCATGACTAGCCTGAACCTGATCAACAATGTCGTTTCATTGGCTATCCCGACTGTAATTGTGAAAGAAGAGTTCTTTTGGAAAGGACTCATATTCTAAGGACACAGTGGGAGTAAGAATAATCCTAAATGAGTTAAGTTGTAGCCAACTGAAAGAACTTTTAGTCGTCACTAGCCCTTGACCAGGAATCAGATTCCTGTTAAACCTGACATACTCTTCTCTTGACCAGTAGTATTAGTCACCGCCATAAGGTGTTATGATCTGGGTGACATACTGATTAGTGGTAAAACACTAAAGTTGGTACGGATAAGCAATCCGACTACTTGGAAGCATTTGTGAGCCCGGTTGCTGCCAAATAAGAAAACCTTAGGGCGAGATACAGTCTATGTGGCAATTTGATTGATTTTACACATGGTCTAATAACCAGTGGGAGTAATTGAACCATCAAAAGAAAGCAACATAGATAGAAACGTACTTACAGAACATCTGGTTGAATGAGACGATACTCAAAGTCAAGTAATTGATTCCGTGAGAAGCACTCTCAATAGAAGATGTAATCCGAAAGGATACTGTTTAGTAAAGCTGCACCTTATGAGTCGTTACTGGAGCGTGTGTGGTTTACCAGCACACTAATAGGGACTCACAAAGAGCCTGCCAATACAAAGGTACATGGGCCAGGGATTCATCCCACGAACATCTCGCAAGAAAGGATATTCGGATTCTCAAAATATGTCAAAACTTTGGATTTTGTGAATAAGCTGAAAGATTACCATAATTATGTGAGAAAGGTTTGGACTTCAGATTCTCAAAATGTGCCAAAGGTTTGGATTTTGTGAATAATCCGATAGAGTCAGATAACCGTGTCAAAGCTAGTGGGAGTATCGTTGTTATCTATCACGGTATGTCGATTAAATAATGTTTCTAGGAAACATCTCTTATCATTACAAAGGGTAATGACTTGACATTAAGAGATTCTTCGCTATAAAAGACTTAAAAGAGATACAGCGTACTCAAGTGGTTGTGAATATCTATGAGATAGATCAAAAACTCTGCCAATATGATCTTGATAAGATTCAAGATGCATAGCCGCAGGAAAGGAGTTTCATATCATTACAAAGTGTGATGACTTGGCATGAGAGATATAAAGAAGGTGCAACATACTCACATAGTTTACAGACATTTATCAGATAGATGAAATCATCAGTATAGACCTAGCCATTGCAAGCATGATCTTGATAAGATTCAAGATACATGAGAAAGAGTCTCCGAAAGGAAATAGTTTTCTCGAAAGTCGTGACATATGTAATCTTTAGATTCCGAAAGGATTTGGAATAAGATTACATCGGATTCCACGAGCTTCTTGGATCGATTAGATGTGTCATGAACATGTCCTGATGACTTAATGCTTAGAGCATAGTAAGTTCGATTCAGGATATAATTTAGCTGAGAGTACGGATGAATTATTTGAACACACGTGAGAAATCATTGGGAAATGATTGGGGTGAATGTTTGTAACAATTTGAAAGGAGTTTGAAATCGGTAATTGTTTACACCAGGACATGGTGATGTAGGACTTCATGATTAAAACGTTTCGTTGGTATTGTGACGAAGTGCGTGTGGTTCACGGGCACATCATAACACCTTGAAATAGTCTTAGGATGTAGTCATGTAGACTAAGGACCCCGAGAGCCATGGGAAGTCACAGTACACATCACCAGAATGAAGTTAGGAGAGATAAAATGATAGAATAACATATTGAGATGTCATCGAAAGAGCATCCGATTGGATCATCTGCAGTGTAAGACACTTTTGGATACATAGAAAGAGTGAAAAGTTCATGTAGACATAGATATAAAACTTGAATTGAAAGTTTAAAAGAAATCAAGAAACCAATAATAGTTTTATGACAAGATCCGACTCGGTGATTACCTCGTGGAAACTTGGTAATAAGCAGGAGTAGCTGCCAGTCAGATTTTATGTTTCGCTTTCGCATGTTTTACTTCCCGAATAATTTGATTATTTGAAAGGTCCACTGTCGCTCATACATTGGGAAGTAAGTATTGAATCAAGACTGTCATGAATTGGATTGTAGACTGTCTAAGGAGTTAGACATAGCAACAATATTGCTACAACCTTCATGAGTACTTAGAAATAGAGATTTGAGTATTGGATAAACCCACGCTCAAAGAATTGCTCCATGGATTATATCACGAGCAGTTTTTGAGACGATAATATCTTATGGTCTTGAAGCAGGGACATATGAGTTGAAATTTACAAGTCGGTGGTGCATTTATAATGCGTAAACACATCGGTAACTCAATGTTATAAAACGTATTGTTGTGCACGATTTTGATGAGTAAAAGACACAAGTATATGAGTCAAAGCTTATTCGTTCCTTGACCCTGATGGGAAACAGATATCTGTAGGCCTCTCGATGATTTTGAAGTTGACTAAAGTGCTGGCCAGCCAAGACTGAATTGATGTGTTCAATTAGAAGTCTTATGCCATATGCAAATCGGAAATCGGGAAACAGAGTATCGGATAAAGATTGATCTCATCCATGTCTCGTGTCCGAAAATATCTTGTTGGACGGAGGATCATATGATCACTTATCTATGGACAGAACTGACTGGGTCAGAGTTCGGCAGCAGTTTCTAGGAAGGTACAGTTTGCTGATTAATCTATAGATAAATGGACAATTAAAGTCATAGACTTATCCAAGTGGGAGACTATTGGATTAGGTGTCTAAGCCATGACTTATAATTTGTATTTATCATATTAATATAAGCAAAGTCCATTTGGGTTGCCCTCATAGCTAGAGGTTTGGTAGAAATTCAGGAGAGAGAAAGATTGATTTATTATATGATTAATAAATCAATAGAAATATAATAAATAGTTTATTAATATATTATGGTGATAATATATTAATTAGAAACTACATTGATTAATTAGAAATTAATCTAGAATTAATTGGAATTAATTTATATAATGGATTTCAAGGGTAAAATGGTCATTTAGTCTCACTCAGACGGTTTATTCAGTCTACAAATTCAGTTTATGCATACAAAAAAAAGAAACAACCAATGGCTAATGGTCATAATAATGACCTCAAGGTTTGTATAAATGGAATTTAAGGGTAAAATGGTCATTTAATCTCGTTTGCAGTTTATTCGTTCTACAAATTCACTTTACACGTGGAAAAAAGAGAAACAACCAATGGCTAATGGTCGTAATAACCTCAATGTTTGCATAATGGAATACAAGGGTAAAATGGTCATTTAGTCTCATTAAGATAGTTTATTCATTCTACAAATTCACTTTACGCATACAGAAAAAAAAGAAACAACCAACGACTAATGGTCATAACTTATAATGATCTCAATGATTGCATAATGGAATTCTAGGGTAAAATGGTCATTTAGTCTCGTTCAACCAGTTTATTCATTCTACAAATTCATTATTACACAAATAGAATCATATATACATATAAGTTTTGTGTTTATTCTAACAATAAATTTTTCACCAACATAAATTTGAGAAATTGAAACTCGTATGCCTTCAATATGCTTCAGCAACTCAATAGCTAATGAACTCCATTGAACCTCCCGATTCAAACAACTCCATTGATGATTCTTCACCTTCATTAGAAAATGTAAAGGTTTTGAAACTAAGAAAGCCTTCCAAAAAACCAAATTCACCAACCGAAGAATCATCGGTCATCGAATGTGTCTTGTAAGATCTATATAACCATATTTCATGATTTCATATTTTCTTTTCTATATATGTGTCATGTATGTATATTGATTATATTTATATTTATGCAGGAAATTTGAGAGGGAGTTTAGTGGTGAGTTGGAGAGTTTAAGGCCAATATTGAGTAGCAGGGCACAAGCGGAACCGTATTTGACTCATCTTGCACAATTGATTCTTGGTGTGGGTATGGATCATTAGATGTGGATTTTTTTTTGTTTTTTATTTTTGGTGTTTTTTGTAGTTTGTAGTTTGTTTGTTTGTTGATTGATTGTATTGGTTTGGTTTGACCATTTGTATAGAATTTATAGTGGTAAACATGTATCATTTGGATTTGATTCGGCCAAAAAACGTTTGTTGTTATTAAGATGATATCGAGTGTTTTTGTGACTACGTAGTGTCACTCTTATCAATTGAAGTTATGCAATGAATGTATGTGTTTTTATGTGGTCATGTTTCAATGTGTCGTTTTTATGAATTTTTGTAAGTTGGTAAGAAACTTGGTTTCATGATAGGAGAGTTTTTTGGTTAAGCTCTATGATGACACCTAAGTGTCTACACATCAATCCAAAAGGCTTAAAAATCTTGACAATGGTAGGGCTCTTTAATCAACTTATTTGCGGGACCATCAATTTTAACTTCGAGCATTGTAATGATAAACTTCTTCTATAGCAATTTGTGTTTTAAAATTTAGTTACTCTATTCTCATCTATCTAAAATGTTTTCTAAAAATGTTCTTGTTTGATTATTAACTTTTTAAATGCATTATATTTTTGGGCCTTATATTTTAATACAAAATATTTTAATAAATATTATTGCTACATATTAATATTTTAATAAATATCATCATTAGACATTAATATTTAGATTATTAAATATAATATAATAAATTGTTTTAAAATTAAGATATACTAGGGGTAAAATAAAATTTAATTAAAGAGAAAGTGGTTAGGTGGTCAAACTATGATAGTATATTGACCATTCAATAGTGTTTAATATATATTGGTGGTCAATAAAAATTAACAAAGACCTCTCTTCCCCAATGGTGTTAAATGATGTTGAGTGGTAAAACAAATAATGAAAACATATGAAAAAAAGAAGAAGCTCTCGTTGGAGATGATCTTATATCATTTTATTGTTTCTAATACAAGTTGGTCTGGTAAACTAATGGAACCCACCAAATGATTGAAATAACTCTCACAAACAGATTGTGAATTCACAAGCTTTAGTGAACAAAAAGTAAAAAAAGCTCATATTTTAGAAATGGTATCTACTAATTGTCAATGGCTAGAAAAATAATTTATTGATGATTACAACTTACCAACCGTTGAAGACAAATTGAAAGTGATCAAACTAGCAAAGAAAATCCACAGTAACATTGCCAAAGCCCAGTAGTCTTTAATAGCTAGTAGCAAATAATTTAGGCAACTAATGATGAATGGTTACATCTCCTTTTACCAATTTATGCAGTTGCCCTAATCAGCTACTAAAAAGACACTACTAATTTATTGCATACGCTGATCTGGCAACTGATTAGAGCAACTATCGATAATTTGTTTTTTGGAACGGCAAACTATCCTACTCCTACTGCTAAATTACACCTTAATACCACCTATGTCTCCAACGAGAGAACCCTCGACCTCATGTAGGGAGGACAATGGTAGGGCTCTTTAATCAAATTATTTGCGGGACCATCAATTTTAACTTTGAGCATTGTAATGATGAATTTCTTTTATAGCAATTTTTGTTTTAAAATTTAGTTACTCTATTCTTATCTATCTAAAATGTTCTATAAAAATCTTCTCGTTTGATTAATAACTTTTTAAATGAATTATATTTTTGGGCCTTATATTTTAATACAAAATATTTTAATAAATATTTTTGCTAGATATTAATATTTTAATAAATATCATCATTAGACATTAATATTTAGATTATTAAATATAATATAATAAATTGTTTAAAATTAAGATATACTAAAATATAATTAAAAAGAAAGGGGTTAGCTATTCAAACTATGATAGTATATTGACCATCCAATAGTGTTTAATATATATTAGTGGTCAATAAAAATTAACAAAGACCTCTCCTCCCAATGGTGTTAAATGATGTGAGTGATAAAACAAATAATGAAAACATATGAAAAAAAGAAGCAGCTCTTGTTGGAGATGATCTTATATCATTTTATTGTTTCTCACCAAATGATTGAAATAACTCTCACAAATCACAAATCACAAGCTTTAGTGAACAAAAAGTAAAAGAGCTCATATTGTGTATTCTCGAAATGGTATCTACTTATTGTCAATGGCTAGAAAAATCATTTATTAATGATTACAACTTATCAACTGTCGAAGACAATTTGAAAATGATCAAACTAGCAAAGAAAATCCACCAGGTCGTGTTTCAACAATTGGTTAAAGAGTTTTGAAATGCTGAACAACCATGCAAGAGGTGCACACGAACTACCAGTTTATTTCACTAGTACAGAAGTCCTTTGTTGGTGCGATTAAAATGGTTGAGTGGTGCGGTTAAACAACCGCACCTAAAGATTGCATATCATTAAATACCCATATTTAATAGTGCAGTTTACCAAACCATACCAACAATGAATAGAACCATATCAAATTAGTTTTCTTGAAAGAATGGAACACAACACTAAATACATATAACCTGTATCATTAAAATAACGCAACATATAATTGTAACCGCGTCATATAATTTGACTTAGGCCTACCACATGGGCTTAATCTACCATTTGGGCTTAGCCTGCCACATGGGCTTAGGCCTACCAAGTAGATGTGACACATGATACAAAAAATACCCAGATTATACATGGGCTTAGGCCTACCAAGTAGTTGTGATATAAAAAAGACCCATATTATATATGGGCTTTGCGTGCCAGATGGATTTAGACCTACCAAGTAGCTTTGACCCATGATACAAAAAACACCCAAATTGAACCGATAATTAATTTCGGACCATGAATATATTACGCACTCTAAACGTTTAAATTTCCATCAATAAGTAGTTTCGGGTCATTATACAAATATTTGTTCCCATCACCAACATTCACAATTATACAATTTACAAATGTGTATCTTATCGAGTACAATGTTATAAAAATTTGTCCAGGTACAATGCTATAAAAATTCGAATCTTATCGAGTATTCTCCAGGCGGCCTTCAATCTCCTTGCCAACTAAGTTTGGAATTAGATTTAGTACCATTTGCTCGATATCATCAATAGAAATCAACTTGGTCTGCTTCCAAAACTAAAAGCAAATAAAAAATAATATTCTGGTACACAAATAATTAAAAAGTTGATATTTATATATGCAAAGAACACTTACTTTAGTGGCACAATTATGTTGAGTCGTCTCAACAAACTCGTGCATATGTTTGATAACTACAAAACCACATTCCCAATTTTGTATTTGTTTGAAGCACTGCTGTTACTGTTAAACGAGTCGTTGACCAACTCGGCGTTTTGGTTGTAATATTTCTTGAACAATTTCTGTTGTCTTTTAGTGTATGTTCCTAATGTAACTTCTGAATACTCTCTAGTTATGAATGAAAATGCTTTCTTCTAATTACTTGTGATTATTATCATAATGTGGATTCGAAACTTGTTATACCGAAATCCACTATTGGATTTCGGACTATGCTACAAAAGTCTACTTTTGGAAGGATTACAAGTTCAAAAGTGAAGTGTTAGAAGACACCGAAATCCACTCTTGGATTTCGGTACAGAAGCTTTCGGTCTAGCAACCTATGAAGACATCCGAAGTTCACAAGGTTCAGCAATCCTCCATACCGAAGATTGTCCCTAATCTTCGATTCCATATAGAAGTTCAGATCAATATAAGAGATCAAGATTAAATGAAGATAAAGACAAAGATAAGAAGATCCGTTTATAAAGTACAATCAGGCCTGTCAAGTCATGTTCCCCAAAGTTGCATTGCAGCATGTACTGTTAGATAGAGAACAATCAACTTAGGACAGTCTAGTCTGACTTTGTACTTTTAACCTTAATGTAATACGTTATGAGCTGGTAGTTCATTCGACCCTTTAGGTGCTGTTTGTTTTTCTGAAGAAGCTCTTCTTAACCTCTTTTGTCTACGTTGCGTAGACAACGCGCATATGTTTTACCTCAAAGACTATTTGTTTTTAGAAGACCACAGACCTAAAAAGGTCTGCGCGCCCTCTTTTTGGCGCAAACTTGAAACTACCTCTTTTTGGGTCTTCTAACCCCAAAATTTTACATTTTAACCCTAAAAAATAATACTTTTTTTTTCAATTACATCGTGTGCTTTTTATAACAACCATATCTTCTAATCCTAAAAAATAAAAGTTCTTTTTTATACTTATACTTTTCTAATTCTATTTATTTGTTTTTTAAAAACACTTTAACTTTTTTTAACTAATGGTTGTGATTTTCTAGCACCATTAGTTTTTCGAAGTAAAAATATGGACAATTGTTGGGTTTATTTTTATCCTTTTATAAATGTTATATGTGATGTCTTATTTGTATTGTTGTTCTAAATAAATAGAATCTTATAAAATATAAAATATTGTGTCTTCTAACTTCTTCTAACAAAAAATGTCACCCTTTGAAGCTCTTCATTTATCATATTTTATGTTTGGTTTAATTACTTTTCCTTACGTAAATAGTATTTATTTGCTATGTTTTTAAACAAAATGAAGATAAATTTGTAAAATTTTTTAAAAAACGTCACAAACTTAAAATAGAAATGTTTTTTGATCCTTAAATTCGTTACTATCATATATTAGACGCATATTTTTTTTTTGTAAATAATATTCATATTTATTTGAAATATATTTTAACATTACAAATTCGGTTCACAATCTTATGTATATTTTTAGCTTTACAAACTATTTGTAAATCCAAGTTTGGTTACGTAAATTTTATTCTTTATTATCTAAAAAATAAATGTTTTCTTTGATCCTTAAATTCATTAATATCATAATTGAACGTACTCATGTGTTATACTTTAAAAAAAAATTTATTTAAATTTCAGTTTATTTTCACAGCTTGCAGACTTTAAAAAACAAACAGTCTTTTTCTTACAGATTGCAGACATTTAGTCCACCACCTCTTCTGCAGATGTGGTCCGCAGACTATATACTTTTTACATCTTAAAAAACAAAGAGCACCTTAGTCTTTGTCCAGTGGGAACTCTCCGTGCACTATAAAAGGAGAGTTCCACCAACACTTTTCTTCATGGTTTCGAGAACTGATTTGTAACTATCTTTCTATGATATAAAATATCTTCTATTCCATCAAACTCTTGTTCTTCATCTTTATGCTTACGTTCTTTCTTTCTTATATTTAATTCTTGCACTTCGATCTTCAAGACTTAATTATTCCGCATCCTAACTTGTTTGTATCAATTTATTGTTAACCTTCGATCTGTCTAAGTATTCTTCAAGTCTTCAGACTTGTCCTCATTTCCGCACCTTAATACTTAGTTTTTATTTCAACAATTGGTATCAGAGCCAGTGTGGCTGTTTTAAGGTTCATCGTGCTCAGTTTGCTTAAGCCTTGGCTTTAGTAACAACCATTGGACCCGTTATAAACCTTTATATGCCGCAAAGCTCAAGTTTCTAAACTTAAAACTCTTTTAAACACGTTCAATACTTTTTCCAAAAATTCAAATGAACTACTCTTTAAATGTTGCGAACAGTGTTGGGAGCTCCACCAGATCTCCAATACTCATTTCTACGGAATACAACGGTTGGGCAACTCGTATGCAAAACTATCTTAGAAGACAAGGGAAAGATGCATGGAGATCTGTTGAGGAGGGACCTCATATTCCCATTCTCATCTCTAGGGCTGACACCGCCAAAGGTGCCCTTAGAGGAGCTCCTCAACCTAGACTGACACCCAATGGTATAGAAAAGATGGAAAATGACTAGATTGCGTTCACTGAAATCTCTTGTGGCATTCCTCTCTAATTATTTGATCTTATTCTAAACTGTATCACTGCTCAGCAGACCTGAGTTCTGTTGCAAAACATGTTCCAAGGTACAGAGGAGGGGAAAGACAAGAAGTTAACAGCAAGTCTCAGTGAATATAACCATTTTTCATCTCTTTCTGGGGAAAGTTTGAGCGACTCATTCAGTTGTTTTTCCCTTATTGTTACATGTCTCGTGAGTGCAGGAGCTGTAAGGACCAATGAAGAAATAAATAACAGATTTCTTGAAGGACTGGGAAAAGACTAGATGATGGTGAAGATGATCATACAAGACTCAGGGAAACTCAAAACCTTTAATATGTATCATCTGTATAACAACTTGCTAGGTCAAGAGAATGACGTGAAGTGCAGTCAAACGTAGCTTGGTGGGCCTCTGCTCTCGGTAGTAGAGGGCAAGCTTCCAATGTTGGGAAATTCTTCGCAATAGCTGGTACAGTCAGCAATGTATCAACAAGCTGTGTCAAACCCAACTTACCTTCCTACCAATCACCAAAGCGTACCACAAGAGATAAGTCAGTATTTATATCAACCAAAGCCAGTTCAGTCTTATCACCTATTAGCACCACAAATCACCTATCCACTTATCACCAACCATCTCTAAACCAAACTCCAGTTACTGCTCCTCAACCTTCGTAACCAGCCACCTACCCTGGCCTTACCAGCTCCTTTTGAATCATGTTACTCCAAGTATGATGATGAAGAAGAAGCTGCATACCTGACAACGCCTAGTAATATCAAGTATTTTAGTCGTTGTTGAGCCCTATTCTTAGTGAATTTATATCATATATGTTGTGTATTCTCACTTTTTGTGTCAGTGCTTGTTTGGAAAGAAATGATGTAAACAGGGGCTAAAAGCATACAAAATGGAATAAGTTTGAAGAAAAAGACAAATCAGACGAATTTGCACGCGCGCCGCGGGATTTACAAAGGCGCAACGCAGTGACTCAGCATTGAGGCGGTGGAGAAGATTCAAATGCCGAAAAATGGGGATAAACCAACATGTGCGCCTGTGCGCGGCGCGACCTTTTAATTTTTGCAACTATAAATAGAGGGTTTTAGGTCGAAAAATGCAGCAAAGACCTGGCATAGGAACGACTCCTAAGGCTTCTTTGACTCTGAGTTTCAGTTTTCAGCAACCATAATTTGGTATTTTATGTTTTTCTCTTTTAATTTCCAATTAGTTTAGTGATTTCGGTAGATTTGGCTATTGTTTTTGGGTGTGACAACCATTGGCACTAGGTTTTAGTTTTTGAATTTGATGTTTTCTGTTTTGAAACATTGGGATCTGAGTTTTAATAGTTAATCATTCGGTTATCGTTAATTGCTCTCTTTTCGGTGTTTTATGCTTTTGGATGAAATTTGGATGTTTGATTGCATTAGATGCTTTGATTTGATCTTGATTACTTCTGAATTATACTTCTGATTTCAGTAGGTAATTATGAATAGTCATTGGTTATTGGTTTAGTTGGTTATTGGTTTAGTTCAGTTGATGCTTGAATTAGTTTATTGGATTTATGATATTTTTTGGAATTGTTTGGGTAAAAGTCGGAAACTAGCTCCTCTGGCTGTAGAAGTGACACTACAGTTGGTAATCTATTGCCTACCTTGACCACGTAACTCCTGTGGATCGACCCTGACTACCATTGTACTAGTGTGTGTTAGGTATTTTATTATTTTTGACCGCACGACGACCTAGGCGTGTCAAATTTTGGCGCCGTTGCCGGGGAGTTATGAGCTTGAGAGTGGGCGATCTGTAGGAATTTCAGTTTCTGATTTTTTTGATTTTGATATTGAGATTTCAGTTGGTTAGTAATTGTTCTTTTGGTTTTGGCGGGCGTTTTGCACTAGTGCATGCGTACCCGTCGGGGTGGGCAGTTATCACCCCTGCGTTTTGACTCAAAGATTGAACGAACCGCGCGTAAGAACCGTGCACGTAGGCGTTTAGATACAATGAGTTTTAGTAATGTTAGTAGTAGTTTAGAGAATGTTGCCTAGAAACCCTCGGGTGAGGCAACGGGGATGTCATTTATCCCCCTATTTCAGAATTTCAATTTGGGAGCACGAGTGCTATTGGTGGTGCAATTTCAGCCCCTGCACCAATACCATCATGCACTCTGCCTTCTGTTCCGCCATTTCAACGACAATCCACAAATCCTTTTACATCTGCTATGTCATGGGGAGCGCCAACCCGTAATGGCACCCCAGTGACTATGCAGCACACTACCATTTCGCAACCATAATCACAACCCTTACAATCACCATTAATCCTTAAACCACAAGCCACATTTCAATCCATACCACAACAACCATATCAACCACAACCTCTACAGCAGCAGCACCAGTATCAGGAGGTTGAGCAGAGTTATGAGGATGAGGACGAAGGATGGGTTCCGCATCAGTAACAACCGCAACAACAATAGAGCCGAGGTCGGGGACCTCCACGAAGAGCACCATAGCAACAACCACTGCAAGGTCAGCAAGGGTACAATAATGATCATCAATATAACGGTAATGTAGTCAGACCTTTGTACTTTGCACAACCGAGAGGGCAATTAGTTGCATCGCACTTCCAACCACGGGAGTATGATGATTCTTCGCCCATCTTTATTCTAGATGATATAGATACTAAAGTAGAGATTAGCCCCAGTTGATAGGAGTATTAACACAGTTTAGAGGATATAAGACAGATGATCCTTACAATCATTTGTATGATATCATAGCTATAGCAAACGCCAATACTCTTAGGAACACCAATAGGGATATTTTTAGGTTAAGATTATTTCCTTTCACCTTAAAGGATAAAGCCAAGTATTGGTTTACATCTCTTCCACCTAATAGTATCACTACTTGGGATCAACTTAAGACAAAGTTTTTACAAGAATTCTATCCAGCCAGTAAGACCACTAAAGTTAGACGCGCAATCCAGACTTTTAGCAGAAGCCTGGCGAAGCATTTCATGAGGCTTTCGACCGATTAAAGGAGTTGCTGCGTTCCTGTCCGCATCACGAGGTTCCCAAGTGGCAGTTAGTAAAATTGTTCTTTGAAGGAGTAAACGAGATGCATCAAGCAATGATAAATGCCTCATCGAGTGGGATATTTATGTGGGACTTTCAGCAGAAGCCTGGCGAAGCATTTCATGAGGCTTTCGACCGATTAAAGGAGTTGCTGCGTTCCTGTCCGCATCACGAGGTTCCCAAGTGGCAGTTAGTAAAATTGTTCTTTGAAAGAGTAAACGAGATGCATCAAGCAATGATAAATGCCTCATCGAGTGGGACATTTATGTGGCAAGAGCCAGAGGATGCATGGAAAATTTTGGAACAGTTAAGCTTAGGATCTAAGGTCAGCGGATCTATAAAGGATAACACAATGTATGTGGCAAATATAGAAGCAGAGAATAAATGGAAGAAAGAAATTCAGAATGAACTAAGTGCTGTTACAAAAAAATTCAATCAAATGCTCACGATATTTCAAAAGGAGAAGGGAGCATATGTATTAAATGGACAAGTTATTTGTAATACATGTGGTGAAATAGGACATAACCACAGTGAATGCTCGATGACTCATGAGGAGGCTAGTCAACTACACGGATATGGTCAATTCCACAATACGCCACGACCATTCAGAAATAATCAGCAGCAGAAAGTAAGACAACCACCAGTGAGGCAGCAGTAGATGCAGCCAACACCTCCAGTAGGAAATGTGAACATCGGCATGCTGGAGATTTTTGGAATGTTAATTAAGCTTAAGGAAGTAGAAGATGCCAATTCGCAAGCAATTTTGAAGCTAGGAGACTTGCTTATTAAGATGGAGAAAGATAGAGAACAAGAAAAGGCACAACCGCCAAAAGTGCAAGTGAATGAGGTTATCACACTCAGAAGCGGAAAGAAAGTGGATAACAAAGTTACAGCTCCACCAGCAGAAGAAGATAGGGATCTGGAAATAGTTTTTGATGAGAAGGAAGAGCTAGAAAAGGAAAAGAAAAGATGTAAAGAAGAACAAGCGCAGAAGAAGACACCGGCAAGTACATGGGAGAAGGGAGAAACAAGTGGGACAACTCCTTTCCCTACGGCCCTGGAGAAGCCGGATAAGAGACCGTATGGGAAAAAGGGACCTCAAGCAGAAGATATGTGGGATCTGTTCAGTCAGATCAAAGTTAACATTCCATCAGTTAAGCTTATTAAGGAGGTCCCTACTTATACAAAGTTTCTCAAGGATATGTGCATCCACAAAAGGCATATTTTATCACATCTGCATAAAAGGATTAGTTTGCCCGAAAACGTACGTTCTATAATAATGCATGCATTACCACCCAAGATGAAGGATCCATGGGTTCCTCTCATCTCTGTCGATTTAGGCGATGTACACATCAAGAATGATCTTTTAGATTTAGGCGCAAGCATGAACATTTTGTCGGGACAACTTTTTGATAAATATGAATTTGGCACCATGAGATCTACAGATGTAATTTTGCAGCTTGCTGACAAGTCTACAAAGATCCCTAGGGGGATGTTATCAGATGTCATCATCAAAGTAGGAGAATTCTACTATCCAGCAGATTTTCTAGTTTTGGATACTCGACAAGCTGCCAATAGGGAGCAACCGACGATCATTTTGGGGCGACCCTTCTTGGATACGGCTAACACAAACATCGATTGTCGCATAGGAGAGATGGGAATATCTTTTGGACATCAGCATACCAAGATTAACATTTTTAATGCCAAGGGAAGTATCATAGAAGACGAGGAGTGTTACCAGGTGGACATTATATATGAGTTAGTATAGCACTACACACCTGAAGTGTTACAACAAGAGGTGATGGATATTCAGGAAGAAGGAGAGGCTGAGCAGGAGAAGCAAGAAGAAACAATAGGAAAGGACAAAGGCATGGAGCATGAAGAATGTGCACACATAGAGAAGCTGCCAACAGAGATTCCAAAGACGTTAAAACCGTCTTTACAGGAACCACCGACATTGGAATTGAAGTCATTACCAGCCCATCTAAAGTATGCCTTTCTAGGAGAAAGGAAACTCTTCCAGTAATTTTAGCAGCAAACTTTACAGTGGAACAAGAGAAGGATTTGCTTAAGGTATTGTCCAAGCATAAGGAGGCTATCGGGTGGACGACTGCATCGAATCATCACAAAAGAAGGAGCCAAACCTGCTAGGGATACGCAAAGAAGATTGAATCCAAATTTGAAGGAAGTTGTAAAGAAGGAAGTTCTGAAATGGTTGGATGCTGGGATCATATACCCAATTTCCAACAGTGAATGGGTCAGTCCGACACAAACCGTGCCGAAGAAGTCTGTTATAACTGTAGTGGATACTAAGGATGGTGACAAGGTATCCACAAGACCCGTAACTGGATGGAGGGTATGTATTGATTATCGGAAACTCAATGCCGCTACATCTAATGACCATTTTCCATTACCGTTCATCGACCAGATTGTGGAAAAGCTAGCTGGACAGAAATACTATTGCTTCTTAGATGGTTATTCTGGGTACAATCAGATTGCAATTCACCCAGAAGATCAGTCAAAGACGACATTCACTTGTCCCTATGGTACTTTTGCATCTCGCAGAATGCCATTCGGTTTGTGCAATGCTCCTGCTACGTTTCAAAGATGCATGATGGCAATATTTTATGATATGATTGGTGATGCATTAGAAATCTTCATGGATGACTTCTCGACTTTTGGACCAACATTTGAATCATGCTTAAGTCAATTGGAAAGGGTGCTACAAAGATGTATCGAATCTAATCAGGTGCTTTCTTTGGAGAAAAGCCATTTTATGGTCAGGGAAGGAATAGTCTTAGGTCATGTGGTATCCGAGAGAGGATTGCATGTAGATCATGCTAAGTTCAAAGTCATCTCCACATTGCCACCCCCGACATCCGTGAAAGGGATTATATCTTTTTTAGGCCATGCTGGTTTTTACTGTAGATTTATTAAGGACTCTAGTACTATTTCTAAACCTCTCTGCGCCCTTCTTTTGAAAGACGCACCGTTTATTTTTTATGAAGAGTGTGTAAAAGCATTCAATATCCTCAAGAATAAATTGGTCGAGGCTCCTATTTTGAAACCACCTAATTGGACTCAACCTTTTGAAATTATGTGTGACGCTAGTGACTACGCTGCTGGTGCAGTATTGGGACAAAGGATTGATAAGAAGCCAGTAGTCATCTGCTATGCTAGTAAAACTTTTTCTGAGGCCTAATTAAATTATACACTACTGAAAAAGAGTTACTTGCCATAGTATTTGCGTTAAACAAGTTCAGATCATATATTTAGGGATCAAAGGTGGTGGTCTATATTGACCACAGCGTTGTTCGACACCTGCTTGTGAAGAAGGAGTCTAAACCAAGATTGATCAGATGGATACTTCTTTTGCAAGAATTCGATGTGGAAATTAAGGACAAGAAAGGAGCAGAAAATGTAGTAGCAGATCATCTCCCACGACTGCCAGCAGAGGGATTAGAAGTTGGAATTAAAGTTTCATTCCCAGATGAGCAGCTGTTGGAACGCACTGGAGCTCCGTGGTATGCAAACTATGTGAATTTTTTGGCTACGGGAGCAATGTCAGCACATTGGACAAAACAAATGCAGAAGCAATTTCGTACATATGCTTAGAGGTTTATTTGGGATGACCCTGATCTTTTTAAAGTAGGGGAAGACCAAATAATTCGTAGGTGTGTGCCTGATAGTGAGATTGGTGATGTCTTGAAACATTGTCATGCTTCAGCATGTGGAGGGCATTTCAGTGGTAAAAAGATGAGATACAAAGTTTTGGAATCTGGATTATATTGACCAACCATCTTCAGAGACGCACACAGAACCGCCAAGGAATGCATGAACTGCCAGCAATTAGGAAACATATCGAAAAGGGATGAAATGCCCTTAAATCCGATATTGGTGGTAGACATTTTCGATGTCTGGGGGATCGATTTCATGGGACCATTCCCCACCTCGCATGGATATGTATGCATTCTTGTAGCAGTGGATTAAGTCTCTAAATGGATTGAGGCAGAGGCGACCCGCATGAACGATCATCACGTAGTGTGCGAATTTGTCAAGAAAAATATTTTCACTCGACATGGAGTCCCACGGGTTATCACCCGCAAACAAGCGGCTAGGTAGAAGTGTCCAACCGACAGATAAAAGAAATTCTACACAAGACAGTAAGAACAGACCGGAAACATTGGTCGTAAAGGTTGGATGATGCGTTATGGGCATACAGAACCGCTTATAAGACACCGATCGGAACTACTCCATATTGGTTGGTTTATGGGAAAGGCTGTCACTTGCCTGTGGAGCTCGCTAACCGTGCTTTATGGGCAATCAAACAAGTCAACATAGACTACACTGAAGCCGGAAAAGAACGGAAGCTACAACTGTCTGCATTGGAGGAGCTGCGAGACGAAGCATACGAAAATGCAGTCACATACAAATAAAAAATGCAACGATACCATGATGCCAAACTACGTTTGAAAACCTTTGGAGTTGGGCAGAAGGTGTGGCTATATAACTCAAGACTGAAGATTTTTCCTGGGAAACTGAAAAGTAAGTGGAATGGCCCTTACGAAGTGGTTAGTGTCACAGACTATGGTGCAACTGAAATCTAGGATTTAAAAGGTGGACATCCATTCAAAGTCAATGGACATAGGCTCAAACCTTATGTCATTGCAGGCACATTTCAGAAATTGGAGGTGGAAACAGTCGAGTTCGTGACAGATGTCCCTGTGTACACGCCATAGGTCAGGTAAGTACATGTCTGGCTGAAGACGTTAAACTTAGCGCTTGTCGGGAGGCAACCCGATCATCATATGTATAATCTGCATTCTTTTTATAGTGTTAAGTGTATTTAATTCATTTCGGTAAGAAAAGAACAAATATGGGGTCAATTTGGTAATTTTGTAACACCGCGACGCGGGATCTTAGGATCCGCGCCGCGCGTGTTGAGTTTTCGCGATTATGAATAAAATCAGATTTTTTATGCGACGCGGATAGAAGCTTCCCGCGGCTAGGCCTTATCTTAATTTGAAATTAGAGATAATCACTAAACAGAGTTTGAGAACAACTCCAAAACCCCACATTTGTGTATAATTCAATTTGTGTAAATCATCGTGTTCTTTACTGCTGATCATTCATTCACGCATATCAATCAATCTCATCTTCGTATCACCTTCTGGAAAATCAAGTAAGTTCACTAATTCCTTCTCTTTTCTTTAAAAAGTCTTGAAACCGGTGAAAATCCTCTGTAATCGGCAATGTAGTAAGTATATACTGAAATTGATGATACCATTAAGATTAGAATAATGTACTCTACAAAACCCAACACTTAGAATTGAGTTAAGTGTTCTGGAATAGAGTTAATCGATGATTCTGGTTTGAACTCGTACGCCGCAGCGTGGACTGTACAGTCAGCAGCACGTGATATGAACGTTCTTATAGCGCGTCATGGCCTGTCTGGTCCGCGCCGCGTCGAACGCTGAACAGTACGTTAATTGTGAATTTTTTTATACTTTCGCAGGTAGAATGTCTTCCACTGGCAGTTTAGAATCACTTGATTGGAACTCGCTAGCCACGGGCGTGGGACGAGTCCTTTACAATCAATTCTACAATCGATGGGGCATTTACCGACATAAGCGGGTTCTCCCAACACGCACGGTCAACTGGGAGTTGACCAGGGAATCAGGGATTTTGGAGCACCTGCAGGACTGGCTAGTCCAAGAAGGCTATGAAGAGGGTGCCTTGACTTACACGTGTCGGGTCCTTGAAAATGTATTCTAGATGAGTGAACCGGTGTACCACAAGGTCTTTTTGTAGTTTCTTTCCAGTTATCATTTTGATATGGCACACACCGAGATGAATACAGAGGAAACGGTGCAATTCCGTATGGGGAATCACAACCGAAGCTGCAGCTTTAGCTAGTTCGGGTATCGTATCGGCCTATACACAGAGGAGGAGTCGCAAGCACCAGCTTTTGGGCCTTTCCATCGCTGGGCTAGCTGTACCACTAGCGATTCGTTTTCACCAGCCAACTTTTGGAATACGATCTCTTCCGCTTGGTACCACGAAAATACTATTCGAGAGAGTTACATGCACCTGCCGGCACACCGGATGTTGCATCAGCTCATCTCGAAAATGTTATGGCCTCGTGCGGACGAGGAAAGGGTGCTACCTCAGGAGTTGTACTTGATGTGGACATTGACAAGAAAGCTCGAAACCTGCAATATTCCATACATGGTCGCCGACTATTTCAAGCAACTGATGGATGCCCCCTTGAAGTATATCGCATTGGGAGGCGGGCATTTTGTGACGCGTCTGGCGCACTCGTACGGGTTATTATTTGAGCACGTTCTTAGTGGATTGGAGGTTATGCCTCCAATTCCATATAGTCCGCGTTTGACCACTTCGCGGGAGATTATTTATGTGGAAGACGGGCTGACATCCGTCGACCGCATGCCTTTCCTAGCCCTCCGGGCCGAGCCCTCTACATCGAAGAGAAAGTCGAAAGTATCCATCAGTTTACCACGTGGTCTCTCCCATCTTCTATGGAATCGCGATATCTTGCCGATGAGATCAAAACACTCCAAAGGGCCATGAATTCCCACGAAATGGAACATAGTGTTCAAGCGTTTGTGACACGCTTAGGTCGTCGTGCGGTCAAAAATAAGAGAAAACCTAACACAAACACTAGCACAGTGGTAGTCAGGGTCGATCCGCAGGAGCTACGTGGTCAGACCTGATGATAGATTACCAACTATAGTCTCACGCTATAGTCAGAGGACCTAGTTTCTAAGCTTTTGCCTATTGAACCCAAATTGAACAAACTCAAATCAATCATAGACTAAGCTAAGCTCAAACCAAAACCTAGTTACTTTCTGAAATCAGAAGTGCATCTCTAATCCAGAAGTAAACAAAGGCATACAACCAAACCAACATAAACAAACACAAGGCATAAACCGAACCAATAACTATAATCCAATTGCACAGTCAATGGCTCTAGCTCAAACCTAAAAACTAACCTAATTGGCTACTGAAATCAGCAAAGGAAAACAGTCCAACAAGGTCAAAACAAACATCCAACACACACACAAACATGCAAAACCAATAACAATCATCAAAACACCGAAAAACCAAGATTACTTATAACCAAATGATTTTCATTCACTAAAAACGAGTTCCACAGATCCAATACAGTAACCAATGATAAAAAAACAGTAAACTAAAGTGTTTAAAGTCAGTGGTTGTCACTCCCAAAGACCTTAGCCACTATTGCTAACTAACACTAAAATGAAATTAAATTCTAAAACATAGAAACACCAATTGAGAAGTTTTTGATGCTTAATCACAGATTCAAAGAGCCTTCAGGTCGATTTTTCACCAGGTCTTTGCTAGGGTTTTCGGCTGTAAATGGCTCTATTTATAGTTGCAAAATTCCCGCAACCGTGCCGCGCTTTTATCGTTTCCACGGCGCGCGTACTGATCTCTTCCCGTTTTCTCGGTATTTGAATTTGTTCCACTGCCTCAAAGCCGCTTCCCGCATATCAACAAACCGCGGCGCGCATACATATTTTCCTGATTTTTATCTTCTTCTCTAACTTTCACCAATTTGCACGCTTTTGGTCCCTGTTTTCATTATTTTCTTCCAAACAAGTACCGGCACGAAAAGTGAGAATACCACGAGATATATGATATAATTTCACTAAGAATAGGGCTCAACAACGACTAAAATATGTAATATCACTAGACGTTGTCAAACACCCCACACTTGTGCCTTGCTTGTCCCCAAGCAAGAGAGTTTTTAATAAATTCTAACTAAGACTCAAACAATTCTTGACTGTGTTCAGTTTCAAAGCTTATTGCCCTATGAGTTAGAGTGAAATAGTTCATGAAAACATAATTAGAATGTTCTTTGGAATTCATGGCTTTCTAGAGAACCCTTGATTACATATTTTCTGTCCACAATAAAGTGTACTTACTCATTCAGATTCTAAAGGCCATTAAGGAATTGTCCATGACTTTCGATGCTGTCCGTGTAACGAGCCTCCGGAAATACCATCCCAGACCAGACGATCTTAGGTGGCAAGGTGCATAAGCCCCACCCATTTTAGTCCTACCGGCTCGAACAACAAAGGCCACAGATTGACATTTTCTTCCTAGATTCCAATCTTAAAACACACTAATCGTCTAACCTTATAAAACTCAACTTGTTTGACTAACTAATAGCATAATCACAACTAAATAGTATCTCTTGAAAGATTCCACTGCTATCACAATCACAAACCATTCATTTCAAAATTACAATTTATTAAAAAATTTTGAAAAAGTTGCAAAAATTTTGAAAATTAGTCTTTTCCCGTAAAATTTTTAAAAAAACTACTCTTTCGACAGTCCACACCCCACACTTAAAACCGTACAACGTCCCCGTTGTACAAAAATTATTATTTAGGACAAGGTAGAAAGAGTTACCCTTTCTGGACGGTAGATTGCTTGGTTGGTACTTTGGTATCACAGGTACAAATTCTAACAAAAAGTCCTTGATTTCGCATTCTGGAGTTGTAGCGCAATAGTGAACACGCCAGTGGTCAAGACAATTGGAGGGGGCACGTTGACCCTACACTTGTCTGAGACAACTCCTTCCCCATTTGGTATAACATGCATAACTCAACAAAACATTAAAAGCAACCATAACAAATGAAAGAATGCAGACAAAAGATAAAAGTGTGTCATAAGTACAGTTCATATTTCTCAAAAAAATATAAAAAGAAAAAGAAAAAATACATCAACTGCCACCTGGTGGCCTGGATGATCCAGCCTCGTGATCGTGGGCTCTCGCTGGGAATGGTCGGGGGCGCTGACCCTGCTGGGTAGCGAGATCCAAAAGTATCTCCCCAATCCACTCGAGCTGGTCCTCCATCCTAGCAACCCTGGCTGCCAATCGATGGATGGCCGACGGGTCCTCCTGCTGCTGTAGCTGTGGCTGAGGCTGCGGAGCTGGCTCTGCAGGTGGTACCTGCCTCCGTCTCCTCCTGCCAGGCTAGGCGTACGTTGGCTGGGGGTCCTAGGGTGGCTCTGTCTCTGCCCTGATAAACTGTCCTGGGCGCTGTGTCTAAATCAGCCCCATGCTCTCCAATGCTCGCGCCGTGGTGCGAGATGGAGGTAAAGCGGTCAAGGTGGCGATGGTGCGGGCAGTGAGAATCTGGTACGATCGGGCCAAGCGGGTGATGAAGTATCCCCGGCCCAATGGATTGCTAGCGGAGGCACCCGTCGTACGGGTGGATAGGGCAACAGCTAAAGCGTAGGGGAGGTGAAGAAACCTGGAGGGGTCGAGGAAAACCCAGAAAAACGTCATGTCCTCCTCGGAAACCTTCTCGCCTCCCTCTCGCTGCATGATGGAGGTGGAGATTATGCGGTGCATGAGATAGTGGAGCGGGTCTCGAAGGTGGCTCTCCCGGGAGGTCCCCGCCTCGTAGAATATGTTGGACAATGGTGCCCAAACCTCCATGTTGGCAGGCCTCTCCGGCTGCCCCTGGATACATGCATCAAAGAACTGGGAAAATGGCGGTGCTGAAAATCCGCCTCCACGTATATCCCAGTGTGCCTCGCGAACTCCCGAAGGCTGCACTCCCTTTGCACGCCCCCAG
The DNA here is from genome assembly GCA_023525715.1 of Cichorium intybus. Lineage (NCBI taxonomy): Eukaryota > Viridiplantae > Streptophyta > Magnoliopsida > Asterales > Asteraceae > Cichorium > Cichorium intybus. Next base: position 95,431,370 of record CM042014.1, read on the forward strand.
CCTGAATCGAATCAATCTCGCCCGCGGGTCTGTCGCCCTCGGCGTGTACTCAATTGTAGAAAGGAACTCCAGGAGGAGCTCCGTGTACACAACATCCTCGTCTGTGGCCATGAGCCAATCCCAGCCCCGGCAAGTAAAAGACGCATCCCCATGGGTCCAGGTGCGGTGTAGAAATAGCTCTATCTCGCCCCAGAGCCCGGCCTCCCCGAGGATGGCCCTGTCAATAATGGTCGCCTCTAGAACCCGGCGACCCGTCAAAGCGTCCCTCCGCGATCGGTACTCAGCAAATGCTGCTGGCCCCTCTGGAAACTGAAGGAAGTCGTGGTCTAGTCTGAACATGATCTGCACACACGAATTTTTTTTGTGCAAAATATCCACCGCACCGCGGCGCGGCCTTTGAGCAAGGGCGCGGCGCGCCGTGCGGCTGTTTCCAAAATCCAAACTCAAAATCGAGTTTTAACCTGTTTAAACTCAATCCAAGATCACCACAAGGTAGCCAAGTGCCGACTAACTCATCTAGGGTATCTATTTGGCAAAATAAACACCCTACAAGTAATCATTGGCGATTTCTAAGTTTTGAACTTTTTAAACAAATCACTCTAATTAACTACCTAATCACTAGTTTAAACGAGTAATATCTAGTTAGAATGACATACCGTAGTAGTGGGAATGAAATGAGCAAGAAAAACACGAGAAATTTTGTTGATCAGAGTGACAACGCCTAGTGATATCAGGAATTTTAGGCGTTGTTGAGCCCTGTTCTTGATAAAATTATATCAAATATGTCTGGGTATTCTCACTTTTCGTGCCAGGACTTGTTTGGAGAAAAAGGATAGAAACAGGGACTAAAAGCGTGCAAAAGGAAGAAGTTGGGAAGGAATGAAAAATCAGGAGAACTCGTACGCTCGCCGCGGGAATCAACAATGCGCGACGCGGGCTTAAGGCGGTGGAACACATTCAAATGCCGAAGAAAACGGGAAAAGATAAGTACGCGCGCCGCGGATTTCACTTATGCGCGGCGCGGCTGCGGGAAATTTGCAAGTATAAATAGATGCATTTCCAGCCGAAAACCCTAGCAAAAGAACTGGGTGTAACATCGACCTTGAAGCTCTTTGACTCCAGGATTTCATTTCAGCAAGCTTATAATTGGTATTTCATGTTTTTGGATTTAATTTCCTTTTAATAGTAAGTAGTTTTGTAGCTAAAGTCTTTGGGAGTGACAACCACTGACTTTGAGCACTTAGGTTTCTGTTTTAGAAACATTTGGTTACTGATTTTGTATTTGGAATTCAGTTTGGTGAATGAAAAGCATTTGGTTACATTTAATCTTAGCTTTTCGGTGTTTTGGATGTTTGTGTTTGGTTTGTGTGATTGATTGTGTTTTGGACCTTGTTAGGACTGTTTTTCTTAGCTGAAATCAGTAGCTAATTAGGTTATTTGATAAGCATTAAACCTTGGCTAGTAACTGTTCGATAGGACTTTAACTAGTGGTAGTTTATGCTTTGCTTGGTTTAGCTAGTTTGGATGCCTTTGATTGCTTCTGATTCAGAGATGTACTTCTGATTTCAGAAAGTGACTAGGTCATTTAGACATAGCTTAGCTTGGCTTGAGTGTTTGAGCATTGTCTCATTTGCTAGTGATAGGAAATTAGAAACCAGATCCTCCGACTATAGCTGTGACACTATTAGTTGGTAATCTCTCATCTAGTCTAACTACGAAGCTCCTGTCGATCGACCCTGACTACCGCTATACTAGTGAGTGTGTTAGGTTTCTCTTATTTTTGACCGCACGACGACCGCTGCGCGTGTCAAATTTTGGCGCCGTTGCCGGGGAGCTGTGAGCTTAGGTTAGGTGAGTAGTAGGAACTTGTTTCTTGCTTTTTGAAATTTCATTTTGGTTTTTGGTTTTGATTTTTGTGGGCGTGTTGCAATAGTGCATGCGTACCCGCAGGGGAAAGCAATTATCCCCACTGCAGTTTGATTCTGAGATTGAGCGTACTGCGCGCAAACTCCGTGCCCGCAGGCGTTTAAGCATCATGAATTATAGTCAAGTTAGCAGTAGTCCGGTCATTGTTGCCCAGGATCCGTCAGGAGAGGCAACGGGGATGTTTTCTATTCCCCCACTTTTAGAATTTTAATTTGGGAGCACGAGTGCTTCTGGTGGTGCAGTTTCAGCCCCTGCACCCATACCATCATGCACTCCACCATCTATCCCACCATTTACACCCGCTTCACAACCCCAATCCACCAATCCATTTACTTCTGCTATGACTTGGGGAGAGCCGACCCGAGATGGCACCCCAGCTCCTAGACAGCATACACCAACATCCCAACCACAACCAGCCCTCTTTAAACCTCAACCCACATACCAAACAACACAACCTATACACTTTCAACCACCGCCTCAGCCACAATATCATTACCCAGAGACGGAGGAAGTGTATGATGAAGAAGATGAAGGATGGGTGCCACCAGCACCACAACCACAATGGAATCGAGGTCGGGGACCTCTTAGAAGAACACCACAATATCCACCACCAGGTCAGCGAGAGTACAATGATCATCTTTACGGTAACCCCGCCCAACCTTTACATTTTGCACAACCGAGACGGCAATCGGTTGCATCACATTTCCAACCGCGGGAATATGATGATTCGTCGCCGATCTATATTCCTGATAACATAGAGTCGCAAGTAGAGATTAGACCGCAGTTATTAGGAATATTACCAGAGTTTAGAGGATATAAGCAGGACGATCCCTATAATCATTTATATGAATTCTTAGCGATCGCTAATGCTAATAATCCCAGAAACACAAATAGAAATATTTTTAGGCTTAGACTGTTTCCGTTCACCCTTAAGGATAAAGCCAAATATTGGTTCACATCATTGCCATCAAACAGTATCACTACGTGGGATCAGCTCAAGGCAAAGTTCCTTCATGAATTTTATCCAGCGAGCAAAACTACTGAAATCAGAAGAGTTATCCAGGATTTCCAGCAGAAGCCTGGAGAAGCTTTTCATGAAGCCTTTGACAGATTAAAGGAGTTGTTGCGATCTTGTCCACATCATGAGATTCCCAGGTGGCAGTTGGTCAAGTTATTCTTTGAAGGAGTTAGCGAGACACACCAGGCCATGATAAATGCCTCATCCAGTGGGACATTTATGTGGCAGGACCCAGAAGAAGCCTGGCAGTTTTTGGAGCAGTTGAGCAATGGCTCCAAAGCAAACTTTTCCACCAGGAAACTGTAAGTACGGCGGCAGCGGTAGGAGTCGATGCTGATTGGAAAAAGGAAGTGAAAAAGGAAATCAGTGAACTAAACAAGAAGTTTGACAGGCTGATGTCAACATTACAGAATGGACCGCCAAGTTCATCACAAGAAGGTCAAGGAGGACCTAAGACTCACGAGGCGAATCAGGTTTATGGCCAGGGTCAAGGCCAGCACAATAACGGGCGACCCTATAGGCCATATAACCAGGGACAGCAACAAAATTTTAGGCAAAACAACTATCAAAGTCAGTCGACTAGTCAGCCTAGAAACTATCAGCCTGCGAACAATGGAAACAACAATGGAAATGGAAACAACAACAACAACAGGGGGTTCACTAATGCCAACAACAACGCCCCAGGGACCCAAGAAGAGATGATAGCAAAGATGTATGATATGGTCACTGCGACTCAACAACAATCTCAAGCGAACGCAAAGGCCATCGCAAATATGGAGAGACAAATAGGTCAAATGGCTACGGACCAGCAAAAAAGAGATAATGGCAAGCTGCCAAGTGCTACTGAAGTCAATCCTACGCATAATCAGCGTCCAGGGAAGGAACAAGTCAACACTGTTGAATCAGGATGGCGAAAGGTCACTCTGGAGGACTTGTTCGAAGTAGGGAATGAAGTGAGACCAGGGGAAAAGGAAAAGGCTCTAGAAAGCGAGGAAGGTAAAGAAGGAGGAGCTCCGGTTGAGAATGGCACTCAACCAGAAACAGATAAAGAGATTCAAAAGGAAGAGCAATTAACAATAGCAGGGATCAAACAGAAGAAGAAGAATAGGAAAGAAAAGAAAAAGCAGGAAGCACCCAGATCAACGGGACCCTTAATGAATCAGCCCCTGTGGGATGAGCTTAAGGATGCCCTTGAAGACACCAGGATTCTGCAAGAGATGTGTGAACAAAACGGGAAGAGCAAAGCACCTACACCAAAAACGGTGAGATTGACTGTGAGAGCTAGCGAGGCATTATTGGGAACACTACCCAAAAAGGAAAAGGACCCCGGATCACCATTGATCACTACAACTGTAGGGGACGTGGTTATTCGGAACACCTTATTAGATTTGGGAGCAAGTGTTAACATCTTGCCAGGATACCTGTACGACAAGTACAAGAACGAAGAACTTGAGCCAGCAGAAGTTGTACTGCAGCTGGCTGACCAGTCAACTAAGGTATCTAGGGGAAAGCTAACAAATGTCATAGTTAAAGTGGGGGACTTTTTCTATCCCGTAGATTTTCTGGTCATGGAATATGAGAGTCCGGACGATGCGCCTGCGCTCATCTTGGGGCGTCCATTTTTAGCTACTGCTGGGTCAGTGATCGATTGCAAGACTGGAGATATGGATATTTTCTTCGGGACCAGGAAAAGAAGATTGAATATGTTTGGGAACCCGATATCACTACCTTCAGAGGAAAATGGCAAACCAGCAGATAGGAAAACATTAATGGAGCCAGGAATCAGGAGCAAAGAAAAGATATGGACACGTACGGGAGAGGGAGGAAAAGAGGAAATCTTAAAGGAAACCAAGGACCACCCGTTGTCCGCCATCGACAAGGAACAATTGCTGGAAATGATAGAGATGATGGAAGCAAGGCACCAGCAATATGAAAGAGAATCCAAAAAACGAGAGGCGAATGTTTTCGAGCTCTTGAAATCTCAACAACAATGGATCAGCGGTGTGAGTGATCGGATGACCCAACTCACATCCCTTATGACAATGATGGCCAATAATTTCATGCTAGAATACCAGCTAATGCCATTAAGAGGTCAAGAAGAAGAAGAAGGGTCAGCTTAGGAATAGTACGTCTGGCTGAAGACGTTAAACTTAGCGCTTGTTGGGAGGCAACCCATCGTGTCATAAGTTAGGATATATTTCTTAAAATAAAATACAAAAATACATCAATCTTTTCAGGTACTAGTGGTTTGAAATAAGTGTGGGGTCATTTGAGAAATTTTGAAATTTTTTGAGGTCCACGCCGCGGGTATTGGAATTACGCGACGCGGGATCGTAAACCAACCCGATGCGCAGGGGTTGATTTGGACACGCGCGACGCGCAAAGAGTAAACCCGCGACGCGGTAAACGATCAGTCGGTTTTCTCCTTTATAAGGTAAACAGCGGCTCGCATAACCCACACGTGACTCGGAGCTCTGGTTATTGAAAATTTCTTGCGATTTTTCTTGCCTATTGTGTTTCTACTACTAAGGTATGCCATTCTAACTATCTATTGCTCGTTAAAACTAGCGATTAGGTAGTTAATTTTAGTGATTTGCCCAAAATAGTTCAAAACTTAGAATCGCTAATGCTAGCTCATAGGGTTTTTGTTTTGCCAAATAGAGACCCTAGATGAGCTAGTCGGCACTTAGGCTACCTTGTGGTGTGATTGGATTGAATTCTAGCAGGTTAAATTGAGGATTTGAATCAGGGTTTGGAAACAGCCGTACGCCGCGCCGCGCCCTTGCTCTTGGGCCGCGCCGCGGTGCGGTGGGGAAGAAAAGGACTAATTTTGCAAAATTTTTTGTGTTTTGTGCTATGTGTTTTCTTTTGCAGATGATGTTCCGATTAGAGCACGCTTTCCTCCAGTTTCCTGCAGAGCTTGACAGTTCAGTGGAGTATACCTCACATAGATATGCTTTGAGGAGTCGCCGGGTCCTTGAGGCGACCGTCATTGATCGAGACATTCTGAGGGATGCAGGGTTATAAGGTGCGATTGAGCCATTCCTACATCGCACCTGGACCAACGAGGATGCATCCTTCACATGCCGTGGCTGGGATAGGATTATGGCCACAGACGAGGACGTGGTCTACACGGAGCTTCTCCTGGAGTTCCTGTCTACAGTCTATTTCGCTCCCAGGGCGGGAGACCCGCGTTCCAGGCTGGTACGATTTCGCTTGGGAGGTGAGCACAGGGAGTGCAACCTCCGGGAGTTTGGGAGGCACACAGGCATTTACACTGCCGCGGACCTCCAGCACCGATATTTCACCCGGTTCTTCGGGTCTTGCATTCAGGGGGAGCCGGAGCGGGCTCCCAACATGGAGGTTTGGGTACCACTATCCAACGTCAGGTATGAGGCAGGGACCTCGAGGGAGAGCCATCTTCGGGACCCACTTCACCGCCTCATGCACCGGATCGTCTCCACCTCCATCATGCAGAGGGAGGGAGGCGAGAAGGTGTCGGGCGACGACATGACTTTTTTGTGGGTCCTCCTCGACCCGTCCCGGTTCCTCCACCTCCCTTTTGCCCTTGCAACCGCTCTCTCCACCCACTCTACTGGCGCCTCCACCAGCAGTCCACTAGCCAGGGGGTATTTTATCACCCGCCTGGCCCGTTCTTATGGCATCGTTACTGCCCCTGTGGCAGCTTCTTTGACTGCTCTGCCTCCATCGCGCACTACAGGACGCACGTTGGAGAGGATGCGGTTCATTGAGCTGCAGCGCCCGGGGCAGTACATCCGGGCCCCGATCGAGCCTCCTGAGGCACCCCAGCCCACATATGCTCAGCCTGGCAGGAGACGCAGGAGGCCGGAGCCAGTGCCAGAGCCCGCAGCCCCGACACAGCCACAAGAGGATCCAGCCGCCATCCATCGATTGGAGGTCCGAGTTGCGAGGATGGAGGAGCGGCTCGAGTGGATCGGGGAGGTACTTTTGGAGTTGGCCACTCAGCAGGGCCGACGTCCCCGACCATTCTCAGCCCGGGCCCACGATCATGAGGCCGGACCCTCCAGGCCGCCTGGCAGTGATTGATGTACCTTTTTCTTCTTTCTTCTTTTCATTATTTTTTTTTTGAAATACATGTACAAACTTATGACACATACATCTGTATATTTTTGTGTTTATATTTTATTTCTGTCATGTGTGTTTAATTTGTTTGTTAAGTGATGCATGATATACCAAATTGAGAAGGAGTTGTCTCAGATAAGTGTGGGGTCACCGTGCCCCTTCCACTTGTCTCGACCACCGGCGTGTTCACTATAGCGCTACAACTCCAGAATATGAAATCGAGGATCCATTTGTACGCAATTATAACTGTGATATTGAGCACCAAGCAGTCTACCGTCCAAAAAGGGGTAACTCTTTCTCCCTTGTTTTGAAATAATTTTTTGTACAACGGGGACGTTGTACGGTTTTAAGTGTGGGGTGTGGACGGTCGAAAGAGAATTTTTTTGAAATTTTTGCAGAAATGATCAATTTTTCAATTTTTAGCAATATTTTTCAAAATTTTTAATGAATTTTGAAATGAATGGTTTGTGATTGTGATAGCATTAGTTTTTTTCAAAGAATACTGTTTAGTTGTGATCATGCTATTAGTTAGTCAAATAAGTTGAGTTTTACGAGTTTAGAAGATTGAGCTGTTTTAGGATTGGAATTTAGGAAGGAAAAGTCAATCTGTGGCCTTTGTTGTTCGAGCCGGTAGGTCTAAAATGGGTGGGCCTTATGCACCTTACCACCTAAGATCATCTGGTCTGGGATGGTATTTCTGAAAGCTCGCTACACGGACAACATCGAAAGTCATGGACAATTCCATAATGCCCTTTAGAATCTGAATGAGTAAGTACACTTCATTGTGGACAAAAAGTTTGTAATCAAGGGTTCTCTAGAAAGCCATGAATTCCAAAGAACAATTCAATTATGTTTTCGCGAACTATTCCACTCTAACTCAAAGAGCAATAAACTTTGAAACTGAACACAGTCAAAAATTGTTTGATTCTTTATTATAATTTGTTAAAAACTCTCTTGCTTAGGGACAAGCAAGGCACAAGTGTGGGGTGTTTGACAACGCCTAGTGATATCAGGCATTTTAGGCGTTGTTGAGCCCTGTTTTTGATAAAATTATATCAAATATGTCTGGGTATTCTCACTTTTCGTGCCAGGACTTTTTTGGAGAAAAAGGATAGAAACAGGGACTAAAAGCGTGCAAAAGGAAGAAGTTGGGAAGGAATGAAAAATCAGGAGAACTCGTATGCGCGCCGCGGGAATCAACAATGCACGACGCGGGCTTAAGGCGGTGGAACACATTCAAATGCCGAAGAAAACGGGAAAAGATAAGTACGCGCGCCGCGGATTTCACTTATGCGAGGCGCGGCTGCGGGAAATTTGCAAGTATCAATAGATGCATTTCCAGCCGAAAACCCTAGCAAAAGAACAGGGTGTAACATCGACCTTGAAGCTAATTGACTCCAGGATTTCATTTCAGCAAGCTCATAATTGGTATTTCATGTTTTTGGATTTAATTTCCTTTTAATAGTAAGTAGTTTTGTAGCAAAAGTCTTTGGGAGTGACAACCACTGACTTTGAGCACTTAGGTTTCTGTTTTAGAAACATTTGGTTACTGATTTTGTATTTGGAATTCAGTTTGGTGAATGAAAAGCATTTGGTTACATTTAATCTTAGCTTTTCGGTGTTTTGGATGTTTGTGTTTGGTTTGTGTGATTGATTGTGTTTTGTATATTGTTTTGGACCTTGTTAGGACTGTTTTTATTAGCTGAAATCAGTAGCTAATTAGGTTATTTGATAAGCATTAAACCTTGGCTAGTAACTGTTCGATAGGACTTTAACTAGTGGTAGTTTATGCTTTGCTTGGTTTAGCTAGTTTGGATGCCTTTGATTGCTTCTGATTCAGAGATGTACTTCTGATTTCAGAAAGTGACTAGGTCATTTAGACATAGCTTAGCTTGGCTTGAGTGTTTGAGCATTGTTTCATTTGCTAGTGATAGGAATTTAGAAACCAGATCCTCCGACTATAGCTGTGACACTATTAGTTGGTAATCTCTCATCTAGTCTAACTACAAAGCTCCTGTGGATCGACCCTGACTACCGCTATACTAGTGAGTGTGTTAGGTTTCTCTTATTTTTGACCGCACGACGACCGCTGCGTTGTCACAGAGCTCCGAGTCGTGGTGTGTGTGAATAGTGTCGCGGGTTACCTTAATATGGAGGAAAACCGACCGATCGATACCCGCGTCGTGCAAACTGCACAACCCACGGCGCGCGTGTCACCAAATCAACCCCTGCGCATCGGGTTGGTTTACGATCCTGCGTCGCGCATATGAACAAACCGCGACACGGCCATCAAAAATTCCAAATTCTTCACACGACCCCACACTTGCCTTGGACCACTGTACCTGCAATTAATGATAAGATTTTTCCTAATTATTTATAAGAAATACAGAACCTAACCTATGACACGATGGGTTGCCTCCCAACAAGCGCTAAGTTTAACGTCTTCAGCCAGACGTGCCATTCATAATACAGCTACGGTGGATCATATGCCTTCTTCCTTCATTGATTTTCAGTCACCACCGTCCCTTCGTTGTCCACATGCTCCTTCCACTTCCCTGGGTCGAATGGCTTGCCGATTCTTCTGCTGCTGCCAGGTTGCCGTTTCCTGATGATTTCCTGCGAGTACTTGGAGGTAGCTTTGGACCTCCAAGCTCAATCCTTCCTTTTATATCTCTTCAAAATCGCTGGCTTGACATGAAGCGCGCCCAGTGCCATTTCCAGTAGTTGTTTCACACCTCGTTTGCTAGTGTCTCGTATGCTATCTTCAGGTTGTAATTTTGGCTTGCAGTACCAAAAAAGATTTTCCAAATGAATGGGATCGGAAGGCAACATATCAGGATGCTTCCATATGTCCTCATCGATGGTGTTGATCACATCTAATTTTCCATTCATGAATGGATCATGAGTGGTGATAAAATCATGTTTATTGCCTTCAAATATCAATTTTTCAGCATCAACTTCTTGATCATCGTCCAACAGGTGGATTGGAACCAAGAGTGAGCGACTTGTTTGATCCGATGGTGGTACAAAGTCACCCATCACCAGATCCTCACTTTCAAATTTCACAAAATTTTCAAAAATTACAGAGTCGGGGGTAATATTGTCATCTACACCCCCTTCCTCAAAGACATTGGCAACTTCAACAATTTCAGGACTTGTTGGGCTGGGATCTGTACTGTCACTTACAGTCCCCTCCATAACATCCTCATCAACCAAATTGTCTGGTGATCGTATGGATTCACCCAACACCAGATCAACATTACTAATACTTTCAAAAACATCAAAACCATCAAAAGCTGTTGAGTCAGAGGTAGCATTGTCACCTACAACCTCTTCCTCAACAACATTTTCGATCCTCTCAATGGTCTCTTGACTTTCCCAAGGTGTATGCCCTTCCATCACATATTCAGGTGATGCAGGTTCACACACCATATCATTGGAATAAAAATTACTCGCCTCAGGTTCTGGCGAGGGTGATGAACATTTCCAATTTTCCTCTAACTGATCTAAAGAAGCTTGCAATCTTACAAGAGCATCAACCTGGTCCTTCTGCTCTTGGTGGGTGTTATACATGAGTACCCAAAGTCGGGCCCAAATTGCAGGATTTTCAGGCTGAGATGACTCCTCGGTCCGCCATCCATTGTCATCGAATGATCCATTGTAGCAATCATCCTCGTAATAGTTGTTGGCCGGATTCTCATAATACTGATCCGGGTACATGTAATCACCCATTATAAGGATGTACACATACCAAAAATCAACGAACTAAAATTAAACATCAAAATCAGAAACTAAGTCCTACAGATCACCTACTCTCAAGCTCACAACTCCCCGGCAACGGCGCCAAAATTTGACATGCCTAGGTCGTCGTGCGGTCAAAATAAGAGAAAACCTAACACACACACTAGCACAGTGGTAGTCAGGGTCGATCCGCAGGAGCTACGTGGTCAGACCAGATGATAGATTACCAACTATAGTGTCACGCTATAGTTAGAGGACCTAGTTTCTAAGCTTTTGCCTATTGAACCCAAACTGAACAAACTCAAATCAAGCATAGACTAAGCTAAGCTCAAACCAAAACCTAGTTACTTTCTGAAATCAGAAGTGCATCTCTAATCCAGAAGTAAACAAAGGCATACAACCAAACCAACATAAACAAACACAAGGCATAAACCGAACCAATAACTATAATCCAATTGCACAGTCAATGGCTCTAGCTCAAACCTAAAAACTAACCTAATTGGCTTCTGAAATCAGCAAAAGAAAACAGTCCAACAAGGTCAAAACAAACATCCAACACGCACACAAACATGCAAAACCAATAACAATCATCAAAACACCGAAAAACCAAGATTACTTATAATCAAATGATTTTCATTCACTAAAAACGAGTTCCACAGATCCAATACAGTAACCAATGATAAAAAACAGTAAACTAAAGTGTTTAAAGACAGTGGTTGTCACTCCCAAAGACCTTAGCCACTATTGCTAACTAACACTAAAATGAAATTAAATTGTAAAACATAGAAATACCAATTGAGATGTTTTTGATGCTTAATCACGGAGTCAAAGAGCCTTCAGGTCGATTTTTTACCGGGTCTTTGCTAGGGTTTTCGGCTGTAAATGGCTTGATTTATAGTTGCAAAATTCCCACAACCGCGCCGCGCTTTTATGGTTTCCGCGGCGCGCGTATTGATCTCTTCCTGTTTTCTCGGCATTTGAATTTGTTCCACCGCCTCAAAACCGCGTCGTGCATATGAACAAACCGCGGCGCGTGTATGTATTTTCCTGATTTTTATCTTCTTCTCTAACTTTCTCCAATTTGCACGCTTTTGGTCCCTGTTTTCATTATTTTCTTCCAAACAAGTACTGGCACGAAAAGTGAGAATACCACGAGATATATGATATAATTTCACTAAGAATAGGGCTCAACAACGATTAAAATATGTAATATCACTAGGCGTTGTCAGTTTGCAATGCATGAGGTGGATCGGAGGTCGAAGAATACGCACGCGCAACTACTTTGGTTATCCGAATGCGTAATCAACTTCATCAATGGTGTGCCGAATCCAATCCCAAGACCTCAACCGCTTCTCGAGGAGGAAGAACCGATGGAAGAAGATGAGGAGGTAGAGGAGGGCCCCGAAGATGATACAGTGCATAACTTGGGGTGAATTCATTAATTTTTCTGCATTTTTAGGTCATTAGGTCGAGTTCTAGGTTAGGTTTGAATTTCGAGCAAGTGTTGATAAACATTAGGAATTTTTTGTTCTAGATGCAGCAATAAGCCTTTGGGCATTAGAAAAAAGAAATAAAATTAGGTAAAATTGTGTTGACTAGATTTTTATGAGTGTTCGAAAGTGGTTGAATTTTCTGTAATTACCACGCCGCGTCACCCTTATAGGGTGCGACGCGGTCATTTCCAATTTGACGGTACCTTCAGACCTCGTAATTGCCGCGACGCGTTTCTTTCCATCAAGCGCTGCCGTCATCCGTAACACATAAAAAATTGATTGTATACATTTTCCTTTAGCGTGTTTGTTTGTATTTAATGTTTTTTTTTGAGTTATGCATGTAATACCAAATGGAGGAGTTGTTTCAAGCAAGTGTGGGGTCACCGTGCCCCCTCCACTTGCCTTGACCACCGGCGTGTTTCACTGTTGCGCTACAACTCCTGAATTCTGAATCAAGGACTTTTGTTCGTGTTTGTGAACCTGTGACGATCAAGCAATCTACCGTCAAAAAGGGGTAACTCTTTCTCTCGAGTTCTAAAATATTTTTTATGTACAACGGGGACGTTGTACGGTTTTAAGTGTGGGGTGTGGACGGTCGAAAGAGTAGTTATTTTTGAAAATTTTTGCGGGAAATGAGTAATTTCCAAAATTTTTAGCAATTTTTCAAAATATTTAATAGATTGTAATGTTGAAACGAATAGTTTGTGAATGTTATAGCATTGGTATTTTTCAAGAAATACTATGTAGTGGTTATCATGCCATGAGTTTAGTCAAATAGGTTGAGTTTTAAGAGTTAGAAAATTGGAGTGTTTTATGTTTGGAATTTAGGAAGGAATTGTCAATCTGTGGCCTTTGTTGTTTGAGCTGGTAGGTCCGAAAAGGGTGGCCTCGGAGAGGCATTTATGCACCTTACCACCTAAGATCGTCTGGTCTGGGATGATATTTCTGATAGCTCGTTACACAGACAGCATCGAAAGTCATGGACAGTTCTTTAATGGCCTTTAGAATCTGAATGAGTACATACACTTCATTGTGGACAGAAAATTTGTAATCAAGGGTTCTTTAGAAAGTCATGAATTCCAAAGGATACTCTGGTTATGTTTTCACAAACTATTTCACTGTAACTCTTAGGGCAATAAACTTTGAAATTGAACGCATTCAAAAATTGTTTGAGTCTCTATTAGAATTTGTTAAAAACTCTCTTGCTTGGGGACAAGCAAGGCACAAGTGTGGGGTGTTTGACAACGCCTAGTAATATCAAGTATTTTAGTCGTTCTTGAGCCCTATTCTTAGTGAATTTATATCATATATGTTGTGGTATTCTCACTTTTTGTGTCAGTGCTTGTTTGGAAAGAATGATGTAAACAGGGGCTAAAAGCGTACAAAATGGAAGAAGTTTGAAGAAAAATACAAATCAGACGAATTCGCGCACGCGTCGCGGGATTTACAAATTCGCGACGCGGTGATTCAACATTGAGGCGGTGGAGAAGATTCAAATGCCGAAAAAACGGGGATAAACCAGCACGCGCGTCGCGGATTTCACTTGTGCGCGGCGCGGCCTTTTAATTTTTGCAACTTTAAATAGAGGGTTTTAGGTCGAAAAATGCAGCAAAGACCTGGCATAGGAACGACTCCCAAGGATTCTTTGACTCCGAGTTTCAGTTTTCAGCAACCATAAATTGGTATTTTATGTTTTTCTCTTTTAATTTCCAATTAGTTTAGTGATTTTGGTAGATTTGGCTAGTGTTTTTGGGCGTGACAACCATTGGTACTAGGTTTTAGTTTCTGAATTTGATGTTTTCTGTTTTGAAACATTGGGATCTGAATTTTAATAGTTAATCATTCGGTTATCGTTAATTGCTCTCTTTTCGGTGTTTTATGCTTTTGGATGAAATTTGGATGTTTGATTGCATTGGATGCTTTGATTTGGTCTTGATTACTTCTGAATTATACTTCTGATTTCAGTAGGTAATTAGGATTAGTTATTGGTTATTGGTTTAGTTCAGTTGATGCTTGAATTAGTTTATTGGATTTATGATATTTTTTGGAATTGTTTGGGTAAAAGTCGGAAACTAGATCCTCTGGCTGTAAAAGTGACACTATAGTTCGTAATCTGTTGCCTACCTTGACCACGTAACTCCTGTGGATCGACCCTTGTTGGGTGTTGAAATCGTTTAAGTATGCAAACAATGACTAGAGTTTGAATAGTTTGAATAATACTAAGCAATCACACAGTAATAAGAATAGTAAGAACAGTTGAAGAACAATGATATGAATAACTTGTGCCGAATGCTTGATTGATTTAGGGTTTTACTGTTAGGATGATTACAACTCGCACTCGACATGCTATGGTATCACTGATATTTATACTTAATCAGTGATATACATAGTACAACTCTATTACAGAGAATATCCTATCAGTGTACTATCCAATAGGATGCTAGATCCATGCAACACATATTGTACTATCACGCATGCCTGCAAAAGGTATTACAAAAGGAAGTCTTCGGATCCTCCATGACATTCACGTCGGAGTCCTCAGACTTCGGGGTCTTCTATTGTTGTTTTACTTCAAGGTCTTTTGACTAGCTCGTCGGATGGTGGAGCACTTCAGCACAAATAGACTTAACAATCTCCCTCTTTCTGTGAAGTGCATCCGAAGCCCATCTTTGAAAGTGTTTCTTGAATGACTGCTTAAGTGTGAACCTCACTGTCAACCACCAGTTGAGGTGCTCCCTGACTCTCTTCTTATCTTGCCAGTTGTTCACGAAGCAATTATTCACCAAAGTCAGGACTTGAGTGATGAAATCAGAGGGGTATTGACCCATGAAGTCTATCTCAAAGAATTTAGAGACAATAGTCTCTCTGTCACTCGATGATCCCTTGAACACCACTCCCCAGGGCTTGTCAACAATCTACCCAACTTTCAGATGATGGAAATTTTCGATCGTGGTTGGTGGAGGTGTAAGAGCTCGTCCAAAGACCTCCATGTCTTCGCATTCATTCCCATCCGAGAACTTGAGAATTTCGAGAAGGGATATGAAATCCGAAGGATTCATAATTGGGAAGTCAGCGATAGTGAATCTTGACTCGTCTTCTGTTGAGACCCGAAGTACGAAGAAATTCAGATTTTGAAATCCTACGTACTCCTCTCCCCTCTTGATAGAAATTATTTTCACTATCTTCTTCTCACTCCATACATAAGCCGGAGCTTGAATGAACTTTGTGTGGAATGCGATTTTCCTTACCTTAAAATCAGTCAACTTCTCCTTCTCCTTCGGTACATGCCTTTCGAATTGCAGAAAGGCAAAGGTCTTCGGATTATAGGGGAGATCCAGTTGCTGGTCTAGGCCCGTTTTTGTTTCAAGGCTTTTTAGGGGAAGCATGTTGTTCACAAAGAAGTCATTGAACCCTATGGAGCTGATCAATTCCTCAGTCTATGTTTGATTTTCCAGGGCAATGTTATTGATTACGAGGATCTTCTTGTACTCCTCTTCTCTCTCTTTATGAGTTTTCATCATATGGGGAGCAATCCTTATCTCTTTATCCTCAGCTTTAGAACTGGAACCACCAGCTTCTGTTGTTGTTGTGGTTTCAAAGGTAGGACCAGCCTTGGAAATGATTGGAGGAATAAAGGAAGGTCTCCCCAAGATGGGGGATTGGTAAGTTGTTTGTGGTTCTGTGGTTGAGGTGGTTTTTAGTGGGTCTTCGGAAGTTGTGATTTCCAAAGATTGAGACCCAGGGACTTCTGATTCTCCCCCTTGTGAAGGATGAACAATGTGTTCACCTTGAGCAATTTGCTGGGGTCTCCCTCTTTCAGCCTATGATTTCTCTATTTTTAAGGAGACATTGATCATAGGTTGAAGTGTGTTTTTCAACTTTGTGACCACGTCTGTGATGATGGCTTGATTTGTGGTTCGGAGTTCGTTAGCAAATGTAGCAACTGCGGAAGATGACAACTCCACAGTTAGCTCTTCCACATGTTTATGGGAATCAGACAGGTGTTTGGAAAACCCCGTCTGGTACTGTGAGTTGAAAGACTCAGTTGAGCCCCGAAGATCGTTTAGCTCCTTTATTACTTCGGAGTTTGATAACTCCATCTTTCTCACCAACTCCTCAATCTTCTTATCATTTTGCTCCTTAAGGAGCCGGTGCCTTTCTTCTATCTGCTCAATCGCAGTGTTGAGCTTTCTTTCCAGAACTTGTTGGATTTCAATTTGTTTCTCCAGAACACGTTGTTCCGAAGCCTTGACTAGTTCTTCCATTTTCCCAGTCAAGGATTTTTGGACCACAGCAATTTGGTCCTCAACACTGGCTTCAGGCTTCTTTGTGGGATCGAAGCCAGTGTTGGATTGCAGCAGAGCATCCAATTTACGGTTGATGATTTTGTATTGTTTCCCCAGGATAAAGTCTGTATCATCCAGACTCTCTTCATCATTTTCTTCCTCGGCAATCGGTGCTATGTGGAAGACAGCCATGGTTTCTTCGGCTGATGGAGTTTTGGTGAATGTGGAGGCTTCGAAATCAAAATCATCATGAAATGAATAATCAGGTAATGATGTATCCAGACCAGAAGTGGGAATATTTTGAAACGGTTCGGAAGAGGATGAGATGGGTGGTACAACGGTGGAGGTTGATTTTGGTGAGGGAGGAGGTGGCACATCAGATGATGTTGTATGTATTGTTGTCGTTTGTTGAGCTGTTGTGGGAGGAGGAGGTGGTGGCGTTGTTATATGAGGAGGTGTAGGTGGTCTATTGTTTTTGGTGGTGATGGTGGTCTTGAGGTATGTGGTGGAGTTGGTGGTCTGGTTTCATGAACTGGTGATGATTGGTGTTCTTCTTCCTCCTCTTCTTGAATAGTTTCGGTTGGGTTTTTCTCTGACTCCAAAGACTCATCCACTGCAGATGTCTTCTTGGAGCGTTTGGACTGTCTTCTATTCGGAGTGGCTTGCTCCGAAGGCTTCCTCTTTTTCACATTTTTCTTAGGACCGCTTGATCCTCCAGTCAACTTTTTTTTGCCCTTTGTAAGAAGTGGGCCCTTAGTTGGTGCAGATGGAATGATCTCTCTCACGGGATAAGGTATCACAAGTGTATTGCGATAATTGTTGACTTCATCGCAATCCATTGATACCTTCAGAAGCATCTCCTGTGGAATTTGAGTACAGAACTCAGTAGAAATCTCGTCCCGAACAGGGACTGTGATGTGAGTGTACCTCATTTCAGGGAGGTTAGAGTCATACACAAACCCTATTTGTTTGTAGTGGGCATCAGTAACTATCGCCCAAAATCTAGCGTTTGCAATTTTAGTCCCTTTCGAGGAATGATTGATGTGCGACCCAAAATCAGCCTAGAGAATTGAGGAGAAATCCACCTTGACATCATAATATATTCCATACAGCAGACTCTGGAAGGACTGGCTTGCAGAATTCAGCCCAGATGTCCTACCAGAGAGACATCGAAGAAAGATACTGAAATAATACCTCCAAGATCGGGAAGTTGCTTCTTCTTGAAGGTGCTGATGCTTTCCAAAGGACGTTCATACCCCATGGCGTTGAACATATCCACCAACTGTTCAGCGGTTGGTATAACCATCTGCTTTAAGTTGTAGATTGGAAGATGAAGAGCATCAGCGAACTTTCCTTTTGTCAGTTGCACTTTCTTGGTCTTGCCCTTCACGTCAATGGCTTCATAGAACACAGATTTGACGTTGTTGTTGGAGTCAAACAGAGCATTGGAAGTATAGTGGGCTCTGTGAACCAAAGTAGTAGGGATTGTTGGAGCGTAGGTTAGTGCATGACCAAGAACAGATTGTTTCAGGCACTCAACCAAGGCGTAGATTGGTTGAGGATAGAGCTTAAGATCAGTGCGAAGAACCAGATTAGTAGACTGGTTCATGAGCATAGGGATGGAGACAGCTTTAGTTGTCTGAGATGATGCTTCAGCCATTGTTGAATGATCGAGGAAGATGAAGGAAATTTGGGGATTCTAGAGAGAATTCTTGCAGGGGAAGTTTGAGAGTTATGATCGCGTAAAGAGGTGAACTGATGGGTCGTGAGGTATATATAGTATTCGTGGTCCAAGGCCATTTAATGCGCATTTGAATTGGTCCACTAATAATATGACACCTCAGCAATTGCGCGTCCCACTAACCCTGCAAAAGTGGAAACGTCCGGCTGTCAGTCATAATTATTTGAAATTGAACCGCCACTTTCACACGATATTATTGTTATGATTTGCCTCGATTTTCTCAATGACAGCTGTGTAACAACGGTTAATAAATTCAAAAGAATGTTTGTCTCTGAGATTATCATAAATGTGTAAATCATTTGAGTAATAAAATGACTTCGGATCTTCGTGGATATTTATGATCGTTATAAGTACTCTTTGGAGTGGAAAGATAGATTAGATATTTTGATTAGCTCCGAAGTGTGTGATTGACACTTCAGACAGTGACAATTGTTTGTGAAGTGTTTGTCAATACACCGAAGTCCATTTGTTTTCTTAATGTTTTTCTTGAGAATTTGGTTTTACTTTTGAGTGATGCATTGTACATTTATCCTTAACTTCCATGAATATTATGAAATGAAGATTTAACAAGTTAATGTTCATAATCATTCGAATCATGTTGGAAGTCCATTTTTCATTCTGAAGTCTGTTTGATTCAATATCAGTCATGAATGTATAAGTCTAATCACCCCATTACTGACTTGATTTCGCATTTTAGAACCTGTGTTTGATTGAAGTTTTGTGTTTCAAAATTTTCATACTAAACAATGTTAACATCCTTTGCATTTGAAATTTAAAGGAGTTTTCATTCTTGAATTGAACATCAAAAGTGTTTTTAGATATTGGATTGACTTTGAAGAATCTTTTGAAAAACCTATTCCATTTCATCAATTGAAGTGTTTGGATACTGGGCTCTGAAGACAAGCCTTTGAGATTTGTACACCACTCCAACTTTACCATTTAAGATAGATTACTTGAAATGTTCATATTCTCTACAAAGTACTGAACTATGTCATAGGAGTTCCTTGTATTGTTATTTAAAACAAATTAATAAGCCTTTGAGTGCTGATTTATCTTTCTTTTGCACTCCCTTGTTTATCTTTTTTTCTTGTTTGTTGTCTTTGAATCTTTTCACAATTTGTTTTATATTTATCTTTTTGAGTTTTTCTATTTTTCCCTTTTTATCTTTTTGTTTTTGGATTTACTTATCCGAAGAGACAAAATTTCACCATTTGGTTTCTTTCTTTGGTGCTTTTTGGTTTTGTTTTGTACAATCCTTGAGTTTGTAAAGCTTCATTTAGTTCAATTTTGAAACATTAATGAAAAAAGATCTAAATTTCCTTATCAGACAATATTGGTACTATTTTTGAAGAAAACTTCGAAACACTTGAGTTATCCTGTGTAGTTTTGAGGCTACATGATTGGTTTGATATTGAAGCGAGTCAAGTTTAGAAGGGAGATTAGGAATAGACATTATGTTAAGGACGTTAGAATCAAACAAGGCTTCGAATTGTAAAATAACCTTGACCTCACTTCGAAGTCTGTTTACTTACCAATGTTTCAAGTTGATTCCCAAATACCTTTTAGTGCAATAGGGTATGACTATCAGAATCTAAAATCAAAGTTTTGTCCTTTAATCAGTTAATTCATGTAAGTAAGCTTAAACTTTGTCACTTTGCATGAAAAATGGTGTCTTGTGTTGAAAAATATATTTTTGTATGTGACCATCACTGAAATAAGATGAACTGTTATTATCTAACAAATATTATCAGTTTATTTCAGATTGCGTGAATTCGAGATCAAAAACAAGAATAAATCAAGACCCGAGAAACTTTGAGAAAACATCCAAACCTGAGGAAGTAACGCTACAAACCAAAGAGCAAAATACAAAATATTACACTGCTACAGCAATCACGACACGACAGACACAGTGGTCGCGACGTGAAGAGAAGAACAAAGACAGAAGTTCAGATCGCTACAGCGATCGCGACGCGACGGCCAGCATGGTCGCGACGCGAAGACCTTCATCGCGAAGCCCCTCCAACGCGACACCACCAACTTCTTGATCGCGAGACTACCAACCCAACGCACTAACCAGTGGCCGACCAAAAGCAACCCGACACACGCCCCTTCGCGACGCGACGGACCATATGGTCGCGACGCGAACGCTGTTCATCAGCAACTATAAATTGAGGCTCACTCTTGCTGATTTTGTACAACACATATATCAATTAAGCTCCATACACTCTTACCCACGACCAAACACCTCAAGACACTCAAATTTCTGAACTTGTCAACAAGAATCAAACCGCACAACCGCAAGAAACAAGATATCCTCCCGACACCAAAACTTCAAACCTCTAAACAACCTCTACCCGACACCAAACTTCAAACCTCCAAACAATCTCTACCCGACACCAAATATCACCAAAACCTCATCCTACCGAAAAGAATAAGAAATCGACACATCAAGAAAACCCGAGCAAAGAACAAGAATCGAAGCTTCAAAGAGAATCGCCATCTTCATTTGCTATCGATAAGTTCTTTTGAAATTATAATTCCTATAATTTACCTGAGCCATTATTGATTTATTTAAACTGTTATAAATCAATTGTACTAAATTCCAAGACATACAAATTGAACCAAGACAACGAAAACATATGTGGACTGTATTTAACCGAGACATCTAACTTCTAACTTCTAACTTCTAACTTCTAACATTTTTACTTACTGTAAAAACACTTTATCGTTGATAATGGCGTTTATTACATTTAACCTCTAACTTCTAACATTTACTTTATTTACCGCTTTCTGTCTATTTAAATATTGTCTAGTTTAGATTTACTGTTTTATTTTATTTATTTACAGCTTTAAGTAACTTAGCTTTAGTTTATTTTTATTCCGCAACTATTACTTATTCCGCATATTATAGATAAAATACATATCTGTCACACAGTAACCGGCTTAAAAACCTTATTCGTGGAGATCAGTTATCGTATTTTCAACATTTGGTATCAGAGCTTGTGTGATTTACTTTGAAATTTTTGTCGAGAACTTTTGTGTAGCGTTTTTATAAACCACCAATAAGTTTCCTTTAAAAATTTCATCTTAATATCACTTGTTCAACAAAAAAAAAAAAAAAAACAAACAAACAAAAACATTTAAAAATTACTTGTGTGATTTATTTTGAAAATTTTTGTTGAAAACTTTTGTGTAGCGTTTTTATAAACCACCAATAAGTTTTCTTTAAAAATTTCATTTTAACATCACATTTTCGTTAACAAAAAAAAACCAAAAATGTCTTCCGCAAATTACTCAAACATAAATTCTGTATCTATTGCTAACAGTATAGGTTCAGGTACTCGAGCACCCATTCTTATTCCCGAAGAATATAAATCATGGGTAGGTCGTATGAATCTTCATCTCAACTCTATAAGTGAAGATGTGTGGAAATGTGTAGACGGATCTCTACCAGAGAACATGACCTCTCTTACGAGTAACTTGGATATACTGAATGAAAGGAAGAAACTTGAACTTCAAGCCAAAAAGGAACTTGTGTCTGGAATACCCCACAGTATTCTAAGCCAAATGAATGATATAATCCTTTTAACCGCAAACCAAATTTGGCAAACTTTGAAAAATCGTTTTGAAGGAAATGAGAGAATCATTGGAAACAAGAAAACATCGGTTTTAAACGAATTTGACAACTTCAAAATGTTTTCACATGAGACCATCCATGATGCTCATGACAGATTCAATCTCATTACCATCAAAATGAATAATTTAGGCATCAAAAAGTCACAGCATGAAATAAACCTCAAATTTTTAAACAACCTTTATGAAAGCTGGAAAATGGTCAAACTCATCATTCAGGGAAATCCGGCAATTCATACTGAATCTTTGTACAACCTGTACGGAGAATTACAATCGTATGAATCCTCGATTGACCCACCAACGTCTACTTCTTTTGGAGGACCGCTTGCTCTGTTGTCAACATCCTCTCAAAACCAAACACATTTTCCTGATCAAAGTCAAATTGATCAAAACCAAGCTTTCTTAAGTAATCCTTGTGACTTGTCTGATCCAAATAATGAAGCTGACTACCAACAATTGTGTGCCTTGGTAGCAAACACTAATCTCGAAAGATTTTTGCCACATCATAGACCAAATTTTCAACAAAGATCCACCTTTGGACAAAACTTTCAGAATCGTGGATTTCAAAATAATCACAACTCTTACAATCAAAACAATGGTTTTCAAAATAACCAAAATTCTGGATTTCAGCAAAATCATTCAAAACCATCTCAACAGAAACAAACTCAAACATCCGAAAGACCACCCGTTAAGAGCCAAAAGGCTGACAATAACGATGATGATGATGAAGTAATCATTTGTCACAAATGCAAAGGACTAAATCATTATGCCCGAGATTGTCGAGCCAAAATCAAGGTCAAAGACTCAGCTTACTACGCTCAAAAAGCCGAAGAACTGAAGAAACAAGAAAAGAAAGCAAAGCAAAAAGCTTTGATGGCATTCTACGAACCTAGCGTGGAACATTGGCCAACTTCTGATGATGAAACAGATACTGAACCAGCTCAGTCAAACTTCTGCTTCATGGCTGACAATGAACCAACCACAAGAGCTCCATATGTCATCGATCAGGTATGGTCTATGATCTCAGATCTCGGTCTTTCAAGAACACCATTTGAGTCCCACATGACTAAGATTGAGAACAGTCTAAAAGCTGATCTCAGACTGTATCATGACACAATAGTCAAATCTGACATCTACAAATCTGAATTACAAACCTTGCAACTCAGATTTGGAGAATCAACAAGGACTAGAGACAAACTTGAAAGAGACATTGAACGAAAATCTGAAGAAAATAATCACGTCCTAGAACAATTAAATGAAGCTCTAAAACAAAAAAGGGACTTAGAAATAAAAAATCAATCTGTTATTTCATCTGAAATAAAAGATACCTTAGAAAAAGAAGTCCTTCAGTTAAAACAAAAAGTTCAAGATTTAACCGACAAAAACACTAGTTTAATTCTAAAACTAGATGATTCTTCAAAGCAAATCAAATTTCTTGAATCCGAAAATCAAAGATTTCAAGGAAAACTGGATTCTATCAATATTGCCAGAAAATTGGAAGAGAATCTTTTGAAAATGAAATGACTGAAAATGAAAATGGGAAAATTAGTGAAAACTCTAAATCTCCTCAACCAGATTTTTTCTCATCTGCCAATGAGGACGATTCAGATGATGAAACAGTAATCAACTGTAGCCCAGATGATACTTTTTTCAACAAGTCATACAAAAGAGTTGTAAAATCTGAATCAGACTCTGCTAGTTCAGTAACTCATCAATTGAGATCTACTAAACTAACAAAGAATGATGGCACGATCAAACTTGAAAATTTCTTAAATGGAGAAAATTCTGTTCATCAAAATGGTAGTACTTCTGTTCCAACAGTCTTTCCCTCTTTAAACTCAACCTTTATTGGAAAGAACAGTCTGGGACAAAAGTATTCAAAGAAACAACAGACAAATAAACAACCCATTCAAGCTGTCGTTAAACCAAAAGAACAAAGCAAGCCCATTGTTTTCAAAGAAAAACCTTTGAAACCAGTCGCTGTGCCACAAAAACAAACCTTTAATCCAAAACAAAAACCTTTTCAAAAACCGATTCAAAGTCACTTTCAAAAGATAAATTTCAATCTCTCAAGGAACTTTCAGAAACCATCATTTCACCAAATTCCATTCCATCATCAAAGTGTTTTCCAAAACCATTCAGATCCCAGATACAAAGAAAGATTATCAAACAGAACGTCACACATAGCATACTTTTCACAAAATCAGAAATCGTTTCAAATGACAGGTTTTCAAAAACAAATCTCACTTTGGGAAAATCTAATAAATCAGCTTAAACCTCAACCATTCCGTCCAATCAACAAATACTACAATGATTCCAGATTATCAAAAACCATTAACAAATCAGGACCCACCATGGTTTGGGTACCTAAAATTTCTGTCTAATTGCAGGCACTTTGTGCTGGAGAGCCCAAGGATGTCACATGGTATATCGATAGTGGCTGCTCCAAGCATATGACAGGAAACCAAAGTTTTCTACGAGACTTCAAACCCACAGAATCCAAACAAGATGTCACCTTTGGAAATAACATGACTGCAAGAATCAAAGGTTATGGAAACATAACAAATGGTCACTTCACCATCAAGAAAGTAGCCTACGTTGACGGCCTGAAACACAACCTAATCAGCGTATCACAACTCTGTGACAACAATCATGAAGTTCTTTTCACCAAACAACGAAGCATAATCACAGATGCCAAGACCAAAGCCATTCTAGTTAATTCTGATCGTCTAGGCAACATGTATCCACTAGATATGGACCTTATCTATGGAAAACCAGACATCTGTCTCTTGTCCAAAGCTTCAGCTGATATTAGCTGGTTGTGGCATCGTCGTCTTTCCCATCTCAACTTCGGCTACATCAACAAGTTGATTGCAAATGATCTTGTTCGCGGACTGCCACTTCTGAAACTTGATAATGAAACTCTTTGTGCAGCTTGTGAAGGAGGAAAACTGTCCAAATCCTCTCATAAAAGCATTTCTGAATCTAGTGTATCCGAACCACTAGAATTACTGCACATTGATCTTTGCGGCCCTGCAAAAACCCAAAGCATAAAAGGGAAGAAATACATCCTTGTTATTATTGATGATTACTCACGCTTTACTTGGGTTTTCTTTTTAAGGCTAAAGTCAGAAGCACCTGAAGAAATAATCAACTTCATCAAACAGATTGAATTAAAACTCAAACGACCCGTTCGAAGAATCCGAAGTGATAATGGTTTAGAGTTCAAAAACATAACTCTAGACTCATTTCTCAAAAACAAAGGCATCGAACACAACTTCTCAGCCCCTTACACTCCTCAACAAAACGGCGTTGTTGAAAGAAAGAACCGAACTCTGTGCGAAGCTGCAAGATCAATGCTTATCTTTGCTGATCTACCACAATACTTCTGGGCAGAAGCAATAGCCACAGCTTGCTACACTCAAAATCGTTCTTTAATCCATAAACAACTTCATAAAACACCATATGAAGTCATTAACAACCGAAAACCAAACATCAAATTCTTTCATATTTTTGGTTGTCGATGCTTCATAAAGAATAACAAAGATCACCTTTCAAAATTTGAATCAAGATCAGACGAAGGAATTTTCCTTGGTTACTCCTTTACCTCAGCTGCTTATCGAGTACTGAATAAACGTACTAGAGTAATTGAAGAAAGTACCGATATTCATTTCGATGAATTTTATGTCAGGAAATTGGATCGTAAACATTTTGGTTCTAAAATGATCGATAATATTTTTCAAAATCCAATTCAACAAATGCCTTCTACGGACATAGAAATTGATCTTGATTTACTTTTTGAACAACCCAAAACCGCTTATAATTCTGAATTTCTAACATCTTCTACTTTTCCTACAGGAAACTCCGATGCAGAAACTTCACAATCAAACCAAGAAAATACAGATCAAGTCGAGGGGGAATTACCAACACTAAATTCCTCTTTGAACACTCCCAATCCACCTGTCCAAAATGATCCCAGTGCATCATCTATGGGGGAACCTTCATTACCCCATTCTCACCCTATAATCCAAAAAGACATATCTGACAACAACCAAAATCTATTCCCAACAGAATCACCTGACCAAGAAGAAGAATGGGACATAGAAACAACAATCGAAATACCTGAAAAAACTCGCCTAAACAAATGGACCAGGAATCATCCTGCAAACCAAATCATAGGAGATCCCAATTCTGGTATTCAAACAAGAGCCTCTACCTCAAATGAATGTTTATACAGAGCGTTCTGAACCCAAAACCATCCATTCAGCTCTCAAAGATCCAGACTGGGTCAAAGCCATGCAAGAAGAACTAGCTGAATTCGAAAGAAACCAAGTATGGGATCTTGTTCCTACTCCTCCCGATGTTACTGTAGTGGGTTCAAGATGAGTTTTCAGAAACAAAACTGATGATCAAGGCATAGTTTGTCGAAACAAAGCAAGACTTGTCGTCAAGGGCTATTCACAACAAGAAGGAATTGACTACGATGAAACTTATGCTCCAGTTGCAAGACTCGAAGCCATTCGTATCTTTCTAGCATATGCAGCACACAAGAACTTCAAAGTATTCCAAATGGATGTAAAATGTGCATTTTTACATGGAGAGATTGATCGCGATGTGTATATTCAACAACCTCCAGGTTTTGAAGATCCACAGTTCCCAAATCACAGTTTTAAGTTACAAAAAGCAGTTTATGGCTTAAAACAAGCACCTCGAGCCTGGTATTCAACATTGTCTACATTTCTAGAAGAATCAGGATTCAAAAGAGGTTCAATTGATCAAACTCTCTTTCGTAAAATCTTTAACAAACATCTGTTAATCGTTCAAATATATGTCGATGACATTATTTTCGGTTCTACTGATGAATCTTTGAGTATCAAGTTTGCAGATTTAATGAAGAGCAAATTTGAGATGAGCATGATAGGAGAAATGACTACTTTTCTTGGACTTCAAGTCAAACAATCATCAGATGGAATTTTCATCAATCAAGAAAATTATGTTAAAAACCTTCTAACTCGTTTTTCTCTTGACAAATCCAATACAGCAAAAACCCCAATGGCCCTTGGTTACAAATTAGATGCAGAATTAAATGGCAAGCCTGTTGATCAAAAGAAATATCGAGGAATGATAGGATCACTCCTATACCTCACAGCCAGCAGACCCGACATGATGTTTTCTACATGTGTCTGTGCCAGATACCAAGCCAATCCTATGGAATCTCATGCTATAGCTGTGAAAAGAATTTTCAAATATCTTAAAGGAACTCCATCTCTTGGCCTTTGGTATCCAGCTAACTCTGATTTTCAGCTTAACGCCTTCACCGACTCCGACTATGGAGGATGCAGACTAGACAGGAAAAGCACATCTGGTTCTTGCCAATTTCTAGGAGGCAGACTGGTAAGCTGGACTTCAAAGAAACAATCATGCGTGTCCACTTCAACCGCAGAAGCTGAATATGTAGCTGCCGCAAGCTGCTGTTCACAAGTCATGTGGATGCAAACTCAATTACATGACTATGGCTACAAAGTATCACAAATTCCCATATTTTGTGACTCAACCAGCGCAATTGCCATTTCTCACAATCCAGTGCACCATTCCATGACAAAGCACATCGACATTCGATATCATTTCCTCAAAGACAACATACAAAAAGGTCATATCGAATTGCACTTCATAAACACCGAAGATCAAATTGCCGATGTCTTTACTAAGGCTTTAGACGAAACCAAGTTTCAATACTTCCTAGGCCGTCTAGGAATGTTGAATCCAGATAACATCCATCCCTAATCTCTTACATTTTGTTTGTACAAAAGAGTGTTTACTTTCATTCAAACCACCAAAATTTACTTTTATTCAAATAACCAAAATTTTCCAAAAACATCCACATAATCAAAAATCACAAAAAATTAGGACAAAGTTTTATCTTTTTAAAATCTTTATAAAACCATGTGATTAACATCTTCTTGACTAAATTTTCAGATACTTATGCTCGATGAATGTTCTCAATCATATTGATTCTTAAATTAAAGTGAAGGTTCAAATCTCAAAATTTTCGTTATGTACATTCTCCTATTTCCTCTGAATTTATTTCAAATATAACGATTTTATCAATTAAGGGACAAAAGATCAGGAGATTCAGATGAAAACCAAACCCATGTGAGAATTTGTGCCTCGTCTTTAACTGCTAAGTGAAATTCATTTCTGTGAGCAAAGGTGTTTTTATTATGACTTATAGGATTTATACTCTTATACCGTGATGCTAGTCTCATTTTTGCTTAGATATCAAAATGACCAAAGACGATACAATCATTTCTTTATATATTAGACAAACTGTCTATTATATCACCTATCCCTATCCTCAATGAAGCCACATCAAGAAAAGCTTCATCATCTGGCATAACGAATCTGACAATCGAAGAAACGCAAAGTCATATCCAACAAATGATGTCAACAAATCACAACTGGTAACCACATCAGATATCTTTTACACAAAAGGTATTCGCGAAAATCAAAAAAAGATAAAACAAAGGTGAACACTTCACCAAAGAAAAGGAAGATTTACAAACAACAATCCATCAAGACAGACATCTCTCAAAATTTTCCAAACAAACAGATTCTAAAATGCTTTATCAAATATAGCTGTTAAAACCAAAGATTTACCGGGATACTGTAGCCTTCATAATTGAATATTCATAGTTGCAAACTGCACTATGAATATTTCTAAACCCCTCTACATGTATTTCCCGACGGAGAGAGAGTGAACATCAATGGCATGAATGAAGAAACCCTCTGAGTAATGCCGAAACCAGTCTTATGTGATTGATTATCTAATATGAAGACCAAGTGACTAAAGTATATAGGTATAAATCCACATTAAGCATAAGTCAACACCTTCAAACTGAGAGATATCACTCATCTTTAGTGATTATACACCAGTTCTGCACCCAGAACAAACAAACACCTCAGTCAAATGTGAGCTATACCTATGAGCGTTCATCTGAATCGACCTATTAAGATCACTTGTCGTCTTTATAAATGCTATAAAATCTTAAGGAATATTATGAAAGTACATATACAAAAACCTTTTGATAAATGAACATGAAACCTTGATTCAGAAACAAATATTCTTGACAAACATTTTTCAAAACATAAGTAAAATCTAGTCACACTTTTTCAAAACAAGTGATATGGTTTTATAAATGTTTTATCCAAATTTCAAAAATTTTCAACCTTACTTGTTAATCTGTTCTTATTTCAGTAATGATCACATAGGGGGAAATTGTTGAAAAATATATTTTTGTATGTGACCATCACTGAAATAAGATGAACTGTTATTATCTAACAAATATTATCAGTTTATTTCAGATTGCGTGAATTCGAGATCAAAAACAAGAATAAATCAAGACCCGAGAAACTTTGAGAAAACATCCAAACCTGAGGAAGTAACGCTACAAACCAAAGAGCAAAATACAAAATATTACACTGCTACAGCAATCACGACGCGACAGACACAGTGGTCGCGACGTGAAGAGAAGAACAAAGACAGAAGTTCAGATCGCTACAGCGATCGCGACGCGACGGCCAGCATGGTCGCGACGCGAAGACCTCCATCGCGAAGCCCCTCCAACGCGACACCACCAACTTCTTGATCGCGAGACTACCAACCCAACGCACTAACCAGTGGCCGACCAAAAGCAACCCGACACACGCCCCTTCGCGACGCGACGGACCATATGGTCGCGACGCGAACGCTGTTCATCAGCAACTATAAATTGAGGCTCACTCTTGCTGATTTTGTACAACACATATATCAACTAAGCTCCATACACTCTTACCCACGACCAAACACCTCAAGACACTCAAATTTCTGAACTTGTCAACAAGAATCAAACCGCACAACCGCAAGAAACAAGATATCCTCCCGACACCAAAACTTCAAACCTCTAAACAACCTCTACCCGACACCAAACTTCAAACCTCCAAACAACCTCTACCCGACACCAAATATCACCAAAACCTCATCCTACCGAAAAGAATAAGAAATCGACACATCAAGAAAACCCGAGCAAAGAACAAGAATCGAAGCTTCAAAGAGAATCGCCATCTTCATTTGCTATCGATAAGTTCTTTTGAAATTATAATTCCTATAATTTACCTGAGCCATTATTGATTTATTTAAACTGTTATAAATCAATTGTACTAAATTCCAAGACATACAAATTGAACCAAGACAACGAAAACATATGTGGACTGTATTTAACCGAGACATCTAACTTCTAACTTCTAACTTCTAACTTCTAACATTTTTACTTACTGTAAAAACACTTTATCGTTGATAATGGCGTTTATTACATTTAACCTCTAACTTCTAACATTTACTTTATTTACCGCTTTCTGTCTATTTAAATATTGTCTAGTTTAGATTTACTGTTTTATTTTATTTATTTACAGCTTTAAGTAACTTAGCTTTAGTTTATTTTTATTCCACAACTATTACTTATTCCGCATATTATAGATAAAATACATATCTGTCACACAGTAACCTGCTTAAAAACCTTATTCGTGGAGATCAGTTATCGTATTTTCAACATCTTGAAACTCTAATAATTTTTGCAGTGATATTTGTTTTTGATTCTTCTGTGAAACAATCCTTTATTATGAAATTATTTATCCTTGAGATACGAAGTCAAAAGATGTTTCAAAAGATTTTGACACTTATGACAATTTTATTAACTTGAATTGTCTGATCCGAGGTGCACCGAAGCGATAGAAGGCTTCTGTGTTCTGCGGTGCAACATTTGTTGTTTGACTTGTTTTACTCCGATGTGTTCCGAAGCGATAATGGTCTTCGGAATGCTGCGGAGTGTTATGTAATTTTTGTTTTGTAATTGAAAAGACTAAGGAGAGAATAAGCAAATATGAGATTTATTGTAAAGTGGATCCATCAATCATTCCAAGTCCACGAACTATCCATGTTAATGCCTCTTCATTTAGAGCTTTTTTGAAGATGTCTGTCAGTTGTTCTGTTGTGTGAACAAAGTGCACCTCAATATTCCCCTCCTCAACATGACTTTTGATGAAGTGATAGCGAAGAGCTATATGCTTTGTCTTGGAATGTTGAACTAGCATATGCGAATTGCACTTTGTGAGTCACAAAACAAAGGTATTTTTCTCATATTGATGGCATAGTCCTTTAGTTGGCTTTGGATCCAGATGATTTGTGAGATACATGCTGCAGCTGCTACATATTCCGCTTCTGCTGTAGAGATAGAGACACAAGTTTGCTTCTTAGATTGCCAGCTGATTAGTTTTCCATCAAGGAATTGACAACCCCCAGAAGTGCTCTTGCGATCAATAGAGCATCCACCAAGATCTGAGTCTGAATAAGCTTGTATGTAGAAGCCGGAGTTTGCTTGGTACCACAGGCCATAAGCAAGTGTGCCATGAAGATATCGAAAGATTGTCTTAAGAGCAGCCAAGTGGGGTTCTCTTGGGTCAGCCTGGTATCTTGCACAATTGCTGACTGCGAACCTGATATCAGGTCGACTGGCTGTTAGATAGAGCAATGATCCAATCATACTTCGATATTGCTATATGTCTGTCTTCGGTTTGTCCAATGAAGTATTTAACCTTGTACCTGCAGGCAAGGGAACTTTTGCTTTGGAGCAGTTAGTCATTCCGAAGCGTTCAAGCAAACTCTTTGTATTTTTGTTGATTGATAAAGATCCCCTCCTTGGATTGTTTTATTTGTAATTCAAGAAAGAAGTTCATCTTTCCCATCATACTCATCTGAAATTTGCTTTTCATTAGTTTTTCAAAATCTTTTGATAAATTGGGGTCCGTGGATCCGAAGATTATGTCATCCACATAGATTTGGACTAACATCAAATGAGATCCGACTTTCTTTCTAAAAAGTGTTGGATCCACTGAACCTTGTTTGAAGTTTGAGTCTTTTAAAAATTTTGTCAAGGTCTAGCACATAGCAATGGTTTGGATGTTCTTTACTTTCAAAACCAGGTGGTTGTTCAAAAAAAACGGTTTCCTCGAGATCACCATTCAGAAAGGCACATTTGACATCCATTTGATAGACATCAAAGTTTTTATGTGCAGCATAAGCTAAAAATATCCGAACTGATTTAAGTCTGGCAACAGGAGCAAATGTCTCTTCGTAGTCAATCCCCTCCTGTTGACAATAACCTTTTACGACCAACCTAGCTTTATTCGGAACCACATTGCCTTCGGTGTCTAGCTTGTTT
This sequence comes from Cichorium intybus, assembly GCA_023525715.1. Classification (NCBI taxonomy): domain Eukaryota; kingdom Viridiplantae; phylum Streptophyta; class Magnoliopsida; order Asterales; family Asteraceae; genus Cichorium; species Cichorium intybus. Next base: position 95,463,565 of record CM042014.1, read on the forward strand.
CTGTACACCCATTTCAGACCAACAATTGAAGCATTTGCGGGTTTTGGAATAAGCCTCCAAACTTTGTTTCTTTCAAATCCTTCTAATTCCAATTGCATAGCTTCAATCCAGTCAGAGTGATCAAATGCATTCCTTATGTTCTTAGGTTCAACCTTAGAAATAAAGACATTGAACATGCACAACTCCGAAGTTTTGTTAAGATCTAATTGCCTTTGGTGAAGTTGTGCACGAGTCAATACTTTATCTTAAACGTTACCAATGACAAGTGATGGAGGATGATTTCTCGTCCATTTGTCCAAAGGAGGATAATTTGGATCAAATTCAGGCGGTCCTTCAGAATCAATGTCCTTGATGTCTGAAGGATACCCCGAGGTGGAAGGGAAATCACCCATTATTAAATGATTATTTGAATTAGTTGCATTTGATTGTGGTGTGTGCACTTGTGAAGTAGAGTTTAGAGTGTTCTCCCCCTCGACAGCTGTTGGTGTTGAGGAAGTGATTGCTTTGTCCGAAGCGACTGGTGTTGCTGACTTAGGAGTGGTAATCTCTGGCTCCCCCTGGACTGATGGATACAGGGACATGATATTAGAGATTTCCTGTGGAGGTGAGGTTGGACTGTTGTTTGGCTCCCCCTTAACACTAGCATTGCCTTCACTTCGGTTAGATGGCAACCCCTCAACAGATGACGGTCTTTATACACTACTTGTGGAAGAGTCATCGCGTCCATCTGTGAGTTTGGACAGTTCGGACACATGGTTATCAGGTGCCCTGGCTTCAGAGTCCATAGCCCTCATAGGTGGATCAAACAGAAGTGTGAAGTCTGTATCAAACGTGGTGATTGGTATAGCATCCACAGCAGGCTTTGGAAAGATAGATGACATGGGGAATGGATGCAGGGATTTCTTTATGTAGTAATCGTCAAACGTAAGATTGAAAGTTTCTTCAATCCTCCGTGTCCTCTTGTTCATGACTCTGTAGGCTTTTGAGTCTTCAGAATAACCAAGAAAGATTCCTTCTTCTGACTTTTCATTAAACTTAGTCAAGTGATCTTTCAAGTTCAAGATGAAACACCTACAACCGAAGATGTGAAGAAATTTGACATTTGGTTTTCTTCGGTTGGTACTTCATAAGTTGTGATATGAAATTTCTTGTGAATGTAAGATCTGTTCCGAGTAAAGCAAGCAGTAGAAATGGCTTCGGCCCAGAAGTACATGGGCAAATTTGCAAAATTAAGCATAGTTCTAGCTGCTTGACATAAAGAACGATTTCTCCTTTCTACAACACCGTTTTGTTGAGGAGTGTTTGGTGCAGAGAAGTTGTGACTAATCCCCTTTGGTTTTAAGAATCCATCAAGAGTTTGGTTCTTGAACTCCGAACCATTATCACTGTGCACAGTTCAGACCTTCTTATTGAGCATCACTTCCATCTTCTTTATGAAGTTGATGATTTCTTCAGCGGCATCTGATTTGTTTCTTAGAAATAATACCCAAGTAAACCTTGAATAGTCATCAACTATCACGAGAATGTAGTTCTTCTTTCCAATTGTCTCAACTGCTAATGGTCCACACAAATCCATGTAGAGAAATGAAAGGGGTTCGGTGATTCTAGGATTGATCACGGTTGGATGCCTTTGTTTTGTTTGCTTGCCATGCTCACAAGCAGAACAAAGTGAGTCATTATCAAATTTGAGTGCAGGCATTCCACGAACCAAATTCATAGCCACTAACTTGTTTAAGTCTTGGAAGTTCAGATGTGCAAGTTTTCAGTGCCATAGCCAGCTGACATCAGAGTTGGCTTTTGAGAGAAGACATAAGGACTGCTCACCAGTTACAGGCTTGACATTCAAGGGAAACATTGATCCCTTCCTTTCAGATTTCAGCAAGACTTCGTTTGTTTCTTCTTTTGTGATTACACTCCCTTGGTTGTTGAATGTAACTGCATTACCCGTTCCAACCACCAATTGAGATATACTCACAAGATTATGTTTTAACCCTTCAACAAATGCAACTCTGCTGATTGTCAATTGACCATTTGTTATTTTGCCATAACCCCGAATTGGACATGTTTCATTATTACCAAAGCGAACATTTCCAGCATCATCCAAAGTCCTATAATCCCTAAGATATTCCCTCTTCCCAGTCATATGTCTTGAGCAGCCACTATCCATGTACCATTTAGAATCATACCGCTCATTCGACATCTATGCAGTCAATCGCGCCGCTATACCGGCGGTATAGCGGTGGTATCGCGGTTCTCGCTTACAGGCAAAATAGCGATGCCATTTATCGGTTGGTTATCGCGGTTCCGCTATTTGAGCCGATAAATACCGTGATTTACCGAGAAAATGGAACCGGTATACCAGTAAAGATACCGCTATAGCGATTTGTATTAAAAATTTTGAAAATTTACACAAGGGTCCACCCACAAAGGCACTCCCAATGATTGAGCCAAGTTAAACTAGGTTTGAACCCGGTCACCCTAAACTCAGTGAATGTTAGTCTTGACCAAGCTTTGTATTTATAATAGGAGGGCACGTTCCATCTTTTTTTTAAAGAGATGTGGGATGGGTTGTTCACTTGTTCTCGTATTCTCCTTCTTCATGTTAATTTCCCTTCTTCTCCGATCAGGAGTTGCATTCAAAGCTTTCGATTTCATTCTAAGTTCCAATTTCATTCAAAGGTCCGGTTTCATTTCAAGAGATTGATTTCATTCCAAGGTCCGGTTTCATTCCAAGGTCTGGTTTCATTTCAAGCGATTGATTTCATTCTATGTTCCAATTTCATTCGAAGTTCTGATTTCATTCCAAGGTTCGGTTTCATTTCAAGCAATTGATTACCGGTTCACGCCGACTCACACTGACTCATACCTATTTCAAATTAACAAAGTTTGATTACTGCTTCTTCGACTTTATCTATGCTTCGTTTTCTTCTTTGACTGATTGAAGGTATGGAACGATTGAATCATTTGACTTGGTCTGATTGCAAGTTCACTTGAATTGCTCTGATTGCAGCTTTCAGATTACATGTTTGATTTCCCTATGCAGGTTAGACTTCCGATTGGAATGTATTCAATTTGATTGAATCAAGTTCGGTTTTATTTCAAGCTTCTGATTCGTATCAAGTCCGATTTAGTTTAATTTATTTGCATTTAGTTAACAGTCTGATTGGAATGTATTCAATTCGACTGATTCAATTGCTTCAGTTCCAGTTCGTGATTGCTTCAAGTCGATTTTAGTTCGTGATTGCTTCAATTCCAGTTCATCGGTTCGTGATTGCTTCAAGTCGATTTCAGTTCCTGAGATCTCAGTTCATCAATCGTGATTTCAGTTCATCAGTTGATTTCAGTTTGTTATTCAAGGTTCTTTATGATTGAAGCAACTTAGGATTGCTAGTTACGATTGAAGCTATTGATCATTTGATTGTAGTTTGTAACTTCTTTTTATTGTTCCAATTAATATCCTTAACAATAGGTATCTTAGATATTCAATTCAGGATTCAATGTTGTAATTTCACATTTGGGATGCCTGCAAATGATTAACCAGCTGTTCTCATTCTAGTTTCTGTTCATGCACACCAAGTGTTTGATAAATTGCTCCAGAGAATCTAAAAATTGTATGATTATGTAATGGGTCTCCAAGCACTTGGATTATGCAATTATTGTGTTTGAATTATGTTATCAAGTTTGATACTTTCCATTAATGTCTTAGTATGTAGTGATTCTCTATTTGTATTTGTATGATATATGATGACTCTTGGTATTTGGATTTTATCATGTACCATGCCAATTCTTGTTTTAAAGGAGGTGAAGATAACTTGGTGAATTATTGCAACTCATAAAAATGCTAATAATCCTATTCTTGTTTGGATTGGTCCATTTTTTGATTTGAGCTTCTGATTGTAGCCTGGGGATTACATTACAAATTATTGGTTGTTCATTTTCTATTTGATTTGGTTATTACATTACATATTATTGGTTGTTCATTTTCTATTTGATTTTTATTTGGTTGTTATGTTATAGATGAACATATCATGTAACAACATATTTGCTAGATTGTTTACAAAAAACCGCTATACCGCCGCTATACCACCGCGAGAACCGCTAAATCAAATAGCGCTTGGTGACCGCTATTTAGTTTTCGACCGCGATAACTGCTAGTTCGACATAACCTGCAATTAATCAAGAAGGAGTTGGTATCCAATCAATCTTGGGTCCTCAGGGTAAGCGAAGGATTCTTGAATCCATTTTTCTACGGCCTCTTCTGATATTTCATTAGCATTTAAATTGATCAGATTCTCCAAAGCCTCATGTGATGAGCATGATTCCAAAGAGTCTGAACATGATTCTGAAGAGCTTTTTATCAAATTAGATGAGTCCGAAGTGACTGAAAAAATGCAAGTCTTCGGAACCCATTTTTGATTAGATGATTTTGAATTCGAGGTTTTTGATGTTTTATCATTTCTTGAAAGTTTTGAACTCTTTGATGATTTTGAATAAATTGTTTTAGCAGTAATATTTTCATTCAAATCATTTCTTTTCCAGTTTTTTTATTTTATTTTTCAATTGTTGACTTCCTTGAGATAGAACTACACAACGTAGAGGTACAAAGGTACTCTTCGTATGCTAATTCGAAGTCGTTTAGTGAAAGATTCTTATCTTTAAACATATCCAAAGTTTTTTCTAACTATTGATGAAATGTATCTATCAAATTGTTTCCTTTGGAAAATGTTTTCTTTGTGGGTTTTTGAAATTTTGTATTGGGAAAGTTAGGTTTTGTTGGTGTAAAAGTTGGTTTGACATGTTGATTTTTGACTTCTGAAACCTTTGAATTAGATGGTTTTGTTCCAGAAGTTGAAGCAATTGCTTCGTTTGGTTTCGAACCTCCGAAGGGAGTTTTTCTTTTCACAAGATTTAAAGTTTGTTTTAATTTCAAGTTCGCAGCAATATGTTTCTGAATTGGTTTTGTAATCACTATTGCCGGTTTTGATTTTTGAAGAATTTGAGGTCTTTTCAAAATCAGAGGCTTTTGTACCGAAGCCTTGGTAATAGAAACTTTTAGTTTTGAAGAAGCATTTTCTGAAGTTTGTGACAACGGTACACACTCACATGATTCCATTAATTGAAAAACATCAATCTTCGGAGCAGCGGGTTTTTTCACAACTTGAATTTGTTTGTAATTTCGATTAGTGTATTTGTGATTATCATTTTTGAGATTTAAAAGGTGTGACATGTTTTTAGGAATATTTTCTTTCTCATAACAAAGACGATTGTAAATGTTATGACCATACAAGTCTTGTTTTCTTATGTTGATTTTTACTTCCATTCTTTCATTCATTTCATTTTCAACCATTTTAGAAGATGAGAAGAATCCTTCCTCAGTGACTGTGGAATTATCCTCCTCAAGAAGTTTTTCCAAATCGTGTTCAATTAAAGGTAATCCACCGGGTTTCACAAAAATTGCATTTTTGTAATATGATATCTTCAGATAGATACAGGCCACATTGACTAGTCTTTTTGAATTGTCCTTGAGATATTGATCATAAGAAACACAATCATCTGAGATTTGTAGTTTAGATTTCGAAATATCTTTGTTTTCAAGGTTTTTTGATTCACAACCCACTTTGTTTTTCCTTTGTCCACCGAAGACAGTTGTGATATGTCTTCGGAGGGTGATTCAGATACGGAGGATGATTTTAATAACGTCAAGGAGGAACAATCTATTTCCTCCATGTCCGAATCGCTTTCAGAATCCTTTTCAGATGTGTTATTAACAATTTTCTTTTCCTTGTTTCAATTTGAGGAATAGCCTTTTTCAAGATTGGAATTTCTTATGGTAAGATTTCCAACAAATTATCAGCAGTGAGGTGTTTTTCTACAGATATTAAGCCATGTTTGTATGAAGGATTTGTGACTTCGGAACCAGACACTATAGATTCAAATTCATAGGATATGCTATCAACTTTCTTAAGTTTAAACTCAATAAAAGGTAATAGTTGTCTATGTTAGACATTGCACACATCGGCTGCAGGATAAATACGTGTAATATGAGCATACAAACGTTTTGTAGTTTCATAAAATATGTTACGTTGTCTCAAAATTACATCATGATTATTCAAATGTTTTTCTCTATTCTCTTCTAGCAATGAGATTCTTAGATTGGACTTTTCTAGGGCTAGCTTCAAACTCTCAACTCTCCCCCTCAAGTTGAGAATCTCCTACTCACTGATTATCTCCCTATTTTTCGCATCAACAAGTAATTTGTGCATATCAGAGCAATCACGTGTTATTTCATTAATAATAGGAATAGATTGAGAAATAGGAATTTTAAAAGATGAGAGAAGTTTGGATACATGTTCAGGAATTGTCAGGCGTGTGTCATTTACCATCAAACAAATCTCCTCATCATCATCCGAAGTGTCGTCAGACCAAGTCTTCGGGTTCTCAGCAACAATCATCTCATTCACCTCCGAAGTCTTAAAACCAAGACCAGCAGTTGGTTCAAAACCCAGCTTCTCCTCATCATCCATCTCCTCAGAAGTGCCTTTCAGAAAGCTCTTACCATCATCATATGCCATGAAAGCACTATGAGTTGGCTTTCGTACTTCTTCATCTTCTGAGTCAGAAGACCAAACTTGATAGGATCCTTGATGATCATCAGCAGCCATTAGGGCTAAGTCTTTGGTCCTTTCTCTCACTTCCTCCATTTTCCTTGCATAGTAAGCTTCATCCTTCACTTGAGGTTTCTTCTCATTTTGTTTGCGAAGCATACAATCCTTTGCAAAGTGATTCTTACCATGACAGTAGTTGCAGTCATAGCCTGAATCACCAGAAACCTTTTTCTCTTCGGTTTTCTCTTTTGATGACTTCGAAGCCTGTTTTTCAGATGGCTTCAGAGTTGAAGATTTTGGATTTTCCTCCTTCGGAGTGTACATTTCTGGTTTGGGTTTTGGACTGAAGTTTGATTTGTTGAAGTTCTTGACAAATGGCTTCCCTGAGTTGTTTTTAATGAATGGTTTCTTGAACCTTCGACTGTTAGCCGCATAGAGAGCAACAATTTCACCATTGTCATCAACCATGTAAGCAGCAATCTCTTCATCACTGGCTTCTTCTTCTTCTTTTGAAACAAGGGCAAGGGATCTAGATCTAGCAGTCTCACTTCTTCGACCCACGACATCTGGTTCATGTGATTTTAGCAGATTGTACAGAGCAGCCAACTTGTATTTCTCAATGTTTTCATAAGATTTAACCATGAGCATGATTGGTCTCCATTCTTTGCAAAGACTGTAGAGAAATTTCATGTTGATCTCCTGTTGGCTTCGTGTCTCTCCATACTTGTCCAAGGTATAGATCATGTTGCTAAGACGTTCATAGCATGCTTTGAGGGACTCATTTTCTTCTTGTTTGAAGTTCCCGAAGTCTGCAAGAATTTCTTGAACCTTGCTGGTGTGAAGAATCTTATCCTCTCCAAAATGAAGTGCGAGATTATCCCACATCTCTTTGGCAGACTTCGCATTGGCTATATGATGACTAACATCAGGACCCAATCCGCTTCGTAGTTTGCGCATGGCCCTTTCATCATTTTCGAGTTTATTCATATCTGCTGCATTAAGAACCACTGCCTCTTATCCATCATGGACTACAAAGCAACCAGCAATCTCTGTATGAGGACCATCAGTCACAGACCTCCATAAGTCTTTGTCAAGCCCAATCAGATAGTCCTTCATTCTTCCAGCCCAATAATCATAACAAGAAGTTACTAGAACAGGAGCTTTGGTTGCAGAACCAATAAGATTTGCCTAGTTGAGCATATTGGCATAAGTTGCAGTGGAATCAGTCATTTTGAATGGATTTCAATGGGATCTTTACAGTAAAAATGAGTAATAGAGTCTTGCAACAGTTGCGGTAGACTAGATCTAAGAAACGATTCAAATCTAGAACTGTAGCAATGGAATTAAAAGCTCTACTAACTGGTTTTTGAGCTGACTCGCTCTGATACCACTTGTTAGGTGTTGAAATCGTTTAAGTATGCAAACAATGACTAGAGTTTGAATAGTTTGAATAGTACTAAGCAATCACACAGTAATAAGAATAGTAAGAACAGTTGACGAACAATGATATGAATAACTTGTGCCGAATGCATGATTGATTTAGGGTTTTACTGTTAGGACGATTACAACTCGCACTCGACACGGTATGGTATCACTGATATTTATACTTAATCAGTGATACGCATAGTACAACTTTATTATAGAGAATATCCTATCAGTGTACTATCTAATATGATGCTAGATCCATGCAACACGTATTGTACTATCACACATGCCTGCAAAAGGTATTACAAAAGGAAGTCTTTGCATCCTCCATGACATTCACTTCGGAGTCCTCAGACTTCGGGGTCTTCTATTGTTGTTTTACTTCGGGGTCTTTTGACTAGGTCTTCGGATGGTTGAGCACTTCAGTACAAATAGACTTAATAACCCTGACTACCACTGTACTAGTGTGTGTTAGGTATTTTATTATTTTTGAATGCAGGACGACCTAGGCATGTCAGTACCAGCATGAAATAGCTCTCATTAATCAGAAGTTTAACAGGATCCCGTCCTTCAGCTGCCCGAAAAGAAATTTTCGGCCAAACCATCAACGATCAGGGCATCAGCCTAGAAATCACAACCAGCCAAGTAATCATTACCAACCTTCTCAAAATCATTACCAACCCTCTGCTGAAGACCATCGTACCGAAAAGCCCAAGGCTGTGGCAGAACCTGCTGCCAGTCACACTCCGTCCAGAGCACCGGAAAAAGGTGTGACTGAAGTTATTAAATGTCATAACTGCAGAGGTTTGTGGCACTATGCAGCAGATTACAGAGCACCTAGGAATTTCAATAGATAGAAAGAAGAAGAGAAAGTAAAGGCATTTGTAGCGACAACAAGGAACGTGGAGGTGTGGTCCTCTAGAGGTGTGGTCCTCCGGTATACTGCTTTTTGTTTGGTTAGGCTTGTGGGGTGACTTGGGTGATAGGAGTAGCAGGGGTAATAACAACATGGTTGTGGTGATGGCTTTTCCGCTTCTTTTTGTCGCGTCGGTGTGAGGACTTGGAGTTGACAATTAGGGGAGTCAGGGGTTGGCTTTTCAGTTGTCATCTTTGAATCCTTGCGTGGGAGGACACCATCATTCATATTGTCCTCGTTGAGTTGACCTGCTATTTCAATAGCGGATTCCAGGGTAGATGGCCTGCTGCTGGTCACCGAATCACGGATCTGGTGCGGTAACCCTTTGAAGTAGCGACGTATTGCAGTTTTCATAGGTTGAACCATGTGAGGTAGGAGTATCGAGAGATCATGGAATTTATTGGTGTAGGTCAAGTTGTAGCCTCCCACATGTTTCAGATTACAGAATTCATCTTCGAGAGTTTGCAATTCGCTGTCAGGGCAGAAATTCTCCATCATGCGTTCCTTTAGTTTTGACCAGGACATTCCCAAGGCAACAACCTCTCCCTTTACCCATTTTTCCAGGTTCCACCACGTGAGAGCATGACCTTGGAGGCACCATGTTGTGTGACGGACCATTAGGTCCTCAGGACACTCGTTGTGGATGAAAGTACTCTCCATTTCTTCGATCCATGTGAGGAGTGCGGTGGCACCATCGATGCCTTTGAAGTAAGGCGGATTGCAGTTACGAAAGTGCTTAAACGAGCAATGAGGAGTGGTTGCTGGAGCTTGCGACTGAAGAGCATGAAATTGGGTTGTAATTGTTGGGATGACGTTTGCTACCTCCTTGGCGATAAGGGCGGGTAGCCTTCGGTTGTTGCGAGTAGCGTAAGGGGGTCGTAATGCCATCTACGAGAAACATGTATATGGACTTGTGAGTTATTTGTAAATTGATTATGGAAATTAAGTTTTTAGACATTGTTGGGTAAAATGATTGTAAAACACTTGTTGGTCCATGGTTAGGAGTGTTGGGCACCTTTTGGGCTTTCCATGGGTACTAAATGTGAAGCATGTAACACTTGCGTGGGCCCCCACAATACTAAGTTTTCACATGTTTTTCCCACTTCTAGGCCTATTAGGGAACTTAATAGTCTAATGAGTTGGCCATTTTGGAGTGTATCATTTCAGATACGTTTCAATAAGGTCGGCTATTTTGATGGCTCAAAAGTAATATAAATGACGCGCTTTGGCCTATAGGTTTGGGAACACTCGCCTTTGGTCCCCAGGTAAGCAAACTTGTCCCTCGGTTGATTGGGATGTATACGAATGCTTTCCTAGTCAATACTTTCAGGCTACCGGCACCTCCCCCTTCCAGTTACTACGCATCTATTACTATGATCCTACCCAACTAGAGTGGATGACTTTGAATTTCCTATGAGCTCTAAGGAATATATATATGTATATACAATTTTTTTTGTGAAACCACTTGAGTATGTATGTGATTTTCAGAGAAAAAGGAGAAAATTCACAAGTGTATGCACACATATAAGTGTCAGGAGTAATACATAAGCACACAAGGGAGCAATTAGCACAAAAATGTATTCCTAGGATTTTCTAAGTGCGAGTTGCATGCAGTTGTGTGTGCATTTTATAAACTAGCATACGAGAGGACCCTAGAGGCTATAGACTAGGTCAATGCAATTTACCTAATTCCCTATAGTCAACGGCTTTGATAGCAATCTGTCACACCCCGATCCTTGGCGGAATCGATCAAGGCGTGATATATTGTTCAAAGTCTCGTGACAACTATGTTATATTATGATTAGATTCAATTAAGTGCAAAGTATGCAAACAAGATCCACAACATACAAATACAAATCCAAATACGAACAACATTTATTACATCAACTTTAAATAGTCTTGTGGGTTTCTAAGGTACACCCTACTTTTCATCAACTTTATTCTTCAAATCTGCATCATGGGTAAAAACAGGTCAACTACAAGAGTTGGTGAGTAATCTAGTTTTATTAAAGAAAATTGTGAGTTTGAAAAATTCATAATTTGAAATTTGTTTTCTTTTGAAGTCGGCAAGCACGTGTTATTGAGATAACGGTTTATAAATCAAAAATTGATTAACAAATGATAACAACGACAATAAGTCGTCACCCTATATATATATATATATATATATATATATATATATATATATATATATATATATATATATATATATATATATATATATATATATATATATATATATATATATATATATATAATCCTATCATCATACACACTCAACCACGTGCGATCAATCACCTTAGCGTCCCAAGGCGGGGTGGTCAACCCAAGAGCGCTATTATTGTCCATATCGTACCTCAAGAATACAGGTATAGTCATGTAGATTAGGCTAAAAATGGTAATACACTACAAGTACATATAGCCTAAACAAACAATAATTATACAAATAATGATTCATGTATAAATGTCCCCACAATGTCTCAATTGTGATAAAATAATAAAGTGAAGTTGAAACATATTAGAACCACATGATACACCCCAAAAGTATTGAAAATTATAAAATATGGGGTACATTACTCACATTAGTCCAAAACGGAATGCGTGTGTCGTAGGATAGACGGCTCGGGTCAAAATAACGTAGAACCTAATATAATTAATAGTTTTGGCTTAGGAACTGCTAAACGGGAATGGAGTATTAATAACAAATAATTACACACATATTCTTATATTAGATGAATTAACAATAATCCATTTTGATTTGAATATTAAGGTATTCATTTGTTAAATGAATTTTAAATTGAATTAATTACTTTGCATAATTAATTTATATTTTCAATTTAGGCAAGATTTTAATAATTTCTTATTAAAATAATAACTTGCCCTATTATAAGCATTTACAGATTTTAACAATTATTTATATAAAATAATCATTAAAAATGTATTTTTACATGCTTAAATACTTAGGAAAATGGTTTTAAATAGTAAACTGTATTAAAAAATTAGGAAAATATTAGAAAATCACTATTTTATAAAATAGTAATTACTGTAAAAGTTTCATATTTTTCTGAACTGTTTTAGTATTTTTTTTAATATTTTAATAATTAAACAACAACAAAATCAGGGAAAAATAATAAATGATCCCCAAAACTTCTGGAACATTAACCATAGTTTTCTAACATGATATAGAGCCTATTGTAAGGGTTTTGGATATTTGTTACTATTGGAACTATTTCTTATATGTTTCAATATTAATTAAGCAATAAAATCATAATTAATAGTAAACGATTAAGGAAAATTTATTAAACTTTTTATTTATGATTAATATGTAATATATGATATTCTGATAAGGTTTTGTAATTTTCGGACATGTGTAGCTATTTATTATCTATTTAAACAATTAAACAATCATTAAATCGGGAAAAATATACACCCTATTTATTTATCTTCAACAAAATAAAATACAAAATAAGCATAAAACAGTAATATAAATGCATGAAACTTCATCAACTATTTTTACCCAATGTATGGGTTATCCGAGAATTTTCCCAGAATTTATTGACTGAAAAAGTATTTTATGTGAATTATTTCCCTATTTTATTGTAATAACTATAGTAATTCGATAAAAATAAGTTATTTTTTGAATATTTCCAGAACTTCTTATTTTATTGATGGGATTCTGAGAAAAATCAGGTTTATACATAAAATGAGTTTTAGATAGTTTGGTGGATTTAATTTGTTTCATTCATGAATTTGAGACTTTTAACAACATACCTTGATGAATGATTCAAGAGGGATGAAGATTTGAGTATAATGGAAATTGAGAGTGAGATGATTTTGGCTGCAATTTAGATCTTTCTTGGATAAATTTCGAAATTGAGAGTGAGAGAAAGAATAGAGAGGGTTTGAGTGGTGATGAGAATATGTGCTGAGAGAAATAAAAGGAAAACAAAGATAATGAAAGTGTGAGTGGGAGACCATGAGAATAATTAGGTGAGTGGTGTATGTTTTGTCTTTGCTTTTGGTGGTCTTCATAATTTGCCACTAACACAAGCATCTTTTATATAACACTAATTAATATAAAAGTTTTATAAAATTTAATGTAGAGTTTATAAAAATAGAGTTTTATAAAACATAGGTTATCCATTATTGATTATAACAATCTACTTTGATTTGAAGTTTAATTAAATCATTCAAGTTTGATTCTTTTAATTTAATTAGAGCATCTTGATTTGATTTGATTTTAATATGGTATCATAATTTAATTTGATTATAGTTATAACGTTGTACTATGCTATATTGCTATTAACGTCAATTTATATCGTAGTGTATGGGTTTTGATCCTATTAGCGTCAAGTGATCTTGAGTAGGGTTTATTAAATTTCCAATTGGGTTGGGTTGACCCGAATCCATTTTAGGCGGATGTCACACCTGATACATTTTGTCATTTTAAATTTCGGATCATTCTTTTCTATTCTGGGAACCTTTAAAAATTTCAGAGGAATCTCATTTAAAATATACTTTCGGTCAAAAATAAGAAATAACCTAACATTCACTAGTATAGTGGAGTCAGGGTCGATCATGCGGTCAAAAATAAGAAATAACCTAACATTCACTAGTATAGTGGAGTCAGGGTCGATCCACAGGAGCTACGTGGTTAGCCTAGATGAGAGATTACCAACTAATAGTGTCACAGCTATAGTCGGAGGAACTAATTTCTATCTGTCTACCTTGAAACAATATTCAAACACCCAAGCCAAGCTTAGCTATGTCCAAATGACCTAGTTACTTTCTGAACTCAGAAGTACATCTCTGAATCAGAAGCAATTGAAGGCATTCAAACTAGCAAAAACCAAGCAAGCATAAACTAGCTAATAACCAACAGTTCTATGAGACAGTTAATAGCCAAGGTTTAATGCCTAACCTAACCAAGTTAGCTACTGTTTTCAGCAAAGGAAAACAGTCCCAACCAAGTTACAAATAAAAGCCACACACAAATAAACAACCAAAGCACAAACTAACATCCAAAATACCGAAAAATCAATATTTAATGTAACCGAATGATTTCATTCACTCAAACCAATATCCAACATCAAATCAGTAACCAAACACTACTAAAAACAGAACCCTAAGCTGAAGATCAATGGTTGTCACACCCAAAGATTCAACTCAAAGCTTACAAATGTTTAACTAAAATGAAATAAAATCTAAAACATGAAAATACCAAATGATGGCTTCTGAAATGGAATCCTCGAGTCAAAGAGCTTCTAGGTCGATGTTTACACCAGGTCTTTGCTGGGGTTTTCGGCTGGAAATGCCTCTATTTATAGTTGCAAATTTCCCGTGACCGCGCCGCGTATAAGTGAAATCCGCGGCGCGCGTACTTATCCGTTCCCCGTTTTTTCGTCATTCAAATGTGTTCCACCACCTTACGCCCGCGTCGCGCAGAAGATAAATCCGCGGCGCGCGTACGTCTTCTCTTGATTTTTCATTCTTTCCATACTTTTTCCTTTTGTACACTTTTAGTCCCTGTTTCTGTTCTTTTTCTCCAGACAAGTCCTGACACGAAAAGTGAGAATACCCATGCATATTTGATATAATTTTACCAAGAACAGGGCTCAACAACGCCTAAAATACTTGATATCACTAGGCGTTGTCAAACACCCCACACTTGTGCCTTGCTTGTCCCCAAGCAAGAGAGTTTTTAACAAATTGTAATAGAGAATCGAACAATTTTTTACTGTGTTTAGTTTCAAAGTTTATTGCTCTTCGAGTTAGAATGGAATAGTTCGTGAAAACATAACTGAGTTGTTCTTTGGAATTCATGGCTTTCTAAAGAACCCTTGATTACAAACTTTCTGTCCACAATGAAGTGTACTTACTCGTTCAGATTCTAAAGGCCATTAAGGAATTGTCCATGACTTTCGATGTTGTCCGTGTAGCGAGCTTTCAGAAATACCATCCCAGACCAGACGATCTTAGGTGGTAAGGTGCATAAAGCCCACCCATTTTAGACCTACCGGCTCGAACAACAAGGGCCACTGATTGACTTTTCCTTCCTAAATTCCAATCCTAAAACGACTCAATCTTCTAATCTCGTAGAACTCAACTTATTTGACTAACTAATAGCATGATCACAAATAAATAGTATTTCTTGAAAAATACTAATGCTATCACAATCACAAACCATTCATTTCAAAATTGCAATTCATTAAAAAAATTTGAAAAATATTGCTAAAAATTGAAAAATTGATCATTTCTGCAAAAATTTCAAAAATATCTCTTTCGACCGTCCACACCCCACACTTAAAACCGTACAACGTCCCCGTTGTATAAAAATTAATTCAAAACAAGGGAGAAAGAGTTACCCCTTTTTGGACGATGGACTGCTTGGTGCTCAATATCACAGGTATAATGCGTACAAAAAGATCCCCGATTCATATGCTGGAGTTGTAGCGCTACAGTAGGACACGCCGGTGGTCAAGACGAGTGGAGGGGGCACGGTGACCCCACACTTGTCTGAGACAACTCCCTCTCAATTTGGTATATCATGCACAACTTAACAAATAAATTAAAACACACATGACAGAAAAAATAATATACAGATAGATGTGTCATAAGTTTATACATACATCCCAAAAAGAAAAAAAAAGAAAAAGAGAAAAAAGAAAAAGGTACATCAATCACTACCAGGCGGCCTGGAGGGTCCGGCCTCGTGATCGTGGGACCTGGCTGGGAATGGTCGAGGGTGTCTGCCCTGGGCCGATGCGGTCTGGATAAGTACCTCCCCGATCCACTCGAGCTGGTCCAAGACTCTCGTGAGCTGACCCTCAATCCGCGTGACTCTGGCCTCCAGCCGTCTGAGGGCTGGTGAGTCATCCTGCTGTGGCTGCGGCTGTGCAGGCTCTGGTGCTGGCGGCTCTGGCCTCCGGCGTCTCCTGCCGGGCTGGGCGTATGCAGGCTGGGGTGCCTCAGGAGGCTCGATCGGGGCCCGGATGTACTTCCCCGGGCGCTGCAGCTCAATGAGCCGCATCCTCTCCAACGTGCGTGCTGTAGTGCGCGATGGAAGCAGAGCAGTCAAAGAAGCTGCCACGGGGGCAGTAAGGATGCCATAGGAACGGGCCAGGCGAGTAATAAAATACCCCCTGGCGAGTGGACTGCTGGTGGAGGCGCCGGTAGAGTGAGTGGAGAGAGCGGTCGCAAGGGCGAAAGGGAGGTGGAGGAACCTGGATGGGTCGAGGAGGACCCACAAAAATGTCACGTCGTCCCCCGACACCTTCTCGCCTCCCTCCCGCTGCATGATGGAGGTGGAGACGATCCGGTGCATGAGACGGTGAAGTGGGTCGCGGAGGTGACTCTCCCTCGAAGTCCCTGCCTCGTACATCACATTGGACAGCGGTGTCCAAACCTCCATGTTGGGAGGGCGCTCCGGCTCCCCCTGAATGCACGACCCGAAGAATCGGGTGAAATAGCGATGCTGGAGGTCCTGCTCAGTATAGATACCTGTGCGCCTCCCAAACTCCCGGAGGTTGCACTCCCTGTGCTCACCTCCCAAGCGAAAACGTACGAGCCTGGAACGCGGGTCTCCCGCCCTGGGAGAGAAATGGACCGTAGACAGGAACTCCAGGAGAAGCTCTGTGTAGACCACATCCTCGTCAGTGGCCATGATCCGGTCCCAACCTCTGCACGTGAATGACGCCTCCTCGTGGGTCCAGGTGCGATGTAAGAACGGCTCGATCGCACCCCAGAGTCCTGCGTCTCTAAGAATATCTCGATCAATGATCGTCGCCTCTAACACCCGGCGACTCCTCAAAGCATCCCTCCGCGAGGTATACTCAACAGAACTGGCCAGCTCCGCGGGGAACTGGAGGAAAGCGTGCTCCATTCTGAACATCATCTACAAAAAGAAAATATATCCACAAAACAAAAATTTTTGCAAAATCAGTCTCTTTTCTTCCCCACCGCACCGCGGCGCGGCCCAAGAGCAATGGCGCGGCGCGGCGTACGCCTGTTTTGAAAACCCGGGATCAAATCCCCATTTTAACCTGCTATATCTCATTTTAATCATACCACAAGGTAGCCTAAGTGCCGACTAGCTCATCTAGGGTGTCCATTTGGCAAAACAAACACCCGATGGGCTAGCATTAGTGATTCTAAGTTTTTGAACTTTTTGGAATAAAACCCTAAAATTAACTACCTAATAACTAGTTTAAACAGCTGATAGATAGTTAAAAGAGCATACCTTGGTAGTAGAAACACAATAAGCAAGAAAAAATGCAAGAAATTTTTGATCACCAGAGCTCCGAGTCGTGTGATTTGAGTTGTGAGCCGCGGCTCACCGTATAAGGGCAAAAACCGTCTGATCGTTTCCCGCGGCGCGCATTTCTCGTTTCCGCGACGCGCGTGTCGCCAAATCAACCCCTGCGCATTGGGTTGAGTTTCGAACCCGCGTCGCGCAATTCAAAAATCCGCGGCGCGGTCTTGAAGATTTCAAAACTTTTCACATGACCCCACACTTGCTTCAGACCACTAATACCTGCAAAGGATTGATGTATTTTCTAAATTAATCCTAAGAAATATGAAACCTACTTATGACACGATGGGTTGCCTCCCAACAAGCGCTAAGTTTAACGTCTTCAGCCAGACGTGCTGCTCCTTCTACAGCTACGGTGGATCGTACTCCTTCTTCCTTTGCTGATTTTCAGTCACCACCGTCCTTTCACTGACCCACTGCCCTTCAAACTTTCCTGGGTCGAATGGCTTGTTGGTTCTCCTGTTGGTGCCTAGTTGCTGTTTTCTGATTAACTCTCGTGAATGCTTGGAGGTAGCTTTGAACCTCCAAGCTCGGTCCTTCCTTCTATATCTCTTCAAAATCACTGGCTTGACATGAAGCGCGTCCAGTGCCGCTTCCAGTAATTGTTTCACACCTCGGTTGCTAGTATCTCGCATGCTATCATCAGGTTGCAATTTTGGCTTGCAGTACCAATAAAATTTTTCCAATCGAATGGGATCGGAAGGCAACATGTCAGGATGCTTCCATATGTCCTCATCGATGGTATTGATTACATCTAATTTTCCATTCATGAATGGATCATGAGTGGTGCTAAAATCATGTTTATTGTTTTCAAATATCAATTCGTCAGCATCAACTTCTTGATCATCGTCCAACAGGTGGATCGGAACCAAGAGTGAGTAACTTATTTGATCTGATGGTGGTACAAAGTCACCCATCACCGGATCCTTGCTTTCAAATTTCTCAAAATTTTCAAAAATTATAGGGTCAGGGGTAATATTGTCATCTACACCCCCTTCCTCAAAAACATCAACAATTTCAACAAATTCGGGAATTGTTGGGCTGGGATCTATACTGTCACTTACAGTCCCCTCCACAACATCCTCATCAACCAAATTGTCTGATGATGGTACAGATTCACTCATCACCAGCTCAACATTCTCAAAACCCTCAAAAACATCAAAAGCTGTTGAGTCAAAGGTAGCATTGTCACCTACAACCTCTTCCTCAACAACTGTTTCGACCATCTCAATGGTCTCTTGACTTTCCCACGGTGTATGCCCTTCCATCACATATTCAGGTGATGCAAGTTCACACACATTATTATTGGTAATAAAATCACTCGCCTCCGGTTCTGGCGAAGGTGGTGAACATTTCCAATTTTCCTCCATCTTATCTAAAGAAGCTTGCAATTTTTCAAGAGCTTCAGCCTGGTCCTTCTGCTCGTGGTAGTTGTTATACATGAATACCCAAAGTTGGGCCCAAGTTACAGAATTTTCAGGTTGAGATGACTCCTCGGTCCGCCATCCATTGTCATCGGGTGATCCATTGTAGCAATCATCCTCGTAATAGGTGTCGGTCGGATTTTCATAATAATCATACTGATCCGGGTACATGTAATCACCAATCATAAGGATGTACACATACCAAAAATCAGCAAACTAAAATCAAACATCAAAATCAGAAACTAAGTCCTACAAATCACCTAATCTAAGCGCACAGCTCCCCGGCAACGGCGCCAAAATTTGACGTGCACGCAGAGGTCGTCATGCGGTCAAAAATAAGAAATAACCTAACATTCACTAGTATAGTGGAGTCAGGGTCGATCCACAGGAGCTACGTGGTTAGCCTAGATGAGAGATTACCAACTAATAGTGTCACAGCTATAGTCGGAGGAACTAATTTCTATCTGTCTACCTTGAAACAATATTCAAACACCCAAGCCAAGCTTAGCTATGTCCAAATGACCTAGTTACTTTCTGAACTCAGAAGTACATCTCTGAATCAGAAGCAATTGAAGGCATTCAAACTAGCAAAAACCAAGCAAGCATAAACTAGCTAATAACCAACAGTTCTATGAGACAGTTAATAGCCAAGGTTTAATGCCTAACCTAACCAAGTTAGCTACTGTTTTCAGCAAAGGAAAACAGTCCCAACCAAGTTACAAATAAAAGCCACACACAAATAAACAACCAAAGCACAAACTAACATCCAAAATACCGAAAAATCAATATTTAATGTAACCGAATGATTTCATTCACTCAAACCAAAATCCAACATCAAATCAGTAACCAAACACTACTAAAAACAGAACCCTAAGCTGAAGATCAATGGTTGTCACACCCAAAGATTCAACTCAAAGCTTACAAATGTTTAACTAAAATGAAATAAAATCTAAAACATGAAAATACCAAATGATGGCTTCTGAAATGGAATCCTCGAGTCAAAGAGTTTCTAGGTCGATGTTTACACCAGGTCTTTGCTGGGGTTTTCGGCTGGAAATGCCTCTATTTATAGTTGCAAATTTCCCGTGACCGCGCCGCGCATAAGTGAAATCCGCGGCACGCGTACTTATCCGTTCCCCGTTTTTTCGTCATTCAAATGTGTTCCACCGCCTTACGCCCGCGTCGCGCAGAAGATAAATCCGCGGCGCGCGTACGTCTTCTCTTGATTTTTCATTATTTCCATACTTTTTCCTTTTGTACACTTTTAGTCCCTGTTTCTGTTCTTTTTCTCCAGACAAGTCCTGACACGAAAAGTGAGAATACCCATGCATATTTGATATAATTTTACCAAGAACAGGGCTCAACAACGCCTAAAATACTTGATATCACTAGGCGTTGTCAGAACCTCGTTAAAAACTTATTTTCGGCATATTCAAAAATTTTCGGAGGAACCTCGTTAAAAACTTATTTTCGGCATATTCAAACATTTTCGGAGGAACCTCGTTGAAAACATATTTTCGGATCAAAAAATTTTCTGAGCCACCTCGTTTAAATATCTCATTTAAAATATACTTTCGGACTCCTCAAAACTCATTTTTTGAAAAATAAAATTTCGGATTGATCAAATTTTCGGTGTTCCCATATTTTTTGATCAGCCTCGTTTCAAAAATGATTTTCTAAACATAAGAATTTTCGGTACTCTAAAATAATTTTTGGAGGAACCTCGTTTGAAATTATTTTTCTGAATCCAAAAATTTTCGAAGGAACCTCATTAAAAACATATTTTCGGCATATTCAAAAATTTTCGGAGGAACCTCGTTAAAAACTTATTTTCGGCATATTCAAACATTTTCGGAGGAACCTTGTTAAAAACTTATTTTTGGATCAAAACATTTTGTGAGCAACCTCGTTTAAATATAAATTTCCGTTCTTTCAAAGTCTTCTGATCAATCTCATTTAGATTCAAATCTCGATATGCTTACATTTTCGGTATGAATCAATTTCAGAAGAATCACCCATCTTCGGCGTGCATCAATTTTCGGTACGCACAATTTTATGAGCAATGCTTAACATAAGGTACACACTATGCAGTCAATCTCGGGAGATAGCGCCGAGATAGCGTTTCTCGGGCTTAGGCCGAGATAAAAATCAAAATCTCGCTCAATAATCTCGCCAGCGAGAATCTCGCCGAGATTTGCCGAGATTTGCCGAGATAATGTCCGAGATTTGCCGAGATTTGCCGAGATTTACTTTTCGGAAGATGTGAATGCATTAAACGATGTTGACTCGGATGCCGAACCCATGGATTGCGATTAGATTTATGTTTGACACGTTGACACTTTTCATATTAGAATACTATCTTTTCATATTAGAATACTATCTATGTTTTATGTAACATTTTTATGCAACTTTTTGTGATATTAATTCTACGTAGTATTAATAGTCTAAAAGTAACAAAAAAAAGCCCCCCCGCTATACCACCGCTATACCACCGCGATAAACGCTAAATCAAATCTCGCTAGGTGACCGCTATAAGGTTTATGGCCGAGATAACTGCATAGGGTACACACTTTCTATCTCCTTCAAACTTCTGTATCTCTCATATTCCTTTAACCCGAAAACGACCAATTTAATGCTAGGAGTGTGAATTAAATTTCGTTACACTTAAATATCCAATAATGAGAAATTTAATTTACTAGAATAATTTTAAGTCTCACTAACCGCAATATGACGTGCCAGTTTCTGATTGCACCATTCTCACTTATCATGGCTTGGCATTAAATGCCAAGCCACACCTTTTTCTGACACGTCCCCTCACGTTTCTTCAGATGGTTTCTGAATTTAAAAAATTCCATATATAACCGTTCCATCTCACTCTTCTCCCTCTTCATCTTCTTCATACTCCTTTCATCTTCCTCATATCCTCCAAGATTCGTGCTCTCACCAGACGCAATCACTTGGCATTTTTTCAAGACATCTACGCTGTCTGCCGATTGACATCTCCGACCTAGGGTTTCGCTAGCTTCTGGTCCAGCATCTTTTCTTTGCCGCCGCTGCTTCTCTTCTACTGCTTCTTTCTAGGGTTTTCGCAACCCTTCTCCTTCCTCTCTGATCCAGCACCTCCCGATCTCCGCTCCTCGCTGCCGTTGCCATCTTCTCTCCTTATTCTTTCTATTACTTCTCTCCTTCTGCTAGTAAGGTAACCATCTCCTTCTTTACAATTTGTCATTAACTGTGTATACAAGTGTTCTTCATGTTCTTAAGGAAACTCAAGATTTTTGACATATTTTGTTTAGAAATATTTGTGCATTTGTGTTATGGCCACCTCGTCAAAGAGTCCCACCGAATATGCCGGTGATGATATTGTTACAATGGCCCCATGCAACTTTTCGGCTCCAAGAGATTCGACCATTTTTAATGAACACTTATAAGTAGTAATTCACCATCTGTCCAGACATTCATTACTCGAGCATTCTTTGCTCCCCCTGCCATTCTAGTAAATCTGTTGGAGCAAACTGTGCTCTCTGCCAAGAAACAGGATAATCACTATATAATCACTCTATCCAATGGCATAGAGGTACCCTAAGATAAGAATATATTTGCAGCAGCTCTTGAACTCAAGTATCATTTTACCCAATTCGATCATCCAACCCAGGCTGAACTTATCACAATGCTATATCGACTGGGTTATGAATACAAGCTGGAAAACCTGTCTCAATTCAAAAAGGGTAGCATCTCACCCTTGTAGCAATGCTTAGTGCACTTTTGCATTAAGTGCTTAACCGAGAAGATAGGTGGAACCAATCAACTGAGCAGGAGGATGATCGAGCTACTTTGGAGTTCATACACGGGCAAAGTGGTTGACCTTGCTGTGATCCTATTCAAAGACTTTTTGTGTTACATTCCTGCATCTCAAAAGATCTAAATAAGATCCATTCAGCCAGGTTTTGAGCAATGTGTATCAAACAACTTTACGCCATATTCAAAGTTCTGATCCCCGCAACCGCAGATGATACTTTGCTGCAGATGCCTGTAGGTAAAGCCTATACACCTCGTTCAGATCAAGTTTTCGTTATACTCAGAAGGTTACCAAAAGCTTTCTTAGACATTGGTGATCTATCAAGCTGACTCCTCATCAAACACAAATCCCTTAATAAAATGCGGAACCATACCCTCCGAGACCACTAAAAGACGAACTGGCACCGAAGAAAGGGAAAAAGAACACTGCTGAAGCCCCAGCAGCCAAACAACCGAAATCAAAGAAGCGGAAGAAAACAACTGTACACTTTCTCTTCCTTTATCTCTAAATAATTGCACATTTCGGTATATGTTCAATGCTAAAATTTTGGTATGCTCTAAATGCAATTTCAGTATACTTAATAAATTTTAGTACCATCCGTCATTTGTTAAATCTCGGTATCATGAACTTGTCGGTGTAATACATTTTTGGTAACCCATCCAGAAAAATACATTTTCGGTACTCTATTTTTTTAGTATCTCATCCAGAAAAATACATCTTCGGTACTTTGAATTTTCGGTATCCCATTTAGAAAACCAATTTTCCTAATAACATATTACTTATTTTATATGAGTCACAACAAAATACCTTGTTATCAACATGTTGATTATCGTTATTGACATTTTGGAAATCCAGATTTTTATTTGGTTAAATTGTTTAAATCCTTGATTTAATTCAATTTGCGTAACAAAAATCTATGATTTTTGGGAATCCGTACTAAGTGTCTAGTCATACATTGTGCTTCTGTGTGACATAAAGTCTGTGACCTAAGGTATGTGTTATCTAAGGAATGTGTTTCCCCTATGAGCTAGCTAATGTTTTGTGCATTTTCAGCCATTTACTTGGGAACTTCAAGACTCTGAGTCCGAGGAGGAAAAACAGAACTCTCTGGAAAAATTAAAAGAGGCCGAAAAACAGAAAGTGCCCACAATAGAAAAAGAAACCGAAAAATTGAAAGGAAAGGAAAAAGTCACCCCAGTTCCACCAACTGCCAGTGAATTTAAAAAGTGGAGATAAAATACAGCAGTGAAAACCCAAACCCACATGGAAGCCAAGTTGAAGGCACGATTTGAAGGGTGAAATGTTGATCTCTTGATCGTAGATTCCATTTGCCCTTCACTGGATTCGGACCATGAAAAAGTGAAACAAGAACGAACCCGTCTTACAGATGAAGTAGCAACAATCAACCAATTTTTGGCATTTGAACTATCTAAGATTGTCACTGAATTGAAATTCATGCTTGATGAAAATGAGAAAGTCTGGGACAATGTGGCCTCTCACATTGCACTAATGACTTGGGATAGATTCCTAGCCAAGGAAGCCGAACGAACTAAACCTACCATTACCAAGCCAACTTCGGAACCAATTATTCAAGACCCATCCAAGATCCTCCATGCTACCCTAAAAAATCCTTCTCATTCTTCACCGACCCAGCAAGGCTCTCCTAAAGCTCAATCAGGAGCCCATATCCACTTCTCGGGTACCATTTCGAAGATAATCGGTGAATCTGTCTTCCGTACAGATCGGGATGTTGACAATCTAAAGTTTACCAAGGTTATGGAAATTGACATAAGTGAATCCAACTCTGCTGCTCCCTCATTCAAAAAACCTACTGAAATTCCTCCTCTAAAATCTTCGGTGCCCCATGAAAAAGATCATGAACTTCATGGAAAGATTGATTCCCTTCACAATGGTCACTGAATTAAAAGCATCTCAATCTCAAGATGCTTTGGTAAAGGAGATTTCGGATCTCAGGCAGAAAGTTGAAGCCGTTGAGAAAAATGAGTTAGTCATGGAAGATGCAATAAAGGAATCCCTCTCGAAAGGCTTGAGGGAAATTGATGACAAACGGCAACAAGATGGCGAGGCCATTCTGAAGAAAGCTCAAGAGATGATGACCGAAGTTCATCCTGTCAAGAAGGACCTTGAAAGTTTATATCAAACTCTTGACGATCGCATCAAGTCTTTCTTCGGGGATGTCGAAAAGTATCTCCTAGGCATTCTAAAGGAGAATGGATCACTTCGAGCCACTCACATCCTACTCCTTCAACTGCTCACTAACACTCTTTAGAAAATAACTAAATCCATTCATGGTCCCATCGATCAAGTAAAAATTGCTACCGGTTTGATGTTAGAAACCAACAATACTTTCAAGGAGGTCACCTCCAAATTCATTTCAACAAAGATTCAGAACTACTAAAAGAATCTCATGACTAAGCTTGAATCCATCCTCATGCGCCTGCCTGTGACCCCTTCAAAAGCCGAAGGAGCCCCAGGAACAGGTGCAACACTCGATGTACTTTAAAACATATATTATATAGCAAAATATAATACAAGGGTATATGTTACAAGTAAGAGGCACACAAGTGGTATCTGGGAATACGAACTCTCCCCAAAGCTGGGCTGCTCCTATCATCTGCTCTAACCCCGAATCACATCTTTCCCCTTAGTGGGGTCTATAGTACCTGCAATGTTAATATCAACAGGGGTGAGCTACACAAGCTCAGTGAATAATCGATATGGTCTCAACCACAAGTACCGGGTATGTGACCCCACGGAAAGGTGGTCCCAATCACATATACCGGTGATGTGGCCCCACAGGAAAAGTAACACTAAGCCACACAGGCTCCATAGTCATATAATACATAGGGAAAGCTTCGATTACTCACCGAGATGAAATATTATCAATCTTGAGATCAAATCGAATGCCACTTCTAATTCTGAATGTAGTAATCTTAGCCTTTTATAAAGCTAAGAGCCTTGCTTCCAAATCCTAGTTGCCTCGAATGTTGATGCTTATCACTCGATGTATAGAATGATGTTTGAGGTGTGTGAAAAATGAAGAAGTTGGACCTCTATTATTTATAGGGATGTAAAACACTATTCACGACATCATCGCTTACATTATCTCACTATTCAGGATGTAAGCGCTTACATCATCGAGAACTACTCCCGGAGACACTATTCATGCTAGAGTTACTATTCATCCCGGAGTTACTATTCACGACTTTTTTTTGTTGAAAAACGGTCGTTACAAGTTCTCCCATTTATAAGATTCCGTCCCCGGAATCAAGCAAACAATTGGGGGTACTTCGCCTTCATTTCCTCTTCGGCTTCCCAAGTCACATTTGAGCCCTTATGCTATCGCCACGTTACTTTCACCATGCTAATGTTCTTATTACGCAGCTGTCTCACTTTTCGGTCTAATATCTTTTCTGGCTGCTCCGAGTACCTCAACTTTTCATCTATCTCAATTTCAGGTAAAGACAGTCGGTGGGAATCATCAAACAAAGTCTTCCTCAATTACGACACATGGAAAACATCATGAATGCCTCTTAACTCATCGGGTAGCTCTAATCGGTATGCCACAGCTCCTACCTTCTGTAATACATGGAACGGACCAATGAAGCGCGGACTCAGCTTCCCTTTTTTTCCAAAACGAATCAAAACTTTCCACGGAGAAACCTTAAGCATCTCCATGTCACCAACCTGAAACTCAATAGGTTTCACTCGACGATCAGCATACTGCTTTTGGCGGTTTTGAGCAACCTTCAAATGTTCTCGAATTTCTAGAATCTTCTCTTCAGTTTGGGCGACAATCTCTGGTCCGGCTAACGGCTTTTCCCCTAACTCTGTCCAACAGGTCGGGGTACGACATGGTGCTCCATACAATGCCTCGTATGGCGCCATCTGGATGCTGGAGTGGTAACTATTATTGTATGCAAATCCTACCAAAGGTAGGTGGTCCTCCCAACTCCCGCCAAAATCTATAACACATGCACGACGCATATCCTCCAATATCTGAACAGTCCTCTCACTCTGTCCGTCAGTCTGAGGATGATAGGCAGTACTCATCAAAACTTTCGACCCGAACTGCTCTTGGAGACGTTGCCTAAACCAAGAAATAAATCGGCTATCTCGGTCAGATATAATGGAGGATGGTACACCGTGTCGACAGTCCACTTCATCGATATATAGATTTTGGCTAATTTTCCGACTTGATAACTCTCACATATGGGTATGAACTGAGCAGATTTGGTCAGTCAGTCTACGATTACCCATATTGCATCGTGTCCACATGGCGTCCGAGGAAGTTTTGTCACAAAGTCCATGGTGACCTCGTCCCACTTTTTCATTGGGACAGATAAAGGAAAAATTTGTCCATATGGGTTTTGATGATTGGAGTTTACTTGAAAACATGTTTGGCACCGTTCCACATATATTCCTTTGTCTCGCTTCATCCCCGGCCACTAATACAACGATTTCAACATCCGATACATTTTGGTACTACCCGGATGTACAGCATACCAGGAACAATGAGCATCTTCGAGGAGTAACTTCCGTGCCTCACCCTGCTTTGGCACCTATACTCGACCTCTAATGGTCTTCAATCGCTGAGAATCTTCCTCAAGTTGGTTAATATAGCTAACCATGCGTTCACTTTTTACATCTTCTAGGCTGCCCGAATCAGCTCAGGTAGTCGACTGACTATGATCATACAAGCAGACACAATCCTAATGGGTCTTTCTTTTCGACTGAGAGCATCTGCAACTACTTTCGCCTTCCCAGGATGGTACAAAATCTCGTAGACATAATATTTAAGTAAGTCCATCCACCTTTGTGACACGCCTAGGTCATCGTGCGGTCAATAATAGTAAAAATAACCTAACAAACACTAGTATAGCAATAGTCAGGGTCGATCCACAGGAGTTACGTGGTCAAGGTAGGTAACAGATTACCAACTGTAGTCACTCTACAGCCAGAGGATCTAGTTTCCGACTTTTTCCAAAAACAGTCCCAAAACCATAAAATCCAACAAATCCAAATCAAGCATAAACTAAACTAAAATCAAACCAACACTTAACAATAATCACTTACTGAAATCAGAAATGTAATTCAGAAGTAATCAAGATCAAATCAACACAATCAAACATTCAAACATCCAAAAGCATAAAAACCATAAAAAGAGCAATTAACAATATCCGAATGATTAACTATTAAAAAACTCAGATCCAACTTGTTGCAAAACAGAAAACATAAACTTTTAGAAACAAAAAACTAATGCCAATGATTTTCACACCCAATAACACTAGCCAAAGCTATCAAAAGTACTAAACTACTTTGAAATTAAAAGAGAAAAACATAAATACCAATAATGGTCGACTGAAAACTGAAACTCAGAGTCAAAAAAGCCTTGGGGGTCGTTCCTATGTCAGGTCTTTGCTACTGATTTCGACCTAAAACCCTCTATTTATAGTTTTGAAAAATAAAGGACCGCGCCGCGCGTACTTAGATTCTACGGCGTGCGTACGAATTCATCCCCGTTCTTTCGGCATTTGAATCTTCTACACCGCCTCATTGCTGACTCAGCACGTCACGCCATATACATATCTGCGGCGTGCATGCGAATTCGACTGTTTTGTCTTTATCTTCAAACTTCTTCTATTTTGTACGGTGTTTACATCATTTCTTTCCAAACAAGCACTGACACAAAAAGTGAGAATACCACAACATATATGATATAAATTCACCAATAATAGGGCTCAACAACGACTAAAATACTTGATATTACAAGGCGTTGTCAAACACGCCACACTTGTGTCTTGCTTGTCCCCAAGCAAGAGAGTTTTTAACAAATTCTAATAGAGACTCAAACATTTTTGAATGCGTTTAATTTCAAAGCTTATTGCCTTAAGAGTTAGAGTGAAATAGTTTGTGAAAACATAATTGGAATATTCTTTGGAATTCATGACTTTCTAGAGAACCCTTGATTAGAAATTTTCTCTCCACAACGAAGTGTACTTACTCATTTAGATTCTAAAGGCCATCAAAGAACCGTCCATGACATTCGATGTTGTCCGTGTAACGAGCTTTCAGAAATACCATCCCAGACCAGACGATCTTAGGTGGCAAGGTGCATAAGGCCCACCCATTTTAGACCTACCGGCTCGAACACCAAAGGTCACAGATTGACAATTCCCTCCTAAATTCCAAACTTAAAACATCCCAATATTCTAACTCTTAAAACTCAACTTATTTGACTAAACAGATAGCATGATAACCAGTACATAGTATTTCTTGAAAAATACCAATGCCAAAACATTCAGAAATCATTCGTTTCAATATTACAACCTATTAAAATTTTTGAAAAAGTTGCTAAAATTTTTGAAAATCAGTCATTTCCTGCAAAAATTTCAAAAAACTACTCTTTCGACCGTCCACACCCCACACTTAAAACCGTACAACGCACTTGTTGTACAAAAATTAATTTCAAAACTAGGGAGAAAGAGTTACCCCTTAGACGGTAGATCGCTTGATGGTACTTGGTTGTCACAGGTACGATAAACACGAACAAAAGTCCTCGACTCAGAATTCAGGAGTGGTAGCGCAACAGTGAAATACGCCAGTGGTCAAGGCAAGTGGATGGGGCACGGTGACCCCACACTTGCCTGAAGCAACTCCTCCATTTGGTATTACATGCATAACTCACAAAAAACATTAAATGCAAACTAAACAAACAAATAAATATAAACACGCAAAAGATAAAGATAGTGTCATAAATACAGTACATATATCCCAAAAAAGATAAGAAAATAAATACATCAATCGCCACCTGGTGGCCTAGAAGGACCTGCCTCGTGATCGTGGGCTCGGGATGGGAATGGTCAGGGGCGCTGTCCCTATGTTGAAATCATCTGTAGAAGTACCTCCCCGATCCAGGGGCGCTGTCCCTATGTTGAAATCATCTGTAGAAGTACCTCCCCGATCCACTCCAACTGATCCTCCATCCTCGCAACCCTGGCCTCCAATCGATGGATGGTCAATGTCTCCTCCTGCTGTGGCTCTGGCTCTGGTAGTGGAACCCTCTGGCGACGCTCGGAGGTCCCTCCTCACGGGCTGGTCATGGTGCCCTCGGTGCCTCCGTCATCTCTCTCACAAAATGCCCTCACCGTGGCTGATGGATCAGGGGCATGTTCTCCAGAGCTCGCACCGATGTGTGAACTGGAGGGATAGCTGTCAGGGAAGCCATGGTGGTAGCAGTGAGTAACAGGTAAGTTTGGGCCAGGAGGGTAATTTAATGCCCGTCGGCCAACGGACTGCTGGCTAACGCACCCACTGCCCGGGTGGATAGAGAAACTGCCAAGGCGTACGAGAGGTGGAGGAACCTGTAGGGGTCAAGGAGCACCCACATATAAGTCATGTCCTCACCGGACTCCTTCTCACCCCCTCCTTGTGCATGAGAGAAGTGGAGATGATATGGTGCATGAGCTGATGAAGCGGGTTGTGGAGGTGGCTCTCCCTGGCCGACCCCGCCTCGAAGTACACGTTGACAACGTGGCCCAAACAACTGCATTGGCATCCCGTGCGGGCTGCCCCTGAAGACATACGTGAAGGAATGGCGTGAAATGTTGGCTCTGGAGATCCGCCTCCGTGTATATACCTGTGCGTCTCCCAAACTCCCTAATACTGCACGCCTTGGGGGCTCCCCCTAATCTGAATCGGACTAGCCTGGATCGGGCCTCCGTCGAGCCTGGTGCGTAGCAGACCGTGGAGAGAAACTCCAAGAGAAGCTCGATGAATAATATATCCTCCTGGTTGGCCATAAGCCTGTCCCATCCATGACACGTGAATGTGGCCTCCCCATGGAACCACGTACGATGAAGAAAAGGCTCGATCTCGGCCCAGAGCCTGGCCGTCCAAAGAATATCCCGATCGATGATTGTCGCCTCGAAAACCCGGCGACTGATAAGTGCATCCCTCCTCGAAACATACTCGGCAGAACTCTCCAGTCCCTCGGGGAACTAGAGAAAAGGATGGTCGCGTCTGAAAGCCATCTGCACAAAAACCAGCCACACAAAACAAACATTTTTTGCAAAATAAGTCCTTATCTCTCCCACCGAACAGCGACGCGGCCCAAGAACCAGGGCGCGACGCAGCGAGCAACTGTTGCGAAATCCAACCCTATTCTCACTGATTTTCACCTATTAACTCGATCCAAACACACTACAAAGTAGCCTAAGCACCGACTAGCCCCTCTAGGGTGATCATTTGGCAAACAAAACACCTTACGAGCCAGCATTTCCGATTTTTAAGTTTTTCAATTTTTGAGAAATCAACCAATTTCACAGCCTAATCGCTAGTTCTAACAAGTAAAAACTAGTTAGAATGATGTACCTCGATAGTAGGAATAAAATGAACGAGAAAAATGCGAGAAAAACGTCGGATGATCGGAGCTCTGAGGCGCGGCGTGGGTGATGTGTGTGAATAGTGAATGCGACGTACCTTATAAAGGAAGCATCCGACCGATCGATTCCCGCTTCGTAGGAAAGGCATGACCGCGGCACCCATGTTCCCAAATCAACCCCTGCGCATCGGGCTAGTTTACGATCCCGCGGCGTGTAAAACGCATGACCGCGACGCGGTCTTCAAAAATTTAAATTTCCTTCATAAACACCCCATGGGTAGAATGGCTTGCCGGTTCTCCTGCTACTGTCGGGTTGCTGTTTGTTGATTAAGTCCCGTAAGTGCTTGGAAGTAGCTTTGAACCTCCAAGCTCGATCCTTCCTTCTATATCTCTTTAAAACCATCGGTTTGACATGAAGCCCGCCCAGTGCCGCTTCCAGTAGTTGTGTTGTGTCTCGTTTGTTGCTCTCATTTTGCGTGTTATCTTCAATTTGTAATTTTAGCTTGCAGTACCAATAAAGATTTTCCAATCGAATGAGATCGGAAGGCAACATATCAGGATGCTTCCCTATGTCCTCATCGATGGTATTGATTACATCTAATTTTCCATTCATGAATGGATCATGAGTGGCGATAAAATCATGTTTATTATTTTCAAAGACCAACTCGTCGGCATTTCTTCTTGATCATCGTCCAACAGGTGGATCGGGACCAAGAGTGAGCGGCTGGTTTGATCTGGTGAAGGTACAGATTTACTCATCACCAGATCATTACTTTCAAAATACTCAAAATTTTCAAAAACTATAGGTTCGGGGGTAGTATTGTCATCTACACCCCCTTCCCCAATAGTATCAACAACTTCAACAATTTTGGGAGTCGTTGGACTGGGTCTGTACTGTCACTTACACCCTCCTCCACAACATCCTCATCAACAAAATCGTCTGATGATGGTACAAATTCACACATCAGCAGATCAACATTTTCAAAAACATCAAAAACATCAAAAGCTGTTGAGTCAGAGGTAGCATTGTCACCTACAACCTCGTCCTCAATAACATTTTCGACCATCTCAGTGGTCTCTTGAATTTCCCAAGGTGTATGTCCTTCCATCACATGTACAGGTGATGCAAGTTCACACACAGTATCATTGGTATAAAAATCACTCGCCTCAGGTTCTGGCGAAGGTGGTGCACATTTCCAACTTTCCTCTAACTTATCTAATGAAACTTGTAGTTTTTCAAGAGCATCAGCCTGGTCCTTCTGCACTTGGTAGGTGTCAGCCATGAGCTCCAATACTTGGGCCCAAGTTACAGAATTTTTAGGTTGAGATGACTCCTCGGTCTGCCATCCATTGTCATCGAATGATCCATTGTAGTATTCATCCTCGTAATAGGTGTCGGCCGGATTTTCATAATACTCATAATACTGATCCAGGTACATGTAATCGCCCATTATGAAGGCGTACACATACCAAAAATCATCAAACTAAAATCAAACATCAAACATCAAAAATCAAAAACTAAATCCTACAGATCTCCTACTCTCAAGCTCACAACTCCCCGACAACGGCGCCAAAATTTGGCATGCCTAGGTCGTCGTGTGGTCAAAAATAGTAAAAATAACCTAACACACACTAGTATAGCGTTAGTCAGGGTCGATCCACAAGAGTTACGTGGTCAAGGTAGGCAACAGATTACCAACTGTAGTGTCACTCTACAGCCAGAGGATCTACTTTCCGACTTTTACGAAAACAGTCCCAAAATCATAAAATCCAACAAATTCAAATCAAGCATCAACTAAACTAAAATCAAACCAACACTTAACCCTAATCACTTACTGAAATCAGAAATGTAATTCAGAAGTAGTCAAGATCAAATCAACACAATCAAACATTCAAACATACAAAAGCAAAAAAACCATCAAAAGAGCAAGTAACAATAACCGAATGATTAACTATTAAAAAACTCAGATCCAACTTGTTCCAAAACAGAAAACATAAACTTTCAGAAACTAAAAACTAATGCCAATGGTTGTCACACCCAATAACACTAGCCAAAGCTATCAAAAGTACTAAACTACTTTGAAATTAAAAGAGAAAAACATAAATACCAATAATGGTCGACTGAAAACTGAAACTCGGAGTCAAAGAAGCCTTGGGGTTCGTTCCTATGCTAGGTATTTGCTACTGATTTCGACCTAAAACCATCTATTTATAGTTTTGAAAAATAAAAGACCGCGCCGCGCGTACTTAGATTCCGCGGCATGCGTACGAATTCATCCCCGTTTTTTCGGCATTTGAATCTTCTACACCGCCTCATTGATGACTCAGCGCGTCACACCTTATACATATCCGCGACGCGCATGCAAATTTGACTGTTTTGTCTTTATCTTCAAACTTCTTCCATTTTGTACGCTTTTAGCCCCTGTTTACATCATTTCTTTCCAAACAAGCACTGACACAAAAAGTGAGAATACGACAACATATATGATATAAATTCACCAAGAATAGGGCCCAACAACGACTAAAATACTTCATATCACTAGGCGTTGTCACTTTGCTGCCTCATGTTCAACTCCTTTTGATTAAACAAGTACTTAAGACTTTTATGGTCTGTATAGATCTTGAACTTTACCCTGTATAGGTAATTCCCCCATAACTTTAATGCTAACACCACAGTAGCCAGTTCAAGATCATGTACCGGGTATCTATTCTTGGCTTCTTTTAGCTGCCTGGATACGTATGCAATCACCCGACCCCTTTGCATTAGGACGTATCCCAGGCCCACCCTAGAAGCATCACTATAACCCACGAAATCTTCCCCACCTTGTGGTAATGACAACATTGGGGCCTCACACAGGGCTTGCATCAGCTTCTAAAATGCAATTTGCTGCTCCTCAATCCATTCAAACTTTTCTCCCTTCTTTGTTAATTTAGTTAAAGGAGTTGCAATGGAAGAAAAGTTCTCCACAAATCTCCTATAATATCCGGCTAACCCAAGAAAGCTGCAAATCTCCGATGAATTCCGTGGTGGCTCCCACTTCATTACAGCCTCAATTTTTGCAGGATCAACTTTTACACCCTCGTTGCTAATAACATGCCCCAAAAACTAAACCTCACGAAGCCAAAATTCGCACTTTGAGAACATGGCATACAACTTCTCTCAACGAAGTAACTCCAAAACATGACGTAGATGCATCTCGTGCTCTTCCTGGCTCCACGAATAGATCAGTATATCATCAATGAATACGATAACAGAGGTGTCAAGGAATGGATGACACACTCTGTTCATCAAGTCCATGAAGGCTACAGGTGCATTGGTTAGTCCAAACGGCATCACCGGGAACTCGTAACGGGTATGAAAAGCAGTCTTCGAGAAATCCGACTCTCAAATCTTCAGCTGATGATATCCCGATCTCAGATAAATCTTATAGAAATAGGATGCTCCCTGAAGTTGATCTAATAAATCATCGATCCTGGGCATGGGATATTTATTCTTTATGGTGATCTTGTTCATATACACATTCATATAGACATGTCTTTCTTCTTCACGAATAGGATAGGTGCTCCCCAAGGTGATGTACTCGATTAAATGAATCCCCGATCGAGTAATTCCTGCAACGGCTTCCTCAACTCTGCCATCTCTGATGGTGCTAATCGATAAGGAGCACGAGCAATTGGAGCTGCTCCTGGAACCAAATCTATGGTAAACTTTATCTGCCGATCCGGTGGTAGTCCCGGGAGCTCATCGGGAAAAACATCAAGAAACTCCTTCACAACTGCGACATCTTCAACGGATAGTTTGATGGGCTCTGTCGGGACAACACATGCCATGAAAAGTATTCCCTCTTTGCTATTACGACTACGTGCCTTGGCAAAGGAAATGACAGGCATCCTCGTATGTGGCCGCTCACCCTGAATTATCAATCGCGACCCATCTGGTGCTAGAACCACGATACTTTTCCTTTAACAATCAACTTGAGCATCATTGGTTGCTAACCAGTCCATTCCCATAATAACTTCAAACTCTCTGGTGGTGATCGGCTTCAGATCAATAGGGAAAGTGGTCATGTTGATCTCAAGCTGACACCCTCGAATCTGCTCAGAGACATACACATATCTCCCACCTACCACTGCCACCTCTAATTCTTCGTCTAACGGGGTTAAGGGTATAGAAATTCAGGGCATGAATGATGTGGACATAAAGGAGTCTGTGGCTCTGGGATCAAAGAATACATATACAGGGATCGAATTCAATTTAAAAATACCTGTAATAACATCGGTCTTCTCCCGGGCCTCCTCAACTATCGCCTGGAATGCTCGGGAGGCTACTGGTCAGCCTCGGCCTCGTGTCTCCCTCTTTTCTCTACCCTGCTCCTCCCATGGCTTATCTCGGGACTCCCCCATCTTCAGCTGTGGACAATCTGCACGGAAGTCGTCTTTAGCTCCACACTGGAAACATATTCGGTTTGTCTGTGTGCAATCTCGGGCATAATGTCCTGGCTTTCCACACTTAAAAGAAAATAATGGTGGGGGACTAGTAGGGCAATCTCCTGTATGCTTCTTCCGGCATCTGTCGCACCACCTGCCCTCATCCTTCTGACTGTGACCCCGCGACCCAGAATCTGACTGCTGGGACTTCTTTTGAGAAGTCCACGGGCGCTCCTCAGCCTTCCTCTTCACCTCTGCTACCATCCTCTCATTATGTTGGCGCTGCAGCTCCGCCTCACGCTCCAGCGCCCGATCAACCACCTACCAGAAGGTTGTCAGCTGGAGTGGCTGTACAACCTCTCAGATTCGAGTCTTTAATCCCCACACGTATTTATCTATCTTTCTCTTTTCAGTATTAACTTGATGCTCACAAAATCTTGCTTTTTCTAAAAAGACCAAAGTATACTCTTGCACAGACCGAGATCCTTGCTCTAATTGTAAGAACTCATCCTACAGCCTCTTCACCGCCACCTCAGAACAATATTCCTCTGTAAATTTGGCTTTAAATTGCTCCCAAGTCAACATTTGAGCCAAATCAGGACCCAAAGCTCTACTAAAGACTTGCCACCAATATTGGGCATTCCCAGTGAAAAGGTTGGTGGCGAACTCCACCTTATCTGCCTCTACACACTTGCTGATTCGAAAGACTTTCTCCATGTGCATCAACCACTCCATCGCCTGTACGAGATTATCAGCTCCCGCAAATTCCTTAGGATTGCAACTAAGGAAATTCTTATATGTGCATTCAGGTTTCCCTCCAGACGTTCCCTCAACACCTTTGCCTTTATCTACTACGTGTACTCCACTTTCGACATGTCCCTCGTCTCCGGGAGCTCCATAATGCACCTGCTTAGCAGTATCCTCCCTCTGTGTCTATACTATAGTGGGTAATAGCTCCCGTACCACATCAGTAATGATAGCTCGTAAATCTGGCGGGTTCCCTGCTGCCTCTCCCGCCTCCCTGTGCACCAAACCCTGTGATAGTGATCTGCCTCATCTGGGCGCTCCCTGCCTAGCACCACCTAGGCTCTGACCATTCCTGGTGTTTACCATCTTCAAAGTTCAACAAAAAGATTAGTCACCTAATTAGATAATATACATAAATTATCATTTTCCAATCCCGAATTCCACTATCTCCTAAGCTTCAAGTTGAGGTATCTACCCTATAGAAACCTAGTTCACTTAAACCTCGGCTCTGATACCAACTTGTAACACCCGACTTACAATAATAAATACACCCCATTTTTATTTTTATTTTTCCACACTTTAAAACATATATTATACAGCAAAATATAACACAGGGATATATGTTACAAGTAAGAGGCACACAAGTGGTATATGGGAATACGAACTCTCCCCAAAGCCGGGCTGCTACTATCATCTGCTCTAACCCCGAATCACATCTTTCCCCTTAGTGGGGTGTATAGTACCTACAATATTAGTATCAACAGGGGTGAGCTACACAAGCTTAGTGAATAATCGATAGGTGTCACAGTATATAATATTATAAAGAAAGCACATAAACATGTAACTACAAAGCCACCACATCATACCACATCCCCATGCTCATCCACAACGCTCCAATCAATCACATTCATCCTTTTCTCGTCCCCCGCGGTAACGAGTCACAAGGACTCACCGTACACCCCCTGAGTGTGTGATAGAACTTCCGGCCAATTAGGCCATCACAACACATGTGGTCCCAACCACAAACACTAGGTAAGTGGCCCTACAGAAAATGTAGTCTCAACCACAAGTACCGGGTATGTGACCCCACGAAATGGTGGTCCCAATCACATGTACTGGTGATGTGGCCCCATAGGAAAAGTAACACTAAGCCACACAGGCTCCATAGTCACATAATACATAGGGAAAGCATCGATTACTCACCGGGATGAAATATTATCAATCTTCAGATCAAACCGAATGCCACTTCGAATTCTAAATGTAGTAATCTTAGCCGTTTATAAAGCTAAGAGCCTTGCTTCCAAATCCTAGTTGCCTCGAATGTTGATACTTATCACTAGATGTATAGAATGAAGTTTGAGGTGTGTGAAAAATGAAGAAGTTGGGCCTCTATTTATAGGGCTGGAAAACACTATTCATGACACTATTCACGACATCATCGCTTACATCATCTCACTATTCATGATGTAAGCACTTACATCATCGAGAACTACTCCCGGAGACACTATTCATGCCAGAGTTACTGTTCATGCCAGAGTTACTATTCACACAATATTTTTTTGAAAAACGGTCGTTACAAGGGGAAAGGCGTGCACTATTGTGATAGAGGATGACGATGAGGAGAAGAAAGATGATGATGCAATGGATGTTGAAAAAGACGGTGATGATAATGCTGAATTGATTCTCGGTACGAAAATTCCGACTGTTGAAAACACACCGAAAATAGACATATCGAAAATACCTACTCCTTATCCCTCACCGAAATCGAAATCTCCCCCAAAATATAAAACTCCTCCTTCCTCTCCAAAGAAAAGACCTTCTCCCAAGAAAGTTCCCACCCCTTCCCAATTTCCGGAAATCCATACAGAAGATGATCAAATGTATTCACCAATTAAAACCACCGACCCTCCTAAACTGAAAGCTCTGAAAGATGGCTACTTTGATGAGCATGCAACAAAGTTTGCAGAAGAATTTGAAAGGGAAACCGAGGATGAAGTTGTAGTAGTAGGAGAGGGTTTAAGTCAACTAAAGCTGTCTTCTTTCTTCGATCTCTAACCATTAATTGATGCTGACTATCAACAAGTGAAATCTTTTACTCCTCGACAAAGCATCTCGTATAGCTGGAACGTGCCATTATCGCCAAATGCCGAAAAATACGCCTATACTTTAAACTACTCAGCTCTTCCAGCATTCAATCGGACTATGGAGATTAGGCTCAGAGTACAAAGATTTTTTGACAGGTTAACTCAACCAAAGTGGAAAACATGGTCAACGGAGCCTATCACCGCCATTACAGGGTTAAAGAAAAGATCATTCGAGAAGTCAAACTTCCATGAGTATGAGTTACTCAGAAAAGGAAAAGTGCTGGTGATAACGGAAGCTGACTTCTGAAAAATGTAGCCAACCAATCTCTACACCAATGTTATGCGTTTGGCCCCGAAAATTGAGTAAAACAAAGATACGAAAGAAGCATACCTGGCCGTCCAGAGATTGCTCACACAACTTCTCGATGAGTTCATATGCCAGGATGGTGGACTGTACAAAATAATCAGAACTCATCCAGAGGATTTGTACTCAGAGATGCTGAATTTGTCCTTGCTCGATGCAAGAGAAAGGTGGAACAATGGAGCTATAAGCGATCTGATACTTGGTATCGTATACAAGTTAAAAGAGCGAAAAGGAACAAAACTATTCTTAAGAGTCGACGAAATGAGGGCTCCAAACATGGTGTTAGAAAACTTTATTGAGGTTTAGATCAAAGTTCACCATTATGGAAGTCAAGAAAGAGTTGATTCAGATAATGGAATGGATGATAAATGTCAAAAAAATTTGGAGCATGGCGTGGAGGCAAGCGATTCAAGATAAAGTGTGAAGACCAGAAGAAACCCCTCGGTTGGTCACCGCGGGGGGAATTGTTAGTGTTAAACGAGTCGTTGACCAACTCGATGTTTTGGTTGTAATCTTTCTTCAACAATTTCTGATGTCTTTTAGTGTATTTTCCTAATATAACTTCTAAATACTCTCTAGTTATGAATGAAGATGCTTTCTCCTGATTACTTGTGTTTATTATCATAATGTGGATCCGAAACATGCTATATCGAAATCCACTCTTGGATTTCGGACTATGATACAAAAGTCTACTTTTGGAAGGATTACAAGTTCAGAAGTGAAGTGTTAGAAGACACCGAAATCCACTCTTGGATTTCAGTACAGAAGCTTTCGGTCTAGCAACCTCTAAAGACATACGAAGTTCACAAGGTTCAACAATCCTCCATACCGAAGATTGTCCCTAATATTTGGTTCCATTCAAAAGTTCAGATGAAGATAATGAAGATAAAGACAAAGATAAGAAGATCCATTTATAAAGTACAATCAGGTCTGTCAAGTCATGTTCCTCGAAGTTGCATTGCAGCATGTACTATTAATAGAGAACAATCAACTTAGGACAGTCTAGTCTGACTTTGTACTTTTAACCTTAGTGTTATACGTTATCAACTGGTCTATAGTTCATTCAACCCGTGAGGTGCTGTTTGTTTTTCTGAAGAAGCTCTTCTTGACCTCATTTGTCTATGTGGCGCAGACAACGCACAAACGTTTTACCTCACAGACTGTTTGTTTTTTAGAAGACCACAGACCTAAAAAGGTCTGTGCGCCCTCTTCTTGGCACAGACTTGGAACAACCTCTTCTTGGGTCTTCTAACCTCTTCAAACACCAAAAGTTTTTATTTTAACCCAAAAAAATAATAATTTTTTTCAATTACATCGTGCGCTTTTTATAACAACCGTATCTTCTAATCCTACAAAATAAAAATTCTTTTTTATACTTGTACTTTTCTAATTTTATTTATTTGTTTTTAAAAACACTTTAACTTTTTTTTAACTAATGGTTGTGATTTTCTAGCACCATTAGTTTTTCGAAGTAAAAATATGAACAATTGTTGGGTTTATTTTTATCCTTTTATAAATGTTATATGTGATGTATTATTTGTATTGTTGTTCTAAATAAATAGAGTCTTATAAAATATATAATATTGTGTCTTCTAACTTCTTCTAACAAAAATGTCACACTTTTAATGTCTTCATTTGTCATATTTTATGTTTGCTTTAATTACTTTTCCTTACGTAAATAATTTTTATTTTCTATGTTTTTTAAACAAAATGAAGATAAATTTGTAATATTTATAAAAACCGTCACAAACATAAAATAGAAATATTTTTTTTGATCCTTAAATACGTTAATATCATATACTAGATGAATATTTTTTTTGTAAATCATGTTCATATTTATTTGAAATATATTTTTACATTACAACTTCGGTTCACAATCTTTTGCAAATTTTTAGCTTTACAAACTATTTGTAAATCCAACTTCGGTTATGCAAATTTTATTCTTTATTATATAAAAAGTAAATATTTGCTTTGATCCTTAAATTCATTAATATCATAATTGAACGTACTCTTGTGTTTTACTTAAAAAATAGTTTATTTTCACAGCCTACAGACTTTAAAAAACAAACAGTCTTTCTATTGCAGACTGCAGACATTTAGTCCACCACTTCTTCTACAAAAGTTCTACACGTATGGTCCGCAGACTACAGACCTTTTACCTCTTAAAAACAAACAACACCTTAGTCTTTGTCCAGTGGGAACTCTCCTTGCACTATAAAAGGAGAGTTCCACCAACACTTTTTTCGGGCAAAGAATAATAAGCACCCAATGTCTCCTACAAAAATATAAATCATAAAACATTTAAGCTTTCTGTTTCTTTACTGTGTATATGTATGTGAATGTATTATGAAAAAATATATATAACCTAATTATATATGGTGCATGAAAATATTCTTTGTTTTGATGATGCAAAACTAATTCTTTTATGTGATGTATGACGCCGGCCCGGTTTGTTTTGTCGCCGTCATCTTTAATAATTGTCGCATCAAAGAAAGCGCAGAAGGAATTCTTTGGCAGCACATAAAAATACCTTAATTATATTATATAAAGTTAGTTAATTAAATCATATCTAAAATGATATTTTATAAGTTTATTAAACCAATAATAAGTAATAACAACTTACATTGAAAACCATTGAAGAATGTTGACATCAAGCTCA
The DNA here is from genome assembly GCA_023525715.1 of Cichorium intybus. Taxonomy (NCBI): domain Eukaryota; kingdom Viridiplantae; phylum Streptophyta; class Magnoliopsida; order Asterales; family Asteraceae; genus Cichorium; species Cichorium intybus. Next base: position 95,504,731 of record CM042014.1, read on the forward strand.
TCGTTTAACAAAAGTTGTAACCCCTCTGAAAATACGATTAAATATTCAACCCTGTCGGGATACAACCCTAGAGGTGACAAGCTATTCAAAAAATGTGCATCCCCAAAGAGGTTGGATAATTGATCAACTATAGACATATGTTTTGTTTCCTTTTGTTCGTATTTTGCTCAACGAGAACTCCACATCAGAGTCAACAATTTTTCTCCGGATTGTTGGTGTTGGGATTGGGAGTTGCTGTTGATTGGGAAACATGTGGTTGGTTATTGTCAAGTTGTTGTTCGGGTTGGTTACATGTACAAAAGAAGCAATTTGTGATATTAGCTAAAAATATAATACAAACAATTAGTACTTATATTTTGATTATAAGCATTAACAAAGTAACTAAATTAAGGAATTTGAAGACTAACCATTTATGGAAAAGTGGGATTCGGAAATTGAATTTCGCTATTGTTTAGCTGAAGCTAAAATAACAAACAAAGTGTTATAACCTATAATAGTTCAAACTAAATTACCAAAATATAAAAGTTATTAGTACGAGTACCTATGGCCTATAAACTGAAGTCGTATCATTTTGTGTTGGTGGCGAGGTGTGGTTTGATCCCATTGGTGATGAATTGATCGGGGAGTTGTTGGTTGCAAGCTAAATATATTGTAATATTTAAATAAAATTTTAGTAAAATATATTGATATTCGTTCTAAAAAAATATACCTTTAGTGCGTATTTAGGCTACTGAGCGACTGAATGGATAGGAAATTCCTTAAACACTTCAATGATTTTTTCGACTTGTACTTTGGCACAACCCTCTTCTATCGGTTTCCCATGTAGCAATCCTCCTGAGGTGGGCCATGCTGTACCAGAAGCCACAGTCACTTGAGAATCAGCCACGTTGATAAGCAACTCACATGGGGTCATCTTGTGCAAATCAGACAACATATCAAATTACAAACTAAAAACTACAAGCTGGAATTGAAGTATCAATATATTACCTCAATAGGTGGATAGTTGATACATGGTGAAACAGCCCCACAACTAGGTTCACGAACGGTTGCCCCTGTGTTGACCGAGCCTCTACCAAGGTTCACATTTCTAATCAATATTTCTAATCAATCCACCCTGAACCTTTGTATGACCTATGATCTCACATACGATACGTGATCGCCCCCGTGCTCGGGTCCCAAAAGACTGATTAAAGGGTCTTCCTTATTTAAATCGTTGGTCCCATCCGCCATCATGTTTTTCTCCTCTTGTTCCTACAAAAATATTTGTAACCATTTGTTTTACAAAAAACGTAATCTTGAATAATAAACTTCAAGGGCCCACCAAATACCTCATTGAACGAGCATTAGTTAAATTTATAAAAAACGCGTGTTTTTCTACATGTGAAGCCCAAATTATTTCTTTCTTTTTCTCCATAGCCTTCCAACCACCTCGTCCTAAGCAGGCCTGAATTTTCTTTGTGCATTGCTAGCTTTTGATTTTTTACTTTTTAACTTTACACACATGATATCAAATTGTTATAAATTAGTTCCTTGAAACATATACCTAATAATATTAAAAATACGTAAACTGGATGACATACCAAAAAAATTCTAGGCTATTTTTTTGTAAGAGAAAGGTATGCCAATCAACAAGATCAATAAACGTATACTTTTGACAATGAGACTTCGGTGTTTTTACGTAGTCTTTCACAAGACTTGCTCTAAAATTTGTACCAATTTTCACAGCCTTCTCCCGCAAAAAATCTTTTGGATCATCGGTCTTGATGTTCCATGTCGTCTACAATTTCAAAAGTTTCTTTATCCAGTTTACCCATATCGATATGAATGAGTACCATATGTTGAATGGTCATGCCATACCAGGACATGAAATCTTTACTCAGCAGGATATTATTTTCATCAAACTCAACGCGATAATCCTCCTTGTCAATCTTCTTTGCAAAAGACGCTATACCACGTTTTCCTCTTCCTCTTTTTCGTGTATATTCCATTTGTGATGATTTACTTTCATAATCGTAATCGATGAGTCAAATGGTAACTTGAAGGACTGATCGGCGAAGCCAAGAGAACGGTGATGCGTGTTTGGTTTTAGAGTTAGTCTTTGATAACGTAGAGTGTAAAATCAGGGGAATGTAGAATATGGGTATCCTGTGGTTTTGTGTTCACTGAGACATGGAATCCGTAGGTTAACTAAAAAACCAAAAATTAAAATAAAGTATTGATGCGATCGGTATTTGTTAGTGCGATTCCCCCTCAACCTTTTGGCGGGAAACTGAATTATTATTGTTTTTTGATGCGATTCTCTTATGGGTGTTTTAGGTTTATTGCTGCTATTATCCAAGTTTTTTTGTATGAGAAAAGTCGATGTCATTGAAAATAAAATTCATAATACAAACGTTCATTTAGTTCAGAATACTTATTACGTACATAAACGTTTTATTAAAAATAACAAGACCAGTATTGGAACACTAATCTTGGCTGTCGGCGGAAGGGAGGGGGGGGGACGACATCTTTCCACTTCGACTAAGGACTCATCTAGCAACCATCCGTTTCATTATAATAACGTTCATTCCGGTATAAATACATATTACAAAATTTGGTATGAAAAATTCCGCAATTTTGGCTTCAAGTTTTAATTGCAATGTAAATGTACGATCATGCCCCATGCAATGAGAATAAGCTTAAAAGCACAAGCCATTTTCTTCACCTATTTAATTAAAAATATAATCTATGTAGCACCGTACCATTGGAAGGCACGAATGCCAACTCAATAGGTTGACATCATTGGGCATGAATGTACGAAAAATACTGGATGTGTACTAATGCGGTTTCGTTTATTGATGCGAATTTGTCTTTTTATAGGTGCGGTTTGTATTTGTTAGTGCGATTCATTTCGAGCTTTTACCGGGAAACTTGATTTGTGGTGCGAAAAAATTAAATGTTATTAACAAATGCCAAGGCCAAGCTTCGAACACTATCTTGGCTGTGGGGAGGGGGTGTAACATATTACCACTTCGACCAAAGGCCTCATCCAGCAACAATATGTTTTACTCCTTAATACACTATGTTGCCTTTTCCTTATTTGTTGATTTTAATTTATTTAATGGTGCGTTTTATCATTTTATTCTTGCGCTTTTGTATTCCGTAGCCTTTTCTTTATTCCGTTCATTTTATTTATTTATTTGTGCGGTTTACTTATTAATTGGTGCGTTTTATTTATTTATTCGTTCAAAAATATTGGATGCGTTTTTAGTGTGGTTTAGTTTATTGATGCGAATTTGTCTATTTATAGATGTTGTTTGTATTTGTTAGTGCGATTCGTTTCGAGCTTTTAGTGGGAAACTTGATTTGTGGTACGAAAAATTTAAATGTTACTAAGACCAGGCTTCGACTTCGAACACTGATCTTGGCTCTTGGGGGGGGGGGGGGGTTAACATCTTTCCACTTCGACCAAAGGCCTTATCCGACAACAATCCGTTTAATTCCTTAATACACTTTGTTGCCTTTTCCTTATTTGTTGATTTTAATTTATTTAATGGTGCGTTTTATCATTTTATTGACGCGCTTTTGTATTCCGTAGCCTTTTCTTTATTTGGTTCATTTTATTTATTTATTTGTGCGGTTTACTTATTAATTGGTGCATTTTATTTATTTATTCATTCAAAAATATTGGATGTGTTTTTAGTGCGGTTTCATTTATTGATGCGAATTTGTCTATTTATAGGTGCAGTTTGTATTTGTTAGTGCGATTCGTTTCGAGCTTTTAGAGGGAAAGTTGATTTGTGGTACAAAAAATTTTAATTTTATTAAAAAACGGCAATACCAGGCTTCGAACATTGATCTTGGTTGTGGAGGGTGGAGGGGGGGGGGGGGGGTAACATCTTCCCACTTCAACCGAACGCCTCATGTAGCAACAATCCATTTTACTCATTAATACAATATGTTTCCTTTTCCTTATTTGTTGATTTTAATTTTTTTAATGGTGCGTTTTATCATTTTATTCATGCCCTTTTGTATTCCGTGGTCTTTTCTTTATTCGGTGCATTTTATTTATTTATTTGTGCGGTTTACTTATTAACCGGTGCGTTTTATTTATTTATTTGTTCAAAAATTTGTGATTTATTTTGGTGCGTGTTTTTTTAATCTGTGCATTTTAAATAAATACCATAACATAAAGAACTTCATATAATGATATTCATTTGCAAAGTTAACAAACTAATACATTCTATTAACATTCCATACAAAAAATGCAATTCTCTTATCCACCTACAAATGTTGCAACTAGAAAGTCCTAGATCAACAGCCTAAAATGAAGATCTAATATGATCATAAGCGTGTGATTCGTCATTACAGTTTAAATCTATAAAGTCTACTGAAATCTTCAAATTACACAACAACTTAAGTAGAATTCCCATATAGTCCAAGTATTTATAGCCAATCATCCACCGTTCCTCTTTTTGTTGAATATTTATTGCATTCAAAATTGATAAACCCTGGTATGATGACTCATTTGGCTTTGCCATAAGCAATAGTCCAAGAACATAATATGCCCCAATATGACTTTTACGTGAAGATTTTCTAAATTTCACTATGGCTTCTGTCTTTTGACGTAATTCACAAAATTCACATTGTGATCAAGAAACAGTTTACCATATAAAAAGGGTTAGATTATCAACAAAATCAATGAATGATAAAGAAATATTACTATCTCTATATATACCATTCTTGCTCTGTACAGAGCTTCAGGGTTTTCCACCTGTAGACATCTGCTCCAAAAATGTCGTTCCTGCTCTTCGTGAGGCATGAATGGGTCTGTTGGTTCCTTATCAAGTGAAACTTGTTCCAATACATGATTATCTTTACATAAATCAAATAATCTCCAGCAACTGATCATAAAAGAAAACAAATAAAATTACAGAGGATCAGGGTTATTATTTCAACGAACATGCCTTGCCGATGTCTTTTGACGTAATTCACAAAATTCATGCTATGATCAAGAAACAGTTTACCATATAAAAAGGGTTAGATTATCAACAAAATCAATAAATGATAAAGAAAGATTACTATCTCTATGTATACCATTCATATTCTGTACAAAGCTTCAGGGTTTTCCGCCTATAGACATCTGCTCCAAAAACGTCGTTCCGGCTCTTCGTAAGGGATGATGGGTCTATTGGTTCCTTATCAAGTGAAACTCGTTCCAATACATGACTATCTTTACATAAATCAAAGAATTTCCTGCAACTGATCATAAAAGAAAAAAATCAAATTACAGAGGATGAGGGTTATTATTTCAACGAACATGCCTTCCCGATGTGTTTAGCAAGTCTTGTAGGGAAGACGCTCCAACCCTAGAAATGATGTAAATAAGGACTTCGTCAGGTATACGTAGAATGTTGGTCTAAAACTTTTTTGGACCAGACATTCTTATGAAACTATGCAAGAAGAAACAGAGGAAATGGGAGAGAAAATGAGTCGTACACTGTAGCGGATGAGTTTATGATAGCTCTCTGCAATGAAGTAGTGGCACGTAAAAGGCGTTTCATTTCCATATATATCGGTTTTATTATTCAGATAATATTTTTTCAAATGTTGAATAATACATATTATTAAACAAGTGTTATAACATATTAAAATTTGGAAAATACACTTAGCATATCAATTAACCTAAAAATATATTGCATAATAATATTTGAATCATACAAAAATTTTATTTGGATTACATTAGAAAACATTATTAAAATTTTTGTATACATACATTCAAATTCTTCCTTATGATGATGGTGATGATGATTGGATAACGATAATGGTTAGATAGTGATGGTGATCATGATGATAGATGATAATGTATGAAAGATTAATGGATAATGATGGTGATGATGATGGTTGATGATGAATGGATAATGATGGTGATGATGAATGGATAATGATGATGATGATGTATGCATGATGATGATAATGATGATGATGATGAATGGATAATGATGATGATGATACACGATAATGCATGGATGATGAATAGATAATGATGGTGGTGATGATGATTGCATGATGATTGATGATGATGGTTGATAATGATTATCATCATGATGATCAATAGATAATGACAATGATGACGAATGGATAATGATGATGATGATGATGATAGATGATGATATATGGATGATGAATGGATAATGATGGTGGTGATGATGAATGGATGATGATGGTAGATGATGAATGGATAATAATGGTGATGATGATTATAATCATAATGATTAATAGATAACGATGAGGATGATGAATGGATAATGATGATGATGATAGATGATGATGCATGGATGATGAATGGATAATGATGATGATGATGATGATGAATGGATGATGATGGATGATGACGGTGATGATGATTATCATCATCAGCATCAATGGAGAATGATGATGACGATGAATGGATAATGATGATGATGATAGATGATGATGAATGGATGATGAATGGATAATGATGGTGATGATGATGAATGGATGATGATAGTGATGATGATGATGGTTGATGATGATTATCATCATGATGATCAATGGATAATGATGATGATGATGATGATAGATGATGATGCATGGATAACGAATGGATAATGATGGTGATGATGATGAATGGATAATGATGGTGGATGGTGAATGTATAATGATTGTGATGATGATTATCATCATGATGATCAATGGATAATCATCATATATCATGTATCATCTATCATTATCATTATCCATTCATCATCACGATCATTATCCATTGATCATGATGATAATAATCATCATCAACCATCATTATCCATCATCATCATCACCATCATCATCCATTCATCATCATCACCATCATTATCCATTCATCATCCATGCATCATCATCATCATCATCATCATCATTATCCATTGATCATGAGGATGATATTCATCATCACCCATCATCATACATCGTTATCATCACCATCATCATCCATTTTGTTGCGTGTTTTTTTAATCGGTGCGATTTAAATAAATACCATAACATAAAGAACTTCATATAACAATATTCATTTGCAAAATTAACAAACTAATACATTCTATTAACATTCCATACAAAAATGCAATTCTCTTATCCACCTATAAATGTTGCAACTATAAAGGCCTAGATCAACTGCCCAAAATTAAGATCTAGTGATTCGTCATTACAGATTCTATCTATAAAGTCTACTGAAATCTTTAAATTACACCACAACTTAAGTAGAGTTCCCATATAGTCCAAGTCTTTATAGCCATTCATCCACCCTTCCTCTTTTTGTTGAATATTTATTGCATTCAAAATCGATAAACCCTCGAATGATGGCTCATTTGGCTTTGCCATATGCAATAGTCCAAGAATATAAGATGCCCCAATATGACTTTTATGTGAATATTTTCGAAATTTCTCTATGGCTTCTGTCTTTTGACGTAATTCACAATATTCATGTTGTGATCAAGAAACAGTTACCATATAAAAAGGGTTAGATTATCAACAAAATCAATGAATGATAAAGAAATATTACTATCTCTATGTATACCATTCCTGCTCTGTACAGAGCTTCAGGGTTTTCTGCCTGTAGACATCTGCTCCAAAAATGTCGTTCCTGCTCTTCGTAAGGGATGAATGGGTCTATTGGTTCCTTATCAAGTGAAACTCGTTCCAATAAATAATTATCTTTACATAAATCAAAGAATTTTCTGCAACTGATCATAAAAGAAAAAAAATCAAATTACAGAGGATGAGGGTTATTATTTCAACAAACATGCTTTGTCGATGTGTTTAGCAAGTCTTGTAGGGAACACGCTCCAACCCTAGCAACAATGTAAACAATGACTTCGTTAGGTATACGCAGAATGTTGGTTTACATCTTTTTTGGATGAGACATTCTTAAGAAACTATGCAATAAGAAACAGAGGAAATGGGAGAGAAAAAGGGGAAGTCGTACACTGTAGCTGATGAGTTTATGATAGCTCTCTGCAATGAAGTAGTGGCATGTAAAAGGCGTTTCATTTCCATACATGTCGGTTTTATTATTCAGATAATATGTTTTCAAATGTTGAATAATACATATTATTAAACAAGTGTTATAACATATTAAAATTTGGAAAATACACTTAGCATATCAATTAACCTAAAAATATATTGCATAATAATATTTGAATAATACAAAATTTTTATTTGCATTACATTAGAAAACATTTTTAAAATTTTTGTATACATGCATTCAAATTCTTCCTTATGATGATGGTGATGATGATTGGATAATGATGATGATTAGATAATGATGGTGATCATGATGATAGATGATGATGTATGAATGATTAATGGATAATGATGGTGATGATGATGGTCGATGATGAATGGATAATGATGGTGATGATGATCATGATGATGAATGGATAATGATGATGATGATGTATGGATGATGATAATAATGATGATGATGATGAATGGATAATGATGATGATGATACACGATAATGCATGGATGATGAATAGATAATGATAGTGGTGATGAATAATGCATGATGATTAATGATGATGGTTGATAATGATTATCATCATGATGATCAATAGATAATGACAATGATGACGAATGGATAATGATGATGATGATGAATGTAGTTGATGATGTATGGATGATGAATGGATAATGATGGTGGTGATGATGAATGGATGATGATGGTGGATGATGAATGGATAATAATGGTGATGATGATTATAATCATGATGATTAATGGATAATGATGATGATGAATGGATAATGATGATGATGATGATGATGATAGATGATGATTCATGGATGATGAATGGATAATGATGATGATGATGATGATGAATGGATGATGATGGATGATTGACATGCCTAGGTCGTCGTGCGGTCAAAAATAAAAGAAAACCTAACACACACTAGTACAGTGGTAGTCAGGGTCGATCCACAGGAGCTTCGTGGTTAGACTAAATGACAGATTACCAACTAGTAGTGTCACGCTACAGTCGGAGGACCTAGTTTCTAAGTGCTCAACTATCCAAAAGCAATAACCAAACAAAGTCAAGCCAAGCATAAGCTAAACTCAACTCAAACTAACCTAGTCACTTTCTGAAATCAGAAGTGCATCTCTGAATCAGAAGCAAACAAAGGCATCCAAACCAAACAAGGCATAACCTAACTAATAACTAGGGTTCTGACTGAACAGCTACTAGCTAAAGTTCAATGCCCAAAACTAACCTAATTGGCTACTAATTTCAGCAAAGGAAAGCAGTTCCAAACAAGGCCAAAACAAGATCCAAACACAATTCAAACAATCAAAACACAAACAAACATCCAAAATACCGAAATACCAATAATACTCATAACCAAATGATTCTCATTCATCAAACTCAAATCCAAACATCAAAACAGTAACTAAATAATACTAAAACAGAAACCTAAGCTTGGTATCAATGGTTGTCACTCCCAAAGATACAAACCAAAGCTTACAACTATCTAACTAATTGAAAATAAAATCCAAAACATGAAAATACCAATTGAGAAGTTGCTGGAACGAAATATTGGAGTCAAAGAGCTTCAAGGTCGATTTTACACCCGGTCTTTGCTAGGGTTTTCGGCTGGAATTGCCTCTATTTATATTTGCAAATTTCTCGCAGCCGCGCCGCGCAAATCGAGAATCCACGGCGCGCGTACTTATCAGATCCCGTTTTTTCGTCATTTGAATGTGTTACACCGCATTAAGCCCGCGTCGCGCGTTTCATAGATCCGCGGCACGCGTACGTATTTCCTTGATTTTTCATTCTTTTCCAAACTTCTTCCTTTTGCACGCTTTTAGTCCCTGTTTCCATTCTTTTCTTCCAAACAAATCCTGACACGAAAAGTGAGAATACCCAGACATATCTGATATAATTTCATCAAGAACAGGGCTCAACAACGCCTAAAATACTTGATATCACTAGGCTTTGTCAAACACCCCACACTTGTGCCTTGCTTGTCCCCAAGCAAGAGAGTTTTTAACAAATTATAATCAAGACTCAAACAATTTTCGACTGTGTTCAGTTTCAAAGCTTATTGCCCTATGAGTTAGAGTGGAATAGTTCATGAAAACATAATTGAATTGTTCTTTGGAATTCATGGCTTTCTAGAGAACCCTTGATTACAAACTTTCTGTTCACAATGAAGTGTACTTACTCATTCAGATTCTAAAGGCCATTAAGGAATTGTCCATGACTTTCGATATTGTCCGTGTAACGAGCTTTCAGAAATACCATCCCAGACCAGACAATCTTAGGTGGTAAGGTGTATAAGTCCCACCCATTTTAGACTTACCGGCTCGAACAACAAAGGCCACTGATTGAAATTTCCTTCCTAAATTCCAATCTAAAACAGCTCAATCTTCTAAACTTGTAAAACTCAATTTATTTGACTAACTAATAGCATGATAACAAATCAACAGTATTTCTTGAAAAATACTAACGCTATCACAATCACAAACCATTCGTTTCAAAATTGCAATTTATTAAAAATTTTGAAAAATATTGCTTAAAAATTGAAAATTGATCATTTCTGCAAAAAATTCAAAAAACATTTCTCTTTCGACCGTCCACACCCCACACTTAAAACCGTACAACATCCCCGTTGTACAAAAAATTATTTCAAAACAAGGGAGAAAGAGTTACCCCTTTTGGACGATAGATTGCTTGGTGGTCAGTATCACAGGTATAATTGCGAACAAAACGGCTCCCTGATTTGGTATTCCGGAGTTGTAGCGCTACAGTGAACACGCCGGTGGTCGAGACAAGTGGAGGGGGCACAGTGACCCCACACTTGTCTTAGACAACTCCTTCCCATTTGGTATATCATATGAATAACTCAACAAACAAATTAAAAGCAAACATAACAAATAAAAAATATAGACAGAATACAGATAGTGGTGTCATAAGTTTTGTACATATATCCCTAAAAATATAAAAAGAAAGAAAGAAACAAAAAGTACATCAATCATCATCATGGTGGGTCCCAGATAGACCTGCCCCATCATCGCCAGAGGGGTGAGGTGGAATGTCATCAAAATGCATCCGTAGCATAATCATCCTCTGCGTCTCCGCCATCCAGCGATCGTGTGCCTCCCGGGCAGACATCCTCTGACTTAGGTCCTGAATGGCTGCCATGACCTCGGATAGCTGAGGCTGAGGTGCTGGCTCGGCGGGTACCTCCCGCCTCTGTCGTCTCCGGCCCGGCTGGGCATATGCGGGCTGGGGTGCCTGGGGTGGCTCTATAGGTTCCCGGATGAACTGTCCCGGGCGCTGCTGCTCAATGAGCCGCATCCTCTCCAGAGTGCATGCTGTCGTGCGAGATGGAGGCAGTGCGGTCAAAGAAGCGGCCACGGCGGCAGTAAGGATCCCATATGAACGGCCAGGCGGGTAATGAAATACCCCCGGGCCAATGGACTGCTAGTGGAGGCTCCCGTCGAGTGAGTGGAGAGAGCAACTGCGAGGGTGTAGGGGAGGTGGAGGAATCGGGACGGGTCGAGGAGAGCCCAGAAGAATGTCATGTCCTCCCCGGACACCTTCTCGCCCCCCTCCCGCTGCATGATGGAGGTGGAGCCGATACGGTGCATGAGGCGGTGGAGTGGGTCGCGGAGGTGGCTCTCCCTCGAGGTCCCCGCCTCGTACATAACGTTGGACAGTGGTGTCCAAATCTCCATGTTGCCGGACCTCTCCGGCTGCCCTTGGATAAACGCCCCGAAGAACTGCGTGAAATGGCGATGCTGGAGGTACGCTGGGGTGTATAACCCGACTCTCCTCACAAACTCTCGGAGGTTGCACTCCCTCTGTGCACCTCCTAATCGAAACCGGATGATCCTAGAACGTGGGTCTGACGCCGGAGGTGCGAAGTGGATAGTGGATAGAAACTCCAATAGCAGCTCGTTGTAGACGACGTCCTCATCGGTGGCCATGATCCTGTCCCAGCCCCGACATGTGAATGACGCCTCCTCATGAGTCTAGGTGCGATGTAAGAATGGCTCGATCGTACCCCAGAGTCCGGCGTCCCTCAGAATGTCCCTGTCAATGACTGTCGCCTCGAGAACCCGGCGACCAGTCAAGGCATCTCTCCGCGAAACATACTCCGCTGAGATGGCCAGTCCCTCTGGGAACTGGAGGAACGCGTGGTCTAATCTGAACATTATCTGCAAAAATATACATAGCCACAAAAGACAAAATTTTTTTGCAAAATTAGTCCTCTTCTTCCCCACCGCACCGCGGCGCGGCCCAAGAGCAAGGCGCGTCGCGGCGAGCGGCTGTTTGAAAAAACCCGAATCAAACTCGTAATTTAACCTGCTAAAACTTGATCCAATCATACCACAAGGTAGCCTAAGTGCCGACTAACTCATCTAGGGTCTCCATTTGGCAAAACAAACACCCTATGAGTTAGCATTAGCGATTCTAAGTTTTGAACTTTTTTGGACAAATCACTAAAATTAACCACCTAACTGCTAGTTTTAACAACTAATAGGTAGTTAGAATAGCGTACCTTGGTGGTAGAAACAAAATGAGCAAGAAAAAACGCAAGAGAAATTCGTCGATCAGAGCTCCGAGTCGTGTGAGGTGTGTGTTGAGTCGCGGCTTACCTTAATATAGGAGAAAACCGTCTGATAGTTTCCCGCGTCGCGCATTTGCACTTTGCGCGTCGCGCGTGTCACCAAATCAACCCCTGCGCATCGAGGTTGGTTTACGACCCCGCGTCGCATAATTCAAAAACCCGCGGCGCGGTCTTCAAAAATTTAAAAACTTCTCACACGACCCCACACTTGTTTTAGACCACTAATACCTGCAACATATCGATGTATCTTCCTAATTAAATATAAGAAATATAAAACCTAACCTATGACACGATGGGTTGCCTCCCAACAAGCGCTAAGTTTAACGTCTTCAGCCAGACGTGGAACTCCTCCTTCTACAGCTACGGTGGATCGTATGCCTTTTTCTTTCGCTGATTTTCAATCACCACCGTCCCTTCGTTGTCCCAATGCTCCTCAAACTTTCCTGGATCGAATGGCTTGTTGGTTCTCCTGTTACTGCCCAGTTGCTGCTTTCTGATTAACTCCTGTGAATGCTTGGAGGTAGCTTTGAACCTCCAAGATCGGTCTTTCCTTCTGCATCTCTTCAAGGTTACTGACTTGACATGAAGCGTGCCCAGTGCCATTCCCAGTAGTTGTTTTGTAAATTTCATTTTGCCAGTGTACCACATGCCATCTTCAGTTTGCAATTTTGGCTTGCAATGCCAGTAAATATTTTCCATTTGACTAGGATTGAAAGGCAACATATCAGGATGCTTCCATATGTCCTCATCGATGGTATTTATCACATCTAATTTTCCATTCATGAATGGATCATGAGTGGTGATAAAATCATGTTTTTTATTATTTTCAAAAATTAACTCGTCAGCATCATCTTCTTGGTCATCGTCCAACAGGTGGATCGGGACCAAGAGTGAGTGGCTGGTTTGATCTGGTGGTGGTACAAAGTCACCCATCACCAGATCCTTACTTTCAAAAGACTCAAAATTTTCAAAAATTATAGGTTCGGGGGTAGTGTTGTCATCTACACCCCTTTCCCCAATAGTATCAACAATTTCAGGGATCGTTGGGCTGGGGTCTGTACTGTCACTTATAGCCTCCTCCACAACATCCTCATCAATCAAATCGTCTGGTGATGGTATGGATTCACTCATCACCAGCTCGACATTATAAACATTTTCACAAACATCAAAAACATCAAAAGCTGTTGAGTCAGAGGTAGCATTGTCACCTACAACCTCTTCCTCAACAACATTTTTGACCATCTCAATGGTCTCTTGATTTTCCCACGGTGTATGCCCTTCCATCACATATTCAGGTGATGCAAGCTCACACACATTATCATTGGTATAAAAATCACTCGCCTTAGGTTCTGGCAAGGGTGGTGAACATTTCCAACTTTCCTCTAACTTATCTAATGAAATTTGCAATCTTTCAAGAGCATCAGCCTGGTCCTTCTGTTCTTGGTGACTGTTATACCAGAGTACCCAAAGTTGGGCTCAAGTTGCAGAATTTTCAGGTTGAGTGACTCCTCGGTCCGCCATCCATTGTCATCGAATGATCTATTGTAGTAATCATCCTCGTAATAGGTGTCGGCCGGATTTTCATAATACTCATAATACTGATCCGGGTACATGTAATCGCCCATTATGAAGACGTACACATACCAGAATTCAAAGAACTAAAATCAAACATCAAAAATCAGAAGCTAAGTCCTACAAATCACCTAATCTAAGCGCACAGCTCCCCGGCAACGGTGCCAAAATTTGACACGCCTAGGTCGTTGTGCGGTCAAAAATAAAAGAAAACCTAACACACACTAGTACAGTGGTAGTCAGGGTCGATCCACAGGAGCTTCGTGGTTAGACTAAATGACTGATTACCAACTAGTAGTGTCACGCTACAGTCGGAGGACCTAGTTTCTAAGTGCTCAACTATCCAAAAGCAATAACCATACAAAGTCAAGCCAAGCATAAGCTAAACTCAACTCAAACTAACCTAGTCACTTTTTGAAATCATAAGTGCATCTCTGAATCAGAAGCAAACAAAGGCATCCAAACCAAACAAGGCATAACCTAACTAATAACTAGGGTTCTGACTGAACAGCTACTAGCTAAAGTTCAATGCCCAAAACTAACCTAATTGGCTACTGATTTCAGCAAAGGAAAGCAGTTCCAAACAAGGCCAAAACAAGATCCAAACACAATTCAAACAATCAAAACACAAACAAACATCCAAAATACCGAAATACCAATAATACTCATAACCAAATGATTCTCATTCATCAAACTCAAATCCAAACATCAAAACAGTAACTAAATAATACTAAAACAGAAACCTAAGCTTGGTATCAATGGTTGTCACTCTCAAAGATACAAACCAAAGCTTACAACTATCTAACTAATTGAAAATAAAATCCAAAACATGAAAATACCAATTGAGAAGTTGCTGGAACGAAATCTTGGAGTCAAAGAGCTTCAAGGTCGATTTTACACCCGGTCTTTGCTAGGGTTTTCGGCTGGAATTGCCTCTATTTATATTTGCAAATTTCTCGCAGCCGCGCCGCGCAAATCGAGAATCCACGGCACGCGTACTTATCAGATCCCGTTTTTTCGTCATTTGAATGTGTTACACCGCATTAAGCGCGCGTCGCGCGTTTCATAGATCCGCGGCACGCGTACGTACTTCCTTGATTTTTCATTCTTTTCCAAACTTCTTCCTTTTGCACGCTTTTAGTCCCTGTTTCCATTCTTTTATTCCAAACAAGTCCTGACACGAAAAGTGAGAATACCCAAACATATCTGATATAATTTCATCAAGAACAGGGCTCAACAACGCCTAAAATACTTGATATCACTAGGCGTTGTCAATGATGGCGGTGATGATGATTATCATCATCATGATCAATGGAGAATGATGATGACGATAAATGGATAATGATGATGATGATAGATGGTGATGCATGGATGATGAATGGATAATGATGGTGATGATGATGAATGGATGATGATAGTGATGATGATAATGGTTGATGATGAATGGATAATGATGGTGATGATGATCATGATGATGAATGGATAATGATGATGATGATGTATGGATGATGATGATAATGATGATGATGATGAGTGGATAATGATGATGATGATACACGATAATGCATGGATGATGAATAGATAATGATGGTGGTGATGAATAATGCATGATGATTGATGATGATGGTTGATAATGATTTTCATCATGATGATCAATGGATAATGACAATGATGACGAATGGATAATGATGATAATGATGATGATGATAGATGATGATGTATGGATGATGAATGGATAATGATGGTGGTGATGATGAATGGATGATGATGGTGGATGATGAATGGATAATAATGGTGATGATGATTATAATCATAATGATTAATGGATAATGATGATGATGATGAATGGATAATGATGATGATGATGATGATAGATGATGATGCATGGATGATGAATGGATAATGATGATGATAATGATGATGATGAATGGATGATGATGGATGATGACGGTGATGATGATTATCATTATCAGCATCAATGGAGAATGATGATGACGATGAATGGATAATGATGATGATGATAGATGATGATGCACGGATGATGAATGGATAATGATGGTGATGATGATGAATGGATGATGACAATGATGATGATGATGGTTGATGATGATTATCATCATGATGATCAATGGATAATGATGATGATGATGATGACGCATGGATAATGATGTTGATGATGATGAATGGATAATGATGGTGGATGGTGAATGTATAATGATTGTGATGATGATTATCATAATGATGATCAATGGATAATCATCATATATCATGTATCATCTATCATTATCATTATCCATTCATCATCACGATCATTATCCATTGATCATGATGATAATAATCATCATCAACCATCATTATCCATCATCATCATCACCATCATCATCCATTCATCATCATCACCATCATTATCCATCATCGTCCATGCATCATCTATCATCATCATCAGTATCCATTGATCATGATGATATAATCATTATCAACCATCATCAGCCATCATCACCATCATCTTCTATTTGTCATCATCACCATCATTATCCATTCATCATCCATGCATCATCATCTGTCATCATCATCATCATCATCATCATTATCCATTAATCATGAGGATGATATTCATCATCACCCATCATCATACATCGTTATCATCATCATCATCATCCATTATGGTGTGTGTTTTTTTAATCGGTGCGATTTAAATAGATACCATAACATAAAGAACTTCATATAACAATATTCATTTGCAAAATTAACAAACTAATACATATGATTAACATTCCATACAAAAATGCAATTCTCTTATCCACCTACAAATGTTGCAACTAGAAAGGCCTAGATCAACTGCCCAAAATTTAGATCTATTGATTTGTCATTATAGTTTATATCTATCAAGTCTACTGAAATCTTTAAATTACACCACAACTTATGTAGAATTCCCATATAGTCCAAGTCTTTATAGCCAATCATCCACCCTTCCTCTTTTTGTTGAATATTTATTGCATTTAAAATCGATAAACCCTCGAATGATGACTCATTTGGCTTTGCCATATGCAATAGTCGAAGAACATAAGATGCCCAAATATGACTTTTACTTGAAGATTTTCTAAATTTCTCTATGGCTTCTGTCTTTTGACGTAATTCACAATATTCATGTTGTGATCAAGAAACATGTTACCATATAAAAAGGGTTAGATTATCAACAAAATCAATGAATGATAAAGAAAGATTACAATCTCTATGTATACCATTCCTGTTCTGTACAGAGCTTCAGGGTTTTCTTCCTGTAGACATCTGCTCCAAAAATGTCGTTCCTGCTCTTCGTAAGGGATGAATGGGTCTATTGGTTCTTTATCAAGTGAAACTCGTTCCAATACATAATTATCTTTACATAAATCAAAGAATTTCCTGCAACTGATCATAAAAGAAAAAAAAATCAAATTACAGAGGATGAGGGTTATTATTTCAACAAACATGCCTTGCTGATGTGTTTAGCAAGTCTTGTAGGGAAGACGCTTCAACCATAGCAACGATGTAAACAAGGACTTCGTCAGGTATACGCAAAATGTTGGTTTACATCTTTTTTGGATGAGACATTCTTAAGAAACTATGCAAGAAGAAACAGAGGAAATAAGAGAGAAAATGGGGAAGTCGTACACTGTAGCCAATAAGTTTATGATAGCTCTCTGCAATGAAGTAGTGGCGTGTAAAAGGCGTTTCATTTCCATATATGTCGGTTTTATTATTCAGATAATATGTTTTCAAATGTTGAATAATACATATTATTAAACAAGTGTTATAACATATTAAAATTTGGACAATACACTTAGCATATCAATTAACCTAAAAATATATTGCATAATAATATTTGAATAATACAAAAATTCTATTTGGATTACATTAGAAAACATTATTAAAATATTTTTATACATACATTTCTTCCTTATGATGATGGTGATGATGATTGGATAATGATGATGATTAGATAATGATGGTGATCATGATGATAGATGATGATGTATGAATGATTAATGGATAACGATGGTGATGATGATGATGGTTGATGATGAATGGATAATGATGGTGATCATGATCATGATGATGAATGGATAATGATGATGATGATATATGGATGATGAATGGACATTGATGGTAATGATGATGAATGGATGATACTAGTGATGATGATGATGGATGATGATGGTTGATGTTGATAATGATGATGATGATGATGAATGGATAACGATGATGATACACGATAATGCATGGATGGTGAATAGATAATGATGGTGGTGATAATGATGGATGATGATGGTTGATAATTATTATCATCATGATGATCGATGGATAATGACGATGATGATGAATGGATAAAGATGATGATGATGATACATGGATGATGAATGGATAATGATGGTGGGGATGATGAATGGATGATGATGGTGGATGATGAATGGATAATGATGGTGATGATGATTATCATCATGATGATTAATAGATAATGATGATGATGATGAATGGATAATGATGATGATGCATGGATGATGAATGGATAATGATGATGATGTTGATGAATGGATGATGATGGATGAATATGGTGATGATGATTACCATCATCATGATCAATGGAGAATGATGATGACGATGAATGGATAAGGATGATGATGATGATGCATGGATGATGAATGGATAATCATGGTGATGATGATGAATGGATGATGATAGCGATTATGATTATGGTTGATGATGATTATCATCATGATGATCAATGGATAATGATGATGATGATGATGAATGTATAATGATGATGATGATGATAGATGATGATGCATGGATGATGAATGGATAATGATGGTGATGATGATGAATGAATAATGTTGGTGGATGATGAACGTATAATGATAGTGATGATGATTATCATCTTAATGATCAATGGATAATCATCATCTATCATCATGATTATCCATTCACCATCATGATCATTATCCATTGATCATGATGATGATAATCATCATCAACCATCATTATCCATCATCATCATCACCATCATCATCCATTCATCATCATCACCATCATTATCCATCATCATCCATGCATCATCATCTATCATCTTCATCATTATCCATTCATCATCATCATTATCCATTGATCATGATGATGATAGTCATTATCAAACATCATCATCCATTCTTCATCATCACCATCATTATCCATTCATCATCCATGCATCATCATCTGTCATCATCATCATCATCATTATTATCCATCGATCATGATGTTGATAATCATCATCACCCATCATCATACATCATTATCATCACCGTCATCATCCATTCATCATCATCACCATCATCAACCTTGATCAACAACTATCATCATCTTTATTTTTTAAAATTCGATTTTTTTAAAATTCGATTTTCTTTATTTTGGTCCCATTGAAGTCAAATTCTAGTCCCATTGTAAATGTATGATCACTTCCCTAGTTTTTGAGTAAAAATGATTTTCAATTAATTTGCATTAAAATATGTTCATAAGATTTCCAATTATTCTTAACAATTTGGGAGTGAAAGTTTGGATTTTGGTCCCATTGAAATCAAATTCTAGTCCCATTGTAAATGTACGAGCACTTGCCTAGTTTTTGATAAAAAATTATTTTCAATTAATTTACATTAAAAATATATTCTTAATATTTCCAATTATTCTTAACAAATTATACGATCACTTCCCTAGTTTTTGAGTAAAAATTATTTCAATTAATTTGCATTAAATAAAGTGTTTTTTTAAATCAATATTTTATACAAATTATGAAAGTATCATTTGAAATACTACACTAGCTTTAGTTCAGCTTAAATAAAATCTTAAGACTTTAGTCAAATGAAATAATATCAAATCAAATATTTTTGATAATTTTGGATAAATGTGAATAAAATATAGCATTGAATTAATAAATAATTTAACGATAAAAGGTTGCATTGAATAAACACTCTTTTGATCGATTCCAAATGTATAAGCTTAAAAGTAAAAGAAACTTCCTTTTTTGTCCGGTAAGAAATGGAAATTACTAGGTACGTGCGTGGCACCTTACATGTCACCAATGACAGTTCGGTACAGTTCCCATCACATTGGCCATGCCGTCCTTGAGTTGCAAAAACCAGACGCACTAAACGCATTTGATGCATGTGATCATATCAGTTCGAAACGATCACCCTGTGGTTGATTTTGTTAATGCATAATTTTTTGATGCAATTTTAGCTTTCTTAGTGCGGTGCTGTTGTTTTTTAATGCGGCTTCATGATCCCCAATAACACTTAATTATATCCTGCAACCAAATAGCCATAAAAATATATTGACTCGCTATATTTATTATATGTGAAGGATATTTCCACTTAATAATAATTATATATAAATACATATATACCGATTGCTCATCTTTCATAACATATTTCCAATATCAAAACATTATATAAATAAATATGAACTTATTTATATTAATAAAAAATTCTTATCCATTAATTTGCATTTAATACCTATTTTTTATTTTAGTAAAAAGTAAGTTTTTTTGGTCAAAAACTCGTTAAGTCCCATGGGGTACAACCCTAAAAGTAAAAGAAACTCTTTTTTTTTTTTTTTGTCATTTAAAAACCTCGTCAGGTCCGTGCATGACCAAATGGCAGGTCACGAATGTCAACTCGGTAAAGTTCACATTACATTGCGGCTTCATGATCCCCAATAACACTTAATTATATCCTGCAACCAAATAGCCATAAAAATATATTGACTCACTATATTTATTATATGTGAAGTGATATTTCCACTTAATAATAATTATATATAAATACATATACCGATTGCTCATCTTTCATAACGTATTTCCAATATCAAAACATTATATAAATAAATATGAACTTATTTATATTAATAAAAAATTCTTATCCATTAATTTTCATTTAATACCTATTTTTTATTTTAGTAAAAAGTAAGTTTTTTTGGTCAAAAACTCGTTAGGTCCCATGGGGTACAACCCTAAAAGTAAAAGAAACTCTCTTTTTTTTGTCATTTAAAAACCTCGTCAGGTCCGTGCATGACCAAATGGCAGGTCACGAATGTCAACTCGATAAAGTTCACATCACATTGGGCATAACGTCTTTGAGTTGCAAATAAATCGTAGAAATAATTAGGAAGGGATTTTTAATGTGATTTTGTTTATTGATGCGATTTTAGCTTGTATTGGTGCAATTTCGTAATTTATTGGTGCGGTTATTTGGCTGGTTGCATGCTCCCAAAAACAAGCCGCACTAAATGTATTTAATGCATGTAATAATAACAGTTGGAAACGATCAACATGGTAGTCGTTCTTTAATGAAAATATTTTTATTGATGCGATTGTAGCTTTGTTGGTGCGATGATGTTGTTTTTTAATGCGGTTTCGTGCTCCCCAATAATCGGGGTGTTTCCGTATGCATTAATTACACGCAATTATATCATGTGCAACCAGATCGCCATAAAATTTCTTTTGAGGCGGTTTATTTATTATATGCTTATTGACTTGTACCATAGCTGCATGAGTATTATACCATATATGGATAAATAAATTTTTTAAAGTGAAAGTATCTCGTCCTTCTGTATATAAATATAAATACCCACTTATCATCTTTCACAACATATTTCCAATTCCAAAATCAAAACATCGCTCTGATGGATGTTGAAAAACAAAAACTCCGTGATCTTCACCTCAACAACATCGTTGTGTACTAACTTTTACGGTCATCACTATCTCCCGTCTCCAAAAATATTTTGGAGCAAATTGAAGGGCTGGAGAAACTCATTGTACTTGCCAATGACATGGGGGAGTGGGCCCACGTCTATCGAAGCCATGCTCAGGATCGTGATGTTGGACTCCAATGATGCTTTTATGAAGGCGCTCCAGGAGATTGTCGACACCCGCGTCCTCCTTGAGAACCTCCTCAAGGAGGAAAAGGCCGTCATCGACGGTCTCTGAGGCGACGGGACGGTCTTGGGTTTGAAGATTTTGGTGGTGTTGATCAAAGTATTTTGGGTGTACCCTTCAACAATATTGCCCTCGGGTCGATTACCGTTTCTTACATAACCTTTTAAGATACTCCTGTATCTTTCAAAAGGGTACATGTATTGGAGAAATGCAGGACCACATGCCTTAATCTCTTGTACGATATGAGATATCAGGTGCACCATTATATCAAAAAACGAGCATGGAAAGTGCATCTCTAGTTCACAAAGGGTAATAAAAATGTCTTTCTGCCATCGATCCAAATCTTTAACATCAATAACCATTGAATGAATGTTGTTAAAAAAACAAAACTTTGTGATTCTATGTCGGACGTCAAGTTGCAAAATTCCACGTATTGCGATAGGAATCATATGTGTCATCAAAAGATGGCAATCATGAGACTTCCTTGGAAGCAATTTATCGTCATTCATCGACACAAATCTTTTTATGTTTGCGGAATAAGTTGATGGAACCTTGATATCATGTAAACATCGATAAATTTTATTTTGGTCTTCTTTTGATGTATTACAACAAGCAGGTGCCAGATGAATACCTTTGGGTCCTTGTTTGGGGGAAAGATCTCCACGTATTCCCATCTCAACCATGTCCTTTCGGACCTTAATCTCATCTTTAGTTTTGTGTTTAATGTCAAATAATAAGCCTGTCAAGCTCTCGCATACGTTTTTTTCTATATGCATAACATCTAGACAATGTCGAACATCTAAATGTCTCTGATAAGGTAATTCAAAAAAGATTGACTACTTTTCCAGAGGGCTTCTTCATCAATACAATATATTTATCCCAACACAACTTCAACATCTTTAACTCGTGAAAATGCATCAAATCGTGGCCTCAGCTTTCTACCTCGACAGTTCCGTCAAACTCCATAGTTATCTTCCTTAAACGGTGAGCACTCGGCAGGAATCTTTGATGTCCCATGTATATAGTTTTTTCTCAATTGTTTAACCATATCGTGGTTGTCTCATCTTCATAAACAGGACAAGCTTTCCTACGCTTGGTTTTGAATCTTGACAAGTTATCGTATGCAGGAAAATCACTTATTGTACAATAAATCATGGCCCGCAGTTGAAAATGTTATTTTTTATATGCATCATATACTTCGACCCATACTCCATAGAGTTTTTAAGTCATCAATCAAAGGAGACAATACACATCAATAACGTTACCGGGCTGAGTCGGACCCTTTATCAACAACGACATCATGATGTATTTCTGTTTCATGCATAACCATGGTGGAAGATTATAAATGCATAAAAGAACTGGCCACATGCTACGACGACTTCATTCTCATCATTTTCCTTTTATACCTTGATGCCTTGCAGACAACACAATTATGAGTATTTTCAAACTCCTTTCTAAGCAACATGCAATTATTTGGACATGCATGTTTTCTTTCCACTTCCAATCCCATGGGACACATTAATTTTTTTGCTTGGTATGTGGAAAGTGGTAATCCATTGTCTTTTGGAAGCAAGTCATGCAAAAGCTCTAATAGACTTGTAAAACTTTTATAGCTCCATCCTTTTTTCATCTTTAAGTCATCAACTTCAACACCGTATGAAGTTTCATATATTTAGAACCCTTATATAAGGGTGTTTCTGCTTCTTCAAACAGGTGGTGTAATTTTCCTTGTTTATCAACACCCATATTAGTCTCCATGTCATCAAACATTTATTGAAATTGTCATTGGGGTCATTTGAATTCTGATCATCGTTGTTACTTGGTAACCAGTTTTCATTACTCTATAAATTGCTTGACAATGTGCTACCATCAAGTAGTGATTCTCCATGTCTTGACCAACAAATGTAATTAGGCACAAAACTATCTTGTAACAAATGGTACTCTATTAATCCGCTATTAATCCGGTATCAGTAACACTTTGAAAGTTCTTACAAACATTGCAAGGATAACAAATCGACCGACTTCCATTTTTAACACTATCTGCTTTAGCAACACTAATAAAATTTTCAACTCCTTTGAGTTCTGGACATACGTGAAATTTTGTACAGCCAATAATAACGATTCATCTGAAAATTAAAATAAACAAAAATTAAGGAATGTACAGAGATAAATCAACAATATGTTTTGGTGGAGGTTGCAAAGTAGGTTGCCATTATTGGTGGGCTTTGCGAAAGATATAGTTGTTGTTATTCGGTTCATAAAGGTTTGGAATTTAGATTTCAGTTGTCGGGTGTTATATACTGACTTATATTTTAACGAAGTTAATAATTGTTTGCTATAAACTCACCTTTAATGAAGAGAAGTAAATGCAACCAGCTTTAATGAAGAGAAGTAAATGTAACAGCTGATCTTGAAGAAGAAGGAGAAGCTAGATAGAAGAACGATATCAGGATTAACAAAAGCCCCAAATTTATTGTATTTAAATAACAATCATTTTTAAGGCTATCAAAACTTACCGCATCAACAAATAACAATAATTTTATTGTTTTTAAATAACAATCATTTTTTAATGCTATCTAAACTTACTACACCAACAAATGATGTTTTAAAGGTGCGATTGTAAACTTTGGCGGTAAAAAATACGGTTTTAAAGGTACGATTGTATACTTTCGCAATAAAAAAATGTTTTAATAGTGCCTTTGGACGAACACGCACTAATTAAACAAAATTTAATGTGATAAATAGTTACGGCACCAACATATGACCTTTTAAAGGTACGATTGTAAACTTTCGCAGTAAAAAAAGTACGGTTTTAAATGTGCGATTGTAAACTTTCGTAATAAAAATAAAGTTTTAATAGTGCATTTGGACGAACCCACACTAATTAAACAATTTTAAATGCAATTAGTAGTTACAGCATCAGCAAACACTATAAATGTGGTTGCTACTTTTATTGATGCGATATAGAGAAGTAAATGTAACCGGCTGATCTTGAAGAAGAATGAGAAGCTAGATAGAAGAACGATTTCAGGATTAACAAAACCCCCAAATTTATTGTATTTAAACAACAATCATTTTTTAAGGCTATCAAAACTTACCGCATCAACAAATAATTTTTTTTAAATAACAATCATTTTTTAATGCTATCTAAACATACTACACCAGCAAATGACGTTTTAAAGGTGCGATTGTAAACTTTGGCTGTAAAAAATACGGTTTTAAATGTGCGATTGTATACTTTCGCAGTAAAAAAAGTTTTAATAGTGTCTTTGGATGAACACACACTAATTAAACAATTTTTAATGTGATAAATAGTTACCACACCAACAAATGACCTTTTAAAGGTGCGATTGTAAACTTTCACAGTAAAAATAAGGTTTTAATAGTGCATTTGGATGAACCCGCACTAATTAAACAATTTTTAATGCAATTAATAGTTATCGCATCAACAAACATTATAAATGGTGCGGTTGCTACTTTTATTGATAAGATATCAGGGTTTTCTCCCTTTATAATGTGGTTTTGTTGTTCAACCTCATCAATTAAAAAAACCTATAGTACCAACAAATGTTTTCTTTACTAGTGTTTATCGACCAGTAATATTGTTAAAGCCTGTGGTCTTCATTAGCTTGTAGCATATAATTAGGGCAACTAATGATGAACCATCACATCTCTTTTTACAAATTTATGTTCATTAGCATTGCCCTAATCAGCAACTCAAAAGACTTTGTTAATTAACTACATACGCTGATCTAGTACTGATTAGAGCAACTACTGATGAAATTTTAAATAGATTGAAGTTTATCAGTCTTACATAAAGGCACTAGAGTTGCATTGAAATCAGTTTAGTATTATTTCCACTAACCACCCCTAAACCCAAAACACTAAACCGTAAATCATCAAGGTATTATGAATAGATGTCTGAAGATTCATAATAATAATCAATGATCTTCCACTATAAAAATCTTGCAAAGTGATGTTTTCAGTTCCATTCATATGCATGCCTCATCATACACGACTTGACTTACATATGTTGATTTTTTAATTTTATTTTAATTTTCCAATTGATGTGGCCTTTTGTCTGCAATAATTACCACCCCCGTTTTTCCCTTCAACAAATAGACAAATCATCTCAAAAGTGGATACGTAGCATGAAGATATTAAAGTATGATGATGTTAGTCTACTTTGTACACATAGCTTCAATCAAACACAAACATTGACAAGGTAATCAAATATGCCATCACAACAATACTAAACAAATTAAACAAGGATTAATGATTACTAAATTTTACATACACCAGGTCTCCCTACAATCTACAGATACAATCAACTTGACCATCTCTTCCATTACTACACCAAAATAATCAAAAAATTAATATTTTATTCCAACATTTATTTCTAATTTCACAAATCATAACCACCATTCGCACCTCATTCAGCGTCATGTGATTGGTCATGCTCGATGAAATCCAATGGTTCTTCCATGGTGACAACATTCACACGATTAACACGGTTTTTTTGTGTCACACCATATAAACTATGTGTTCGCCATGTCAGCTAACCATCGTACCATATCTGCAAACATGTTAAGGACACCAAACCAACAATATAAAATTTTAAAGAAAATAATAAAACTTTTTTAAGGATACGTCCGACTGCTGTTCGGTATTGAGGGTCAAGTACAACATCGATTTCATCAAAAGAGGTAGAAAGGAGTGGGATCACATCGTTGTATGGCGAATATGAGAGCTAATGCAACTACGGTTTTTGATAAACTAGATTTAATAAATCTAGTTATTATATCATATAGTATGATTTAATAATTCATTTGCAAGTTTATGGACACTTTGATTTCCGCTTAACTTTCTAATTACATGAGTACATCTAGTTTGGGAAACTAGATTATTTCTATCTCTTGTTGGTCAATTAGTCAAAACCTCCCTCTTACATATAACACGCTTCTTACATGCTATCACTTAGCATTTATTAGAGATATGAGTCTTAGATTTTATATGTGGATATATAAGACATTATAAGACAATAAAAATAACTACTTTTTTCTCATTACTTGATCAAAATTGTCCACCTCATTCTCTCCACCCACTTGCATGTCTTTTGAAGCCTTTTGCAAGTGTAAGTGGTGTAGAAATGCTTCTCCTTTCGTGCTTAATTGTGTTAAGCACTTAAATGCTTAAGAAGTCACAAATATAAAAGGGAACTAGCATTCCGTTGTGTCTTACTCTTGTTGGTGGATACATTATAGAGGAACTCTCCTTTGGGTTCTCTTGCCATCTTCATCAACTCTCCAAAACCAAGTAGGATCAAAGTCTTCAAAGGTTGTCTTCTTTACATCCTATGGTTGTCAAATAATATTTCTATTTTATATTATTGTATCCTCTAGGCGGTTTTGTTAAAATGGTCTTACAATAATATTTATTTTAAAATTGCTTTCATTTGCCACTTAAAATAGTTTTATGCAAAAAGATCGTTTTTAGCTTCTTAAAACCCATCGGTGGTATCAGTGGTATCAGAGCCTCTTTCACATTTTAGAAATATTTATCATCATGTTTGATAACATTTGGTTTTGGAAAATATATTTGGTATTTATTTTGACAAAGAAATCACCAAATATATTTTCTTTCACAACTCGTAGTTTTATAATTGTTATTTTTTATACAACCAATTTTTCCATGTATTTGGTTGTATAAAGTTGCCTTAGAAAAACAAAGTGTTTGTTTGTATATTTCATATGATGATGTTATGTATAATCAAGCCATTAGGACCATTTTGTTGTGTTTGGTTGATATTTATTTATTCACAAGATATAATAGATAAACATGTACTTTTTTCATTTGGATGTAATAATTTAGTTAGACTAGTATTATTCGTTTTACCAAATGTAACAAGATGAAGAAATGACCATCTTTGGAAGATTTTCCATGTCTTAACCACTTAAGGCTATAATTCTTAACCACTTAAGACTATAATCCCAACCTTGAGCTTCTACTTTTGGTTTTGGGCTTAATTTTAGTCTTAATGGTTTATGTGCTATTACCTCCACAACACATGGTGCATTGAAGTTCTTTTGCAAGAAAGAGTTGTCTTGGCAAGTGGGAGCTTGAAGACTATTTGAAGTGTCCATTAAGTCCGCTAGGAACGACTTAATAATTCTTATGATGGCTCATAAAATTATTCTAGAAACTGGCTTGATTTATACATATTTTGATACATGCTTGTGATGTTTATTACGTCTTATGTTTTATGTATGAAGATAGTTTCTACATGTTAAATAACATTTCATCATAAATTAACATCAATTGCATTTTGAGAAATAAATATTTAAAATATAATGTAAGATGTTTAGAAATGAGTTTTTATTAAAAGCGATTTTAAAACGTAAATTGAGTTTTTCTTGAAAATGGTTTTCATCATAAAACTTTTAATAGTCAACTTTAAAATATTTAAAGTAGTTTAGATGTGTTTAAACTAAATCAAAACTCCATATCTTTTATAATTAATAAGAGTTTTAAAATGTGTTATAACGGCAAACTAGAATACTAGGTATTATTTTTATGTCAAAACCTAATATATGATATTAGTTTGACGCTTTGTGTTGATATTATGTTTTATGCATGCTAAATATGATTTAGAACATAATTATCATTATTTGATTTGGTTTTTCAAAATATGATCCTTTTAAACATAAGATGCATAAAATGAGTATTATTCAACAAATTCATAAAGGTCATTAGATTTTGATTATGTAAAGGATATTAAAATATTGATTTTAAAACTCATCGCGCACTACCGATAAACTATAAATATGATAATTAGTTTATAATTGATCGCAACTTAACAGTTAATAAAATGAAGTTTTATTTACCTAAAGAACCTTATACAAAAGATATGTTTTGTACAAAATGATATATGAATTGTTGGATTCATGCAATATTCATGAGACGATGTTTCTATATTTGTAAAACATATATAAAACATTTTCTCAAACTTCAAATCTATGCAATCCACTTAAAAATTTACTTGGGCATCATTTATGAAATGTTTGTAGATTCTTGGGTCACCTTGTCTATTTGCATTGTCATATGATGACCAAGGTGTTTTATATTTGGTAATGGAATAAAGGTCATCTAACCATTGGTAAAGTATAGTTTACAAGATTTTTGAGTTGGATGATTTGATCAAGAATCTTATGTGATAAATGTCTCCTAAACACGAGATACTTGAGGCAAAGATGGGATCAAACATGCCATGTTAAACAATAGTTGTTTGTGATCTTATAATCTAGGAATTACATTTGATGTACTTAGTAATCGCTACCTACCGAGTTGGATTAAGTGGATGGGATAAAGGTTGCCTAACCATTGACTTGTTTCGTAACTTGGATCCTAGACTTTAATAAATTAATGTTTTAGAAACAATAAAATGTATTAACTTTTAAAAACTAAATATTGAAAATACTAAATGAATTCTATTAAAATTTTGTAGATGAAAAAATCCAATCTCATTACCATGTATTATCTTTCTCTTACTGATATGCAAGAGATAATAACATTCAGTGAATATAATTTCAACGAGTGGCTTCGTACCTTGAGAATCGTTCTCGAAAAGGATCATTAATTATATATTATTAAAGGCCCTATTCCTAAACAACCCACACTTTGCAATCGATCTGAACATGATACCTGGTGGAAGCATCATTGTGATGCTGAAGATGTATCTGACATCATACTCGGAAGATTTTTTACTGGCTTTCAGAAAGTCTTGAAAAACTTAGAACCATATCAGATGTTTTGTTTAACTTCAAGTTAAACAGATATACCTTCAGAAGTGTAGAACCTGGTTCAAACCAATTCAAGCATTAGTAGAATGAAAAGCTGAAGAGGGCCACATTGTCTGCTTTATGAGGTCCGGAAAGGATACATTTAATCCTAAAAATCAAGAAAGGCCCATAAAGATGGATATTGTTTCTATTGTCAAGAAACATGACACTGGAATAGGAACTACCCCTCTTACCTGAGAAATATTGGTCAAATCAATAATTTAGGTTTCTATAAAATAGAAATTATACTTTTCTAGTAACATTCAAGTATTTGATACTTTATGTTAATATAATATTTGTAAATGTCTACAAATATTCTAGAAAAGTGAGCAGCTGAGAATAAGCAAGTTAGAACGTCGATTTTGAAGATCATCATGTATGATTTGATCATAAAAGACTTGTATTGTAAAGCAATGTTTGTTTCGAACTATATATGTTTTAAATTTAGCCTGTCTAAATTTATGTCTTAGTTAATTGATTATTTACTTAATCGTTTTTCATAATGATCATATTCATATTCATAAAAGATTATTCTTATTTCGAGAAGTAGATCTCCTAATAGAATAATGAAGCAAATATAAATGGTTTTCTAAATTATAAAAACACCTTTAGACTAAAATATGATTTAAATCAAATTATCTATGACATTGTTGTCTTTATTATAAATAGAATTCACATATTTCAACTTCAAGAAATGGGTTTTGAAGGAAAATAAATATGATTTTATTTGACATATGTGAATCTTATTTATAAAAGGATTACTAATTATATTTTCACTTAATAGTAGAGAAATTTTTTTTTAAGGAACTATACACCGTGATGTATGACTTCTTTCTTAATGAATGTCTAGATTTAGTACGAGATACCTAATCAACTTTATTTACAACTATAGTCGTTGTATTTTATATGATAAATGAGAAACCTTTAGAAGTTTTTAATCAAGTTGAGAAACAAAGCAGAAGTACCATCTAAAACATTGGTGATTATAAAGGATGATCTAAACCTTACTGGATATGGAGGCTAATGGAATTTCAACTAGCTCAAGAACCATAGCCTGATGTAGCAAGAGTTGGCACTAGTTTTGACAAGAAATTGTTGAACATGAATAATAGTTATTCAAAACTAATGGTTCACATGTATGGTAGAAATTGTCTATATCATGAGAATTATGGGATCTCTCATTGATGAGTTTTATTGATAGTTTCTTTTAAATCTATCAACTAACAAAAGGCTATGTCAGATTTTGAATATGATAAATGACTTTGAGCCATGAACATTGAGATGCTATCCATGTATAATAATTAAGTATGGGCTTGATTAATCTTCCTCCCTGTAGTGAGACTACAAGGAGTAAGTGATTCTTTCGAAAAGAAAAAATGGAGATCTCTACACTTTTAGCAAGACTTGTTGTAAAAGGCCTTTCTCACACTCATTTCATTGACCATGACCAACCCTTTTCTCAAGTGGCTATGATTAGATCTACAAGGATATTATTTACCATTCTATCCTAATGTAATTATAAGATATGGCAAATGAATTTCAAGAAAAATGTTTTCTTTAATAGATACCTTCTTAAAGATGTCTATATAGTTTAGTCTGGAGGTTTTGTTAATCCAAGATATCTTAACAAACTGTATAAACTTTAAATCTATTTTGGATATAAGGAAAACATCTCAAGGTTAGAATTGTCATTTTATTGTGAAAACACAAAGTATGTTTTACAACAAAATGATGATAAACCTCTATGTTTACTCAAAACTAGTTGGACCATAGTGATATTCCTAATCTTGTATGAATAAGACATACTTAATCATAAGAAATTACATCCCGACTATGCAAGTGCAATACAGTGTTACTTTTCGGTAATTGAAATTGTGTTAATCTTAGTGTATTAAAGATTAAGTAGGTTGTTTTATGAGTTAGGGTGGTTAGAAACCCATTTGGAATAAGTTTTACTTTTGAAAATGTCAAAAAGAGGTTACACGGGTCGTGTAGAGTCACACGAGTCGTGTAGAATGGAAGCAAAAAAATGATATGAAACCCTTCTAGACCCACACGGTCGTGTAGGATATGAACCGGGGCAATCAGCGGGTCAAACAGGGTGTTTCAGGAGAAATGGGGCGTGCTGCCTCAGTTAGCGCTAATTAAGGCATTAGTGATGTTAATATCGCAAACTCTGCTTTTTTAGTGGGTTTTCTCTTTCATTTGAGAAGGTTATGTTTACGAATTTCTCTCTCAAAGCCCTAGAAAATCACCCCCAAACCTTCAAAAGTTGAAATTAAAGGCTATAACTTGAGAATTAAAGTTAGGAACCGTTATCTTGCATTTATAAGGTAATACTTCTTGTTTTAGCTTCAAATTGAGTGTTGTTTTGCTTGGATTGAGTTAGTTCAAGGTGGTGTTGATGAACCACCTGCAACTAGCATGTGTTGGAGTAAGTTTTATTGATTAGAGAATGAAAGAGAGTCCTAATCCTAAACCATAGCTAAGAGTGTGTTGATTTTGCATTTTTATGGTTAAATGAGTAGAAATTGTGGAATTGGGAGCCGCAACTAAGATAGTGATCCTATCTTTTGTTTACAACTCCTTTCCATCTTTCAATTTCTTGATTTGCATGAGTTTGGTATTATTGAGATTGTTTTGGATGTTTGAGTATTGACTTGGGCTGTTGTGATACAGCCAAAGCTAGACAGGAGCACGGTACGTGCAGTTCAGGTGTTTCTCATACTGACGTGACATCAGGTGAGTAGTTTCTTATTGATTCTTTTGATGAACTGTGTTGTGGTTGAGTTGTTCATTAAAGAAAATGAAGTATTTTATGTGTAACCCAATTCTGAGCTTGGTGTAAAGAGTTAAGTGTGTGGATCACACTTAGCGGACTGAGATAGTCCTTTGAAAATGAGTTCAATGAGATGTTGGGTCTCACAACCTGATTAACCAGTGATTATTCGTTATTGTCGTATCACGGAGGGTTAGATGAAGTTGGACTTGGACCTGACTATTTTTCAGTATTTTGGCCTGTAGTTTTGTGTAAACCTATTTTTGGAAAATGAGTGTGTAACTCGTGACATGTATAGACTAGAACTTAACCTTTTCTTTTGATGTTTTCTTGTAAACTTGTTACTCAATCTTGGGATGCACCATTTGTTTTGTGGTTATATTGTTAATCTACGTGGTGTATCTTTATTTGAGAAATAGGGGCATTACAATTTGGTATCAGAGCTATGATTTAAGGAAACTAAACCTTGAGATAGGTTTAGACTTAAACCAATGAGATAGAGAGGTCCCAAATGATGCTGAGTTTCTATCCCTCGTGGTGTATAAAATGAGTTGATTAGGCAACCATATTGAGTATTATGGTGGCAATTACAAAAATTAGTTGATTTTTTAGATAAAATGAGTACTAAAAAACAGAAAGAGTGAGGTTACCACCGAGAGATCAAGCAGGATCACAAGACTTGGGTAAGGAGCGTCAAACCGAGGGAGAGCGACCTTCTAAGTTACCGGGTAATTTGCAAGCGATTATCACATCCGAGGTGGCTAAAGCGGTCAAAGAGATATTACCCTCTCTTTTGAGGCCTCAAGCGAAGGCTACAATTGGAGGTACATCAAGGCAACCCCCAGTCTAACCTGAGCATAGGGAGGACCGAGGAGAGACTTTTACTAAGACGAGCGAAACTAAGGCTCCAGAGAGAGTGAAGAAGTGTAGTTATGATACTTTTCGTAAGTGCAGGCCTTATGATTTCTTTGGGAAGGATTATCCTGTAGCAACCAGAAAATATTTTTCATGTTGATGTTGGGATTCGATCATATGCAGCGGAACACTAACAATATCAAATCACATAAATCTCCATGAACAGAGTTCAGGATCATACAGTTCATATCAGTTATAGCAACAAAACATAAACAGTATGTACCTCAGGATTATCTCTTGTCTTGAATCTGATGAACAACATCTTGCTAAGGATGAACAGGATCTAAAGTGTGAATCCATCTAATGACTCATACCCAGGACATAAGAAAACCAGACAGATCAGAGCTTTCACTTGGGAAGGAGGCAGAAGATCAAAACCCTAGAGAGGGATTCATTTCGCTAAGAAGGGAGGAGGGAGGAAGTTATAGCAACAAAACATAAACAGAATGTACCTCAGGATTATCTATTGTCTTGAATCTGATGGACAACATCTTGCTAAGGATGAACAAGATCCAAAGTGTGAATCCCTCTAATGACTCATACCCAAGACACCAGAAAACCTGACAGATCAGAGCTTTCACTTGGGAAGGAGGCAGAAGATCAAAACCCTAGAGAGGGATTCATTTCGCTAAGAAGGGAAGAGGGAGGAAGCTAGCAGCTCCTTCTTGAGGATGGGATGCTTTAGGGTTGAACCCCCTATATTTATAGTGCAAGGCTCCTAGGGTTTCAAACTTAGGATCTTTTTGGTAGCCGCACCCCCTGGACTTTGTTTCCATTGATTAAACCTTTAATCAATTACAATCCAGTCCCTTTAATTGACTCTAAATTAATTGCAAATTAATTTATTGATCTAGTTTCTAATTAATTTATCTCTCAATAAATTAATAAACTAATCGTTCCCTTTTTACTTATTTATGACTCTGTATGTTTTTCTAGGTCATGAGGGCAACCCAGAATGACTATACCATTATCAGAAAATATTACCACAAGTTGATGACCTTGGACATTATTCCAACAGTTGAAAAGATGTTTCGTACGAGTAAATGCGAGTAAACAGATAACGTCAAGTTTGCAACAAAATTGCTGAAGGAAGATGTGCAATTCTAGTGGGAGAACACCTACGTACAGGTAAGGGAGTGTCTGGCGCTTACACTGAACTGGGAGTAATTTAAACTCAAATTCATGGAACATTATTGTTCAAATATGACAATGAAGGGTTTGGAAGAAAAGTTCATGAAGTTGCAACAAGGATCAGAAACAATACAACAATACACGTTGGAGTTTAATGAAAAGGCAAGATTTACGCAACATCAAGTCGACACTGAGGAGCGGAGGATGGATCGTTATTTTTAGGGCTTAAAAACCGAGATCCAAGAATTCTTACAAAGCTTGAGATTTACCATGTTTCAACAAGGTGCAGAGGCAGTGTAATTTGAGGGAAAGAGAGTTGAAGCGGCAGGAAGAAGAGAGAAGAATTGAAAGAGAAAGTGGGGGTTCTAAAAGAAAGTGGGAAGGCAAGTCCGAAGATAATTCCAAGAAATCATCTACCAAAGGTTCTCAATCCCATGGTGAACCAAGAAAGAATGAAGAAAGATGGTGCAAAAACTATAAGCGAAAACATACGGAAGAATGTGATGCGAGAACTCCACCATCAGTGTGTTTCTAATGTGGGAAAACAGGGCATATGGCTCGACAGTGTACTGAGACTAGTCCAGATTGTTTCAATTGTAGAGAAAGTGGGCATATTCGTCCCGAGTGTCCAAGGTTGAAATCCGAGTCCCAGATAGAGTCGCAAAAAGACTGAATGTGGAGGTGGTCGGGATAAAGATGATCGTAGAGAGAGGAGCGTCGATAATGTGAAAACAAGAGATTTTCAATTGACTGTCGATGAGGCCTGTGATCAACATAATGTTATTATAGGCATTTTTAGCTTGAACTCTTCTCAAGCTCGTGTACTTTTTGATTCTGGTGCCATGATATATTTTATGTAGGTGTCTTTTGCATCCGAATTGGGTGTTTAATTGGTTGACTTAAGTGAGAGCGTAGTAGTAGATGTAGCGGATGGGAGGTGTGTCATTGTAAAGAGTCAATATCGGCAGTGTTGGCTTGAGATCTATGAGACCATATTCCTTATAGATCTGAAGCCAATCACTAACCATGAGTTTGATGTCATAGTCAGGATAGATTGGTTAGATTATAATAGAGCTCAAATGGATTGTCGTGAGAAGACAATCTCATTAAAAACACCGAGTGGTTCTCGATTGATGATACGAGGTGAGCGACGTTCTTGGAATGTACCGATAGTGTCTTTTGCAAGGGCTCGAAGATATATTGAGAAAGGAGGTCAGTTAATTATGGACAATGTGACCATGTTGAGTCAGGACGTACGCCCCAGAATTGAGGATGTGGAGGTGGTTCATGATTATCCCAATGTGTTTCCCGAGGATCTTCCAGGCTTACCACCAGATCGGCAGGTTGAGTTCGTGATCGATGTGTTACTGAGGTGAAGCCGGTAGCTCGACCACCTTACCGATTGGCGCCTTCTAAGATGGAGGAATTAAAAAGGCACTTGCAAGAATAGCTAGAGCTTGGGTTATCTGCCCAAGCTCGTCTTCGTGGGGCGCACCTATCCTGTTTGTAAAAACGAAATACAGCTCTATGAGAATGTGTATAGATTATCGAGAGCTTAATAAGATCACGATAAAGAATCGTTACCTGTTATCACGGATTGACACTTTATTTGATCAACTACACGAAGCCTCGTATTTATCGATGATTAATTTGAGATCCAACTATCATCAATTGAGTGTGCAAGAAGTTGATGATCTGAAAACGACATTCCGTACGAGATACTGCCATTATGAGTTTTTAGTCATGCCATTCGGTTTGACAAATGCCCCATCCTCCTTTATGGACCTAATGAATCGGGTTTGTCATCCTTTTTTGGATAAATTTGTGATTGTATTTATCGATGACATCCTGATTTATTCAAAGAGCCCAGATGAGCACAAATTGTACTTGCAGCAGATGTCAGATATTCTCCGTGATGAAAATTTGTATGTGAAGTTTTTGAAGTACGAGTTTTGGGTTATGAGAAATTCAATTTCTCAGCCATGTGATAAATTAGGAAGGTATAAAGGTGGATCCTGTGAAGATCGAGGTTGTGATGAGTTGGGAGCCGTCGAAGAGTCCGTTGGAAGTTTGGAGTTTCTTAGGGTTAACATGCTACTATCAATGATTCATTGGGAAATTTTCTCATATAGCTACACCCCTAACCAAGTTAACCAAGAAGGCAGAGAAATTTAGTTGTATTGAGGCGCAACAGTTAGCTTTTGAGCAATTGAGAAATGCTTTGTGTAAAGCTCCGGTGTTGGCCTTACCGCAAGGAGGGGAAGACTTAGATGCCTTCCTAAGTGGTCTTGGATGTGTATTAATGCAAAGAGGGCGTGTGATTTCCTATGATTCTCGACAATTAAAATCGCACGAACGAGCTTATCCGGTGCATGATTTATGTAAAGCTCCGATGTTGGCCTTACCGCAAGGAGGGGAAGACTTTGTTCTTTATAGTGGTGCCTCCCTAAGTAGTCTTGGATGCGTATTAATGCAAAGAGGGCGTGTGATTGCCTATGTTTCTCGACTATGAAAACCGCTCGAACTAGCTTATCCGGTGCATGATTTAGAGTTAGCGGCGATATTGTTCGCATTGAAGATGTTGCAACATGATCTATATGGTGTGTAGTTCCAGATTTACACAGATCACAAAAGCTTGAAGTATCTGTTCGATCAAAAGGAGCTGAATATGAGATAGAGACGGTGGATGGATCTGCTAAAAGATAACGACTATGAGATACTTTACCATCATGGTAAAGCTAACGTAGTGGCAGATGCACTCAATCATAAAGAGCTGCCTATCCGAGTTGTATCGATTCGAATGCGAGTTGTGAGTCGATTGTCGGATGTGATACATTGGTGCCAACGTGAGGTTAGCGATTTGAAGAAAGAGCGAATGGTTATTGATGCAGAGAAATTAGTAGAGAATGAGCAAGGAATAAATACTTTCCAAAGGCGAGTATGGGTTCCGAAACACGACGAGACGCGACAGATGTTGCTAGAGGATGCTCACTGTACCCGATATTCGGTTCACCCGTGTAGCACGTGGATGTATCATAATTTGAAACCTTATTACCGGTGGTCCGATATGAAGTGAGATGTAGGGCGATTTGTGGAGAATTGCTTGATGTGCTTTCAAGTAAAAGCTAACCATCAAAAGCCCTACGGGGTAGTGCAACCTTTGTTTGTGCTAACGAAGAAGTGGGATGAAATCACTATGGATTTCATTACGAAGTTTCTCAACGCCACGAGGATATGATTCGATATGGGTGATTCTTGATAGGCTGACGAAATCGACTTAGTTTATACCGATTCGAGAGGATCTCCTGGTGTCCAAGCTAGCTGATGTTTATCTCCGAGAGATGGTAAGACAACATGGAGTGGCAACTTTAGTAGTCTCGGACAGAGACAACCGTTTCACTTCTCATTTCTGGCAGAGTTTTCAGAAACATTTTGCCTCCAAAGCCTTAAGGAGTACTGCTTATCATCCTCAGACGGACGGAGAGTCAGAGAGGACGATACAGACTCTAAAACAACGCTTAACATTCCAGCATACAAATGGCACCTTTTGAGGCATTGTGTGGTGCACCATTCTGAACGCCGATTTGTTGGACAGAAATAGGAGAGAAACCACTGGCGGGGCCATTGATTGAAGTGTATACTGAGGCTAAGATACAAACTATCTACGAGCATATG
Organism: Cichorium intybus; assembly: GCA_023525715.1. Taxonomy (NCBI): domain Eukaryota; kingdom Viridiplantae; phylum Streptophyta; class Magnoliopsida; order Asterales; family Asteraceae; genus Cichorium; species Cichorium intybus. The sequence goes on from CM042014.1 coordinate 95,543,192, forward strand.
TGAGTAACTCAAAATCGTTAGAGTCAGTATGCGAATAAGTAGAGAAAGCCGTTATAGTTTCATGTCAGGGACATGGTATTGTTGAAGGTGTCCCCATGGAAGGGAATAATTCGATTTGGCAAAAGAGGTAAGTTGAGTCCGCGATTTATTAGACCCTTCCGAGTTCTAGAGAGAATTGGAGCGGTAACATACCGACTTGAGCTTCCTGACGAGTTAAGAGGCATTCATGATGTATTTCATGTGTCGCACCTCCGAAAGGCCTTGTATAATCAATCCACTCATATACCATTGGTTGAGGTCCAATTAGATGATAAATTGAGATATCAAGAGATGCTAGAGCAAATTTTGGATAAAAAGGTCAAAAAGTTGTGAAACAAAGAGATTGGGTTAGTAAAGGTGCAATGGCGACATTATATAGGTACATATTTCACATGGGAGCCCTAGGAAGTGTTGTAGTCTAAGTATCATTCTTTGTTTCAATATATTCCGAGGACAGAGTCTTTTGAAATAGAGGAGAACTTGTAATACCGTGTTACTTTTCGGTAAATGAAATTGTGTTAATGTTAGTTTAATTAAGATTAAGTAGGTTGTTATATGCGTTAGGGTGGTTAGAAACCCATTTGGAAGAAGTTTTACCATTGAAAATGTCAAAAGGAGGTTACACGGGTTGTGTAGAGTCACAATAGTCGTATAGAATGGAAGGAGAAACTGATCTGAAACCCTTCTAGACCCACACGGGTCGTGTAGGATTTGAACAGGCCAATCAGCGGGTCAAAACAGGGTGTGTCAGGCGAAACGGGGCGTGTTGCCTTAGTTAACGTCGCTAATGCTTTAGTTAGCGTCGCTAACTGAGGCATTAGCGACGATAATGTCGTAGAGTCTGCTTTTTAAGTGGATTTTTGAAGGGTTTTCTAGCAAACAATGAACACAAAATTCCTATGGTTCACATACAACCATAGAAAGATCTATGTTTTCTTCTATGAAGATAATAAACTAATATCTAAAGGCCAACAATAATTTCTAAAGTTTAAAACAAGAATTACCAACCTTTGAATCTTGTTCTTGAAGCTAGCAGCACAAGTGTCCTGCCTCAAATGCAAGTCACACCCAAAGCAATGGAGAAGACAGTCTAGCAGAGTAATCTTGATGAAAAGTGGCGTAGAAAATGGAGTGCCAGGAGTCTCCTTTTATAGCCTCTAGGGTTACAGCTGAAACCCTAAGGAGCCTCCTTAGTGGGCAAGCCTGTTGACCACTTGGACCAGACTTTCTAAACCCTAATTAGGGTTTTCGCCACCCTTGGAAGAAGCCTCCAAGGTGGCGCCAAATCTAGCCCCTGGCTTCTGGTTTCTCAGTAATTCAACTATTGAATAAATACAAACCAGTCCCTGCACTTTTAATTAATTAATTTAATCACTGAATTAAGTCCAATTAATTCTAGATTAAATCTCAATTAATTATTATAGTTTCTAATTAATATATTAGCACTTAAATATATTAATAAACCATTTAATTGATTCTATTGATTTATTAAACAATTAATAAATCAACATTTTACTCTACTGAACTCTATCCTAACCTCCAGCTATGAGGGCAACCCAAATAGACTTTGCTTCGATTAACAAGAAAAATATAAATACAAAGTCATGGCTTAGACACCTAATCCAACAGTCTCCCACTTGGATAAGTCTATGACTTTAATTTATCTTCTGATTAATAAACAACCTGCATCTTCCACGAAACTGCTGCCGAACTCTGACCCAGTCAGTTCTGTCCATAGATAAGTGATCATATGATCCTTCGTCCAACAAGATATTTCCAGACACGAGACATGGATTGAGATCAATCTCTGTCCGATACTCTGTTTCCCGATTTCCGATTCTGCTTATGACTTTCGGACTTCTAATTGAACACATCAATTTAGTCCAGGCTGGCCAGCACTTAAGTCAACTTCAAAATCATCGAGAGGCCTACAGTTATCTGTTTCCCATCAGGGTCAAGGAACGAATAAGCTTTGACTCATATGGTCGTGTCTTTTACTTACCAAATCGTACACAACAATGCGTTTTTTAACATCGAGTTACTGATGCATTTACGCATTATCAATGCACAACTGACTCGTAAATTTCAACTCATATGTCTCCGCTTCAAGATCATACGATATTATCGTCTCAACATTGCTCGTGATGTAATCCATGAAGCAATCTATTGAGTGTGGGTTTATCCAATACTCAAATCTCTATTTCTAAGTACTCATGAACGTTGTAGAAGTCTTACTGCAATGTCTAACTCCTTAGACAATCTACAAACCAATTCACGACAGTCTTCGTTCATACTTACTCCCAAAAAGTATGAGCGACTGTGGACCTTTTGAATAATCAATTATTCGGGAAGTGAAACATGCAAAGACGAAACTTAAAATCTGACTGGTAGCTACTCTTGCTAATTACCAAGTCTCCACGAGGTAATCACCATGTCGGATTTTACATAAAACTATTATCGGTTTCTAGATTCCTTTTAAACTATTTAATTCGTGTTATGTATCTATGTCTACTTGACCTTTCACTCTTTCTATGTATTCAAATGTTACACATTTATACACTTTATCCGATCGGATATCCTTCCGATGATATTTCAATTTTGGTCATATCGTCATTCTCACTAACAACTCCATTCTATGTACTGTGACTTTCCATGGTTCTCGAGATCTTTAGTCCACATGACTGCACCCTAAGACTATTTCGAGGTGTTACGATGTGCCGGTGAGCCACACGCGCTCCATCGGAATGTCAACGAAAATCTTTAACCATTAAGTCCTTATTTGAAAACTCTTTTCAAATTGTTATCAACATTCACCCCAATCATTTCCCAATGATTTGTCACATATATACAAAATCCATTAAGTATTCCCAGCCAGGTCATATCCTGAATCTGACTCAGTATGCTCTAAGCATTAAGTCATCAAGACATGTTCGTGACACTTCTGATCAATCCAAGAAACTTGTTGGATTCGATCTAGTCTTATTCCAAACCCTTTTGGAATCTTAGGATTACTTATAATCTTTGTGTCACGACTTTTAATAACTATAACCTTTCGGAGACTCTTTTCCATGCATCTTGAATCTTATCAAGATCATGCTTACCATGGCCAAGTCTACACTGATGACTACATCTATCTGATAGATGTCTATGGATTATGCGAGTATGCTGCACCTTCTTTATATGCCAAATCATTACACTTTGCAATGACAGGAAATTCTTTTTCTGAGCTATGCATCTTGAGTCTCATCAAGATCATTTTGGCATAGTTTCGATCTATCTCATAGATGTTTACAACCACCCGAGCATGTCGTATCTTTATTAAGTCTTTCATAGCAATCCGTCTCTTAACACCAAGTCATTACACTTTGTAATGAAAAGAGACGTTTCCTAGAAACATTATGTAACACACATATGGAGATGGAGATAACAGCGACACTCCCACTGGCTTTAGCACTGTTATGGACAATTCACAAAATCCAGAGCTTATGGCACATTTTGAGAATCCAAACCTTTCTGACATCTTAATGGATATCTTTTAGTCCTTTCTCTAAATCCAATCCTTTGGCATATTTTGAGAATCTGAATATCCTTTCTTGCGAGATGCCCATGGGGTAATCCCGGGCCCACGTACCTTTATACTGGCATACTCTTTGTGAGTCCCCATTAGTGTGTCGGTGATCCACACGCAGTCCACTAACAACTTACATTATGCAGTATCCTTTCAGATTTCATCTTCTATTGAGAGTGCTTCTCTCGGAGCCAATTACTTGACTCTAAGTATCGTCTCACTCAACCATATGTTCCGAGGGTACGTTTCTGTCCATGTTGATTTCTTTTAATGATTCAATTACTCCCACTGGTTTTTAGACCAGGTGTAAAATCAATCAAAATGCCACATAGACTGTATCTCGTCCTAAGGTTCTCTTAATTGGCAGCAATCGGGCTCACCAATGCTTCCAAGTAGTCGGATTGCTAATCCGTACCAACTATAGTGTTTTACCACTAATCGGTATGTCACCCTGATCATAACTACTTATGATGGTGATCAGTACTACTGGTCAAGAGAAGATAATGTCAGAATTTTAAAAACAAAATTCTGATTTCTGCTCTAAGCCTAGTGATGACTAACGGTTATTTCACTTGGCTAATCCTGAACTCATTCAGGACTGTCCCTTACTCCCACTGTTTCCTTAGAACATGAGTTATTTCTAAAAGAGTTCTTTCTCTTCCAGATACAGCGGGATAGCCAGTGAAATGACATTTCTGATTAGGTTCAAGCTAGTCATGAGGTTCGGACGAACACTACAAGACCCTGGACCTTTAATGTACAAGTGAGACAATCCCAGCTTTATATTTCAGACAGTGTCCGCAAAAACCTACTTAGTCGAAGGATGTGGTTGGAATATGGTTTATATGGTCTGACTGGTATGGTATTTAATTTACGGGAAACTAATTGGCAATGTATCTCATACATCGAGGATCGAACTGTTTCGACCAATGCTCCATCATATTCCCTAAGGCACATTATAACTATTAATGTTCTTGGAAGGAATAAACTGTGAAACATTTTCCCAGTTTATGTTGTCACTCAGGTTCTGTGGATCTTGTACTTCCTTTGAAGTCCTTGAACTGTTCAAGGTTTCAATCTAATCGCTTATTCTGATAAGCGCGGCCATATTCGTCATTCTGAATGACAAATATCGCGAAGTACAAACAATTTGTGTTTTATTTGGAGATTCGAGCAACACACAGCAACTGATGTGTTCGTTGCTCCTAATCTCAATGTCTTTTACATCTCTATGTAAACTTATGACTTTGTTAATTCTGTTCAAGACTTGCAATCTTCAGTTGACGCTAAGTCAACTGATTCCAAAATCCTATCCTCTGGATCTTTGAGTGATTCATTTCTTGTCACATGTACTTTATAAAGAACTTAATCATCATTTGACTCTAAGTCAAATGATTCCAAAGTCCTGTCTAACTGGATCTTTGGTTGATTCATTTCTTAACACATGTGCTTTATAAAGAACTTAATCATCATTTGACTCTAAGTCAAATGATTCCAAAGTCCTATCCAACTGGATCTTTGGTTGATTCATTTCTTAACACATTAAGAATTCAACTCATCAAGTGACTCTAAGTCAAGTGATTCCAAGGTTATGTCCAACTAGACCTTTGGTTGAATTGATTATTGTAATATATATCTTAACAATCATAAGGGACACAAATCCTAAAATCCAAACACTTTGGATGCATTCAACATTCAAGTTATTACTAATCACGCATTCAACACATTCATATAACATTTCAAGGATAATTTCAAACAATAGGTGTTAGAAGAAAAACGACAATTTTATTAAAACAAAAAATCCTTGAACAATGTACTATATGATAGACAATGTCATACGCACTTGAAAAGCTAATAACAATATTTCAATATCTAACTAAACTTCAAAACTGCATTAGCCGGAAATCCAATCCAAATGTGCTCCTATGCGCCAATGTCCCGTACCCTACTGATTCCCTGCATACAAACCAAAATGTGACTATCACATTATGCATCAAGGAATTATGGAACATGAGTTTTGAGGTTTTTAGATATACCTGAGCTTTCAAAAGATTTATACCTTGGAGCATGTTCCAATCTTTCCGCGATTGTATCCGATTCCGTGGATTCCTAGCTTAAGACATATCCAGACGATCTGGATCGTTTCTTGCTGCGTCCTCCCACTGGACTTAATCCAGAAGTAGCTGAACCATTGGAGCTATGCCTATCTAAGAGTGACTCGTATAAAATCAACAGTGGACGCATTTCCATTAAGTTCTTTTTCTGGTCTTCCTTTCTATACGTCTGAATGAACAGATCGTACTTACTGGTCAGTGAAGTGAGTAGAGTGTTAACACTCGACTCCTGACTTATGGAATAACCAAGTTTGTGCAACTCGCCTATGTACGCTTCAATCTGAAGAACATGCAAATCGATGTTACTTCCTTCTTTTAGCTTACACTCTGTAAGTCTTTTGAAGATCCTAGCTCGTTCCTCTTCAACCGGTTTTTGGAACCTTTCCTCAACCGATTGCATTAACTCATATGGCCCCAAGGATTTAAAATCCTTGCGGAACTCGAGGTCAATGGTCAATAGCATGAGGTCACGAATCTTTTCAGATTCATCAACTAATAACTCATGCTTATCATAAAGTCTCTTTATAATGACTTGTTTCGGTGGAACCGGGATCGGATACTTGATGAGATGTGGCTTGCCAGCAATTCCGAGAGCCAGTCTCCAATTACGAAGCCATTCCTTACACTTAAGGCCAGTCAGCCTTTCCATATTTAGCAGGTGCTTTCTGATGCTCGCAGAAATGGGTGAAGGAGGAGAGGGAGGAGAACAGACACTTGATTCAGACATCTACAATAAACAGAATTTTATTAGTTTAATTAATCCTTTTAAATAATTACCCAATATATTATTTATTAAGGATAGGATCCAAAATGCCCCAATTATGGTGTAAAAAAGGATGCCGTAATCACAACATAATGGTCATCAAGGTAGATAATACACTTATCAATTTCATCTTATGAAATTCCTAGATCTGTTGAGACACATTGAACTACTCAATGGCATGTTTAGTCTCGGATGTGCCCCACTGTTTGTGACTGGGATGCCGAGGATCTCAAACCGGGTGTGAATAACCATGCAAATTAGCTTGGTACTCTCGAGGTCAATTGTCATCTCTAATTAACGTGCCGGTTAACCACACACGCTCTGTTAATAATGACAAAATCGAGAAACCCATTGCAAGTCTTTGTGAACCCCTATTGGTGTGCCGGTTAACCACACACGCTCCACCAATGTTTCACAAATTGCAATGTGCAATTTCATGGATTAGCACAAATTCACATTTTTAAACCTAAAGTAACTAGATTGGGATTTGTTTGAGGTTCTAGTACTTTCAATTATAGCATTATACTTTTAAGAGGCTTTGCGGTTCTATCAAACCCGTTCGGCTAACGACACTTGACTGACCAGGAGAGCGGTGGGTAAGAGTGGATACCCATTAGACTAACATTTTATAGTCAGTCGCCTTATACCCTCTTTATAATACCCTCTTTATATGACAGTTTTGTGAATGAGGCCTACTAGCGGTAAGACTAACCAATTTTCTTATATATAAATAATTAACTTTTAATCATAAATATATAATATATATTTTAATCTTATTAAAATATTTTAGATTTAATTTTATAAGAATTTTCGCAAATTTTAAGGATTTTTTTGAAAATTTAAATTAAATCTTTAAGCTGATTTAATTGATCTTTTAATTAAACAATTAATTAAACTAATTAAATCAAATATAGGCATAAAAAAATTAATCAAATTAATTGCCTATATTAATCCCTAGATTTCGAGATTTACCAGATATGGATAAAGGATTCTAGTTATTTAATTAATCAGCAATTACCAAAAATAACAATCCTAATCTGGGCAGCAAATCAAGCAAATCAGGGGGGGAATAATGGGGTGGCGGCTAGGGTTAGGAAACCCTAGCCTAGGCCACGATATTTACCTCTTCTAAGGGTTTAATTATCGCACAAAAACCCTTAGGCACAAACAATTCATGCAGTTTATATCAATTCATAAGAAAACAAGCCTACTCTCTGATACCACTGAAGGGTTTTCTAGCAAACAATGAACACAAAATTCCTATGGTTCATATACAACCCTAGAAAGATCTATGTTTTCTTCTATGAAGATAATAAACTAATATCTAAAGGCCAACAATAATTTCTAAAGTTTAAAACAAGAATTACCAACCTTTGAATATTGTTCTTGAAGCTAGCAGCACAAGTGTCCTGCCTCAAATGCAAGTCACACCCAAAGAAATGGAGAAGACAGTCCAGCAGAGTAATCTTGATGAAAAGTGGCGTAGAAAATGGAGTGCCAGGAGTCTCCTTTTATAGCCTCTAGGGTTACAGCTGAAACCCTAAGGAGCCTCCTTAGTGGGCAAGCCTGCTGACCACTTGGACCAGACTTTCTAAACCCTAATTAGGGTTTTCGCCACCCTTGGAAGAAGCCTCCAAGGTGGCGCCAAATCTAGCCCCTGGCTTCTGGTTTGTCAGTAATTCAACTATTGAATAAATACAAACCAGTCCCTGCACTTTTAATTAATTAATTTAATCACTGAATTAAGTCCAATTAATTCTAGATTAAATCTCAATTAATTATTATAGTTTCTAATTAATATATTAGCACTTAAATATATTAATATACCATTTAATTAATTCTATTGATTTATTAAACAATTAATAAATCAACATTTTACTCTACTGAACTCTATCCTAACCTCCAGCTATGAGGGCAACCCAAATGGACTTTGCTTCGATTAACAAGATAAATATAAATACAAAGTCATGGCTTAGACACCTAATCCAACAGTTTTCTCTTTCATTTGGGAAGGTTATGTTTACAAATTTCTCTCTCAAAGCCCTTTAAAAACAACCTCAAACCTTCTAAAGTTGAAATTGAAGGCTGTAACTTGAGAATTGAAGTTAGGAACCGTTATCCTGTGTTTATAAGGTAATACTTCTTGTTCTAGCTTCAAATTAAGTGTTGTTTTGCTTGGATTGAGTTAGTTCAAGGTGGTGGTGACACACCACCTACAACTATCATGTGTTGGAGTAAGTTTTATTGGATTAGAGAATGAAAGAGAGTCCTAATCCTAAACCCTAGTTAAGATTGTGTTGATTTTTCATTTTTATGGTTAAATGAGTAGAAATTGTGGAATTGGGAGCCATAAATAAGATAGTGTTATTATCTTTTGTTTACTCCTCCTTTCTATCTTTCAATTTCTTGATTTGCATGAGTTTGGTATTATTGAGATTGTTTTGGATGTTTGAGTATTGACTCGGGCTGTTGTGATACAACCAAAGCTAAACAGGAGCACGGTACGCGCAGTTTGGGAGTTTCTTATATTAACATCAGGTAAGTAGTTGCTTATTGATTCTTTTAATGAACTATGTTGTGGTTGAGTTGTTCATTGAAGAAAACGAAGTGTTTTATGAGTTGCGTGATGTGTGTTGGTCTTGTTTTGTATAACCAAGTTCCTAGCTTGGGGTAAAGAGTTAAGAGTGTTGCTCACACTGAGGGACTGAGATAGTCCTTTAAAAATGAGTTTAATGAGATCTTGGGTGTCACAACCCGATTAACCACTGATTACTCACTAAGCTCGTGTAGGTCATAAATTGTTGTTATTGTTGTTGTGTTTTAGGTTCTGGTAGTGGAGATCGTGGAAAGCGTATCACGGAGGGTTAGATGAGGTTGGACTTGGACCTGACTGTTTTCCATATTTTGGACTGTAGTTTTGTGTAAACCTGCTTTTGGAAAACAAGTGTGTAACTCGTGATATGTATAAACTAGAAATTAACCTTTTCTTTTAATGTTTTCTTGTAAACTTTTTACTCACTCTTGGGATACACCATTTCTTTTATGGTTATATTGTTAATCTACATGGTGTATCTTACTTCTTCAAAGACAAATAATATAAATATCTAATACTTTATACTTACATGAATTAATATATTTTTCAAATTTATCTTTATATGACCCGGTTCTAAGGATTAGGATCGGGATCTAATCTCGTTATATGACCCAATATGGAATGGTAGAACCATGGCCTAATCTCCTTATATGGTTGAGCTACTCTCCTTATATGTCCCCGTTTGAAAACCGGGTTATATTTCATTTTTCGCATATGACTCGCTGGCCATAAAACCTGATTGAAAACTAGGTTATTTAATTGATTTAACCGGGTCATATAACATGTTTTGTAGTAGTGGTTAATGCCATGTCATTTGTGAGGTTGACCAAACAACGACTCCAATAGTTAAAATATAATCGGTAGGAGCCTCTCTTAAATTCGGATATATATTTTTGCAAACAAATTCCATTGAAGCTCCTATATGATGTATATGTTTCGAAAGGAAGAAAAAACATGGTAAACTACATACCACAAATATTCACCATTTCTGAGGTGAAGTCTTTGTTGCAATCACTGATTTGCAACTTTAAGAGTTGAAGAACTGATTTGATGATGTTAGTATGGATTTACTTGTGTATATGGCTAGCTTGAGCCTTATTTATGATTTTAATTCATTTGATTAAGAAAAATTTCTCTCTTTTGCATAAGTTTATCCTAGTCAGTTATCACGTGTTAAATTAGTTTGTCTTGGTGATCAGCTTGATAACTACGTCCACGAAATGATAATAGACAAGAGATTTAAAGGATTGAAGGATCTTAAAGAACTCTCTAAGGAGATGGTGAGATGGGACAAACATAAAGTGTTTGATCATGTCTATTTACTTATCGCGTTGGTGTAGATCCTCCCAATGACGAGGGCTATAATAGAAAGAGCATTTTCAACAATGAGTTTTGTTAAAAACAAGTTATGTAATGGTATGAGTGAATCAATTCTTAATTGATTGTTTAATAACTTATATAGAGAAATAAAGTTAGTGGTGAAGATATTATTAATCATTACCATTATGTAAGGACTCAACTTCGACTTTTTAAATTTTTGTCTTGATATCAAGTGTTTTCCTGAATTATTGATTAAATTTCGCTATATATATAGATGTATACCTTGAATTTCTATTTTTAGATCCATCACTATCCCAACATCCCTCTCTCAGCACATTCTTATTCATTCATGCGCCACCAATAACCTCCTCCGTTCAAAGATGCAAATTTATTGCAAAACATGAGTTTGAATTTATTAGAGATTTGAATGTTGCATGTTGAAGTGATTTTATACTAGTTTCATCGGTGGTGGTGAATGGTGGATATGAGTGGTTGTGGTGGCGATGTAAGTGGGTGTTTGTTGCTGGATGTGGATGATTGTAGTGCAAGGTGAATGGCGGCGTTGAGAGTAAATCTATCATTTTGACCTTCGATATTTCAAGCCAATGTTTTTTATACATGACATATTATTAAACTATACACATAGTTTAATAATAAATCGTGTATCAAAAGTATTGGTTTGAAATGTCACGGTTAAAATGATAGATTTTGAACAATTTAGACGAGTTTAATGGCAGATTATATAAAAACAATTAAAAAACATAAATATAATTTATAACCCAACAAAATCATTTTTCATGCCGGCAACCCTACGTAAATTGGGTAATTGACCATTCTTCGAGAATCAAAAGGATTCTTTTTCGCCTCCTTTTGATCAAAACCAATACAATTTTCAAATATCTGAAGCTTAAGTCCCAAGCGAAAGGCAAATTGTTGGTTTTATCCGAACAGCCTAGAGGTTTTATCCGAACAGCGTAGAATTTATCCTTTTTTTCTATAAAGAGGAGCCCACCTCCTTCTCAATTCCCCAAATCTTTCGTTTGTACTTTCTACTTCTTTCAGTTCGCTGTTGTATCCTCTAAAACAAAAACCATGGCCACAACGCCCACTATCAAGACGGTAGAGGCACGGCTGACCTACGACAGCAGAGGCAATCCAACCGATGAGGTTTGTTTGTTATTTATAATCACTCGACATGTTGTGTGATTTTCATGTTTGAATATTTTATTTTCAGAAATTTTATTATTGATTAAGTTCCGATGCTCAATCGTTGACTTTATTTTGGTATGCTAAGCGAGTTTTCAGTTTATTTTAGCTATTTTAGTTTGATTTCTTTCAATTCAATGATTCGATGCTACTCTAAGCGATTTGTGTTTAAGTTGCTTAGATTGTCGTTATAATACTAATTATTGCCTGATATATATCTATATCAGGCATCCTGTGCCATCGATTTTAATATGCACTTGAATATATTACGGATTCAAGATATAGTTGATTCTCAAAAAGGGATGTAGCTCGGATTAAGATAAGAACCTCAATTTAAGTTGAAAAGCTACTCTTTGTAAAACTTCGATAGTGATTTCAATGTGATATAGGTGTATATTACTCTTTCCGATGGCACATGGACCCGAGCTGCTATAACATCAATCGGTAAGATCCTGTGTTTCAGCATGGTCTAGTAACTGTATGTTTTACATTACGTGAAGTGTCAGATTCGAGACTTTTGCTATTAAGTTAGACACCTTTACGTGATATTCATATAATTTTTGTCTTGTAGGTACTTTCGAGGTGGACGAATTTGTCTTTGTCTCGCAGGTGTGCTGTTGGTCCCGATTACACTGTTTGTTTATTTATTAGATCAAGGAACCTGATACAAAATCACTGTTGAACTTTTTGAGTAGGCTGCCGAAACCATTACCAAAATTATCGGTCCTGCCCTTATAGGCAAGGTTTGTTTCGTTCACCTCAACTCCATCCTTGATATTGATTTTGTATTCGTGACATAGGCCTAAAGATCCACAACTCGGGCATATATAATGCCGAGATTTGGCTAAAATACAAGAAGTACTCGTCCCATATTGGTGGAGTGTAAAAAGGTGGAATGATGATTTAATTTCAAAGCGCTCAATTAAAATAAGGAGGCGTTTGGTTCATGAATTTCAAACCCTAAGATTTCAAATTCAATGGAAATTTAAATCCTTCAGGATTTTAAATCCTAACCATGACCCGTTTGGTTGTATATTAACACCTTTATGTAATTAAAAAAAAAGTACATTAGAAACATCAATATTAAATCGTCGATTGTGAACCAATGATGGAGAATTGAGGACAGAACATTGATACAAAATATGTGGTGGAGTTGGCGTCAACGGTAGGGAGGTTGGAGGTGAAGGTGGCGTCATCGTTGGGGTTGTTGGAGGTGGAGGCGACAACATCAACGGTGGGTGGCGAGAGGTAGGGCATCGATGCTGGGTTGTCAAAAATGGAGACGACGATGGTAAGGTGGTTGAAGGTGGATGCGGTGTCGACAATGGGCTGGCTAGAGATGGAGGAGGCGGCGGTATAGGGTTGGCCGGAGGTGGGGGTGATTGGAGGTGGAGGAGCAGCAGCGTGGGAGGTGGCCGGAGATGGAGGGTGCGTCAGCATTGGGGTGGCCGGATATCAAGGCGGCACCGACAGAGTGGTCGAAAGTGGAGGCAGCCTGACGGTGCAGCGGCAAGAGATGAAGGTGTCATCAGCGGTGTAGTAGCCGACAGTTAAAAACAAATCCCTCATTCATGAAATTTTAAATGCTAGGGGGAGATAAGATATTTACAAATCCCTCATTCTGGGATTGTTGAGTCAGCTTAAAAAGTTGTGTCATTTAAATTCTGTGCTTATTATTATTATTATTATTTTTTGATAACCGAGGACCCCATCCGACCCATCCTTTGGATGACCCTGATGAAGCAACCTCGGGGTCCATGCACACCTGGCAGCAGGGTGGTCCGGTTCAATCGCCTACGGGGGTAGAGAGGTGGCCAGTGGTCATCCCCTGATTGAAACCTAACACTCCCTATGGGGAAAGGGAGGGAGTGAGATTTGAACTCGGAACCTCGGGGGAAGAGAATGAGTCCTAAGCCTTATCCACTAGGCCATCAGGATGATGGTTAATTCTGTGCTTATTTTCCAACCAAAAGTAGCATTTCTCAGGATTTAAAACGAAAATCCTAGGATATCCCCAAACCGAACGGAGCCTAAACTTTTGTTTTTTCTTTCTCCTTTTTTGTTGGTTTTCTAGTTTTTCATTTATATTCTTGTGATCTTATTTCTCTATTAGTTTTCATTAACATGGTAACATGGTGGTTAATAATGAAAATTATGGTAGGAAGAGTAAGAATTTGATCATTTGCTTGTTTTTTGATGAAACAAGAAAGCGGATCCAAAAAACAATAAAACCGCGATGCCAATTCTCAACCACATATTTCGTAAAAGGTACAAACGTAAAACATCATCGTTCGACGTGACGTAATCACATGCGACGTTCATCCATGCAACGTAATACAGAATCGAGGATACGATCCTCTATAACGGATATTTGTGTAACGTGATTTTTAAGTGGGTTTTATTTTCTCTTTTATGTTTTTATATATTTTTTATCTTTATATTTATTATTATTATTATTATTATTATTATTATTATTATTTTTATTATCTCTCTCTTGATATCCCTTTTTGGGTGTAACTAATAAGCAAGGTATTGCATTTTGTATTTGAAATTCTGACCTAAGATTTTGTTCTTGCATGAATCAGATTATCTTACTATATCTTCTTTGTTGCAGGACCCAACTGATCAGGTGTATCTTGATAATCTAATGCTTCAAATACTTGATGGAATTGAAAATGAGTTCGGCATGAGCAACAAAACGGTACAGATTAAAAATGGGTTGATTTAGCAATTTCATAATCTTTGATGTAAGTGATACTTACTATTTAACCATTATGTTGTTTAGCTTGATCTAGAACTCATCTCGGCCATCTCTCATGCAATATGCGAAGCTGGAGCTCGTGTCCTCAACATCCCCCTTTACCTGGTAATTGAATGACATGTCATCGTGTCCGGGCATTTTAGGAATTACTATTTTAGATTAGCAACTCACAACAATTTCAAGGAGTTGTGTACCTGTGACTGTCATATGGCACCAATAGATATATAATCATCTATTTCCTTTTCTTATTCAAGTGTTGCTGGTAACTTATGCATGCAGCATATTGCCAACTTGGCGGGTAACAAGAACATGGTTATGCCAGTACCTGCATTCATTGTCATTAATGGTGGATCGCTTGCTAGAAACAGGTTTCCCGTTAAGGTATGTATTGTTACATTTCTCCATCTTATCCAAATGATTCTCACCAACTTAACTTTTCAGGAGCTTACGATTATCCCTATTGGTGCTTCCAGCTTTAAGGAAGCCATGAAAATGGCTGATGAGGTATTTAGTATCTTGAAGGTTAGTTATTCCTTAAATTCACCCGTCAAGACTTCTAATTGGCGTTTGGGTTGCCGGTTTACTTATGATTTCTCATCTAATTTTAGTCTGTGATTAAGAAGAAATATGGCAAGGATGTAGTGAATGTTGGCTATGGAGGTGGCCTTGATCCTGATATTCAGGTTAAGCATGGGTTGTTTTCCCTTGTGTGTTTCGAGCTAGTTTTTTATGAAGTCTTTATAACATCAACTTGTATGCCTGAACTTCAGGGATACAAGGAGGGCTTTGAATTGGTCATAGCAGCAATAACTGAAGCTGGATACACAGGAAAGGTAATCGCTAGAACGCAAAATATATTTAAATTGATGACATCATTTTTCTGTTTGATGCTTTCAACCGAATGATAATTTCAAGTATGAGCATTTCAGTGTGTTATTCCTATAGGTTGTGATTGGAATGAATGTTGCTGCATCTGAATTTTATGGGGAGGACAATACCTATAATCTGAACTACAAGGAAGAGGTATTTTTTTTTTTCTGGTACCTTTCTCTAGGCACAATCAATACCCTGCAAATCCAAGGTCTATTTAAACCAAACCACCCGGGGATGCATGTGGTGACCCAAAGTTACAACGCGTAGGATTTGAACCTAGGCAACTGCTTTCAAGCCGGTGTTTGGTAGACTAGCTGAAAAGCTAGCATTTACCTAATTTGCTAGATGACAAATGAAAAAAAGTAAACCGGCATAAAAGGACATTCAGATAAATAATTAAAATTTGCACATACGTCTGGAGAACAAGTAAAAAAAGCTCCTTAAGCTAATTTAAAGCTTTTTAGCTACTTTAGTGGTATTAACAAACACTACATTGCAATACGTTAAAAAAAGCTAGCTTATGCACCCCAAACACTGCCCGGGTCTCAAGCCAATCACCGCTAGGCCACAAAACATCAAAATCGCATGATATATGAAAATGTCACAAATAATCCTATGGCTTTTAGATTGATCCCGATTTATGATACATGCTTGTTTCTCTCGGATTATTTTGGCAGAGCTTCGGAATTCCATTCAAAAAACGTGTTTGGAGTTTCCTTACCGATTTGATTACGCCGTACACTGTATGCAACGAAAAGATTTCAGGAGAACAACTAAAAGATCTTTACAAGCCATTTGTGAAGAAGCACCCTATTGTGTATATTGAGGCTCCATTTGCTCAAGATGACTGGGAGTACTATGCCAAGATGACCGCAGAATGTGGTGAAGAAGTACAAATTGTGGGAGATGATTTTCTGATGTTTGATCCAATGGTTAGATTAACCACTTGATCAATATCTAGTTCTTAAACTTTACCGTGCTTTGAACTCTATTGAATAATACTGATTATGATTTATTTGCAGAGTTTCAATAAGGCAATTGATGAGAAGACATGTAATGCTTATCTTCTTAAGGTAATAATTGAATATATCACTCATTGTCACTGATCATATTCTTGATGGAATCGAGGCCTTAATTACTTGCATTTTTGTTTTCGACTGGTGTTAGGTTAACCAATTTGGATCTGTGACCCAGAGTATTGAAGCTGTGAAATTGTTAAAGCATGCTGGTTGGGGTGTGATTGCATACAGGTCTCAAAATGATTTTGTTGATCTCTGTTTTTTTTTTTTTTTTTTTTTTTTTATATGAAATTATTAGTGTTTTTGTTATGTTGCAGTGATGAGAATGAGATAGAGGACACCTTCATTGCCCATCTTTCTGTGGGTTTGGGGATGGTAAATATCCGCCGCCAGCTTCTTTTTTAAAAGTTCAGGATCTCTTATATTGATTCTGACTGTACAATGTATCCTAACAGGGTCAAATCAAGACAGGAGCTCCAGGAAGCTCTGCAAAGTACAATGAGGTTGATTTTCTTTATCCCTTTTCCTCCTTTACTAGTATTAATTCGTTGTTGTAGAAGCGCATATATAAACCTTCTAGAATTCACAAGTATTGATGGGGATGCCATTAGTAGACCATTTAACGTGACACTCCAATTTAAATTGCTCCCGCTATTACTTTCTTTTCATTTTTTATATATATTTTTATTTCTTCATTTAACAAGGTTTGACACGGATATACGCTTTTAACTTTGTGATGGATAATAATGATGTTATTTATTTATTTATTTATTTATTATTATTATTATTATTTATCATAGCTTCTAATGTATAATCTCATTTACAAATCCATATATATACACTGTTGTGGGAAAACGTTTGTCTTGAAATGAGTTGTATACAATGCTATATATTTTTCGGTCTTGAAGTCTACATTTTTTTATATTGTTGGAAAATGTATTTTTTTTTCTGAAATATGAGAAATCTGATAATCGTATACAAATCCATATATATACTTTTTGGAATCAGCTCTTGCTAATTGAAGAAGAGCTTGGGAGCAAAGCAGTCTATGATGGAGCTAACATCCGGAAGCCTATGGAACACTAATCGATTTGCTGATAACCGTCCATGGGGAATGTGATGATCAATAAAATCATTTTGGAGAAAGTTTTGTTGAGTAATGGGTTAGGGTTCAACATATATCATAATTAGAAAGGTTTTAATTTCTAAAATCTGCATAGGTTTTGACATTTGGACGTTCGTTTGTGGTTGTTTTCCCTGATCCCTGTGTTCTTGTTTCCCTGATCTCTGTGTTATTGTCAGTGCTATTGATCTTGATATATAAGTTTTTACCCTTGGTTAATTTTTTCCCATTTAGTCTAAAAAAGAACAAGAAAGAAAGGAGACATAAATTTAATGCCGCTGAGATTTTAATATCAACCAACATATTTTTTGCAATCGTTTAAAATGAACCTACAAAAATTTTTTTGAGGCTTTTGGCACAAGTTTTGTATTGTGTAAGCTTGGTTGATTCATGTATCTATGATCAGCACCCTCCAGTCATACACACGTATTCTAGAAGGAAAAAGACATAAGGGTAATTTTGTCATTTTAGAGAAAATCTGTTCAGTTGTTAGTTAGTGTTTTGTGAAGTCAATAAGAGGAAGAGAGAGAGTTCAATGGGGGTATCACTTGATTTGTAACAGAAAATTGGGAGAGTTGTTCCCCCTCTCGAATGGGGAATCTTACGTGAAATACAATTTGCTCAATCTTGTTCTTAATTCTTGGTACTCTTGATCTGATTTCCACTTTAGTGCATCAAAATTGGTATCAGAGCCCTAGATCCTGGCGTAAGAGGTTGGAATTTTGAAAATCGGCAATTGAATTTTGATTCACAAAAGAAAATTGAAGTTTGCGACCCATTTTTTTTGAAGATTGGAGTTCGTTTTTTTTCAAATCGGCAAGGCAATACGATCATGGCAGCAACAAGATCAAATTCCACACGATTAGATGAATTGGAAGGAGGATTCGCTAATATGCAATCAGCGCAAGGAAAATTAGAAGCGGAGATAAAGGAAGCAAGACAAATCGACAATACCAGATTAGAGTCGCTAGAGAGTACTATACAACTATTGGTGAATCAATTAGCCAATAACAATCACACTACAGGAAGAAAATCGGTGGAGAGAACTCCGATTAGAATTGAAGACGATTCTAAACCTAGAAGCACTAATAAGAATGGAGATTCGGGATCCTTCATCTCCATTAAAGGAAGGAAATTAGAAATGCCGGTGTTTGATGGAACGAATCCAGACAATTGGATCATTAGAGCTGAACGCTATTTTTCACTTAATCGATTGTCAAATTCAGAGATGATTGAGGTAGCTGTGATTTCGTTTGAAGCCGATGCACTCCAATGGTTCCAATGGGAGAATAAAAGAAGACCAATACGGAGGTGGGATGAACTGAAGGAATTATTGTTGTGCCAATTCAGATCAAATGCAGAAGGAACCTTATGTGAACAATTTTTGGCGGTCAAACAAGAAGGTACTGTTAAAGAATACATTAGAAAATTCATTGCATTAGCTTCTCCTTTGAATGAAATTTCTGATGAAGTATGTGTTAGTCAATTCATGAATGGGTTGAAACCAGAGATACGAGCAGAAGTAAGGTTGTTAGGACCTGATGGGTTGAGTAATACCATGGAAATTGCAGAGAAGATTGAAGAAAGGAATAAGATAGTTCAAAAAAATTGTTCATGGAGATCAAATTTCAGAAGGAATTTAGATGCAGTTAGTGATAATAAGGAAAATAAAGGGCCAGAAATCAAGAACATGGGACAATTTAGGAGATTAACTGAGCAAGAACTACAAAAGAAACGTTCCCTTGGTTTGTGCTATAAGTGTGATGAGAAGTACGCACCAGGTCACCGCTGTAAGAAAAAAGAGATGAATGTGGTGATCATACAAGATTTTGATACTTACGAAGAAGTAGAGGAAAATGATCAAGAAGAGGAAGAGCATGCTGAATTAGCAACAGTTATCAAAGAAAATCAAATAGAGGTTTCACTGAATTCAATTGTTGGGCTAACTACACCAAAAACGATGAAGTTAGAAGGGTTGGTACAAGATCAGAAGGTGGTTGTCATGATAGATTGTGGAGCTACACACAATTTTATTTCTATGGAACTGGTTCAAAAGATGCAATTACCCATTAAAGCTACAAAAGACTACAGTATATCAATGGGAACAGGAACTTCTATTGGAGGTCAAGGGGTGTGCAAAGATGTTATTTTGTGGTTACAGGGGATAGAAATTGAAGAAGAATTCTTACCCATTAAATTGGGTAATTCCGATGTGATATTAGGGATGCAATGGCTGGTGAAGTTGGGTCCAATGGAGGTGGATTGGCAAGCACAAACAATGCGATTTGGTTGGCAAGGAGAAAAGATTAAATTGCAAGGTGATAAGACCCTGGGAAGATCATTAGTTTCATTAAAGTCTATGTTGAAAACTATTAAGCAAGAAGGTCAAGGATTGCTGATTGAATTGGGAAATGTAGAAAGAGATGACAATCAAGAAGAAGAATATCCCACAATTATTACAGAGGTGTTAGAATCTTTTCAATCAGTTTTTCAATCTACAATTGGGTTACCTCCAAGAAGAGAAACCGAACACGGAATAGTACTTAAAGAGGGAGTTGACCCCATTAACATTCGACCATATCGTTATCCTCAATTTCAAAAGGATGAGATCGAGAAGCTTGTCAAAGAGATGCTTGAAGCGGGAATCATTCAAAATAGCAAAAGCGCATTTTCAAGTCCGGTTCTTCTTGTGAAGAAGAAAGACGGTAGTTGGAGATTTTGTATCGACTACCGAGCCCTCAACAAAGGTACGATTCCCGATAAGTTTCCGATTCCAATTATAGACGAATTACTTGACGAATTGCATGGCGCCAAATATTTCTCAAAATTAGATTTCAAAGCGGGTTATCATCAAATAAGGATGAAAGAGGAAGATGTTCATAAAACGGCTTTTAGAACTCATGAGGGTCACTATGAATTCTTAGTGATGCCTTTTGGGCTCACCAATTCCCCAGCTACGTTTCAATCTTTAATGAATGAGATCTTTAAACCGTATTTGAGAAAATTCGTGCTCGTATTTTTCGATGATATATTGGTATATAGTACCAATAAAGAAGAACATGCACAACATTTGCAACAAGTACTCCAAATTCTCCAACAAAATTGGCTTTTTGCTAACAAGAAAAAATGTGAATTTGCAAAGAAGAAGATTGGGTATTTGGGTCATATAATTTCACACAAAGGAGTAGAGATGGATGAAGAAAAAGTCAAAGCAATGCTAAATTGGCCACAACCTACTAATCTTACTCAATTAAGAGGATTTTTGGGCTTAACCGGCTACTATCGAAAATTTATAAAAGGGTATGGAAAAATAGCTCAACCATTGACGGAATTGCTTAAAAAGAATGGATTCTTATGGAATATGGAAGCAACCATGGCGTTTGAAACATTGAAAGTAGCTTTAACAACAGCACCGGTGCTAGCATTACCCGATTTTAATAAAGCATTTGTGATTGAGACTGATGCATCAGGAGGAGGATTGGGGGGGTGTTTTAATGCAGGAGAGCAAGCCAATAGCTTTCTATAGTCAAGTTTTGGGAGTTCGAGCACGACAAAAACCAATATACGAGAAACAACTTATGGCGATTGTGTTTGCAATCACAAAATGGAGGCCTTATTTGTTGGGTAGAAGATTTATAGTCAAAACATATCAAAAAAGCTTAAAGTTTTTACTAGAACAACGGGTAATTGAACCTCCATATCAAAAATGGGTGATAAAACTTCTCAGTTATGATTTTGATATACTATACAATCCGGGAATAACTAATAAAGCTGCAGATGCACTTTCAAGAAAAGATCTGGAATTATCTACCATGGGTGGACCGCACTGGCGTGATTGGGGGGTTATTAGAACAGAGGTTGACAATGACCCATTCCTTAAAAAAATTAAAGATGAATTGTTACTGGGGAATATGATTGAAAAAGGATTTGAAATAAGAAATGAAGTGCTATGGTATAAAAATAGATTGGTTTTATCAAAAAATTCAACACTAATTCCAATGTTGTTAGACGAATTCCATGGATCTGTGGTAGGAGGTCATTCGGGGGAAGAAAGAACCATGCAAAGGATTGCAGTAGAATTATTTTGGGTAGGAATGCGCAAAGATATAAAGGATTATGTCCGGAAGTGTACAATTTGCCAACAAAATAAAGTGCTTAATGGATCCGCAAGAGGGTTATTACAACCGATAGAGCTTCCGGTACAAGTTTGGGATGCAGTAACTATGGACTTTATAGAAGGATTGCCCAAATCAGAAGGTTCTGATACTGTTGTGGTTATAGTAGACAGATTAAGTAAATTTGCCCATTTCATAGATCTGAAACACCCATTTACAGCCCAGCAAGTTACAAGTGTATTTTTGGAGGAAATTGTGCGATTACATGGGGTACCGGTTTCGATTATTACAGATCGGGATCGAATTTTTTTGAGCATATTTTGGAGAGAGTTGTTTAAGAAAATGGGGACAAAATTAAGCTATTCGACAGCTTATCATCCCCAATCAGATGGGCAATCCGAAGTGGTTAATAGGTGTTTAGAACAATATCTACGCTGTTTTGTCTCGGAGAAACCAAAGAAGTGGAAGAAATTTTTGGGGTGGGCGGAGTATTGGTATAATACAACATATCACGATTCTTTAAAGTGTTCACCTTTTAAAGCACTTTATGGTAGAGAACCGCCAAAATTGATTAAGCATAAGCTTGGATCAACCAGTGTACAAACCATTGATGCATTGCTTTGGGAAAGGGATATGTTGCTAGATGAATTGAAGATGAACTTGTTGAAGGCATAGCAAAGAATGAAGAGCCAGGCAGATAAACACAGGAAAGAAGAAAACTTTAACATTCAAGATAAAGTTTTTCTTAAACTGAGACCATACAGACAGAAATCAATAAGAAGACATGGCAATCAAAAGTTAGCAGCAAGGTATTATGGACCTTTTGAAATTATAGAAAAAGTGGGCAAAGTGGCTTATAAGCTGAAATTACCTTCTACTTCTCGGTTGCACCCGGTATTTCATGTGTCTCAATTAAGAAGAGCTATTGGCCCTTGCACTTCATCTAATGAATTACCCTCACAGATCAATGATGAGTTCGAATTGGTGGTGGAACCAGAAACAGTCCTTCAAGAAAGAACTACTGCTGAAGGGGTCAAAGAAGTACTGATCAAATGGCGACATTTACCCTTATTTGAAGCAACATGGGAGGAATTTGACAGCTTAAATGAAACATTTGTGGATTTTAACCTTGAGGACAAGGTTAGGGTTCTGGGGGGAAGTAATGATCAGCACCCTCGAGTCATACACACGTATTCTAGAAGGAAAAAGACATAAGGGTAATTTTGTCATTTTAGAGAAAATCTGTTCAGTTGTTAGTTAGTGTTTTGTGAAGTCAATAAGAGGAAGAGAGAGAGTTCAATGGGGGTATCACTTGATTTGTAACAGAAAATTGGGAGAGTTGTTCCCCCTCTCGAATGGGGAATCTTACGTGAAATACAATTTGCTCAATCTTGTTCTTAATTCTTGGTACTCTTGATCTGATTTCCACTTTAGTGCATCAATCTACCTTTTTCTAATGTCTATATGTCTTAAGTATTTTCTAATGTCAAACAAAATGGAGGAAATTAAAGACAAATATGTCTGCTCTCATTAACCATTTTTCAAGAAACAATAAATGTTACTGTAGTCATATAATAGCCATAATTTTCTGACATCAACGAAATCTGCAAGCCATCTGTGAATATCATCAAAACGATATTTTAAAGCTTTTTGTAGCAGCGAATTTCGCAGATGCCTGCAACAATCTCATTGGCCGAGGAAATAGGCTGAGATATAGGCCCGTCTATGGTCCCCCCCCCCCCCTCCCCCCTTTATAAGGTAACTAGACGAATACACGTGTGTTGCACAAGATTAAATTATGCTATTTTTTCACTTTAAATATTGAACTGAGATACTCGAACCTAATTTCATGAAATACAAAAATAAAAATATAAAAATATCATATACTTGTTAAGTTTTAGTAATCTAGTTATTGAATATTAGCTATCAAATATAATTCTTAACCATTATTTATATTTTTTATATAGACGTAACTATATACCATTTGATAAAATTATTATTTAACTAAAAATTTAACATCTCGACTCTTAATAAAAGGGAAGCTTGAGAAACCTTTTGTGTATTCACAATATTTTATAGAAATTATTAGAAATATGTAATTTGCATTGAACCTAATTAAAATAACATTTATTTTGGTACATATATTTAATATGAAATAACTTATAAAATAAAATTCTAATGTTTTTTGATGAAAACATCACTGATTTAATCAATTTATTAGTGAAAATTAGTTTCATTAGTGAAAATTGGTTAATTATACTAAACAACATATTTACTAAAATTTGGTTAATTGTATTTAAAGTTCCCTTTAACATCAAAACTCTCTAACTTCCAACCAATGTTATTTATTATAAACCACTACAACTCAAGTCGTTTTAAGTTATGATACTTCGTTTACACTTATGTTAATTGAATAACATAAAATATTTGAGTTAAGTTGAGCCATGCATAAACATGAGAACAACAAAACTATTTGAACTGTAATAGATCATTTTTTAATTTCTTAATTTCTTCGTTTACACTTCGTTCACACATTCTGATTCACCAATTCTCATTCTGACAGAATGAGAACCATAAAAACCTTATATAACTTGTATAAAGTATTCTTATACTAAAATTAAATATTGTCATTAACTTTGAAATAATTATTTTATTGTCATTAACTATGAAATAATTATTATTTTACTAAAATTAAATATTGATGTGAAATGTTGATATTATCTTTAACCATAAGATAAAAAAGGCATTTATTAGAAAGTTGAAAATAAATAATTTCAAAGCAGTTATACTAATAGAATCCAATTAACGAAATAATATTCAGATTATTATGTTTCAAAATAAGTATTTAATTTATTTTGGGTCAAAAGTATGTATCTGTCAACAATAACTACAAACCAAATATAAATATGAACAGAAATATACTATATCTTTAGCGAATATCATCTCCAACCTTAGTATATCATTTTTATTTTTAAGATTGATTGTTTACCATGTCTTACACAACTACACTTGAATAACTCACTCATCTTTCAATGGATTAACCTCTCTTATTTTAGTCTATGTCATCACAATGATGAAATCTCTAGTTGAAATGGAGTCTTTTCATGTAGTTTATTATACCACATATTAGATAAAAATAAACTAATTCCAGTGAATATTTATTTTAATATCAAAACTCTCTAATTTCTAACTAATCGTATAAAATTCAAATAGTAAATTTAACTTAAGATGGTTAACTGATATTTATGATACTTAAAACAATGAAAAATAAAAATATCATATATTTTTTCAACTTCAACTAAATTGCTTCTTGAATGTTGATATACAAATTATTAATTTTAAAATACGGATTTTTTGCGATAAATTTAACTAAAACTCTTTCAATTAGATGAATTAAATATCATGATTTAAAAAGGCTTTTAAATTGGAGTAGTTAAATAGACAGAAAATATTTCTTATAACAAAATATTAATGAATGATTATTTTAAAAACAACAATATACTAAAGTTTTAGAAAGCACTCATTAGTTTAAATACAAAATAATAATATACCTATTGAAAAAACTATATTCTGGTAGGGTAGACATCTAAGAAAATATATATGACTCAAACCCAGAGCCAGTTAATGTAAAATTATTATAAAGTTTCAGACCGTCACGTACTGGTTTAACTAATTTTACACATTACCTATACAATAAAATTAAAAACATATTTTTTCGTCAAGACTTAAACAACTAAATACTAATGTTTAACTAAAATAAACTACCTTAACTAATATGATAATATCATTATAATATATAACTTTATCATAATATTTTTTATTACAAACTAATGATAATGTTTGTATTGATTTGATAAGCATACTGTTGAAAAATGTTTTTGTATGTGACCATCATTGAAATAAGATGAACTGTTTTTATTTTGTCTAACAAATATTATCAGTTTATTTCAGGTTGCGAGGATTCGAGATTAAAAACGAGAAAAATAAGAAAATGAGTTTTAAAGCCAAAACAAAGGAAAATATAAAAGAAAATTTAATTAAATCTATTTAAAATGAATTTTCGGAAATATAATTTCTAAATAATTTATTTTATTAAGATTTAATTAATTTTATAAATTAAAATGAATTTTTATAATTTATTTTGATTTATTTCGGATTTTTAAAACATTTAAAAACAATTTAAAACAAAAAAACCCAAGGAAACCGGGCCAGCCCAATTTCCGGCAGCCCAGCAACTATTCCGGAGCCCAACAGCGATCCAAGCCCAAGCTCAAGATCCGGATCCCAGCTACCCGAACCCGCCCGTCCGACCCGCTACCCACTTACACTCACAGGAAGATCCGCGCTTCAACCCGCCATCCGACCCGGTCCGCTCCACCTCTACGATCCGGCACACTCTCAAACCACACGCGGACCTAACCCGCCCCATACTCGACCCAGGACCCGAACCGTCCGAACTATTTATACTCACATCAGGGTCCGCGCGTCGACCCGTTTCCAAACCCGACCCAGAACCCGCGTGTTTCTGATGAAATATTTACAGTTTTGGTCCCTAAACTTCCGAAAACCTTCAAAAACAACCCAAAACCCTTTAAAATTCATATATAAACCATTTCAACACCATTTCATTCATTTTTACCACCAAAAATTCACCAAATCCTCTCCAACTTCCACCATCTTATTTCCAACTTCCAAACACTCTCCAAAACACCAAGAACACACACCAAAAACACCAAGAACACCAAGAAAAACACCAAGAACACCAAGAAAAACACCAAGAACACCAAGATCAACACCAAGAACACCAAGATCACCAAGATCATCAAACAAGAACAAATAGAGACACAGTCTATTAGAAATCCAGTCCAACCCTAAGCCAGTTCAGTCAATTTATTTGACGAACCTACTTGATAGACCAGTCGTTCCACAGTCCTGTTGTAAACCAGTTCAGTCAATCTATTGACGAACCTACTTGATATATATATATATATATATATATATATATATATTTATATAATTATAGTCATTTACATTATTTATCGTTTTATGTCTTTTAATTATAGTCATTTATATTATTTATCGCTTTAAGTCATTTAATTACTGCAATTTATATTATTTATATATCTTTCACACAGTAAACGGTGCAAACCTTTATTTGTGGCGATCAGATTATATATTTTTAATCTGCAACTCTTATTATTTATTCCGCATTTATCTTTAATATATATATATATATTTGTCACACAATAAACGGTGCAAACCTTTATTTGTGGTGATCATATTTTATATATTTTCAACAATTGGTATCAGAGCTTGTGTGATTTACTTTGAAATTTTCAAAAAAAAACTTTTGGTTAGCGTTTATATAAACCTTCCATAAGCTTTTCTTTGAATATTTCATTTTAATATCACTTGTTAAAAATCCTTTTTTTTAAATATTAAAAATCTTTAAAAAAATTAAACAAAATGCCTTCCGCAAACAACTCAAGAGCTCCAAATGTCATAGAACAGGTATGGTCTATGATTTCTGAACTCGGTTTTTCTAAAACAATTTTTGAGTCCCATATATCCAAAATTGAGAAAAGTTTAGAAGCTGATCTCAAGAAATACCATGATACAGTGGTTAATTCTGAAATCTTCAAATGTGAGTTACAAACCCTACAACTCAAATTTGCAGAATTAACCAGAACAAGGACCAAATTGGAAAGAGACGTTGAAAGAAAATCAGAAGATTACAATCATGTCTTTGAACAATTAAATCAATCTCTAATTCAGAAAAAGGAATTGGAATTAAAAAATCAATCAGTCATTTCTTCTGAAACAAAAGAAGTTTTAGAAATGGAAATCATTCAGTTGACAGAAAACTTTCAAGAGTCAACTGAAAAACACAAAATCTTAAATGAAAAACTGACTGATTCTTTAAATCAAATCACTTTTCTTGAATCTGAAAATAAAAGATTGATACAGAATGTGGAATCTATCAAAATTGCCAGAAAACTAAATGATGATATTTTCACTAAGGCAAACACCTTAGGAACTGGCAAAATTGATACAAATTACAGACCAGGAATTGGAAGAGAATCCTTTGAAATTAAACAAGCAAAATCCATTCAAGTAACCAAAACCCCACTTGTCAAGCCAAATGTTTTTGAAAACCAACCAAAGAAACCCGTTCAACCCTATGTTATACCTCATAAACAGGTTTCCAAACAAAAACCAAAACCTTTTCAAAAACCGATTCAAAACCGCTTTCAGGAGATAAACTTCCATCTCTCAAGAAACTTTCAAAAACCAACACATCAGGAAGTTTCAAACCATCATCATCAAAAACCTTTTCAAAACCGCCCATCATACACCAGATATGAAGAAAACTTTTCAAACAGATCTTCACATCTAGGATATATTTCACCAAACCACAGATCTTATCAACCCACAGGTTATCAAAAACAAATCACATTTTGGGAAAACTTGATAAATCAAATCAAACCTCAACCATTCCATCCTCATAAACCAAACTTATACAACAACGTGAAATTAAATGCTACAAGAAATTCATTAAGCAAAGCACCCAAAATAACAACAACTGACAAACCAGGACCCATTCAGATTTGGGTACCAAAACTTTCTGTCTAATTGTAGGTACTTAATGCTGGAGAACCCGATGATGGTACATGGTATATCGATAATGGCTACTCCAAGCATATGACAGGAAACCAGAGCTTTCTACAAGACTTCAAACCCACGGTACCTCTGATGCAGAAAATTCACAATCAAACCAAGAAAATGCAGATCAAATCGAGGGGGAACCACCAACACTAAATCCCTCTTTGAACACTCCCAATCCACCTGTCCAAAATGATCCCAGTGCATCATCTATGGGGGAACTTTCATTACCTCATTCTCACTATACAATCCAAAAAAAAAAAAAAACCAAAACATTCAAATAACCAAAATTTCCAAAAACATTCAAAAAAAAAAACAAATTTTCAAAAAATACAATAAAAGACTTGTCATAATAATATTTTATAGAACCTTGTGATTAATCGTCTCTTGACTTAATTTTCAGATGCTTATGCTCGATGAAGATTTTAAGTCATATTGATTCTCAATTGGAGTGAAGGTTCAAATCTCCTACTTTTCATAATGTATATAACTTTATTTCCTTCGATTTTATTTCATTATTGACGATTTTAAACAATCAAGGGACATAAGGTTAGGAGGTTCAGATGAAAACAAAAACCCATGTGAGAATTTGTGCCTCGTCGATCTAAATCATTGTGAAATTCATTTCTTGTGAGCTTAGGTGTGTCTCTATTGCTTTTAAGGTATATCCGATTATACCTTGTCACGGTCTCATTTTTGCTTAGATATCAAAATGACCAGGGACGATACTTTCATTTCTTACATACTAGACAAAGTGTCTTTTATGCCACCTATCCCTACCTAGATAAAAGCCAACCAAAAATGAAGACGACATCAAAATGGAAAGACTCTAAACGAAGACATATCTTTACAAGAAAACCAAAGGAGAAACAAAGATCTATCAACATCCAATCCTCAAAGACGAATCAACAAGAAAGTCAAATCACTCACCGAAGAAATACCAAGTTAAACAAACTTTCAATCAAATGGTTATTTCAAAACAAACATAATCAAATCCCGTAATTTGTTTTTAACCATTTTTCAGAAAAGCAAACATCTCAATCACTTAAGACAGATACTCTTACAAAAACAAAAACACAAAATTGTTCTCAATTGTAGCAACTTCTTAATGTTAAAACAAAATATCTTTTTACAATAAATCGATATTGATCAACAAACATGATATCATCAAAGAAGAAGCTGCAACAATAATGGATTTCCCGGGATATTGTAGCCTTCATCACTGAAGACTTCTTAGTTGCAAACTGCACTATGAAAATTGTTAAACCCCTCTACTACATGTATTTCCCGACGGAGAGAGAGTGAACATTAATGGCATGAATGAAGAAACCCGCTGAGTAATGCCGAAACCAGTCTTATGTGATTGATTATCTAATAATGAGAATAAGTGACTTTACAGGAAAAGCATAGATGAACACCTTCAATATGAGTGTGAGTCGTCAGAGAGAGATATCACTCATTTTTAGTGATCATTAACTTGTTCTGCTGCCAGAACAACCAAACACCCAAGTGAAATGTGAGCTGTATCTATGAGCGTTCATCTGAATCGACCTGTTAGACCACTTGTCGTCATAAATAATGCTATAAAATCTTAAGAAATTTCTTTAAATACATATATGGATACCCTTTGATAACCGAACCCGAGACTTTGATTCGGAAACAAACATTCTTCAAAATCTTTTTCAAAACATAAGATATGTAAAACCAAGTCACAAACTTTCAAAATGATTACAAAGGTTTTATAAATATCTTATCATTGACAAAACTTTTATCCTAAATCTTCAATGTTAAAACTGCTAATGTGATTATATCTGTCCTTATTTCATCAATGATCACATAGGGGGAAATTGTTGAAAAATGTTTTTGTATGTGACCATCATTGAAATAAGATGAACTGTTTTTATTTTGTCTAACAAATATTATCAGTTTATTTCAGGTTGCGAGGATTCGAGATTAAAAACGAGAAAAATAAGAAAATGAGTTTTAAAGCCAAAACAAAGGAAAATATAAAAGAAAATTTAATTAAATCTATTTAAAATGAATTTTCGGAAATATAATTTCTAAATAATTTATTTTATTAAGATTTAATTAATTTTATAAATTAAAATGAATTTTTATAATTTATTTTGATTTATTTCGGATTTTTAAAACATTTAAAAACAATTTAAAACAAAAAAACCCAAGGAAACCGGGCCAGCCCAATTTCCGGCAGCCCAGCAACTATTCCGGAGCCCAACAGCGATCCAAGCCCAAGCTCAAGATCCGGATCCCAGCTACCCGAACCTGCCCGTCCGACCCGCTACCCACTTACACTCACAGGAAGATCCGCGCTTCAACCCGCCATCCGACCCGGTCCGCTCCACCTCTACGATCCGGCACACTCTCAAACCACACGCGGACCTAACCCGCCCCATACTCGACCCAGGACCCGAACCGTCCGAACTATTTATACTCACATCAGGGTCCGCGCGTCGACCCGTTTCCAAACCCGACCCAGAACCCGCGTGTTTCTGATGAAATATTTACAGTTTTGGTCCCTAAACTTCCGAAAACCTTCAAAAACAACCCAAAACCCTTTAAAATTCATATATAAACCATTTCAACACCATTTCATTCATTTTTACCACCAAAAATTCACCAAATCCTCTCCAACTTCCACCATCTTATTTCCAACTTCCAAACACTCTCCAAAACACCAAGAACACACACCAAAAACACCAAGAACACCAAGAAAAACACCAAGAACACCAAGAAAAACACCAAGAACACCAAGATCAACACCAAGAACACCAAGATCACCAAGATCATCAAACAAGAACAAATAGAGACACAGTCTATTAGAAATCCAGTCCAACCCTAAGCCAGTTCAGTCAATTTATTTGACGAACCTACTTGATAGACCAGTCGTTCCACAGTCCTGTTGTAAACCAGTTCAGTCAATCTATTGACGAACCTACTTGATATATATATATATATATATATATATATATATATTTATATAATTATAGTCATTTACATTATTTATCGTTTTATGTCTTTTAATTATAGTCATTTATATTATTTATCGCTTTAAGTCATTTAATTACTGCAATTTATATTATTTATATATCTTTCACACAGTAAACGGTGCAAACCTTTATTTGTGGCGATCAGATTATATATTTTTAATCTGCAACTCTTATTATTTATTCCGCATTTATCTTTAATATATATATATATTTGTCACACAATAAACGGTGCAAACCTTTATTTGTGGTGATCATATTTTATATATTTTCAACACATACTAAAATCATATTTTTACGTACATTTAATTTTAAAAATTACATATACAATAAAATTAAAATAATATTTCATCGTCAACATTAAATAATTAAAAACTAATGTTTATTTAAAATAAATTATCATGATTGATTTGTTAATATCGTTATAATATATAGCTTTATAGCATCATTTATGATTATCATCTGACGTTGATATTGTTATTGAAAATAATTTAAAAAGTTATAAAAATTTTAAATAAATATGATTGAAGGAAAAATACATCTATTAATAATTATAATATATAGGTAATTTGCACTTACATATTAGCAAACTCCATTTGTTAGAAGATAATTATATATGATTTACTAAGGGTTTTATAAATACTATTCAATTTGATCAAATTTATGTATTAATTATATATAATTTACTATGTATTTTGTAAAAACCATTCATTTCCATCCAATTTAAGCATTAGTTATTTTTTATTAGAAATGCAAGAACAAAACGTCATGATATGTATTATTAAATATACACATAGTTTAGGTGGTTGTAAAACATGGTTATGATAAAGCAATTAGTAAGCATTATAAAAAAAATTTGAAAACTCATTGGAAATATGAAATGACATGGAAGTTGAAAGTGAATGTGGTGCTTGGAGATATGCTTCTTATATATATATATATATATATATATATATATATATATATATATATATATATATATATATATATATATATATATATATATATATATATATATATATATATATATATATATATATATTGTTGGATTAGGTGTCTAAGCCATGACTAATAATTAGTATTTACCTAATTAATAATAGCAAAGTCCATTTGGGTTGCCCTCATAGCTAGAGGTTTGGTAGAAAGTTCGGTAAAGAGAAAGATTGATTTATTATATGATTAATAAATCAATAGAAATTAAATATATGGTGTATTAATATATTAAAGTGATAATATATTAATTAGAAACTATATTAATTAATTAGAAATTAATCTGGAATTAATTGGAATTAATTTGGTGATTAATTTAATTAATTAAAGGTGCAGGTGCTGAATTGTAATTATTCAATAGTTGAGTAGTGACAATTGAGGAAGGTTAGTGATTTTTCGAAATCTATATATAGATATATATAATTTCGAAATTCATATATATAAGAGATAAATAGGTTTGAATTGATAAGATAAAGGTTTATCTTGATTTGAATTCAAAAAGGTTTATCTCTAAGGTTTATCTGGTTATCATTTGAAACCTATAAATAGGGAGCTCCATAGCCCCAAATTTCGTGATTTTGTCCTCCCCATCTCTCTCTGGATTTCGTCAACTTCATAGCCTGGGTGTGACTTCATTTGAGGCAGGACACTTGTGCTGCTTTGCTTCCAAGAAATCCTAAAAGGTTAGTTTTTCTGATTTTATTCTTTTAGTTATTTTCTTGTGGCCTTTAGGAATTTGTTATATGTTCAATTAGAAGAAACATAGATCCTTATAGGTTGCATGTGAACTTAGGTTTTTTAATTCATAGATTTGCATAAAACCCTTCATATATATATATATATATATATATATATATATATATATATATATATATATATATATATATATATATATATATATATATATATATATATATATATATATATATATATATATATATAGGTTCATGTGTGGACATATATTATTGTGTAAATGTGTTACTTCATTTCAACCAATCATTTATAAAGGGCACTTGGTAAAATTAACATAATAATTAGTTATTTATATTTTAATTTTATCTACTAATTTAAGTAATTAACTAATCATTCCAAGATTATAGCATTCCCTTTTTTTCTCTTTCTCTCTCTCTCTCATATCTTCTTATACGCTGACCCTCTTTTTCCTGATCCCCCATCGTTTTCAAGAGCTCACCGCAGCAACGCCGTCGTATTCTCCTCTACACGGTTCAAATCGATAAGGCTTCACCATTAGTTCTTTGTTTCCAGATGAATGGCTCGTGGTCTTCTCCTTCATCGGTTCCTAATCATTGGTTCGAACTTTGGAACCCTAATCATCGATTCCAAATAATGCTCTTTCTGGTCCGATCGATCCCATCAGCCTTGTCAAAATCTAATTCCTCCATTGTTGATTCAAACATTGGAATTTTTGGTTTAGTGACGGGAACTCATTCTCACAAATCCACACAAACTCTCTATAGCCTTCCCTTATTCCCGAATCTTGAATCCCCGACCAAAAATGGCTCTGATTCGCTAAAAATCGGTGACGGAACAACAAGGTTCAAGAGCCAACAAAAATCACTCATTCATGCGTTAGCAATTTCATCGAAGGGTCTGGTGAGATCGTGGATACCTTAGGGCCTGGTGTTGTCGGCGGTGTCTTGGTTCCTATTTTTGGTGCTGCACCTCAAGCTATAATCATTCTAGGTATGTATAACTATAAATTCTCCATGCGCTTGACGTATGGTTTTGTATATATCTTATGATCGATATCTACTTGCTTCTTGTAGCAACAATAGTTTTTGGAAGTGTCAAAGTGGCTCAAGACCAGGTTTATATAGGAATGGATTTATTAGCTGGTTTAACAGTCTTGCTCATTACTGTAATATCGGGTGACTGCCTCCTTGTTGGAAAATTTGATATAGAGAACTCGGTTGCTGTAGATAACCAAGATACTAAAGCTTTTGACTTGATAGGTGCTTCTATATTAATATTACGTTACATGATTTATTATATATTTCTTGTAACATGAAGAATTTCTTGAAATAAATCGGTGGATTGGATTTTGGCGAAGCTGTCAAGTTTGAGCCCACCAAGCTTTTGCCTAAATTCCAAAGAGAAAATAGAAACGTTTATAACGTGTCTTTTGGAGGTTCACGAAAAGTAGTGAGTTTTAGGTATAGAAAACGCATCTTGCTTTTGTTAGTATTTTTATAGTAATTTGTTGAGTTTCTTATTATTGTTATCGATTTAAAGTAGTTCCTTTTTGTAGGTTTTTATAGATCTATTCGTCGATCCACAACAAATATTAATGGGCACTGTTGCAATTGCTTTGAGAACAATTGGCTATGGAATTGAAGTAATTTTGTTGTTCATGAGAAAAATGGTTGATGGCGGGACACGCGATCATGAACTTGTGTTAGGAATGTCTTCCACGGTGAAGGAAATCTTGTCTGGCGTTTGTGAAATAAATCATTGATACGTACATATTCTTTAAGAATTTTTGTAGACATTCTGATATATTTCTTCTACACACATTCTTTAAAAATGCTATGTATATTCTTCAAGAATATTGGATATAATATTTGTGTTTTAGTAAAAAAAATGTTATATAGTATAAAATGCTCTGTATATTGTTATTCTTTAGGAATTTTTTTATTTTTTAAAGAATGTTAATACTATTCTTCAAGAATGACAGTTTGCACTTGTAATTCATGCCTAATTCTTCAAGAATGAAAATGGTAATAATGAAACTTGAATTTAATCCCTGAAAAGAGTTCAAGTTCATGTCTAATTCTTCAAGAATAAAAATGGTAATAATGATACTTGAATTTTATCCCTTAAAAGAGTTCAAATTAATCCCCATGAAATCGACATCAAATGTGAATTTTCAAAATTGTTAATTTTAAATTTTAAATTTTGATATGAAAATTTGCAAGAAGTTTGGTTTATATATTCTAAAATCCGAAATTTCCTTATATATTTTTCAACAAAATGTCTAATTTAACCTTTTCGATTTTGTTTAATTAAAAATAATTATTTTTTCAATTAATTACGATCATGTCATCATCATCTTAACCATTCATTCTTTTCATCTGATGATCTAAAATTGGTGATCCACATTTGATCCTAACTATATATATATATATATATATATATATATATATATATATATATATATATATATATATATATATATATATATATATATATATATATATATATATATATATATATATATATATATATATATATATATATATATATATAGATGTAGGATCAAATACGGATCCTAAATATTGTGCGATCGTAGGTTTAAATCACGTCCATTTATGTTTCAAGGATACGATCGGTATTTCAAGCAGGTATCCGAATTTGAAATTAAATTATATTTAGGGCAATTAATATTTTCAATTGATAATCGTAACCTATAATGATATTAGTTTGAATTCAAATTTGATTATATAATCAATAGTTCGTTCATAAATCTCGATTGTGTGCTTGTCGGTTGTTTAGATCGTTAAAACCGATCGTACATTCACAATAATTATTCATATTGTTCAAGCGTTCGTAGCGTTCGTATCAGAATTCTATACAGGTATGAATTAAAATCTGTAATGTTTTAAATGGTTTATTTTATTTCTTTATTGTGCGAAGCATATAATTTTGACAATTCTGTTGTGCGAAGTATATAATTTTGACAATTATGTTTGTATGTTTTGTGGTATGAATTTCATTCTATGAGAATGGTGATATGTTGTGTGATACGAAGTTCATTATCTGAGAATGGTTTATAGTTTTACTTGGTTATTGTCATTCTAAGAGAATTTATCTAGTTGCAACAACTCAAGGGTGCTGTAAAGACATCACCAAGGGCATTATGGGAATTTGGAAGAACAGGAAGAATTGGAGTAACTCTCTTAGGCAATGCTTATCTGCCGCTTTTTAGGCACAACTTTTTTCTTCTTGTCATCCCACTTAAGAAAAAGACTTGAGTTTATATTAAAATCACGATGACTTCTTTTTTGCTTTTTGAATCTCCCAGGAAGTGTGACAAATGATATTGCTTGATTTAGACCATTTATTCATCTGTAAATAGCATATGTAACTTAAAACTATACAAAGTGTTTGAAATTTCTCCATAATAGCACATATTAACTAAAACTTAATGATGATTGATTTTTGACTTAAAAAACTAATTAACTGGATGACCAAACAGCTTACTTCAAGACTCCGAATTATCGGAAAAACTTGATGAACTCAACACATGTGAATAACGACTAATACTTGAATTCTTTTGGTTTATCTAAATAGCTAACTGCTTTCGAAGTAGTCTCTAAGAATCGTATTATGTCATCGGTTTTTTTTATTCTCTAAGAATCGTATTATGTCATGGGTTTTTTTGTTTTAGTATCACATTCTCTAAGAATGTCTATGGGAGTTTGTACATATTTTTCATAGCATGCGTATTCTTGAAGATTGATGTTTGTTTTAGTTTTTCCCAATCAATTAAAAGTATATAATGTACATATTCTTTGAGAATTTCGTTTTTGTCCAAGTTACTATGACTATAACAAATAACAAAAAATTATTCGAGTACTACAAATATGAATAACGCATTCTCGTAGAATTTTGTATTTGCAGGGAACATTCATTCTCTAAGAATGCTTAGTTAACAGAGTATTTTTAATAACTAAACTTGAGTATATTGTCGGAGAATTTTGGATTCTTAGAGAATTTTCAATAACTAAACTCTTGAACATATTCTCAGAGAATTTTGGATTCGTAGTGTTCATTCTCTGAGAATGGTTAGTTAACAGAGTATTTCAATAACTAAACTTACTGTGTTTGTGTATTTAAAGTTAAAATAGTATTTATTCTCTAAAAATGCTTACTTAACAGAGCATTTCAATAACAAAAATTTTTTGTTTGTGTATTTAAATTGGAAGTTTCCTTCAATCGCGAACTTGTTCTTCGTTGTGACGTCTTTTCTTCTTTCTTTTTTCGTTGTTGGTATGGAAGGTTACGAGAACAGTGATACAATATACGATTGTGTTTTCAATCTTCGTAATATTTATTAACTGTTAATAAGATCTTGTCCCGTGATTATAACTTTTTTTAACATAATCATTTCCTTAGTTATAGGCATCACAATTTTACTTATATACCCTTACACGGTCGTTTTTTTAAGAATGCGAATTATGGTTTTGATTTATTTACAGAAATATCACCATGATCACAACCATTCATTTTTGCAATCTAATGATCTAAGATTGGTCTTACAATCACACAATATTTACCATTCTTATTTAATACTAACTATATATATATATATATATATATATATATATATATATATATATATATATATATATATATATATATATATATATATATATATATATATATATATATATATATATATATATATATAGATAGGTTCAATGCAGAACCAAAATTAAATTACCTAACTACAGAACCAATTTTAAAACCCTTGGATCATTATATCAACGTATTAGATTAAAAAGGATGCCACCATAAAATTATACTCCTTATACAGGGGATTATTCCTAGGTAAGGGTATATTGGGTTTTAACCCATCTTTTGAAATCAGATCTAGCCTACTACCCCCAATCGATCACCATCTTCACGTGTTCATCTCCACCTTCCACCGTAATCTAGTGTTCATATCGATTCCATCAATCGATTTTGATAACTTCAAATCTATTCCAATAATCGATTCCAGATAACTTCAATTCCGCCATCATCCCTAATCTCGCTCTCAAACCGCCATCGGAGTTCCACAGGAACGTAACAATGGCGACCAAAGTAATCATGGTGAGAGAATGCTTCGCTGCTCTTTTTAGGGCTTTCACATACATCTCCATTGCTGAGCAATTAACGGATTATCACCTACCTTCCTCGTGTCCGCCCAATCCGTCTTCTCCACTACGCACTAGGGTTTATCGCTATTTATCACAGGTATGTTAATGATCTATGTTTTTATTCTATTTATTGAAATTGAGCATTCATTCTACTGTTATCTTCCATGCCAATCGATGATTTGATGTCTGTGTGATCATATGTTCATTAGTGAACATATGTTCATTAGTGAACATATGTTCATTAGTGAACATATGTTTGAAAAATCGCATTCAATTGTGGATTTGATACCAATAATTCGATTGAAGGTGTATTGATACATGTTTATCTCCCAATAATAATTCTCAATACCGTAAATTGATCATATGTAAATATGTTCATTAGTGAACATATTCATTAGTGAACATATCTTTTTGAGTCCAATTTCCTTGCAATTTCGTCTGTTTAAGGGGTGTTTGGGAATGTGGCTTTGAACTGTTTGCTTATCACGCTTGCAATGCAAAATTGTATCATCAATTTTACATATATTTGCTTATTTGCTTATCACGAAATGAGCCTTTGAACTGTTTATTTGCTTATCACGTCATGCGGCTTTGAACTTTTCATTAGTGAACATTTGTTATTCAGATTTCCTTATTGTTGTTGGTATTGTTGGTAATGTGTGTTTGGTAGTGTGGTTTATATGTTGCCTAATGAACATTTAGTGCAATCATATATCAGAAATGGATTTTTTTACCATGAATCGATTTCTCATATTCAATTTGTTTTACTGCTGCTGCAGGAGCTATCCAAATATCCAATATTGTCCTTGCCCACTTCTGTGTGAATCTATTGATTTTGAAAGCCTGCGTAACAATTTAAAAAGCATTAGACCTTGATCGAAACTCAACTAATGATTTCAGTTAATCAAGCAAGGTGAACACAAATTCAACTAATGTTTGTATATGAACCTGTTCACATATTACTTCAGGTACCATCGATTTCACCCAAATAGCTATCAATGTTCATTAATGTGCACACCAGGTGCTTGTTAAAATGCCAAGAAGGGTTATTTGTGATGATCGCTTGTGAGTCGTCCCGTGTTCACATATGTTCATCAATGAACATATATTCATCAATGAACATTTGTTCATCAATGAACATTTGTTCATCAATGAACATATGTTCATCAATGAACATATTCTATAACAATGGTTTCGTTCTTCTTCTTTAAACCTTTCTTCTATTATCATTTTCACTGAAATTGAAACATGTTCATATATGGCGTTTTAACCATCGATATTGCTTTCATAAACTGATAACAAGTTTGTTTTACAGATGCTGGTGTGAGAGATACTAAAAAATATAGAAAACTCCATGCTGCTAATCTACTATGGTCACGAGTTCTCATGTGACTCAGATTGCACACCAAGTGCTTGTTAAAATGCCTACCAGGTGAAAAAGGTTTGAGGTCAAAAATCAAGAAGGTATGATTTCTTTTCAGCGTTTAATCCTAAAGCAAGGATGCCCCAAATACGTGTGCGATTGTTTTTTTTGGTAATCTCTCTTTGATTTTCATCCAAACCAGGAGACTTGCAAATAACTAAGTAACACAAATATGGTTGTCCTATTTTCATTATTTTTCTTATCACAAATGTGTTCCTCCTGTCTGCTTATCTTGGGATATGTTTTAATGGTGATAGGTATACTCTCATACTTAACATCCTTTTATGCAACATACTTTCAGTTTCAATTAATAATGAATTCGTGTCCAGATGCTTCTTTATCCAAAGCATTGTACACATTAAGCTACATGTGCATCATAGCAGGAGCATCACGCATTCTCTTGATTGCTATCTTTTACATGGTAATTTTCTATTATAATAAAAGCTATTTTCTGATTGTTTATGCTTTAGCTGCTTGTGCATCATAGCAGGAGCATCACACATTCTTGGTATGTTCATCAATGAACACATGTTCATCAATGAACATATGTTCATCAATGAACTATGACCATCAATCAGCAGATTACGACGAAGTGGTTAGCTATCTCATTTTCATTAGTTAATTTGCAGGTTGTAGAAGATGCAAATGCTTTGATATTGCGATGAGAATCAGAGGAATCAAAACAAACTAGAAACACTGGTTGCAGGGGATATTTATGTTCATCAATGAACATATGTTCATCAATGAACATGAACAATGAACATATTTTGATTTGATACATTGATACTGAATCGTGATATGTTCTTATTCTTTTAACTTTGTTCATGTAATTGTTTAAGACTTTGATCAATGTAATGGTTGATATTATTGGGATTGAAGTTTTCTTTGTATTTTGATCAAAGGGAGAGAGAACACAAAACCTTGCTCATGTAATTTACATGTGTTCATTGATGAACATATGTTCATTGATGAACATATGTTCATTGATGAACATATGAATTGCGTAATTTTATAGGATACGTATTTCTAATTGGACCATCATACCCTTT
The DNA here is from genome assembly GCA_023525715.1 of Cichorium intybus. Taxonomy (NCBI): domain Eukaryota; kingdom Viridiplantae; phylum Streptophyta; class Magnoliopsida; order Asterales; family Asteraceae; genus Cichorium; species Cichorium intybus. The sequence goes on from CM042014.1 coordinate 95,583,698, forward strand.
ATCATCAAAACTAGATCAACGGTGGAAAACATGGTTCTGCAGTTAGGCAATATATTTTGGTTCTGCATTGAACCCATCCCTATATATATATATATATATATATATATATATATATATATATATATATATATATATATATATATATATATATATATATATATATATATATATATATATATATATATATATATATATATATATATATATATATATATATATATATATATATATATATATGTGCTCAGGATCAAATAAGAACTAAATAATTTGTGTGAACTATCTTTGGCCATTAGATTACAATTATCAAGATTAACCTTGTGAGTGTATTTCTGGAATTGTAATATAATAATTAATTTCATAATTTAAATAGAATCTTTATAATTGTGGTAATAACTAACTTCCTAATTTTATGGATTTCAAAATTTGAATTGATTTAAATTAGTTCTTTTACGAATCTGCATTTTGAATCATTTTTTACTAATCCGAATTTATATTTTAGTATAATAATATTTTTAGAAAATTCTTTTTTCCTGCAACAAATTACGAATTTTAGACTTTTTTCAGTTTTAAATTTTTTTCCATTATTGAACATGATATGAATTATATTCAAATTATGATACTTTATATTCTAATGGGAATAAGACAACAAATTATTCATCATTTCACATATCTTTAACAATTATAGATTTTTTTCAAACAAAATATGATCAAATAGAAACACAATATTTATTCATATTTGAACACGAAGATTCTAAAATGAATTCGTAATATTCTAGTATTTGGAACACCGAGTATTCTTAATTGATCTGAAGATTCTAAAATGAAATCGTAATATTCTAATATTATACAATGTATTCTACATTAAACAAAATATTACGTCATGTATTCTAAATTGAACAAGAAATAAATCCTGTAAGACTTCATCAACAAATATCTTTTTTGAATGTTCTTGATACGGGACCCAAACAAGATTGCTTTTCCAGCATAGAGCCATTGTATTCGGGTAATTGTGGGCCACAGCTTTAAGAACCTGTAGCAAGCTAGTAAGAATTTCATTAATTGTCCAAGGGTTCAAATGTGGTCGGTAATAATTATGAATCACCATTGATAAAAGAAATATCGATGTACGATTATGCTTTAGAACCATACACTGTAGAAAGTAGGCAAGAAGGTCCGGTTGGATCATAATAGATTAGGGGAGCAGCCTTTAATGGTTGTCCTGTAACTACAGAGTAAACAACATCGTTGGTGTTTTTTGAACATAAGCATTATGAAAAGCATAAAATTACAAATGAATTGTGATTGTATACCATCAGAACCAACACTGTTACATGCCCACTTTTCCCAGTTTCTATTCACAAAAGCCCAATCCATGATTGTTGCTTACAAAGGCCAACCGATCTTACAAGACATATATTATTATGCATGTACTATAACATTATTTGAAAAAATTATGCGTGTACTTTCCATTTGACTACACCATAGCTTGGAAGATGAATGTGACAGGTAATTTATAAATGCTTTACCTGCATGCCCAAATAGAGATACCCTTCCCTTTCTCAAACACCACCAAACATCAACCAATAATTTGAACCATAACAATGTACTTCCCTCAACATCAATATTGGCAAAAAGAACGAATTTCTACAACTCGGAAGCAACAACTACAGATGGAACAGAATCAATTATAATACATTATTTCAATATTCATATCATTGGCAGAAGAAGCAACAAATCATTATGCTATCTGATTTAATATTCATATCATTGGCAGGAATCAGATGGTGAATACGGGAATCAGATGACGAAATTGAAATCAGATAGCATAAATAATAATAAAAATAATAAAGACAGAAAATGAACTACCAAAGTTGGTCTTCTAAAACACCTCTCGATACATTGATAAGCAAATCACACCCACTTTTTCTGTTGAGATCCGTTCTTATCCGATCAAACTAGGATTGTTATCGGCTTTTAAAATTTAAATACAGAATTTATCTTTATCTAGTTTAGCTTATCTCTTCCTTGTTTTTAGATTTGCTCTCGTATAAAAGGCATTGATGTATTCTTGTTTTCATACGAATAAATAAAACAGAATTTCTCTGTCAGATTTCACATGGTATCAGAGCGGATTAAGATCCCAGGCAAGTTTTAGAACATGACCGGAGGAGGTGAAGCCGCCGGCACATCCACTGGTGAGAAATCCGTCATGGACATCACGTCCCCTTATTTTCTTACTGCTGCAGATCATCCTGGACAGAATTTTGTTGGAGAAAATCTACTTCACGATGGGAACTACAGTGATTGGCAAAACGAGATGACAAATGCACTTTTTGCCAAAAACAAGATTGGGTTCGTTGACGGCTCAATTCCGATGCCAAAGGAGGGTTCGGGTGATCTAATGAACTGGAAAAGATGTAATGCCATGGTTAGAGGATGGCTTGTCAGCGCCATGGAAAAGGAGATCAAGAGTAGTGTCAAATATGCAATAACAGCCCGTGATATATGGCTGGATCTTCAAGAAAGGTTTGGAAAAGAGAATGCTCCTAGGGCTTATGAACTCAGAAGAATTGTTACAACTATACGCCAGGAAGACATGAGTGTATCGGCCTATTATACAAAGCTCAGAGGAGTATGGGACGAAATTCATTCTATAAATCCGATCCCTACATGCTCCTGTCAAGGTTGCAAGTGCGAAATCTCCAAAGAATTTGCCAAGATGCGCGAGAAGGAAAGATTATATGACTTCCTAATGGGGCTGAATGAAGAATATGGTGCTGTTAAGACTCAAATTCTCAGCACAAGTCCTTTACCATCCTTGGGAATAGCGTATCATCTGGTGAGTCAAGACGAAAAACAAAGACAAATTGGAACAGTTCGAAATTCAGGTAATAATGTCGCAGCATTCCAAACTTCTGGAAGATTTTCTCCGAAATCTTCTGGAAAGACAAGCTCCCAAACCACGAACAAAAAGAAGAACGAGGTATGTACTCATTGCCAAAAGACCGGTCATACCATCGAAGGGTGCTTCGAGCTGATTGGGTACCCAGAATGGTGGATACCAAGGACAAATAAAACGCAAAACAACAAATCAAAGACCACGCCAAGGGCTGCTGCAACTGTTTCCGATGATGTTCATATTCCCAACATAACCAAAGACGAATATGATAAGCTTATGAAGATGTTACGTGCTTCGCAACCAGGCGAGAACACCAAGAAAAGCAACCCTACTGCAAACATGACAGGTAAGACCACTAACCCTAATGACTCATGGGTTATAGATTCAGGAGCTAGTGATCATATTACCTATCGTGAGGATTGGTTAAAAGATCCGACAAATAATGTTGATTTTACTTCTGTCACTATTCCAAATGGTAAAGCCGTAGCAGTTAAAAAGGTTGGAAATATTGGGCTATCAGAGGGAATCAATTTAAAAGATGTGTTAAGCGTCCCTGAATTCAAATGCAATCTTTTATCAGTAAGCAAGATAGCTCGTGATTTGCAGTGTTTTTTAACTTTTTACCTGGAAAAATGTTTTATACAGGACTTACCTTCGAGGAACCTGATTGGGACGGGTAAGGAAAGGAACGGCTTATACTACCTTGAGCCATTCAACCGAAAGAAAATGGCAATGGTGGTATGGAGCAAAAATGAGATTTGGCATAAGAGATTGGGACACGCTTCTGAGGGAGTCCTTAAGAAAATACAAAAGTTAGGAAATATAGGTTCTAGTAGTGAATTTTGTGATTCATGTATCCGTGCAAAACAAAGTAGATTACCCTTTCCTATTAGTTTTGCTAAAACTGCTAGTAGTTTCGATTTAATTCATGTCGACATTTGGGGTCGTTACAAACATGCCTCTCTTGATGGTGCATATTATTTTTTGTCAATTGTTGATGATTACAGTCGTGGGGTATGGGTATATCTCATGAAAACCAAATCTGAAGCATCCCATTATTTAATGTTTTTTTACAATATGATTGAAACGCAATTTGGAAAACGGGTAAAACGGATCCGAACGGATAATGGGTCGGAATTCAGATCCCGACACATGCTAGATTTCTATGCAACACATGGAATTCTACTTGAAACATCTTGTCCATACACGCCACAACAAAACGGGGTCGTTGAACGAAAACATCGACACCTCCTTGAAATGGCGAGAGCTCTTCGTTTTCAAGCTTCACTTCCCATTGAATTCTGGGGAGAATGTGTGTTGACAGCTGCATATGTAATAAATAAGCTGCCTACTCCGGTCTTAGAAAATAAGACTCCACACGAAATCTTACTTGGAAAGGAGCCTACGTATGATCACTTTCGCGTTTTTGGGTGCTTAGCTTATGCACATGATACTCTTGGTAAACAGGATAAGTTCCGAGAAAGAGGGAGAGCTTGTGTGTTTCTCGGATATCCCATGGGACAGAAAGGCTACAAGCTTTATGATGTGAAGAACCAAAAGACGTATATCACTCGTAACGTAACATTTGTCGGGAATATCTTTCCCTTCGGTGAAGATTATGAACGACATAAAGACATTGACGCAGAAACCTTTGTTGATTCAATCAATGGGGCTGGAAAATTTGTTGACAATTACGCCCCTCCAGTCCAAGAAAAAGAGTCGCAAACCGAGTCAGATGTCCATCTAAATCAGAACACAAGATCCGAGTCGGTTGAGACCTTCGAAAACAACACTACAAACTCAACCGCACCTCCCGTAAGCAGCGAACCTTCGGTACAAGAACAAACCGAAACCACTCGACAAAGCACCAGAATAAGAACAAAGCCAAAACGTCTTGACGAGTTCATTGTCAATCTCCCCCCCTTCAGTCGATCATGCTGCTCATGATTCCACCACGGGTTCGTCAAAACCTTACCCTATCTCTCAATACGTTGCATATGAAAGATTCTCAAAATCTCATCGTGCTTTTCTAACTGCTATTACTGCTAACAAAGAGCCCAAGAACTTTTCTCAAGCAGTCAAGGATCCAGAATGGCGAGAAGCGATGAAAAGGGAGATTCAAGCATTAGAAGAAAATGGGACTTGGACCTTAACCCACCTTCCCGCAGGAAAGAAAGCAATTGACTCAAAGTGGGTTTATAAGGTTAAGTACAAGCCAAACGGTCAAATTGAACGATACAAAGCTCGTCTTGTAGCTAAAGGCTACACTCAAGTTGAAGGCATCGATTTCCATGAGACTTTTGCTCCTGTAGCAAAGCTTGTAACAGTTAGATGTGCATTAGCTGTTGCCGCCAAGAAGCAATGGGAAGTACACCAACTTGACGTTAACAACGCTTTTCTACACGGCGATCTAGATGAAGACGTTTACATGAAGGTGCCTCAAGGGTTCTTAAATGTAGAAGAAAATCGTGTTTGTAAATTGCACAAATCCATTTATGGCTTGAAACAGGCTTCAAGAAATTGGTACCAAAAATTCACTAAAGCTCTCATCAGCGATAACTTTCGGCAATCTAAGGCGGATCACTCCATGTTTGTCTACAAAACTGAAAAGATTCACATCATTGCTCTTATCTACGTTGATGACATTTTGCTAATGGGCAATGATATTCAAAAGATCGAAGAGGTGAAAACAAATTTACAAAACAAATTTAGTATTAAAAATATGGGCCCACTCAAATATTTTCTAGGAATTGAAGTTGCAAGATCTCCAAAAGGTTTTGTTATTAGTCAAAGAAAATATACGCTTGACATTCTTAAAGATTGTCACGCTCATGATTGTCGCCCCAGTACGTTTCCTATGGAACAAAATCTCAGGTTGGAAAAGGAAGATGCAAGTCCAGAAGTGGATGAATCAAAATATAGACGTTTGGTTGGCCGTCTCCTTTATCTCACGGTTACTCGCCCAGACATTACTTTTAGTGTCAATCAGCTTAGCCAATTCATAAACAAACCTCGACAATCCCACATGGATGCGGCATTACGAGTTCTTCGTTATCTAAAGGCTACTCCGGGACAAGGATTATTCTTGCCTGCTGAAGGAAACTTGATTCTTGAAGCTTACTGCGATGCAAGTTGGTTAAGCTGCCATTCAACCAGAAGGTCCTGTACAGGCTACTTTATAAGCATTGGTGGGTCACCGGTTTCTTGGAGAACTCAAAAGCAGAGTGTTGTTGCACGGTCTTCTGCTGAGGCGGAATATCGCTCCATGGCAAGCACCATATGCGAAGTGTTATGGCTTCGTTGGCTTCTTTGTGATCTTGATGCAGTACAAGAAGATGCAACGGCTCTAATGTGTGATAATGAGGCGGCCCGTCACATTGCGGTCAACCCAGTCTACCATGAGCGTACAAAACATGTTGAAATGGACTGCTATTTCGTTCGTGAGCGTGTAGCTAGTGGAGAAATAAAGACTGTTGCAATTAAATCAGAAGAACAACCTGCAGACATATTTACCAAAGCACTGGGGGCAAATCAGTTCCAATATCTACGTGGCAAGTTGGGTGTTCGTGACCTTCACAGTCCAACTTGAGAGGGAGTGTTGAGATCCGTTCTTATCCGATCAAACTAGGATTGTTATCGGCTTTTAAAATTTAAATACAGAATTTATCATTATCTAGTTTAGCTTATCTCTTCCTTGTTTTTAGATTTGCTCTCGTATAAAAGGCATTGATGTATTCTTGTTTTCATATGAATAAATAAAACAGAATTTCTCTGTCAGATTTCACATTTTCTCCATCGATAATGTGCACCAAAGGTGTTCAAAAAAATGCCTGAGAGAGTAGTCTTCTCTAGATTGGGCTAAATGGAAAAATCCCACCGTGTGTATGCAAAGAAGAGAATTTGAGAAGAGAAAAACCGAGGGCAGCGAATCAATTATTATTTGCACCAACACTAACGATCAACATCCAAAAGAAAATCAAACACGAACTTACAAGTTGGAGATCGTTGTGGTGCTGAAACTGATTTACGTTTCCCTAATTACCGATCACGCACCCCGGTTTCCAATCTTATAAGGATGTATTGGTGCGATTTTGAAAATGGAGCACCTGATAGTCAAGAATGGCAAAGAAGAAGAGGGTTTTTGAATTTCTGAAGAGGACCTAATTACCGATCACTGCTATCGTTAGTCGCTTTCTTTGTTCAATTGACAATCCCTCCACCCCTGGGAGTCCTACCAGCGCATGTCTTATAGGACCTAACCCGTCACGGTGGTGATGCAAGGGTTTAGCTAGATAGCTGGTGGGGGAGAAATAACCCATCACGGTGGCGAGAATCATGGTTTCAATCATGAAGCAGTACACTATAACTCAATCATAGCCATTATATTAGAAATGGATCATCTTAAAAAAACCCTCATCATTAATATATGATGTCCCATCAATTTGGGTTTCTCTTTATATATATATATATATATATATATATATATATATATATATATATATATATATATATATATATATATATATATATATATATATATACTATACTATAAACCATATATAAATTACAACATTTTAAAGCACAAAAGTCTTAATGTCTTAAAAATGTACAAGTTATTTATGCATTACTATATCAGATCTGATTTTAGCCCTTGATGATTCTTAAATCAATCTTAACCTTTGATATTTGATGATCCAAACAAACAACTTTAAACCAATAGAAATACTTTATTTCAAATTTCAAATTTCAAATCTCTAAAAATCACACTATAAATCAACAAGTTCTCCAAACAAATCTTTACACCAATCTAATTCTGCTCCAAAAATTGTTCATATTTTCTTCAAGCCATGATTTTGAATAATGGCAATTTAGTTTCTACACACAGACACAAACATTAAGATAATTGTCTTTTTACAAGCAGATATTTGATGTTGTTGTTATAGAGATACTAAACTTTGTAATTTGTTGTTTGCAGGTATGAATCAATGTACGACATGAAATTACAAGTTATAAATCAGGAAGTGACACTGTGACATACATTCTTCTTTACTCCAATTTTTTTGCTCTCCAATAACCTGCAGATACATAAGATATTGGCAATCATGCCAAATTTGCTATGCTTTTGTTTTACAGAAATTTATATTGTGAGATCATATACTATAGCCTAATGTTAGTTTTTAGATCCTTTTTTGTGTTGTATATCTGTAATTTGCAATCTTCTTTTCATGTTCATCTGCTTGAATATGTAAAGATAAGTTTAATTGTCAAGAATCAGTGAATGTGCAAGGTAATATTTTACTTATATAAACATTCTTTTTTTGTACAAGAATTTCAAATAGGTTCTTTAAAGAAAAAGCTGCAAACTACCATCAATAACAGAAGTTCTTTTCTGAATCAGTGAATGCTGTCGTTTTTTCAATTAACATTTTAAATGTTCTTTTCTGAAACTAAATTGTTGTGTAAAACCATAAATATAACAACATACCATTCAACAACTTGTGTGCACTGTTTCACAAATGTTGGATCGGTTAGTCTCTTTCCCGTTTCAAGATCTAGCAAAACATAAAAGAATCATAAGAAAAAGAGAACCACAACCAAAATAATTAGAATAATGAAAGGAGGAGCTAACTGCAATGAGCATGAACAAAAACCCACAGTTCAAAAATAGAAGATGAACTTTAGATAACCATGAACCCGAATGGTGACATTGTCATATCATTCATTGAACAATTGTTAAAACTTTTAGATCTAAGAAAAAAATTAACCCACATAAAAATCACTAACCCACGTTTCATTATGCGGTAGATCCAAACTAAAAAACCACTGCAAAGATTCGATTCTGAAATAAAAAAAAAGTGGGATTTACAGAGAAATGCAACAATAGCGAATCATTTTTGTATGAATATCCTTATTTTGCAGACCTAGATCTCAAAACTTGAAACAAAAACTAATCAGAACTAAATACTTCAATTACACACATACAAAACACATATAAATACGGCTGTGAGGGAAGAGTGTGAGAGAGAGAAATAAATCTAGAAAACAGTTATCGGAAACCCGATAAAACCAAATTCAGAACACCTACTACAGTTGATCGGATCGACAGGTTGTTTGAAACGATTCTGAACACCTACTGCAGTGGATCGGGAGCAAAGGAATGGAGACGGCGATTATAAGCTCAAGGTCGGATATGTGGTGCCGATTTTCTGGATCGGTGGTAGATCGGTTTCATGGAGGTCTGGTAGATCGGCTTCCTGGAGGTCGAAAGCTTCAATCGGTTTCATGGAGGTCGATCGGATCTCTGGTAGATCGGAGGCGTGTGATTTGGAGACTAGATGAGAACCGGAGAAGGAGACCCGGAGAATGAGTACCGGAGAAGGAGACGGTCACCGTTTCATGCGTGCTCTGTGGAGGTCGAAAGCTTCAATCGGAGAAGGAGATGGTCACGGGGAGGAGAAGGAGAGCAATCGGTTTGCTCTGTGGCGGCTGAGAAATATGTTAGACAACTAGGGTTTGAGGAGAATGGAGAATGTATATATTCTTAGTTTAAAAAAAACAGCTCATATTACCGAAAGAATAAAACAGCTCATAGACGTGTGGCAGGGTTTGCATATTTTTTACAGTCGCATGCGACATTGATAGTATCTTTGTACGCATGCTTGAAAGAGACAGCTCATAAAAACAAAAACAAAACTCCGATATTAAAAAAGATATTCTTAGTAGGACTCTAACTGTATTTATCCGTAACTTTAAACCTTAATAAATTATTTTCTTTTAGGCTGATCGGAGTACCCCGTGAAGCGGGAACCGTGATGCCACATGTGCAGGCCATCACGGCGTGCACACCGCCCCTATGTGCCGTGATGGCCGTGATCGTGATGAGGAGTGAAGGGGTTCACGGTGTATCACGGGATTTAAAAAAAAATTATTCTTTTTCAAAGCCGTTAAACGGCTATATTTTCAAAAAAAAAAATTTAAACCAAATTTTCACCTATATATACATACACCTCTCATCCTTAAACTCACACAATTATCATATATACATATATACACACAAAATGGAATTTTTTGAAGAATTCGAATCGGACGACGGCGAATTTGAATTTATCAACACGTTTTTTAATGTTGTTGCGCACGGTGCCGCCGAAGGGTCTTCAAACGTTAGACACACCAGAACCTCTATCAACCGAGATCGGCAAGCGGCACACAATCTTTTGGTACGTGACTATTTTGCCGATCCTCCTATGTATGGTGACAAACATTTTAGACGTCGTTTTCGTTTACCTAGAGAGTTATTTTTACGTATTAGCAACGCTTTAGAGGCGCGATATGATTATTTTAAGCAAAAACCCGATAGTAGAGGTAGAATGGGTTTTAGTTGTATACAAAAATGTTCGGCTGCACTTAGATATTTAGCATTAGGCATAACGGCTGATGCTAGTGACGAGTATCTAAAATTGGCTGAGAGGACCGTAAGGGACACTGTGGATTGGTTTTGTGCATGTGTTATTGACGTGTTTGGCAAAGAATATTTGCGTAAACCTACAGCTCGTGATATCGAGAAGTTATATGCGGCACATGAAGCGAGAAGTTATATGCGGCACATGTACCCATTGGGCGTGGGAAAAATGTCCAACTGCGTGGAAAGGACAATTTACCCGAGGTGACGTAGGTGAGCCAACTATGATATTGGAAGCCGTTGCATCATTCGATTTGTGGATTTGGCATGCGTACTTTGGGGTAGCCGGGTCCAACAATGACCGAAATGTTCTTAATCAATCTCCAATTTTCAATGATATTTGGACCGGGCGAGCTCCTAGTATTTCATTCACAGTGAACGGCCATCAATACAAACACGACTACTATCTTTGTGATGGGATTTATCCAGATTACGCGACATTTGTGAAGGCGTATGCGGTACCTCGAAGTGAAAAAGCAAAATTGTTTACACGAAGACAAGAATCGGCTAGGAAGGACATAGAAAGGGCATTTGGGGTACTCAAACAAAAATGGCATGTGATCAAACATGCCTCACAAATCCATGACGACGGTAGGATGAAGACAATTATGTATGTGTGCATCATTATGCATAATATGATTGTTGAATATAAAGGTAGAGCGATTTGCACATACGACGAGGCCGATGCGGTTAACACGGAAATGCAATTCATTCCCGGAACGCCCGAATACTTACAACAAGTACTCGATGTTCAAAATTCTGAAACTTGCCAATATCTCCGTGAACATTTAGCCGAGCATGTTTATCAAAACAGATCAGATGATATCGAGTAGTTTTTTTTTTTAATTTCCATGTAATGTTTTTTTTTTAATTTCTATGTTATTTTTTTCATTTTTAAATTTCAATGTAATGTTTTTTAAATTAATGTAATTTTTATGTTTAATCTAATGTTATTTAAATTAAAAATTAGGTTTTTATTTATTTTTAAATTTTTTTAAATTAAAAAAAATGATGTGGTGTGATGAAAATGTGATGGGTATAAAGGGGGTAATGTGATGGAGTGTGATAGAATGTGATAAAGGTAAAATCTGACGTGGCGCTGAGGTGGTACCCATCACTTTTGTGTAAAGTGATGGGTACTCCCAATGGTCTTATCTTCTTTTCATATAAAACCGTTAATGGACAATTATATTATTTAATTATTTTTAATTCTCCATGATATTATTATATACTATTAGACATGTTGGGCCAAACCATCATTCTTTAATGGACAATTATATTATTTAATAAACAAGAATAATTGAAGCATGCATCATAATTGTATTATTTAATGGACAATTATAATATCCGGTCAAACCATCAATAGTACTATACATAGAGATGTTTTAAGAGTAATTGTATTCATTCCTATCTTTTATTTTTATCCATATTCATACCCATGTAAAATTATGACAAGTGTCATATTTAATAAAAATAATAATATTTTAATATACATGTCACAATTTCAAATGGATAGGAAGATTAGAAGTAATAAAAGGTAGGAACAAAAACATTTTCTCATGTTTTAATTCCTAACCTAAAATAGGTAAGTACTTTCATATTTAGCTCAAAATATCATCATATTTTTATTTGTTACTCAAAATTATACTGTATTTTATTTTTATTCCAAATTTCCAAAGTGTTTTTGTTTTTATTCTTAAATAATCTACCGAAATAAATTAATCGTTATTGGACAATATTCGTTGAAGTAAAATTATTAGCAGCCGCCGCAACGTGCGTGTAAGCCGCTAGATTTTTGCTAAAATAACTATCTGCTGAAATTAACACTATAAAGTATTTTTTGTAACACATTTACTTTTAATTTTCACCCAAAATTACAGTATATTTTTTCTTTTCAATCTGTTTCAGCAACGTACTATTATCTTTAACCCCAAAACTACATACAAAAATAAGACTATTTGTCGCCGTCAACCATTTGTCAAAACGAACTAATAGTCGCTAAAAATTTATTCAGCGCAATGAACTAGGGTTAAAGGGGTTATTCGGGTGATATTAGGTAAATGGGGAAACGTTTTTTCTCATTCTTATGTGTAATTTCATTTTCTATGGACTTCGATTAAAGGGTAATTTAGGTATTTTGGTGATGTTTATTTTAATATGAGATAGAAACGTACTTATATATACAAAATTGAATATTTGTTCCATTTTGTAATAACTGTAAATTAGCGGTCTGTTCCCATTCCCAATTAATTTGGATATATTTTTTAATTTATTTACAACCCAAAACAATCACATTTTATTTTTAACTCAAAACACTACGTAATACTAATTGTAACCACAAACAAAAATGCATTTATATTTGAAAAACTCCATCACATCCTTAGTAATTAAACAAACTAATTCGTTGTTACTCACTTAAATGAAACAGAGTGGCACAAATATTTGAAAGCAAATTATTCGCCGCCGTAAGATTGTGCGGGAACACTACCAGGAAACTAAATATTTACCTTACATGTCCACATATATGTATTTTTTTTTAAATATGATCACGTCTTTTTGAATTGTACGTTGTCACCGAAAAAAAATTTCATGAAATAAAACTAATTGACGCCTGCCAAATAAATAATTGTCGAAAGAAAATCATTCACATTAAAGAAACTATTAACCTCCCCCCCCCCCCCCCCCCCCCCCCCGCGGTCCTATCGAAGAAAACGTTCGCTACGTAACCGAATTGAAACTATTTGCCGCCCGCCGCATTGCGCGGATACGCAGCTAGTATATATATATATATATATATATATATATATATATATATATATATATATATATATATATATATATATATATATATATATATATAGGGTCCCGTTCCGGTGAGGACTCTTTTTTCGGTGAGGACTCGTAAGGACACCTTAAAAAAATTTAAAAAAAATTTAAAAAAAATACAAATCATAAAATCAAGAATAGTACTATATCATGATCCAAAAAAATTTGGAAAAAAAAATTTGGATCATGGAGAAACAGTAATGATACACAAAAATTTTTATTTTGTGGATCATTGTTTCATTATAAAAAAAAATAATGATCCACAAGTTTTTTTTCGAATTTTTTTTTTCTCCAACATAGTACTATGATCCATTTTATTACTTATATTTTTGTTTTATTTTTTTTCAATTTTTTTAAGGTGTCCTCACGAGTCCTCACTTTAAGAAGTGTCCTCACCGGATCGCTTATCTATATATATATATATATATATATATATATATATATATATATATATATATATATATATATATATATATATATAAGGGGGGGGGATTTTAATGGTTTTTTAATGAAAATGATTTTCTTTTGACAATTATTTATTTAGCAGGCCTCAAATAATTTTGTTTTAAACATCACACAATATATGGACATATGAGGTAAATATTTGCTTTTCTGTTAGTGTACATGCTCAATGATGAAACAGCGAATAAATTGTTTTCGAATATTAGTTCCATTTTGTTTCATTTAAGTGAGTAACAGCGAATTGGTTTGTTTAATTACTAAGGGTTTGATGGATTTTTTTCAAATATAAACACATTTTTGTTTGTGGTTTTAATTAGTATTACATAGTGTTTTGAGTTAAAAATAAAATGTGATTGTTTAGGGTTATAAATAAAATACGTTGTTATTTTAAGTTCAAATATAAGTACGTTTCTATCTCATGTTAAAATAAACACACATTGTAGACACAATTTGCATTAGATGGGCTGAAGTGGAGCCCCTTAAGTAGCGACTGGACAAATCTACCCCTGAATGAAGTTACATGATGAATGTAGGATAAGTCATCATATATATTTATTTTTAATTGCAAGGAGCAACAAATCAAATTGTTTCAAATCAAGGTAATAGCAAAGATGAACAAAACTACCCTTAGCTTCGGTTTCTGGTTCAAGTTTGCAATAGAAAATTAGAAATCCATTCTTTTAAGCAAGTTAAAAATGATAATGTTAATAGTAGATTGCTTCAGTTCTTGATGCATTTAGTTTTTGTTTAGTCTAGCTAGTTCACATCTTTACGCATAGGTTCCGTAAATTGTAATTTTCAATTTATTAAAACTTCTCTGTTCAAAAAATAATCAATTTTCAGACGGTTACTTTGGTCCTTTTATGTAAGATAACATCATACTTTAAATTTTTGACCGTTAATAATGATGAATGGTATTATAATAATTCTATTGTGTAATATTTTTGTAGTTGCACTAATTATAACATCGGAAAATGTTATATACTTTTCACTTCAAAAACGATCGATATCCAATATTATCACAAACATATTCTATAGATAATGAAAAAAACAATAAGTATACATGTCCAGAATCATGATTACAGCATGTTTCCATTCAAGTTGACACTTTTGATGCCTTGAATGCCTCCGTATTTAAGGGAATCCCTACAATATGTGAGAAGTGTCATTCCAAATTTTTATTAGAAAGCTCAATATTAATTAATCGAAAACAGAGGCTGGTTGATTAGTTTCAGTGGGTTCATTGCCAGCCCTTAACCAGACATCACCATGTACATTTTTAAACACTTACCTTCAATCATGAGCAAAACAAACTAATCTTAGAAGTTGATTATCGAGCAACTGAGTTTGCATGTAACCCAATGGAACTAACCAGTGTATATGTTTAAGGAAATCCTAAATAAGATATTAAATTGATAAATCAGATGTTTGAACAAAAAATGAAATCCAAGAAAATCAATAAACAGATTGTAAAGTACCTACATAATCTTTTTGGGATAAAAGCTTACCAAAGACATGAAAGATGCCCAGCTATTTCCTGCAAAAGATCGACATTAATTGAAAAAAAAAAGCATCCTATGTAATTTCTTGGTCGTCCTTGTTCAAAATCACATCATCAATGCAACCAAATGGCTAGGACCGGAGATGCTTTACTTTGTTTTAACATCTTTAAGACTGTAACCAAATTCTCAAAAGCAAAATCAAACCTTAACCAAATTGATTATAACCAAATTCATGGGTTTTTGGCGTTGGCTGATAGATGAGATGAAGGGGGTACCAATGGAGAGACAAAGGCGGTGGAGAGTTGAGCGTGGTGGTGGTAGTAACCTGCATATAAACATGTCTGTTTTAGGAGAGAGAATTTGAGACAATTCTCATGAACGCATAATATAATCGGTTACCTTGTTCATCGATTGGGCATCTGGTGAGGTGGTGATGGCTACGAAAGTCCATATCTTTTCACCGTGTATTGGCTAATCCATTTCTTTCCAATTCCGAGTGAGCTCTAGCCCCTAAGAGTGCATTGCCAAAACGACCTGTCAATGTTAAAACAGAGATGTTAAACCAAAAAACCACCAATTTCATTTGATACCGAACCTCACTCGCAGACACACATCTGTGAAGCATTTTGTCAAACACTTGGCATGCTTGTCAAGATCTTCTCAGTTAGAACATCGAACTTTTGACCATATCATACAATTCTAATACTTTGATGGTACACTCACACGATCTCAGCTCCTTTTAACTTTGATAATAATGAAAAAAGTATTGTATTTAAAAAACCCTGATTTACAAAAGATAATAATAAAAGAACCAAACATATGTTGATTCTAAGCCATCATACAAATGTTTTTAAAATACATCACTGATTGCCGATAATTGACCTTTTCTCTGTGTCAATATTTCTGCATTTATTTACGAAAGTAGTCAAACCAGATGAAAATTAGAGTACGGTTAATTTCTATAAACAGAAAAGAGAGGATGAACTTACCATCGGGATGAGGTTCAGTCATGCAGTAAGCAACTACTATCCACCGATTATAAACCCATCATGGATCTGCTCAACAAAACCGAAAGTAAAAACAACAAAATGGAAACAAATGACTCATTTCTCAGAACCCTAATCCATATAGATAATAGTACAAATATAATAGAAACAAATGACTCATTTCCCACAACGCCTCAATAGATATGTAAATGTTTTTGTTTCTGATACCTCTTTAGCCTATTTCAAGTATGCTTTGGTCAAACATACATAATGATTAGGCAGTAAAACGTTGATAACGTGAGCCAATTGAAAGATCTGTAAATCGAGATAAAATGGTAAGTTGAATATTTGAACCGAGTAAATGAATCTGACCAATCTAAAAAAACACTAACAATGAAATCATTAAACAATAAACATAAAAGATGAGATTTGTAACTTATCTTATAACGGAGAAAACAAATATGAAATAAATATGCAGAATTGAATATAAGAGAGGTACAATCTAGATGGCTAAGGCGCTGCATAATAAACAGTCATGTCAAGTATATGGAATCATTTAAATTTTTATGGGGAAGAAGGAAAACAAAATCGAACAAAAACCCAAAAAAATCAACAAAATACAATACCACTCCCAATGTCGGAACTTGAGAGTCAGTTTCAAGTTAAAACCTACAAACTCAACAAAGTTTGGGTTTCAACAAATGAACAAAAAAGAGGAGAGATACTAAAATCATAGATCTTGAACAAAATACAGTTGGGGTTTCATACCGGAGATGAGTGTGGAGCATCGGAGATCCGTGAGCTTCGTGAACAAAATTATTGAGTTTAGGGTATGACGTCTCCTGTAAGCTCATCTTTGGGTTTCTCCATCTTGACAACCATTACTGCAAATCACAAAAATTAAGAATAATTACCTCCATTAGGGACGATTTTGACTGATTAAGGCTTGAGAGAGCGTATAAAAAGAGCAAGAGGTTCCATAGAAACTTACTTTAGATTTGAGAATAAAGAAGTAAGAGCACGACAACAGTGCTGCAAATTATCAACGAAAGAGCATATAAAAAGAAGAAGTCATCGAAGTCGTTTTTGGCAGAGACGGTGGCGTTGGTGGTGCATAGGAGATACGTTTTTACGGTGATGGTGTCGATGGTGTTCGAGGCAGCCTTTAATTTTGCTTACCTAAAATTAAGCTGAGAGATTGTGGTAGAATGAAGACGGAGGCACCGACATAGAGTGTCTGCATAACGTTTACGGAGAAGCAGAATCAGCGACGAGGAATGGTGGAGGTGAAGAAGAATCGGTGATGACGGCTCATTAGGTCATTTGCGGTCTAGGGTTTTAGAGAGAGCATAAGCTATGGTTTCAAGATAATGAAAAGTCGATAATGAATTTTTGAAATTTGAAATTTGAATACCCGCTTATGACAATTTGAAATTTGAATACCCGCTTATTTCCTTCTGCAATTTTGATATATCCACGTGAATAATTGATCCATGGTATATATTCATTCAATAGGAAAATCAACGATTGAGATTCAGCTAATAGAGTCATGCATGCAATAGAGGGTTGTATAAAGTCTTAATTTTAAGATTTTAATGCTTAAAAATGTTGTAAATTATGTATGTATTATATAATGGTATAGATAAAATTAAGCTGAGAGATTGTGGTAGAATGAAGACGGAGGCACCGACATAGAGTGTCTGCATAACGTTTACGGAGAAGCAGAATCAGCGACGAGGAATGGTGGAGGTGAAGAAGAATCGGTGATGACGGCTCATTAGGTCATTTGCGGTCTAGGGTTTTAGAGAGAGCATAAGCTATGGTTTCAAGATAATGAAAAGTCGATAATGAATTTTTGAAATTTGAAATTTGAATACCCGCTTATGACATTTTGAAATTTGAATACCCGCTTATTTCCTTCTGCAATTTTGATATATCCACGTGAATAATTGATCCATCGTATATATTCATTCAATAGGAAAATCAACGATTGAGATTCAGCTAATAGAGTCATGCAATAGAGGGTTGTATAAAGTCTTAATTTTAAGATTTTAATGCTTAAAAATGTTGTAAATTATGTATGTATTATATAATGGTATAGATATAGATATATATATATATATATATATATATATATATATATATATATATATATATATATATATATATATATATATATATATATATATATATATATATATATAATGATTTTTTTAATTATTTTGTTTTTTTTGTAATTTTATAACTATTATTAATTATTTTTAATTAATATAAATACTTACTTTGGTATTTATAATTTAAATTTTATTCTAACTTTTTGACGTTTAGTTCGAATACGTTTTTCTAATGTGTTTTTTAACGTTTTGTTCGTTGGTATCATTTAACGTTGTAATTTAGTTTTTTTTTCCTAATTTTTGACGTTTTGTTTGAATACATTGTTATATGTTTTGTTCGTTTATATCGGTGGAAAGTTATTAAATAATGTTGATTAGACTTATGAGTTTGCATTTTCTAGTTTTTAACGTTTTGTTTGAAAACATTTTATATGGTTTGTTCGTTTATATCGTTTATATGTTTTGTTCGTTTCTAATTTTTGACGTTTTGTTTGAATATATTCCACCGATATAAAACGTCAAAAATTAGAAAACTAGAAACTAATACATCAAAAATTAGAAAATATATTCAAACAAAACGTAAAAAGTTAGAAACAAACAAAACATATAAACGATATAAACGGACAAACCATATAAAAATGTTTCAAACAAAACGTGAAAAACTAGAAAATGCAAACACATAAATCTAATCAATATTATTTAATAACTTTCCACGGATATAAACGAACAAAACATATAACAATGTATTCAAATAAAACGTCAAAAATTAGAAAAAAAATACTAAATTACAACGTTAAATGATACCAACGAACAAAATGTTATAAAACACATTAGAAAACGTATTTGACCTAAACGTCAAAAATTTAGAATAATAGTTAAATTATAAATACCAAAATAAGTATTTATATTAAATAAAAACAATTAATAATAGTTATAAAATTACAAAAAAACAAAACAATTAAAAAAATATCATTATATATATATATATATATATATATATATATATATATATATATATATATATATATATATATATATATAAAGAAACCCAAATTGATGGGACATCATCAATTAATGATGAGGGGTTTTTTTTACCAATACCCTTAGAAATATAGATGGTTGAGATAATTATTATATATCTCAATTAAAGAAAATAGAAACTCATTCTAAATAAAGGTAACGGCATTTAAAGGGTAAATATGTAAAATTGAGTGGGGATTTTAAAAGACAAACACGAGACTTCAGTGTACCCGCTTAAACAAACCCACAATCCTCGACTCCAGTTTGCGTAAAAATCGGGATTGGTAACTCGAATTCTTTCAAAAGTCAGATAATATCAAACGTGATTCATATCCGATATAAATCGCACGAAATCCTTCATCCATTAAAGCTCCATTGTCAAGCGGCTAGGGTTTTTCAACATCACGTAACAGATTCTAGCGAGAATGGAGAGAAAAAGACGATCAAGCCATCGATTGAGGGAAAATTCGAAGCCAAAGTTCAAGAATACAGCTGCAACAGCCGTGGATTTAGATGATGATGATGATTTTGTATCACCTCCAAGAGGTAACAGAACACGCATTGCAAAAGATCACTAGAAATTGACATTACGGTTTGTTAATTGTAAATAAAACAAAGAATGACTTTATAAAACGTTTTTATTTCACCGTATTTACTTGTTACATTGATTACTTGCTACAGTTAAACATATTCTCTAAAAACCTAATTGTTACAATTTGCAATTACACTCATAAATTGTTGCATTTAATTCCGCCAAGAATGACTTTGATTGCACACTCAATCTTCATAGATACATGTAATTAAGCAAAGAATGAGTTCGATATCCCTTGTAACATAGAGTAGATAGTGTGTAATGTTACAATAATGTGTTAAAAACATGGAAATTACTTGTACTTAGTCATGGAATTTTAGTCATTCTGACCTGAATATAAAAGAAAATGTGGTTAAGTTTTGGGAAAAAGACATTCTGGACAGAATATGAAGCATACAACAAGGCCAATCCCCAAATGTTATACTTACTTAAACAATCACATTATGTCCAGAATGTGATAAACCATATACTCCTTGATTATTTATGATTCACTACTATCTGTTTACTATCATTCTGTTCAGAATAGTAATTTAAACAAAACAACTTAGTACATGTTTAGTCATTCTGACCAAAATATAAAAGATATTGTGCATAAGTTTTGGGAAAAACACATTTTGGACAGAATATGAAGCATACAACAAGGCAAACCCCAAAAAGTTATACTTACTTAAACAATTACATTCTGGACAGAATGTGATAAACCATATCCTCCTTGATTAATTATGATTCACTATTATCTGTTTACTGTCATTCTGGTCAGAATACTAATTTAAACAAACCAACTTAATACATGTTTAGTCATTCTGACCAAAATATAAAAGATATTGTGCATAAGTTATGGCAAAAACATATTATGTACAGAATATGAAGCATACAACAAGGGAAATTCCCAAAAGTTATACTTACTTAAACAATCACATTTTGTCCAGAATTTGATAAACCATATACTCCTTGATTAATTATGAATCACTACGATCTGTTTACTGTCATTCTGGTCAGAATAATAATTTAAAAACCAAGTTAGTACATGTTTAGTCATTGCTGACCAGAATATAACAGATAGTGTGCATAACTTGTGGCAATAACACATTATGGACAGAATTTGATAAACCATACAATTGTTTATTAATTATGATTCACTAGTATTTGTTTAATGCCATTCTGGTCAGAATATTTATTTATTATTAACCATGTTTGCTTATTACATGCAGAAACTAAATTGGCTGATGAAAGGGTGTTGGAGATTACTAGTGGACCAACCCGAAAAAAAAGGAAAGGAAAAGAGGTAGCAACAGATGTTGTAAATATACGGAGTGGAAGCACAACAAAAGGGAAAAAACAAAAAAATATTGAGAAAAAATTGCAAGACAAATAAATCAGATCAAAAAGAAAATTTGAAAAATGCACCGTCACATTTGAAGTTGAAGTTAAAGGGCAAAATAAGTGAAATTCCTAAGTCAAAAAAAAATGACACCAAAAAGGATAAAACAAAAAAAGTTGACACTGAATACGGACCTGGATTAAGGAGACTCAGCACAAGAATGGAACCTGGAAGAATTTGTGAAGCAGCTGCTGGTTTATCACCACAACAAAGAGAAGCGGTGGAAAAAATGGGTTTGGGCACTTTGTTGAGAATTAACATGGATAATTTACCGGGCTTGCTGAACTACTATTTGCTTGACTCATATGATGATGCTAGTGACAGGCTCATATTACAGAATACAGCTATATTGGTCACAAAGCAACTAATATATGAGATCATGGGATTTGAGGCATCTGGGCTTGACTTCAATTCACTCCCTAGTTGTGAAAAGACAAATCCCATTTTAAAAGAATGGAAATCTCAATTTCCGGATAAAAAATACAGTAGTGAAGCATACCTACACTTGATAAAAAGGACAAAAGAAGACACCTTAATGTTTAGATTAAATTTCTTAACACTTTTTATCAACACTTTCATTGAGTCAATGCCAATAGGAACATGCCAAATAAAAGTGGTAAACAAATTGATTCTTCTCGATGACTACTCCAAAATAGATTGGTGCGGGTATATGCTAGATAGTTTGCGGACAAGAAAATCAAAATGGAAAAGAGACGAAAAAACCTCCTACTACAGCGGACCGATGACACTTCTATTTGTAAGACTTTCTCACGAATTTTAAATATTCTTTAAGGAAAATTTATTACGAATATACTAACCGTTTGGTTTTTCAGTTGATTTACGTGTACAACATGAAGTATAAAACAATTCCATTGAACAAACGACCACCATTCATTGTACGTGTAACTACAAAAATATCGAATACGGTTGGAGAATTTGAAATAAATTCGGGAGGATTTGGAAAAAGGCAAACAGATTTAAGAGATGAAGAGTACCTGAGCGAACCTGAACCTGATGTGGATATTGATGAAATGGTAAAAGATTTCGTGGATGAAGAGGTAATAGTTAATTTAATAACATGTTAACATATTTTGGTTTGTTATTCATAACAATATTCTGCTAAGAATGGGGTTCTTTACATACTTTGTTTTAAGCATATGTAAAACCACATTATTAACAGAATATGTTTTAATTTTACAAAAACCTTCTTAACAGAATGTGGTTTGAATATTGTAATGATTCTGAACAATATTATGCTAAGAATGGGGTTCTTTACATAATTTGTTTTAAGCGTATGTAAAAACACATTCTTAACAGAATATGTTTTAATTTTACAAAAATCACGCTAATAAAACATGTAAAAAACATTTTTCACATAATATGATACAAATACTGTTAAATATTTTAATATAATCTGTTTTCTTGTTAAAAATATATGATAATTATTAACATTTTTGCATTACAGGCGTTTTGTGTGATTGTGGATATCGGCTTCAAAAAGATATTGAAAGAGAAAGAAAACATGGAGATAGCATTGTCTGCAGGATTGGCTAAATTCCTAGAAAGTGAAATGCTGATTTCATGGAAAAACAAGATAACACACATGTTTTATGGCAAGACAGATAGTGAGGACATAGAATCTCATGATAAAGGAAATGAGAATTGGAATGACGAACCATATGAAAGTCCAAAAAAGCATGAAGAAACTGAAAAAATTGAAGACGATATTCAACCGGATGATCTTTACAAAACACCTCTTCAAGCTGTAAATGAAACCACAGTTGTGTTGTATTAGGTGTCTAAGCCATGACTTATAATTGTATTTATCTTATAAATAAAAGTAAAGTCCATTTGGGTTGCCCTCATAGATGGAGGATAGATGTATAGTTTAGTAGAGACTAGAGAGAATAGTTGATTTATTAATTGTTTAAATAAATCAATAGAAAATAAATGGTTTATTAATATATTTAAGTGTTAATATATTAATTAGAAACTATAATAATTAATTAAGATTTAATCTAGAATTAATTGGATTTAATTTAGGGATTAAATTAATTAATAAAAGGTGCAGGGACTGGTTGACATTTATTCAATAGTTGAATAACTGGCCAGGTAAACCAGGGACCAAATGAAAATTTAACACTTATTCAATTATTATTATTAAATTCCTTCCTATTTGCTATTACAATTCCCTCATATTCCAATTCTCTTAGATCCTAATTCCTTTGACATATTCCATTCCTTTCAAAACCATTCTATAAAACTATATGCCCCAAATTCAGTTAAAGATTCTTTAATGCTTTTGTTATTTGTTTTATAGCTTTTTAAGTCTAACTTTTATCTTTATTTATTATGCAGCATTGTTATGTTTTTATCTGACATGTCAGGAAGAGAGCCTTTTTATAGAAAGTATGCGAAAAGATGTAATTTCCGTGAAACTATGCCATTTTTATTCTGTTCATTTAACTTATTTCCCTTTTTTATGTTTTTTCCTTCTTCTTTTTGCAGAGCATTTATTTTTTTTAGTGGTCCCACCCCAAAAGAGTTGGTTAGTCATCTGAAGAATGAGATGAGTGTTTTACCACGCACTGCTGGTCTTAGAGAATTAAAAAAATTTCGGCATCTTTTTCTTATTATTTTGATTCCCCTTTTTGTAAAGATTGATTTAATGATTTAAATCATGATATTTTATTGCAGATGAACCTAGAATACTTTCCTCTAGAAAGTCAGGTAACCATTATTCTTCCATTTTTTACTTCTGTCAATACTTTGTTACCTTATTATATAGGGTCAAATACAAGAAATAGCAATATACTTTCATTGATTTGTTCATGGTTAATGTCATAAATGTGTAACGAATTTTAGGTTTTAGAAGCTCATTTCTACGAGATTTTGATTTGGAATCGGTGCTTATTTACTCCAATTTTGTACTGCTGACGGTTCCTTTCATTGACATGCGTACATGCATACCTGTTTAGATGTGGAAGAGAAACAAATCTGGTTTCTGCACTTACTTCAGTTTGTGATTTTTTTTCAAACGTTTTTGGCTTGGTTTACTGATAAAAATGAAGTTCATATGTGTTGTTATTTTGTTTAATTTGATAGTAAACCAACAAGGATTATTTGTATTAGATTGTACGTAGTTGCAGGATTTTTTACTAATAATAGCAATATGTTACACATTAGTCTCCTTCTTTTTTGCAGTAGATGCTTGTATTTGAATGTTTCCAGAACACAACTCCAGTACTTGATGGCTTACAGTCCTGGGTTGCTTTTTGTTTCCATATGAGAGCCAAAACAGCGGATATCTAAAGTTAAACTCACTTCTTAAATCCTTGGCTTCCTTTTATAATTATATGCATATAGGTTCGGGTAAATGCTGACCTTTTCAAAAAATCATAAACTCGCCTAATTGGTCCAACCTGCCCTGGTATGTTCAAAGCAACTGCAACAATGGTGGTGTTGTACTTGCTGAATCCTCCAATCATCATCAGTTTCTCTCTAAAGGAATCGATCATAATCAAGTGCAGGCTCTATCTTTCTCTAAAGTTTTGTATTCTTTCATCAATGATATGTGTAGCCGAGCATGATGAACTAAATATTTTATTTGGATTTTTTTCTTAATATTGTTTTTGTTTCTGTAGGAATGGAATTTGACTCGAGAAAAGCAAGAGAATAATCATCAACAAGTTTTATCTCAACCACAGACTCCACCGACTAGGTTTGCTTGAGTTTTTATTTTATGTCTGGTTTAAGTATAATTGCTTATGTTGAATTTGAAATACATTCTATTTAACTTTTTGAATGTTTTTTTTTCATTTTGTTGACGTTAGGCCAATCCACATATTTAGGCATTGGTGAAGATCCTCTTAACGGGACCAACTTTGTTGACTGCATGAGAAAATTCATTGTTGATCCTCATACAGGAGGTAACTCAAGTTTTCAATTTAATTTGATATTTGGTTACTTTTTTAAAAAATTTGGGTAATCGCTTGCAGATACATTTATAGTGATCCCATTTTGATGTGTGGCCAATTATTGTGATTCCAACATGTGTATTATAAGAAATAAACTTAGTTTTTAAGTTGTCGGGTAACTTTAATGATTGTTATGTTAGGGTTGTCTCAACACAAGTCTATGGTTATGCTAACTTATTGAGATTAAATACAGTATTCTCCAAATATGAATTAATGTTCTGTTAAACTTCAGCGTTAGCAGTCTTTATTTTTTTGGCCCGAATTTAGAATATTTTCATTAGAAATGGCTTCGTACATTCATTTTAACATTTTTAAATAGCGATATACTTCATTATTTTTAATAGAAACCTACTTTCTTATCAGGGACCAAATCAGCAAAAAATTTAATTTCATATATTTTTTCCAATTTTAGTCCCTAATCTTAAATAGCAATCAACTTTCCATCAGATTTTCATTTCTTCATTATTTGGGTTCAACAATTGTTAACATTGTGTTAATACTTTGTGTTCTCATAATACTTGTAATGAAGATTTAAGATAATTTTAATAAGGTTTGATCCAACATGTGTTAACACCCATAATAACAGTGGGGTAGCACTTTCTGGTGAATTTTTTCTTTAATATTCAGAATTGATATTATATTCGTTTATATAGGTTGTTATGCTAGTCTTTTAGGTTTGTTTGTTATTTATGCCATTTTTGTTGGATTTTGTGAAGGCGGAGAATTACTTGATCAAATATTGTCCAGGTGAGATCAAATTCAATGTGTCTAAATAAACCTAATTATTCGGTTCAGTTTTCAGACCCTTCATTTTTAATACAGCGGGGAAGATGACAAAAAAAATATGTGATGGTAATTGTTCAGAAACTAATTATTGTTGTTTTTTTTTCTACATGTAGGACATTCTTTTCGTTTTCTTAATGAGCATCAAGCTTTCAATCTTCGCAATAGACATCAAAATCCGTTGAGGACTTCAACACGATAATAAGCAGTAATGGGATGCCAAATGAGTGAACAAAGAGCGAAACATCCGGTTTAAAAAAAAAAGTTCATTCTCCCATCAACCCGTGCAAAGCACGGGTTACCCACTAGTTTGTATTAATAAATATATATTAATATAATAAAATACGTCTTATATGTGCTATAAAAATAGTATATATTTAATTTGGGCAAAATAGAATTCATAACCAAGCATTGTCCTAGTTTTAAGGGACAATATTTATCAAGATTGGGAAGGTCATGGGTTTGAACCCAATAGACCTGATTTTTTTCATGTTCCAAATACAACAAACAGATTTATATAATATATAAGACATTAACAGACAATAATTATCAAAACATGGCTTAGCATACTGGCATTTGACATTACCTTGTGTATAACATGTCTCGAGTTTGAACTTTGCTAAACACTTGTCCCTATTTCTCTTTTAATTTGATGTGCTGACTTGGCATGGCATGTCAATAGCCATGTCACATTAGACTATAACCATGCAATTTTTTTTAAAATAATCACTAAACGAATTTCTTATTGTAGAAAAACTTGTAAAAGCTATAAAATTTTATATAGATTATACTATTATGCCGTTATTACTTCTTATAATTACCAAAACTAAGGATTTTTTTTATCGATATTACCTCTTTTCAAATTAAAATTCTTTGATAAATTATCATGCACACTTCGAATCAGACCCAATAAATTCAAAATAGAAAAGTTATCCACATAATTCTATAAGCTTCGGATGTGATTCCTATGAGACTTTTCAACAACCAACAGTGGTCCAACCAATGTTGGTTAGAAAGCCCAAAATCGATCGATGTTAACATAATGTAGTACTATTAATTGGGAATACAAAGTTAGGTTTGGTGTCATAAAGGGGGAAATTCTGGTCAAATTATTTTTAGTCGTCGTCTTTGTCGTACACATTTTGAACTCCCAATAATGCGCCAGTCAAACATTACATATATCGATCTTATTTATGAATTAGAGCAATTATTATTCCTCGTTAATGCAATTATCTTGCATTCGATGCATTCGGTATTTTTATCCTCATTTTTTTTCCTTATTTTGAAATTGAATCTTACTTCGATTATTATTTGTTTTGAAGTTAAATCTTATTTTCTTTTCGAAAATAAATTTACATGAAGTGGCTCACCGGTTGATTCTCAGCCAATCATTTATAAATGGTATCTTAGTAAATTAATATAACAATTAATTAAATATATTTTAATTTATCCCTAATTTACGTAATATAACTAATTATTCCTAAATTATCTCATTCTCTCTCTAACCCTCTTCTTATTGTCCGATTAGTCAAAAACCTCCTCCAAAACTTTAGACAACCGTTGCTGCTCACCTACTAGAGTGAATCACCGGTCGAAAGCGACAAACATAGTGTCGGCGACCACCCGTTTAATGGAATCCGAATTGAGAAATTTCTCACATTATGAAAAATGGAGTATTTGGAGTTATAAGAATGCAGGATAAAGAATGAAAGCATTTGGAGTTCAGATGAAGACGTTATGATCGGTTGAAGTTGGGCTAAAATAAGCAAAAATCAAGAAGTAACCAGGTTTGAGCTTAAATACTGAGAAATGAAATTAGAACTGGGGAAATTTCAATAGGAATAAGTTGTAGAACTTTTTATTAGTTTTCTAAGCATATATGGTTTCTGAAATTTGGTTAGAAATGAGAACGTTATGACCATTTGAAGTCGAGTATAAATGTAAGGAAAATAGGGAAAGCTGAAATTTTTTGCAAAGGGTAGTACACGGGCCGTGTGAACTTCCTTCAACTTCTGGACAGCTTTTGTACATTTTCTACACGGGCCGTGTGGATCCACACGGGCCGTGTACGCAACAGACCTGTTAGTGCGCTGGACACTTTAGAGACACGTGCAGGTGCGTGGGATTGACAGATCAGCTTCATTTTTGACACCAAGCACCCCAATTGAGTGACAAGTGTAACCCACTACTTATGTACTCCATTAAGGACGAATTTTTGACTAAATTCAATCATTTCCAACCTTTTTTCTCCAGAAAATTCTCTCAAGAACACTAGGTGTGTTCTTAGTGAAGATAGTAGGTGTAGCTCCAATCAAGCTTCAATTCAAAGTGTTCTAAAGGGCTTTTTGTTGCATTCTCTTCCTTTCAAGGGAAGCAACATTCCTCCACTATATATTTAAGCTAATTCCTTAGAATCTTAATGTAGGGATGAACCCTAATTTTGGAAAAATTGGGGTTTTATGAAATTGATGATGGATAATGGGTGGTAATGGTTAGATAATGACTAGTAAACAAACGTTTGCATCCAATATCATCAAACCTTCAAGATTTAATTATCCCATATGAATAAGGTTGCATTGGTAAACATTCTACAAGAACCATGGATGGATTATGTTCATAAAAGGATAACTAAGCTATATTGAGCAAAAGAGTATTATGAAAATGTTATTTTGATAAAAGATTAAGCAAGTGAAGTCTTGGACACCTCTTGGTGTCAACATGTGTATTGAATTGGACCAAGTGATGGAAATTTAAGCTAAGAGAAATTGATTTTGGTATGGATAAATATAGGATGAGTTGTCATATTGTTGAAGTTAAATAAAATTCCAATTAGGAAAGTACTACCTTAGTTATGAAATTTTAATAGATTGAGTGGCCATGAGGAGTCCTTATAAGTAAATAAACTAAGAAGGAGTGTTAATATACGCGAATTGTATATGTTTCATTAGGTGGTGATCAAGTTGGTGGAAGTCAAGGCAAGGGTAACGAGGCTTCAGGACCTTAGATATCCACTTCTAGTACAAGGTGAGTACATGTGGAGTTTTTCCCTTATTGGGATACATGGAAAAACTATTTATGAAATCATTTTGTGCCTTCAAGTATAAATGATGACTAAGTTTCTTTTATTACATTATAAATTTGAAACGTTTACACCATGATATAATGAAATGTTCTGAAAATTGTTTTATGTGGTTTCAAATGAATAATTGGTTTCAAAGTAATGATATGTTTTAAATGACTGGTATTTGAGATGTGAATGAATGCAACAATGCAAGTTATTATGTTACCACTTTCGCCCGAGCCATGATGTTCCCGCAAGGGAATCTAGAGGAGTCTACTAGGGTGGTACCGACCCCTTCGCGAAGTAGATGTCCTAAAACTTATGAGGCTAGGGTGGACTGATTTCGTTCTTTCCATCCTAGTGTAGACTTGGGGTATCACTCATGGTGATTAATGCCCTAAGTATAAACATCCGTTGATAATTGAATACCAGTTCATTGAAAGAAATGTAAGTTTTTATGTGGAAAAATGTTTTATTCCATTTTGTTATGGAAAATGTTTTACAAGTTACATGATGATATGTTGAAAAGAATAGTTTGGTTTTTAAAAAAGTGTTATGAATTTACTTGGTTACTAAAGTTTGAAAATGATGATTTTACTTTATCAATGTTTTGTGTCTAAAAACCCATGTAGCTCACGAGACGTTTTCATCTTACGTATTTTATGCCATGTATTCTAGGTTCAAGTTGAAATAGTAGAAGGGCAAGATTTGATGATAGAAAGCTTTTGGGAGACCTAGATGGAGTGGACTTAAGATAGCTCTCATTTTGTGAAGTTATGGTTTAGTCCTTTTATTTATTTGCTATGGTTATTTTGGTATAGATTTGTAACACCCATGATTGGAAATATGTAACTAATTGTTTTGTTGAACCGAATTTTTGTTACTTTTATCTCAAGGACATGACTTTTATTATGAAAACCATAGCAATGTAAAACTTTATGAAAAGGGGATGTTACAAAGAATAACTAAAGACATGTTCCTAGGTATATGGAGGAAGAGATGAACTATTAACCGGGTTTCGTGATGCAAGTTTCCAAACAGGCATATATGACTCTTGCTGTAAGACCATAATCCCGAAAAGTCAAAGTTTCGAGTTTTAAAGAGTCAAGGTATAAAGCCCGGAACCAGGTATTGAAGTAATAGCATTTAATTGTTTAAAGTAAAGACAAAATAAAAGATTTGGAGGAAAAAGCATGTTAGCGGTGCTAACTTTGTGAAATTGCGGATCACTCGCGCGACAGTCTAGAAAAGATGCTGTTTCTGGAAGGACCGGAAGTTAGCAACGCTAACATGGAAGTTAGTGCCGCTAACTGTGTCTGAGCAGGATAAATCCACATTTTCGTGGTTCAAAGTCATTTTTAAGCTTGTAATTCATTTGGGGTCCGAGTTTCTTCAGTTCTAACCCTTGGGAACACTTTAGAACACTCTCTCAAGCTCTCTCTTGTGTTCTTGGTTCATGATATGAGTTTTAAAGGATGTTTTGGGAGAGAAGAAGGAGTAAGAGTACTAGGAAGGTTGCTTGGTGAAGGAAATCTGATTTGCTCAATGTTTTAGGATTCTTGTAAGTGTTTTAATCTTTGTCATTTTCAGTTATGGTTATAATGAAGTCACAAAGCTCTTCATGAGCTTTATAAGACAATGATGGCTCCATTTCTTGGATTCTGGTGGGATCTATGAACTAAGGGGATGAGTTCTTCTCCCTTTAGCTTCCGAAACCTTGAGAAAAACCTTAGCCTAGTGTTAATGTAGTTTTGGATGAAGTTTAAGTATGTTAATCTTCATTTTGGGACTAGATTTGTCACCATGAGCTTGTTGGCTAGGATTGCTGTATAGAATTCACGATTTTATGAGTTGAGGGACTGTTTGTGACAACCCCTGGAAGTTGTGGAGTTGTGAGCTGAATAGGGTGATTAGCGGCGCTAATCCTAAAGGATTGGGGGTGCTAATCTACCTGGTTGACTTTGTTGAATTTGACTGTTGATCGTTGACTACTTTGACTTTTGGTTAAAGTTGAGGGTTTTGGAAGCCGATCTTATGTGATCATTCTATTCGTGAGTAAGAAAGTTCTAAGTGGGGTTTATCCTTGTTAGGAAGTACGTATTGTCGGGATCTGAGAGCACTCGCGTGGGGTGCTGTCTAGCTTAAGGTCGCGAATCAGGTGAGTCTTCTCACTATACTATGGGTGATGTTACATGCATAGATAGTCTTTATTACTTTGTGTAATAATGTGATTATTTGTGCCTTACGTGTTTGCCGATGAAAGTCGATGACTGCCGAACTATGGGTCGACAGTGCCGGCTTGAAAGCCGATGATGATGTTTGCCGGCGAAGGCCGATGACAATGATTTCCGGAGAAAGCCAATGATGATGATTGCCATTGAAAGCCGATGACGATGTTTTCCGGCAAAAGCCGATGACGATGATTGCCGGCGAAAGCCCATGACGATGTTTGCTGGCAAAAGCCGATGACGATGTTTGCCGACGAAAGCTGATGACGATGTGTGCCGACGAAAGTCGATTACGATGTTTATGTGATGGATCGTGTGGTATTTTTGGGGAACTCACTAAACTTTGTGCTTACCCTTTAACCCTAACTGTTTTTCAGGAAATTGCTGGCTTGAGATTGGAGCACGACACGACTGTACCTGACACGCCTAGGTCGTTATGCGGTCAAAGATAGAAAATAAAACCTCGCCCGCAAACTAGTATAGTAGCAGCAAGGGTCGATCCGTGGGAGTCTCGTGGTTAAGATAGAGTGTCAGAATGACCAACTACAGTGTCACGCTATAGTCGGCGGTGTTTCCTTCACTTCCCAAAAACCAATAAATTGCAATATCGAAAACTAAAACAAACATTAACTAAACAAAACTATTCCAAACTTCAAACCACAATTACTTACTGATTCCAGAAGTGAATTGCAGAAAAATCAGAAGCACAAAAGAATCCAAAACATGAAACAACCAATTTAAACATAAACAATACCGAAAACATGCAATATAACTCAAACCGAATGATTATCATAAACTAAAACCAATTCCAGAACCCACAATGTTCTAACTTCGAAAATATCTAAACTAAACTTGTTCCAACAGATTCTACAATCCAGAATTGAAGGAATCAAGCAAATACTAAAACTAAGAATTACTAAAATAAATGAGAAAATATAAAAATACCAATCGAGGCTGCTGAAATCCGAAATCTTGAGTCAAAGAAGCCTAGGTTCCGCCTTAGCGTCGATTATTTGCTCCTGAAATTCGACCTAGATGCCTCTATTTATAGTTGAGAATTCGAGCTAATCGCGTCGCGCATGGCTTAAAATCGCGACGCATCTTATCTTTTTATCCCCGTTTTTCACACTTTGAATTTCAACTCATCACCTAATCTTTGATTATCCGCGACGCGCGTGTCTTCTATTTGCAGCGCGCGTACGTTTTCGACTGAAATGGTCTTTATCCAGAACTTCTTCATTTTGTCCGCTTTTAGTCCCTGTTTTTATCTTTTTCTTGCATACAAGCACTTGACACAAAAGTGAGCAATACCATGAACTATACGATATAATTTCACAAAGAATAGGGCCTAACAATGACTAAAATACTTGATATTGATAGGCGTTGTCAAACACCCCACACTTGTGCCTTGCTTGTCCCCAAGCAAGAGAGTTTTTTTAACAAATTATAATTAAGACTCAAACATTTTTGAATGCTTTCAGTTTCAAAGTATATTGTTTCCAAAAGTTATACTAAAAAAATGATTTTTATGAAAAATGACTAGAATACCCTTTGAAATTCACGACTTTCTAAAGAACCCTTGATTACAAATTTTCAGTCCACAAAAAGTGTACATACTCATTCAGATTCTAAAGGCCGCTAAAGAAATGTCCATGACTTTTGATGTTGTTCGTGTAAGGAGCTTTCGAAAATAATATCCCAGACCAGATGAACAACAAAGGCCACTGATTGTCGTTTCCTTCCTAAATTCCAATCCTAAAATATTCTAAATCTAAAATTTTCTAACTCTTAAAACTCAACTTATTTGACTATATAATAGCATGCTAAGAACTAAACAGTATCTCTTGAAAAATACCAATGCTATAACATTCGAAAGCTATTCGTTTCAAAATTACAATCTCTTAAAAGAAATTTTGAAAAATTGCTAAATTTTTTGAAAATTACTCGTTTTCTGCAAAAAAATTTCAAAAATTAAACTCTTTCGACCATCTACACCCCACACTTAAAACCGTACAACATCCCCGTTGAACATAAAAATTAGTTTAGAATAAGGGAGAAAGAGTTACTCCTTTAGACGGTAAACTACTTGTTGGAACTAAATGTCACATGATAAAAACGCATACATCATGATTCAGATTCCCGGAGTTATGGCACAATAGTGAGCACGCTGGTGAATCGCAAGTGTAGGGGTACAATGACCCCACACTTGCGTGAAACAACTCCTCAGTAGATTTCCATTGGTACTTGCACAAACAAACACTCACAAACAAATTAAATGCAAAAAGAACAAACACAAAAGAGTTAAAGATATTAGCAGATTATGTACAATGTTTCAAAAAGATCAAAAGAAAAGTACAATCAATCATCGTGCTGAGTCCTAGATGGACCAGCCTCATCATATCGATCTCTAGGAGGGTAGGGTGGTATGTTCTCCATCTGCAGCTGGAGCATGATCATCCTCTGTGTCTTCGCCATCCAGCGGTGATGGGCCTCCATGCGCGCCATCCTCATATCCATATCCCTCAAGGCAGCCTGTACGTCTACCGGCAGCGGTGGTGGCTATGTCTGTGGTGGTGGCTGGACTGACGCATCTACTCTCCGATGTTGGGCAAGTCGGTGTAAAAGCTGCTCATCCTCCTCTGCCTCCTCCTGTGCCTATGGGCCAACTGCCTCGATCATCGGCATCAGCTCGAGTATACCCTGTCGCGGCTGGTGGATGATCCCCATAAGCTCAAAATACCGCACTGATGCCTGCATGGGTAGTGTCGGGGCCACGCCGGCAAGAACCTGGGCTGTGAGAATGCCATAAGATCGGGCCAAACGGGTAATGTAGTGTCCACCAGTTAAGGGGCTCTTGGAGGTCGAGCCCGCCGCCCTAGATGTCAAGGAAACTGCCAGAGCATACGACAGGTTGAGGAACCTGCTTTGGTCAGAGAGGACCCACATGTAGTAGATGTCATCTCGGGACACCTTCTCGCATCCCCTCCTCTGCATGATAGAGGTGGATACGATCCGGTACATCAGTCAGTGGAGCGGGTCATGGAGCTGGCTCTCCTTGGCTGAACCAGCCTCAAACATCTCATTGGACATCGCTGCCCAAATAACCGCATTTGCCTCCCTCTGAGGCTGATCCCTGAAACATGCGGTGAAGAAAGGTGGAAAGTGAACACCACTCATCTCTGCCTCGGTATAGAGGTTGGTGCACCTGGAAAACTCTCGTAATGTGCACTCTCGACTCTGCCCTCCCAGTCTGAATCGGATCAGCTAGGCTCGTGACTCCCTCGATGTTGGGGTGTATCTGCAGGTGGATAGGAACTCGAGCACGAGCTCCTTATATACGACGTCCTCTGCGGTGGCCATCATTCTATCCCAGCCTTGGAACGTGAAGGTGAATGCCTTGTCGGGATGGGTCCAGGTTCAATGGATGAAAGGCAGAAGCTGATCCCATAGCCCCACTTAGGTCAATATGGCCCGATCAAGGTGAATCTCCGCGAGGACTGGTCAGGTGGCGAGGTCCCTAAGTTGAGATCGGTAACGCGGAGTCTCCTCAAGTATGTCTGGGAACTGTAAGAACTGGTGTCCTGACATGTAATCACCCATCTGCACACAAATCACAACAGGACAAATTTTTTGCAAAATTAGTCATTGCGCGCCGTAGATTCTTGCGCGTCACCCTGATACGCGCAGCACGGCTTATGAACATACCGCGTCGTGCCGTATAACTGTTGCGAAAATTCTCCAAAAATTACTTGTTTTAGTCCAATCCCAAGCAATCACAAGGCACCCTAACTACCGACTAGCCCCTCTAGGGTGAGAATTTTGCAAATGCAACACCCTACGAGTCGGCATTGCCGATTTTTCTAAGTTTTCTACTTTCGACTAATTCAATCAATTTTGCACGTCAAACGGATGTAATAACTTGAAATAATGAGTTTTAAGTGACATACGTCGATAGTAGATACTAGAAAACATGAAGAATGCGAGAAAAATACGTGATCAGGTGATGCTCTATTCAGCGCGTCGTTTGTGTGTGTGGTGCGGCAGAGAGAATACGTACCTTCAATGGCGGTTTCTGACCGATTGTATTCCGCGATGCTCGTAAAGGCGATCTGCGTCGCACGTGTCCACAATTGAACTCCTGCGCATCAAGTTGATCTGCCTATGCTCTGTGCGCTTTTATCCTCACCGCGCCGCGGCCTTCAATTCTTGCAATTCTTCTCAATTGACCCCACACTTGCTTCGTGCTATGAATTCCTGTAATGATGATGATTGATTTTTCCTAATTACTTCAAAAGAAAAAGAACCTAACCTATTTACCGATGGGTTGCCTCCCAACAAGTGCTAAGTTTAACGTCTTCAGCCAGACGTCTTTCTGTGGCTACGGTAGACCATACACTATTTGTTCCTGCTGATTTCCAATTCCCACCATTCCTTTGCTGACCCGATACTCCTCCAACTTTTCTAGGTCGAACGGCTTGTCGGTCCTTCTGCTACTGCCCGGTCGCCGTCTTCTAATTATTTCGCGCGAACGCTTGGAGGTGGCTTTAAACCTCCAAGCTTGATCTTTTATGCGGTATCTCTTCAAGTTCACTGGTTTGACGTGGAGCGTACCCAGTGCGACTCCCAGTAAGTATTTTGCGCCTCGTTTTTCCGCATAACACGTGTCGTCTGTACGTTGCGATATTTGCCTGCAGTGCCAATAAAGTTTTTCCAATCGAATGGGATCGGAAGGCATAATATTGGTATACTCCCAAATGTCCTCATCGATGGTATTAATCACATCCAATTTTCCACTCATGAATGGATCATGAGTGGTCCTAAAATTATGTTTATTATTTTCGAAGACCACATCGTCGTCATCATCTTCTTGGTCATCGTCCAACAGGTGGATCGGTACCAAGAGTGAGCGACTGGTTTTATCTGGTGATGGTATAGATTCACTTACCACTAGATCTTTACTTTTAAAATATTAAAATTTGTCAAAAATTGCTTGGTTAGGGGGTGGTATTGTTATCTACGCCCCCTTCCTCGACAATTGTTTCGATCACGTTGTCTGGTGATGGTATGGATTCACTCATCACCAAATCTTGAATTTCAAAAGCGTCAACAATTTCAACAATTTCAGGAGTTGTTGGGTGGGGATTAGTATTGTCAATTACATCCCCCCCTCAATGTCCTTTTCGACAAAATTGTCTGGTGATGGGATAGATTCACTCATCACCAGATCAACATTATTAACATTCTCAAAAACATCAAAAGTTGTTGAGTCAGGGATAGTATTGTCACCTACAACCGCTTCCTCAACAACCATTTCGACCATCTCAGTGGTCTCTTGAATTTCCCAAGGTGTATGACCTTCCATCACATGTTCAGGTAAATCATTGGTATTAAAATCACTCGTGTCGGTTTCTGGCGAGGGTGGCGGACATCCCATATTTTTCTCCAACTGATCTAATGCATTTTGCAATCTTGCAAGAGTATTGGCCTGATCTTTCTGCGTTTGGTAGATACTAACCAAAATTTCCAAGAATTGAGCCCACATCGCATAATTTTCAGACTGAGTTGGCTCCTCGGTCCGCCATCCATTGTCATCGAATGATCCATTGTTGCAATCATTCTCGTAATGGTTGTCGGCCTGATTTTCACATTCCCCACATGTGTTATTATTGGTGTACCAATTTTTTCGGAGTGGTTCGGATTTCCATACCCATTGTCATTGAATAATTCATTATCGGAACCATTCTTGTAATGGTTGTAGATTTGACCACCATAATTCCTACCATATTTTCTACGTCTATTCTTATAATAAACCAGACCGTTATAGCACGTATTTTGGCCCAGGTACATGTAATCATCCATTACGAGGACGTACACATACAAAAAAATCAAAAGACTAAAGTCGAACATCAAAAGAAAAATACCACTGACACAATACTTTCAAGCGCACAACTCCCCGGCAACGGCGCCAAAATTTGACACGCCTAGGTCGTTATGCGGTCAAAAATAGAAAATAAAACCTCACCCGCAAACTAGTATGGTAGTAGCAAGGGTCGATCCGTGGGAGTCTCGTGGTTATGATAGAGTGTCAGAATGACCAACTACAATGTCACACTATAGTCGGCAGTGTTTCCTTCACTTCCCAAAAACCAATAAATTGCAATACCGAAAACTAAAACAAACATTAACTAAACTAAACTATTCCAAACTTCAAACCACAATTACTTATTGATTCCAGAAGTGAATTCCAGATAAATCAGAAGCACAAATGAATTCAAAACATCAAACAAGTAATTTAAACATAAACAATATCGAAAACATGCAATATAACTCAAACCGAATGATTATCATAAACTAAAACCAATTCCAGAAACCACAATGTTCTAACTTCGAAAATATATAAACTAAACTTGTTCGAACATATTCTACAATCCAGAATTGAAGGAATCAAGCAAATACTAAAACTAAGAATTACTAAAATAAATGAGAAAACATAAAAATACCAATTGAGGCTACTGAAATCCGAAATCTTGAGTCAAAGAAGCCTAGGTTCCACCTTAGGGTCGATTCTTCGCTCCTGAAATTCGACGTAGATGTCTCTATTTATAGTTGAGAATTCAAGCTAATCGCGTCGCGCATGGCTTAAAACCGCGGCGCGTCTTATATTTTTATCCCCGTTTTTCGCACTTTGAATTTCAACTGATTGCCTGATCTTTGACTATCCGCAACGCGCGTGTCTTCTATTCATGGCGCGCGTACGTTTTCGACTGGAATGGTCTTTATCCAGAACTTCTTCATTTTGTCCGCTTTTAGTCACTGTTTTTATCTTTTTTTTGCATAGAAGCACTTGACACAAAAGTGAGCAATACCATGAACTATACAATATAACTTCACAAAGAATAGGGCCTAACAACGACTAAAATACTTGATATTGAAAGGCATTGTCAGTACCGCATCTGAGGATTTCAACAAATAAGTCTTCCGCTGAATAATGTTTGTAAACGTTTTTGGATAAATACGTTTTATTTGTTTAAATACCAAGTTTTAATTTGAAGGGTTTTATGTGACAACTATTTTATTGTATTACAGTTGTTTTTAAAACGAAAAATTTATTACGAAATTTGGGATGTTACAAGTTGGTATCAGAGCATTGGTTTGAGGGATTTGGATGAACAGGAATGTGATTGATTTGGAAGAACATGACTGGGATTCCAAACTTAAACTGGGGATTTGAAGATTTTCTAAAATGATTTTCAAAGGAAAAATTGCTCTTAAATAAAATTTCTAAGTAGTTGGGTTGTGTGACATGTGGAAGATTCCTTGTCATGTTCTTGTTTGATTGTTGCTTGGGAGTTTGAAACATGGTATTGACACCTGACTTATGATTTTGTTTGATTGTTGCTTGGGAGTTTGAAACATGGTATGGACACCTGACTTTTGATTTTAACGGATAATGGTTTTAAAAAGGATGAGATGTCATGCGTACAGTCGGCCGGAGCTCAAGTAAGTGTTTATTTCCCAAAATACCCATGATATTATGTGCTGATATGATGAAATATGCTAGAAATTGGTTAAGGATCCGCTCAGGAAATTGCATGATAGAATTGTCCTGGATCATAGCGATGCCTTTTTCCTAGTGCGATGCTTACTGTTTGTTATTTGCTATATGCTGAATCTGTGTACCTTTTTGGACATATGCTTATACTGTTAGGAAGAGGAGGGAATGCTTTAGGATTGTATGAAATAAGACCAGATAGGCATAGAATTCTTGAACCGACCTTACTGGTTACTCTTTGTTTGGTTGTGACTTTGAGGTAGGGACGTTTATTCGATATTCTATCTATTCCTGTTGCATACAATTACGCGTTCGCGAGACAACCTTACGGCATGAGCGGAGGTTTTGGTGGTACGGGTGAGATGTGGAATTCATAGTTAGACTAGGAAGAGTGTTAGGCACTTCGGTGCATGCTGGTATTGATGATATTCGAATACCCTTTGGAAGGGAGTGAGGCAAATTAGGGAACTGGGACAATCTTCAGAACAAGTACCAATAAGTGTGGAAAGTAGTACAATGACCCGTACTATTAGAAGCACATGATTTGTACCTAGGACGAATAGAGACCCGAGGGACCTAAGGAGTCTATAGACGAAGAAATCATGTGTGTTATGTGTTAGACGAGTGTTGTAACTCGTTTCCTGTCGGATTTCAGAATAAGGAGGGATGATCTAAGAGGGAATGATTTAGGACTCGGGTCGAGTCCGTAGGGCTGTGTTGGGCCTGAGATGAGTGATCAGGATGTTTGAGATTTGGTCGCCGCGAAGGTGACTAGAGCGGTGTTCGAGATGCTCCCTCCGGTGATTGATTCAGTTAAATCGGAGATGTTAGCAATGTTTGAGGAGTGGTTCGCCGCAAAGAAGGAGGCGGTGGTGGCTCAGAGCCAGGCTATGATGAGGAAGAAGATCAGCGAGTTTGTGGTCGTAGCTCGACGACAGACTTTTACAAAAATGGAGTCTGCTGCGACATCAAGGGAAGTCGAGCTCAATGCTCGGCTAGGCAGAAGAGGCATAATCAGGAATTGGAACAGTCGTTAAGAAGAAGTTTCGAGCAATAGTTTCGGATAGAGTGGAGGACCCTTACCGTCAGGACGGTAAGCTGGAGTTGAAGTTTTTTGTTCATGTAATCAGATTGGCCATGTTAGGGCGAGTTGCTCGAAATTGTCTAGGGATGCTGGTCAGAATTCGGGTTTTGTCGTCCCAAAGTGTGAGGGTGTTCATCAGGTGAAGATGGAGGACCCAGAAATGGAAGATGGGGCTTAGCAGCTGGATGTAGAGGTGGGACCTCGTCGGTTGTTGACGGATGTCTTCGCGGCTTTGCTTTTGTCGCTTTCGTTGCCTTTATTTTGTTGCTTCGAATGTGGTTAGTAGTTTGGGATCTATCTACGAGTGGGCATGTGTGTACAAGTTGTGGTAAATGATTTAGCAGTGAGTGAAGGGTGGATTGTCGGTGGAAGGACAGTGGCTGCTGGGTCAGTTGCTAGCGAGTTCGAACCCTAAGTGGGGGAAAACCGTTGGGTTTATGGACGAAGAATTGTGGCTGTGTGTTTTGTTGGGTTATGAGCATTTTGTTGGATCTTCTGATTTATAGATCGTTAGGGTTATACTTCGTTGTCGGCGTTATGATAAAGAGGGGTCGGCGGAGGCAGTTTGTGGCGTTAAGATAAGGATGTTCTCTATGCAGTTGTGAGGTGCAAATGTTCGGTGCAGGGTAAGTGGAAGTTTGTCAGGTCGGGTGTGGTACGAAATGTCGACAGGGTGTCACGTTTCCATACGCAGTAGAAATGGGTATGTGTACTTCGTCATCATCATCCAAGAGTTGTTGGATTTTACACTTGTTGGTTTTGAGGGTTGAGTCAAGCTTTGCGTGGTCACTTGTGGATGGTCGTTGGGTGCGGAGTTCTTAGATAAGACTGAGGGTCTGTGGCAAGGTTGAGAAGTTGTTATGTGGAGTAAGAGGATTACTGTCACACCCCCGACCGAGGCGGCGGAACATGTCGGGCTGTGCGACTAAGTTCTTGGATCACAGGCAATTGAATATACAGTACAAGTACAACAATAAACCAAAGGATAGTTTTATTTCATCTTGAAATTTGAATACATGGTTCTTACAAATAATAATAGTAGAGTACATGAAATGCCTTAACAGATATAACAAAACTAGGTTGCCTGAAATCCGTGAAGATTTCCATCTTCTGAAAGTCTCATTGATTTCCTGAGAATACATGTAGTTTTGAGGGTCAACACAAGGTTGGTGAGAGTTACAGGTTTTCTGCTAAACACAGCACTGATACTTTTAAAATAACTAAAAGTATTCCTTTTGTAAGTATAATCATACTTGTAAATGAGTTTGTAAAGAGTTGCTGAAAATCGTAAGTAATACCATACTTATAAATGAATTGTATAGAGTTTTTGAAAACCATAAGTAATACCATACTTATAAATGATATGTACGTTTATGAGAAAACCATCAATGCTTATAGTTGAGTCCTATAACCGAGCTATTCGACTGAAATGTACCCCCTACAACGCTTCATGGACGTCGTAGTAATGGAAAAAATAAGTATCACCTACATCGATTTGCAAGTCGAAGGTGTAGCTAACAACCATAGGTGGGGGTGTCAACCCGTATAGATCTATACATATGTATCTCGCTCTGCTTGATTAACGGTTATAGTAGTGTGGGGTCTAGGTATTTCTACTTAGTTATGAATAGTGTCTCACTATCTAAGCCATTGATAAATGTAGGATAGACAAGTCTCATCCCAAAATGGTTTTTGTTATAAAAGCCAAGTATGTTGATAAGTATATACGTAATAGTGTACAATACTAGCTTATTGAAAATATTTTATAAAGCTATAATAATATTTATAAAACTTGATATGAAATTGGTAAATGTTTATATTGCACATGTATTCTCCCCAATAATATATAAAAACATAGACAAAGGGGCCGTAACACTCACATTTGAAGAGTGAATTCAGCTTAGATTCGAGAATAATCGCGTTCGAGAAACACCGCGAAATAACACCAACGAAGACTTAAGCGGCAAAGGGGCAAAGGGAGAGAGGAAGAAAGCTAGATGCTTGGTGAATTGGTGAAAATAAATGAAGAAGATGCATCTTATTTATAGGGTTGCAAATCACTATTCGTCACTATTCACGAGGTAAGCGCTTACATAATCATTACGCTATGCTTTCCGATTTTATAATTACTATTATTTTTTTGACCGGAGAATTGTTGAGCCGAGTGCACTGATTCTAGAAACCTAAACAGATAATTTTTTCGAGTTGCAGAACATCGGGAAATCGCGTTTAAATATTGCGTTCATTTATCCGCAGTATCCGATTAGTTGACTTTTATAAATATTTTTACTAAAAATATTTCGAGTATGGAATCTAATAATAGACCATAGTCTGAGTGCAATAATGTTCTCGGAATTTCCATATGAGGTGCGCAAGTGCCTCAACGGATCGAAACGATTTATGTAGTTAAAGAAAATCAATGTTACACCGGTTTGTTTTGGCTTGTTTTCTTATAACAGTAGTAACTTTTGCATATGAGCTTCGTTTTGAATGTTATTTATATTTCCGGAATCAGGGAAACATGTACTCTGAGGTTAGATTGCTTGTTTTGTTTCAAAAATGGTTAATACTTATTTTCAGTTTTTCAGACGTATTAACTAGGGTTTCAGTTTGTGCTTGAGATATTCCATTATAGGAAGTAAGATTTCATCTCGTATCTTATTTTAATCGCAATGACACTATATTTTCCAAAGTATGCATTGAAGCTCAAAAGGTTTGGTTACAAAGAGGGTTGCGGTGAATTAACTGTTTATAGTTCTAGGTATAAATTTCTGGGATGTCACAATTACATTATCGGTTGAGCCGGTCGGAGTTAGTGGTGCTTTCGTTATGATGTATGTTCCATTCAGGCAACGTCGTTCGTGGTCGGCCCGGTGATGTCTTCGATTGATGCGTTGGAGGTGATTGCCTCTTTGTTCTGTTGTCAGGTTAATGGTTAAGTGTGCTTGTGCGACTTAGGATTGATTGGAGTTGTCTGAAATTTCGGCTGAATTCGTGTCAACGTTGTGGTGTCGCCGGGAGGTGGTTGGTCTTGTGTCTATTCTTGGAAGTAGATCTTCATTAAGAGGTTGGGTTCGATTCAATGTTGGTGTAGTTTTTGGGGCTCTGTATAGTTGGATCCAAGATAGAATGTGTGTAATTGTCGGTGAGTTATTCTTAGCTTGTTGTGTTTGAGGTTGTGTTTATCTATTCTCGTTCGGGTTGAGTAGTAGCGGTGGCGCGTACAGTAGAACAACCAGGGAGGCGTGATCGGGAAGTGTTTGATAGTGTGTACGTTTGTCAGCAGCATGAACACCCCAGTTCTTCAGCATTGGGAATGCTTGGCTCGGGTATTCGGTTTCCTCTCAGAGAATGGAGCGGTTATGAAAGAAGCACTAAGTTAGTGGAGGTTTTAGGCAGGGCGTTAGGGATCGGTCGATTAGCTAATCTGGGGAAGCAATTAGGGGCGTTAGCGTGTTAAATTTCGGACCGGGTTTTGATTAGCGAGATGCGATTGAGTATTCCCTCGGGAAGTGTTGGCTGTATAGAAGTCGAGCTGGTATCTGGTAGGTGGCTGAGACGTTGGTGAAAGTTAAGAGTATGGGCTCGGTTCTTCAGAATCTCTTTCGAATGTATGGACTGACGGTATTAACAGCGTTCGGCTTTTAGGGTTCTTTGGCAGTGTGGTAAGAATCAGTTGGATAACCGATCCCAGAATTGGCTGGAAGTTTTAAGGTGTCACGTTGAGACTGGGTTATGATCATCAAGGTGGTTAGGTATCTTCTCTGAGAAGTCTTGTCTGCTGGAAGTTGGGTGACCTTGGCAAAGAAGAGTGATTGTGATTTCGATTGGGTGTATCTCGGGTTCGCTCTCGATATTTGGAAGACCGTATGCTTCTGGATGCGGTTGGGTCTACGAGATTTTCGGTTAGGATGATGGTTTTCGGTTAGACCTGTTGCTCTGATATGTTTAAAGAGCCGGATGTTGCGGCCTTGTGTTAGGAAATCAAGCGGATTTGTTAGTTGAGTTGTTGCGGTTGGTACCTGAAGTGATTGATAAATGTGTAGCCCTGCGGGCGGATTTGGAAAAGTTGTGTGTAGCTCTGCGGGTGGATTGACGAGTGTTAGGTGTTGTTCTCGGTCACCTGAATTATTCTTATGACTAAGGGAAATCGGAATGAGTCAAGGAAGGGCTGTGAGTCCAGTCGTGGGCTGAGCGGAGAGGAGAACATGAAAGCATGAAATAGGAAAAAGCCTGCAAGTTTGGTTAGGAGCTGAACAGAACGGGAACCTATGAATCTATGAATGACGATGAGTGTAGGAATAAATTGGTGGTCTGTGCATGAGTGGTGTATCTCGTACTTGTATCTTGGTTGATCGGATGCTTTTAGACAGAGTTCTTGTGACTCGGTAGAAGGATGATTGTGGTAGTGTGAATAATGGTCTGGTGTTATGTGTCTGGGTGTTCTCTGAAATGGTGCAAGTTATAATTGGGCTTTATAAGATACTCCGATGGTGAGTATATGAGGTTTGCAGGTCGGCATAGATTAGACGCGTGGCGGTCAGTGTGGTTCTCGAGAGTCAGCATGTGGGTTTGGTACAAGGGAGTCGTCATAGGGTGTTAGTGAATCTGCGAGGTTTTGCGGTGAGACCTTTTATTCAGAAATTTCGGGCATGTAAGGATTTAAGTGCCCCTAATCTTGTCGAAGTTGGTGGTGAGACCTTTTTAGTTCGATTACGCAAGGTGGTAAATAACCCTTGAATGATTAAACTGCCGGTGCGCGATTAGGGCAAGTGAGTAAAGGATTTCGGGGACGAAA
The DNA here is from genome assembly GCA_023525715.1 of Cichorium intybus. Lineage (NCBI taxonomy): Eukaryota > Viridiplantae > Streptophyta > Magnoliopsida > Asterales > Asteraceae > Cichorium > Cichorium intybus. The sequence continues at coordinate 95,628,422 of CM042014.1, forward strand.
TCCTGTTAACTGGGGGAGAGTTGTAAGACCCTAATCCCTAAAATTCAAAGTTCTGAGTTTTAAAGAGTCAAGGTACAAAGCCCGAAACCACGTATTGAAGTAATAACATTTAACTATTTAAAGTAAAGACAAAATAAAGGATTTGGGGGAAAAGAAAAGTTAGCGGTGCTAACTTTGTGGAATCACGGATCAGTCGCGCGACAATTTGGAAAAGATGCTGTTTCTAGAAGGACTGGAAGTTAGTGACACTAACATGGAAATAGCGCCGCTAATTGTGTCTAAGCGGGATAAATCCACGTTTTCGTGCCTCAAAGTCATTTTTAAGCTTATAACTCTTTGGGGTCCGAGTTTCATCAGTTATAAGTTATAACCCCTGGGAACACTTTAGAACACTCTCTCAAGCTTTCTCTTGTATTCTTGGTTCATGATATGAGTTTTGAAGGATGTTTTAGGAGAGAAGAAGGAACAAGAGTACTAGGAAGGTTGCTTGGTGAAGGAAATATGATTTTCTCAATGTTTTAGGACTCTTGTAAGTGTTCTAATCTCTATCTTTTTGAGTTATGATTATAATGAAGTCATAAAGCTATTCATTAGCTCTATAAGACGATGATGGCTCCATTTCTTGGATTGAGGTGTGATCTATGAACTAAAGGGATGAGTTCTACTCCCTTTAGCTTCTGAGTCATTGAGAAAAACCTTAGCCTAGTCTTAATGTAGATTTGGATGAAGTTTAAGAATGTTAATCTTTATTTTGGGACTAGATTTGTCACCATGAGCTTGTTGGCTAGGATTGGTGGATAGAATTCACGATTTTATGAGTTGAGGGACTGTTTGTGACAACCCTTGGAAGTTGTGGCTTTAGACTTAACGGATTAAGCACTTAATGGAGTTGTGGGCTGAATAGGGTGATTAGCGGTGCTAATCCTAGAGGATTAGCGACGCTAATATGTCTGGTTGACTTTGTTGACTTTGACCGTTTACCGTTGACTTTTTGACCATCTTGACTTTTGGTCAACTTGAGGGTTTTGGATGCTGGTCTTATAGGATTATTCTGTTCTGGAGTTAGAAAGTTCTAAGTGGGGTTTATCCTTGTTAGGAAGTGCGTATTGTGTGATCTGAAAGCACTCGCATGGGGTGCTGTCTAGCTTAAGGTCGCGAATCAGGTGAGTCTTCTCACTATACTATGGGTGATGTTACATGCGTAAATAGTCTTTATTACTTTGTGTAATAATGTGATTATTTGTGCTTTACGTGTTTGCCGACGAAAGCCGATGACGATGACTACCGGTGAAAGCCGATGACGATGTGTGCCTACGAAAGTCGATGACGATGTTTATGTGATGGATCGTGTGGTATTTTTGGGGAACTCACTAAGTTTTGTGCTTACCGTTTTACCTAAACTCTTTTTCAGGAAATTGCTGGCTTGAGTTTGGAGCACAGCACGACTGTACCGCATCTGAGGATTTCAACAAATAAGTCTTCCACTAGTTGTAAACGTTTTCGGATAAATATGTTCTATGTGTTTTAATACCAAGTTTTAATTTGAATGGTTTTACGTGACAACTATTTTGTTGTATTTAAAACGAAAAATTTATTACGGAATTTGGGACGTTACACTTGCTCACAGTCAGGGTGGGAGTTCTTGTTGAATGGAGAAGCGTTTCCTAGAAAAGTTCGAAACAGAAGTCGGTGCCTGACTCAACATGGTTGTTCGAGTATATACGAGCTACTGAAGCTGCAAAGGACGCTACATGGTTGAAGAACTTCATCGGTGATCTTGGCGTTGTCCTCAACATCAGTGATCCCCTTGAAGTCTTTTGTAATAATGAGGGTGTGGTCGCATTGACTAAAGAACCCAAGGACCATGGGAGATCAAGGCATATACTAAAAAATACTACTATGTTCGAAACCGAGTTGAAGACGGAGACATCATGCTGAGTAGGGTTCCATCAAAGGAGAATCCGGTTGATCCCTTCACAAAGGCATTGTCGCGGGCCAATCATGATGAGCATACTAGGTCCATAGGTAATTAGAGTTGCTAGCGAAATGTCTTAAATGCTTAGTTAAAAGTTTGAAATTAATTGTATCTGACTTGGTGTTTATTTAGTGGAGACTTAATAAAAATTTGTATTGCTACCATTTCATTAATTACTATTGTGTTTCACTTTTGCATCTTTAGAACCCACTTCCTGAGTAATAATTTATTCAAACCTCCACAGTCGGTCATACTCTTGGAAGTAAGTAGTGATTTAAGACTGTCATGGAGTGTTAGTAGATTGTTTATAGAGATTAGACATAGCATGGGGATTGCGACTAACACTCATGAGTACTTGATAGAGATTCAAGTATTGGAACAGCCCGCACTAGAGATTACTTCATGGATTAAGTCACAAGTAATTCTAGGATGATAATATATTTTATTCTTCAAACCGAGATGCATGAGGTTTACATGATTCTATTATGCATTGGTATGCTCAAATACTATCCGTAACTGGTAGTTATAAAGGGTGTGTCCATGTATGATATGATAGAATTGACAGAGACTATGTAGTCGGAATTTATATATTCCTTCTACCCTAACAAGAAGAAGCGATATATGTGGGCCCCTCGATGATTTGATGCTGACACCAAGTGCTTGGCCAAGCCCTAAATAGATTGATGTGTTCAATCAGTAGTATGATAGAGTCGTCATAAATCACTATCAGGAAACAGAATTGTGAACTTCTGGGTTTGACATTTTCCATGACCCAGGTTCATCATGATTTCTTGAAGAGCGGATGAATAAAATTGGCCACTTATCTAAGGGTTGTCTGTTATCTTTGATCAGAATTTGGTAGTTGCATTGGATGACATAGTCTCCGCTAATAATCAGATAATATTGAGACCACAGAAAGTTGACAACTTGTCCAAGTGGGAGACTGTTGGAATTAGTGTCCAAGGTCATCAACTAATGGTAATATTTCTAATAATAGCAGGGTCTTTTTGGGTTGCCCTCATGACCCAGAAAAACAAACAGAGTCAGAAAATATGAAAGGATGGTTAGTTTATTGATAAATTAATTTAGAATTGATTTGGAATCAATTAAAGGGACTGTATTGTAATTATTTAAATGGAAAGAAGTCCAGGGGGTGCGGACGTCAAAAGGCTCCTCAGGTTTGGAAGCCTAGGAGTCTTGCAGTATAAATAGAGGCCTTGGGTTCAACCATAAAGCATCCCAAGCCAGTGAGCCGCCAACCTCCTCCCTCTCTACACTCTCTGTGATTTCTCTTCCCTCTCTAGGGTTTGAGTTTTCTGCCTCCTTTTCCCATGTGGAATACTGATCTGCCTGGTTTTCTAGAGATCATGGGTGTTAATCATCAAAGGGATTCTACTATGAATCCTGTTCATCGTTGCAATCATGGCCTTGACCAAAAATCAAAGACAGAGACTTGCAAAGGTATATTCTGTTTACGTTTTAAAGTTGATGTAGCTGATATGAACTGCATGATCCTGGACAATATTCATGGATATTATGATATTTGATCTTGTTAGTCTTCTGCTTCGTGTGTTTATATGTTTATATGATCAAATCCCAACAAGTTGTTCGTTGGAGCAGTTGTGGTTGCAGTAAGCAGCGAGTAATTGTTAGAACCCTAAGTGGGGGAGAATTACTAGTTCCGGTAGACGGAGCTTGACGCTGACTGACCTTCGTTAGGCTGTAAGAATGTGAGAGTATCTCCTTCATTGAAGAACATCATGGGTGGGTTTCGTTGTCCGCTATGAATGAAGAAGGGTCGGTGGCAGCAGGATAGTTGCAAAGGGTTTGGGGATTCTTGATGAGCGAGTGCTGGTTTTCAAGGTATTCCCCTAAGGGGCGGGTTGAGTTTGGTTAGGTCCGGGAGTGGTGCATATTCTATTGGCCAAAGCACCATATCACCATGCACTGCTTGGAGGGGTGCACGATTTGTTGTTTCGATTTCAAGGGATGTTGGGCAAGTTAAGTGCCAGCGTAGTTCTAGGAGCGGTGTTAGCCCCAACATCGACCACATTAAGCACTTCGAATGCACATGAGTTACAAAAGGAGGCCCGAGGACCCAAAGTAGTGCTCGCAATTTGCAAAGGATAGTGTTTTACATAGGTCATTTAATTCGGTCAGGAAGGATGGACGTAGCCGCAAGTGTGGGTGAATCGAGACAGTTCGAAGCTTGGGAGATTGCACTCGATGGAAAAAACGGAACTGTAATCCAAGTAGGGAAAAAGCTAGCAGCCCAGGAGAAGGAAGCGGGAGGTGATGCTAAACTCGATCAACAAAAGGAAGACGAGTGCGTAACCGCAACACAGGAGTGGCAGATTAATCTTGCATCTTCGAGATCTTAAACGGAAGATCGAAGGAGACAGGTGGGGAAGCTGTGACTTGGGAATTCTCGATGTGTTCCTGACTGATCGACTTTCAAGGGAGTCGATGGGAGTAGGTGTGTCTAGTCATGGAATGGTTAATGTATCTTCGCACGTGTGTATGAAACCAAGGAAGAAGTTCTTCTATAGTAAGATGAATGTGGGGTGAAATGGGTTGACCGTCTAGTAATTCAGAATGCTTCTGGAGGGTTATCCGGTGAGCTGAATGAAGGGTTGGGCTTGTACATCCTGACAACGCCTAGTAATATCAAGTATTCTAGACGTTGTTTAGCCGTGTTTTAGTTAATTTATCCTTATTAATTGGCTAATATCACTTACTTTTGTGCCAAAGTGCTTAGAAATGTTTTTAGTGTAAATGCAAGGGTTTTAGTGCAATTCTGGAGAAGTGACGGAGCAAAACAGACAAATGAAGATGTGCAGGAAATATTAGCGACGCTAATATATAATATTAGCGACGCTAATATGCCAAAAGGTGGGAAATCTCCGTTTTCAAGTTCAGACGCGCGAAGAAAGTTCTGGAAGCTGACATTAGCGAAGCTAATTTATACATTAGCGACGCTAATGTCCAAAAAAGATAAAATCTTCGTTTTTGAATTTTAAACTTCAAAATTTCGGGATAAGGCGACACGCGCGACGCGGGAAGACCTTGGCCGCGGACCGGGAACCCTAATTTCGTACCATTATAAATACCGAAGTCCCGTCCGACTTTTAGAGCATCCCGGGACACGAAGGAGGGATCCGAAGGCACAATTTCGTCAGTTTTTCAATGGGAATCAGTCTTTTGGTTAGTAATTTAGTTTTTCTCTTGTTTTATCAACTCGGTATTGAGGTATTCCGCAATCGGGATCTCTGTCGATTACTCGATGTTCGTTTATATTTGTAGTTTCTGATTTCAGTAGTGAATAGTTGGTAGTAGATCTGGATTTGATTGTTTGAATGTTGGTTTGATTTGGATTTATAAAAGTTAATCATTCGGTTTGATGTTTATTTGCATTTTTCGGTATTCTTTCTGTTGAATGCTTGTTTGGGTGTTTTGGATTGGCATTGTTTCTGATTTTTCTGGAATTTACTTCTGGAATCAGAAAGTAATCTTAGTTTCGAACTTAGTTTAGTTTAGTTCATGCTTGATTTGGATTTTGGCAATTGTTTTGATATTGTGTTTTGTGTTGGTTTTTAGGAAAGTAGAAACAATACCGCTGAGTGTAGAGTGACACTACAGTTGGTATACTGTCGTTCTATCTTGACCACCAAACTCCCACATATCGACCCTTACTACCGCTGTACTAGTGTGTGTGAGGTATTTTCTTATTTTTGACCGCACGACGACCTAGGCATGTCAAATTTTGGCGCCGTTGCCGGGGAGTTATGCGCTTAGGATAGACGATCAGTATGGTTGTTTCTTTTGATGTTTGATTTTTGTTTTTAATTTTCTGTATGTGTACGTCCTTACAATGGGCGATTACATATACCTGGATCAGTATGAGTATTATGAAAATCCGGCCAACAACTATTACTAGGATGATTGCAACAATGGATCATTCAATGACAATGGATGGCAGACCGAGGAGTTATCTCAATCTGAAAATTCCGCGATGTGGGCTCACATATTGGAAATGATGGCCGACATTGTCCAAGTAAGGAAGGATCAAGCCGATGCTATTGTAAGATTGCAATGTTCATTAGTTCAGTTGGAGGAAAATAGGAAATGTTCATCACCCTCGCCAGAACCTGAGGTGAGCAATTTTAGTACCAATGATAATGTGTGTGAACCTACATCAGCTAAACATGTGATGGAATGTCATACACCTTGGGAAAGTCAAGAGACCACCGAGATGGTCGAACAGGTTGTTGAGGAAGAGGTTGTAGGTGACAATACTACCCCTGACTCAACAACTTTTGATGTTTTTGAGAATGTAGATAATGTTGATCTGGTGATGAGTGAACCTATACCATCACCAGATGACATGGTTGAAACGGTTATCGGGGAAGGGGGCGTAGATGACAATACCACCCCCGACCCTGCAATTTTTGAAAATTCTGAACATTTTGAAAGTAAGATCTGGTGATGAGTGAATCTATACCCTCACCAGATAAAACCAGTCCCTCACTCTTGGTCTCGATCCACCTGTTTGTTGAGAACATTTGTGATGAAGTGCTGATGTATCCGAAGTCCCGCTCATGAAGTCCGTTGAATAAGATAACCCCGAAGTGGATAAATAAGAGAAGACACCGAAGTCTAAAGACTCCGAAGTGCTATGCATAGAGGATTCAAAGACTTCACAGCCTATCATCTGTCTTTTGTGTGCACGCGTATAGTACAATACGTGTTGCATGAATCTTCTATCCTATTGGCTAGTACACTAATAGGATATTCTCTGTAAAAGTTGTACTATTGGTATCACTGATTTAGTATAAATATCAGTGATACCATGCCGTGTTGAGAGTGAGACTACAAGATTAGATTACGAGAATTATATGTCTACAAAATAGAAAACCCAATTGTAAAACCAAAGTTCTAATCAAGCATTCGGCACTTGTTATTCACATCACCTTGTTCATTCAGCTTTGTTGCATTTTTATTGTGTGATTGATTGTGTTATTGATTCAACATCAATCTTTGTTCATCTATTTTCTTATTTCAACACCCATCAAGTGGTATCAGAGCGAGTCAGCTAAAAAACCTGTTGATAGAGTTCGAATTCGTTTGCTTCAGCTCTAGATCTGAATCGATTCTCAGATCTAGCCTTCCGCAACTGTTGCAAATCTCTACTACCCGTTTTTACTGAAAAGATCCAGTTGAAATACATCAAGATGACTGATTCCACAGCAACTTATGCCAATATGCTTAACTATGCAAACCTCATCGGTTCTGCAACAAAGGCCCCTGTTCTAGTAACTTCTTACTATGATTATTGGGCTGGTCGAATGAAGGATTATCTTATTGGACTGGACAAAGATCTATGGAGGTCTGTGACTGAAGGTCCACACACAGACATTGCTGGTCGATTCGTTGTTCCTGACGGAGAAGAAGTCGTTGTCCTTAATGCTGCAGACATGAAGAAGCTTGAAAACGATGAGAGGGCCATGCGTGAACTGAGAAGTGGCTTGGGTCCCGATGTCAGCCACCACATTACTGATGCGAAATCTGCAAAGGATATGTGGGACAATCTTGAACTCCGCTTCGGAGGAGATAAAATCCTCCATACTAGCAAAGTTCAAGAAATCCTTGCAGACTTCGTGAACTTTAAGCAAGAAGAAAACGAGTCCTTAGAAGCCTGTTATGAACGTTTGAGCAACATGATTTACACACTAGATAAGTATGGGGAAACAAGAAGCCAACAAGAGATAAATATCAAATTTCTCTACAGTCTTTGCAAGGAGTGGAGGCCAATCATGCTCATGGTCAAATCCTATGAGAATATTGAGAAATACAAGCTGGCTGCCCTATACAATCTATTAAAATCACATGAACCCGATGTGGTGGGTCGAAGAAGTGAAATGGCTAGTTCTGGACCACTAGCTCTCGTGTCAAAAGAAGAGGAAGAATCAAGTGATGAAGACATTGCTGCCTACATGGTAGATGATAATGGAGATACTGTTGCTCTCTATGCCGCCAACAATCGTAGATTCAAGAAACCCTTCTTCAAAAACAACTTTGGAAAACCATTTGTGAAAAACTTTAACAAATCAAACTTCAACTCCAAGCCTAAACCTGAAATATTCACTCCAAATGAGGAAAACTTGAAATTGTCAACTCCGAAGCCATCTGAAAAACCGGCTTCGGAGTCATCCAAAGAAAAGTCCGAAGAGAAGAATATCTCAGGTGATTCTGGTTATGATTGCAATTATTGTCATGGCAAGAATCATTTTGCAAAAGACTACATGCTTTGGAAGCAAAACTAAAAGAAACCACAAGTGAAGGATGAAGCATATTACGCAAGAAAAATGGAGGAAGTTAGAGTAAGGACCAAAGACCTAGCCTTAATGGCTGCTGATGATCGTCAAGGATCATATCAAGTTTGGTCTTCAGACTCAGATGATGACGAAGTGAGAAAGCCATCTCATAGTGCTTTCATGACCTATGATGTCGATAAGAGCTTTCTAAAAGACACTTCCGAGAAGTTAAATGATGAGGAAATGATGAAGGTTGAAGCAACTGCGGGTCCTGGGTTTGTGACTTCGGAGGGATTGGAAATGACAGCTGTTGATACTCTAAAGACTTGGTTTGAAGACTCTTCTGATGATGATGAGGAAGTGTGCTTGATGGCAAATGACACCCGTTTGACAATCACAGAACAGGTATCAAAACTTCTTTCATCTTTTAAAATTCCTATTTCTCATTCTGCTCCAATTATAAATGAAATAACTCGTGATTGCTCTGTTATGCATAAATTACTCATTGATGCTAAAAATAGGGAAGTACTCACTGAGCAGGAGCTTTTAAGCTTGAGAGGGAGAGTAGAGAGCCTGAAGCTAGCATTAGAAAAATCCAATCTTAGAATCTCCTTGTTAGAAGAAAACAGAGAAAAATTCCTAAACAATCATGATGTAATCTTGAAACAGCGAAATATATTTTGTGAAAAAGCCAAACGATTATATGCGCATATTACTAGAATTTATCATTCAGCTGATGTTTGAAATGTCCAACATAGACAACTATTGCCTTTCATTGAGTTTAAATTAAAGGAAGTCGATAGTATATCTTATGAATGCGAATCCATAGTATCAGGTTCCGAAGTTACAAATCCATCATATAAACATGGCCTGATATCTGTAGAAAAACATCTAACCGCTGATAACTTGTTGAAAATATTGCCTCAAGAAATTCCCATCCTGAAAAAGGCCGTACCTCAAATTGAAACAAAGGAAAAGGAACTTGTCAATAACATGTCTGAGAAGGATTCTGAAAGTGATTCGGACATGTAGGAGATTGATTGTTCTTCTTTGATATTGTTAAAGTCATCCTCTATATCTGAATCGACCTCCGAAGACATTTCACAAATGTCTTCGGTGGACAAAGGAAAAACAAAAATGGATTGTGAATCAAAAATTTTTGAAACCAAAGAAACTTCAAATTTCAAACTTCAAATCACAGATGAATCCGACTCTTATGATCAATATCTCAAGGATGATTCAAAAAGGCTAGTCAAAGTGGCATGTATCTATCTTAAGGTTTCTTACTTCAAAAACACAATTTTTGTAAAACCCGGTGGATTACCCTCAATTGATAATGAATTGCAAAACTTCTTGAAAAGGATAACTCCACAGTTACAAATGAAGGGTTTTTCTCATCATCCAAAATGGTCGAGAACGAAATGAATGAGAAAATGGAAGTAAAAATAAATATAAGGAAACAAGAGTTATACGGTCACAACATGTATAATCGTCTTTGTTTTGAAAAAGTGAAAATACCCAAAAACATGTCACACTTACTAAATCTCAAGAACATTGATCACATTTACATTAATCAAAACTACAAACAAATTCAAGTTGTGGAAAAACCCACAGTTCCGAAGATGGATGTATTGGAATTAATGGAATCTTGTGAATGTGTACCTTTTTCACACAATCCTGAAAATGAAGTTTCAAAATCAAAAGTTTTAACCAACAAAACCTCGACACAAAAACCCCAAATTTTGAAAAGACCACAAATTCTACAAAAACCAAAATCAGCAGTGGTGATTTCAAAACCAACTCAAAAACCCACTGTTGAAGATTCAAAAACCAAGAAAACCTTAAATCATGTGAAAAGAAAAACTCCTTTTGGAGATCTGAAACAAAATGAAGCAATTGCTTCCACTTTTGATACAAAACCGGTTTGTTCAAAAATCTCAGAAGTCAAAAGTCGAAATAAAAAACCAACTTTTACACCAAGGAAACCTAACTTTCCAAATCCAAAATTTCAAAAACCTACGAAGAAAACATTTTCAAAAGGAAACAATCAGATAGATACATTCCACAAATGGCTGGACAACAATTTGGATATGTTCATGGATAATGATCTCTCATTAAATGACTTTAAAATGGCATACGAAGAGTATCTTTGTACCTCTACGTTGTGCAGCTCAATTTCAACGAAGTCAAAAACTGAAAAACCAAAAAAAAATTGGAAAAGAAATGACTTGAAAGAAAACTTAACTACAAAAACAAAAACTTCAAAATCTTCAAAATCCTCAAAATAAAAATATTCCATTCAAAAAATGGGTTCCGAAGTCTGCCATTTTGTTAGTCACTTCGGACTCATCATTTTTAACTGAAAACTCTTCTGAATCCTGCTCAAACACTTCGGAATCGTGCTCATCACATGAGGCTTCGGAGAATTTGATTAATTTAAATGCAAATGAAATTTCTGAAGAGGCCGTAGAAAAATGGATTCAAGAATCCTTTGCTTACCCTGAGGACCCAAGATTGATTGGGTACCAACTTCTTCTTGATTGATTGCAGGTTATGTCTGATGAGCGGTATGATTCAAAATGGTACATGGATAGTGGCTGCTCAAGACATATGACTGGGAGGAAGGAATATCTTAGGGATTACAGGAATTTGGATGATGCTGGAAATGTTCGCTTTGGTAATAATGAAACATGTCCAATTCGGGGATATGGAAAAATAACAAATGGCCAATTCACTATCAGCCGAGTGGCATTTGTTGAAGGATTAAAACATAATCTTGTGAGTATATCTCAATTGGTGGTTGGAACAGGAAACGCTGTCACATTCAACAACCAAGGGAGTGTAATCACCAAAGAAGCAACAAATGAAGTCTTACTGAAATCAGAAAGGAAGGGATCTATGTTTCCCTTAAATCTAAGGCCAGTGACCGGTGGACAATCCTTATGCCTTCTCTCCAAAGCCAACTCCAATGTCAGCTGGTTATGGCACCGAAGACTCGCCCATCTGAACTTCAAAGACCTGAACAAATTGGTGGCTATGGATTTGGTTCGAGATATGCCGGCTCTCACATTCGACAATGATTCTCTTTGCTCTGCTTGTGAACACGGCAAGCAGACAAAACAAAGGCATCCTAATGTGATCAACCCCAAAATCACCGAACCTCTTTCTTTTCTATACATAGATTTGTGTGGACCATCTGCAATAGAATCAATAGGAAAGAAGAAGTACATTCTTGTTATTGTTGATGACTATTCAAGGTTCACTTGGGTGTTGTTCCTAAGAAACAAATCAGATGCAGCTGAAGAAATCATCAACTTTATAAAGAAAATGGAATTGATGCTCAACAAGAAACTCTGAACTGTGCACAGTGACAACGGTTCGGAGTTCAAAAATCAGACCTTGGATGGATTCTTGAAGACAAAGGGAATTAGTCACAACTTCTCTGCACCCTATACTCCTCAACAAAATGGGGTTGTGGAAAGAAGAAATCGCTCTTTGTGGGAAGCAGCCAGAACAATGCTAAACTTCGCAAACTTGCCCATGTACTTCTGGGCTGAAGCAATCTCCACTGCATGCTTTACTCAAAATAGATCCTACATTCACAAACGATTTCATATTACACCTTACGAAGTACTCAACCGAAGAAAGCCAAATGTCAAATTTCTTCACATCTTTGGCTGTAGGTGTTTTATCTTAAACATGAAGGATCACTTGACCAAGTTCGATGACAAATCAGAAGAAGGCATCTTCCTTGGTTACTCTCAAGACTCAAAAGCCAACAGAGTCATGAACAAGAGAACTCGCAAAATCGAAGAAACCTTTAATCTAAGGTTTGATGACTACTACATCAAGAAGTCTCTGCATCCATTTCCTATGTCTTCAATCTTTCCAAAGCCTGCTGTAGATGCTGTTCCAATCACAACATTTGACACAGACTTCTCACTTTTATTTGATCAACCTGTGAGAGTTGTGGACTCCGAAGTTAGGGCACCAGATAACCATGAGTCCGAACTCTCCAAGCTCACAGATGGACCTGATGACTCCTCTACAAGAAGCATACAAAGACCATCTTTTGTTGAGGGGGAGCCATCTAACCAGAGTATGGAAAATACAAGTGTTGAGGGGGAGCCATCAAACCGAAGTGCTGGCACTCCAAGTACTGATGGGGAATCAAACAACAGTCCAAAAGGAACCAACACTCCTATCTCTACTCCCCAGTCAATCTCAAATATCATATCCCTGTATCCAACAATCCAGGGGGAGCCAGAGATTGTCACTCCGAATTCAGCCACAACAATCGCTTCGGATAAAGCTACCACTTCCTCAACACCAACAAATTTCCAGGGGGAGCACATATTAAACTCAACTTCACAAATTCACACACCACAAACCAACGCAAATTCAAATAATCACTTGCTAATGGGTGATTTTCCTTCCACTTCGGGATATCCCTCAGACATTGAGGACATTGATGCTGAAGGACCTCCTGATTTCGATCCAAACTATCCTCCTTTGGACAAATGGACGAGAAATCATCCTCCATCACTTGTCATCGGTGACGTTCGAGATAAAGTACTGACTCGTGCACAACTTCACCAAAGACAATTAGATCTTAACAAAACTTCTGAGTTGTGCATGTTCAATGTCTTTATTTCTAAGGTAGAACCTAAGAACGTCAAAGATGCATTTGATCACTCAGACTGGATTGAAGCAATGCAGTTGGAATTAGAAGAATTTGAAAGAAACAAAGTTTGGAGGCTAATTCCAAAACCTGCAAATGCCTCAATTGTCGGTCTCAAATGGGTGTACCGTAATAAACTAGACACCGAAGGCAATGTAGTTCGGAAAAAGGCTAGGCTGGTTGTCAAGGGTTATTGTCAACAGGAGGGGATCAATTATGAAGAAACTTTTGCTCCTGTTGCCAGACTCGAATCAGTTCGGATATTTTTAGCTTATGCTGCACACAAAAACTTTGATGTCTATCAAATGGATGTTAAATGTGCTTTTCTGAATGGTGATCTCGAAGAAACCATTTTTGTTGAACAGCCACCTGGCTTTGAAAGTAAAACTCATCCGAATCATTGCTATGTGCTAGACAAAGCAGTCTATGGTTTAAAACAAGCCCCAAGAGCTTGGTATGAGACCTTAACTAAATTTTTAAAAGAATCAAACTTTAAGCAGGGATCAGTGGATCCAACACTTTTTAGAAAGAAAGTTGGATCTCACTTAATGTTAGTCCAAATTTACGTGGATGACATAATCTTTGGATCCACTGACCCTAATTTGTCAAAAGATTTTGAAAAATTAATGAAAAGCAATTTTCAAATGAGTATGATGGGGAAGATTAATTTATTTCTTGGATTACAAATAAAACAATCCAAGGAGGGGATATTCATCAATCAACTAAAGTATACGAAGAGTTTGCTTGAACGCTTCGGAATGACTAACTGCTCCAAAGCAAAAGTTCCTTTGCCTGCAGGTACAAGGTTAAATCCATCATTGGACAAACCGAAGACAGACATACCACAATACCGAAGCATGATTGGATCATTGCTCTATCTTACAGCCAGTCGTCCTGACATCATGTTTGCAGTTTGCAATTGTGCAAGATATCAGGCTGACCCAAGGGAACCTCACTTGGCTGTGGTTAAGACAATATTCCGATATCTTCATGGAACTACTGCTTATGGTCTGTGGTATCCAGTAAACTCTGGTTTATACATACAAGCTTACTCAGACTCCGATCTTGGTGGATGCTCTATTGATCGCAAGAGCACTTCGGGAGGTTGTCAATTCTTAGATGGAAAACTTATCAGCTGGCAATCCAAGAAGGAAACTTGTGTCTCTATTTCCACCGCAGAAGCTGAATATGTAGCAGTTGCAGCGTGTAATTCGCAGATCATTTGGATTCAAAGTCAATTGAAAGACTATGCCATTAACATGAGAAAAATTCCTTTGTTCTGTGACTCTCAAAGTGCAATTCGTATATGCCACAATCCAGTTCAACATTCCAAGACGAAGCATATAGCTCTTCGCTACCACTTCATGAAAAGTCATGTTGAGGAGGGGAATATTGAGGTGCACTTTGTTCACACTACAGAACAATTGGCAGATATCTTCACAAAGGCTCTAAATGAAGAAGCATTCACAAAAATCGTTCGTGGACTTGGAATGATAGATGGATCAACTCTTCAATAAATTCCAGATTTGCTCACTCTTACTCCTTTCTGCAAATTTGAAAATATCACTTGCTACTTTGAAAATTTATAAAAACCCTAAACTCCGCAGACCCCCGAAGTCAATTTTGGCTTCGGAGCTCATTGGAGAAAAATTAGCAAAAACACTTGCTACTTCACTGCAGTATTCCGAAGTAAAATATCACTTTGGAAGTCTGCGGAACAAACTTCTATTCACAATAAACTCTCCAAATTTGAAAATAACTTAAACATTGGTTGACTTCATGTTTCAAGGATAAAAATAAAGAGTTGTTTAAGTCAAAGGAAATTCAAAAACAAGAAAATTCATACCAAACGAAAAGAAAATTCTGATGCACAATGACAAAGTCTAACTTTTCTCTCATGAATTAACCAAGTAAAGGACAAAACTTTGATTTTAGATTCTGAAAATCATACCTTATTGCACTAAAAGGTATTTGGGAATCGACTTGAAACATTGGTAAGAAAACAGACTTCGAAGTGAGGTCAAGGCTATTTTACAATTTGAAGCCTTGTTTGATTCCAATAACCTTAACATAATGTCTATTTCTAACCACCCTTCGAAACTTGACTCGCTTCAACTTCAAACTAATCATGTAGCCTCAAAACTACACATGATATTTCAAGTGCTCCGAAGTTTTCCTCAAAAATAGTACCAACATTGTTTTATAAGTAAATTTACATCTCTTTTCATTAATGGTAAAAAATTGAACTATATGAAGATTTTCACTCACAAGGATTGTTTAATACAAAAACAAAAAGCACCAAAGAAAGAAACCAAACGGTGATGTTCTATGTCGTCGGATAAGGAAATTCATAATAGAAAACAAGAAAGAAAAATAGATAACCAATTGTCAAAAGAAACAAAGACAAACAAAAACCAAAAAGGTAATCAAGGGAATGCAAAAGAAAAATCAGCATTCAAAGGCTTATTCTTCTGCTTTAAATAACAATACAAGGAGCTCCTATAACATAGTCGAGTACCTTGTAGAAGAATATGAACATTTCAAGTAGTCTATCTTAAATGATAAAGTGGGAGTGGTGTACGAAGCTCAAAGGCTTGTCATCAGAGCTTAGTATCCAAACACTTCAACTGATGAAAAGGAATAAATATTTCAAATGAATCTTCAAAACAATCCAATCCAACTTCAAAAACACTTCTGATGCTCAATTCATGAATGAAAACTTCTTTAAATTTCAAATGCAAAGGATGTTATCTTTATTATATTTGAAAATTTTGAAGCACATAAGCACAACTCAAAACATGTTTCCTAATGCGAAATCAAGTCAGTGATGGGGTGATTAGACTTATACATCCATGACCGATATTGAATCAAACAAACTTCCAAATGAAAAATGGACTTCCAACATGATTCGAATGATTCTGAACATTAACTCGTTAAATCATCTTTTCATAATATTCATGGAAGTTAAGGTTAAACGACATATTGCATCAGTCAAAAGTAAAATCAAAAATTCATAGAAAAACAAAGAGAAAAACATATGGACTTTGGTACATTGATGAACACTTTGCAATCACATGTAAATCACCGAAGTGGAAGAACATTCTTCGGAGTCAAACATAACTTTATGCTCCGAAGCGTACCCTCAACGGTCATAATTTTTCATAACTGGGAAGTCAATTAAATGTTCAAATGATTTCCACATTTATGATAAATCACAGAGACAAACATTCCTGAATTATAACTGTTTGTTTACAGCTATTAATGAGAATTGAATGGAAAACATTAACCATAATGACTTCTCAAAAAGTAGCAGTTCAAATTTTGAATCATTGCAACTGACAGCCGTATATTTCTCCTTTTTGCAGAGATAGTGGGACGAGCAGGTGCTGAGGTGTCCATTTTCTACAGGACCATTTCAATCGTGCATTAAATGACCTAGGGACCACGAATACTATATAAACTTCTCACCTCTTCCATTACACTCTTTACGCGAACACAACTCCCATTTCTCTCTGCAAACTTACTCTCGAAGAAATCCACAAACACTTCATCCTCTTCATCTTCTTCATCTCATCATTAATGGTGGCTGAAGCATCATCGCAAACCACTGAAGCCATGTCTGTTCCAAATCTCAAGAGTCAATCATCAAACCTGGTGCTACGAAACGACCTGTCTCTTTACCCTAAACCAATCGATGCATTGGTGGAATGCATGAAAAGGTCTGTACTAGGTTATGCCTTAACCTGTACTCCTTCAGTCCCTGCGACTCTGGTTCACAGGGCTCACTACACATCCAACGCCCTGTTTGACTCCAACAACCAGGTCAAATTTGTGTTCTATGAGGCTGTTGATGCCAAGGGCAAAACAAAGAAAGTACAATTAACCAAGGAGAAGTTTGGTGAAGCTCTCCGACTTCCAATCTACAACTCAAAGGAAATGGTGGTCCCATCTGCTGACCAATTGGTTAGTATGTTCAACGAAATGGGGTATGAACCCCAGCTTGAAAGAATAAGCACCTTCAAGAAAAACCAACTCCCTGACCTCTGGAGATATTTCTTTAGTATCTTCCTGAGATGTCTCTCTGGAAGAACCTCAGGCCTTGATTCTGCGAGTGTTACATTCCAAGGTCTCCTCTACGGAATTTACTATGATGTCAAGGTGGACTTCGCAACAATTTTGTGGACCGATTTCTGCTCCCACATTAATCACAGTATGATGGAGACAGAAATTGCTAATGCAAGATTTTGGGCAATCGTTGTTCATGCCCACTACCAGCAGATAGGATATGTTCCTGATCCCTCTCTTGGAGAGATGAAGTTCACTCCCATTGCAATTCTTATTCTAGACGATGAACCTGCTGTCTTTTGTGCTCAAATTCAAATGTCATTCTCTCCAAAGTTCCCCTGGAATGCAATGAGGTAAACTCCTATCGCAACACTTTAGTAATTCCTTACCCAACTCGTGACATGAGTCAGGTTGCACCTGTAAGAGAGCTTCCAAAAGGAAAAGGGAAGAGGAAAATGGCTGGTGGACCTAGTGGTCCTAAGAAAGAAGAGAAGAAAAGAAAGACTTCGGTGAAAACAACACCGAAGAGGAAACAGCCGAAGAGGCAAAGGAAAATAATGGATGTGGATGAGTCTTCGGACTCAGAAAGGACTCCATCCACAGTCCATGAAGAAGAACAAGAAGAAGAACAATTTGCTGATCAACCTCCTTCACCTACACCAACAACCAGACCAACCTCTCTATTGCAAACTACCATTCTTCCATCTCCACCTAAAACAACCAGACCACCCACACCTACACATACTATACCTCCTCCTCCACCACCTCCCAAAACAGCTCAACAAACTACCACCATTCACACTACTACATCTGATATACCACCACCACCACCAACAACTGCTCCTCTAACCTCTGAAGTACCTATCTCTGGCATTGATTTTTCATTACCAGAGTTTGACTTACCCCCATCACCCTCAAGACAAAACCCCACTTCGGCTGCTTTCTTTGAAGCCTTTCATTTGGCTCCTTTGAATGTTGAAGGAGTGTCAGATGAAGATTTTCCAGATGAAGGATTTGTACTAATGAAACAGTACAAAGTCATTAACTCTAAGCTTGACACTCTCATTCAAGCACAAACTGGCTTTGATCCCACCAAACCCACCTTGGGTGACATCACCGAAGAGATTGAATCTCTGGAGTTCTCCTTGTCCAAAGAATTCAAGGACTCCATACAAAAGCTCGAACAAAAGCTCATGGAGCAACAAAATAAGATCCAATCCTCCTTCGAAAAGAAGTTGGAATCCGCTGTCACCTCCATCAACAAGAAATTTGATGCCCTTGCTGAGAAGACGGAAAAATCAAACTCCGAAGTCATAAAAGCCTTGCAAGGACTTCGGAGTGAATCCCAGCAAAGTAACAAGCTTGAAAAACAGCTTGATGAGGCTAGAGCAAAAATCGAAGAGCTCACAGCCGCCCAAACCACTTCGGATATCACTAAGTTTACAGAGGAACTGCAACGAACGAATGCAGCTCTCACACAAGACTTGATTGCAAAGTTGAGAGTTGCACTTCAACCTCTGATAACTTTTCTGATAGGTTGTCTAGGCCACAGGGTAGGCCTAGACAGATCTCTGTAGCCACAGCAGGTCCTTCAACCTCAACCATTACAACCACTACCATGGGTGCTAGTGGATCCGCTGGAGCTGGAAGCTCGACAGACCGATCACTAGAAAACATAATTGCCCCACACATGGAGGAAATATACAAGGCTAGGCGAGCAAATTACAATCTAATGATCAAAATAAATGAATTTGCTCGTGATAATGGTGAGTGGACTGTTGAGGCAATCAAGCAATTTGGATTCCACAATCCAAATGTACTTAACAGACTTCCTCTTTGGAGTTTTGCAACTATTGACTCCGAAGACACCCAGCTTGACATCCCCTTTAATCCGAAGACTTTCGCTTTTCTTCAATTCGTCTCTTCGGTACCCGAGGATCAGAAAGCAAGTTTTTGGACCAACAAAATCAATTTCCATGCCAAATACATTCAACAATAGAGTTATGTTTGGAGCTTGAACAAGATAAAGAAAATTCATTCGATCAAAGAAGCTGAAATCTACATGGGCTTCAGGAATTATGAATTTCTTGTTCTTAGGGGGGCTGATGAAGTTGAATCTAGGTTCTCAATTGCAGACTTCCGAGTCATGAATCCTATGGACTTCATCCTGATTCTTGATCTTTTGCGAAGCGGTGAGGCTGCTCATGCTGCAATGTCTGCCCTCGCCATCAAAAACCACATCCTGGACTTCCTTAACAATTATCTTCTCAGGTTTGCAAAACACGACCTGGAGTTATGTTCCTACTACAGACAACCTTTGAACACTCCTGCTATTGTAGTTCGGAACATAGCTTGATTCAAGAATGGAGAGATTTTAGACGAACCATATGGCGTAGTTTTCAAAGGACTTCGAAATGAAACCGAAGTCACAATCAAGTTCTTTGAAATAGACTACATTGGCCTCCATCCCTCCTCCTTTATCTCTGGGATGATCTCTCATGTGAATGCCTGTCATGCAAATTCCACCGAGAAAAAAAAGAAGTTCATGGATCATATGAACTGGTATCTAGCAATAAGAAAAACCTTGAAGAGGGCATACAAGAGAAACTTTCGTGTATAGGCTTCGGATGCACTTCACACAAAGGGGGAGATTGTTGAGAACATTTGTGATGAAGTGCTGATGTATCCGAAGTCCCGCTCATGAAGTCCGTTGAATAAGAAAACCCCGAAGTGAATAAACAAGAGAAGACACCGAAGTCTAAAGACTCCGAAGTGCTATGCATAGAGGATCCGAAAACTTCACAGCCTGTCATCTGTCTTTTGTGTGCACGCGTATAGTACAATACGTGTTGCATGAATCTTCTATCCTATTGGCTAGTACACTAATAGGATATTCTATGTAAAAGTTGTACTATTGGTATCACTGATTCAGTATAAATATCAGTGATACCATGCCGTGTTGAGAGTGAGACTACAAGATTAGATTACGAGAATTGTATGTCTACAAAATAGAAAACCCAATTGTAAAACCAAAGTTCTAATCAAGCATTCAGCACTTGTTATTCACATCACCTTGTTCATTCAGCTTTGTTGCATTATTATTTTGTTATTGATTGTGTTATTGATTCAACATCAATCTTTGTTCATCTATTTTCTTATTTCAACACCCAACACTGTTGGACGATGATCAAGAAGATGATGCTGACGAGTTGGTCTTTGAAGACAATAAACATGATTTCTTTAGCACCCATGATCCATTCATGAATGGAAAATTAGATGTGATCAATACCATCGATGAGGACATTCGGGAGCATACTCATATTATGCTTTCTAATCCCATTCGATTGGAGAAGTTTTATTGGTACTGCAGACTAAAACTACAAACTGCAGATGACACGCATTATGCTTAGAGCAAACATTTCACCAAACAATTACTGGAAGCGACACTGGGCGCGCTCAAAGTCAAGCCGATGATCTTGAAGACACACCGAGGAAAAGACCGAGCTTGGAGGTTTAAAGCCACCTCTATGCATTCGCACGAAATAATCAGAAAACGGCAACCGGGCAGCAGCAGAGGAACCGACAAACCATTTGACCTGGGGAAATTGGAGTATGGAATCAGCAAAGGGACGGTGGTGACTGGAAATCAGCAGATTCAAATGCGTACGACCCACCGTAGCCACAGAAAGACGGTCCAACTAAAAGACCGAACAAAGAAGCGCTTTCGAGAGGCAACCCGACATTTCAATAAGTTCTTTTTATTTTTGTTTTTGTATTTTTAGTTTTTATTTTGTCAAAATATCACTCGGAATTTTTTTTTCAAAATGTCACGGCATAGTCCAAGTGTGGGGTGGTCGAACGGGTTTTTAAAAATAACGGAAAAATGCGAAAAATTGGGAAAAATACAAGTTAGCGCCACTAACTTTTAATGTTAGTGACGCTAACCTTTGGTCAAACGTGGGTCAACTCTCCAACTTATTCTCGTCGCTAACTTGAGCTCCCCCTCCTCCTTGTCACGTCTGTTGAGCCGAACACACATACCCATCACGAATTTTTCGATTTTTCGAGAAATTGATCCAACCAATCTTCAATTCAGCATCCAAGGTATGTTTCCTAAGTGTCCTATTTAAGATTTCACACAAATGTAGCTCGAATTCGGGGTTTTTTAGCCGATTTTGGGGTTTCGGGTTTCACACCCTTTACCCCCCGATTCGGGCCATTTCTTGATTGTTTTTCATGAAATTGAAGCTTGGGGTGTCTTAATCGGTGGGTATAGGACACACTGGCATGTTCAATTTGACAAAAACAGGTCACAAATCGAAAAAACAGAAATTAGGCCCGTTTTGGGGTTTTCAGCATACTGAACCCATCGGCTCGAATTGGTCGATTTCTGGGTAATTTTTCGTTAATGTAGCACCTAGGGTTTCTTAATCGCACCTATAACAACATATTGGTAGCTTCAATCCGTACTTTAACAGGTTGAATCAAAATTTGTGAATTAGGGATCGATTTAGGGTTCTTCGGGTTTTTACCCGATTTGGTAGACTTGTGGCTTATTTTTTATGGAATTGTCAGAGGGCATTGGTTAATGGTTAGTATTGTTGGATTAGGTGTCTAAGCCATGACTAATAATTTATATTTACCTAATTGATAGTAGCAAAGTCCATTTGGGTTGCCCTCATGGCTAGAGGTTTAGCAGAAAATCCAGGAGAGAGAAAGATTGATTTATTATATGATTAGTAAGCCAATAGAAATAAAATAAATAGTTTATTAATATATTATGGTGATAATATATTAATTAGCAACTATATTAATTAATTAGAAATTAATCTGGAATTAATTGGAATTAATTTGGTGATTAATTTGATTAATTAAAGGTGCAGGGGCTGAATTGTAATTATTCAATAGTTGAGTAAGTGACAATTATAGTAGTTTAAGTGGCCAACGAAATTATGGAGGGATTATCCATAATTTCGATTATTATATCTTAGGATAAATAGATTTGAATTGATAGATAAATGTTTATCTTATTTGAATTCAAAAAGGTTTATCTCTAAAGGGTTATATGGTGGCCACTTGGAAACTATAAATAGAGACCCCTAGGCACCATAAAAGCCATGACTTTTTCTACTCTTCCATCTCTCTGGAACTTTCGAAAACCCTAGTTTTGGGTGTGACTTCATTTGAGGCAAGGCACTTACGTTGCTTAGCTTGCAAGAAACAACTAAAAGGTTAGTTTTCTGATTTTATTCTTTAGTAATTTTTCTTGTGGCCTTTTAGGAAATATTTATATGTTCAATAGTAGAAAACATAGATCCTCATAGGTTGCATGTGAACTTAGGGTTTTAGTTCATAGATTTGCATAAAACACTTCAGTGGTATCAGATCCAGGTTTTGGTTGTTTTCTTGTTGAATTGTTATAATTGTTTTCCTAAAAATTAGGGTTTAAAGCTTATAAACCCTAATATATATGAAATCGATTTAGGGTTAGGGTTTTGAAAACCCTAGCCCCTCCCTTTTATTAAAATCGAAAATGACATAGGGTTTTAGAAGGTTTTCTATTTTTGGTAAATTTGATTATTTAATAATTGGATAACCTTAAACCCATTATTTGATTTTAGATTTTTAGGAGGTTTAAGATAGGTTTAAATTAATTTGATTAATTTGTGATACCTATCTAAATTTAATTAATTTAATTAATTGTTTAATTAAAAGATAATTAATGATTTAATTTAATTTTACATTTAAAGGTTTTAAATTTTGAAAAATTAAAGGATAAATCTAGGAATATTTTAAAAGTCTAAAATATGTGGATTTAATTAATATAATTAATTGTTTAATTAAAGGATGAATTAAATCAAATTTAAGGTTTAATTTAATTTTAAATTTAATAGTTTAAATTCCAATAAATTAAAAGATAAATGTAACACCCCAAAATTTTTCGCAAAATATTTTAACTTTCAAATATAACTTTTATAAAAATAGTTATAAGTTTCCAAAATAAATAGGTAACTCAAACCCAAAACATGGCAAAATACTAAAGTAAAGTACGGAAGCATAACATGACATAGTTCCAAATAAATAAAACCCCTAGTAGTGGTAATCCCGGTGCTCCAATCAAGCCCCAGCCTCCTTGATCTTAACACCTGAAAAATTTTAGGGAAACCATAAGCAAAAGCTTAGTGAATTCAAACACAAACATCATTTTAATATTCACATTTACCAGCCCTAGTCCATTTCCAATTATAATTATAAAAACTAAGCAAAGAACGAATCAGTGCTTATATAAAATAGGGCGGACTTGCAGATTTGAGCCGCACCGGGTAAATCGCGTATCCTTTGGCCCCGATCCCCACACCTCATAAAGAGTATAACATTGGTGATCTTACCTAACTACCCCTCATAGTAATAATCAATTACATACAGTGCACATGTACGATTTTATAATAATAATATAGCATGCTTTAAATAGTAAATCTAAACAATCACACACGAGCTAGCTAGCAAACATAAATACTAATACAACGGTGTGAGAGAACTCACCTTGAGTGAGTGATATAACAGATTGAAGTCAATATATGGCTACCAAGCTTGTGCAAACTTCCATACTTCACCTAATTAAGACTAAATGTTAGAAGGATGAAATTGTGAAGCTAAGGAATGAGAAAAGAGTAATCACAGCAAGGTCTCTAAAACAGACCTGCTGCTCAAGACTGAATTACTCCAAACTATAAAACAGAAGCATAGACTTAAATAATTTTTTACAAGAACTACAATGACTTAGGTTTCCAGAACTATAAATAGCTCACCCTAACTCCAAAGGGTGAAAGAGATATAAAATTTACAAAAAGACATATCTCTGTTGTCTTCAAACGGACAGTCAGGTGATGTTGGCCAACTCTACCCAGCTTGTGGGTGGAATTAGCCCAAACGAAAAATTAGAGGAACAAAAGACACATAAATACAAGTCTCAGAGTTAGAATCGATTAAAAAGGTTTTCCCAAGCTCTGGATATAAAATTAACATTGTGGACAATCACAGAACCAGTATAAGCTGGTGACTGTCTACTGATCTGGAGTGTGGATCCATTCTAACCACGTTATAATGATAATTAACATCCCATATTTTGCAGATCTTTAATGCAATATGTAGTGTACATGTGGGAACTTGGAATCACTCTGGATCATTTACCAAGCCCTAGAAATGGTAAAAACAAAATGACATATCATAGCAGACCCGGATTAGACCTAACAGCAAAGAAGCTGTTGTTGCCCATAGATAAATGCTTTTAAGCGAGAGTAGTATTCTTAAGAAAGTTACTCAACTCAATTTTTGAACTTTGGGCACTGGTTGTGGGTCCATTTGAGTCCTAGAACTCGAGATATGATATTTACAAGAAGGGAAACTCAGCAGTGAAATCTGACAGAAACCCTAGGTTATGTTGCAAAATTCATAACTCAATATATATACCTTGAAATAAAAATACCTCCGGTCAGAGCCTTCATATATGTCTTGGGAACCTTCGGTTAAAGTTTTGTGGCGATCCAACCTTTCAATCTCCAGAAATCGTCCAAACACTGCGGCTGTGTTCTCAAATCCGGGAATAAAGAGAGATACAGAGGGAGAGAGAGAGAGTCGTGAGGGAGAGGGAGGGAGTGAAATGAAGGAAATTAGGGTTTTAAGCCCTAATATACTAGGTTAAATGGGCTAAGCACTTAAGCCTTTGGGCTAGAAAATACTTAAGCTCTAATTGGGTTTGGCTATAAAACCCATGAACTTAATTATACGATTAAAAGATGGCAATAATTATAAGCCCAATCTTTTAATTAATCAGATCTTAATCAAGTAAATTAATATAAGATCACATAATTAATTAAATAAAATAAATAAACGTACCTGGAAAAAAAATCGGGCGTTACAACTCTCCCCCACTAGGAACAGACTTCGTCCTCGAAGTCATCGCCCACAAATAAATCTAGGTAATGAGTCCTCATCTCGTCTTCCGGTTCCCACGTCCATTCCGAACCCCGTCTATGTCGCCACTGAACCTTAACCAAATTTATAGTTTTGTTCCGAAGGGTCTTCGTTTCCCGATCTAAAATCGCAACTGGTTGCTCAACATAGTTGAGACGCTCATCAATCTTGATATCCTCCCATGGTACCACCATGGTATCATCAACAACACATTTCCGTAACTGAGAAACGTGGAAAGTGTCATTTAACCAATAAGTAATTAATATTATTATTATTTACTCTCTTTTCTATATAATAAGTATATCCAATAATTAAAATATAGACAATAATAATATTTCTAAAAATTGGGATGTTACAACTCTCCCCCAATTGAAAACGACTTCGTCCTCGAAGTCACTGCTAGTGATCAAACATGAACCGTATGCACGCCTCTCCACTTCTGGCACTCAGATTCTTTCTGAACCCTTTCGTTGCTGCCACTGGACTTTCAACGTTCGAACCACCTTGTTACGCAAGGTCTGTGTCTTCTTCTCGTTGATGGGGATCATAATTTCATGTAACTAACTGTACGTCTACCCAATGATTCTCGAAAGAGACCACAGTTATTCCATCTCCCAAAACACATTCATAACTGAGTCACATGGGAAATGGTGATGGATCATGCTCAACTCGTCTAGTAACTCTAAACGATACCCTACTTTACCCACTCGTGTAATACCCGTGCAAAGTTTTTCACCCTGGCCATCAACGTTCCCTCTTACGAATCCTAATCACTCGTATTTCTGGCGAAACACACAACAATATGCAGACCTCACCTGGAAATCGAGGTCCAAACACCTCGTAATAATGTAAATACCACGATAACCACCTGTGGTAACATAGCAAATCTACACCAATTGTAACATTAGTGTCGTGTTGAGCTCAATACCCGTACTCCATAATACCTGATGACTGATATTGTCCCCGAAAATAGGCATACGGAACTTATTATCCGTAAAGACTAGTGCAGACACCGCACCTATATACAAATACTATGTACTGACATTGTACAGAAACTGTGAATATACAATAATCTGGTACTGCAACCGTACCTACACACACTAATTGGTACAAAAAAAATATACCCACACACTATCAACACAAATCTACCAGCCCATTAATATCCCTTAAATTTGGTGGTGTATAGCAAAACAAATTTGGTCTCCTGTTGAAAGGGGACCTTGCGCTCGAGTGTAACGTGACACTAAACCTAGATGTTTCAGCAATAGTCAAAAATCACCCGTAACTGTCTCGCAATTGGCATTCTCGAACAGAACGGCCTCTTCCGACGACTTACTACGATCTACAACACTAAAATAAGTACGACTTATCACAAGCACAACTCCTCAAGGGACTTACCAGTCGGACACTGGTAAAGAATTAGACACTGGTAAAGAAGTATCAGCAATTAGTTTCGCCTTACCGTAATGGGAAAGCATCTCATAGTCATAGTCTCTGACCATAACAAGCCACTTCTTCTTCATGCATGATTAGACTCTACTGATCTATCATGAATCTACAACTCTTGCGATCAATATATATGGTACACTTAACACCTTAAAGATAATACTTTCGTAACAGAACAACAACTCACAGCAGCGCTTTCTAACTCCACCTCTAAACCTCCCTACGATTTAAGACTGAAACCTACCATGAAAGAGTTTCTTGTTCAGTCGCGTTTCCTTCTTGCAAGTGATATACTCGACTAGTGTACTAACCAACGCCTTTTCATGACATCCATGACGCTCGTCCTCCGTCTTCGATTCCACCCGAAAATCTTCAATTCACTCATTCGTCGAGCAGTACAACCTCGTCCTACACTCTTGTTTCCTGCATGCTGTTGATGTATTAGTGAACCTGAGAGGTATCACCATAAACTCACAGTTATTGTAACATGTGCCAACGTTCTATCCTTCAAGTATATACTCCTAGTTCGTTACTTGTGGTAACTTGACTTCAGATCAAACCTTGAGAACCATGGTGTTCCCAGAAGGTTTCCAACAAAGCATCCATCCTTGGGTCATCTTGAAACACATCAACAAACTCTCTGTTAATGAAGATGTCTTCAACCATATTCATCTCTCACGCCATCGTGTATACTGCCATGTATGCTTAACACTCGATAACGCTACACTATAGCATATCTTTTTGATTACTCACAGCTGAACCCAACACCGCACCCCGCATAACGACTTCACTCTATAGTAAGAGTTCTTCCCTGCTTGGTTTTGAACTCATATCAGTTTGCAACAACAAAGAACTTCACTTCGAACATGACTCACTACTCTATCCTCATGATCACACATAGTCCACACATCACTCTCGTGATCACATCAACCGGTACCTTCTCACCACTAATCACTAATACGAGTATCCATTACGTCTTATCGTATGCGACTTTCACCACAATAGGGTAACCTACGTGTCTAAAGGTACTCCTAAGTAACTTGTTAAAAGTACAAGGAACGAACGATTAAGTATTACTACTAGAAAAAGAATTCTAAGGAAACAAAAGTAATGCTCCGCGTAGCATCATCAAACTCTTGATCACCGATACATAACACATCCATATAAGAATTTAACCACGTATCGAACCTACGGGTTATCTGTAAACCACTCGTCTGGAACACATCCTCTAATTCACCATCAAGTTTATTGTAATTTTATGTTAAACGATAAGAAAATTTAGCTACCAGAGTCGCATCCGGTACCAAATCAAGGCGAAACTCCACTTGTCGAATAGGTGACAAACTAGGGAGTTCTTCCGGAAAGACATCGCTAAAGTTGGAAACAATAGGGACATCGACAAGTGTTACTGCAGATGAGCAAGAAGCCAAGGCCAGACGGGGAATATCCCCCGGAATAATAAGTTCTTCTCCTCTAGGGTTTTGAACACGAATCTGTTTGTTCCGACAATGGATTTCCGCATCAAACGCATCAAGCCAATCCATGCCTACAATAACGCAAAGCTACCGTATCGCAATAGGAATAAGATCAATGAAGAATTCAACCCCAGAAAACTCGAGTGTGTAACCCCGATAAACATCGGTGACATATATAGTTCAGTTGTCAGCAACCTCGACTATCATTGGGCGAGCAAATTTTCCGATACTCCGGCCCAAACAATTAATAAAAGTACGGAACGAAAGAATGAGTGGCACCGCTATCGAACATAACAGCAGCGGGCTCAGAATCTAGCAAATGCGTGCCTGATTCACAATTATATATAATTTTTGTAACAATCGTGATGCCATTCGAAATAGAACAAAGTTATAGTGCAAGAGGGGAAAGAAAAGTACTCGGCGTAAATAAAACCCTTATCACTCAGTTCCTGAAGATGACTATGAAATTCTTTCATCTCTGGTGGTGTCAGATGATAAGAAGCCTTAGCTACCGGAGCTGCGACCGGCACCAAGTTGATACGAAACCCTACTTGCCGAACCGGCGGCATTCCAGTTAGTTCATCCATGAATACGTCACTAACTCGGGTACAATCGCAACGTCACTAACCACCACGGTCGCTGAACAAGAAGCTACAGATAGGCGAGGTGTATCCCCTATAATAACCAGTTCTCCCCCACTTGGATTTGAACCCGCACCTGCTTACGATGACATAAAATCTCAGCTTCAAAAGTATCCAACTAATCCATGTCCATGGTGACACATACTTTCCTCATAGCAATGGGGATCAAATCAATAGAAAACTCTAAGCCAGAGATCTCTGGAGTACAACCGCTATATACCTCGGTATAAAGAGTCCGGTTGTCTACAACCCGGACAACCATTGGACAAGATAGTCTACCAACATCTCGTCCCAGACGATTAGAAAAAGAGCGAGAAACGAATAAATGAGTAGCACCGCTATCGAACATAACAACAGCGGGCTTAGAACTAACCGAGTACGTGTCTGCTTCAACAGTTTATAACAGCTTATGAACATGAAAACCTAAGGGGTATATATTAGAAACATGTCTAGCAGAAATAGAGGAAGACTTAGACGGTATCCGCATCCACGGAAAAAGAAAGATATTAGAGACAATTCACCCTAAGATATTTCTAGGAAGACGAACACTCAGCTCACCGGAAATTTTTCAACCTTGCCCCGACCCGAAATCGGCACCGGTGTTTCAAATAGTAGGGGCCCTTCTACTACCTTCCACACAAGTTCCAATCTCGCATTCGCGTCTAGTTTCAAAAGTTTCAGTTTGCTCTAGCCGTTTATTTATACAACTCTCTCACATGATAATACTAACAAAGTATATAATCCTAACATTTTAAGGCTAGTTGAAACAATCCAAAATTAACAATTCAACAAAGTAAGAAACATATGAAACAAAGCTTACAAGGCTGGTTGACTGGCACACCGTGAGATCTTCCACTACTAGTCTTCAAAGGTTTTACAGAAATCTTTTAAAGAAACTATTTTAAAGAAAATAAAGTTTTAAGAGCCTCAAATTTGAGTCTAGAACATCCCTAAGAATGCCTAGTTCCCTCAAACATGTGCTCTGATACCAACTTGTAACACCCCAAAATTTTTCGCAAAATATTTTAACTTTCAAAGATAACTTTTATAAAAATAGTTATAAGTTTCCAAAATAAATAGGTAACTCAAATCCAAAACATGGCAAAAATACTAAAGTAAAGTACGGAAGCATAACATGACATAGTCCCAAATAAATAAAACTCCTAGTAGTGGTAATCCCGGTGCTCCAATCAAGCCCCGGCCTCCTTGATCTTAACACCTGAAAAATGTTTAGGGAAACCGTAAGCAAAATCTTAGTGAATTCAAACACAAACATCATTTTAATATTCACATTTACCAGCCCTAATCCATTTCCAATTATAATTATAAAAACTAAGCAAAGAACGAATCAATGCTTATATAAAATAGGGCGGACTTGTAGGTTTGAGCCGCACCGGGTAAATCCCGTATCCTTTGGCCCCGATCCCCACACCTCATAAAGAGTATAACATTGGTGATCTTACCTAACTACCCCTCATAGTAATAATCAATTACATACAGTGCACATGTACACTTTTATAATAATAATATAGCATGCTTTAAATAGTAAATCTAAACAATCACACACGAGCTATCAAGCAAACATAAATACTAATACAACGGTGTGAGAGAACTCACCTTGAGTGAGTGATATAACAGATAGAAGTCAATATATGGCTACCAAGCTTGTGCAAACTTCCATACTTCACCTAATTAAGACTAAATGTTAGAAGGATGAAATTGTGAAGCTAAGGAATAAGAAAAGAGTAATCACAGCAAGGTCTCTAAAACAGACCTGCTGCTCAAGACTGAATTACTCCAAAATATAAAACAGAAGCATAGACTTAAATAATTTTTTACAAGAACTACAATGACTTAGGTTTCCAGAACCATAAAGAATTCCCCTAACTCCAAAGGGTGAAAGAGATATAAAATTTACAAAAAGACATATCTCTGTTGTCTTCAAACGGACAGTCAGGTGATGTTGGCCAACGATACCCAACTTGTCGGTGGAATTAGCCCAAACCAAAAATTAAAGGAACAAAAGACACATAAATACAAGTCTCAGAGTTGGAATCGATTAAAAAGGGTTTCCCAAGCTCAGGATATAAAATTCACATTGTGGACAATGGGTTTCCCGGGTGTTATCATTGTTGATGGAGCGTGTGTGGTTTACCCGCACATCAATTAGAGATGATAATTAACCTGAGAGTACCAAGCTAATTTGCATGGTTATTCACATCCAGTTTGTGATCCTCGACATCCCAGTCACAAACAGTAGAGCACATCTAAGCTTAAACATGCCTTTGAAAAGTTCAATGAATCTCAACAGATCTAGGAATTTCATAAGATGAAATTGATAAGTGTTTATCTACCTTAATGACCATTATGTTGTGATTACGGCATCCCTCTTCACACCATAGTTGGGGTATTTTGGATCCTAGCCTTATTAAATAACATATTGGGTAATTATTTAAAAGGATCACTTAAACTAATAAATTATGTTTCTTTTATAGATGTCAAGTGTCAATTCTCCTCCTTCTCCTCCTTCACCCATTTCTGAAAGCATCAGAATGCACCTGCCAAATATGGAAAGGCTGACTGGCCTCAACTGTAAGGAATGGCTTCGCAATTGGAGACTGGTTCTCGGCATTGCTGGCAAGCTACATCTCATCGAGTATCCGATCCCGGTCCCACCGGAACAAGTCATCATAAAAGGTTCTTATGATAAGCATAACTTCTTAGTTGATGAATCCGAAAAGATTCGTGACTTCATGCTATTGACCATTGACCCCGAGTTCCGCAAGGATTTAGAATCCTTGGGGCCATATGAGTTAATGCAACTGGTTGAGGAAAGGTTCCAAAAACCAGTTGAAGAGGAACGAGCTAGGATCTTCAAAAGACTTGCAAAGTGCAAGCTAAAAGAAAGAAGTAGCATCAACTCGCATGTTCTTCAGATTGAAGCGTACATAGGCGAATTGTACAAACTTGGTTATTCCATGAGTCAGGAGATGAGTGTTAACATTCTACTCGCTTCGCTGACTAGTGAGTACGATCTGTTCATTCAGACGTATAGAAAGGAAGACCAGAAAAAGGCTTTCATGGAAATGCGTCCACTATTGACTTTATACGAGTCACTCTTGGAAAAGCATAGCTCCAATAGCTCAACTACTTCTGGATTAAGTCCAGTGAAGAGACGTCACAAGAAACGGTTCAGATCGTCTGGACATGTCTCAAACTGGGAATCCACTAAATCGGTTACAGTCACGGAAAGATTGGAAGACGCTCCAAGGTCAAAATCTTTTGAAAGCTCATGTATATCTAAGAACCTCAAAACTCCTGTCTAAGATTTCTTAATACATAATGTGATAGTCACATTTTGGTTTGTATGCAGGGAATCAATAAGACACGGGATTCTGGCGCATAGGAGCACATTTGGATTGGATCTCCAGCTCGTGCAGTTTTGAAGTTTAAATAGATATTAAAAAAATTGTTATTAGCCTTTAGATGCATTTTGACATTGTCTATCATATATTACATTGTTCAAGGATTTTTGTTTTTTAATAAAATTGTCAATTTTCTTTTAACACCTGTTGTCTGAAATTTTCCTTGAAATGTTATATGAATGTGTTGAATGTATGATTAGTAATAACTTGAATGTTGATGCATCCAAAGTGTTTGGATTCAAGAATTGTGTCATTTATGATTGTTAATACAAATGTTATAAGAATCAATTCAATCAAAGGTCCAGTTGGACAGGACTTTGGAATCATTTGACTTAAAGTCACTTGATGAATTGAGTTCTTAATGTTTCAAGAAATGAATCAACCAAAGGTCCAGTTGGACAGGACTTTGGAATCATCTGACTTAGAGTCAGATGATGATTAAGTTCTTTATAAAGCACATGTGGCAAGAAATGAATCACCTAAAGATCCTGAGGATAGGATTTTGGAATCAGTTGACTTAGAGTCAACTGAAGATTGCAAGTCTTGAACAACGTTAACAAAGTCATAAGTTTTCATAGATATGTAAAAGACATTGAGATTAATAGCAACGGACACACCTGTTGCTGTGTATTGCTCGAATCTTGATATAGAACACAATTGTTTGTACTTCATTTATCATTCGGTATGACAAATATGACTTCGCTTTTCGGGATAAGCGATTGAATTGAAACCTTGAACAGTTCAAGGACTTCAAAGGAAGTACAAGATCCACAGAACCTAAGCGGTAACATAAACTGAGAAAAATGTTTCACAGTTCATTCCCTTCCAAGAACATTAATAGTTATAATGTGTCTTAGGGAAGATAATAGATCATTGGTCGAAACAGTTCGATCCTCGATGTATGAGATACATTGCCAATTAGTTTCCAATAAGTTGAATACTATACCAGTCAGTCCATATAAACTATATCCTGACCACATCCTAGACTGAGTAGGTCTTGCAGACACTGTCTGAAATGTAAAGTTGGGATTATCCCACTTATACATAGAAAGTTCAAGGTCTTGTAGTGTTCATCCGAACCTCATGACTAGCCTCAACATGATCAGCATTGTCATTTCATTGGCTATCCCACTGTAACTGTAAAAGAAGAGCTCTTTTAGAAAGAACTCATGGTTTAAGGAAACTATAGGAGTTGGGACAGTCCTAAATGAGTTTAGGATTAGCTAAATGAAAGAACCTTTGGTCATCACTGGGCTTGGAGCAGAAATCATATTTCTGTTTTACAACTGACATAATCTCCTCTTGACCAATAGGATTGATCACCATCATAAGTAGTTATGATCGGGGTGACATACCGATTGGTGGTTAAACACTATAGTTGGTATGGATTTACAATCCGACTACTTGGAAGCATTGGTGAGCCCGGTTGCTGCCAAACAAGAGAACCTTAAGGCGAGACACAGTCTATGTGAAAATTTGATTGATTTTACACCTGGTCTAAAAACCAGTGGGAGTAACGGAAACATCAAAAGAAAGAAACATGGATAGAAACATACCTTCAGAACATCTGGTTGAATGAGACGATACTCAGAGTCAAGTAATTGATTCCAGGAGAAGCACTCTCAATAGAGGATGAAATCCGAAAGGATACTGTATGATACATTGTGAATCGTTAGTGGAGCGCGTGTGGATCACCTGCACAGTAATAGGGACTCATAAAGAAAGGATATTCAGATTCTCCATAGGCATCTCACAAGAAAGGATATTCAGATTCTCCATAGGCATCTCCCAGTACAAAGGTACATGAGCCCGGATTTCCCCATAGGCATCTCATAAGAAAGGATATTCAGATTCTCAATAATATGCCAAAGGATTGGATTTTGAGAAAGGACTGAAAGATTTCCATTAAAGATGTCAGAAGGTTTGAATTCCCAAAATGTGCCAGAAGTCCTGGATTTTGTGAATAGTCCATAACCGTGTCAAAGCCAGTGGGAGTGTCGCTGTTATCTACTATCTCCATATGGGGGTTACATATTGTTTCTAGGAAACGTCTCTTTTCATTACAATGTGCAATGACTTGGTGTTAAGAGACGGATCGCTATGAAAGACTTAATGGAAATACGGCATACTCAGGTGGTTGTAGATGTCTATGAGATAGATCCAGACTCTGCCAATATGATCTTGATGAGATTCAAGATGTGTAGACCCAGGAAAGCGTTTTCCTATCATTGCAAAGTGTGATGACTTGGCATAAAAAAGGTGCAACATACTCGTGTAATTCACATACATCTATTGGATAGATGAAATCGCCAGCATAGACCTAGCCATTGTAAGCATGATCTTGATAAGATTCAAGATGCATGAGAAGAGTCTCCGAAAGGAAATAGTTTTTAGAAAATCATGACACAAGGATTATAAATAATCTTTAGATTTCGAAAGGGTTTGGAAAAAGATTGGATCGGGTTCCACAAGTTTCTTGGATCGATCATAATGTCATGAACATATCCTGTTGACTTGATTGCAAGTTGGATTCAGGATATTGTCTGGCTGGGAATACTGGATGGATTGTTTGAACTCAAGTGAGAATTCATTAGGAAATGATTGGGGTGAAAGTGATAGTGTTAATTTGAAAGATTTTTCAAAGTGGTAATTATTAACGTCAGGACATGATGTTAAAGGACTTCATGGTTAAAGAATCTCGTTGGTATTCTGATGGAGCGTGTGTGGTTCACCGGCACATCATAACACCTCAAAATAGTCTTAGGGTGCAGTCAAGTAGACTAAAGACCCCAGAACCATAGAAAGTCTCAGTACACATTACCAGAATGGAGTTAGGAGAGAAATTGACAGATAACATATTGAGATGTTATCGGATGAGCATCCAATTGGATCATCTGCAATAAAGTGTATAAGTATACGATACTTTGGATACATAGAAAGAGTGTAAGGTTCATAAAGACATAGCTGTAAAATTAGAATTGAAAGTTTAAAAGAAATCTTGAAACCGATAATAGTTTATGACAAGGTCTGACTTGGTGATTATCTTGTGGAGACTTGGTAATAAGCAAGAGTAGCTGCCAGTCAGATCTTCATGTTTCGCTTTCGCATGTTTACTTCCCGAATAATTTAATTATTCAGAAAGGTCCACAGTCGCTCATACTTTGGGAAGTAAATATTGAATCAAGACTATCATGAATTTGTTTGTAGACTGTCTAAGGAGTTAGACATAGCAATAGGATTGCTGCAACATTCATGAGTACTTAGAAATAGAGATTTGAGTATTGGATAAACCCACGCTCAATAGATTGCTTCATGGATTATATCACAAGCAATGTTGAGACGATAATATCTTATGATCTTGAAGTGAAGAGATATGAGTTATAATTTACAAAGGCAGTTGTTCATTGATAGTACGAAAACACATCGGTAACTCGATGTTATAAAACGTGCTGTTGTGAATAATTTGACTGGTAAAAGATATAAGCATATGAGTCGACGCTTATTCGTTCCTTGACCCTGATGGGAAACAGATATCTGTAGGCCTCTCGATGATTTTTGAAGTTGACTAAAGTGTTGGCCAGCCTGGACTAAATTGATGTGTTCAATTAGAAGTTCTTGTTGGACGGAGGATCATATGATCACTTATCTATGGACAGAACTGACTGGGTCAGAGTACGGCAGCAGTTTCTAGGAAGCTACAGTTTGCTGATCAATTAGAGGATAAATTAGTAATTATAGTCATAGACTTATCCAAGTGGGAGACTGTTGGATTAGGTGTCTAAGCCATGACTAATAATTTGTATTTACCTAATTGATAGTAGCAAAGTCCATTTGGGTTGCCTTCATGGCTAGAGGTTTAGCAGAAAATCCAGGAGAGAGAAAGATTGATTTATTATATGATTAATAAATCAATAGAAATAAAATAAATAGTTTATCAATATATTATGGTGATAAGATATTAATTAGAAACTATATTAATTAATTAGAAATTAATCTGGAATTAATTGGAATTAATTTGGTGATTAATTTGATTAATTAAAGGTGCAGGGGCTGAATTGTAATTATTCAATAGTTGAGTAAGTGACAATTATAGTAGTTTAAGTGGCCAATGAAATTATGGAGGGATTATCCATAATTTCGATTATTATATGTTAGGATAAATAGATTTGAATTGATAGATAAATGTTTATCTTATTTGAATTCAAAAATGTTTATCTCTAAAGGGTTATCTGGTGGATACTTGGAAACTATAAATAGAGACCCATAGGCACCATAAAAGCCACGACTTTTTCTACTCTTCCCTTTCTCTGGAACTTTCGAAAACCCTAGTTTTAGGTGTGACTTCATTTAAGGCAAGGCACTTACGTTGCTTAGCTTGCAAGAAACAACTAAAAGGTTAGTTTTCTGATTTTATTTTTTACTAATTTTTCTTGTGGCCTTTTAGGAAATATTTATATTTTCAATAGTAGAAAACATAGATCCTCATAGGTTGCATTTGAACTTAGGGTTTTAGTTCATAGATTTGCATAAAACCCTTCAATAGTAGAAAACATAGATCCTCATAGGTTGCGACGCGAACAACTTCATTTGGTGCCGCAGACCTTTAACTTTGGTCGATGGACATTGGAACTCATCGCGTCTACGCGCCGCGGCCTTGACACTTCGGCGTCGCGGAGACAGGGAATCAGCAAGGACAACAACTCGTAATATATAAATTTCTTTTACGTATTTTGCAATTTTTAATATGTTTGTTAGTATCTTTCCAAATTGTGAATGCTGCACCAACTGGTGGAGTTGCTTATTGTAAGTGTGGGGTCACCATACCCCTACACTCGTGTTATGCCAGCGTGTTTTCTGCTGTGCCCCGACTCCCGGATTTCATCGTGAATGACGTGAACAATCAACTCTGCTACAAATGGTCCCGACAATCGAGCAGTCAACCGTCTAAGGGGTAACTCTTTCTCCTTTGTTTTGAAATAAATTTTTTGTACAACGGGGACGTTGTATGGTTTTAAGTGTGGGGTGTGGATGGTTGAAAGAGTGTTTTCAAATTTTTGCGGGAAATGACCAATTTTCAAAATTTTTAGCAATTTTTAATAGATTGTAATTTTGAAACGAATAGTTTTGAATGTTATAGCAGTGGTATTTTTCAATAAATACTATTTAGTTATTATCATGCTGTTGGTGTAGTCAAATAAGTTGGGTTTTAGGAGTTAGATGATTGGAATATTTTAGGATTGGAATTTAGGAGGGAACTGTCAATCAGTGGCCTTTGTTGTTCGAGCTGCTAGGTCCGAAAACGGTGGCCTCGAAGAGGCACTTATGCACCTTACCACCTAAGATCGTCTGGTTTGGGATGGTATTTCTGAATGCTCGTTACACGGACAACATCGAAACTCATGGATAGTTCCTTAACGGCCTTTAGAATCTGAATGAGTATCTACACTCTTTTGTCGACAGAAAATTTGTAATCAAGGGTTCTCAAGAGAGTCGTGAATTCCAAAGGATATTATGGTTATGTTTGCAAAGACTATTTCACTCTAACTCTGGAAACAATAAGCTTTAAAATTGAACACGGTCAAAAATGTTTAAGTCTTAGTTAAAATCTGTTAAAAACTCTCTTACTTGGGGACAAGCAATGCACAAGTGTGGGGTGTTTGACAACGCCTAGTAATATCAAGTATTCTAGACGTTGTTTAGCCGTGTTTTAATTAATTTATCCTTATTAATTGGCTAATATCACTTACTTTTGTGCCAAAGTGCTTGGAAATAGTTTTAGTGTAAATGCAGGGGTTTTAGTGTAATTCTAGAAAAGTTACAGAGCAAAACAGACAATGAAGATGTGCAAGAAATATTAGCGACGCTAATATATAATATTAGCGACGCTAATATGCCAAAAGGTGGGAAATCTTCGTTTTCAAGTTCAGTCGCACGAAGAAAGTTCTGGAAGCTGACATTAGCGACGCTAATTTATACATTAGCGATGCTAATGTCCAAAAAAGATAAAACCTTCGTTTTTGAATTTTAAACTTCAAGATTTCGGGATAAGGCGACACGCGCGACGCGGGAAGAACTTGGCCGTGGCGCGGAAACCCTAATTTCGTACCATTAGAAATATCGGAGTCCCGTCTGACTTTTATAGCATCCCGAGACGCGAAGGAGGGATCCGAAGGCACAATTTCGTCAGTTTTTCAGTGGGAATCAGTCTTTTGGTTAGTAATTTAGTTTTTCTCTTGTTTTATCAACTCGGTATTGAGGTGTTCCGCAATCAGGATCTCCGTCGATTACTCGATGTTCGTTTATATTTGTAGTTTCTGATTTCAGTAGTGAATAGTTGGTAGTAGATCTGGATTTGATTGTTTGAATGTTAGTTTGATTTGGATTTATAAAAGTTAATCATTCGGTTTGATGTTTATTTGTGTTTTTCGGTATTGTTTCTATTGAATGCTTGTTTGGATGTTTTGGGATTGGCATTGCTTTTGATTTTTCTGGAATTTACTTCTAGAATCAGTAAGTAATCTTAGTTTGGAACTTAGTTTAGTTTAGTTCATGCTTGATTTTGATTTTCGCAATTGTTTTGATATTGTGTTTTTGTGTTGGTTTTTGTGAAAGTAGAAACAATACCGCTGACTGTAGAGTGACACTACAGTTGGTATACTGTCGTTCTATCTTGACCACCAAACTCCCACAAATCGACCCTTACTACCGCTGTACTAGTGTGTGTGAGGTTTTTTTTATTTTTGACCGCACGATGACCTAGGCGTGTCACACCCACCTCGTGATGTTGTGTAGTAGAACTCCTCTTTGGGAGGAATAGGCTGATGGTCGCTTGGTCGGGGCAGCTCTGGGTCCTGTTTGGAATGAAATTAAAATGATAACCTAGAATACTAGGACAAACTTATATAACAAACAAGTCACAATTTATTATATTAATATATTAGTACATATAAACAAGATTTCATACTATATAAGTATATGAATATATTTATTTCTAGTCGGGAACAACTCAACTAAAAGAATATTTTGGAACACAATTCCACGTGAGTTGTTAACAAACTGATAAATACTCACATATTCCAATATCCAATGCACACATATATCCATTCTTTCCAACATTTAAAAATATAAATAAAAGTATTCTTTACTACATTTAAACTGAAAATTTCCTACAATTTTGAAAAAGAGCCTTGTAGATTCATATTTGGGATATCCATCTAATGTCGGCCGCACGTATGTACTTGATTTTTATTGGGTGTTTGGACTTACACGTTCCATGTGTACAAATTCAAAATAACCCTAGGTTTGAGTTCATCTCCACTTGAACTACCAAAGGGTATTAAGTATTTTCCAGAAATAAAATTATCTTACTTTGCCAACAATCTGTATCATCTAAAATCTACAAAAAAGTAATATTAGCCATCAATGAAATGCGATAATCTTAGACACAAAAAATGTTTACACTCTGCCAAAATCTCTGAAAATGCCAAATCTCATACTTAAATTGTCGTGTACATTACAAAATCTTGTAATAATTACCTTGAAACGAGACTTTTCAAACAGTCTTGATGTTTTACATGGTACACATGAGCATAGAATAACATTACAAATATTAAATGTTGAAGAGAAATTTTAGAATTCATTTTTTCGGTATCGAAAAAACAAGACGGTTCAATATTTTATACACCATACCATGGGGTCGATAGTTTTTCACAGCCCTTCAGGAATTTTGGTAGGCCACACGGATTTTTGTAGGTCATGGTCTAGAAAATTTTGGTTATTTTGGTATGTGCTTTTTTTGTATACTTTTTGTGGAAAAACCTTATATAAATAACCTAATTTGTCTCTTTATCTTACACTGAAGTCTTTGTTTTCTCAATAATTTTGATTATTTGTGTTTAATATATTTTTTGGATTAGGTGTCTAAACCATGACTATAATTTAGAAATATACTTAATTGACAGTAGCACAGTCCTTTTGGGTTGCCCTCAAAACCTAGCAGAGGACAAGATAACTTAAAAAGAGAGAGAAATATGATTTATTAATATATTATGAGAATAATATATTAATTAAAAATCATAATATTTAATTAATAATTTATCATAAATTAATTGAAACTAATTGGATTAATTAAAAGTGCAGGGGCTGAATTCTAATTGTTCAATAGTTGAGCAATAGTCAATTAGGGTTGCCTATATGGGTTTGGATGAAATTAAGGCCTAAGGCCTTATGGGTTTCGCATTCCTTAAT
The DNA here is from genome assembly GCA_023525715.1 of Cichorium intybus. Lineage (NCBI taxonomy): Eukaryota > Viridiplantae > Streptophyta > Magnoliopsida > Asterales > Asteraceae > Cichorium > Cichorium intybus. The sequence continues at coordinate 95,668,665 of CM042014.1, forward strand.
GAGTATTGGCATTATTTATGGCAGTGATAAGTAGATTCAGTTATATGATAAAAGTCTTATCATATCAGGATCTTAAATAAGGCAATTATACTCCTTATTGCTTATTACCTGGAGACTATAATTAAGGCCTCCTCCACACCTCATAAGCCACGAAATTGTAAGGGTTTCTACCCTTCTCCTCTTTATTTTCTTGCTTGCTTGGTTCTGGGTGTGAGCCATTAGAGGCACGACACTGGTGGTGCTTGCTTCCAAAGCCTTGAAGGTATGAAATTCTAAATTGTTTTTAGAATATAATTTTTTTTAATTATATACCTTTAGTTCTTAGTTATAGATTCAATTGAGAAAACATAGATTCTTATTAGGGTGCATGTGAACCTAACATTTTAAGCTCATAGTTTGAATAAAACCCATCAGTGGTATTAGAGTTAGATCTGTTTTCTGTTGAATAGTTGTAATAGAAGAATTGTTATTAGGGTTTATTGGATTTAAACCTTGTCCTCAAGGTGTCGACTTCTAGCTAGGGTTTTAGAAACCCTAGCCTCCACCCACCCTTATTTTCGAAAATAAAGAGGTGCCTCTTTAGGGTTTTTCTATTTCTGGTAAATGTTCTTATTTAATACTTGGAAACCCTTGACCCTTATTTTGGATAACTTAGTGGGCAAGGAATAGGATTAAATTAAATTGTTTAATTTGTTAATCCTTATGTGATTTAATTAATTTAATTAATTGTTAATTAAAAGACAACCATTAAATCACTTTAGGTTTAATTTTAATTTTAATTAAAATTGTTTTTAATTTCAAAAATTTAAAGGATAAACCTAAATATTTTAAAATGTTTAAAATACATCTTATATATATTATTATTAAAGGTTAATATTTATATGTATAAGATTAAGTCGCTCAAATCGCTAGTATGCCTCATTCACGAAACTGGTCTATAAGGGGGTATAAGGAAACTGCCTCTAAAATGGCAGTTGAATGGGTGTCCACTCTCACCCACCGCTTCCTTGATCAGTTGAGTGTCGTTAGCAGAACAGATTTGATAGGACAAACCTAATCTCATTAAAATTATAATTCTATTAGACAAAAGTAGTAGAACCCTAATCACAATCTAGTTACTTTAGGAAAATGTGAATAGTATGCTAACCCATGAAGTCACACATTACACTTTATGAATCGTTAGTGGAGCTCGTGTGGTTAACCGGCACACTAATAGGGATTCATAAAGAGTGGTAATGGGTATGTCATAAATTTGTCATTGTTGATGGAGCTCGTGTGGTTAACCGGCACATCAATGTGAGATGATAAATGACATCGAGGTTACCAAGAGATTTGCATGGTTATTGACATCTTATTTGTGATCCTCGGCATCCCAGTCACAAATAGAAGAGCATAATCCGAGATTAAAACATGTCATTGACTTCGATCAATGAATCTCATAGATCTAGGAATTTCTTGGAGATTGAAATTGATAAAAGTATATCTACCTTAATGACCATTATGTTGTGATTACGATATCCTTCTTCACACCAAAGTTGGGGCATTTTGGGTCCTAGCCTTATTAAATAATCATTGGGTAATTATTAAATGGGATTAAATTAAATTAGTAAATTCTGATTTTATAGTTGTTTGAAGCCAGCGTCAACTCTCCTACTCCTCCTCCAACACCCATTTCTGAGAGTTTCAGAAAGTATCTGTTAAATATGGTAAGGCTAACTAGCCTGAACTATGTAGAATTGCTTCACAAATGGAGAATGGTTCTCAGTTTTGCTGGCAAGCCATATCTGATTGAGTGTCTGCTTCCTGAAGCATGGCATCACACAACATCTTTATGATGAGCATGACTTCTTGATTGATGAATCCAAGGAAGTTCATTACCTTATGTTGTTGACAATTGACCCCGAGTTCCGCAAGGATTTAGAATTCCTGGGGCCATATGAGTTAGGACGACTGGTTGAGGAAAAGTTCCGAGAACCGGTTGAAAAAGAACGAACTAGGATCTTCAAATAGCTTGAAGTGTGCAAGCTGGAAGAAGTAGCATCGGTCCGCATGTTCTCATGATTGAGGGACACATAGGAGAACTGTATAAACTTGGTCACCCCATTAATCGGGAGTTGAGCATTAACTCAACTTGCTGACTAGCCAGTAGCATATGTTCATCTAGATCTACTGGAAAAGGAACCAGGACAACACTATCATGGAAATGCATTAAATGTTGACTCTGTGAGAGTCGTTCATAGAGATGCATAGTTCCACTGAGCCAACTACTTCGGGATTGAGTCCGGAGATGAGATACATCGAGAAACGATCCAGATCGTCTGGACCATTCTAAGATGTCTCTAACTGGAAATCCATAGGGTAGGATACAGTCACATAAAGATTGGAGAATGCTCCAAAGCCGAATCGTTTGGCAACTCGGATATGTCTAAAACTCAAAACTCCCGATCCTTAATTCCTTGATACAGAATGTGATAGTCACATTTGCCTTGTATGCAAGGACTAAAAAGGGTGCGGGACATTGACGCGTAGGAGCATATTCAGATTAGCTCTCGAGCTCATGCGGTTTTGAAGTTTAGTTACATATTTGATTTTGTTATTAGCTTGTAGATGCATATGACATAGTTATCATATAGTACATTGTTCGAGGATTTCTTGATTTAATAAAATGTCGATTTTCTTTAAATTATCCTTGAAATGTTATATGATTGTGTCGATTGCATAGTAATAACTTAAATGTTGATGCATCCAAAGTGTGTCGGATTTATAAATTGTGTTTTTCTATGATTGTTAAAGTAAACATTTTATAAGAATCACTTCAACCAAAGGTCCAGGTGGACAAGACATTGGAATCATTTGACTTGGAGTCATGTTGCAAGAAATGTATCGCCCAAAGATCCAATGGATAGGATTTTGGAATCGGTTGACTTAGAGTCAAACAAAGAATGCATGTCTTGAACAAATTAAAAAAGTCATAAATTTACATGGAGATGTAAAAGACATTAACATTACGAGTAATGGACACATTAGTGAATTGCTCGAATCTACAAATAAAAAACATAATTAATTATACTTCACAATATTTGCCAAACAATATGACAAATATGACGTCACTTATCAGAATATGTGATTGGTTGAAACCTTGAACAGTTCAAGGACTTCAAAGAAGTATAAAGATCAACATAGTCTGAGTGAAAAACATAAACTGAGAAAATGTTTCACAGTTCATCCTCTTCCAAGAACATTAATTGTTAGAATGTGTCTTAGGGAAGAAGATTAAGCATTGGTCGAAATAGTTCGATCCGCGATGTATTAGATAGAATTCCAATTAGCTCTTGATAAACTAAATGTTCAACCAGTCAGACCACACAACGATATTTCAACCACATCTTACACTAAGTAGGTTGCTCAGTAACCGGCTGAAATGTTAAATAGGGTTCGTCCCACTTGTACAAAGAGAGTCCAGGGTCATGTAGCGTTCGTCCGAACCTCATGACTGGCCTAAACCTGATCAGCAATGTTATTTCATTGGCCTCCCCGCAAGTACCTTTGAAAGAAGAGCCCTTTTAGAAAGGACTCACATTCAAAGGAAACAGTGGGAGTAAGAATGATCCTGAAGGTGTTCAAGGATTAGCCAAGTAAAGAGCCTCTAGTCATCACTGAAGCTTGACCAGGGATCAGATTCCTGTTAAACCTAACATACTCTATTCTTCACAGACTAGTAGTATTAGTCACCATCATAAAGTGTTATGATCTGGGTGACGTACCGATTAGTGGTAAAACACTAAGATTGGTACGGATAAGCAATCCTACTACTTGGAAGCATTGGTGAGCCCGGTTACTACCAAATAAGAGAACCTGAGGGTGAGACTGAATCTATATGATAATTTGACTGATGTTACACCTGGCTTGACAACCAGTAGGAGTAACTGAATCATCAAAAGAAGACAACATAGATAGAATTGTACATACATTCTGAGCAAGAATGAGTTGAGTGAAGCAAAACTCAGAGTCATATGATTGATTTTGAGATAAACGCTCTCAATAGAACTGAAACAAATCTGAAAGGATATTATTTGCTAAACTACCCTTTATGAGTCGTTAGTGGAGCATGTGTGGATTACCGTCAAACTAATAGGGATTCATAAAGAGCATGCCAATACAAAATGTACATAGCCTTGAGATTCATCTCACGGACACCTCGCAAGAAAGGATATTTGGATTCTCAAAATTTGCCAAATTTTTGGATTTTACGAATAAGCTAAAGGAGTCCTCTAATCATGTCAGAAAGGTTTGGATTTTATGATAGTCTAAAAGAGTCCTATAACCGTGTCAAAGCCAGTGGGAGTGTCGTTGTGATCTGTCTATCAATGTATGTTAGTTACATACCATTTCTAGGAAATGTATCTTATCATTACAAAGTGTAATGACTTGCGATTAAGAGATTACTCGATATGAGAAGTCCAAAACAGATACAACATACTCAGGTGGTCATAAGCATCTATAAGATAGATGACATCATCACTTTAGACCCTGCCATTGTAAGTGTGTTCTTGATAAGATTCAAGATGCATGACTTTAGGGAAAGAGTTTCTTGTCATTACAAAGTGTAATGAACGGGCATGATCTAAAAGAGATACAAGATATTCACGTAGTTACAAACATCTATCATATAGATGAAATCGTCGGTATAGTCCTAGCCATTATGAGTATGATCTTGATAAGATTCAAGATGCATGGGAAAGGGTTTCCGAAAGTCATGACACAGGGATTATAAAATCCTCAGATTCTGAAAGGGTTCGGAATAGAATTCATATGATCCTATGAGCTTCTACAAATAGGATAATCATAAGTGTCATGGACTTATCCCGATGACTTAATGCTTAGAGCATGGTAAGTTAGATTCAGGATACAACATGGATGAGTATACTGGACGAATTATTTGAACACATGTGAGAAATCATTGAGAAATGATTGCGATAATTGTAATAATAATTTGAAAGGAGTTTCAAATATGTAATTATTTACATCAGTATGTGGTGCTAAAGGACTTCATGGTTAAATAGTTTCATTGGTACATTAATGGAGCGCGTGTGGTTCACCGGCATATCATAACACCTTGAAGTCGTCTTAGAGTGCAGTCATCTCGAATAAAGATACCGAGAACCATGAGAAGTCACAATACACACCGCCATTTCCAGAATGGAATTAGGAGAGAGAAAGACAATATGACAAATTGAGAAATCATCCGAAAAGTGTCCGATCGGATTATCTGCAAAATAATGTGTATCAATGTAAGACATTTTGGATACATGGAAAGAGTGAAAGTCATATAGACATATAAATCTTAATTGAAAGTTTAATAGAAAGCAAGAAAAAAATATAACAATATTATAATAAGTCTGACTTGGTGATTACCTCGTCGAGACTTGGTAATTAGTAGGAGTAGCTGCCAGTCAGATCTTTATGTTTCGCTTTTGCATGTTTTACTTCACGAATAATTTGATTATTCAAAAGTCCACAGTCAATCATACTTTCAAAAGTAAGTTGTGAATTAAGACTGTCATGAATTGAATTGTAGGATTGTCTAAGGAGTTAAACATAGCAATGGTATTGCTGCAATGTTCATGAGTACTTAGAAATAGAGATTTGAGTATTGGACCAACCCGTGGTTAGAGAATTAATTCATGGATTATATCATGAGTAATTCTAAGATGATAATATCTTATGATCTTGAAACGGAGACATATGCGTTGAAATTTACAAGTCAGTTGTGCATTGATGATGCGTAAACGTATCAGTAACTCGATGTTATAAAACGTATTGTTGTGCGTGATTTGATGAGTAAAGGACACAAGCATATGAGTCGAAGTTTATTCGTTCCTTTTGCCCTAACAGGAAAAGCGATATATGTGGGCCCCTCGGTGATTTGGTGATTGACTGATAAGTGTTAGGCCTGGCCAGGACTGAATTGATGTGTTCAATTAGAAGTCCCATATCATCATAAATCAAAAATCAGGAAACATAGTATCAGACTGAGATTGATTTTGATCCATGTCTCAAGTCCGAGTGATATCTTGTAGAACGGAGGATCATATGATCACTTATCTTAGGACACAGAACTGACTGGGTCAGAGTTCGGCAACATGCTTTTGGAAGCTACAATTTGCTGGTCAATTTAGAAGCTATATTGAATTATAGTCATAGACTTATCCAAGTGGAAGACTGTTGGATTAGGTGTCTAAGCCATGACTATAATTTAGGAATATACTTGATTGACAGCAGCACAGTCCTTTTGGGTTTCCCTCAAAACCTAGCAGAGGACAAGATAACTTAAAGAGAGAGAGAGAGAGAGAAATATGATTTATTAATATATTATGAGAATAATATATTAATTAGAAATCATAATATTTAACTAATAATTGATCAAAAAGTAATTGAAATTAATTTTGGGATTAATTAAAAGTACAAGGGCGGAATTGTAATTTTTCAATAGTTGAGCAATAGACAATTAAGGTTGCCTATATGGGTTTGGACGAAATTAAGGCCTAAGGCCTTATGGGTTTCACATTCCTTAATGGGTACTGGCATTATTTATGATAGTGATAAGTAGATTAAGTTATATGATAGAAGTCTTATCATATCAGGATCTTAAATAAGGCAGTTATACTCCTTATTGTTTATCACCTTGAGACTATAAATAAAGGCCTCCTCCACCCCTCATAAGCCACGAAATTGTAAGGGTTTCTACCCTTCTCCTCTCTTATTTTCTTGCATGCTTGGTTCTGGGTGTGAACCATTAGAGGCACAACACTTGTGGTGCTTCCTTCCAAAGCCTTGAAGGTATGAAATTCTAAATTGTTTTTAGAATATAATTTTTTTAATTATATACATTTAGTTCTTAGTTATAGATTCAATTGAGAAAACATATATCCTTATTATGGTGCATGTGAACTTAAGATTTTAAACTCATAGTTTGCATAAAACCCGTCAATATTAATACTTACAAAATTGTTATTTTGGTTACTAAATTTTAAAATAATAAATTATCGTGATCTGTTTGGTATTCAAATGAATTCGAACTTATATACATTATATTTTAGTTAGTTTTTAATTCCTTTTTTATGAAGTTTATTCTCCAAAAGATATTCTACGAATAAAAAATTAAACATGCTTATTTTTCCTTCTACGGATATAATATTTTGAAGACTGATTTGATTATAAATAATCTCATCCGCTAGCAACATTTATGATGTAATACTTATTATTTTATAATTTTATAATTTTACAATGATTATTAACAAAATAAAATTATTAAGTAATGATTATATTTATTTTAAGAAAAAAAAATTCAAGTAAGGGTGATTCTATCCGCACCCCCTAAAAAGCAAATTACACACAAATTAATATGTGTACCCTCACACAAATGTATGTGTTGGGGGTATGTATACGTATTAGTATGATTGATTGTAAAATTACCTTGCTACTCTTTCTTTATCATTCTTCTATTCTTCTTTCTTATATATAATTGGTAACCTATCTCCTCCAGTGTCATTTTACCAAACTTTCTAGAATTTCTTTGTTTCACTTTCTCTCTCTCTCTCTCTCTCTCTCTCTCTCTCTCTCTATATATATATATATATATATATATATATATATATATATATATATATATATATATATATATATATATATATATATATATATATATATTCTTGCGATAATCCAATCTATCCCCACCCCAGCAATCTCTATTCACAAGGTTACATTCACCCATAAACACACAATAACAGCTTGATGGCTAGCCACCATGCAAAAGATACATTGCCACTAAAACTTTCCTCACTATCGACTACCACTCCTCACATGTTAGTTGTGGTGACGCCTTGTGCTGCTTGCAAGATCTTAAGAAGAAGATGTGCAGAAACATGCATCTTGGCACCTCACTTTCCTCCCAATGAACCTCTCAAGTTCATTATGGCTCATCGTGTTTTTGGTGCAAGCAACATAATCAAGTTCTTATTGGTAAGGAAATTATAGATATAACTTTCCACTAGTGCTCTGTAAGGAATTTCATTGACACCTTATGGAATCATCATTTGCGTTCATTTTATTATAAATGGTATTTTGAATGTCTTAATGTATGACAAAAGATTTTAATTTAATCACACCACTTGTCTAGTATTATTTTTTGTTAAAAAACTTAATTTAGTTGGCATTTCGGTAAATCAAAGTTATAAATATTAATAAAATAACTAAAATATCTTAATATTCAAAATCTAACAATTATTGGAATGCCAAATATGAAAACAAAAATTAGAAAAGCAAAATATAGTGTTACATATGCTTTAATTCCATCACAGTTTCATGATTGAAAAATAACAAAAATACATTTGGTAACCAATACTTAAAATATCATATGAATAACACAATTAACAAATAGAGAATGCAAGAATTAATATTGGTCAAATCGAAAATGCTTAATTGGGAACCATAAATCAATAGGCTATTTGTTAAAACGTCAGTCGCGGAAGGACATTTCTGTGGTCTGTTAATGAGCACTCTGCTTTCAAATTAGTCTTTTTTAAAAGCTAAATGCTTTTTCAGCACTTCCCATGCTTCCATTTAGATTGGAAAAATATTTGGCGCCATAAATAGAGAAAATGAGTCTTAAGTGCTTAACTATCCGGCCAAACCACAACAAGCTATTTCTTAAAACGTCAGTCGCGAATGGACATTTCTATAGTGTGCTTATGAGTTCGCTACCTTCAAACTCTTTAAAAGTTTAGTCTTTTTAAAATCTAAATGTTTTTCGATACACGTCCCATACTTCAACTTATCCACTAACATGGTTCCGAAAGTTATAAAATTTGAGAAAAAGCTAGCGTTAGTCCGCTTCACTTGTCTTTTCTTTTGTATTTGACCTTGTCGTGTGTCTTAATTACCAAACACGCCGTATGACTTTTCAAAGAAATTGCATATATTTCTATCAACAGTGTTTTATCTAAGTATAATTTCACTACAAGAATAAACAGGGGTAATAGCTACCAAAAATAGTGACCAACCAAATTCCGTCAGTAACTAGCTACGGCTTTCTGACGGAAAAGTGACGAAATTTCCAACCCTAATATCAACTACGAAATACCGACGGTTTAGTGACGAAAATCAACGTGGTAGGTAATCCGTCACACGTAAACAACCGATAACCAACCGAATAGTGACCATAACGTTATTTCGTAGGTATTCTATCGGAGTTGCCTACGGAATAGTGACCGACTTTTTTATTTTTTTAATTTTTCGAGGCCTAAACGTTGTTTTTTATGCTTCATTTTTTTAACATTTTTATTATACATCAATTACTTCATTTTCTCCAAATTGTACACAATATTTATATATGTACAAACGTACACGTTCAAAGGAAATTACTCGTTTATTCCTTTAATATTATAATTTGTATAACTACATATTGTTTTCAATAGAGCGACACACGTATGCACATATGCAGTCACTAACTTGAAAAACATGAATCGGTAGATATTCGGTAGGTAAAGCTTCCCGTCGTAATTCAGTCACTAACTTGAAAAACATGAATCAGTAGATATTCGGTAGGTAATACTTCTCGTGGGTATTCCGTAGCTAAAGTCGACAAAACAAACCCCGTAGGCATTTTGTCCAAGATTACCGACGCTGTTATCCCGTCGCTATTCTGTCATTGAGTCGTCGGAAATCGGTAGGTAAAACTTTCCCACCAGGGTTTTTCCTCCTTTCCAATTCCGTCAGAAAACCGTCGGTAAACTCAGATAGCTACTGAATAGCTACCAAAATCGTCGTCAGTATTACCCTAGTATTCTAGTAGTGTTTTTTAAAATTCGTAATAATAGTTCAACGCTTAATTAGCATATAGTTTTATAGAGATATTTAAAAAATAACCACATAATTATTCAGAATTAAAGTAGATTATCAATCTTTGGATTTACTGAAATGTCCATCACTAGAAAATTTGCATTTCAGACTAAACTGATATCACATGATATCGCTAGACTACGTCCGTCACAAGAAAAACTGCATTTCCAACTAAACTGATATCACATGATATCGCTAGACTGTAGACTTTTGCTATTTCTATAAAATAACATATTGTTTATGAAAAAATGGTAAAAGATACAATTATTACACCTCTATAGTATCAGATTAATCTTTACTTCATTTCAATTAATATTCAGGAATTACCACAATCTCAAAGAGCTGATGCAGTTAGTAGCATGGTGTACGAAGCTAATGCAAGAATCAGAGACCCAGTATATGGAAGTGCCGGTGCCATTTTTCAACTACAAAACCAAGTGAAGGAACTTCAAGCACAACTAGCCAAAGCTCAAGCCGAAGTATTCAATATTCAGTGCCAACATGCAGCTTTGTTTTGCATTGAAACGGACAACTCTCCTCAAACATCATCCCAACAGTCATTCGACGGATTTATAACCAGTTCCGATGAAAGCTTTCAAAGCAGTAACCCTACTTTCTATCTTGATCAAGAATCAATATGGGACACTATTTGGGCATAAACCTACTAATTTTGGATATCATCTGTTAACTCCACAGTTTAAACTATTGCAAAAGGAGAGAATATACAATATTACGAGTTGAGATTGATGCTAAGACACTTAACTTACGACAAACCGAGAGAGGAAACTAAGTTAATATGGAATATGTATACTTCTATGATAAATCAAATTAAACCGAAAGACAGAAAATTTATGCATAAAGTCATAAACTCGATTAAATATTTCGTCATAGGTATATATGGATGCAACTCTGGTAATTAATGAGAATAAAAGATGCCGGGTCTAAAACTAATGATCATTATTTATTTTATGCGATTGACTTGTGTATTGTTTTGTTCACGCTTTTAGTGAATTTGTTTATTTGCTGTATTCAAATTGTGTTATTGTTTTATAATTGAAAGGTACATTTTAAACATTTAATAGAACATCAAAATTTCTTGATTAAATTATATATCGATCAAAGTTATACAATTAATAATAGAAAGTGTTGCATCATATTGAATTGAATTCAATCTTTCTGGTCTCCAAAATGTATTGATAACCATTGATGTTTGGTTGGGTTCCCTTTACAAAGGGTTATTTGACTCTTGTTTTCATTTGCATAAATGCTGCGGACCATAGTTATCCACGTTACATAGTATCAAAAACCAAATTTCTTATAAAAAATTTAATAAATTTCTTGGTACTTCTGGAAAATATAACGGCCAAATGACAAATTTAAGTAATATTTTTAAACGATTTTTGATAAACTAGCTGAAAATTTAGCTGATAGCCGAAAAGCTAGTTGATAGTTGATAAAATAGTTGGTCGCTGCTAAGCTAACCGATAAAATGATGTTTGGTAAAAGCTAGCTGATGACCTAGTTGAGAAATTATAATACTGTTGGGGTTAGTTTTTTTGGGCCGAAGTGTTGTGATGATAGTTTCGAAGTCAGATCTGCGAAGGCAGCTGTCCCGACGATACTGAAGGTTGTACCTGCCAAATAGTTTATGATACGCTTTTTGGTGTATGATGACAGGTCGTACCTGACTGTCAATGCATTCGATTGACTAGTACTATATGCGTTTTAGTGGAGATTGTGTCTGTACCTTTATTATGTTATTAATGTACTTTTTGTCCCCTTGATTCCATATAAATATCAAGGGAGATACCGGGTCGAATGTAAGCGAGAGAGTGCTTAAGCAAGAAAGCATGAGAGTAAGAGCTCGAGAATTATTATTTTGTATTCACTCATACTTTCTAACCAAAGCATTCGAAACATTGTTTACCGAAACCTATCCTATATAATTGCTTGTCTAAATTGCTTATTTGATTAATTGCTTCAATTTGCTATTTGATATCGAAATCTTGTCCTACCAAGTGGTATTAGAGTTGTACTTTGAAGATCTAGCGCTTATTTCAAGGAAACGATATCGATTTGACAACTTTTTGAAGATTTGTTCAAGTTTCAAGGATTGTTGGCGAGTCTCTCATGAATTTTGGGAATCATATATATATATTTTTTCGTGTTACTGTTCATCATTTTGATTATGCTTATTATCTTGTTCATCTCTTGGATTAGATCTTGAATTTATCTTTCATGCCCCAATCTAAGTTTTCGAGATCTGACTAATCATTTAGACCAAATACATCAAATTGTTGATTCATTGTGGTCATCTATCTAGATCCGATAACAAAACCCATTTTACCAATAGTTCATTACTCCAAATTAATTAGGCTACTACATTCACTTTTGTTACCGTTCATCAACATTCATATGATTATTCCAAATATTTCAATTGTTCATACAGCCCAAACACAAAATCAGTATCACATAATTTGTAACGCCCCAAATTCCAGAGTAACAATTTTCGTTTTAAAACGGTTCAAATACGTTAAACGGGTTGTCAAATACAACCATCCGAATTAAAACTTAATATTTAAAACACATAAATTTGTGTTTATCAAAAAAATTTGCAAACATTATCCGGCAGAAGACTTGGTTACCAAAACCTCAGATACGGGTCAGTCGCGCCGTGTTCCAAGCTCAAGCTAACAAATACATGAAAAACAGTTATGGTGAAAAAGTAAGCACAAAGCTTAGGGGCTGTTTGATAGTTGCTGACTGAGTCATATCTGATTGAATTAGAGGTCTGACTAAATTAGAAGCTCTGACTGAGTCTATCACTGACTGAAACCATGTTGTTTGATTATGTATCTGACTGGCTTTGCTGAATGATGAAAATGACGATATTACCTTTCTGTTAAATCTTGTGTTGGATGTTATCTTTTCTACTGTCTTGTAAACACCATTCTAATCTTTGACCAAAAATGCATTTGCTTAGAAGATAATTAATTATATTTGACTTCATTGGCAGCCACTAAATTAAGAAAAATTACAAATGAGACATCTTTTGAATAGTAACAGTGATAGTAAGTTGGAATTTACCATCTAATGCTTACCAAATGGTACACAAACCTCTTACAACCTGAGAGGTTATTTAAGAGGATGTTACACTTTTTCTTATCAACAAATTGTTTGACAACACTAGTTTGGTTGTTAGCAAAACTTTTGACAACAGCATGTTTTAACAACACAAATTTGGTTCAACAATAAACAACGACAAAGAAGCTAAAATCACTATTCAAAATGTTTGAAATACCAACACCTACAAGGCTCATGAAACTAGTGACAAGCAAAATGTTACCATACCAAAAATTCAACAAAATATTCATGATGTCTAAAAGGTTAAGAAACCCAAATAACAAAAAAACAAGATATAAGGAAAAGCAAGAATCATACCCTTTTATTTCATCAAAAAAGACAGAACGCGGAACACAACAGATTACAACTTTCGAAAGAATGGTTTCTTATGGCATGTCACATAACTAATTGAGAATTGATCCTTCATACATGTGATAAATCAAACGGCATCCTTTAATCAATTTAAAGAATTTGTGCGGAAATGGGCGAGGGCCACCGTAGAGGGTTTCTGTAACTGACAATGAAGGGAGAAACAGAGTGAGGAGGAAGTCGCACGTCAAGGGAGGAACTGCCTTTCGCTTAAAATCGAACAGATTTGGAATCTATGGAGAGGTCTGGGACTCAGGCGGCTTGAAATCGAACAGATTTGGAATCAAATACTTACCGACGACGGAGGTGGCTTTGGACGTTGACGACTCAGGCGCTGGCTGGAGGCAAGATCGCAGGCTGGTTCGACGGTAGAAGGAGGGTGGGGAGAAGCTGATTACGTGAAGAGATATACGTAGGGTTGATTTTAGAGTCAGAGGAACGGGAAGGGAAGGGCAAAAGGGAATGCACATGATTTTTTGTAGTCAGCGATATGTATTAACTGACCGAGTAAGAGCTAGGGACCCGGTAAGATGTTAATTTTTTGAGTTATCAAACAGTTTGACTCGGATCGAGTCAGACATTATCTCTTACTGGACCAATAAGAGGTAAATCAAACACAGTCTTAGTGAGTTCTCCAAAATACCACAAGATTAATTACATAATCACAATCGTAAAAGGTCCCCGAACAACCTAGCTCTTGGGCTTGCCCCAATCCACCTCGGTTAAGAACTCACGAGCTTGCCTCATTCCGTCCGTCAGCGAGTCAACTCATTTTGTGATCTTCTGGTGCCCATGTATGACCGGTCATGCATCGTCCCTTGCCATGCAGAAACCCTCGGATCGATCAAATCATTCTTCAGTCGTCAGAACGAACCTGACGACTGTCATATATAAGCACAACAGCCTAAGCATACACCCTAACCCTCCGGGTTATCAACTCAACAGTTAAATAACGTATGGCACGCCTAGCTACCATGCATTACTACACACATCAATTAATTTACATACGTATGTAACTTCATCTATAGTATAGTGAGAAGATTTACCTGATCCGCAACTGCAAGCTAAACAGCACTCCACGTGAATGTGCTAAGATCCCGACAATACGAACTCCCTAATAAGGGCAAACTTCACTTAGAACTTCCTAAACCCCAAACAGGGTAAACCTCTAAAACCGGTTCCCCTAACCCTCAAGTTTGACCAAAAGTCAAACTTGTTAAAAAGTCACCAGTCAAAGGTCAAAGTTAAAGTCAATGGTCAACGGGTAGTTAGCGCCGCTATCTCCCCAAGATAGCGTCGCTAATTATGAATAGTCTCAAAAATCCATTAAGCTCTTAATCTATTCAACCAAGGTCTCAAACCTTCCAAACAGTCCATAGGTCCATAAAAATCCTAACTTTTGGTTCAATCATAGCCATGCAAGCTCATGAAAAAAATCCAAGTCTAAAATGGTCCAAAACTCAACAAAATCACCAAAGAGAGTATGGTTTACTCTATAAACCAACTTAATGGCTCCAAATGAGGACTTAAGGCATAAAGTTTTGAACTTTATCCTTACCAACCAAAGACAACACTAAAAAGGGACCATTACTCCATTTGAATACATAAAGTCCCACTTAAATCACAAGGAGAACCTTAAAAAGTATAAAAGGTGGGAGCTTTACTCAAAATGGTCTAGAAACAAGGAGCTTTAGCTGATTTCCACTCGAACAATGCCTTCTAACAACATCATGCATCCTCTAGCAACATTATCTCTTCAAGAGCACCTTCCAAAGAGACCAAATGAGCCAAAAAAAAAATCTAAGGGAGCTAAAGAGAAGAGAAAAATGACATTGGGGGCTAAAAGGATGCAAATGACAGCTGCCCTAAGGTTCCCCACCCTCAAATATTGCCTAAACATCAAAATCTAGGGTTTTGGCCCAATAACAGTAGTTAGCGCCGCTAACTCTTAAGTTGGCGCTACTAACTAAGATCATGCCAACCCACCACCAAGCAACATTAGCAACGCTATTACCCATCATTAGCGACTCTATTCACATGGTTAGCGGCGCTGACCTTCCTGTTAGCGTCGGTAACCCCCTTTTTCAGCATGACAAACTTTTGATTCTTTTAAACTTGAACTTTGGACTTTTCAGGATTATGGTCTTACAACTCTCCCTACTTAACGGGATTTCGTCCCCGAAATCTTTCTTTACATACCCTAACCATGTTCCTACACCTCAAACCAATCAATGGTCAATATAATCCTTACATGCCCGAAATTCCGATACCAGGAAGACTTCACCACAAAATCTCGAAGAATCACAAACACCTGATGATGACTCCTTCATACCAAAACCCACACCCCGATGCTCAAGAACCACATTGACTGCCACGTGCCTAATCTATGACGATCTATAGACTTCAGATACTCACCTTCAGAGTATCTTACCAATCCCCATGGCTAATAATTTTAACCTTCACTGTCTTAGAAGACACTTAAATGCATACGCCAGATAAACTACTCATGCAACATCAACTACTGATCTAACAGCCCACAAGCACTCTGTCTAAGAGTAATCACACAACCACGATCCAAACACATGGTACATCATGCATGCACAGCCCATCAGGTTATCCCAACACTCATCATCACACATGGAATCACAGGTTCCTCGTTTTGTTTAACATATTAACTACTTTGGAGATTGTAGTTGTCTGAAAGGTTCCTGGGGTTGGTAGTTGAAGAAGCTTGGAAAATTGAGACTTGCCCATGCTGATTGCCTTGCTGCCAGTAGATGGAATATCTAGATCGAATGTTAGAGTATCGTTTGAGGTGTTGATATGGACAGCGTTGTGAGCCCTATTGAACCAAACACGAGGAACCCTAGGGGTTCATGGTACGAGCATACCCAAGAGGGAAATACTGAAGACAAATTACTAGCATAGCCAATTCAAAAGAGCAGGCTTCAAGACCTAGGTTGGCGATGAAGTTGGCCGACATTCGCTTGAGATCTGGAACATAATCAACTTCTTCCAGGGAAAACGAGATGGCATATTGAGACGTGGTGATTAAGTTCAAGGTTTTTGTAGAGAGATATATGTTTTCAGGAGAAAGAAAATGGAAGTAGATGAAGAAATCGTTGTGGAATGTCGTATTTATAGGTGAATGATGAATGGTGAGAAAAAACGACATTTAATGCACTTGCACTATCAACTATTTAGAGAAGAACACTTCATCGGATACAGTGAAAGACATTCCCTTTTGAGGTGTCTATTATAGGCATTCCCGACTTTTCATATTTCGAGGGTCTGATTTATTATCTGTCAAATCATCATTTCAAAATTTTAAATTAGAATTCTTAGTGATCAAGAAAAGTGACTATTAATTGTGGGAAAAAGTAATATTTTTTTTAAATGACAGCAAGCAAGCAAGCTTTGGATCAAGGCTAAGAGAGAGTAACAAGCGAAGGGTGAAAATTTATGTGACCAGTACATAGAGAAGTATTTGAAAGTGTGAAGTTCTGCAAAATAGTAGTTGTACATAAATAAGACACATTAGAAGTAAAGCATAAAAACTTTGTTTGAAAATGGAAGTATGCAATGTTAGTGAAACTTGCCCTTATGAATGATGTTAACCCAAAAAGTTTAGAAACAATATTACGTAGGGTTTACCTGATTGATCATGGTGAATGCCATATTAAAATTCCTTTTAGTATAAGAATTTATTTGATTGATTAAGACCATAAGCATTTTGTCTTTTTGGAAGTCTGTCATTCATTCAGAACCTTTCATATGACAATGACTTACAAACATACTATTTGTACTGTGCCTAGTGAAAACATTCGTACTTCGCATTGAGTTGAAAATTCAAAGTATGATCAATGAAATTCCCAAAAGAAAAAATAGTTAGCAACACACTCTGATACCACTTGTAAGGTAATATTTTGATCAAGCAAACAGTAAAGAACTTCAAGAATGAAAAATCAAGAAACGATATGAGTATAACTAGTGTCGAGTGCTTAATCATAATGGCGAACGTATAAAATATAGAGCTCTTGATCAAGAACGATGATGAGCATCTAATTACGTTTTAGCCTTACACCGATCACAATCATTAACAAATAACTTAATACATATGGCTATTAATACAAAATATACTAGGCTAAAACCCTAGGATACAACCCACAAAATGAACAAACAGACTAACAATACTAACTTGCAACGAACCCTAAGAAGGCGTTAGCAATTTGTCAGCAGTTACATGTGCCTTCGGATAATCTTCAATACTTCGGATGAGTTGGTAACTTCGGAAGACAGGGGCAAAACTTCGGCATAACTCAAAAACCCAACCAATATTAATACTGACTACACCAAAATATGTTGATAACATTAAAATCACCAACATGTCTACTACAAATGGTTTTACACTATAAGGAAGATATTATATAAAAAAAAAATACAACAAGTAGACTTGCTTCAATTTATATTATATTTTAGATGCAATTTTCTATTATTTATCTAATTTGTTTTTTTAGTTTGAATTATGAAGTATGTTTCTTTATTGTTTTTTGATTTAAATTGTATATGTTTATTTATATTTGTTATTTACTTTTTTTAAAAATGTGAAGGGAGTGAGGGGTGAGGGTGACTATTTTCTATTTAGGATAGTGGAGGAAGAGTGAACGGAAGCTGATCTGGTGCTAGCCGGAAGGAAAAATATTGAGGGAGTGAAAGGTGGGGGACTACACTCCTCTTGATCTAAAGGAGAGTGTGAGAAAGTGAGTAGACGCTGAGGTAATAGTGACAAATTGAAATGTATTGGGTATTCATAGCTCATACCCAGAGACAGAGAGAGAGAGAGAGAGAGAGAGAGAGAGAGAGAGAGAGAGAGAGAGAGAGAGAGAGAGAGAGAGAGAGAGAGAGAGAGAGAGAGAGAGAGAGAGAGAGAGAGAGAGAGAGAGAGAGAGAGAGAGAGAGACTCGATGTATCCTTGAATGTTCTCTTTAATGGGGGCGCTTCATATTTTCCTTAACCTAATTAATCAGCCCCGGGGGAGAATGATGATGGAGATGTATTGCGGCCTTCTCCTATTCATCAACTCTAACAGCATTCTTGAGAGAGAGAGAGAGAGAGAGAGAGAGGAGAGAGAGAGAGAGAGAGAGAGAGAGAGAGAGAGAGAGAGAGAGAGGAGAGAGGAGAGAGAGAGAGAGAGAGAGAGAGAGAGAGAGAGAGAGAGAGAGAGAGAGAGAGAGAGAGAGAGAGAGTTGTCATGCCGTGAAGTCGTCATGTTGATGACATCTACCACAAAATTCTATAAGCTTCCCGTATGTTACTCTTTGAGAGTTTTCAACAACCAACTGGCCCAACCAATGTAGGCGAGAAAGGCCAAAATCTAACGATGTGAACATAGAGCAGCACTGTAGCACTATTAAATGGGAATACAAACTTAGGTTTGGTATCATAAATATGAAAAGTCTGGTAAAAGTATTTTTGTTCGTCGTTTTGTCATACAAACTCACTCCATAATGCTTCACAGTCAAATATTACATATATTCAACCTCTTTATTAATATTAGAAATCATTATTCCACGTTATGCAAGAATCTTTTATTAGTATTTGGTATTTGTCACATTTTTTTGCTGAGTTTGAAGTTGAATTACTTGGATTATTATTGTTTTGAAGTTGAATTTTAGTTCTATTATTTTCAAAAAGAAGTTTACCTTAAGTGGAAAAGATTTCATGCCTTTTTAACATCATAACACGTTCTCTCTTGGAAAACAAGTAAGGAAAACAATATAAAATATAGCACAATGAAAATGCAAGAAATGAAGTTGCTAGTGAGTTGTGGGGCATTGATTTTCACTGTCAAAAATTTAAGACAGCATGTTTAAATATTTTATTTGTAAAATATTAATTAATAGAAGGTTTACTTGAATGTTGTTTAAAATGGATCTTGCATAAACTTAAATCTAAACGTAGCATATAAAAAAATATGTATGTATCTACATATCTAAATAACTATAAGTTTAAATTTAAACATCATTGTGTGATGCAGCAGAAATTAGAGAAAATAATATAATAATATAATTAATTTGAAAATTGGATTATATTTAGACTAATAGGTTTAATGGAAATGGTATGCAATAGTAAATTTCACGCTGATTTGTAGACCTTCGTATTTTCACTGACGGAAAAATTATTTATACGATATAAATGAAAAAAAAAAACCTATATTATACAAGAATATTAAGAAAAATAGATTTCCAAACCGTCTTAATATATCATGTATGATATATGTCAACATCGAAACGAATTAACATCAATATTTTTCCTATAGTTAAATTTGCGTAACTTCATATGGAATCGTGCCCGGATCCGGGTACGGTTCCATCAATTGAATGCATTTTTGCTATTGGGTCGGATCTACATTCAGATCCCCTTGGTTACCGCTTCTTTTGTGATTCGTTGCTCTGTGTTCCTTTTGACGTGTTCCCAGCAGTAATGGCGGTTCTTCAACTTCGTTCTCCTTTCCAGTTTCAAAATACTTCGAAAACTCAAACTCATGTAGTTTGTACCAGAGCAGCATCATCTGTATCTTCGAATGAACCCATAACTTCGCCCAAATCATCGGATTTTGGTCGATTGATTTCTAAATTTAAATCCGAGTTTGTAAGTTTTGGGTTGTCCGGAGCCCTAGCTCTCGCATACCTCACTGCTCTCCGATCGATTTCCTCTTTCTCTTGACGTGTGGTTTAGGGTTAATGCATGTTTTCCTAAGTCTGTTGTCGTATCTCTATTGCATGACTTTTGATGAATACTCCTAAAAAAGCGAGGGTGGCTGGTGGTGGTTCGGTGGTCACTTGAAGATTATTCCCTCATAACTCTGTTGCTAAATTCCTTCAATTTTAAAGGTATTTTTCTAATCCTAAGTCCCACGATTTTCGAGTTCCATGGCACCCAAGAGGCGGAGACAGGTAAACTTCTGATTACATTCTACGTACTGTTCTTTCTTCTTCTTCTTCTTCTACACTACTCTGATCGTCTGAATTTGTAGACGGGTATAACCCGAATGGACGCGACTCTCGATCAAGTAAGCTGTTTGGGATTCTCAAAGAAACTAATCAGGCGAACTGTTAGAAATCTTCTCAAGGTCATATTATTTCTTTTTTATTTTTAAGGAATTGTGTTTCCGTGCATTCAATTTTTTTGTTAGACCCTCTCGTAGACATTTTGTTTCGTGTAAAATGAGTTCTCGTTATTGTTAATTCTAATTGGGTAGGGTTTATGTTTGTTCGTTTACTCCCTGTTTTAAACGATGAACACTCAAGGAAAACTCCCAAGGTTTTATTAATCATTAATCAGTACCTAATACATTTCAGATTTAGCAAATTGTTTTCACGTTGATGATCTAACATATCCCTTCTATGATCTTAAAAACTACAGTCACTTACTTTTGACTTAAAAGTTAAAAGCGACCCTTTTGACTGGAAAATGATGTGTATATGAAACAAACGAAATGTGGGTTCTTTGATTTTTTCCTTTTACTTTGTCATTGATGATGAATTTTTAGGACAACTTCAATGATATGCTCTATATTTCTGTTTACATTTGGACCATGATAAGTAAATTTCTATTTTTCTGTCAATTACTGTAATTTTCAGGTGTATGGCGATGATGGGTGGAAGTTAATTGAAGAAGATGGCTACAAGTTTGTGTTGGATTAGGTGTCTAAGCCATGACTAATAATTTGTATTTACCTAATTAAAAGTAGCAAATACCATTTGGGTTGTCCTCATAGCTGGAGGTTTGGTAGAAAGTTCAGTAGAGAGAAAGATTGATTTATTATGTGATTAATAAATCAACACGAATTAAATATATGGTTTGTTACAATATTAAAGTGATAATATATTAATTAAAAACTATATTAATTAATTAGAAATTAATATGGAATTAATTGGATTTAATTTGGTGATTAATTTAATTAATTAAAGGTGCAGGGACTGAAACTGTAATTATTTAATAGTTGAGTAAGTGACAGTTATAGTAAACCAAGTGACCACGAAATTATGTATGGGATAATACATAATTTCGATGATAATAAGTTAGGATAAATAGATTTGAATTGTAAGATAAAGGCTTATCTTATTTGAATTAAAAAAGGTTTATCTCTAAAGGCTTATCTGGTTATCGGTTGGAACCTATAAATAGGGAGCCCCATGCACACCATTTGGCATGACTTTTGACTCTATTTTTTCTCTAAATTTCGTGACCTACTTCCCTAGCTTGGGTGTGATATCATTTGAGGCAGGACACTTGTGCTGCTTAGCTTGAAAGAAACAACTAAAGGTTAGTTTTTCTGATTTATTCTTTTAGTTAATTTTTGTTTGGCCTTTAGGATTTAGTTACATGTTCAAAGTAAGAAAACATAGATCCAATCTAGGTTGCATGTGAACTTAGGGTTTTAGTTTATAGATTTGCAGAAAACATAACAGTGGTATCAGAGCATTTGGCTGTTTTCTTGTTGAATTGCTGTAATAGTTTTTTCCTAAAATTTAGGGTTTTTGTTTCTAAACCCTTAATAGGGCAATCGATTTAGGGTTTGGGTTTTAGAAACCCTATCCCCTCCCCTTGGTATTTTTCGAAATTGACTTAGGGTTTAGAAGGCTTTCTATTTTTGGTAACTTTAATTGTTTAATTAAATGGATAACCTTAAACCCATTATTTTGATTTTCGAAAATTAGGGGTTTGAGATAGGTTTAAATTAATTTGATTAATTTGTGAAACCTATCTACATTTGAATTTATTTAATTAATGGTTTAATTAGAAGAAGAATTCAAAGGTTTAATTTAATTTCAATTTAATAGTTAAATTGTCGAAAAAAATTAAAGGATAAACCACAAATATTTTAAAAGGTTTAAAATATTTAGATTTAATTAATTTAATTAATAGTTTAATTAAAAGATAAATTAAATCAAATTTAAAGGTTTAATTTAATTTGAAATTTAATAGTTAAAATTTCAGGAAATTAAAAGATAAACCAGGAATATTTTAAAAGGTTTAAAATACATCTTATATATATTATTAAAGGTTAATAATATATGTAAAAGATAAATTGGTTAGTCAAATCAATAGTAGGCCTCATTCACGAAGCTGATCTATAAAGTGGGTATAAGAAGACTGCCTATAAAATGGTGGTCTAATGGGTGTCCACTCTCACCCACCGCTCGCCTGATCAGTGGAGGGTCGTTAGTCGAACGGGTTTGATAGGACCGCTTAATCATTAAACGTATAATGATCAAAGTACTATAATACTTTAAAAAAATTCTCAATCTAGTTACTTTAGGAAAAATGTGAATTTGATGCTAATCTATGAAATTGCACATTGCACTTTATGAAACGTTGGTGGAGCGTGTGTGGTTTACCGGCACACCAATAGGGGTTCATAAAGAGTGACACTGGGTTTCTCGGTTGTTATCATTGTTGATGGAGCGTGTGTGGTTAACCGACACATCAATTTGAGATGGTAATTGACCCCGAGAGTACCAAGCTAATTTGCATGGTTATTCACACCCGGTTTGTGATCCTTGGCATTCCAGTCACAAACGGTGGGGCATATCTGAGATTAAACATGCCATTGAACAGTTCAATGAATCTCACAGATCTAGGAATTTCATAAGACTGAAATTGATAAATGTTATATACCTTAATGACCACTGTGTTGTGATTATGACATCCCTCTTCACAGCATAGTTGGGGTATTTTGAATCCTAGCATTGTTAAATAATAAATTGGGTAATTATTTAAAAGGATTAATTAAACTAATAAATTCAAAGTTTATATATGTCTGAAGAAAGTGTCATTCTCCTCCTTCCCCTCCTTCACCCATTTCTGAGAGCTTCAGAAAGCACCTGTTAAATATGCTAAGGCTGACTGGCCTTGACTGTGTTATATGGTTTTGCAATTAGAGAATAGTTCTTAGTTTTGCTGGCGAACCATATCCGACTGAGTGTCCGCTCCCAAATATGGCATCACACAGCAGCTTGTGATGAGCATGACTCCTTGACTATTGAGTCCAAGGAAGTTATTTTCCTTATGCTATTGATCATTGACCGCGAGTTCCGCAGGGTTTTAGAATTCCTAGGGTCAGATAAGTTAGCGCAGCTAGTTGAGGAAAGGTTCTGAGAACTAGTTGAATAAAGGGAACGAACTAGGATCTTCAAAGAGCTTAAAGTTGCAAGCTAGAAGGAAGTAGCACCAGTTTGCGTGTTCCCGAGATTGAGGGATACATAGGCGAACAGTATAAAACTGGTTTCCCTTTGTGATCGGGAGTTAAGCATTAGCTCGACTCGCTGATCTGTTCATTCAGATGAACAAAAAGGGTAACCGGATAAGACAATCGTGGTTATGTATTCAATGTCGACTCTGTATGAGTCGTTCATAGAGAAGCATAGTTCCGATTGATTTAGTTGCTTCAGGATTGAGTCCAGTATTAAGGTGCATCAAGAAATGATCTAGATCGTCTGGACCGATTGTTCGATGTTTCAAACTGGGAATCCATAAGGTGGGACACAGTCACAGAATGATTGGAAAAATGCTCCAAAGCCAAACCGTTTGGCAAACTCAATAATAACTTAAAACTCAGAATACCTGATCCTCATTTCCTTGATACAGGATGTGTTTCTCACATTTGCTCTGTATGCACGGACTCTGTAGGATGCGGGATGTTGTCGCACAGGAGCATATTCGGATTGGACTTGGAGCTCGTGCAGTTTTTGGTGTTAGGTTAGATATTTGTTCTTGTTATTAGTTTAGATACATATGACATGGATTCGTATAGTACATTGTTCAGAGGATAATTCTGGTTTAATAAAATATTTTTCTTTTAAAACATGATTGTTTTAATAGTCCTCGAAATGTTGTGTGAATGTGTTGATGGCATAAATGGTAATAACTTGAATGTTGACACATCCAATGGGATTGGATTTAAAAATTGTGTTCCTTATGATTGTTTAAGTGAATTTTATGAGAATCACTTCAACCAAAGGTCCAGCTGGACAGGACTTTGGAATCATTTGACTTAGAGTCACATGATGAATTGAGTGCTTAATAAGATTAATTGTGGCAAGAAATGAATCACCCAAAAATCCAATGGATAGGATTTTGGAATCAGTTGTCTTGGAGTCAGGTGATGATTGCATGTCGTGAACAATATTAACAAAGTCATAAATTTACATAGGGATGTAAAGGACCTTAAGATCTTGAGCAACAGACACATAAGTTACAGTGTATTGCTCGAAACTTCGAACAGAACACGGTTAGTTATACTTCTTGATATTTTGCCAAATAGTTTGACAATTATGGTTTCGCTTATCGGAATAAGCGATTGATTGGAACCTTGAAGTGTTCAAGGATTTCAAAGGAAGTATAAGATCAACAGAACCTGAGTGACAACATAGACTGAGAAAATGTTTCACAGTTTATCCTCATCCAAGAACATTAATGGTTATAATGTGTCTTAGGGAAGACGATGGAGCATTGATCGAAATAGTTTTGATCCTCGATGTATAGGATACATTTCCGATTAGTATTTCAATGAATTGAATATTCAATCAGTCAGACCGCAGAAACCATATTTCGACCATATCTTAGACTAAGCAGGTTATGCCGACACTGTCTGAAATGTAAAGCTGGGATTGTCCCACTAGTACATAGAAAGTCCAGGGTCATGTAGTATTCATCCGAATATCATGACAAGCCTGAAACTGATCAGCAATGTCGTTTCATTGGCCATTCCGGTTATCCTTTGAAAGAAGAGTCCTTTTAGAAAGAGCTCATGTTCTAAGGAAACAGTGGGAGTAAGAATAATCCTGAAGGAGTTCAAGGATTAGCCAAGTGAAAGAACCTTTAGTCACCACTAGGCCTTGAACAGGAATCAGATTCCTGTTAAACCTGACATACCCTCTCTTCGCTTGACCAGTAGTTTTGGTCACCGTCATAAGGAGTTATGATCTGGGTGACATACTGATTAGTGGTAAAACACTAAAGATGGTACGGATAAGTAATCCGACTACTAAGAAGCATTGGTGAGCCCGGCTGCTGCCAAATAAGAGAACCTTAGCGCGAGACACAGTCTATATGATAGTTTGATTGATTTTACAACTGGTCTAGGAACCAGTGGAAGTAATTGAATCATCAAAGAAGGTAACATATAAATGTCCTTACAGAACATCTGGTTGAATGAGTCATCACTTGGGGTCAAGAAATTGATTCCGAGAGAGGCACTCTCAATAGAAGATGAAATCCGAGAGGATTCTGCGTGGCATAGTTTGAGTCGTTAGTGGAGCGTGTGTGGTTTACCGGCACACTAATAGGGACTCACATAGAGCATGCCATTACAAAAGGTACATGGCCCCGGGATTTGTCCCATGGGCATCTCGCAAGAAAGGATATTCGGATTCTCAAAATAGGCCAAAAGGTTTGGATTTTGTGAATAGCCTGGAAGATTTCCTTTAATATGTCGGAAAGGTTTGGGTTTTGGTTTCGCAAAATGTGCCAAAAGTTCTGGATTTGTGAATAGTCCAAAAAAGTCATATAACCATATCAACGCCAGTGGGAGTATCATTGTTATTTGCTATCACATGTATGTGGGTTACATACTGGTTCTAGGAAACGTCTCTTATCATTACAAAGTGTAATGACTTGGCGTTAAGAAAAGGTTCCCTATGAAAGTCTTTAAGATATACAACATACTTAGGTGGTTGTGAACATCTATTAGATAGATTGAAATTCTGCCAATATGATCTTGATAAGATTCAAGATGCATAAACCCAGGAAAAGAGTTTCCTATCATTGCAAAGTGTGATGACTTGGCATGAAAGAAATAAAGAAGGTGCAGCATACTCACATAGTTCACAGGCATCTATCAGATAGATGAAATTGACAGTATAGACTTAGCCATTGTGAATATGGTCTTGATGAGGTTCAAGATGCATAAGAAAGAGTCTCCGAAAGGAAATGGTTTCCGGAAGTCATGACACAAGGATTATTAGTAATCTTTAGATTCCGAAAGGGTTTGGGATGAGATTACATCAGGTTCCATGAGATTCCTGGACCGATCAGAAGTGTTATAAACATATCCTGATGACTTGATGCTTAGAGCATAGTAAGTTTGATTTAGGATATGACTTGGCTGAGAATACTAAATGGATTTTGAACACGCATGAGAAATCATTGGGTAATGATTAGGGTGAATGTTTTTAAAGGAGTTTCAAATCAGTAATTATTTACACCAGGACGTGGTGCTGTAGGACTTCATGGTTAAAGAGTTTTTTTGGTTTCTGCTAGAGCACGTGTGGTTCACCGGCACATCATGATGCCTCGAAATAGTCTTAGGGTGTAGTCATGTAGACTAAAGACCCTGAGAACCATGGCCAGTAATGGTACACATCACCGGAATGGAGTTGTGAGAGAAAAAGACAGAATGACAAATTGAGATATTATTGGAAGAGTATCCTATTGGATTATCTGCAATAAAGTGTATAAGTGTTAGACACTTGGATACATAGAAAGAGTGAAAAGGTCATTGAGTTAAAATAGACATAGATATAAAAGGCTTGAATTGAAAGTTTAAAAGAGAATAAGAAACCGATAATAGTTATGATAAATCCGACTTGGTGATTACCTCGTGGACACTTGGTAATAAGCAGGAGTAGCTGCCAGTCACATTTTATGTTTCGCCTTCGCATGTTTTACTTCCTGAATAATTGGATTATTCAAATATCCACAGTCGCTCATACTTTTAGGGAGTAAGTATGAAGGAAGACTGTCATGAATTGGTTTGTAGATTGTCTAAGGAGTTAGACATAACAATAAGATTGCTGTAACGTTCATGAGTACTTGGAAATGGAGATTTGAGTATTGGATAAACCCACGCTCAATAGATTGCTTCATGGATTACATCACGAGCAATGTTGAGACGATAATATCTTATGGTCTTGAAGTAGAGAGATATGAGTTATAATTTACGAGGCGGTTTTTCATTGATAGTACGAAAATGCATCGGTAACTCGATGTTATAAAACGTGTTGTTGTGAGTGATTTGTCTAGTAAAAGATATAAGCATATGAGTCGAAGCTTATTCGTCCATTGATCCTGACGGGAAACAGATATCTGTAGGCCTCTCGATGATTTTGAAGTTGACTAAAGTGCTGGCCAGCCAGGACTGAATTGATATGTTCAATTAGAAATCTTATGTCATATGCAAAATCAGAAATCGGGAAACAGTGTGTCAGACAGAGATTGATCTCAATCCATGTCTCATGTCTGAAAATATCTTGTTGGATGGAGGATCATCTGATCACCTATCTATGGACAGAACTGACTAGTTCAGAGTTCGGCAGCAGTTTCTAGGAAGCTACAGTTTGCTGATTAATTAGAGGTTAAATTGGTAATTATAGTCATAGACTTATCCAAGTGGGAGACTGTTGGATTAGGTGTCTAAGCCATGACTAATAATTTGTATTTACCTAATTAATAGTAGCAAAGTCCATTTGGGTTGCCCTCATAGCTACAGGTTTGGTAGAAAGTTCGGTAGAGAGAAAGATTGATTTATTATGTGATTAATAAATCAACACGAATTAAATATATGGTTTGTTAATATATTAAAGTGATAATATATTAATTAGAAACTATATTAATTAATTAGAAATTAATCTGGAATTAATTGGATTTAATTTGGTGATTAATTTAATTAATTAAAGGTGCAGGGACTGAAACTGTAATTATTCAATAGTTGAGTAAGTGACAGTTATAGTAAACCAAGTGACCACGAAATTATGTATGGGATAATACATAATTTCGATGATAATAAGTTAGGATAAATAGATTTGAATTGTAAGATAAAGGCTTATCTTATTTGAATTCAAAAAGGTTTATCTCTAAAGTCTTATCTGGTTATCGGTTGGAACCTATAAATAGGGAGCCCCATGCACACCATTTGGCACGACTTTTGACTCTATTTTCTCTCAAAATTTCGTGACCTAGCTCCCTAGCTTGGGTGTGATCTCATTTGAGGCAGGACACTTGTGCTGCTTAGCTTGCAAGAAACAACTAAAGGTTATTTTTTCTGATTTATTCTTTTAGTTACTTTTTGTTTGGCCTTTAGGAATTAGTTACATGTTCAAAGTAAGGAAACATAGATCCAATCTAGGTTGCATGTAAACTTAGGGTTTTAGTTCATTGATTTGCAGAAAACCTAACAGGTTGTTCTTGATGTCATTCTTGATGAACAAGAGACTACACAAACACATAATTTGTTAACTGTACAGTAATAAAAACAATTGGACATTTGTTTTTATCATTTTCTAACTATCAAAATATACAACTAAATTTTTTAGCATGATGCATCATCATCACAACAAGAGAACACTGGAAAGGAGGTAGTCATGGCAGATTTGAATGAAGTAGTTGCAAAAGATGAATCTTTTGATGGAAATGACAATGCATCATTGACCATTCACACAGGTCAACCTCTTTTTTAAATATATTTCATGTCTATATTAGTAACTATATAAATTGTGCGTTAAATTTAAAAAGTCCATATTTTGCTAATTGTAGACAATGATGAACGCTCGAAGGATATCGCCATTAATGGAACTGCTCATTCAAGCACTTTCAATGATGATAAAAAAATTAACGCCCAATGTTCCGAAAACGCCCCTCTTCCAGGACCTTCATCTGATATGGCACATACCCCTGTAAATGTCCCTCTACATAGGCGCAAGCCATGTTATGGATGGATCAGTGATGATGATGATGATGAAACTTATTTTATAACACTCACTCGTGCAAGATAAAGCTAAGTTTGTATTGGTAATTTGAGTTCAGAATCTTGAAGTTAAAGATGGTGGAGTAATAGTTTCACCTGCTTCTTCTTTACTTGGGAAGCCTCAATCTGTAAGCCATTATCATGCCTTTTATTTACATGTTAATGTGCTCCATTGATGGAAGTTATGGTTGAGTGTCGGAGCTTGGAGCTTTGTCTATAGGCTGAAAGGAATGGAAGTAGTAGCAGGTCAAAGGAATGGAATTGAATTCCATTCTGTATACTGTAATTCCATTGAAGCCATTACAATTTTGAAGATTCGGTAGCCCCAATCTATTACAGCCACTAGCTTTGTCATGTACATTGTAACTTACTACCTCTATTAATATATAGTTAGAAAGTTTATAACTTGTATTTCTTTTTGCAGCTTTGGTACAGACCACAATCGTGTACCACTCTTGACAGCTTTGGTAATTGGGAGTTTGGTACAGTAGGTAAATCCATATAAATCGGATTTATCGTTTCAAGGTTCAATTCCAATTTTTGTTTGAGGTTTTAAAGTCCTTATGAGATTTATGATTAAAGAGATATTGTCATTGGTACAGTAATCAAATTTACTCTTTATGCATTTACTTGAATTTGATTTTGTTGCTATGGGTAGGTTTACTCTTGGATTCTATAGGGTAATCAGCAAGGAGAAGGAGGTACAATTGAATTGGAGAGACTGTGTCTGTGTGTGGCTGTATAGTGTGTGACTATTAAGTGAAGAACTGAAAGTATGTTGCTATTGTCGGTAAAGAAATAAAGTAGGTTACCCTTATCTGTTAATCATTATGAGTACATTGCTATTTCTGTAAACAAATTAAAGTAGGTTGCAATTATATTGCTGATGTCGTGTTCGATGATAACTTAAAGCTTTATAAGTTCCGGTCTTTTATTGCAGTGATAGAGGCGTTGCTAGATCCTAAAGTGGTAGTTCATTGATCTTGGTTGGTTATTTTTTTTAATAGGAAACAAGAGTGATCTTGATTTGTGTAAAAACTGTAGGTATGATCTTCGTTTGTGTTCGATTGATTATTTTTGTGCGGGCATAATGGAATGTCTGAGTTTGTTGGAATTTTGTGTTTGCGAGTGTTTAATCTTGTAGAGGATCTAACACTGTTTAATGGTAAATGAATGTTTCAAGAACAGGAGGGGTTCAGAGGCTTATAGTGCACTTACAAGGTTATGTTTAAGTGCGAGAAATAACAATGTACTTTAATTGATTTGTTTATAATAGCATCCTACTTCAGTTTATTTGCTTGAGCACTCCCGAACCCGTACAGAGCACGGGCTCAAGCTAGTTTCAATAAAAAGCTAGTTTCAATAAAAAGAAGACTCTCAACGATATACTCAAATTTATATTGAATATTAATTAATACAAAAAAATATAGTTAATAACAATATAAAACGTATCATACAACAATATAAGGGTTTATTTCATAAAAAAAATCCTATATTTTCAACTTTTTTCTGTTTAAACCAAAACTTTATTTTTTTTCAAAAAATACCTAAATTTTGGAGAAACTTGTTGATTCAGCCATTTTATCCATTTATAGGTTATATATATATATATATATATATATATATATATATATATATATATATATATATATATATATATATATATATATATATATATATATATATATATATATATATATATATATATATATATATATATATAATTTTTTTTTTCAGAAATGACCCTAATTTCTTTTATTTTTTCCAGAAAAACCCTCAATTTTTTTTTCAAAAAACTTTTTAAATTAGTCCCTTTACATGATCAAGGGTTTATCCGCAAGTTGAACAATTTTTTAGGGACTTTTTGACAAAGAAAATTATTTTTCTTTATTTTTGTAATTGACCTATATTTCATATACGATATTCAAATTCTATCAATTTTAAGTTTTTCAGTTTTTGGAAAGGTCACAAGTAATACCACAACTTTTTTTTATTGACTTTTGTTTAAATATGTTCAGATCTTTTGCTATGAGCATAAATATAATTAAATATAAGTAAATCTGAAAAATTAATTACATTAAATATAATTAAAATAAAATAAAATACTTCATTAATTAAGAAAATAAAATTATAAACGTAAACTAAAAAGACAAACTACAAATTAAAAAAACGACGACTAAAAACGACAAACCACAAACGTAAAAAAAACAAAACTACGATCAATATTTTTTTTTATGATACCGACTTTGTATTTTAAAAACATCTCGAGTGCTTCCCCGTCGAGACCCTCCTCTAGATTCGACAACAAAAACTTTATGTCTTTTAGTCGTTTTTCTTCGCGGATTCGTTTTTTTCTTCGCGGGCTTCTTGTCGATCGTGGAAGGCTCGTTTTTTTTGTCTTCGTAAGCTTTTTTTTTTTTCAAATTTCATCTGCTTGTGGATGTTTAAATTGTATCGTTCAAACTCCAACTGCATAAGTGCCACGTTTTTTTTTGTCTTCGTAAGCTTTTTTTGCAACCACATCCCACATCACCGTCGGACAGACGAAATCACCAAACTCAAGCTCCTCTTCTTCCACCTCCCCCACATTCAAATCTATATTGATACGAGCTTCCGATTATGCAGTATGGTGGCTTGTCTCGGACGTTTGGAGAGGTGGTAAAGTGTAAAAAAAATTTAACTGCGCAATTAGAGGACTGCGTGGGTTTTTGAAGCCACATCAAAGCCCGCAATGTGCGGGTTGACCACTTCGTAAAAAAGTTATTTAAATATGTTTATGCTCATGTTTATCGGACTGTAGCGAAAGATCTGAACATATTAAAACAAAATTCAGTAAACAACGTTGTCGTATTACTTACAATCTTTACAAGGATATAAAGTTTGTAGAATTTGGACATCGTCTATGAAAGACATGTCAATTACAAAATAAAGAAAAATCATTTTATTTGTAAAAAAGTCTCTGAAAAATCATTTAACTTGTGGATAAACCCCTGACTAGATAATGAGGCTAAATTAAAAAGTTTTTTGAAAACAAAATGAGGGTTTTTTTCGGAAAAGAGAAAAAAATTAGGGTTTTTTTATAAATTTTTTTATATAACCTGTAAACCATGTATAGGGTCTAAATTAAAAAGATTCTCTAAAATCTAGGTCTTTTTTGAAAAAAATAAAGTTTTAGGTTTAAACAGAAAAAGTTGAAAGTATAAGTTTTTTTTTTGAAATAAACCCACGATATAAGAAATCATACTTTATAGCAATATAAAATTGGATTTTCAAATTGACATAACTTCTAGTTTCCTTCAACATCTAGATGGATTCCACTTTCAATAAACGAATTTCTTAGATTTTCTTCTCATGAGATGCATATGTTTTAGACACAAAGCATTTATTCCTTCAACGCTTATAGCAAACATTTTCCATTCCTTTCATAAATTAGAAGCATATATATATATATATATATATATATATATATATATATATATATATATATATATATATATATATATATATATATATATATATATATGCACACACACACACACACATACACACACATGTGTGTGTGTGTGTGTGTGTATACTTTCATGCGTTATGCAATGTCATTGAAAGCAATACATGATTTCCCAGTACACAAGTTTTGGGGAGTTCATACCCTTGTTGTCGGATACGCCGACTCCTTATCATTTGGAAAGAAAGTATCAATCTAAAATGATCAGTAAGGAGTTCATATCACTAGTCTTGCAAGTATCATAACCTTGGCGGTTATTAGGCATCGAAATGCCACCATCCGCTTACTGAGATGGTTGTCTAAGCATACTTTCCATACTAATGCAATATCATTGATATGTATACATGAGCATACAACAATTGCACTTTCCAAATAAATTTACTCCACGTTTATACAATGTTATGTCATGATTGAGTATGTACCATTTTTGGTCCTTGTGTATACCTGGTTTTTTATTTTGGCCCTTGTGTATACCTAGCAGTGTTGCAAAACTCTGTCGACTCGGGCGAGCACTCGGCCGAGTACTCAGACTCGGCTAGGTACCAAGGCGATTTTCAAGAATCGGTTAAATAAACTCGGACTCGACATTACTCGGAATTACTCGGGATTACTCGAAATACTCGGCATTTTTCAAGAATCGGTTAAATAAGCTAGGTACCGAGGCGATTTTTTATATATCATGTACTTAACTATTTATTTTGTAGGTACATACAAAGAAAAGAAATAAATTACAGACGACTAAATTGAACAATCTTGTTTTTGTTCAATTAAATGAAATTTGATGGAAAAGTCGAAAGATGAATATCAACTTTTGGAAAAGTTGTAACACTTTAACATTTAAGCGGATGTCCTTGTTATTGATATTCACATATTCTGTTATAAATTTCAATGAACATATAGTATTTCTCATATACATAATTTACCCGAAATTAATAGCTTTATAATTTACGTTATCCGGGTACTCGTTCGAGTAGTCGCTACTCGCTAGTCCACCGACCTGGGAGCGCCTAGCGTCTTTTTGCAACACTGATACCTGGTATTTTTTGGTCCTATAAAATTTTCTCTTACAAGTGTTCGCTTATTTGGGGTTTTTGTACAATACCGCATCGTGTATTTAAGTCGTCTGCAAATGATTTTACTCACCGCTTGATAGGAATTATACTTCATGGTGGCCCACACGACTCATCCTTCGCACAGGATTGGCCAACCACACGTGCCATTAGGGGCCGAGGTCCCTACTGCTGGTCGGCAAACAAGCGGCAGGCACACACGTCGCTTCTAACACAGATTCTGACTTAGAGGCGTTCAGTCATAATCCAGCCCACAATAGCTTCGTGCCACTGGCTTTTCAACCAAGCACGATGACCAATTGTACGAATCAACAATTCCAGTCGTACTAGGTTAAATTACTATTGCGACACTATCATCAGTAGGGTTATCTTTTAACAGATGTGCTGCCCCAGCCAAACTCATCTTAGGACACCTGCGTTATCTTTTAATAGATGTGCCGCCCCAGCCAAACTCCCCACCTGGCAATGTCTTCTGCCTAGATCGACCTGCGGAGGCAGGCCTTGGGTCCAAAAAGAGGGGCATTGCCCCGCTTCCGATTCACGGAATAAGTAAAACAACATTAAAAGTAGTGGTATTTCGCTTTCGTCCGAGGGCTCCCACTTGTACTACACCTCTCAAGTCATTTCAAAAAGTCGGACTAGAGTCAAGCTCAACAGGGTCTTCTTTCCCCGCTGATTCTGCCAAGCCCGTTAATACATTCATGCACGTCACTAATTATATGACGAGCCATTTAGCTACCTTAAGAGAGTCATAGTTACTCCCGCCGTTTACTCGCGCTTGGTTGAACTTCTTCACTTTGACATTCAGAGCACTGGGCAGAAATCACATTGCGTTAGCATCCATAGGGACCATGACAATGCTTTGTTTTAATTAAATAGCAGAATCCCCTTGTCTGGGCGTAGAAGGCACTCGGTCCTCCAGATTTTCAAGGCCCGCTGAGGGGGCGCCGGACACCGCGCGACCTGTGGTTCTCTTCCAGTCGCTGGACCCTACCTCCGAGTGAGTCATTTCAAGGGTGGACACACTGTTAAACAGAAAAGATAACTCCTCCCGAGGCTCCTGCCAACATCTCCGGACTCCCTAACATTTCCCTCAGCCGCCGCGTCCCGGTTCAGGAATTTTAATCCGATTCCCTTTCGAAGCTCGCGCGGAACTCGCTACTTGACGGGCTTCCCCCTTCTCTTAGGATCGACTAACCCATGTGCAAGTGTCGTTCACATGGAACCTTTCCCCTCTTCGGCCTTTAAAGTTCTCATTTGAATATTTGCTATTACCACCAAGATCTGCACCGACAGCCGCCCTGCCCGAGCTCGCGCCCAAGGTTTTACGGCAACCGCCACACCCTCCTACTCATCGGGGCCTCACACTTGCCCCAGCAGCCGGGTATAGGTCGTGCGCTTAAGCGCCATCCATTTTTGGGGCTACTTGATTTGGCAGTTGAGTTTCCATGACCACTTTCCTATTGTCTTAATCGACCAACACCCTTTGTGGGTTCTAGGTTAGCGCACAGTTGGGCACCGTAACTCGGCTTCAGGTTCATCCCACTTCGCCAGTTCTACTTACCAAAATGGCCCACTTGGAGCTCTCGATTCTGTAGCATGGCTTGACACGCCTTGGTCGTTATGCTGTCAAAAATAGAAAATAAAACCTCACACGCAAACTAGTATAGTAGCAGTAAGGGTCGATCCGCGGGAGTTTGGTGGTCCATAATATAGTGTCATAATGACCAACTATAGTGTCACGCTGTAATCAGCGGTGTTTCCTTCACTTCCTAAAAACCAATAAAATCGAATACCGAAAAACTAAAACAATCATAAACCAAACCAGATGTTCCAAACTTCAAACCCAACTTACTTACTGATTCCATAAGTTAATTCCAGAAAAATCAGAAGCAATAAATACTCCAAACTATC
The DNA here is from genome assembly GCA_023525715.1 of Cichorium intybus. Classification (NCBI taxonomy): domain Eukaryota; kingdom Viridiplantae; phylum Streptophyta; class Magnoliopsida; order Asterales; family Asteraceae; genus Cichorium; species Cichorium intybus. The sequence continues at coordinate 95,704,354 of CM042014.1, forward strand.
CAAACAAACATCCAAGCATAACAATATCGAAAAACATCTAAATTAACTGAAATCGAATGATTAAATTGAACTCAAACCAAATTCAGAAGCCAAGAGTTACTGACTTCGAAATTATTCTCAACTACACCTGTTCCCACTGATTCTACTATCCAGAATCGAATGAATCAGCTAGAACTAAAACTAAGAAACACTAAAATAAATGAAAAACAAGAAAATACCAATCTAAAGCTACTGGAAACTGAAATCACAAGACAAAGAAGCCTAGGTTACACCCTTTGGGTCGTTCTTCGCTTCTGAACAAGTGTACTTACTCATTCAGAATACCCTTTGGAATTCACGACTTTCTAAAGAACCCTTGATTACAAATTTTCAATCCACAACAAGTGTACTTACTCATTCAGATTCTAAAGGCCGTTAAGGAAATGTCCATGACTTTCGATGTTGTCCGTATAACGAGCTTTCAAAAATAGTATCCCAGACCAGACGATCTTAGGTTGTAAGGTGCATACGTGCCCCTTCAGGGCCACCCTTTTCGGACCTACCGGCTCGAACAACATAGGTCACTGATTGACAATTCCCTCCTAAATTCCAATCCTAAAATATTCCAAATCTAAAATTTTTCGAACTCCTAAAAACTCAACTTATTTGACTAAATAATAGCATGCTTAAAACCAAACAGTATCTCTTGAAAAATACCAATGCTATAAGATTCAAAAACTATTCGTTTCAAAATTACAATCTCTTAAAATTTTTGAAAAATTGCTAAAATTTTTGAAAATAACTCGTTTTCCGCAAAAATTTCAAAAATAAAAACTCTTTCGACCGTCCACACCCCACACTTAAAACCGTACAACATCCCCGTTATACATAAAAATATTTCAGAATAAAGGAGAAAGAGTTACCCCTTTAGACGGTAGACCACTTGTTGGAACTAGTTGTCAAAGGATACGAAAACACGTACATCACGATTCAGATTCCCGGACTTGTGGCGCAACAGTGAACACGCCGGTGAAATGGCAAGTGTAGGGGTACAATGACCCCACACTTGCTTGAAATAATTCCTCAGTAGAATTTCCATTGGTACTTACATGCAATACTCACAAACAAATTAAATGCAAAAAGAACAATTGAAAAAATAACAGATAGTAATAAGTTATGTACAATGTTTCAAAAGATCAAAAGAAAAAGTACAATCAGTCATCATGCTGAGTCCCGGATGGACCAGCCTCGTCATCGTGGGCTCTGGTGGGGAAAGGTTGTGGATGGTGTCCATAGTGAGGAGCATGAGTAGTGCCTCTCCGGTCCATGCCTATTGCTCCTCCAAAAACGCAATCCTCTCACGCAGATCTAGCAAGGCAGCCTGCATGTCTGCGGGCTGTGGTGGTGGTTGTGTATGTGGTGGTGGCTGGACAGGCGCATCCACCCTCCGGTACTGGGTGGGTCGCATCAACGGCTCCTCCTCCTCTGCCTGGGGGTCAACTTCCTCAATCGTCGGCATCCGGTGAAATACACCCTGGCGCGGCTGGTGGATGATCCCCATCAGCTCAAAATATCGTATCGATGTCCGCGTAGGCTCGATCGGGGCCATGGCAGCAAGAACTTCGGCCGTTAAAATGCCATATGATCGGGCCAAGCGGGTAATAAAGTGCCCACCAGCCATGGGGCTCTTGGCGGTCGAACCCGTCGCCCTGGATACCAATGAAACTGCCATAGCGAACGACAGGGTGAGGAACCTGCTGAGGTCAGAGAGGACCCACATGTAGTAGATGTCGTAACGGGACACCTTCTTGCATCCCCTCCTCTGCATGATGGAGGTGGATATGATCTAGTACATGAGTCAGTGGAGAGGGTCATGGAGCTGGCTATCCCTGGCTGAACCAGCCTCAAACATCTCATTGGACATCGCTGCCCAAATAACCGCATTTGCCTCCTTCTGAGGCTGATCCCTGAAACACGCAGTGAAAAATGGTGGAAAGTGAATACTACTGGTCTTCGTCTCGGTGTAATGCCTGATGCGTCTGACGAAATCCAGGAGTGTGCACTCCCTGCTCTGCCCACCCAGTCTGAATCAGATCAACTGGGCTCGTGGCTCGTGTGAAGCTTGAGTGTATCTAAAAGTGCTCCTTTGGTCGTGACGTGCGTACGTATTCAACTGAAATGGTGTTTATCCATACTTCTTTCATTTTGTCCATGTTTAGTCCCTGTTTTTATCTTTTTCTTGCATACAAGGACTAGCATAAAAGTGAGTAATACCATGATATATCTGATATAAATTCACAAAGAATAGGGTCTAACAATGACTAAAATACTTGATATTGATAGGCGTTGTCACGGCTCAACAATGCAGCCGTGCCATCCTACCCATTTAAAGTTTAAGAATAGGTCGAGGGCGTTGCGCCCCCAATGCCTCTAATAATTCTCTTTACCCGATACAACTCTCACCCTGGCTCCAGCTATCCTGAGGTAAACTTCGGAGGGAAGCAGCTACTAGACGGTTCGATTAGTCTTTCGTCACTATACCCAAGTCAGACGAACGATTGCATGTCAGTATCGCTGCAGGCCTCCACCAGAGTTTCCTCTAGCTTCGCCCCACTCATGCATAGTTCACCATATTTCGGGACCCAACAGGTATGCTCATACTCGAAGCCTTCTCAGAAGGTAAAGGTCAGTCGGCGATGCACCCCGCTAGGGGAATCCCGCCAATCAGCTTCCTTGCGCCTTGCGGGTTTACTCACCCGTTGACTCGTACACATGTCAGACTCCTTGGTCCGCGTTTCAAGATGCGCCAAATGGGGTGCCCACAGACCGCTGCCAGGAGCAAGCAGGTATATCGCCGAGACGACGTGTGCTGCCAACCATGATCGATACGACGACATCTCCACGAGCCTATCGATAGTTCGAGCTTTAGCCATCGTACCAATCTGCACCGTTCCATGCCCCGAGTCGATCAGCAGACCGACTATCATCGTTCCACATCTGACTAGGACGCTTCGCTGAACACCATTCGCTTCCCTCCCGAGAATTTCAAGCACTCTTTGCCTCTCTTTTCAAAGTCCTTTTCATCTTTCCCTCACGGTACTTCTTTGCTATCGGTCTCATGCCAATATTTAGCCTTGGACGAAATTTACCGCCCTATTGGGGCTGCATTCCCAAACAACCCGACTCGCAGATAGCACCTCGTGGTGTGACAGGGTCCGGGCACGACGAGGCTCTGACCCTCTCTGGCGCCCCTTCCAGGGGACTTAGGCCCGATCCGCAGCTGAAGACGCTTCTCTAGACTACAATTCAGACAGCGAGGCCGCCCGATTTTCAAGCTAGGCTGATCCTGGTTCGCTCGTCATTACTAAGGGAATCCTTGTAAGTTTCTTTTTCTCTGCTTAAACTCAGCGGGTAGTCCCGCCTTACCTGGGGTTGCAGTCGAAGCATCGTCTCAAGACGACACGTTGGGGTCTTCATCAAGGGCCTTCCTCATAGCTCACGACGCACGACACATAACGAGGGTCTTTTTAACCACCACTAGTCGTGCGCCCACCGAAGGGGACTCTAGTTTAGGCCACCCGCACCATAAGCACGGGAGACCAATATCCGCCTTGATGCCAAGCGTCCCAATGAGTAATGGATGGTTGGGGGAGACCAATATCCGCTTTGGTTGCAACTTGCGTTCAAAAACTCGATGGTTCATGGGATTTTGTAATTCACACCAAGCATCACATTTTTCTACGTTCTTCATCGATGCGTGAACCGAGATATCCATTGCCGAGAGTCGTTTATGATTCTAAGGAGGCCAAAACCAACATGCACATCGCGAACGAGACGAAGTTGGACGCATCTTTCTCATTTGTTGTTTTCCTTAGGACATGCCTGGCCAGGGTTTGTTATGGTGCCAGCTTAAAATCCATGGCACCCCGAATGGGGCAACCACAAACATAAGTCGACAGGGTGCCAGGGATAGGGCCAAGGCCCTACCCATGACTCCTAGTTATAAGTACATGTTCACGGGTCATTCTGCTTTAAAGGGTTTGACAATGATCCTGCCGCATGTTAACCTACGTAAACCTTGTTACGGTTTCTCCTTCCTCTAAATATAAGGTTCAATGGAATTCTCGCGAGGTCGCCGTTATCCTAACACTTCACCGGACCATTCAATCGGTAGGAGCGACGGGCGTTTTGGACAAAGGGCAGGGATGTAGTCAACACGAGCTGATGACTCTTGCATACTAGGAATTCCTCGTTTAAGACCAACAATTGCAATGATTTATCCCCATCACGATGAAGATTCAAAGATTTCCCATGTCTATCGGCCAAGGCTATATACTCGTTGAATACATTAGTATAGAGCGTGTGTGGCTGAGAACATCTAAGGGCATCAAAGACCTGTTATTTCCTCAAACTTCCATGGCCTAAAAGGCCATAGTCCTTCTAAGAAGCTCACCATGGAAGGATACCTCCATATAGCTAGTTAGTAGGCTGAGGTCTCGTTCGTTAACGAAATTAACCAGACAACTTGCTCGACCAACTAAGAACGGCCATGCACCACCACCTATAGAATCAACAAAGAGCTCTCAGTCTGTCAATCCTTACTATGTCTAGAACTGGTAAGTTTCCACGTGTTGAGTCAAATTAAGCTGCAGGATCCACTCCTGGTGGTGCCCTTCCGTCAATTCCTTTACGGTGTCAGTGGAGTCCTAAAAGCAACATCTGCTGACCCCTGGTCGGCATCGTTTATGGTTGAGACTAGGATGGTATCTGATCCTCTTCGAGCCCCCAACTTTCATTCATGATTAATGAAAACATACTTGGAAAATGCTTTCGTAGTTGTTCGTCTTTCATAAATCCAAGAATTTCACATCTAACTATGAAATACGAATGCCCCCGATTGTCCATGTTAATCATTACTTCAATCCCGAAGGCCAATGTAATAGGACTGAAATCCTATGATGTTATCCCATGCTAATGTATATAGAGCATAGGCTTTCTTTGAGCACTCTAATTTCTTCAACGTAATAGTGTCAGAGGCATGACCCAGCCAATTAAGACCAGGAGCACATCACCGACACAAGGGACGAGTAATCCGGTGCACACCGAAATGCATACTGACCGACCCATCACGAAGTCCAACTACAAGCTTTTTAACCGCTGCAACTTAAATAAACGCTAATGTAGCTGGAAATATCGTGGATGCTAGCACCAGACTTTCCCTCCAATGGATCCTCGTTAAGTGATTTAGATTTTTTTCATTCCAATTACCATACTCGTTTAAGCCCGGTATTGTTATTTATTGTCAGTACCTCCCCATGTCAGGATTAGGTAATTTGCATGCCTGTTGCCTTCCTTGGATGTGGTAGTTATTTCTCAGGCTCCCTGTCTAGAAACCCTAATTCTCTGTCACCCATGACCACCATAATAGGCCACTATTCTACCATCGAAAGTTGACAGGGCATAAATTTAAATGATGAGTCATTGGCAAGAGAGCCTACAGCCCACATCAGGTTCCGAATCAAAGAAACCAAATGATGCTTCAAGGGCCATGCCATCCTTACATGGGCAACAACAGTATGGACCATGGAGACCGCTTCGAGGTTCGTTTAACATTACGTATCACGAAAAGGGACCTTGATATAACCAATGATGTCATCAATTAGGTATGCAACACAAGAAACCCAACGGATGCTCAAGGAAAATAAAGCCTTGTAGCACTACTGAAGAGCTATGCACACATGGAAGTTGCTGCTCAAGCAGACATCCAACCACCTGTAACAAACCAAACACCACCCATGCATCTTTAAAGTAGACATCCTTGAAGACCACTCAGCTAAGAGCCACCCCCTTGGCACCAAGACCAAGCAAGCAACCAAAAGCCAAAACGACCCCCAAAATGCACCGAACGATATGCGAACAAGTTCATTGGAGCAACTGATTCTCATCACTATCAATTGCTAGCGGGGCTTGGGCATTGGTAGTGATCTGGACTTTGATATGGAGACGACACGCATGTTTAGAAGAGACTTTGTATCGTTGCACGACTCCCATACTGATCCTCACACAACCAATTGCTAGTTGGGCTTGCCACTAGTCGTGCTTCGGTACGTAACAACAAGCTAGGAACTCAACAGAGTCAATAATGCACCGCCACATCCTCGACCATAATATGGTCACACTCCTCCCATAATGATCCTCACACAACCAATTGCTAGTGGGGTTTGCGCAACTAGTCGTGCTCGGTACGTAACGGCAAGCTAGGAACTCAACAAAGCCAAATACGCGAGAACACATCGTCGACCATAGTCTCTTGTAAACATGTGGGTCATCTCTAAATCCTTGGCACCCGGTGCTTAGGATGGCATTTAAATGGTTGTTACCTCCAGATGCCTACATACGCAGATCTCCGTATCATCGGCACCACGTAGGTAGGATTAAGATCTTAGATACGTGGCATGATGCCCCCGACGAAGGCACCACTAGGAGATGTCATGCAAAACGCGACCAAATCCACCAGCTGATACGCCAACTCCGACCAGCACCTCGCCTATTAGCTCTCGACACCCCTATATATACGTATTGCACAAAAAGCAAAGTGACAGGAACAGACATTGAGTTTGCTAAGACGACATAATTTTCGAAAACAAGTCATGGTTGGGGCGGTATCCAGATGAATGATCAAGGAAAACAAGCCAATCATCGAGGAATACAAGCCAATGATCGAGGAAACAAGCCAAGCGGGTCGATTTTCAGGCCGTCGTGCGGTGAAACAAGGCAAGGCGTGTGGGTCGTGGCCTTATTCCCATTATCGTTGAGCATGCTTGGCCATTGTTCCTCGTGCTCGATCCAGCCTCATAAGGCAAGGTCACCATAGCCCTTGTCGGGCACTGGCATGGTGGAGTTCCGCTGGCACCCCCTATATATAGATATTACACAAAAAGCTAAGTGACACAAATAGACATTGATTTTGCTGAGGCGGCATTATCTTGGGATTAAGCACAATATCGAGGAAAAAGTTGGTCGTGACTTAGGGAAGCTCGCACGAAGTGGGCTGGGGACACGGTTCGTGATGTGAGAAAGCAAGCCGGGGAGGGTCGTTCATGGGTCGCCGTGGTAGGAAGCAAGGCGGAATGCGTGGGCCGGGGCCTTGTTCTCGTGGTCGTTGGGCATCGTTGGCCTTGCCTTGGTCATGCCTGCGTCACACGAGTTGGTCGCTGGGCACCCTTGTGGGGCACCGGTGGAGTGCAGTCCCCATGGAACCCTTAGATATACATATTGCACAAAAAGCTAAGTGACAGGAACAAACATTGATTTTGCTGAGGCGGCATAATTGCTCATAACTTGCTCGATTCAAGTCGGATTGACACGAAATTTTGTGTGAGGCTTTTTTAACATGAAACTAAGGGATTGCAATAAAAAAATCCTATGATTGGGTCGTAAATTTCCGTGGCCTATCGTTAGTCGATCCGAAAAGCATACAATGCGTAATTCTTCATTACTGGCTCGAATCAAGACGGGTTGGCATGAAATTTTGTGTGAGTCCTTTAAAAGATAAATGAAAGGCATTTAAATAATGAAAAACCATGATCGATTTGCAGTTTTCCATCTCCTAGCTTTATCGGAGCCCAAAAGTCTTCGGTACCGCTGTTCTTCAAAACTAGATCAAATGGAGTCGGATTCATATGAGATTTGTATGAGTCCCTTTTAACACGAATAAAGGGTGTTGCAATACAAGAAGGTCATGTTTAGGTCATATGTTTTCCTTATTGGGTTGGTGTGAGGGGGTTCGTTCAACTTTTAATGCCCCCATAAATTGGAAGAAACAAAAAGCAGATTTAGGTATGAGATTTGAAAGCCCTAAACAACTTAAGAGCATGCTTTGTAATTACGGTGTTGCAAATAGATATCAACTATGTTTAAAAAAACGATAGTAAAGGATAATGTACCTTCAGACTTTGGGCATCATGGATGATTGATTAACACTCATTTCAAATCAAATCACAAAAGGTTTTTGATGATCAATCACTTTCTATCTCTCTATTCACGCACAAGCTCCCAATCGACCCACAATCACAAATGGATGAAAAAACACTCTATATACATAACCTAATACAAAAGCCCACCCAATCCTAAGTCCATTGAAATCAGCAGCCCAAGCCCACCGAAATCACTGAGATTTCGGTCCAACACAACCGAGAACTGGGTGTTTTTGGTCCTAAACCGAAAACTCCATTTTTCCCTTTAAATACAAATATATCCATTCTGAAAGTAAAGCATAAACCACCAAAATATGTCCCAAAAATCTCCCCCTTGTTTTATTGCTTTCTTTGATCTTCAAATTTCCTTTTGATCTTGGGTTTCTAGTCTTCCTCGGTCTCTTCACGACTTGACTATGAAATGAACATATGAATCTTTTGCAGGTACAACTTCATCTTCAGTAGTTATACTTTCTTCAAAATTTGAATATTAAAGGTCATTGGACGTAGATACTTCTTGAATAGGTTCCATAATCAGCACGTTCAACTTTGAAATTCTTCCTTGATCACTTCAGCAGGTTCATAGATAGCAACAAAATTGATTAAGGAGGCTTCAATGCAATTCGTCACAAAAATCATAGCTTCACCTTGCTTCGGGGTTGAAATGTTGTGTTGAAAAATTAAACTTGACTTCGTTCTATCACAAAAAATCTTCATTTTGATCGTCTTTGACAATTTCTGGCACTTCATGAAACATAATGATGACCAAACAATCCATGTGGGTCACAAAGTCATAATGACCCTTCTCGCCACAGTTGTTCATGGACCCAACCTTGGTTCAGGAGGAGACTACTCGCAGTATATGTGTGAACACGAAGGAATGCAATGCGATTGATTGAGTATCAGAGAACTACTCATGGCCATTTTGATTTTGGCCCATGGATATACTCGATTAAAGATCTCAATGCAGTTAACAAGTTAACTTGGCTCTTGGCGAGACGTTCAATGGTATCAAAATCTCTGTGAAGTGTACCATCCTGGTGCCAGTTAGGGTTCTGGTGAAGTGTTGGGGTCTCACAGCTATTGTGGTAGTCAACAACGATCACCGACCCAGAGTTTCGATGTTTCATCAATGGGAGGTAAAAGCCACATTCAATCATGTACATCATTTATTAGAAGAATATTTGGGTTAAGAATGGTATGAGCGTGTAATATATCTTGGTACGAGATATACCCATCGGGTAGAATTGCGAATTGTCATCACTGTATGGTATAGTACAATGAATCATCCAACTCTAAATTAGAAGACTTGTAGGTAAGAATGGTTGTTGATGCCTCACATTTACTATTGGTGTTATAGCAAAGATCATAGGCATAGAGTTTCGAAATTTCATCAACATTTGGTTTTAAATGATGAATCGTCTATTTCTTGCATCAGAAGATAGAGTGGGTTAGAATGGATTGGTGCGTGTGATAGACTACGGTACGTAATCTAACCATCGGCATAGAGTTTCTAACTCTCGACTATGAGTGGCTTAAATCAAAGTGTCTAGAGTTAAGTATTAAAAGGCTTGAGGTGAGGTTAAGAGAGGTTGTTAATGCTTTATACTCATTGTGGTGTACTAATGAGAATCATCAGCACATGTTGATTATCTCAGCAGTGAGTGGTATAACTCAGTGCGTCGTCGATTGATAAGGTAGGGCAATGTTTTAGTGAGTCACGGTGAAAGTGAAACACATCATTGACATGAGAGATTTTAATATGTATTCCTGATTGGTATAGATTAGATCAGGAACATTGACGATCATGCAGATTTTGTGGAAAATTTAAAAGAAACTAACTAAAGTAATTAAAAGGACATATTTTTGGATTTTTTGAATTTTATAATTTTTTTGTTGTTTTTAATTCTCCCCCTAAATTTGTGCAAAGAGGAGAAGAAACGAAAATGAACAAATTTAACTAGAAACAAAAATAATTTACAAATTTTACAAAACATTATAAACCAACAAGCACATCAAAACGAGATTTTGCAAAAGTTTTTGTAAACAAATCCGCCACATTGTTGTCTGTGTGGATCTGTTCCAAATAAATAAGTTTACGCTCAAAACAGTCTCGTATAAAATGAAGTTTAATGTCAATGTGCTTGGTTTTCGAATGTTGAACAGGGTTTTTGACAACTTGAATAACGACATCATTATCACAAAAAATTGGAGTATCAAGGAAGTTCAAACCATAGTCGAACAATTGATGTTGCATCCAGATGATCTGAGAACAGCAAGCTGATGCAGCAATGCATTCAGCCTCAGCTGTGGAAGTTGACACGGTCTGTTGTTTCTTGCATTGCCATGAATGTTGTCAGAAAAGGGATATAAATCAAATTCACGATTCTTAGGATACTAGAGACCCAATTTCGGTCTCCCTTTAAGGTACCTAAAGATTCGTTTAATAGCAATTATATGAGAAAGTTTAGGATTAGCTTGATGACGTGCACATTGTCAGACTGCGAAAACTATGTCAGGTCTGCTAGCCGTCAGATGTCAGTAGAGGTCTTTTAGCTATTGGAGTAGCAGCAACTTTTGCATCTCGAAACCCGAACTTCTCCTAGATGTCATCGACGTACTTTCCTTGATGCAGCAATATACCCGAGGAGCTTTGACGAACTTGTAACCCTAGAAACATTGTCATCTCCCCAGAGAACTCATCTCGAATCGCTTCTTCATTACTTGTTCAAAGTCTATGCACAGAGTCTCACTTGTTGACCCAAAGGTAATATCGTCCACGTAAATTTCAACGACAATTAGGTCTGACTTTTCTCGTTTAATGAATAGCGTATGATCAATCGTGCCTCTCGTATACCCGTGTTGTAACAAATGCTCAATCAAAGTAGCATACCAAGCTCGAGGAGCTTAATGAAGACTGTAAAGTGCCTTATCCAGCTTGTACTCATGATTGGGAAACTTTGAATTGACAAACCCCGGTGGTTGATCAACGTAGATTTCCTCTTTTACTTCTCCATACAAGAAAGTTGTTTTGACATCCATTTGATACACAGTGAAACCCCTGTAGGAAGCATATGCCAAGAAGATATGAATTGCCTCCAATCGCGCCATGGGAGCATATACTTCAGTATAATCAAGACCCTCTATATACCTGAACCCATGAACAACCAGACATGCCTTATTTTGCACGATCACCCCACTATCACCTTGCTTGTTAAGAAATACCCATCGTGTATCTAGAGACTTCTTTCCTTCGAGTAGTTCCACCAGCTACCAAACCTTTTAGTTTTTCAAATTGGTTCAGCTCTTCATGCATTGCATCAACCCATCTTGGTTCATTGAGTGCCATTTCAACATTCTTCAGCTAGATTTGCAATATGATGCACGAATAGAGACACTCGTTAACATATCCGCTTTGACTTCTGGTTTGGACCCCATCCATTAGTGAACCTATGACATTTTCAACTGGGTGATCGCGTTGAATCCTGGAAGGAATAGCATGTTGGAGAGCTTCTGAAGAGACTGGAAGATTTGTAATGTTCTAAACTCGTCCTGCAGCTGAATCACCTCTATCAGATGTTTTGAAGTCGTACGAGGTGCTTGCCACATACTCATCCGGAATTCTCTTAGGAAAGAGAGAGTCCATGAGTGTAGAATTGAATAGATCTACAGAGTTAGTTTTGAAATCTCCTGAATGAGTGACAAGTTCTTCCACAGTTGGTGTTTCCTCAACAATCTTTGGAGAGTCAGCAGGAGTGTCATTATTCACCATAGGGGGATCAGAGGATGCACCTTCGTTCAAGATTGCAGGTTCATCAATTGTCACAGACGGTTAGATCGGTTCAGCAACAAATTCTCTATCTTCGTCTTTATTAATTCCACCCGGGCCTGGTTGTGTACCTGAAACATCATCATAAAGCACATCAAAGGATTCCACGATCTGCTTGGTGACCTTATTGTAGACCTGATAAGCAGTGCGACCAGCATACCCTACAAAGTAGCAATCATCAACCTTTGAATTGAACTTTGGAGTGGCTTCCAGATGAAGAAGGGTGCATGGACATCCAAAGGTGCGGAAATGAGCAACAGTCAGTTTGTGGCCGTAGAGGATATCATATAGAGTCTTCATGTTATGTTTATCGATGAGTACACGATTATGAACATAACACGTCATGTTGATAACTTCAACACAGAAGAACACTGGTAGCTAGGAATCACAAAGCATGGTTCGAGCAGCGTCGATTAACGTTCTATTTCTTCTCTTGGCAACATCGTTCTACTGTGGTGTACGAGCAGCACTGTATTGATGCTGCACTCCCTTTTCAGCACAGAATTGATCCGGCATGGCATTCTTGAATTTTGTCCCATTATCGCATATGATTCCCTTCACCTTCTGATTTGTCTGATTCTCAATAAGAATAATGAATCTCTTGACAAGTTCTGCAGTCTCACTCTTATTCTTTAGAAATAAAACCCAGGTGAAACGTCAGTAATAATCTATTATAACTTGACAGTAAGAATTTTTGTTGATGCTCAGGTCATTGACAGGGCCGAAGAGATCTATGTGAAGCAGTTGAAGGAGCGAGTCAATGGAGTTGACCAGTTTGGGTTTATACGGTTTCCGATGATGCTTTCCTTGTGTGCAGGAAACACACTTCTCAAAAGTGATGAAGTCTTTGATTGGTAACCCTCGGACGAGATCATTTTTGGCAAGACGGTTTAGATTCTTAGCATTAGTGTGATCGAGACGACGATGCTAGAGCATGGCATTTTGTTCTGAAAGTCTTGAGAACAAGCAGGTAACATTCTCAGGAATATTGTGATTCATATCAATGATGTAGGCATTGCTTCTGCATTCAGATCTCACTAAAATCCACTCTTCTGGTATGACGATACCACACTTCAGAATTCAACATTCCTTTTTAGTGTAGTGAGTCGAAACACCTCTATCGCAGATCTGTGCAAAGGTCAATAGACTATGTTTTAGTTCTGGAACAAAATTGACATTTTCAAACTTCAACACAGCGTTTGTTACGGTCCCCATTTGCGTGATCTTCCCTTTTTCTCCTCCCGCGAAGGACAGATACCCTCCATTAATGTTTTGAATGTTGTGCAATTTAGAGATGTCTCCTGTCATGTACCTAGAACAGCCACTATCAACATACCAAGGTCTGATGATATTCCTCCATAGCTGCTCCTGCACAAAATGCGAGATTAGTAAGATTTAGGAAGCCAATCCATTCTGAAACTGGGTTTACCCTTACTATCAACACATGAAACTAGTTCCAAAATCATATCTTGCTTATCAAATAATGGATATGATGAATTTACAGAACTCTTTGGTGAATTGGAAGTGAGGCCTTTGGGAACCATCTCTAATTAGGTTTAAGTCTTTAATCATTTAACTAGATGGGAACATTAACACTAGATTTTGAGACAGAACTACCCTTTGATTTGGGTCTATATTGCAATTGACGACTAGAGGATGATCCTTGAGGCGACTTTGACCTCACCGATTTTGGTTTGGCAAAGCCATCTCTTGAATCTGTCCTTTTGTCCTTGGGAGTCTGATTCTTGGCCTTGGCAACATTCCAATCACCATTTTGTGAACGTGACCTCGAAGGTTTTCTTTTGTAAGATCTCCCTCTCAGCACGTTCTTCCAACCTTGAGCATGGTAGGGGACATAAGAGTGTTTTGGACAGTTTCTAGCAATGTGACCTAGACTCCCACAGTTAAAACACGTTAGTATTTTCAATGGAGTATGATTGGGACTTGATCCAGGTCCTGACAATTCCAAAGAAATTCCACAAGCACACGCACAAGCAGCTGCTTGTTTCACAAATTTCCGTGGTTAAAATTTTTTAACAGCATCATCACCACTAGTTTTGGAAATATTAATATTTTTAAAGTCTTGTTTCACATGATTATTTAAAACAAAAGAAATACAAATATTAGTTTTTGAATAATTTGCATAAAAAATAGAGTCACTCTTGTCCTTCTTGTTCCCATCCTCCACTTTCACTTTATCTGCACAAGAGGTAGAAACATTAGTATCGTTCACTTTACACTCTCAGTGGTGACGGATTGATCAGTCTGAACTGAAATGGTTTCAATGGGCTGCTCTATTTCTTTGGTCTCAAAAGCCAAAGTATAATTATCGTTAAAAGGGGGTGGAACACTTTTATACCCTAGACCCTCACCCTGTTTATTTTTCCATTTGAACTGGTGTTCAATCATAAATTCAACAGTCGTACTTGACACATCAAATTTTTTAAAATTAAACTTACATCTTTAAATTTAGCTTTTAATGTGTCAAGTTTGGCAGTTAAATTGGCAAATTGATGGTGACAACATTTTTCATTGTATTCTTGTTTAAATTTCTTTAGATCTTTTGTTTGAGCCTCTAATATTTCTTTAAGAGGTTTTGAACATTTTTAAGGTTATAAACTTCATTTTTAACGTCAAAAACTTCTCTAACTATGTTATCATTGTGCTCACAATATTTGTTAACCTTATCTGCACAATATTGAGAGCAATAAATTTCACTAACCTCTTTGGTGCTTGGAGTGGTGGAGACCATGAAGGCGAACTGCAGATCCATCATCTATTCCTCAGCTTTGTTCGCTTCCTCACCTTCTACAATCTATGCCAGGTTAGCTCCTACATCTTGACAAGGTTTAGTGCCTGTATCTGATCTTCCCAAGAAAATTGCTGAGCCACCATAGTTCTCTCAGTGTTTTGAGGAGCTTCTTTGTTGTTTCCAGTTGGCACCAGGGTCCTCTCAGCATTGTTGTTTTCCACCTTCGGCTTGGTGCACTCACAAGCAAAGTGACCTGGCTCGTGACAGTTGTAACACCTCAACTTGCTCTTGTTGAAACACACCTTCTTGTCTACGTTTACTCCCCAATTGTTCTTCCCAGTCCTTTGAGTGAACTTCTTTGCCCTGAACACCACCATTGTGATTGGCCATGAGATGTCCATTTCTTCAACATCCTCTAGATGGATTTGATCAAGTTTCCCAATCATGACTGGAGGAACTAATTCACCAGCCATAAAAGCATTGTAATAGTTCATGAAGCCAGCCATTAGATCCATGTTTTTTTCAGCTCCCTTGGTAGCAGCTGGAGTTTGTGAAGTTGATTTTTAGCGATGCTTAGATAGAAGAGCTTGAAGATTCCATTGGTAGACCAGATTATGGAGGAACATGATGTGCTTGAAGAGCGGAGAACACACTGTTGTCGAAACTCATAAGTTGGCGGACGAGTATGAGTTGACATGGTTGATTTCGTGTTGCTTATCATCTATGTCATAGGCCTTGATGACAGCCATTACTTCAACCAGAGAAAGCTTGCTTAAGTCTTTTGTCTTCTTGATCACAGACACATTCATGTCCCAGTTCCTCAGAAGTGAATTGAGTAGCTTCTTATTTATCTTAGAGCGACATAAGACAATTCTAGCAGTGCTCATATTGAGAGTAATAAAACGTTATAGCTGGGCTTCCAGAGTCTCCCCAAGAACATGATTGAACATGTCGAATCTTTGACGAAGCAGATCCTGTCTGCTTTGCTTCATATCCTCATTCCCTTCATACACCTCAATTAACGCTTCCCACAAAGCTTTAGCAGATTTATACTCCCGGAAACCTTGAGCAATGTCAGAGGACAATGCCATGGTGAGAGTAGCAAGAGCTTTTTCATCTTCCTCTACCTTTTGAAACTCTTCATCCGTGTAATTTTTGATTGGGTTGTCAATCATGGTTTTATCATCGTCTTCTAAGGTAATTGTAATTCTAACTGGACCTCTTAAAATGCTTCTCCATACTTTGATGTCTTTCATCTTTACGTATTTTTAAAATCTGAACTTCCACTCAGGAAACCCGTCTGCAGATAATAAACGAGGAATACGAGTGGTTGTCCCCATGATAGAGTCTAAATCTTGATGCATGGTGGTGATTGAACTGTTGTAGGAATCCATTAAAAACTCTGATGAAAATAAGATTGACCAAAAACAATGAAAAGTCAAACTTGTTGACCGAAAATGATGATTGAAAAGTCAGTTTGACCGAGATCGTTGACCGAACACAACGTCTGACCTAGAACCACTGAACAGAAACTTTGTCTGATCGAAAACTAGGGATTTGACCTAGTTGTTGACCTAGAAGCAGATTAGCCGCCGAGAACCCTTAAACCCTAGCCGAGAACTTCGAGTCAGTCGCCGAAAACGCACAAAACCTAACTGAGAACCCTTATTAGCCGCCGCAAAACTCCCAAATCAGGCCAAAATCACGTTTTTGTTCAAAATTGTCAAATCCAAAGATCAAGGTAGTCGATTTTCAATCAAAAACACCAAGAACATGAAGAACCCAAACAAAGATTTTCGTCTAAAGCAGTCCAAAAACGAATCAAAAACTTCAAGAAATGATAAAGTTGCTTCGAATGAGATTGATACCAACAGCCTAAAATCGATTTAGGCTCTGGTACCACTTGTAAGTCCCTATTCCTAGATCTAATGCGGTATCAATCCAATAACTCGATTTGTGCAGAATCCAAATCGAGCAACCAACACAAAATTTTTAGAATACGAATTAAGAATATAATAAACCTTCAATGCACTCAATTGTATTAATCGACTAGTACATAAGGTTCTTGCTGATCGATCACTCTCTATCTCTCTATTCATGCACAAGCTCTCAATCGACCCGCAATCACAAATGGCTGAAAAAACGCTATATTTACATAACCTAATACAAAAGCCCACACAATCCTAAGTCCACCAAAATCAGCAGCCCAGGCCCACCGAAATCACTGAGATTTCGGTCCAACACAACCAAGAACTAGGTGTTTTCAGTTTTAAACTTAAAACTCCATTTTGCCCTTTAAATACGAATAAAGCCTTTCTGAAAGTAAAGCATAAACCACCAAAATATGTCCCAATAGGTTGTATGGGGAGGAGATAAGAAGATCAACTGTGAAAATAGATGTCCTCTCTATGCTTGATGGAAAGAATTTCTTCAATAAGTTGTATTTCTGTTTTGCTGGAGTTAAGAAAGGGTCGATTAAAGGGTACAGAAAGGTAGTTGGGATTGATGGATGTTTCATGAAAGGCATTTGTTGTGGTGAGTTATTGTGTACTATGGGGAAAGATGCAAACAACTAAAATTAGCCACTTGCATGAGTAGTAGTATGTGTGGAAAATAAGGAAAACTGGAAATGTTGGTGCTTCAAATTTCAAGTAAACATTTGGTGGTCATTTTCAAAAAATATGTTTTATAAATCCTGCAAATCAACTACCAAACAGAATTTCAAAGTAGTTATTCAGGAGCTTGAGACAGTTAGTCCAGTTGACTATAAGTACTTAATGGATAAGGACCAGAAAACTTGGTCAAGAGGGTACTACACATTGGCAAATGTTGTGCTGCTGTAGAGAATGGGTAATCTGAAAGTTTCAATGCAGTCATTGTGGAAGCAAGGAAGAAACACATAATTACAATGTTGGAGGAATCAAGGATGTACATGATTCATAAGTTAATCAAATCTAAAACCAACATTTAGACAGGAGAATTTGACCCTGCAATTAGACAAAAGTTGAATGTGTTAAAACTTGACCAAAGGTATTCGCAGGTGTTACATAGTGGTCTAAATAAATTTGAAACAAGATCATGTAGTGAAGCTTATGATGTTCTTGTAAGCTATGTTGGTTAAATGGATATGGTTGTGTTCACTTAGTGGCTACAATAAGTTTCCTGAATAGGGATGTGGAGTTCTATGTGGATCCTATTTTCTCAAGAGACATGTACATGAAGACATACCACTACAACATATCTCCAGTGAATTGTAGCAACATGTGGCCTAAAACTACGTATGTCCCAGTATTACCCCCAAACAATTGAAGGATGCTTAGAAAACCAATAATTAAGAGGAAAAGAGATGTGAATGAGAGAGGTGATAACCATAGAGTGTCTAAGATTCGGAAAAATGTTACATTAGTATTTGTAAGGAGGTTGGACACAACAACAAAACTTGTCCAACACTTGATAGACCAAGGAAGTTAAAAGTGAATAAGAGAAAAGGAAATGGAACTACACATGTAATTATTTAGTAAGTTGAAAAAATTTATGTTATTCTGAAATCTTATTATTGTTTTTTTTGTATGTTAGTCTACAATGGAAACTGGGGGAGTCAATGCATCCATAGAAGGGATGAATGTAGACCATGCAGCAGAACCAAGGAATGATGAAACTACTACCACCAAGGTGACCAGAAAGAGGAACTCTTAAAGGATCATCAAGTCAAAATTAGCCAAACAAGTTGGGGTGATCATGACAAAAGAACTACTCCAACAATGCAGCCATTTTAAATTAGGCTTTTATGCATGAGATACACTTATTTGCATGTATCTGTCAAAAAACATAGGTTGTGTACTTTTAGATGTATTAAATGTTTGTCGGTGCATGTCTGGAAACTTACTTATGTGTTCTTTTGGAAGTTTGTCCCACTTTTGTTTGTAATATATGGGAACTTGTAAAGCTTCAAATGATAATTTATGGATGTGGTCCACAGATGTGTTGTGTCCCTTAACATTAAAAAAGTATTACCTTTTATGTCCCTTTACAGTGGTCCATAAATGATTTTCACCCATTTTGTCTAATATAGTATCTGCTAATAGGGATCAAAGATGGTTTCCATTTATAAAAACAACATGAATATACTAATAGGAATTCTATTCCTTTGCTTCTTGCCATGCATATCATTTAAATTACAAGATTAACAAAAAGGGATTTTTAATTGCCATACGTACCTAGGGAAGCACATCCGATTCCCTGCTACTGAATCAACCTTAAAAAACTACCCCAAAAGAAGTTTCACATTCAAATTCATCATACTAGGATATACATCCATTATAGACTACTATATACTACATTTACCCCTGTCTAACACCTGCAATCACCCGATTGTACTGCAAAACCCCCCACCCACTACAAACCTCTAGTTTAATGGTTGACCAACAACCATACAATCCAGCAAACACACAAATCAAGATCACCAATGTATACTTCTGAGTTTTCTTAGATCCTTGTAGTTCAACTATCAGTTTAGTCATCTCAACCTCAACACACACCTTCTCATCCTCCATAAGCTTCTCTAGTTCCTCGATTTTCTTCACAAGAATACCAGGGTAGTTTTTATGACTCCCTTTCTTCATAGTTAGCAGAGCGTCCCGATAGTGCTTCATGTTTAGCACCGGATCAACCCACCAGAAAATGTCACAGCTCTTGTTCTTGATAATCAAAATTAGGGTTTTCTAATCAAAAGCACAAATAATCACAACAAAGACAAAATCTTACCAACGAGTAAACACGGTTTTTAAATCTCCTAGTTGGATGCTTTTCGGTCCAAGAAACGCATTCGACCAGCATCTGTTTGCAGTCACAATTTCGATCGTCTAGGGCTTCATCCTACCGAGCTTGTTCGTTTCGCGCATGATTAATCACAGCAACCCTGGAAATTCTTGAGCTTGATGACGAGTGCCTTTTGGTTTCGATTAGGATGAACTTGATACGATGAACTTGAGAGGTTTTAGGGTTTAAAAAAGGATCAAACAAATACACGGGTTAACATTTAGGGATTGGGAAACCTTCTCATATAAATCGGGGTTACACAAAAGTCAATTATAATAATTGGAGCCCACCTGGATGCCACCTGGCTAAATTGTATTCCACGTACATTGGTTTACCAGGTAACCAGTTACATAATAAATCAAATTTGACAAATGGGTATATATATATATATACACATATATATATATATATATATATATATATATATATATATATATATATATATATATATACATATATATATATATATATATATATATATATATATATATATATATATATATATATATATATATATTACAAAGGCAGCATATATTAAAAACCAAACGGCCTTAGCAAGAAGCTAAGGAATACAAAGTCCCAAACAAAAACGAACAAAATACGAGTCCAAAGGCAAGGTATACCGCACCAAAAGAAATAAATTACATATTTTTTGTCGCTACACTAAGGTTATTCACCCAATCAAAGCTATATAACTCCGTGTTTTTTGCACGAGTGGAGATCCAAACGAAAACTTCCTTCTGAATATGGGTAAAAATATCTTTTATATATATATATATATATATATATATATATATATATAGATATA
This sequence comes from Cichorium intybus, assembly GCA_023525715.1. NCBI lineage: Eukaryota > Viridiplantae > Streptophyta > Magnoliopsida > Asterales > Asteraceae > Cichorium > Cichorium intybus. The sequence goes on from CM042014.1 coordinate 95,724,516, forward strand.
TATATATATATATATATATATATATATATATATATATATATATATATATATATATATAGGGTCCCGTTCCCGTGAGGACTCTTTTTTCGGTGAGGACTCGTAAGGACACCTTAAAAAAATTTTAAAAAAATTTAAAAAAAATACAAATCATAAAATCAAGAATAGTACTATATCATGATCCAAAAAAAATTGGAAAAAAAAATTTGGATCATGGAGAAACAGTAATGATACACAAAAATTTTTATTTTGTGGATCATTGTTTCATTATAAAAAAAAATAATGATCCACAAGTTTTTTTTCGAATTTTTTTTTTCTCCAACATAGTACTATGATCCATTTTATTACTTATATTTTTGTTTTATTTTTTTTCAATTTTTTTAAGGTGTCCTCACGAGTCCTCACTTTAAGAAGTGTCCTCACCGGATCGCTTATCTATATATATATATATATATATATATATATATATTGTTAGATTAGGTGTCTAAGTCATGACTAATAATTTATATTTACCTAACTAATAGTAGCAAAGTCCACTTGGGTTGCCCTCATAACTGGAGGTTTGGTAGAAAGTTCAGTACAGAGAAATATTGATTTATTATATGATTAATAAATCAATAGAAATAAAATAAATAATTTATTAATATAGTAAAGTGATAATATATTAATTAGAAACTACATTAATTAATTAGAAATTAATCTGGAATTAATTTGAATTAATTTGGTGATTAATTTAATTAATTAAAAGTGCAGGGAGTAAAATTGTAATTATTCAATAGTTAAGTAAGTGACATTTTTAGCAGCATTATAACCTATCGAAATTATATATTAGATATATATATATTTCGCAATTAATAAGAGATAAATAGGTTTGAATTAATAAGATAATGGTTTATCTTGATTTGAATTCAAAAGGTTTATCTCTAAAGGCTTATCTGGTTATTTGCTGGATGTTATAAATATGGAGCCTCAGACCGCCAGAAACCTACGCCATATTCACCTGGACTCTCTGGATTTTTCGAACCCCCCTCCTGCTCTTGGGTGTGATCTCATTTGAGGCAAGATATTTTTGTTGCTTTGTTTCCAAAAAATTCTAAAGGTTAGTTTTTCTGAATTATTTTCTTTAGCAATTTTTCTGTTGGCCTTTTAGGAATTAATGATATGTTCAAAGATAGAAAACATAGATCCTTTAAAGGTTGCATGTGAACTTAAGGTTTTAGGTCATAGTTTTGTAGAAAATATTTCAGTGGTATGAGAGTTTTTTGTTGTTTTCTATTTGAATTGTTATAATAGTTTTCCTAAAAATTAGGTTTTAACGCTTATAAAGCCTAATATGGCCTAATCAAAATTTAGGGTTAGGGTTTTGGAAACCCTAGCCCCTCCCCTTATTATTTTTGAAATTTAATTAGGGTTTTAAAAGGTATTCTATTTTTGGTAACTTTAATTATTTAATTAAATGGATAACCTTAAACCCATTATTTATTTTCCAAAAATTAGGGGGTTTAAGATAGGTTTAAATTAATTTGATTAATTTGTGATACCTATCTGGATTTAATTAATTAATTAATTGTTTAATTAAAAGACAAATTAAATCATTTAAAGGTTTAAATATAATTTTTAAATTAATAGTTAATTTTCGAAAAATTAAATTGACAAACCAGAAGTATTTTAAGAGTTTAAAATACATCTTATATATATTATAATTAAAAGTTAATATTATATGTATAAGAAAAATTGGTTAGTGAAATCAATAGTAGGCCTCATTCACGAAGCTGATCGATAAAAAGCGTATAAGGAGACTGCCTATAAAATGGTAGTCTAATGGGTGTCCACTCTCACCCACCACTCTCCTGATCAGTGGAGGGTCGTTAGCCGAACGGGTTTGATAGAACCACTTAATCTCATTAAAAGTATAATGTTATTAATCAAAGTACTAGAACAGCCTTATAAAATCCCAATCTAGATACTTTAGGAAAAATGTGAATTGTTGCTAATCCATGAAATTGCACATTGCACTTTATGAAACATTGGTGGAGCGTGTGTGGTTTACCGGCACACCAATAGGGGTTCATAAAGAGTTGCAATGGGTTTCTCAATCTTATCATTGTTGATGGAGCGTGTGTGGTTTACCGGCACATCAATTAGAGATGGTAATTAACTTTGAGAGTACCAAGCTAATTGCATGGTTATTCACATCCAGTTTGTGATCCTCGACATCCTAGTCACAAACAGTGGAGCATATCCAATATTAAACATGCTATTGAACAGTTCAATAAATCTCGAAAGATCTAGGAATTCCATTATAATATGATTATCTTCCGTGGTGGAATTGGCTGAATCGTCATTCGCCTACCTTTATAAAATTTACAATTAGATTACGGCATCCCTCTTCTAAGTTGTGAATTGCTATAGTTGGGTCCTAGCTTTATTATTATATTGGGTTAATATTAAGGATTATATGTATCGAATTTAAAAACTACCTTCTTTTATAGATGTCTTCTGCTAACCAATCTGTTCCCCACTCCAACAACGGTAACATCACTTCAATCCTCTCGTTGTCTTCTAAAGTGACATTGGATGGCACTAACTACAACGACTGGATCAAAAACATAAAGATGGCTCTAAGGTTTGAGAACAAATAGTATGTTCTTGATACTGAGCTCATTGAAGTTGACACTAACACAGCTACTCTCGAGGATTATGCCTCATATAAAAAACACTGTGATGATGCGACCAAAGTGGCCTGCATCATGATTGCTACAATAAAGCCCGAATTGCAAAGAATCTACGAGGACTACTGGCCCTATGAGATGCACAAGGACCTTGCAGAAAATTTCTGCAAGCGAGCGCGTTTGAAGAGGTGCGAAGTGGTCCGAGCCTTCACGAACAGCAAGACAAAGGACGGAGAGTCTGTCTGCACTCACATGTAAAGGATGCAAGGTTACGTGGATAGTCATAGGAAGCTGGGTATACAAGTCGATGAGGAGTTGGCCGTTGGCATAGTGCTTAACTCCTTACGGAGTTCTTAAACAACACTCGGACCTCTTTAGCTAAGTTGCATGGCATTTTTCAAACTACAGAAGATGGGCTGAAGGGTAAAAGTGTATCCTCAGTGAGCCAGCCTGTCTTGGCAATTGGTCAAGGCAAAGGAAAGAAACGGAAGGGCCCTCCCAATCGGCATTAGAGGGAAAAGGTTCAAGTCGGGTCATCCAGTAATGGCCTGAGACCCAAGTCTTCCGGCATTCCTCATGTCGCCAACCCCAAAGATGCCGACTACTTCTATTGCAAAGAGAATGGTCATTGGAAGAGGATCTGTCCAAAATACTTGCAGGATGTCAAGGATGGCAAAGTGAAGCCATCGACAACAGGTATGTACACTATCTCTAAAAACTCACCATCTTCCAGTTCTTGGGTCCTTGATACAGGATGTGTTTTTCACATATGTTCTAATTTGCAGGGCATAAAGGAAAGCAGGAAGGTGGAGCGTGGTAGATTGAACCTGATCATGGGCAATAGGAGATCGTCTCCTGTTACCAAGATCGGTGTCTATAGTTTAGTGCTCAGTACTGATGTTAGTTTAGATTTAATAAATTGTTGCTATTCGCCAGAAATGGCAAGAAACATAATTTCATTTCATGCATTTATCAAACAAGGCTTCCAATATTTTTTTAACAATTTGAATGGTTTAATTTCTATTTTTAAGAATGGTGTTTTTATTTTTGAAGCTTTACCTTGTTCTGGTATGTATGAAATAGTGACATGTGTAGACAATTTAGGAAATAGTGTATTAAATACTGATTCTTCTAGTGGTGTAGAAAAGGCATGCTTGTGGCATAGTCGTCTTGGGCACATCAGCAAGAAACGCATCGCCCAACTCCAAAAGGATGGAGTGTTGGAATCATTCGATCTCAAGTTGGATGATGTATGTGAATCTTGTATGTTGGGCAAGATGACTAAATCACCTTTTAAAGGGTCTTTTGAAAGAGGTGATGGTCTATTGGACATCAAAACACAGATGTGTGTAGTCCCTTCAGATCAACCACAAAGGATGGCACACGGTTCTATGTGAGCTTTACTGACGATTATAGTAGATATGGATATATCTACTTAATCAAGCACAAGTCAGACACCTTTGAAAAGTTCAAAGAGTTCAAAAACGAAGTTCAAAATCAATTGGGTAGGAAGATGAAGATGCTAAGTTCCGACAGAGGCGGTGAGTATCTTAGTATCGAGTTCCTAGACTATTTAAAGGAATGTGGAATAGTATCACAGTTGACACCTCCCAGAACACCACAGTTGAACGGTGCTACCGAGAGGCGTAACCGAACCATATTGGACATGGTTCGTTCCATGATGAGTCGAGCTTCGCTTCCCATCCACTTCTGGGGGTATGCCTTAGAGACTGCCGCCCACATCCTCAATCTTGTCCCAACTAAGAAGGTTGCTAAAACTCCTCATGAAATGTGTACGGGGAAAGTTACCTCGTTAGCACATATAAAAGTCTGGGGTTGTGAGGCTTTCGTAAGACGAGAGACTCAGGACAAACTCGCAGAAAGAAGCGAGAGGTGTTTTTTCATTGGATACCCCAAACAGTCTTTTGGATACTTGTTCTACAGACCATGCGAGGACATGGTCTTTGTAGCTAGACGAGGAGTCTTTCGAGAGAGAGAGAGAGCTCATATTCAAAGAGGACAGTAGGAGTACCATTGATCTTGAAGAAATTCAGGAGTCATCAGATGACGCAACCATAGGAGAAACTAGCAACCAACAAGAGGAAGAAGTTCCTGTTGGTCTGATAGATATATCATTACCTATTAGGCGCTCCGGTAGAGTTAGCATGCCATCCGAGTTTTATGCTTTCCATATAACCACAGATGGGGACAAGTTCTCAGTGATAGGACACTGATGAATTTGGATGAGCCAGCTAACTACCGAGAAGCAGTGGCGGGCCCTGAGTCTACCAAGTGGAAAGAGGCAATGGACAATGAGATCAAGTCCATGTATGACAATCAAGTTTGGAACTTGGTTGACAATGTACCGGGTCAAAAGACAATCGGGTGCAAGTAGATCTTCAAGAAGAAGACCGACATGGATGGAAAGGTGCACACCTTTAAGGCAAGACTAGTTGCGAAGGGCTTTACTCAAACCCCGGGGGTTGACTATGACAAGACCTTCTCACCAGTGGCCAAGATAAAGTCTATTAGGATTATGCTAGCCATAGCTGCGTTTCATGACTATGAAATTTGGCAGATGGATGTCAAAACCACTTTCCTTAACGGGAAGTTGACTGAGGATGTTTACATGAATCAGCTAGAGGGTTTTGTCGATGCAAAGTATCCTGATAAGGTGTGTAAGCTTGAGAAATCAATCTACGGATTGAAACAAGCTTCTCGCAGCTGGAATCTTTGTTTCCATGAGAAAGTCAAAGAGTTTTGTTTCACTAGGAACAAGGATGAGTCCTGCGTATATGTCAAGGCTAGTGGGAGTGTGTTCACTTTTTTGGTGCCGTATGTTAATGACATACTACTCATGGGAAACGACATTCCAACCTTGCAAGATGTCAAGTCTTGGCTTGGGAAGTGTCACGCCATGAAAGACCTAGGAGAAGCTGCCTATATTCTCGGGATAAGAATATTGAGAGATATGAAGAAGAGACTAATTGGACTTAGTCAGAGTACATACTTGGAAAAGGTACTAAATAGGTTTAGTATGGAAAATTCCAAGAAGGGAGAGCTACCTATACAGAGTAATGCAAAGTTGAGTAAGACTCAAAGTCCGAGTACAGACGAGAAGATTGCTGACATGAGTCGGGTACCTTATGTTTCGGCTGTGGAGTCGATCATGTACGCTATGACATGTACTCGCCCTGACGTGGCCTTTGCTTTGAGCATGGTCAGTCGGTACCAGGGAAACCTTGGAAGGGCGCATTGGATAATTGTCAAGAATATACTCAAGTATCTGCGAAGGACAAAGAAAATGGTGTTAGTCCTTGGTGGCAGTGATACTTTGAGAGTTGACGGGTATATAGATGCCAGCTTTCAGAAAGATAGAGACAACAGTCAGTCTCAGTCGGGCTGGGTATTCCTTTTGAATGGGGGAGCGATTACTTGGAAAAGTTCCAAGCAAGACACGGTGGGTAATTCTACGTGCGAATCAGAGTACATAGTAACGAGTGAAGTGTCAATGGAAGCGGCTTGGCTGAAGAACTTTATCGGTGACCTTGGAGTAGTCCCGAGTATTCAGGAGCCCATGGAACTGTTCTGCGATAACGAAGGAGCGGTTCCTTTGACAAAGGAACCGAGAGACCATGGAAAGTCCAGCCATATCGACAGAAAGTACCACTATATCAGACATAGAGTAGAAGAAGGTAACATCCTTGTAACAATGTAAATGTAATTGACTTTGGTGATTTAATAATAGGGATTTATTAATGAGTATTGTTTTACTGTTATTTGTGAATTGTTTGTCATTGTGTTTCATTTTGCATGTTTACTTCCTGAGTAATTTGATTATTCAAATGTCCACAGTCGCTCATACTTTTAGGGAGTAAGTATGAATGAAGACTATCATGAATTGGTTGTAGATTGCCTAAGGAGTTAGACATAGCAATGGGATTGCTACAATATTCATGAGTACTTAGAAATAGAGATTTGAGTATTAGATAAACCCACGCTCAATAGATTGCTTCATGGATTATATCACGAGCAATGTTGAGACAATAATATCTTATGATCTTGAAGCAGAGACATATGAGTTATAATTTGCAAGGCGGTTGTTCATTGATAAGACGAAAATGCATCGGTAACTCGATGTTGTAAAACGTGCTGTTGTGAGTGATTTGTCTGGTAAAAAATATAAACATATGAGTCGAAGCTTATTCGTCCCTTAACCCTGATGGGAAACGTATATCTGTAGGCCTCTCGATGATTTTGAAGTTGACTGAAAGTGTTGGCTAACCAAGACTAAATTGTAGTCTTAAAGTCATATACAAATCAAAAATCGGGAAACAGAGAATCATACCAAGATTGATCTTGATCCATGTCTGGAGTCTGAAAAATATCTTGTTGGACGGAGGATCATCTGATCACTTACGCATTAAGCAAAATACCAAAATATTATCTTGTTGGACGGAGGATCATATGATCACTTATCTATAGACAGAACTGACTGGGTCAGAGTTCGGCAGCAGTTTCTAGGAAGCTACAGTTTGCTGATCAATTAGAGGATAAATTAGTAATTATAGTCATAGACATATCCATGTGAGAGACTGTTGGATTATGTGTCTAAGCCATGACTAATAATTTTTATTTACCTAATTGATAGTAGCAAAGTCCATTTGGGTTGCTTTCATGGCTAGAGGTTTAGCAGAAAATCTAGGAGAGAGAAAGATTGATTTATTATATGATTAATAAATCAATAGAAATAAAATAAATAGTTTATTAATATATTATGGTGATAAGATATTAATTAGAAACTATATTAATTAATTATAAATTAATCTGGAATTAATTGGAATTAATTTGGTGATTAATTTGATTAATTAAAGGTGTAGGGGCTGAATTGTAATTATTCAATAGTTGAGTAAGTGACAATTATAGTAGTTTAACTGGCCAACGAAATTATGGAGGGATTATCCATAATTTCGATTATTATATGTTAGGATAAATAGATTTGAATTGATAGATAAATGTTTATCTTATTTGAATTCAAAAAGGTTTATCTCTAAAGGCTTATCTGGTGGCCACTTGGAAACTATAAATAGAGACCCCTAGGCACCATAAAAGCCACGACTTTTTCTACTCTTCCCTCTCTCTGGAACTTTCGAAAACCCTAGTTTTGAGTGTGACTTCATTTGAGGCAAGGCACTTGCGTTGCTTAGCTTGCAAGAAACAACTAAAAGGTTAGTTTCTGATTTTATTCTTTAATAATTTTTTCTTGTGGCCTTTTAGGAAATATTTATATGTTCAATAATAGAAAAAATAGATCCTCATAGGTTTCATGTGAACTTAGGGTTTTAGTTAATAGATTTGCATAAAACCCTTCAGTGGTATCAGAGCTTTTTGGTTGTTTTCTTGTTGAATTGCTATAATTGTTTTCCTAAAAATTAGGCTTTAATGCTTATAAACCCTAATATATATGAAATCGATTTAGGGTTAGGGTTTTGAAAACCCTAGCCCCTCCCTTCCATTAAAATCGAAAATGGCATAGAGTTTTAGAAGGTTTTCTATTTTTGGTAACTTTGATTATTTAATAATTGGATAACCTTAAACCCATTATTTGATTTTCGATTTTTAGGGGGTTTAAGATAGGTTTAAATTAAATTGATTAATTTGTGATACCTATCTAAATTTAATTAATTGAATTAATTGTTTAATTAAAAGATAATTAATGATTTAATTTAATTTTAAATTTAAAGATTTTAAATTTCGAAAAATTAAAGGATTAATCTAGGAATATTTTAAAAGTCTAAAATATTTGGATTTAATTAATTTAATTAATTGTTTAATTAAACGATGAATTAAATCAAATTAAAGGTTTAATTTAATTTTAAATTTAATAGTTTAAATTCCAATAAATTAAAAGAAAAACCAGAAACATTTTAAAGGGTTTTAAAATTCATCTTATATATATTATAATTAAAAGTTAATATTATATGTATAAGATTTAATGGTCAGCCAAATCAATAGTACGCCTCATTCACGAAGCTGGTCTATAAAGAGGGTATAAGGAGACTGCCTATAAAATGGCGGTCTAATCTCATTAAAAGTATAATGATATTATTCAAAGTACTGAAACATCTTAATAAAACCCAAATCTAGTTTCTTTAAGAAAATTGTGAATTGGTGCTAATCCATGAAATTGCACATTGCACTTTATGAAACATTGGTGGAGCGTGTGTGGTTTACCGGCACACCAATAGGGGTTCATAAAGAGTTGCAATGGGTTTCTCGGGTGTTATCATTGTTGATGGAGCGTGTTTGGTTTACCGGCACATCAATTAGAGATGATAATTAACCCGAGAGTACCAAGCTAATTTGCATGGTTATTCACATCCAGTTTGTGATCCTCGGCATCCCAGTCACAAACAGTGGAGCACATCCGAGATTAAACATGCCATTGAAATGTTCAATGAATCTCAACAGATCTAGGAATTTCATAAGATGAAATTGATAAGTGTTTATCTACCTTAATGACCATTATGTTGTGATTACGGCATCCCTCTTCACACCGTAGTTGGGGTATTTTGGATCCTAGCCTTATTAAATAACATATTGGGTAATTATTTAAAAGGATCACTTAAACTAATAAATTTTGTTTCTTTTATAGATGTCAAGTGTCAATTCTCCTCCTTCTCCTCCTTCACCCATTTCTGAAAGCATCAGAATGCACCTACCAAATATGGAAAGGCTGTCTGGCCTCAACTATAAGGAATGGCTTCGTAATTGGAGACTAGTTCTTAGCATTTCTGGCAAGCAACATCTCACTGAGTATCCGATCCCGGTCCCACCAGAACAAGTCATCATAAAAGGTTCTTATGATAAGCATAAATTCTTAGTTATTGAATCCGAAAAGATTCGTGACCTCATGCTATTGACCATTGACTCTGAGTTTCGCACAGATTTAGAATCCTTGGGGCCATATGAGTTAATGCAACTGGTTGAGGAAAGGTTCCAAAAACCAGTTGAAGAGGAACGAGCTAGGATCTTCAAAATACTTGCAAAGTACAAGCTAAAAGAAGGAAGTAGCATCAACTCGCATGTGCTTCAGATTGAAGCGTATATAGGCAAATTGTACAAACTTGGTTATTCCATGAGTCAGGAGATGAGTGTTAACATTCTACTTGCTTCGCTGACTAGTGAGTACGATCTGTTCATTCAGACGTATAGAAAGGAAGACCAGAAAAAGGCTTTCATGGAAATGCGTCCAGTGTTGACTTTATACGTGTCACTCTTGGCCAAGCATAGCTCCAATAGCTCAGCTACTTCTGGATTAAGTCCGGTGAAGAGACGTAACAAGAAACAGTCCAGATCGTCTAGACATGTCTCAAACTGGGAATCCACTAAATCGGATACAGTCACGGAAAGATTGGAAAACGCTCTAAGGTCAAAATCCTTTGAAAGCTCAGGTATATCTAAGAACCTCAAAACTCCTGTCTAATATTTCTTGATACATAATGTGATAGTCACATTTTGGTTTGTATGCAGGGAATCAATAAGACACGGGACTCTGGCGCATAGGAGCACATTTGGATTGGATCTCCAGCTCGTGTAGTTTTGAAGTTTAGATAGATATTAAAAAATATTGTTATTAGCCTTTAGATGCGTTTTGACATTCTCTATCATATATTACATTGTTCAAGGATTTTTGTTTTTTAATAAAATTGTCAATTTTCTTTTAACACCTGTTGTCTGAAATTGTCCTTGAAATTTTATATGAATGTGTTGAATGTATGATTAGTAATAACTTGAATGTTGATGCATCCAAAGTGTTTGGATTCAAGAATTGTGTCATTTATGATTGTTAATACAAATGTTATAAGAATCAATTCAACCAACGGTCCAGTTGGACAGGACTTTTGGAATCATTTGACTTAAAGTCACTTGATTAATTGAGTTCTTAATGTGGCAAGAAATGAATCAACCAAAGGTCCAGTTGGACAGGACTTTGGAATCATCTGACTTAGAGTCAGATGATGATTAAGTTCTTTATACAGCACATGTGGCAAGAAATGAATCACCCAAAGATCCAGAGGATAGGATTTTGGAATCAGTTGACTTAGAGTCAACTGAAGATTGCAAGTCTTGAACAACGTTAACAAAGTCATAAGTTTACATAGATATTTAAAAGACATTGAGATTAAGAGCAACGGACACAGCTGTTGTTGTGTATTGCTCGAATCTTGATATAGAACACAATTTTTTGTACTTCATTTATCATTTGGTATGATGAATATGACTTCGCTTATCGGGATAAGCGACTGAATTGAAACCTTGAACAGTTCAAGGACTTCAAAGGAAGTACAAGTTCCACAGAACCTAAGCGGTAACGTAAACTGAGAAAAATGTTTCATAGTTCATTCTCTTCCAAGAACATTAATAGTTATAATGTGTCTTAGGGAAGATAATGGAGCATTGGTCGAAATAGTTCGATCCTCGATGTATGAGATACATTGCCAATTAGTTTCCAATAAGTTGAATACTATACCAGTCAGTCCATATAAACCATATCCCGACCACATCCTAGACTGAGTAGGTCTTGCATACATTGTCTGAAATGTAAAGCTGGGATTATCCCACTTATACAATGAAAGTCGAGGGTCTTGTAGTGTTCATCCGAACCTCATGACTAGCCTGAACATGATCAGCATTTTCATTTCATTGGCTATCCCACTGTAACTGTAAAAGAAGAGCTCTTTTAGAAAGAACTCATGGTTTAAGGAAACAGTGGTAGTTGGGACAGTCATGAATGAGTTTAGGATTAGCCAAATGAAAGAACCTTTAGTCATCACTGGGCTTGGAGCAGAAATCAGATTTCTGTTTTACAACTGACATAATCTCTTCTTGACCAGTAGGATTGATCACCATCATAAGTAGTTATGATCGGGGTGACATACTGATTGGTGGTTAAACACTATAGTTGGTACGGATTTACAATCCAACTACTTGGAAGCATTGGTGAGCCCGGTTGCTGCCAAACAAGAGAACCTTAGGGCGAGACACAGTATATGTGAAAATTTGATTGATTTTACACCTGGTCTAAAAACCAGTGGGAGTAACGGAATCATCAAAAGAAAGCAACATGGACAGATACATACCTTCAGAACATCTGGTTGAATGAGACGATACTCAAAGTTAAGTAATTGATTCCGGGAGAAGCACTCTCAATAGAGGATGAAATCCGAAAGGATACTGTATGACACATTGTGAATCGTTAGTGGAGCGTGTGTGGATCACCGGCACACTAATAGGGACTCACAAACAGTGTCCCAGTACAAAGGTACATGATCCCGGGATTTCCCCACGGGCATCTCGCAAGAAAGGATATTCAGATTCTCAAAAATATGCCAAAGGATTGGATTTTGAGAAATGACTGAAAAATTTCTATTAAAGATGTCAGAAGGTTTGAATTCCCAAAATGTGCCAGAAGTCCTGGATTTTTTGAATAGTCCATAACCGTGTCAAAGCCAGTGGGAGTGTCGCTGTTATCTATTATCTCCATATGGGGGTTATATACTGTTTCTAGGAAATGTCTCTTTTCATTACAAAGTGCAATGACTTGGTGTTAAGAGACGGATTGCTATGAAAGACTTAATGGAAATACGGCATACTCACGTGGTTGTAGATGTCTATGAGATAGATCCAGACTCTGCCAAGATGATCTTGATGAGATTCAAGATGTGTAGACCCAGGAAAGGGTTCTCCTATCATTGCAAAGTGTGATGACATGGCATAAAGAAGGTGCAACATACTCACGTAATTCACAGACATCTATTGGATAGATGAAATCGCCAGCATAGAGCTAGCCATTGTAAGCATGATCTTGATAAGATTCAAGATGCATGAGAAGAGTCTCCGAAAGGAAATTGTTTTTCGAAAATCATGACACAAGGATTATAAATAATCTTTGAATTGCAAAAGGGTTTGGAATAAGATTAGATCGAGTTCCACAAGTTTCTTGGATGGATCAGAATGTCATGAACATATCCTGATGACTTGATGTTTAGGGCATAGTAAGTTGGATTCAGGACATAGTCTGGCTGAGAATATTGGATGGATTGTTTGAACTCACGTGAGAATTCATTAGGAAATGATTGGGGAGAAAGTGATAGTGTTAATTTGAAATATTTTTCAAAGTGGTAATTATTAACGTCAGGACATGATGTTAAAGGACTTCATGGTTAAAGAATCTCGTTGGTATTCTGATGGAGCGCGTGTGGTTCACCAGCACATCATAACACCTCGAAATAGTCTTAGAGTGCAGTCAAGTAGACTAAAGACCCCAGAACCATGGGAAGTCACAGTACACATTACCAGAATGGAGTTAGGAGAGAAATTGACAATATAACATATTGAGATGTTATCGGAAGAGCATCCGATTGAATCATCAGCAATAAAGTGTATAAGTATAAGATACTTTGGATACATAGAAAGAGTGAAACTTTCATAAAGACATAACTATAAAACTAGAATTGAAGGTTTAAAAGAAATCTTGAAACCGATAATAGTTTATGACAATATCCGACTTGGTGATTATCTCGTGGAGACTTGCTAATAAGCAAGAGTAGCTGCCAGTCAGATCTTTATGTTTCGCTTTCATATGTTTTACTTCCCGAATAATTTAATTATTCAGAAAGGTCCACAGTCGCTCATACTTTGGAAAGTAAGTATTGAATCAAGGCTGTAATGAATTGGTTGTAGATTGTCTAAGGAGTTAGACATAGCAATAGGATTGCTACAACATTCATGAGTACTTAGAAATAGAGATTTGAGTATTGGATAAACCCACACTCAATAGATTGCTTCATAGATTGCTTCATGGATTATATCACAAGCAATGTTGAGACGATAATATATTATGATCTTGAAGTGGAGAGATATGAGTTATAATTTACAAAGGCAGTTGTTTATTGATAGTACAAAAACACATCGGTAACTCGATGTTATAAAATGTGTTGTTGTGAATAATTTGACTGGTAAAAGATATAAGCATATGAGTCGAAGGTTATTCGTTCCTTGACCCTGATGGGAAACAGATATCTGTAGGCCTCTCTATGATTTTGAAGTTAACTAAAGTGCTGGCCAGCCTGAACTAAATTGATGTGTTCAATTAGAAGTTCTAAAGTCATAAGCAGAATCGGAAATCGGGAAACAGAGTATCGGACAGAGATTGACCTCAATCCATGTCTCGTGTCTGAAAATATCTTGTTGGACGGAGGATCATATGATCACTTATCTATGGACAGAACTGACTGGGTCAGAGTTCGGCAGCAATTTCTAGGAAGCTACAGTTTGCTGATCAATAAGAGGATAAATTAGTAATTATAGTCATAGACTTATCCAAGTGGGAGACTGTTGGATTAGGTGTCTAAGCCATGATTAATAATTTGTATTTACCTAATTGATAGTAGCAAAGTCCATTTGGGTTGCCCTCATGGCTAGAGGTTTAGCAGAAAATCCAGGAGAGAGAAAGATTGATTTATTATATGATTAATAAATCAATAGAAATAAAATAAATACTTTATTAATATATTATGGTGATAATATATTAATTAGAAACTATATTAATTAATTACAAATTAATATGGAATTAATTGGAATTACTTTGGTGATTAATTTGATTACTTAAAGGTGTAGGGGCTGAATTGTAATTATTCAATAGTTGAGTAAGTGACAATTATAGTAGTTTAAGTGGCCAACAAAATTATGGAGGGATTATCCATAATTTCGATTATTATATGTTAGGATAAATACATTTGAATTGATAGATAAATGTTTATCTTATTTGAATTCAAAAAGGTTTATCTCTAAAGGCTTATCTGGTGGCCACTTGGAAACTATAAATAGAGACCCCTAGGCACCATAAAAGCCACGACTTTTTCTACTCTTCCCTCTCTCTGGATCTTTTGAAAACCCTAGTTTTGAGTGTGACTTCATTTGAGGCAAGGCACTTGCGTTGCTTAGCTTGCAAGAAACAACTAAAAGGTTAGTTTTATGATTTTATTCTTTAGTAATTTTTTCTTGTGGCCTTTTAGGAAATATTTATATGTTCAATAGTAGAAAACATAGATCCTCATAGGTTGCATATGAACTTAGGGTTTTAGTTCATAGATTTGCATAAAACCCTTCAATTAAAAACATTAAAAAAAATAGATGCATGCAATAGGCATATATGCATATGTGCACAAACATTTAAAAATGCATACATGCATATAGGCATATATACATATGAAGATATGCACCCACCTATGCATGAAGATATACACCTATATGCATATATACACCCAGCTATACATGAAGACATGCATATGTATACATATATGTGTTGGATTAGGTGTCCAAGACATGACTTTATAATTGTATTTATCTTATTAATTGAAGCAAAGTCCATTTGGGTTGCCCTCATAGCTGGAGGATTGATGTAGAGTTAAGTAGAGAGAAAGGTTGATTTATAAATTGTTTAATAAATCAATAGAAATAAAATAAATAGTTTATTAATATATTTAAGTGTTAACATATTAATCAGAAACTATAATAATTAATTAGAAATTAATATAGAATTAATTGGATTTAATTTAGTGATTAATTTAATTAATTAAAAGTGCAGGGACTGGTTTTGTAATTATTCAATAGTTGAATATTGACTGGCCAGTGGAAGGGTGTAAGGTGGCGAGATTTTGTGGTGACACCACAAGAATCTTGAAACCCTAATTAGGGTTTAAGTAAAGCCTTGTCCATTTGATAAAAGGCTTGTCAAAATTGGGCTCTATGGTTTTAAGTTGTGCCACCTGGAAACTATAAATAGGGAACCCTAATCCTGTGCCAACTCTCTGTCTCTATAGAAACTCTGCTGTATTCTCTCCTCCATTACTTGGGTGTGACTCCATTTGAGGCAGGAAACTTTTGCTGGTAGCTTCTGGATCAAGAATCAAAGGTTAGTGTTCTTGATTTATACTTTAGAGATTATTTGTTGGCCTTAAGTTTTTATTATATATTCATTGTAGAAAAACGTAGATCTCTTTTTAGGATTGCATGAGTACTTAGGAATTTTTAGTTCATTGTTTGTGCAAAACCCTTCAGTGGTATCAGAGACAATTTGTTTTTCTTGTCAATTTTATATAATTTCTTTGTGTGTCTAAGGGTTTTTTGCGAAAAAAGAACCCTTGGAAAGGCCACCATCGATTTTGGTGGCTAGGGTTTTGAAAAACCTAGCCTCCCTTCCCTTTTCTGCGATTTGCATGTTGCCTTGGATAGTAGGTTGTTATTTTTGGAAATTGTTGAATAATTAAATAACTGGAACCCCTTATCCATTACTTGCAATTTTCGAGATTTAGGGATAAGGATAGCTAATTAATTTGATTAACTTTGTGATGCCTATCTTTGATTTATTTAGTTTAATTAAATTTTTTAATTAAAAGACAAATTAAATCACATAAGGATTTAACATGAATTTTCGAAAATTGAGTAATAATTTGCGAAAATTAGATTAAAATTAAATCAAAAATATTTTAAAGAGTTTAAAATATATCTTATATATTTATGATTAAAAGTTAATATTTATATGTAAGATAAAATTGGTTAGTCTTACCGTTAGTAGGCCCCATTCACAAAAATGTCCTATAAAGAGGGTATAAGGCGACTGCCTATAAAATGGTAGTCTAATGGGTGTCCACTCTCACCCACCGCTTTCCTGGTCAGTCGAGTGTCGTTAGCTGAACGGGTTTGATAGAACCGCTAAGCCTCTTAAAAGTATAATGCTATAATTGAAAGTACTAGACCCATTAAGAAAATCTCAATCTAGTTACTTTAGGTTAAAAATGTGAATTGATGCTAATCCATGGAATTGGACATTGCACTTTGTGGAACGTTGGTGGAGCGTGTGTGGTTTACCGGCACGCCAACTGGGGTCCACAAAGAGTTGCAATGGGTTTCTTGATTTTGCCATTATTAATGGAGCGTGTGTGGTTAACCGGCACATCAATTTGACATGGTAATTGACTTCGAGAGTACCAAGCTAAATTGCATGGTTATTCACACCTGGTTTCTGATCCTCGGTATCCCAGTCACAAACAGTGGGGCATTCCCGAGATTAAAACATGCTATTAAACAGTTCAATAAATCTTAAAAGGAACTAGGAATTCCATTATAATATGATTATGTTTCCGTGGTGTAATGGCTTAATCGTCATTCGCCTACCTTATAAAATTTACAATAAAAATTATGACATCCCTCTTCGGTATTGTGAATTGTTATTGTAGGATCCTAGCCTTATATTTATTATTGGGTTAATATAAGGATTACTTAAATATATCTAATCAAAACTACCTTCTTCTTTTATAGATGTCTTCTGACCAAACCGCCCCCAACTCAAACTTCGGTAATGTCACTTCAATCTTGTCATTGTGTTCCAAAGTGACGTTGGACGACACTAACTATAATGACTGGATCTGTAACATCAAGATGGCTCTAAGGTTTGAACACAAAGAGTATGTTCTAGAAACCGAGCTAGTTGAAGTTGACCCAGATACCGCTACTCTTGAGGAAATTACCTCATACCAAAAACACTCGGATGATGCGACCAAAGTGGCCTGCATCATGATCGCCACCATGAACCCTGAACTGCAAAGAATTTATGAAGACTACTGGCCCTACAAGATGCACAAAGAGCTCGCAGAAAAGTTTCGCAAGCAAGAGCGTATCGAGAGGTGCGAGGTGGTCAAGGATTTCACGAACAGCAAGCCTAGGGATGGAGAGTCCATCTGCACTCACGTGCAAAGGATCCAAGGTTACGTGGATCGGCTTAGAAAGCTTGCAATGCCTGTACACGAGGAGTTGGCCGTTGACATAGTGCTTAACTCCTTGCCGAGTTCTTATGACCAGATCAGACTAGCATATCATTTGAACAACAATCAAACCACTTTGGCTGAATTATATCGCATGCTTCGTACTGCTGAGAATGAGATGAAGGGTAAAAGTGTACCCTCAGTTAGCCAGCCCGTCTTGGCCATTGGATCTGGCAAGGGAAAGAAAAGGAAGGGTCCTCCTAAGCAAAATTGGAGGGAAAAGGTTCATGTCGGGTCATCTAGCAGTGCCCCGAGAGCCTAGTCTTCCGGCATTCAGCATGTCACTAATCGAAAGGAATCCGATTGTTTTTATTGCAAAAAGAAGGGTCACTGGAAGAGAAGCTGCCCCAAGTACTTGCAGGACATCAAGGATGGAAAATTGAAGCCATCACAAGTAGGTACTTACACAATTTCTAATAACTCATCTTCTTCCTGTCCTTGGGTCCTTGATACCGGAAGTGGTTTTCATATCTGTTCTGATTTGCAGGGCCTAAAGGAATGTAGGGAGCTGGAGCACGATAGACTGAATATGGTTATGGGCAATAGGCGAATGTCACTTGTTACCAAGATCGGTGTCTATAGACTAGTGCTTAGTAGTGGAGTTAGTTTAGAATTACATAATTGTTGCTATTCGCCTGATATGACCAGAAACATAATTTCTTTTCATGCATTGTTCAGAAAAGGTTATTATTATGATTTTGATAAATTGAATGGTTCAATTTCAGTTTTTAAAATGATGTTTTTATCGTTAATGCTTTGTCTTGTGATGGAGTGTATGAGACTATTATGTGTGTTGACAATTATGGTAAAAATGTGTTACATATTGATTCTTCGAATGGTATAGAAAAGGCGTGTTTGTGGCACTGTCGCCTTGGCCATATTAATAAGAAACGCATCGCCTAACTCCAAAAGGATGGAGTGTTGGAATCATTCGACCTTAAATCGGATGATGTATGCGAGTCTTGTTTATTTGGCAAAATAACAAAATCACCATTCAAATGTTCTTTTGAAAGAGGTGAAGGTTTGTTGGATATCATACACACAGATGTGTGTGGTCCCTTCAGCACAACCACAAAAGATGGCACGCTATTCTATGTGACCTTTACTGACAATTTAGTAGATATGGGTATATCTAATTAATCAAGCACAAGTCAGATACCTTTGAAAAGTTCAAAGAGTTTAAAAACAAAGTAGAAAATAAATTAGGCAAAAAGATAAAGATGCTTAGATCCGACACAGGCGGTGAGTATCTTAGTATCGAGTTTCTCGATTATCTCAAGGAATGTGGAATTGTTTCACAGTTGTCGCCTCCGAGAACACCACAGTTGAACGGTGTTGCTGAGAGGCGAAACCGAACCTTGTTGGACATGGTTTGTTTCATGATGAATCGAGCTTCACTTCCAATCTATTTCTGGGGGTATGCCTTAGAGACTGCCGCCCATATCCTTAACCTTGTCCCAACCAAGAAGGTTACTAAAACTCCTCACGAGATGTGGACCGAGAAAGTTCCCTCATTGGCACACATCTAAGTCTGGGGTTGTGAGGCTTTCGTGAGACGAGAGACTCAAGACAAACTCGTAGAAAGAAGTGAGAGGTGCTTCTTCATCGGATACCCAAAACAGTCATTTGGATACTTGTTCTACAGACCAAGCGAGGACGTCGTCTTTGTAGCTAGACGAGGAGTCTTTCGAGAGAGAGAGAGCTCATTTCCAAAGAGGACAGTGGGAGTACAATCGATCTCGAAGAAATTCAGTAGACACCCGATGAAACAACCTTAGGAGAAACTAGCCACCAACATGAGGAAGAGGTTCCTCTTGGACCAACTGACATTTCATTGCCCCTTAGACGTTCGGGTAGAGTTAGCATGCCACCCGAGTTTTATGGTTTCCATATAAATACGGATGGTGACATGTTTGTCAGTGATCGTACATTGACAAATTTGGATGAACCATCTAACTACCGTAAAGCAGTGGCGGGCCCCAAGTCTACCAAGTGGAAAGAGGCAATGGACAGCGATATCAAGTCCATGTATGACAATCAAGTTTGGAACTTGGTTGACAATGTGCCGGGTCGAAAGACAGTCGGGTGCAAGTGGATCTTCAAGAAGAAGAATGACATGGACGGAAAGGTACACATCTTTAAAGCTCGGCTAGTCGCGAAGGGATTCACTCAAACCCCGGGGGTTGATTATGATGAAACCTTCTCACCAGTAGCCAAGATTAAATCGATTAGGATAATGCTTGCCATAGCTACGTTTCATGATTATGAACTCTGGCAGATGGATGTCAAAACCGCTTTCCTTAACGGGAAGTTGACTGAGGATGTTTACATGAATCAGCCAGAGGGTTTTATAGACACAAAGCATCCTAACAAGGTGTGTAAGCTTGAGAAATCAATCTACAGATTGAAACAAGCTTCTCGCAGTTGGAATCTTTTCTTCCATGAGAAAGTCAAAGAATTTGGCTTGTCTAGGAGTGAGGATGAGTCCTGTGTATATGTCAAGGATAGTGGGAGTATAGTTACTTTTCTGGTGTTGTATGTGGATGACATACTGCTCATAGGAAACAACGTTCCGACCTTGCAATATGTGAAGTCTTGGCTCGGGAAGTGTTTCGCCATGAAAGACCTTGGAGAAGCTACATATATTCTAGGGATAAGAATATTAAGAGATAGAAAGAAAAGACTCATAGGTCTTAGTCAGTGTATATACTTGGAAAAGGTACTAAAGAGGTTTAGTATGGAAAATTCCAAGAAGGGAGAGCTACCAGTCCAAATTAATGCAAAATTGAGTAAGACTCAAAGCCCGAGTACCGATGAGGAAATAGCTGAGATGAGTCGAATACCTTGTGCTTTGGCTGTAGGGTCGATCATGTATGCTATGACATGTACTCGCCCCGACGTATCCTTTGCATTGAACATGGTTAGTCGGTACTAGGGAAATCCTGGTAAGGCGCATTGGATAGCGGTGAAGAACATACTTAAGTATCTACGAAGGACGAAGAACATGGTGTTAGTCCTTGGTGGCAGTGATGACTTAAAAGTAAGTGGAGATACATATGACAGGTTTCAGACAGATAGAGACAATGGTTGGTCTTAGTCGGGCTGGGTGTTTCAATTAAATGGTGGAGCAGTTACTTGGAAAAGTTCCAAGCAAGAAACGGTGGCTGATTCAACATGCGAATCAGAGTACATAGTAGCGTGTGAAGCGTCTAAGGAAGCGGCTTGGCTGAAGAACTTCATCGGTGACCTTGGAGTTGTCCTGAGTATTCAAGAGCCGATGGAACTATTCTGCGATAACGAACGAGCGGTCGCTTTGACAAAGGAACCGCGAGATTATGGAAAGTCTAGGCATATAGACAGAAAGTACCACTATATTCGACATCGGGTAGATGAAGGTCACCTCCTGGTTAAGAGGGTATCATCAGAAAACAATCCTGCAGATCCTTTGACGAAGGCCCTGAGTAGGATCAAGCACAATCAGCATGCTCGGAGCATTGGACTGAGGGATGATATTAGTTTTAGTAATTAGATAGGTCGAAACTTGTAACAATATAAATGTAATTGACTTTGGCGATTTTATAATAGAGATTTATAAATGAGTATTGTTTACTGCTTTTGTCAATTATTTAATATTGTGTTTCATTTTTGCATGTTTAACTTCCTGAATAAATTCAATTATTCAAAGTTCCACTGCCGGTCATACTTTTAGGGAGTAAGTATGCACGAAGACTGTCATGAACTGGTTCGTAGATTGTCTAAGGAGTTAGACATTGCAGTAAGTCTGCTGCGACATTCATGAGTACTTAGAAATAGAGATTTGAGTATTAGATAAACTCGCGCTCAACAGATTGCTTCCTAAATTACATCATGCTAGGATTCTGACTGTGATGATATTTTGATATCCGAAGTACATGTGTTCCTGTCCGAAGTTTTGGTGTATGCGAAGTGATGAGCTGATACGAAGAGGTTGATGATACGAAGTTTCCATGCTTATCGGAAGTCTGTTATGGTTATACATATCTTTTGTAATAGATAATGACTATGGTTCTTATGTGTATCTGTAACTAATTGGATTAAGTGTTTATCCAATTAGATCTTAGTATATAAATACCATTAGCCCTAGTTGATTAGAACTTAACTTTCACAGTCGTATATTCATTGTAACGATCCTTATAGTTGCTCGTCGTTAAAAAGACTTGGAGCACTATCCTTTTACATTGAATACAAATCATTCTACTCATTTAATACTCAATTACTTTTGTTCTCGTTGTTTGCCTTGTTCTTAATTTTGTCTTACAAGTGGTATAAGAGCAGGTTGTTTGCTGATTTGATATTAAGATTAATATACCTTCTTTGATTCATGGGTTCAAATCGTTCTTGAATCCACCCTTCCGTGTTTCAAAGTTTTAATCATGATAATTTTCCAGCAACGATCTAATCTTTCAATGGCCTACAACGCGAACAACGCAATGATGAACTACGCTGCCTTACTTGGTTCCAGCAACAAGGCACCTATGCTGATTCCTGAACATTACGATCAATGGGCTGATCGTATGGAGGATCACCTGTCTGGTATCGATGAAGATCTTTTAAGATCATTGAAGGAAGGTCCTTTTACCGCTAATGTTCAGACTAGATTTGCTTCAAAATCCAGTGAAACTACTACTCCTCCAGTCGATACAGAAGCTGTTATTGCTGCAAACAAGAAGAAGATCGAGAATGACAAAAGATGCATGCGAGAATTGAAAAGTGGACTGCCTCCTGTTGCCTTCAATATGATCTGAAGGTCGAAGTCAGCTAAAGAGATTTGGGACAGACTGAAGATGCGATACGAAGGTAGCGATGTGATGAAAAAGAGCACCGTCAACAACATACTGGCTGATTTCAGCAACTTCAAACAACTGGACAATGAGAAGATTGATCAGACGTTTTAGAGATTTATCGATGTGGTCTACGAACTGGAAAAGTATGGAGTTTCCAAGACTTCGCATGAAACAAACTTTCGATTCATGCAATGTCTCCGAAGGGAATGGAAGCAAATCACCATGATGGTAAGAGCGCATGAGAAGATAAACTCCAACTCGCTCGAAGAACTCTACAATCTACTCAAATCATATGAGTATGATGTTCTAGATGAAGCTGGTGATCCACCAAATGCTGGCACTCTTGCTTTTGTCTCAAAGACTGATTCCGATGTTGTCACTGAAGCTGATGATGAAGGTGATGAGGATGAAGAAAGTGATACGAAGGCATTGTACTCCAGTAATAACAGAAACTTTCAGAAAAGACCATAGAACAAAGCCAACTTCAATAGAAATTTCAACAATGGAAAACAGCCACCTAAAACTGCTGATTATTCCAAACCAAAGTCTGATGTAACTCCTCAACCTGAAAAGAAGTTATTAGGTGATTCTGGATACGACTGTAACTATTGTTTTGGGAAGAATCATCTGGCCAAAGACTGCATGCTGAAGAAAGCAAATGAGAAGAAGGAACGAGTCAAAGATGAAGCATAGTATACGAAGAAACTAGAAGAGGTTCGTGCGAAGACTCAAAGTCTGTCACTTGTTGCTCCTAATAGTGGTGATTGTACATACCAGATTTGGTCATCTGGTTCGGATGACGATGAAATCCGAAGACCTACTGATGGGGCTATGTTTGCTGCACATACTGGCCATGGCATATGGTCCGAAGGGGAGAGTTCGGATGAAGAAGAAGAAGAAAACAAAATCACAAGTGTCTGTCTGATGGCATAAGGAACAAACTCTTCGTCAAATACTCACCTTACCATTCCAGAACAGGTAATGATCGATGAGCAGTACGATAGGAAATGGTATATCGATAGTGGCTGCTCACGACACATGACGGGGAGGATAGAGTACTTAAGGGATTTCAGAAGTTTAGAAGATGGAGGAAATGTAAAGTTTGGAAACAACGAAACATGTCCCATAAAAGGATATGGGAAAATCACAAATGGCAACTATAAATCGTGTTGCCTATGTAGAAGGATTAAAGCACAACTTAGTAAGTGTCTCTCAATTAGTTGTAGGGACTGGTTTAAAAATCTCATTGATGAAGCAGGAAGTGTGATCAAGAAGAAAAAGACCAAGGAAGTCTTACTAAAGTCTTCAAGGAAGGGTGAAATGTATCCACTAAATATGAAGCCAATTGTTGGAACACCTTCTATCTGTCTACTCTCAAAAGCTCCTTTGGATCTAAGCTAGTTATGGCATCACAGGCTATCTCATCTGAACTTCAAGAATATCAACAAGCTGGTTGCTCTTAACCTTGTACGAGGTATGCCTACACTGATGTTTGATAATGACACATTGTGTGCTGCTTGCGAACATGGGAAGCAAAAACGTCAAGCTCATCCAATCACCATAGACTCCAAGATCACTGAACCTCTTGAATTACTACACATTGATCTTTGTGGTCCCTCAACTGTTCAATCACTTGGAGGAAAGAAATACATATTAGTCATCGTGGATGACTTCTCACGATATACATGGGTAATCTTTTTACGATAAAAGTCAGACACACCTGCAGAACTCATAGCGTTCATGAAGCAAATCGAGCTTCACTTAAAGAAACCTGTACGAGCTATCCGAAGTGATAATGGCACCGAATTCAAAAACCAACCAATTGACTCATATTTGAAGGAGAAGGGCATTACTCATAATTTTTATACTCCACAACAAAACGGGGTAGTAGAGCGAAGAAACATATCATTATGCGAAGCTGCAAGGACCATGCTTGACTATGCGAATCTTCCAATGTATTTCTGGGCCGAAGTTGTTGCAACTGCATGCTTCACTCAAAATCGCTCCTACATTCATAGATGCTTCAACATCACTCCATACGAAGTCATCAATAAAAGGAAAAAAAATGTCAAATACTTCCTTTTATTCGGTTGCCGATGTTTCATCATGAGACTCAAACCTGGTACTACGAAGTTTGCCTCCAAATCCGATGATGGTGTCTTCCTAGGATATTCACACTCTTCGAAAGCCTATCGAGTACTAAACAAGACAACCAGGAAGATTGAGGAAACATTCAATCTGAAATTTGACGATCATTATATCAAGAAATCAAATACTCTTTTTCCTCGATCCTCGATATTTTCAGAACACCCAACTGAAGTCATCCCTCTAGACTCCTTCAATCTTGATTTCTTCTTCCTATTTGACAGTCCTGATCATGCAATCAATGCTGAAGCATCTGCAAAGGACAATAATATACCAGAAATCAACAAACTTACCGATGATACTCCCACCACCGAACCATCAATAAATAAGCACTCTTCGGTTGAGGGAGAGTCAGAGAAACCTAAACAAAAAGATCCTTCAGTTGAGGGGGAGTATGAGACAACCAACCCAAAGGATCCTACAGCTGATAAAGAAACTACACCTGCCAGTACATCTAATCCGAAAGAAGCACATTTAACCAATCCATCAAGTCTATTTGTAGAACAGTCAACTTCTGTTGAGGGGGAGTCATCTGACAAGCCTTCTTCGGTTGAGGGGGAGTCATCTGACAAGCCAACTTCAACTAAGGGGGAGTCAAGTGACAATCAAGCTTCGGTTGAAAGTGAACAACCAATTCCTAACACTTCGCATGAAGAAAATCAATCGACTTCAGATTATCCATTTGATACCGAGGAAGTACATGGGGAAACGCTACCAGAATATGACCCTGCCTATCCACCGCTTGAAAAATGGACAAATGATCATCCAAAGACTCAGGTAATTGGTAATCTGGATGAAAAGGTACTCACTCGATCTCAACTAAAAGCTAAACAAAATGAATTAAATAAACGATCAGATTACTGCATGTTTAACGTTTTCATCTCAAAGAAGAAGCTTTTCTACACTCAGATTGGGTTGAACGAAACAAAGTGTGGCGTTTAATTCCAAAACCAACCAACTCCTCTGTAGTAGGTATTAAATGGGTCTTTCGAAATAAACTTGATACAGAAGGTAACATTGTTCGAAACAAAGCTAGGCTAGTTATCAAAGGATATTGTCAACAGGAGGAAATCAATTATGATGAAACATTTGCTCCTATTGCCAGACTCGAGTCAGTCCGAATCTTTTTAGCATTTGCAGCCCATAAAAACTTTGATGTCTATCAAATGGATGTAAAATGTGCTTTTTTAAAATAGCGAACTTGAGGAAACAGTGTATGTAGAACAACCACCTGGTTTTATAAATGAAAAATATCCAAATCACTGTTATATCCTTGACAAAGCAGTCTATGGGTTAAAGCAAGCACCAAGAGCTTGGTACGAAACTTTAACTAGGTTTTTAAAACAATCAAACTTCAAACAAGGTTCTGTTGATCCCACTATCTTTTGAAAGAAAGTTGGTAATCATCTCATTTTAGTTCAAATCTACATGGATGATATCATCTTCAGATCAACAGACCCTGAACTGTCAAAAGATTTCGAAACCCTAATGAAAAGTAAGTTTCAAATGAGCATGATGGGGAAGATAAACTTCTTTCTTGGACTACATGTTAAACAAACATCAGAAGGTATCTTCATAAACCAAGAAAAATACACACGAAGCCTGTTGGAGAAATTTGGGATGGAGAACTGCTCAAATGCGAAGGTTCCCATGGATGCTGGTACAAGACTCACACCTTCGCTTGACAAGCCGGCAGTTGATCAGAAGGTCTACAGGAGCATCATTGGTTATTTACTCTACTTAACAGCAAGTCGCCCGGATATCATCTTTTCAGTGTGTAATTACCACGATGCCAGGAGAATCCAAGAGAACCTCATCTAGCCGCAATCAAGACAATCTTTCGTTATCTTCATCGAACTCCTTCTCTTGGTTTGTGGTACCCTTCCAATTCAGGCTTCTTTCTTCAAGCCTACTCCGATTCTGATCTAGGGGATGTGCACTTGATCGTAAAAGCACTTCAGGGGGATGTCAGTTTCTAGATGGCAAGCTCATCAGTTGGCAATCGAAGAAACAAACATGCGTTTCCATCTCCACAGCCGAAGCCGAGTACATTGGTGCTGCTGCATGCACCTCTCAGATGATCTGGATCCAAAGTCAACTAAGAGATTATGCTATCCACATGCGAAGAATACCCTTATTCTGTTACTCACAAAGTGCCATACGAATTTTTCACAATCCGGTTCAACATTCAAAGACCAAACATATTTCTCTCTGATATCACTTTATTAAAAGTCACGTAGAAGAAGGAAATATTGATGTCCATTTCGTTCATACGAACGATCAGCTAGTAGACATCTTCACCAAAGCTCTGGATGAAAAGGCCTTTACACGAATCATTCATGGGCTGGGCATGCTTGAGTCATCCTCAATTCCTATTACATAATCAGCTAATTACCCACTATCAAACATCTTTGTACTTAAAATTTTTATTTTTATTTTTTTCTTTCTTCTTAAAATTTTTAAGTTTTTTTTATTCCAAGTCTAAATAGGTTTTAAGTCTTTTATTGTCATCAGAAGCGATACTATTCATAAACGAACCTTCGGTTCCGTTCGGATACGTTTTATTAAAAAAATTCGGATGGCAATAGTCACTATTCACATCCGACACTTCGGATGGCTTCTGATCATAGTTAAATACTGACTTCTGCCCATTACATTGTTCATGTCTCCTTCATCCGAAACCTTTTATTGCAAAATAACATTACATAATTAAAGGACAAAACGGGGTTTTTAGAGTTTGTAGAGCATATCTCATTGCACTAAGTGATATATGGGACACGCACTGCAACACTGGTAACATTTCGGATGATCTGATCATGGTTAAAGATCTTTTGACATGTTCGTACAAGACTACATGTAAACCTCATGTCTTACTTGCACCTAGTGGTTCACATAAGCAAATAACTAATCAGAAAGACTTAGTCTTTTCAAGATATGTTCCAGGTGTTGCATGGTAGTAAACTTCTGACAATTCCTGATACGAAGAAGAGAAAATTAATACGAATTCAACTGATGGGATTTATGAAGAAATTTAAGAAAAATCATACTGAATTGAAAGCAATAAATATAACAAGCACAAAAGAGTTGAAATAATTCAAAAAGCAACGAAAAAGGCAGAAAGACAATTATACAATACTTCACGTCTATCTTCGGATACAATAATGAATCAATACCAAGATTAGCAATATACGAAGTACTCAAGGCGTACCTCCTGTCTTCAATGCAACAATCAGGATCTCCTGTGACACAGTTGAGAACCGGGTTGGAGGAATGAACATCTCAATAACCCGTCTTCAGTGACAAGGGTGGAGTAGTGCACAATTTTCAAAGGCTTGTCATCTGAAAAGCGTGTCCAAATACGCCATCTAGTGAATCGAGATAATTTATTAATGATCCCATAAAACTTCAAATCAGAAATTCGGATATATAACTCTTCGTATCAGGATGTGTCATCTGAGGTTACTCTACGCCATACTTAGAATCTTTGGCCATACATCTAAGTTAATATAAAGGTGATGGTGGAATAACTACACTGGGTTCAACTATCTATATGAATGCACATTACATTACTCTTATTCAGATATAAATGTGTCATAAGGACTTCCTAGAATAATCAGCTCTCATCCTTTGAACTGAACCAAAAATCAAAATTTCACAACTTCAATGGATCATTGTGTTAGAACTTCGGATGGTTGACATGATTGAATAATGAGTAGACTTCGGTTGTATATTTCATAAACCAAAATAGCCATAAATATTTTTTTATTCGTTTTACTTCTTTATTATTAAATCATATGAGAATTATGTCTGTTGGGATTCAACATACATGGGATCCTTACTGATCCTGTTTTGCTTTGGGAGATGCAGGAACCAATAGGAATCGAGCACAACGGCTACCTGGGGATAATGCAGCTGTCAAACCAAGAAAAAAGGAATGTCCCCTCAACTTACGGATGACGTGGACGAACCCTATTCGACCGTTCAAAAACATGCATTAATTGCACATTCTATATAAACCGTGCAAACTATTCCTTTATCCCTTCCATTTCAAAACTCTCTAAACCTGCAACTAAGAAATCCCAAACAATCACAACTCTCAAAACTCAAAACACTCCCAATGGCCACCAACGATATTTCATTCACAGCAGGAGATGCTGATTAAGTTCCAGATCTTAACCTCATGTCTGCAAATCACGTTGCAAACCTTTTTCCACTTTTGTCCTAAGTTTAATTAATTAACAGCTATTAACGGTATTTCGTCCCCAAAATCCTTTCCTTACTTGCCCTAATCGCGCACCGATAGTTTAATCATCAGAGGGTTATTTACGGCCTTACTTAACCAAACCAAAAAGGTCCCACCATCAACTTCGACAAGATTAGGGGCACTTAAATCCTTACATGCCCGAAATTTTCGAATAAAAGGTCTCACCGCAGAACCTCGAAGATTCAAAAACACCCTACGATGACTCCCTTGTACCAAATCCACATCCTGACGCTCGAGAACCACACCGACCGCCACGCGTCTAATCTATGCCAACCCACAAACCTTAGATACTCACCTTCAGAGTATCTTACCCAGCCCTATAACTGGCAATTTAATTGCACCATTTCAAAAGTCACCAACGCATAACACTATACGCATGACAAAAACCACCGTCTTACAGACCCACAAGAGCTCTTGTCTAAGAGTATTCGATCAACCAGGATACGAGCACAAGATACACCAGTCATGCATAGCCCATCAAGCTATTCCCGCACTCATCGTCATTTATGGAGTCACAAGTTCCCCGTTCCGTTCAGCTCGCAACCGAACTCGTAGGATTTTCCCTGTTTCATCTATTCAGGTTCTCTGCTCCGCCCGGCCCTCGACTAGATTCACAGTCTTTCCCTGACTCATTCTGATTTCCCTCAGTCGCAAGAATATATCAGACGACCGAGAACAACGCCTAACACTCGTCTATCCGCCCGCAGGGCTACACCCTTAACAATCCTTCTAGGTCCTCGACTTAGGATCAACTTCCCAACCAACTGCAACAAACGCAACCAATGAATCCACAAGATTCCCTAACACAGGGTTGTAACATCCGACTCTTTCGTCATACCAGAACAACAGGTCTAACCGAAAACCATTATCCTAACCAACAATCTCGCAGACCCAACCGCATCCACAAGCATACGTTCTTTTCATTATCGAGAGCGATCCAAGACGTACTTAACTGAATTCACAATCATTCTTCCTTACCAAAGTTACCCAATTCGAGATGCGGCACATTAAAACTCCCCCCAATTATCCGGGATCGATTATCCAACCGATTCTTACTGTACTGCTGAGAAACCACAAAAGCTGAACGCTTCCAATACCGCCGCTCCACACCTTCGAGAAACATTCTAAAGAACCGAGCCCACACTCTTATCTTTTACTAACGCCTCAGCTACTTACCAGATACCAGCTCAACTTCCACACAGCCACTACTTCTCAAGGGAGATACTTAACCGTATCTCGACCATCCAAACCCGGTCCGAACTTTGACAAGCTAGCTCTCCTAATCACTTTCCCCATATCGGTTATCCAACCGATCCCTAACGCCTCGCCTAGAACCTCCAGTAATACCTAGCGCTTCTTACACGATTAATTCATCATTCGAAAGAAAACTGAATACTCAAGCCTAGCATTCCCAATGCTAGAGAACTGAGGTGCTCTTATTGCCAACGAACGAGCACACTAATAAGCATCTCTTCCACGCCTTCCAGGTTGCTCTGCCACACACGCCACCGCTACTTCTCAACCTGAACGAGAACAGACAAACAAACTTAAGCATTATCACTCCGAAGAATTCACCAACGATCACCCCGCTCTTACCTGATCAAATTAACAGTAGCCTAGCGACTAACCCAACTCCACCAGAAACTCTACCACTTAACAAAAACTCCAATTTCTTAAGGCTAGCACTAAGTAATCAACCTTTCGGCGACACCATAACGTTAACACGAACCCAGTCGCAACTCCAGGCAATTCTAATCAATCCTAACATCCATAAGGATACTTAACCAACAACCTCACAATCAGAACGAATAACCGATCACTTCCAACTTAGCAACCGAACATCACCAGACCAACCGTAAACACCATTACCCAAACGGAACACACACAATCAGGATACAAAAGCACCATCATCTTCAACCGTCACAATTACCGATGCAATCTCCCTACTCCACGAAGAAATTTCTAACTTGCCACACACCCTCGGTCTCTTCTGTAATCCACACACCCGACGGTCATCCGCACGCGATCATACAAACTCGACCCAACCGTCAAACTACCAGACGTCGAACCCGCAACAACCCTCGAATAATGACGACAAAGCACCTACAAGCTCGCTTCTATTGCGTACGGAAACATGACACCCGGTCAAAATTCTGTACCGCGCTCAACCTGAGCTAACTTCCACTGACTCCACACTACATAACCAGAACTCTCTACCGCATAAAAGGATATCCTTATCTTAACGTCGCAACCTGCCTTCGTTGATCCATCTTTATCCAAGCACCGACCACGAAGCCTAAACGAGGCAATCAACACAACAGGAGATCTCAACCAACGATCGCAACCCAACGAAACGGTCTAACAGAATTCTTCATTCTTTACTCCAACAGTTCTCCCCCACTTAGGGTTCGAACCCACTAGCCGCTGACCCAACAGCCACTGCCGTTCCACTAGCAGTTCACCCTTTACTTACTGACAATACCACAGACAATCACTTGTCTTAACCTACACGCTCGAGATAGATCCTAACTATTTACCCGAATACTTAGAACCAAAACAAAGGCAACTAAACATGAAATCAATAAAAGCAAAATCGCAAAAACGTACCGACAACGACTGACGAGGTTCCGCCTCTACATTCAGCTGCTAAGCACCACCTTCGAATTCCGGGTCCTCTAACTTCACCTGACGAACACCCTCACACTTTGGGACTACAAAACCCTAATTCTAACCAGCATCCCTAGACAATCCCTGACAACTCGCCCTAACATGGCCAATCTGATTACGAGAACACAAAACTTCACCTCCAGCTTACCGTCCCGACGGTAAGGGTCCTCCACTCTATCTGAAACTGTAGCTCGCAACTTCTTCTATAACGATAGCCCTAATTCCTAATCCTGCATCTTCTGCCCCAGCTGAGCATCGAACTCGATTTACCTTGATGCCATAATAGACTCCATCTCTGCAAACGTCTGTCATCGAACAGCGGACATAAACCCACTGATCTCCTTTGTCATTAATAGCGTATCATACTGATACACGCAGTAGCCCGCCAGCAGGCTCCTTGCCACCTCCCAGACAGCCAGCCAGCAGTCAAGGACCATGCGACCCGCTTGGCTGGACGTCATCCGACTCGATAATCCTGGACGATTGGTTACCACGTGTACGAATACCAAAACGACACCTCATTTCATAACGTCATCGCGTGACCTGTCAATCCAAGAATAACCCAGGTCGTGCACGAGCCACTACCTGGTCAGATGAATGAGCCAATCACAAGCGACCACATGCGATCGTCTAATAACGAAAACATTCACTACCAAAACTGAGAGGCGGTCCCCACAAAGGTACAACGGTATATGATGATCGTACCCATGGTAGGATCATCATCGTTAATGGTACTCACACACTCGATCACCTTCATCTCTCATCTTTCTCTGATCACCGTACTGACTTAACCTTCGGAGCGCCCTTCCGGGATCGCCTCCCAGAGTGCGACTAACCCCATTTTCGTTGTTGTGAACTTAGGCCTAAAGCTCCACCGCTCGAAGGACTGGTTTGCATCATTGGCGCCATCCGTTTGTGTGACAACACAAGAACTACGCTCTCGTAATACTGAATGGTGACACCATCGGATGATCGGTAAGGCGGCGCCCAGCGAAATCCGATACGACCCATGACATCCCTAGACGCCCCCACACCTCAAACTCCAGCGACCACACACCACACAGTTACACTTATAGTCTCCATGACCACTATATCACCATGGTAGCCGCCGATGCCAAACCCACTGACACCGCCAATGGCGTACTTGAATCCTCTCCTCCATGTAGGGCCATCAGTGACTCAACCACTGTTTACTCCTCCGTTCGTTGCTACTATGACAGCGGGAGCACCAATAAGCACCTCCATTCCACCAAACATCCCACCAACAATTCTGATACCTTTGATCACAAGAATACCATCAACTCCCTCTCCAATACCCACCATCCCCCAAAACCTATTCGTCAGCTCCCACTCCACCAACTCAGTTTGGTCCAACACCATTTTACGTCGGTAGCTATACAACATCCCCGATAATCACACCACCCTACATGACACCGCAATATCCATTCATACCACTTCATCCACCATTCCAGCAACAGACGCTAAATCCAATTCCCACAATAACAAACTCTTGCTCTCCCTTTGTTAAAGTGCTCCTGGATTACGAGATCCCAAGCACCGCCAAACTCCCAACGTTGAAAATATACAATGGAACAACATGTCCCGATAGCCACATCGATACTTACAAGTGGCACATGACCTTGTTGAAGCTAGACTAGCGTTTTTGGTGTACAAACTTCCCAACGACGTTAGACGGAAATGCCGGTGCATGGTTCAAAAGCCTGGCGCCCAATAGCATATACAATTTCGAGCAATTGAACCAGTTATTCCATACAAACTTCATGCAACTGCAGAAGTAAAGGGGAGACAACCACGCTATCATGGGATGTAAACAGCGAGAAGGTGAATCGGTAAAGGATTATTTCAAACGCTTCAACAAGGCTACCCTGGACGTACCAGGGCAAGACGAACGAATGGTGACATGTGTATTCACCTAGGATTTGTTGTCGGGGCCGCTATGTAGAAAATTTTTAGGGAAGCCTCCACCGACGCGACATGAGCTGAAAGAGCGAGTAGAAAGGTTCCTTCGGCAAGAGGAGGGAACAGCATAAAAGCAGCTATACCTCAAAGCAGCCACGGATACTCACCTTAGACAAAACGATTGATACCACTCCCACAGCCGGCGGCCAGACCATGCCGGTCCCCCACGACGGTTCAATCCATTTTTCAAAGATGAGTCGCGAAACCGACATGCAGACATTTACGCAGTAAAGGAGACTACTGCAAGCAAAACCCAAGATAGTAAGCAGCGATAATATGAGTACCATAAAAGCAGGGCCTACTATACGCTTGATTGTGCCATGTTGAAGCGAGAAATGGAGGAGAAGCAATTAAAAGGCAACATAGTAGAAAAAACGAAGAAGTTATGAGAACAATATGAGGCGGAAAGGAAAACAGAAAGAAACCAGAAAGAAGACAAGACAGTTAGTCGAGGCCTCAAAATTCTAGCCATTCGTACAAGCCAGAAACAAACCATCCATACCGACAAGGAAGATACACGTTACAGTCCTGGCCCACTGAACCTCAGCTTCTCCGTCAACGATCCAAGGCCCAAGAACTGGCAGGGGGACAACCCCCTAGTCATCACTGGCTATGTCAAGGATATCAAAATCCACAGGGTATATGTGGACGGAGGAAGTGCTGCCGACATCATCCATGAACACTACTTCAAGTTGCTACCGTAAACAATAAAAGATGATATGAAGCCAGCCAGGGGGCGGCTCATAGGGTTCATGGGTCACAGCATCTGGCCAATTGGAACCATACATCTACCCCTCACTTTGAGATGTATTGAAGAGAAATTCCATAGAACCGTGCTCATTGAGTTTGTTGTCGTAAGAGCACCGTCGGAACATAATATGATCGTAGGATGCCTCGGACTTCTAAGGTTTGGCGCGGTAGCATCCACAGTTCATGGCCTCCTCAAATTCAGAGCACATGGAGGGATAACCAGCGTCATGGTCACCAGCCCCCCAACTTTGAGATACTGCCAAATCATGCAGCCGACAGATATCATACGATCGGCTAAGAAAACCAGGAGGGAGGAGCCAAATGATAAAGAAATCATCAACCGGGATTACCCCAAACAACCAATCCGGATTGGTACCATGTTGCCCGCAACCACTAGGGAAATGATAGTCACCCTTCTGCGACAATACAAGCATGTATTTGCATGGGAGCCATCAGATATGGTGGGAGTGGACAGAAACATCATAAAACACAATCTGAATGTTAAAACAGGAAGTAATGCAGTCAAGCAGAAAAAGACAGGTCAGGCAGGCGACCGCAACATGGCAATTAATGCAGAGGTTTCCAAGCTAGTTGTAGCAGGAATACTAAGAGAAGCAATTTTTCCTGATTGGATTGCTAACCCAGTGATGGTAAAAAAAATGACGGTAGGTGGCGAATGTGCATAGATTATGCAGATCTAAACAAATCATGCCCTAAGGACTGTTATCCCCTGTCGGAAATAGACCAGAATGTAGAATCGCTCCAAGGGTTCAGATGGAAATGCTTCTTAGACGCATACAAAGGCTACCATCAGATACAAATGAGAAAGGAAGACGAAGAAAAGATGGCGTTCTACACCGACAGAGGGACATTCTGTTACAAGAAGATGCCTTTCGGTTTAAAGAATGCAGGAAAGACATACTAGCGACTAGTTGACCAATTGTTTCGTGACCAAATTGGGTGCAATATTGAAGTTTACGTCGACGACATGGTGATCAAAAGCCCAGAAGAAACCACACTAATAGCAGATGTAGAAGAAACACTCAAACCATTGGAAAAACAGAAAATGGAACTGAATCCAGCAAAATGTGTATTTGATGTTGAAGAGGGCCAATTCTTGGGGTACTACGTAACCAACCAGGCATTCTCCCCAACCTTGCAAAAGTGTAGGATGCCCTTGAAACTAGACCCCCCGCCACGCTGAATGAAATGCAGGGTTTAAATGGAAAGTTGACAGCGCTGGGCTGATTCATTGCGAAGTCAGCGGATTTAACAAAGAAGGATTCAAATGGACACCAGCAGCCGACGAGGCCTGGCAGAAACTCAAACAATCGTTGGGCAACTTACCCACACTCGCCAGCCCTGTTGCAGGAGAAACTTTGCCCGTTTAATTGTCAGTATCACAAGAGGCAATCTCAGCAGTACTAGTGGTAGAAAGGAACAGCACACAGCTCCCGGTGTACTTTATAATTCGAGCGCTTCAAGGCCTAGAGGTTAACTACCTGATACTCGAAAAATTGGTGCTGGCACTCATGCATGCTGCTAGGCGCCTCCGTCGATACTTTCAACCACACCACATCGAAGTTCTTACTAGCAAACCACTCAAGTAGATTCTCTTAAAGTCGAAAAACTCAGGACGACTAGCTAAGTGGGCTATAGAGCTAGGTGAACATGCCATCGATTATCGGCCACGAACAGGTATCAAAGGACAGGCCCTGGCCGACTTTCTCATTGAAATCCCCGAGCAAACACATTTAGGACCCCATGCAATAAAAAAGTCCTCACAACAGAACAACCATATGAATGAACCCTCTTTACCGACGGGGCCCCCGGCAAAGTAGGGTCGGGAGCCGGACTATTCTTAAAAAGTCCACAGGGGAAGAAATTACATACGCGCTAAGATTTGATTTTCGAACTTCCAACAATGAGGCGGAATATGAGGCCTTGTTGGCTGGATTAAGGTTGGCAATCGAAAATGGAGCAAAACAAATAGCAGCTCTAAGTGACTCGATGCTGGTAACAAATCAAATCAACAGCCTGTATGAAGCTAGGAATAAACGAATACAAAAGTATATGGATGCGGTTCAGATATTGGCAAAGTCTTTTGACAACTTCTCCATTAAGCAAATCCCAAGGTCAGAAAATAGAAGGGCTGACGCCCTAAGCAAGTTAGTGTCAACATCATTTGATCATCTAACAAAAAAGTATTGGTTGAAGTTTTACCCGAAAGAAGCATCGAGGAGAAGCAAATCTACGAAACAATGCAGGAAACAGCGACCTGGATAACACCCTACCTGGAATACCTCCAGTATGGGACATTACCAGAGGACGAAACGGAGGCACGCAAGATAAAAGTCAAAGCTCCAAACTTTACAATCATTGAAGGAACACTATACAATAAAGGATATTTGACGCCTTGGTTGAAATGCATAACTAAGGAGGAAGAGCAACAGGTATTAGACGAAACTCACTCAGGATTGGCAGGAGCTCACGAAGGGGCAAGAGCATTAACATGAAAAGTCTTACAGATGGGAATCTACTGGCCAGACATCCACCTTGATGCAACAGAGATAGTGAAGGGTTTCCATGCAATCAACGAACACAAAATAACCTAAGGTTCACATGCAACCCTAATATTGATCTATGTTTTCTTCTATGAAGATTAGAACTAAGAACCTAAAGGATACAATTCAATTCTAAAGAAGAATCAAGAAAAACCAACCTTAGATCTTATGATCCTTTTAAGCAGCAGCAAAATTATCCTGCCTCAGATGAAAGTCACACCCAGGTGATGGAAGAATCAGTCCAGCAGAGTAAATCCAGAGAGAGGTGGCGTGAAGAATGAGGTGCCAGGGGGTTCCTTTTATAGCCTCCAAGGGTTACACCTGAAACCCTAAGGAGCCTCCAACTGGACAAGGCTTTTGACCACTTGGACCAGGCTTACCAAACCCTAATTAGGGTTTCGCCAATCCCTTGGAGGAGCCTCCAAGTTGGCGCCACTTTTGGTCCCTGGTTTTTCCTGGCCAGTTATTCAACTATTGAATAAATGCCATACCAGTCCCTGCACCTTTTTAATTAATTAATTTAATCTCCAAATTAAATCCAATTAATTCTAGATTAAATCTCAATTAATTAATATAGTTTCTAATTAATATATTAGCACTTAAATATATTAATAAACCATATATATATTTTCTATTGATTTATTATACAATTAATAAATCAACTATTCTCTCTACTGAACTATCTTTCCTCCACCCATGAGGGCAACCCAAATGGACTTTGCTTTTAACCATAAGATAAAAGTTCAATTACAAGTCATGGCTTAGACACCTAATCCAACAGTCTCCCACTTGGATAAGTCTATGACTTTAATTGTCTGAACTCTGACCCAGTCAGTTCTGTCCAAAGATAAGTGATCAGATGATCCTCCGTCCAACAAGATATTTTCAGACCCAAGACATGGATAAAATCAATCTGGTCTGATTCACTGTTCCTCGATTTCCGATTTGCATATGACTCTTAGACTACCAATTTAGTCCCGGTTGGCCAACCATTTTAGTCAACTTCAAAATCATCGAGAGGCCTACAGATATCTGTTTCCCGTTAGGGTCAAGGGACGAATAAACTTCGACTCATATACTTATGTCTTTTACCAGACAAATCACTCACAACAATACGTTTTATAACACCGAGTTACCGATGCGTTTTCATATTATCAATGAACAACCGTCTAATAAATCATAACTCATATGTCTTAGCTTAAAGATCAAAAGATATTATCGTCTCAACATTGCTCGTGATGTAATCCATGAAGCAATCCATTGAGCGCGGGTTTATCCAATACTCAAATCTCCATTTCCAAGTACTCACGAATGGTTCAGCAATCCAATTGCAATGTCTAACTCCTTAGACAATCTATTACCAATTCATGACAGTCTTACTTCACACTTACTCCCTTAAAGTGTAATCGACTGTGGATATTTGAATAATCCAATTATTCAGGAAGTAAAACATGCAAAATGAAACACAATGATAAAGTACTGACAAGAGTAGTGAACCATAATAAATCTCTATTATTAAATCACAAGAGTCAAATACAATACATTGTTACAAGTTTCGAACCTATCTAATTACTAAAACTTATATCATCTCTTAATCCAATGCTCCTAGCATGCTGATTATGCTTAATCCTACTCAGAGCCTTTGTCAAGGGATCTGCAGGATTATCTTCCGATGATACCCTCTTTACAAGGAGGTGACCTTCTTCTACCCTATGCCTGATGTAGTGGTACTTTCTGTCGATATGTCTGGACTTTCCATGATCTCGCGGTTCCTTTGTCAAGGCGACCGCACCTTCATTATCGCAGAACAGTTCCAAGGGCTCCTGAATACTCGGGACTACTCCAAGGTCACCGATAAAGTTCTTCAGCCAAGCCGCTTCCTTTGACGCTTCACTTGCTGCTATGTACTCTGATTCGCACGTGGAATCAGCCACTGTTTCTTGCTTGGAACTTTTCCAAGTAACTGCTCCACCGTTCAAAAGGAATACCCAGCCCGACTGAGACCGACCACTGTCTCTATCCGTCTGAAAGCTGGCATCTGTATATCCTTCAACTCTCAAGGTATCACTGCCACCGAGGACTAACACCATGTTCTTTGTCCTTCGCAGATACTTGAGTATATTTTTTACAGCTATCCAATGCGCCCTTCCAGGGTTACCCTGGTACCGACTGACCATGCTTAAAGCAAAAGCCACGTCAGGGCGAGTACACGTCATAGCGTACATGATCGATCCCACAGCCGAAGCGTATGGTACTCGACTCATCTCAGCTATTTCCTCGTCTGTACTCGGACTTTGAGTCTTACTCAGCTTCGCATTATTTTGGATAGGCAGCTCTCCCTTCTTGGAATTTTCCATACTAAACCTCTTTAGTACCTTATCCAAGTATGTATCCTGACTGAGTCCAATCAGTCTCTTCTTCCTATCTCTCAATATTCTAATCCCAAGAATATAGGCAGCCTCTCCTAGGTCCTTCATGGCGAAACATTTCCCAAGCCAAGCCTTAACATCTTGCAAGGTTGGAATATCGTTTCCCATGAGCAGTATGTCATCGACATACAGCACCAGAAAGGTGACTATACTCCCACTAGCCTTGACATATACGCAGGACTCATCCTCGCTCCTAAAGAAGCCAAACTCTTTGACTTTCTCATGGAAACAAAGATTCCAGCTGCGAGAAGCTTGCTTCACACCTTATTAGGATACTTTGCATCGACAAAACCCTCTGGCTGATTCATGTAAACATCCTCAGTCAGCTTCCCATTAAGGAAAGCGGTTTTGACGTCCATCTGCCAAATTTCATAGTCATGAAATGCAGCTATGGCCAGCATAATCCTAATAGACTTTATCTTAGCTACTGGTGAGAAGGTCTCGTCATAATCAACCCCTGGGGTTTGAGTAAAACCCTTCGCAACTAGTCTTGCCTTGAAAGTGTGTACCTTTCCGTCCATGTCTGTCTTCTTCTTGAAGATCCATTTGCACCCGACTGTCTTTCGACCCGGTACATTGTCAACCAAGTTCCAAACTTGATTGTCATACATGGACTTGATCTCGCTATCCATGGCCTCTTTCCACTTGGCAGACTCAGGGCCCGCCACTGCTTCCTGGTAGTTAGCTGGTTCATCCAAATTTATCAGTGTCCTATCACTGACAAAAGTGTCCCCATCCGAAGTTATATGGAACCCATAAAACTCGGGTGGCATGCTAACCCTACTAGAACGCCTAAGAGGTAAGGATACATCTGTCGGGCCAACAGGAACTTCTTCCTCATGTTGGTTGCTAGTTTCTCCTAAGGTTGCGTCATCTGATGACTCTTGAATTTCTTCCAGATCA
Source organism: Cichorium intybus (assembly GCA_023525715.1). NCBI lineage: Eukaryota > Viridiplantae > Streptophyta > Magnoliopsida > Asterales > Asteraceae > Cichorium > Cichorium intybus. Next base: position 95,764,598 of record CM042014.1, read on the forward strand.
ATGGTACTCCCACTGTCCTCTTTGAATACGAGCTCTCTCTCTCGAAAGACTGCTCGTCTAGCTACAAAGACCACGTCCTCGCTCGGTCTGTAGAATAGATATCCAAAGGACTGTTTGGGATAACCAATGAAGAAACACCTTTCGCTTCTGTCTGCGAGTTTGTCTTGAGTCTCTCGTCTAACGAAAGCCTCACAACCCCAGACCTTGATATGTGCTAACGAGGGAGCTTTCCCCGTCCACATCTCATGAGGTGTTTTCGCAACCTTCTTAGTTGGGACAAGATTGAGGATATGGGCGGCAGTCTCTAAGGCATACCCCCAGAAGTGAATGGGAAGTGAAGCTCGACTCATCATGGAACGAACCATGTCCAACAGGGTTCGGTTGCGCCTCTCTGCAACACCGTTCAACTGTGGTGTCCTGGGAGGTGTCAACTGCGAAACTATTCCGCATTCCTTTAGATAGTCCAGGAACTCGATACTTAGATACTCTCCGCCTCTGTCGGATCTGAGCATCTTTATCTTCCTGCCTAATTGATTCTCTACTTCGTTCTTAAACTCTTTGAATTTTTCAAAGGTGTCCGACTTGTGCTTGATCAAGTAGATGTAACCGTATCTACTAAAATCGTCGGTAAAAGTCACGTAGAACCGCGTGCCATCCTTTGTGGTTGATCTGAATGGACCACACACATCCGTGTGAATAATGTCCAATAGACCCTCACCTCTTTCAAAAGACCCTTTGAAAGGTGATTTAGTCATCTTGCCCAACAGACAAGATTCGCATACATCATCCGACTTGAGGTCGAATGATTCCAACACTCCATCCTTTTGGAGTTGGGCGATGCGTTTCTTGCTGATGTGGCCGAGCCGACTATGCCACAGACATGCCTTTTCCACGTCACTAGTAGAATCAATATAATTTACACTTTGTCCTAGATTGTCAACACATTTCACAGTTTCATACACACCATTACAAGGATAAGCAGTAAAATTCAAAATACCATTTTTGAAAACAGAAATAGATCCAATATTATTATCAAAAGAAAAATGAAATCCTTGTCTGAATAATGCGTGAAATGAAATAATATTTCTTGCCATTTCTGGCGAATAGCAACAATCTAATAAATCTAAACAAACTTCACTACTAAGCACTAAACTATAAACTCCAATCTTGGTAACAGGGGACGATCTCCTATTGCCCATGATCAAGTTCAGTCTACCGTGCTCCACCTCCCTGCTTTCCTTTAGGCCCTGCATATCAGAACAAATGTGAAAACCACATCCTGTGTCAAGGACCCAAGAATTAGAAGATGGTGAGTTTTTAGAGATAGTGTATATACCTGCTGTCGATGGCTTTACTTTCCCATCCTTGACATCCTGCAAGTATTTGGGGCAGCTTCTCTTCCAATGACCCTTTTCTTTGCAGTAGAAACAGTTTGCTTCATCGGGGTTGGCCACACAAGGAATTTGGGAAGTCTTGGTTCTCGAGCCATTACTGGATGACCCGGCTTGAACCTTTTCCCTCCAATTTTGCTTAGGAGGGCCCTTCCTTTTCTTTCCTCTGCCACTTCCAATGGCTAGAACGGGCTGATTAACCGAGGGTACACTTTTACCCTTCATCCCGTCTTCAGCCACTCGAAGCATGCGATGCAACTCAGTCATATTAGCCTGATTGTTGTTCAAATGATAAGCCAGCCTGAACTGGTCATAAGAACTCGGCAACGAGTTAAGCACTATGTCAACGGCCAACTGTTCCGGTACAGCCATCGCAAGCTTTCTAAGCCGCTCCACGTAACCTTGCATTCTTTGCACATGAGTGCAGATGGACTCTCCATCTTTGGGTTTGCTGTTCGTGAAGTCCTTGACCACTTCGCACCTTTCGATGCGCTCTTGCTTGCGGAACTTTTCCGCTAGCTCCTTGTGCATCTCATAGGGCCAGTAGTCTTCGTATATTCTCTGCAATTCGGGGTTCATTGTGGCGATCATGATGCAGGCCACTTTGGTTGCATCATCAGTATGTTTTTGGTACGAGGCAATTTCCTCGGGAGTAGCAGTTTCGGGGTCGACATCGACAAGCTCGGTCTCGAGAACATACTCTTTGTTCTCATACCTCAGAGCCATCTTGATGTTTCTAATCCAGTCATTATAGTTTGTCCCGTTCAATTGAACCCTGGAACATAGTGAGAGGATTGAGGGAACACTGGAGTTTGATTGGGGAGCGGATTGATCAGCAGAAGACATCTATAAAAGAAGGTAAGTTTAATTAGATACTTGTCGGTCCTTATAATAACCCAATATAAAATAAGGCTAGGATCCAACTATAACAATTTGCAACATAGAAGAGGGATGCCGTAATCTATAAGCAAATTTTATAAAGGTAGGCGAATGACGATTCAGCCGATTCCACCGCGGAAAAATAATCTTATTATAAATGGAATTCCTAGTTTCTTATGAGATTTATTGAACTGTTCAATAGCATGTTTAATCTCGGATATGCCCCACCGTTTGTGACTGGGATGCCGAGGATCACAAACCGGGTGTGAATAACCATGCAAATTAGCTTGGTGCTCTCGGGATCCATTATCATCTCAAATTGATGTGCCGGTAAACCACACACGCTCCATCAACAATGATAACACCCGAGACACCCATTGCCACTCTTTATGAACCCCTATTGGTGTGCCGGTAAACCACACACGCTCCACCAACGTTTCATAAAGTGCAATGTGCAATTTCATGGGGTAGCATCAAATTCACATTTTCCTAAAGTAACTAGATTGGGATTTGTTTTAGGGTTCTAGTACTTTCAATTATAGCATTATACTTTTAAGAGGCTTAGCGGTTCTATCATACCCGTTCAGCTAACGACACTCGACTGACCAGGAGAGCGGTGGGTAAGAGTAGATACCCATTAGACTAACATTTTATAGTCAGTCGCCTTATACCCTCTTTATAGGACAGTTTTGTGAATGAGGCTTACTAGCGGTAGACTAACCAATTTTCTTATACATATTAAATTAACTTTTAATTTTAAATATATATAAGATATATTTTAATCTCATTAAAATATCTTTAGAATTAATTAAATTCTAATTTTCTCAAATTATTCTAATTTTCTTGAAAATTTTAATTAATTCTTAAGGCAGATTTAATTTGCCTTTAATTAATCAATTAATTAAATTAATTAAATCTAGGTTACAGATTACCAATTAATCAAATTAATTAACCTGTAATGGTCCCATGAATTTCGAAAATTACAAGCCAAGGAATTAGGGTTCAAGTTATTTTAGTTGATTTAGATACCAAAAATAACAACACATAATTAAGGCAAGCAAATCAAGCATTCAAGGGGGACCAAGGGAGGGTGGCGGCTAGGGTTAGGAAACCCTAGCCTTGGGATCGATTTTGGCCTCCTCCCAAGGGTTAATTTTCGCCAATAACCCTTAGGCACAAAACAATTCAAGCAGTTCATAATCAAACACAAGAAAACAAGCTAGCTCTGATACCACTGAAGGGTTTCCATGCAATCAATGAACACAAAATAACCTAAGGTTCACATGCAACCCTAATATTGATCTATGTTTTCTTCTATGAAGATTAGAACTAAGAACCTAAAGGATACAATTCAATTATAAAGAAGAATCAAGAAAAACCAACCTTAGATCTTATGATCCTTTTAAGCAGCAGCAAAATTATCCTGCCTCAGATGAAAGTCACACCCAGGTGATGGAAGAATCAGTCCAGCAGAGTAAATCCAGAGAGAGGTGGCGTGAAGAATGAGGTGCCAGGGGGTTCCTTTTATAGCCTCCAAGGGTTACACCTGAAACCCTAAGGAGCCTCCAACTGGACAAGGCTTTTGACCACTTGGACCAGGCTTACCAAACCCTAATTAGGGTTTCGCCAATCCCTTGGAGGAGCCTCCAAGTTGGCGCCACTTTTGGTCCCTGGTTTTTCCTGGCCAGTTATTCAACTATTGAATAAATGCCATACCAGTCCCTGCACCTTTTTAATTAATTAATTTAATCTCCAAATTAAATCCAATTAATTCTAGATTAAATCTCAATTAATTAATATAGTTTCTAATTAATATATTAGCACTTAAATATATTAATAAACCATATATATATTTTCTATTGATTTATTATACAATTAATAAATCAACTATTCTCTCTACTGAACTATCTTTCCTCCACCCATGAGGGCAACCCAAATGGACTTTGCTTTTAACCATAAGATAAAAGTTCAATTACAAGTCATGGCTTAGACACCTAATCCAACAGATAGCACGTAAGTAAACGGAATGCCAGACTTTCTCCCTAGCTCGGAACCTGCCTGCAGCCCCCATAACGAGCATTAGCAGTACTTGGCCTTTCTTTCAGTGGGGAATAGACATCATCGGACCATTCCCAAAGGCCCCTGAAAGAGTAAAATTTCTTATTGTCGCAATAGACTACTTCACCAAGTGGGTGGAAGCTGAACCACTGGCTTCCATCTCGGGACCCAACGTCATTTTATTCATGTGGAAAAACATACTTACCAGATTCGGCACACCACGAGTGCTAATTAGTGATAACGGATTGTAGTTTGCCAAAAATCCATTTCGAGGATGGTGCAAAGAAAAACAGATCCACCAGCAGTTCACATCTGTGGCCCACCCATAATCAAATGGTCAAACAGAAGTCACCAATCGAACCATTTTTAGCGGAATTAAAAAGTGGTTAGGGAAAGCCAAAGACAATTGGGTAGAAGAACTGCCAAGTGTTCCATTGTCGTATCGCACAACTCCAAGGACGAGTACTCAAGAGACCCCATTCAGTCTAGTGTATGGGACGGAAGCCATGCTCCTACCGGAACTCACAATAACTTCCTTAAGAGTCTCTACGTTCACTCCTGAAAAAGTGGAAGAAGACCTATGATATAACTTGGATTTGCTGGAGGAAAAACGTGAGCTCGCCAGCATCCGGTAGGCAATATACAACTCCAATACAGAACGATATTACAATAAGCGAGTGAAAGGAGAAGCCTTCAAAGTGGGGGACATGGTACTCAAGGAAAAATGAGGTAAGTCATGCCCAACCTAGAGGAAAATTGGGACTAACATGGGAGGGCCCCTATAAAGTGGTAGAGGCGTATCGAAACGATGCATACATATTGGAGACTCTCGAAGGTGGTGGAATACCGAGGACCTGGAACATTCAAAACCTGAGGAAGTACTACTTTTAAGGAGATTCCTCAAAACACAGACTCCAACAATAGTAAGTTTCTTTTTTTATCACTGTAATGATTCAGCCCCATAAGGAACCAAGTTCCAGGGCCCCTAATGTATGACATTCATGTCTCGTACGTTTTCTTTAATCAAATGTCAACTTGGTTGGATTGATCACCCAACCAATAGTCGACTTGTGCATATCTATAATAACCCAACACTACTCAATGAAAGCAAACCATAAAGCGCATGGCCGAGCACCATCCAAATTAAGTCTAAACTTAATAAAAATGGCCGAGCACCATCTTAATTAAGTCAAAACTTAATACAAATGGCCAAGTACCATCTAAATTAAGTCGAAACATAATAAAAATGGCCGAGCACCATCTAAACTAAGTCGAAACTTAATACAAATGGCCGAGCACCATCTAAATTAAGTCGAAACTTAATACAAATGGCCGAGCACCATCTAAATCAAGACGAATCTTAATATACACGGCCGAGCACCACATACACTACGTCAAATCGAAAATATTAACACCTATGACTAGGCACCACACTCCTTAATGCAGCATGCAAAGGTAACGCACAAAGAAAGCCAACCAAGCAAATACAAGAAGCAATAAAGGCAAATCAAGCAAACATATAAACAAGGAAATTGTTCACAAAACAACGAGTAATATCCGAGCACCATCACAAGCCAAAAGAAAAACCACAAAATAAAGTTGTCCAAGCCAGTTAACCAATTACAACCATATCGAATAGTCACAAGTCAAACAACTTACTCATCTGCTTCCGTTTTCAACAACTCCTTCAAATCCTCCACACCAATCTGACCCAGGCTCAGCAATCCAGCATAATCCAAGGTAGCAAAGTCTTCCATGGCATCCTCAACCTCCCGAGCATAGCTGGAACTCGAGCTTCCCTCCCCAGCATCAGGACCACTGATCTCCAGCTCTTGACGAAGACCATGCCGGCCAACCTCCTCCCCAACCACGTAGCTAGCCCGCCGGATACGGTTAATGCCATGAATGAAATCCTGGATCATAAACACCTTCTGCACTATCCTGACCATACCTTCCTCCACCACCCACTTCAAGTCACCTTCCACCTTCACTAAAGTTGCAGCCTTTTTCTCCAGGGCACGATCTTTTTCACACAACTCGGCATCGAAACTCTCAGCCCGTATCATCAAGGCCTTATTTTCCTGGCCAACCTTATCCAACTTCTCCTGGGTACCAGCTAACTGCTCTTCCACAAACATTTTCTCAGCAACCAAAAGTTCGCACTTGTGATAAAATTCACGCGCAGCACTCTCCAAACTGGCTATTTGTGCTTCCAGTTGCTTCATCGTTGCACGCAGGCGCGCATTTTCGGTCAAAGCATTACGAGCATCCAGCTTAAGTGATTCCTGGCTGGAGGAAGAAGCTGACAGATGCTCTATCCTCTTTGTTGTAGCTGCCAAATAATAAGCAGACTGAGTAGATGCGAACCTCAAGGCACTTACCAAATTATCATGCGAAGATTCCTCCATCTCCGAGTCAGCTGCCAGAGGAAAAGCATGAAGGGCAAAATCAATGGCATTCGCTTGCATAGCCAAATGGGAACCATTAACAAGCTTCCAATCAGGAACGAAAGGCAAAGAGGCATAATCGGTCCAAACATGAGTACCTAGAGTAGCACCCCGCCACCACCAGAATCAAGTCCATCACCCCGCCAATACCAATCCCACTTCCCCCACCCACATCAAACCCACCCGCAACTCTCCCTCCGAAATCCCCTGCATCACCAAAACCAGACAATATTTTCAAATCATCAACAACTTGCTCACCATGACCCCCAGCACGCTCAGATTCGGATGGAACCTCAGTATCTTCAGCATTTGTGCCTTCATCATCTGGAATATTGATAATACCCAAGTCATCCTCTTTCAAGCTACTTAACAACCGAAGACGACTTACCATCCTTACCAACCATGTCTCCAACGAACTTTCTAAACCCTCCAGCGCATTCCAAGCCGCTTTTATTTTGTTTGCCAACCTAGCAGACTCTCTGAGAATACCTTCTTTGCTATCATGAATTGACTCCAGGGATCCCCCACGATCACCCCTGGAAAGGCCTTCAACCTTAGCATCAATCAGTGGAATGTCACCAAGCTTCTCCTTGCGAAGCTTTGTTTCCTCCAACTCTTGGATTCCTTTGGCACGGGCTACAATATCCGGATTTAGAAAGGCAAACAGAGCAGCCACTTTATCAACCAAATCCACTTCTCGATACTGGAGATCTCCCCTCCAATCTTTACCAAGAACATCTTCAAACCGCACCATACACGGACCACCTGCGAGAAAAAAGAAAGAACAAGAGGAAAACAATCACAAGAATAACACGAAAAGGAAAAAAGAGGAGACTGGAGAAGGAAAAGGAAGCGACAACATACTTTTTCAAACCACATAAAAATCTGGCATCTTCCCTCGCATTCGCCAGGAGGTGCTTAACCCTCCACCCGCCAAGATATGCTCGGGAAATTCTTCAGGAACTACACGAAAACTATTCAAGGTCTTCACCACCTGCTCCTGGTGAGGATACAGCTTAGGGATTTGATCGGAAACCGGCCCAGATCGGTGATACCTAGCACTGACTCGAGAAGCATTCACCCAAAGCCACTTATCTTGCCAATGTTTAGGCGAATATTTGGGGTCAGGGATCAACACATGAACGCTAGTCCTTCTGTAAAAAGCGTAGTTCTCCCAGAGGCAGCAAAACGGAAGTAATGTTTGAACACATAAAAATCAGGAACGATACCTAAACCACGACATAATAACTCAAAAGCCACAATCTTGTTGACGGAGTTCGGCGTCAACTGGTGAAGACCGACACTGTTGTGACGAAGAACCTCGTCGGTAAAATCTGAGGTAGGAAGACGATATCCGACGTCAAAGGTTTTTAAATAAACACCAACCTTCCCTTCAGGGGGGGAAGGGAAAACCCAGCATAAGCAGTCGGAACGAGAACTCCATCCTTAGGCTGGAAGCCATACCGCTCAACCAGAGGACCGTAAACACCATCAGGAATCTCTTGCTGACCAGCATTTGCCATTTTTGAGAGAGTAGAGCAAGCAAGGAGGGATAAAGACATAAGACGTAATAGAAGGGTTGAAAACCCTAAAAGGAAATACAAGGACGGGAAGGAGCGGGAAACTCGAAAAAACCCTCTAATGATGAAAACTGACAGGTCACGTCATTCACATCAACTATAATGATGCCAACCTGCCCGGAAAATGAACCGTCGTTCCCTAAAGTCTAGAACGTCAAAGCTAGGCCATGTCATCGCTTTGGCTACCAGACAGGGGGACTTGATAGCGTATCATACTGATATACGCAGTAGCCTGCCAGCAGGCTCCCTGCCACCTCCCAGATGGCCAGCCAGCAGCCAGGGACCATACTACCTGCATGGCTGGACGTCATCCGACTCGATAATCCTGGACGATTGGTTACCACGTGTACCAATACTAGAACGACACCTCACTTCATAACGGTTATCACGTGACCTGTCAAGCCACGAATGACCCAGGTGGTGCACGAGCCATTACCTTGTCAGATGGATGAGCCAATCACAAGCGACCATAGGCAATCGTCCAATAAGGAAAAGATTCACTGCCAAAACTGACAGGCGGTCCCCACAAAGTTATAACGGTATATGATGATCGCACCCATGGTAGGATCATCATCGTTAATCATAGTCACACAATCGATCAACTTCATCTCTCATCTTTCTCTGATCACCGTACTGACTTAATCGTTGGAGCGCCCTTCCAGGATCGCCTCCCAGAGTGCGACTGACCCCAGTTTCGTTGTTGTGAACTCAGGCCTAAAGCTCCACTGCTCGAAGGACTCTATCGAAGGACTGGTTTGCATCAGTCATCATAGTCTAACACCGAGACATCATCGCTTCCTCCATCGTGGCGAACCGCTCCTCATACATTGCTAATATTTTCGACTCAACCGATTCAGTCCCCAGAGGAAGCATCTCGAACACAACACTCGTCTAGCACATAACACACACGATTCCCTCGTCTGTAGACTCCTTTGGTCCTTCAGGTCTCTCTTCGTCCCAGGTACGAATCTTGTGCTTCCAATAGTACGGGCCATACTACTATCTTTCACACCTATTTGTACTTGTTCTGAGGATTGTCCCAGTTCCGTAAGTTGCCTCACTTTATTTTAAAGGGCATTCGTATATCATCCATACCACCGTGCATTGAAGTGTCTAACACTCCTCCTAATCTACATAGGAATTCCACATCTCATGTGCATCGCAAGAACTTCTGCTCGTATTGGCAGGTCGTTTCGTGAACGCGTAATTGTATGCAACAAAAACAGATAGACTATTGAATAGATTTCCCTACCTCAAAGTCACAACCAAACAAGGAACAACAGTAAGGATGGTTCAAAATTCTAAGGCTGTCCGGTCCTATTACATACAATCCTAAAGCATCCCCTCGTCTTCCTAACAGTATAAGCATAGGTCCAAAAAGGTACACAGATTCAGCACTTAGCACCTAACATACAATAAGCAGCACACTAGGCAAAAGGCATCCCAATGATCCAGGCCAATTCTATCATGCAATTTTCTGAGCGGATCCTTAGCCTAATCCTAGCATATATCATCACATCAACACATAATATCGTGGGTATTTTGGGAAATAACACTTACTTGAGTTCTGACCGACTATATGCATCGCATCTCACTCTTTTCGAAACTCATTATTTGTTAAAAATCGTAAGTCGGGTGTGCATACGATGTTTGAGACTCCCAAGCAACAATCAGATAAGAAAATGCAAAGGAACCTTCCGCATGTTACTTAACCCAACTACTTAGAAATTTTAACTATAACAGTTTTTCCCTTCGAAAATCGTTTTAGAAAATCCTCGGTTTGAGTTTGGAATCACAGTCATGTTCATCCAAATCCTTGGAATCACATTCATGTTCATCCAAATCCCTCAAACCTAAGCTCTGATACCAACTTGTAACGTCGCAAATTCCGTAATAAATTTTTTGTTTTAAAAACAACTTAATAAAACAAAAATAGTTATCACATAAAACCCTTCAATTTAAAATTTATTATATAAAATATATTTATCAAAATGTTTACAAACATTGTACAGCGGCAGACTTAGTCATTCAAAATCCTCAGATGCGGTACAGTCGCGTCGTGCTCCAAGCTCAAGCCAGTATTTACCTGAAAAACAATTAGGATAAAAATGTAATCACAAAGCTTAGTGAGTTCCCCAAAAATACCACACGATCCATCACATAAAATCATCGTTTAACAAATCATCGCGTGACTCTCGGGCTTGCCCCGATCATCAGAAATCATCGTGCGACTCTCGGGCTTGCCCCGATCCGTCCTCGACTCTCGGGCTCGCCCCGATCCGTCGGAAATCATCGTGTGACTCTCAGGCTTGCCCCGATCCGTCCTCGACTCTCGGGCTTGCCCAGATTCGTTGGAAATCATTGTCATCGGCTTTCGCCGGCAAACATCATCAAGCGCAAATAATCACATTATTACATAAAGTAATAAAGACTATCTATGCATGTAACATCACCCATAGTATAGTGAGAAGACTCACCTGATTCGCGACCTTAAGTTAGACAATACACCATACGAGTGCCCTCAGATCCCAACGATACGCACTTCCTAACAAGGATAAACCACACTTAGAACTTCCTAAATCCCGAACAGGATAATTTTATAAGACCGGCATCCAAAACCCTCAAGTTTGACCAAAAGTCAAATCGGTCAAAAAGTCAACGGTTAACGGTCAAAGTCAACAAAGTCAACAGTCGAAGTTAGCGCCGCTAACTCCCCTGTTCAGCCAAAATCTCCATTAAGTGTTTAACCTATTAAGACAGAAGCCACAACTTTTAGGGGTTGTCACAAACAGTCCATTAACTTATAAAAACGTGAATTATATCCATCAATCCTAACCAAACAAGCTCATGGTGACAAATCTAGATCCAAAATGAATATTAAAAACTTAAGCTTCATCCAACAGCACATTAAGACTAGGCTAAGGTTTTTCTAAAGGATTCAGAAGCTAAAGGAAGAAGAACTCATCCTTTAGTTCCTAAATCCTACCTCATTCCAAGAAATGGAGTCATCATCGTCTCAAGAATTTCTTACAAGCATCATAACTCCAATTTCACCCAAAATACTCAATGCGATAGAGGTTAGAACACTTACAAGAGTCCCAAAACAATGAGCAAATCTGATTTCCTTCACCAAGCAACATTCCTAGTGCTCTTGCTCCTTCTTCACTCCCAAACATCTTTCAAAACTTCATAATATGAACCAAGAACAAAAAGAAGACTAGAGAGAGTTCCAAGGTGTTCTCTAGGGTTGGGACTGTAGAAAAACGGATTTCAAATGAGTTATAAACTTAAAAATGGATTTGAACCACAAAAATATGATTTTATCCTGCCTAGACAACATTAGCGGCGCTAACTTTAGAGTTAGCGTCGCTAATCTTCAAGTATGTCCAAACTCTGCTAATCTTCAAGTATGTCCAAACTCTGCATATTTTATCCCGCCTAGACGACATCAGGGGATTAGTGGCGGTAATCTCTTTTTTCCACTTTTGCCCTTATTTTAAGTAATTAACAGCTTTTACCTCCATACCCGGTTCCGGGCTTTATACTTTGACTCGTTAAAACTCGAAACTTGAATTTTCGAGATTAAGGTCTTACACTAACCAACTCTGAAATTAACTTCATCTCTTTGTTTGAAAAAGAATGAAGTGCCAATTAGTTTAGTCTAAACCAACTCTATAATTTTTACTTTAGTTTCGATCTTAATTCCACGGTTAATTTCAAGCTTCATTTGTGGTTTTATGTTTTGCGTAAAAATCATCGGACCAATGTCTGATCTAGGTTTTTTTCGGTGGAGATTTTACTTAAATGATTAAACTTTTTCTACATATATCGTAATAGTTAAAATAATACTTAAAAGTTAGTGATTAACTTAGTTTTGTCGTTAATTCCATGTGATATATATATATATATATATATATATATATATATATATATATATATATATATATATATATATATATATATATATATATATATATATATATATATATATACTAAATTGTGTTGATGGAGATTGTCATAGGTACCTAGTGTCGCAGATTACTTTGTGTCTAATTTATTCCTATTTTAGACACCCCTTTTCCAACTTTATGGAAGCCAATATATATTGTTTTTCACTTATTAGTTAATGTAATAAAAAGTTGGATAAATTTTAGTACATTCATAAAAATATCTACAGGAATTTAATTCATAGAGAAATTTTGATAATTTGTTTTGGCAGTGTAGCAGCCGTGGCTAACGAAGAAGATATTTCAAGTTTAATACAAGGCGATTTTTTTAAATAACTTTAAATTGAGGGTCTTGTTTTTTAGAATTATTAAATTTGAATGTACATGACAGATACTAACATGATATGTGATTGAATACATCACAGTATAAGTAATTAGTTACGGAGTTGTTTCGGGTATCAAGATGGATGACTGGAACAAACAGATAACCAATGAACTTATGAACCTGTGTCACAAGAAATGTGGTTTCGTATTCTTTAAGAATGAAATACTGAAATCAACATATGGTAAAAGTATTCTTTAAGAATAAAATCCTACAACTAATACATTCTTCAAGAATGCTTATATTATTTGAGAATGAAATACTCAAATCAACATACGGCAACAGTATTTAATAAGAATGAAAGTCTGAAACTAATGCATTCTTCAAGAATGTTTATATTCTTCGAGAATGGTAGTGTATTACGTTAAGAATGAAGTGCATTCTTTTAACAATTATAAGTATTATTAAAGATTTTGTGTATTATTTGAATTAACAAGCGTAACTCTCAGAATGTATGATTCTATTATTTAATAATGTATTTGTCATTATGTTTTATACCTTTGATATAAAAAACTCATATTTTTTGAAAATAACATTGTATCTTTTTTCTGGAATGATATTATATATTCTTTAAGAATAACAGTGTATCATGTGATCATCATAATATGTATGAACATGTGTTTTTTAATTTGCAGTTTTTATTTACATAATAAATTTATAAATTTTATATAATAAGAAAATTCATATTAAATAAAAATACCACAAAATTAGGAGATAAATTGGGTATTTCTTTTTTTACATATTGATTAATAGACCAAAATACCCTTTATAAGGGTTTAATTGTAAAATCTGAATAACTAATTATCATAAATTTACAATTAGGCCATTGACTCTAAAAATCATTGATTATTTCGATCGTATACTATACATTTGGTCCTATATTCATAAAATAATTGTTATCCATATTTAATTTTAGCTATATATATATATATATATATATATATATATATATATATAAACTATTGCGATTAACTTTACGTTCAAAATTGAGAAAGCCACCATGTACGACATTGATTGATATTGCAAATTTAAGATAAAAAGGATAAAATTGTAAAAGAAACTCAACAAAAATGATGAATATTAATGTATTGCGTGGTGAGTGATGTTGAAGATGGAGGCGTCACCAATGGACGTCACAAATCAAAAACACATATTTTATTAGTTTGTTTATCAAGAAAGTTATTAAAAATGCCCCCTCTATTTCATAAACTTCCCTCTCCTAGTCTACTATCTACTATATATATATCTAATAAATAAAAATAACTAGGTTTGACCCGTGCTACGCACGGGTTGGGTTTGAATCATGGTGCGTTTTCTTTTATTTTTCTTGCGGATTAAAACTTGTGGGGCACTCTGTATTCAATAAGGTCGGGTTAGGGTTGCAGGCGGTTTGTTTTCTTTTTCTCGCGGGTCGTAGTAGGTGGGGTTTTAAATGTTTTTAGTTTTTTTTTTTTTGGTTTTGTTCGGTCCGGGCTGGATCGTATAGTAACCAAAAATAACAATGTACTTTTGTTAGTTTATTTACTATTGCATCCTACTTTGATTTTTTAATCTATGCATCCTACATGTGTAAAGTGAGCTAAAATAAGAAATTTACCACCTCATTGTATATATATTCCCCACCATATCATATGCATCTATGTTCTCAACAATCTTACTTCAATGACATATTCCATGGTCCAGACAAATATATTAAATAGCAAGACTTAAATGGTCCAGACAAATAAATTGATTGTTAATAGATGCATGTATCTTGATCCACATGGGTTAATTGTGTAAAAGCAATAAAAATTGGGGGTACCAAATGGGGAATTCCAAGATGATATGATGAGGACAACACCAAGGGGTTCATTAACCAACTTCGCGGTGCTGGGAAAGCACCCAGGGGCAATTTTGCCTGTCAACGTCAAATTTATCATTTTACCCTCAAAACGATACAAGAATCAAAGAATTACTGGATAGAAACATTACCCTTTTGCTAGCGGTCCATTTCTTTAAGTTTCCAAGTGCATACTTGGCAGATTTTGCCACTGTTCCGATCTGCAATATATATAAACATAAGTATGAGTTTAAGTTTTCGAGCATAAGTATGATTAACCAAAATTCTAAAACCAAAATAACATGTAAATATGTTTTAACCCACTACAAGATGTGACAAAACTCACGTAATTTTTAACCATCAAAAACACGTATAGTCGTATACTATTCGAATTAAGGTAGAGTTTAAATCTGATCGTTATTGACAAATGCAATAAGGCTTGTTCAACATTGATCTGTTCAACAGAACTGAGTTTACATCCCGTTGGTCACCATGTTTGTTTCTGAAAATACATGATCAAACTGTAATTGGGAAGCCAATAAGGATCAAACTCAATAATGGATTAGCTCCTTCCCATAGGTTGTTAACAGATCTTAAAAAAGACAACAATATTAGTCTCTGACAATAGGAAAATAAAAATCATCCCCTTGGTTTATCGTAGAAAAAAGGACCATAATATATGTATTAAAAACCAAGGAAATATTCAGTTCCTTAAATACCGTTCGATTGACATATGATTTAACTTTCTTATCAAATTGGATGACAATCGGTGCATTCTGCATTGACTCATCAGATGCATTCCTCATGGAGAATCTTATCTGCCCTTCAAAGCTTCCAAAGGAAGATACAATGCAAAATATGTTGAACTCTTATGGGTCTTTGTATTGCAGAGCATCAAAACTGGAATATGGATAGCAGGTAATATCTTGAAAACTATCCAGCCCTTCTTCAAAGCATGATCCTTATTTACATCAACTCATATAAATCCTCCTTTTCTTTTTCTCCCAAATGGAATGTTGTGTTCAGATTTACAGCTTGTTCGGTGCCCTGTATGTGACCTGAATACAAGTGATGGTGAGAAAACACTCGCATGCTTGAAGTTAGAAAAATCAACCAAAGCTCTTAAATTATGAGCTGTATTTCTTGCAGGAACAATGCAGGTACTGGATGTTAGACACGTGGAGCTGTTCCTTACTGAAGGGTACCGGAAGGGAAGCTGGGAGTACAAGCTGGTAGGATCTCATGACATCAGAAAACATTCAGACAGTTCTTTTGGTGGCATTTTTGACATCAAGTATCTCAAGAGTCCATCCACTGCTGGTATAACAATGTTCCTTACCAACTAATTCAGTTAATCAATACTTACCACAAAGAAAACCTACAAATTAATCATTTTTGTGCAGAGCTGTTATTGGGTTTCATAAATATACTCACCCACCAAAATTGCAAATTTATCGTTTTTCTGATTGATCTGGGTCAACATTTTGAGCAAGTACAAGCATTAAATAGAAAAATAGTGTAATTGTCCCCAAAATCACCGATGATTCAGCAATGTACCGATCCAAATAATAGATCAAAGACACACTTTATGCAAACCCTAATCAACGTACGAATCTGGAGATTCATGTATGATAAGTAGAGAAGCTAATTTACCTTCTTGAACTTCTTCACCGGCGGTGCGTTCACCGAATACTTGAGAGAACTTCCAGTCAAGCGGCGGTGGTGGACCCGCCGGAGCTGCCGTGACATCTCCATCACCACCGGTCATTGCTTCTTCTTCTTCTTCTTTTTCTTATTCTCCTTTTTGTTTTTGTCTTCCCAGAATTACTTGCACAAAATTTCCCCCAAAGCCTTTAATCTGCTGCCACTATCTTGAAAATCGTCGGAATTAATTGGAGTATTCCCGTGTGCTTGCTGGCCGGGTCTTCGGCCGCTGCTCCTGTCGTTGTCGGAGTGCTGCTGTGAGGATTGTCTCGACTAAAAGCGATCCCCCAGGTCGTCATCGGCTCCACCCTGTCGCTATGTCGTCGTCTACAAATAATAGTAGGAAGTTTGGGTGTAATGGATGACGATTGGGAAAAAAAGATGCAGAGCAAAAAGGATGAAGCAGACACACAGGGAAGATGTGGCGGACGGGAAATTATCGGACGAAGCAGGAGGTGGAGAAAGCGTAAATACCAAAGCCAGAACGTGGCAGCTTGGAAGAGGGCAAAAAGAAGCACCCCGCTTAAAAACGGAAAACCCTCCCACCCCACCCCAAACCTTCTAGAACCCCTTGCATTTAATCTATATAATAATTTTTGACACGTGTCCTTTTTATAATAAGTATCTTCCAGGTGACACGTGGCTTTCTCTTAATAAAATTTTGAATTTCACAATTAATTGTTCTTTTCCGCTTTCCTCTCTATCCCCGCTTTTTCTTCCATGTATTCTGCAGCCTTAACCTAACTCGGTTTTTAGATTTTTATTATTTTTATTATTTTTTATTTTTATTTATTTTTATTTTTTTTGAATGCTACAGTACTCGTTTTTGAATTTTTTTTTGTTTTTTTTCATTTTTGATATCTATATTTTAATTTTTAATATTTTTTAATATTAATTTGAACGTTTTTTCGTATTTTTAATCTAATCATTTTGGATCATGATATTTTTAATCATTACGTTTTGGATCACGTATTTTTTGATCAAAACATTTTGGATCATAGTTTTTTTGCATCTTATCATTTTTGGATCATAAAATATTTTTGGAATTTTAATCTAATCATTTTGGATCATGATATTTTATTTTATAACATTTTGGATAATGTATTTTTTGGATCATAACATTTTGGATCATAGTTTTTCTTGCATCTTATCATTTTTGGATCATAAAATTTAAGATACATTTTTGGATTATTTTTTTTTGAATCTTCATAAGTTTAATATATTATATTTTTAAATTACAATAAATTTTGATTCATTAAAACTTTGGTTCATAATAGTTTGAAATATTTTGCATCTTAATATTTTGGATCATAGACATTTTTTGGTAATTTGATGGGTTTTTACTTAAAAATAAAAAACAATATACACATAAAAACTTATTTTCAAAAAATTCTTTTTACAAAACTTACTAATATGATGTGTAGAATGATCCCTTAAATTTTCATAATTTTTGGAGGATTTTATTATTTTTTTTTGACTTTTTAAATATAAAAAATAAAAAATATATATATTTTCAATTTTTCATGATTGTGCTTGTTTTGTAGAGAATTAAATTTTAAGAATTTTGGTTTTTTCAGAATATTTTTACAAAAAAAAAAAGTTATGACCAAATACAAACATGGTGTAAAAAATTATAAGCTAGCCAATGGGAAAGCGCCACGTGGCGCATGAGAGTGGGGGCGTGTGAGCTTCTCAAATTCGCTGAAATGTTATGTAGAAAGAGTTTGTAAATTGACACAAATGTCCTTAGAAACTATTCTTTTCCTTCCTCTTAGTTTTTGATATTTACAAAAACAACCCCTGAATTTTAATACATGATCGTTATTTGCATATTGAATCTAATCCATCCTTTTAGCAAATAGTTTCATGCTGGCCAATAGTTTGGTTTCTATGACTAATATTTTTTTTCAAAAACATGTCATATTTCATACAAAATTCAATGTATCTGCAGATAATTATTATCTTAGTTGGTTGGCGAATTTAAAAAATTCAATGTATCTGCAGATCATTATTATCAAAGTTTAATGCTATTTCTTTCATTGACATTAACTTAGATTGGTTAATCCTATTTGAAAATAACTAAAAAACTCGAAAGCCTTATTTACTCTTTCTCAAATAAATCAATTTTTTCTCCCACACGTAATTGATTATTCATAATATGTCATTATAGTCATTAATTATCCACACTTAATTATCCACACTTAATTTAAGAGTTACAAGATAATTAAGGAGTTTAGAGTAACTGACAAACATTTTTATTTTGAGAAAATCGGAAATTCTATAAAAATGACATGTCTACAAGAGGGCTTACAATATGACATGTGGCACCTTGAGTTACTTATTTATTATGATACTAGTTTACAAACCCGTGTAGTACACGGGTTCAACAATGAAATATTAAAATAATTAGTGATGAATATTAGCGAAATACAAAATCATAGTTTCAGGTAAGATATGACTGGAATTACAAAAAAGCAAGTACATAATAAGATGTTTAGCTTGAGATAAACAAATGACTTGGGTTTGATATTTGACAATGTTTTTTCTCAAATGTAGCTCCCCTCCTCTAGAGAAGCTCCTTGATAACGATGTAATTCCATCCTCATATCAAATATGATACATACACGATTACCTCTCACACAATTGGCTTATGTGGGCCATTTGGTTGTCGGGATTTAACATTTATTATTTGAGGCAAGACTTCCTTAAAATTATCACAGATTCATTCAAAAACGTTAACATTTTGTTCAATCATTTGGCAAATACGATGCTTTTAGGAATTTTATAGTAGAAAACTTTATCTTTAGGTGACCTTATAACATATTTGATCTTGTGTATTTCTTGGAATTATCCTATTTAAGATGCATGCATCCTCTTGGGCGTTGTGACTTATCTCCTCCATGTTCGATATAGGACCATATCCCTTCTTTCAAGATAAGGTAATGAAAACTAACTAAAATCGAGATTACAATTCGTGATATTCATCTACATCCTACAAACTTTTTTTTTACTAAGTCATAATTCATAAATATGTATACATCTTCATGTCAGAGCAAGTGAATGAGATTATGTGGTAAAAGAAATTTTAAAAAACGATACCAATGTCATAACAAAAAATAATGCTTTCATCTATTTAAAAGTCCTACATGATCCAGGTTCCCAAAAAATAGTTTGCTCTTACGTCCAAGCTCTTCTTATGTTGTGGTGGCTCCAACTGGAAAATAGAATACATGAGTTTTATCATTACAGCAGCAAAAGGAATGTGAAAGGAATGACGTGTAAAATTCTTTCCAATTAAGTAAAACCATTATTAGATTATATTTTGGAGCAAAATTTTTACTACACCTATAAATATAGAAACCGAAGAACCATGTAATGTAAACACTAACAAAGAAAAATATATAACCATCAAATTGCTTTTTGTAAAAATCCGTTTCACATATACACAAGAAAAATAAATCAAAAAACCGGATTAAGTCCGTTCACATCTCAATCATGACTCTAAATTTACAAAATGTTTCGAAAAATAAAATCAAAATCTATCGGATTATAAAACTTACATGCAAGCTCCCATCGCTAAAACTGGTCTTCTGTGCTAGGTTTTAGAAAAGACTTGCACATGAAAAAGGAGAAAAACTATCGGCTAGTGAATTATTATATCACATTCAATAAATCTATCCAAAAAACCTAATGACAGAGACATTTAAAGATGGAAAAGCAAAAGGAGATATTTACAATGAACATGACTAGGCAGTTTTATTGAGCACTTGATGTTCATCAAACAAAATAAAGGTGTAATTATCTACCTGAGTATCTTGAATGATAATGAGAAAGAATGATGTATCATAAGGATTAACCAGAGGACAAACACGTATAAAAAGCGTAGATGTTGGAGGATAAGGAGAGAAAGGGTCGAGATTCGTACTTGGAAAATGATAAAAACAAAAGAAAAGCAGGAGAAATAAAATGCTTAAAAATATGATAAATCTCACGGATGTGATTTATAGACATTTATAAGATAAGAACCGATCAACTTCAAGCTTGTGAAATTAAAGGGCGTGAAAAATACTTCTAAGCTCTTATGTCTTCAGCTTCGCAGACGCGTGCATACGTTTTCAATTCGCAGACTGTTTGTTTTTTCGCAGCCCGCAGACCTTAAAAGGTCTGCGCGTCCTCTTTTGCTAGAAGTGATATATGAGCCACTTTTTACCTCTTTTTACCTCTTCCAAAAAAAACACGATTCACTTTTTTTTTTCTCCCTAAAAAAATACGCTGCATTCCTCGCCTTCCCGATCATTCCTCCCGTTCTCGATCTGCGACTCCTCCCTCTTCCCACCGGCGAGCCACCGCGGCCATCTTCCCTCCGATGTCGCAGCTGCCGCCAACGACATCTCCACCAGCGAGCCACCGCTGCCATCAACGACGTTAAAAGGTTTGTGGTATCGCTCCTGATTTGTGGTGTTCTCCGATCTCCATCTCCAACCGTCTACAGGTATTGCTGGTTAGGGCTGAAACATATTTTCTTTGTAGGGTTCCGATTTTGGTATTTTAGGGTTCCAATTTGGTATTCTAGGGTTTCGATTTTTGTTTATGATTGTCTTCTAGAGTTCAATGCTGTTGAAGAAATAGTTTTCTTGGTTGCTGAATTTTTTATTTGAATCAGAAAATTTGAATCATGTTCTGATTTTGAATCTGATTCGTTGAACTTGCTGAATATGTTGAATTGTTGAGTTTGATGAGTTGCTGAATTTGCTGAATTTCTAAATTTGGATGTTGATTTCTGAATTTCTGATTTGCTGAACTTGTTGAATATTTGGGGCTGTTAATCCGATTTGCTTCACCCCCTTTCCAAAAAATGTGTTTATTTTACGGTTTGCAGGCTTTAAAAAACAAACAGTCTTCTCTTTGCAGTCTGCAGACATTTGGTTCACCTCTTCTGCTACAGATATATGCAAATGTGGTCCGCAGACTGCAGACTTTTTACCTCTTCAAAAACAAACAGCACCTAACTGTAGGTGAAACTTTGTGACAATCTTATAACTGATACATGAAAAGTAAAAAAAAAGTGTCCCATTTTGACAGATTTACCCTTTTACCCTTATAACTGTCTCAAAATTTTAAAATTCCAGGATCAAAATCACAACCGGATAACTCTTCGTTTTCATGAAATTCAAGAAGATATGCAAAAAAAAACTGAATAAGTCTATAAATTAGTTAAACCATGACAAAAATAAATTGCTTTTTACCTCTGATTACCTGAAAACATCACAAACTCGTATGATTTGCTACAGCATAATGATGGTAGGTGTTCGATGGTAATGGTGTGGTGGTGGGTGTTTCCCGTTTGAGATAGAACTTAAGGTTTGAATTGAGAGTTGCGAGCGATAGTGAAAGTGGAGGGTCGATTTGGTGATTGAATCACCAGGAAACCCTTCAAAAAAATCAAAAACAAAATCGAAACCCAACATATAGTGAAGGTGGGGGGGGTCGATTTCTACGTTTATAAATTGATCTTTAGGTGTTCATCGGTTTCTTTCTATTAGGTTTCCGATTTCATTGTTAATTTTACGATTTCCTTGCTGATTTTACGCGAGACATTAACGGAGAGAGAATAATTAGGAGCCGATCTATAAAACTTTGAGCGGGAAAACAAAATGTTGCTTAGCCAAAAGAGGACACGTGGCAAAAACCTATTCTAAAAGAATGACATGTGGCATTTATTGATTTACTTTATTAGAAGAGATAGATGATATATATATATATATATATATATATATATATATATATATATATATATATATATATATATATATATATATATATATATATATATATATATATATATATATATATATATATATATATATATATATATATATATATATATATATATATATATATATATATATATATATATATATATATATATATATATATATACTAGGTTATAAGTCCGTGTGATACACGGGTTGACAGATTAATATTTTTTACGTAACAGATAAATTTATTTTGATTTTTTTATATCACTTGGTATGCATTTTCACATAATATGGCAATGTACTTTGATTTACTTTGACTTAGTTTAAAAATATAAATGACATAGTTTGACTCTCTAAAAACAAATATGGACTTTTAAACTTTTTAAGTTACATAGTTCATGAAAAGTGATAAAAGCTGACTAAAAAATGTTCCAAGAAATGTTGACCAAAAAAGTTGACCAAAAATGTTCTAAAAAATGTTTTAAGTTACGATTTGAACTCAGCATTTCATATCGAAGTCGAACTCTACATATATAGAAGAAAAGTTGACCAAAAAATCTCCAAGATTTTATGATTATATATAAAATTCCAATAAAATTAGATTTGCTACAGTTTTTAGAAAACTACTAAACTACTATCTTTTGCATAAATTAACCATCATCTTTCAGATAAATCAAAGTTTCAGAAGTTTATTATTTAAATATGTTACATTTTACAATTAATTTGATGTTATCGAGACTTGTATTTTCCTATCTCAAGAGGTGTAAATTCCTAGAACTCTATCCATACATTGTCAATTTAAAATTTTAGTCCTTATTTCCCCATTTAAGGATTTCTTCCTAACAACGTGTAAGATCGATTCAATATATGTCATATTTATCTTTAAATAACAATATAACAATCATTTCTTTCATAAAGTACATTGTAGTTTCCAGAAAAGTTTAAAAAGTACATTGTTGTTTCTATAACAATTCAGGAAGAATGTTGGTATTACAAGAACTTTTTAGACAGATTGTTACTATATTCTTTTCGGATAAACTAAAAAAGAAAATACTATAACCACAGGAACGAAAATGGAATTTATTTTAGAATAATACGGACTAACTTCTGGAGTTCCATAGTATACATAAATCACAGTGACCATGTAACACCCCATTTTTGGCGTTAGCGATTATAAATATTTCCAATTATTTAGTATCGTATTTTAAAATAAAGGAAATAGATTTTTATATTGGAAGCGAATCGTGGAATCAAACATTGATTATTACGACTAATAATAATAATAATAATGACGAAATAATAACTCTAATCTAATTTATAAGTTGAGAGGAGAATTATGTCATATTTGTATACTTAATAAGTTATATTTGGGGGTTTTGGGTTAACTAAAATTATAGGACCAAAATAGAGGGACCATTTTTGCAATTTAACCATAGTACATATAATTCATTTTCTTTGGAGTTGCTGCGTTTTTGGATGGGGAAAAGAATATCAAGAGCCTCTCTCATGGAAACCCTAACCCTCTCTATTCCCGTTTTTGAAGACCCACCCTCAGTGTTCGATCATTTCCCGTAGATTCAGATGTTGGATCGCCACGAAATTTTAACTGAAGGTTCCCAAGATATAAGTGAAGGTTCTGACAGAAGGATTTTCGATTTCAATGTCTAGAAGTGGAGTTATGAATTTCGCAACCTGACTTAGGGTTTCTGACAGATTCCTCTGCTGAGTCTTCCTTCTTGAGAAAATCATATCTGGAGTTCCAGAGGTCAAATAAGGTTAGTACCGGTGCACACGGTTCAAAAATTGAGTTGAGCAACTTTCTACAGTAGACCATTATCCGTTTTGAAGACCAGAGGTACGGGGTAATTACTCATCTTTACGTACTGCTCTAATTCCGTTCAAATTAGTCATGCTGTTTTGTTTATTTTATAAAAGGAGTTTGGAGAAAGCTTTTTACATGATTCCGCCTCCTAGAATCATTGTATTTAAGTAAATTTGATATCTGGAAAAGATGAATGTCTGATTCTATTTCCAAGTTTATGGTAATTGGGAAATATCACAGACCAATGTTTTTCTCATCAGCACTATCGTTTCTGATTTGTTCTGTATTGTGAATTTTGTATCTTGAGTTTGAAAACGTATTTTGAGTTGGTTCCAACTCTCAGATCTCTATTGTTGAGTCTATTTTACTCATGATTTTTCCTAGGGTCTGATTACATACGAAAGTTGGGTGGAAGTTGCAATTTGCACCAACTGGTCCAGGACTGTCCTGTACAGATAATTATGCATTGGTAAATTCATAATTAAATGTACAAAAATGGTTTGGGGGCAAGGTCAGTTGCCTTAGTTCTCTGTTGAAGTCTAGTTTGTCCTCACCAAAGTTTAGAATTCTGTTCTTAACCCATTTTGAGCTATTATTATTTCTTTAAGGTGTGGTTCAGTAGGTGGACTGATTGCATCAGTCAACTTTGGAGATTTTTCATTTATTCTTGAAAGGTGAAAATGACATGAGGTCAGGCCATGTGGCATTTTCCTTGAGTCTAGTTTACCCATGATTTTTATTGGATTTTATTTTCAATCTTCCCTTGGTCTAATATTGCAAATCTTGTTGAGGGTCCAGAAATCAGCCTTGCTGTTAGTTTCTTCTCTTATGATAATCATCTTAGTTTTTGGTTTTGGGTGTCATGATGTGGGCTTGGGTTTGCTTAAAATTAATTGAATCATATAATAACTTATTTGTTGAGTAAAAATGAATAAAAGAGGGTGGGGGTATATGTCGGGACAACGTGCATGTCGAAAGTTATAAACATTTAAACTATAAGCAACGCTATAAGTATCTATTTATAGTAACGTTAATTAGTGTACTTGGTAATAATTAACTTAATATACTTTATAGGAGTATAAGGTGTGCGGTTTTAAGCTTGGTTGGATTTGCGGAGTTGCCGCACGGATTTCTACATTGCCGACTCGAGGTGAGTACATGCAGTATTTTTACCCATTCTGGGGTACATGGCAAGTAAGTATTTTCAAGATTTCTTATAAAATCTTTTTATGTGACATTATATGCAAGAGTACTATTCTCAATTCGTTTATGAAAGTATAATGCTATGTTTGAAGTTATGTTTTGAACTATAAGTCAAGTTAAATGATAGTTTTGGTCTAAGAACCAAATTATGTGAAAGTATATTTTGATTACAATTATATGTGTTTTCAAATATGAATGGCATATAGCCACAAGATGTGTAAAAAGTATGTTTGGTTACAAAGTGTATACATTTTTTAGTATGAATGGCATATAGCCATAAAATGTGGAAAGCATGTTTTGGCATAAAGCTTAGTATGTTAGAAAAAAATATATATGTTTTAAACTTATGATTATTATAAGATGAAAGCTATACTTGGCATATAGCCATAAAGACATAATATGATGAAGTTTGGTACCTAGCCACAAGTTATGTATATGAGAAATGTTTAAGCAAGCAGCAAGTATTTTTTTTTATGACTGGTGATTGTAGCAAGCAGCGTTAGTAAAGGAACTATGTTCCAACCTACCCGGGTTAGGTAAGGGATCTACTGGGGGCGAGCCCCATCGCGAAGTAGATTGCCTCAGCACTTCTATGGTAAGGATTGATCCGTTCTTTCTAGCCATAGAGACTTGGGGTATCACTTATAGTGATTAACGCCCTAAGTATAAAAATCCAGCAAGCTTATAAAACCAGTCAAAGAAAGTAAGAACAATGTTATTTTCGTAAAGTATGTCAAAGAATGATTTACTTGAAAAGTAAAGACTTGTACTATGTTTCTATTATAAAGTTTTGAAAGAATGTAATTAAGCAAAAGATGGTTATGACATGTTTTCAAGAAGTAAAAGTATAGTATGATATTTATATAAAGATTTGACAAAAGTTTATGCTATAAGTTTTATAAAAGTTGGTAAAGAAGTTAAAGGTTGAGTCTAAAACTCATGTAACTCACGAGACATTATTGTCTTACGTATTCTATTTTATGCCATGTATTCCAGGTTAAATGCTATACTATAATTGGAAGAAGTTTAGCTGGAGTGGAGCCCACATAGCTCCTATTTTGGACTTAAGGTTAAATCGTTACTTGCTTACTATGGTTAGTTTTGATATAGATTTGTACACCCACAGTTTTAAATTTGTAAATAATCGGTTTTTGATAAACCGTATTTTTGTATTCATAAAATTTTATGAAAAACCATAGTATTTGCAAACAGTAGAAATGGGGTGTCACAAGTTGGTATCAGAGCCATAGTTTAAGCGAATTAGGATTGGCTTGTTCCACTCCTAGGCTTAAACTCATGCTATAAAAAATGATAGTTTAGAAAAGTATGCTATATGGTGTCTTAAATGATTAAGACATTATGCATTATTTAAAGTATGGCGATATATAAAACAAAGAAGTGTTAAGTTAACGTTTAAAGTGAGCAAAAATCTGACCGTTAGGAAAATTATATCATATTTTCCATTACCGTCTAAATTTATTAAAGTCTATGTTTATAAAGTAGTAAGATTTCTAGTATTGATCACCATGTACTTGTAATGGTGTTATATATTAAAAGAACCAGTGTCCCATGAAACTTTGTGGTAACAACAGAATCAATAGGTATAGGTGGTTATGGTAATATGGGCCCGTATTATCATAATCACAGGATATGTATTGAGACTGGTGGAACCGTAAAAGAATTATGGTAGTCTGGTGGGTAAGGTTGTGAAGAGAGTAATAAGAATAACATAGAGGTTATATGCCTATGTAATAAGTATTAAAGGTTAATGCAGTGGATATATACCACTTAATATGACAAGGTAAAAGAAATTAATAAGATAATTAATACTCCCGAGACAATATGAAAGGAACCAGTAAAAGAGACATAGCCTGAAGGAATAAATATATTGAAAATGTTAATGGAGCATATAGTACAAATATAAAAGAAAGAGTATAACTGAAAATTTCGTTGTCTAACGGAAACGAATTATGATTATAGAATAAAGATAAAAGTAGTGTCACTACAGTGACCAAAGAAAGAAAGATTGGAAAATAACAATAATAATAAATAAAGTAGTAATACATCGATACATGTGACCCATTACTATAACTTTATATTAATACATTAAGAAAAGTTTACAGAACTAGTAGCCTAAACTGAAGAATCAGAAGGAAGCGAAAAAAGATCTTCTACACTCCACTCTTTGTCTTCTGTAGGTTGACTTGTACCTTCTTGAGGATTTGGAAGGGGTATGTTTTCAGTTATTGGAGGAGGAGCTCCAAGGCGTGGGGTCTCGATAGGGTTGGAACCCGTAACCCCATGGACTAAAAATTGACCCATTTGGGGTGTGTGTAAGTAGGGAAGTGAAGAGGAAGGGTTCCAATTTGGAACCAGTTGGGGGTAACTATAAGAAGGAGGAAACCAGGCTAGGTTACCTACAGGGCCTCCAAAATTCCCCTCACTCACAGGCTCGAGTAAACCAGGATTAATACTACTCATACCAGAATTAGATGGCAGAGATTGCTGCTGTGTATGAGTTCTTGATGAAGTTTCCCCCTTTTCCAGAAATTTTCTTTTCTTATATTCAACCTTATGAGCAGCCTGTATCAGTTTCTTTGTTCCTTCTGTTAGACCTGATTGCGACCCTTCAATTATTGCTTCTTTCTCCCTTTTTAGGTTGGGTAATAAATCTTTCGATAATCCTGCTGCTCCTCTAAACTCGTTGCCAAATTCCTGTGACACAAATAACTTTAGTAATTACAATTTTATGATATATAAAAAGAAATGTAATTCTTTACCTCAACACGATCAATAAGAGTTTGCAGACTCTTAAGTTGTCGTTGGGGCCAATGATCGATACCTAAATCTCTACAGCGTTTTTTTAATTGTGTCGATCCAATGTTGAGTTCTTTTGCAGCTTTCTCAATTGGTTCATTAAAGTGTTCAGCTATTGTTTCTCTACTTAATGAGTGTCTGAAACCTCTTCTACTGCCAGCTACTGTGGTTGTCGGAGTTGAAGGATTGAGTTCAAATGTATTATTATTATTATTTGGGATCATTTGAACATGATCCTGATTTTCTGAACCAAAGATGGACATTGATTCATTAAAATCAGTAGCTTCTATCGGTGGTAATTGTAGATTTTCAATCATGGACCCAGGATTCTGAAATCCTTCTAGGTTCCTTTGAATCACCCGAAGCTGATTTTGATATTGAAAACCAACCCCAAGTTCGAGATTCATTTCAATATTAATGTTATGAGTTGTTTCTAATTGACTTTCATTCTGAATGTCAGTCATGAATTCTTGATTCATGGGGATGATCTCATTACTCGTTGAGGGTATGTCGATGAATGGATTGTAGCCAGATAAATTATCCACAGATGGGTCTACAAACAACAAATATCAGATGATAAAACAAAATTGAATATTCATAAAAGCAATCATTTAAAAGATTTTAACCTGGTAGAAGGTGTGGAGTTTGATCAAGTGCATGGTCTAAAGATACATTCACCGAATCGTCTAAGTTGATGTTTAGCTCGGGAAAAATTCTCGGCTCTTCGTTGAGTGGCTCTATTGATAGTATATCTGGAAGACTGTATCATAATTCAAAATCAAACAAAACATTTGAAAGAAAAATGAAAAACAAATAATGGATGTTTAGAATGTTAAAGTCACCGAACTCCGGTAAAGATGTCTGATCTGAAGGACCCTCTCCTTGCGGAAAACCAGGTCCAGGGTTTGGCAGATCGCCCATTGAAGATCTGTTTTCCATGACTCAGCTTTAAATATGAGTTCGTATATGAACAATCTAGTGATAGAAGAGAATGAGATTGAAAATGAACGTGGAAATAAATGATGCTACTTACGTGTATATATATATAGCATTTTGCAGCTGGAACCGAAAGGACGCATGTAATTGAAAGCACAATTCATGTTCTTATTACCAAAATTCAAACCATCTACAGTGGATGCGACCCTTCACTACCCTGAGTGCCGGTTAATTTTCAAAATTCACTGCTAGACTCTAGTGATAAAGGGATATTGATGAGATTTTTTTGGAATAAAGGTGAATAAAGTGGTGTCGTTTACTGATTACTTAATTGCACAGACTGTTGTAGGCTGTTGATTATTAGTGATGTGATGTCACATAAAAACAAAGTGTACGACCTATCTGTTAACATTTGAGAGGTATTGACCTTAACTTATTTCGACTTTTCATCTCGTGTTGGACTCTAGGCCTAATGGGTTAAAGCTTAACATATTTGGGCTCATGTCATTGGGCTAGTAGTTATGGAAAAAAATTAATAGACCAATATAAAAATGAAGTATGGGCTAATGTATTCACATACTATTAATCTTGTGGAATTATGGGCTAATGAAAGTTTCAACCTAGATTACCTATTGTCTTGG
This sequence comes from Cichorium intybus, assembly GCA_023525715.1. Classification (NCBI taxonomy): domain Eukaryota; kingdom Viridiplantae; phylum Streptophyta; class Magnoliopsida; order Asterales; family Asteraceae; genus Cichorium; species Cichorium intybus. Next base: position 95,793,983 of record CM042014.1, read on the forward strand.
TGTTGAATTTCGGGGACGAAATTCTTATAAGTGGGGGAGAATTGTAACACCCCATTTTTGGCGTTAGCGATTATAAATATTTCCAATTATTTAGTATCGTATTTTAAAATAAAGGAAATAGATTTTTATATTGGAAGCGAATCGTGGAATCAAACATTGATTATTACGACTAATAATAATAATAATAATGACGAAATAATAACTCTAATCTAATTTATAAGTTGAGAGGAGAATTATGTCATATTTGTATACTTAATAAGTTATATTTGGGGGTTTTGGGTTAACTAAAATTATAGGACCAAAATAGAGGGACCATTTTTGCAATTTAACCATAGTACATATAATTCATTTTCTTTGGAGTTGCTGCGTTTTTGGATGGGGAAAAGAATATCAAGAGCCTCTCTCATGGAAACCCTAACCCTCTCTATTCCCGTTTTTGAAGACCCACCCTCAGTGTTCGATCATTTCCCGTAGATTCAGATGTTGGATCGCCACGAAATTTTAACTGAAGGTTCCCAAGATATAAGTGAAGGTTCTGACCGAAGGATTTTCGATTTCAATGTCTAGAAGTGGAGTTATGAATTTCGCAACCTGACTTAGGGTTTCTGACAGATTCCTCTGCTGAGTCTTCCTTCTTGAGAAAATCATATCTGGAGTTCCAGAGGTCAAATAAGGTTAGTACCGGTGCACACGGTTCACAAATTGAGTTGAGCAACGTTCTACAGTAGACCATTATCCGTTTTGAAGACCAGAGGTACGGGGTAATTACTCATCTTTACGTACTGCTCTAATTCCGTTCAAATTAGTCATGCTGTTTTGTTTATTTTATAAAAGGAGTTTGGAGAAAGCTTTTTACATGATTCCGCCTCCTAGAATCATTGTATTTAAGTAAATTTGATATCTGGAAAAGATGAATGTCTGATTCTATTTCCAAGTTTATGGTAATTGGGAAATATCACAGACCAATGTTTTTCTCATCAGCACTATCGTTTCTGATTTGTTCTGTATTGTGAATTTTGTATCTTGAGTTTGAAAACGTATTTTGAGTTGGTTCCAACTCTCAGATCTCTATTGTTGAGTCTATTTTACTCATGATTTTTCCTAGGGTCTGATTACATACGAAAGTTGGGTGGAAGTTGCAATTTGCACCAACTGGTCCAGGACTGTCCTGTACAGATAATTATGCATTGGTAAATTCATAATTAAATGTACAAAAATGGTTTGGGGGCAAGGTCAGTTGCCTTAGTTCTCTGTTGAAGTCTAGTTTGTCCTCACCAAATTTTAGAATTCTGTTCTTAACCCATTTTGAGCTATTATTATTTCTTTAAGGTGTGGTTCAGTAGGTGGACTGATTGCATCAGTCAACTTTGGAGATTTTTCATTTATTCTTGAAAGGTGAAAATTACATGAGGTCAGGCCATGTGGCATTTTCCTTGAGTCTAGTTTACCCATGATTTTTATTGGATTTTATTTTCAATCTTCCCTTGGTCTAATATTGCAAATCTTGTTGAGGGTCCAGAAATCAGCCTTGCTGTTAGTTTCTTCTCTTATGATAATCATCTTAGTTTTTGGTTTTGGGTGTCATGATGTGGGCTTGGGTTTACTTAAAATTAATTGAATCATATAATAACTTATTTGTTGAGTAAAAATGAATACAAGAGGGTGGGGGTATATGTCGGGACAACGTGCATGTCGAAAGTTATAAACATTTAAACTATAAGCAACGCTATAAGTATCTATTTATAGTAACGTTAATTAGTGTACTTGGTAATAATTAACTTAATATACTTTATAGGAGTATAAGGTGTGCGGTTTTAAGCTTGGTTGGATTTGCGGAGTTGCCGCACGGATTTCTACATTGCCGACTCGAGGTGAGTACATGCAGTATTTTTACCCATTCTGGGGTACATGGCAAGTAAGTATTTTCAAGATTTCTTATAAAATCTTTTTATGTGACATTATATGCAAGAGTACTATTCTCAATTCGTTTATGAAAGTATAATGCTATGTTTGAAGTTATGTTTTGAACTATAAGTCAAGTTAAATGATAGTTTTGGTCTAAGAACCAAATTATGTGAAAGTATATTTTGATTACAATTATATGTGTTTTCAAATATGAATGGCATATAGCCACAAGATGTGTAAAAAGTATGTTTGGTTACAAAGTGTATATATTTTTGAGTATGAATGGCATATAGCCATAAAATGTGGAAAGCATGTTTTGGCATAAAGCTTAGTATGTTAGAAAAAAAAATATGTTTTAAACGTATGATTATTTTAAGATGAAAGCTATACTTGGCATATAGCCATAAAGACATAATATGATGAAGTTTGGTACCTAGCCACAAGTTATGTATATGAGAAATGTTTAAGCAAGCAGCAAGTATTTTTTTTATGACTGGTGATTGTAGCAAGCAGCGTTAGTAAAGGAACTATGTTCCAACCTACCCGGGTTAGGTAAGGGATCTACTGGGGGCGAGCCCCATCGCGAAGTAGATTGCCTCAGCACTTCTATGGTAAGGATTGATCCGTTCTTTCTAGCCATAGAGACTTGGGGTATCACTTATAGTGATTAACGCCCTAAGTATAAAAATCCAGGAAGCTTATAAAACCAGTCAAAGAAAGTAAGAACAATGTTATTTTCGTAAAGTATGTCAAAGAATGATTTACTTGAAAAGTAAAGACTTGTACTATGTTTCTATTATAAAGTTTTGAAAGAATGTAATTAAGCAAAAGATGGTTATGACATGTTTTCAAGAAGTAAAAGTATAGTATGATATTTATATAAAGATTTGACAAAAGTTTATGCTATAAGTTTTATAAAAGTTGGTAAAGAAGTTAAAGGTTGAGTCTAAAACTTATGTAACTCACGAGACATTATTGTCTTACGTATTCTATTTTATGCCATGTATTCCAGGTTAAATGCTATACTATAATTGGAAGAAGTTTAGCTGGAGTGGAGCCCACATAGCTCCTATTTTGGACTTAAGGTTAAATCCTTACTTGCTTACTATGGTTAGTTTTGATATAGATTTGTACACCCACAGTTTTAAATTTGTAAATAATCGGTTTTTGATAAACCGTATTTTTGTATTCATGAAATTTTATGAAAAACCATAGTATTTGCAAACAGTAGAAATGGGGTGTCACAGACCAACTTTCGTGATTTATTCTAGGATAATCGGACAATTGTTAACTTACTAACAATAGCTTTATACATTCATATGCTTGTCGAATCTCTTGTAGTATTTTGACCTGCAATAGCCATCGAGACATGTGAGATTGCATAAATGTATTAACAAAATCACAAGAAAGAAGATGTCACGTTAGCTTACAATTCCATTATCTTGTTTGTTAATATAGGCCACACCAGTCTCTTTAATAATACTCTTCACCTTTTTACCCGCATAACCAATTATAAAGTTGACCCTCTCACATGTTTAACACTTTGATAAATGGCGCATGCGTAGAAAGCTGTTTCAAAAGGTGTTGGAGGTGTGCATCCAATCTAATATGTACGGAAAGCAGTTTGTGTTGGATTAGATGTCTAAGCCATGACTTATAATTGTGTTTATCTTGTTAATGGAAGCAAAGTCCATTTGGGTTGCCCTCATAGATAGATATTTAGTTCAGTAGAGAGAATTGTTAATTTATTAATTGTTTAATGAATCAATAGAAAATAAATATATTGTTTATTAATATATTTAAGTGTTAATATATTAATTAGAAACTATAATAATTAATTAAGATTTAATCTAGAATTAATTGAATTTAATTCAGTGATTAAATTAATTAATAAAATGTGCAGGGACTGGTTGGCATTTTTTCAATAGTTGAATAACTGGCCAGGTAAAACCAGGGACCAAATGTGGTGCCACCCTGGAGGCTCCTCCAGGGTTTTGGCGAAACCCTAATTAAGGTTTTGGGGAGTCTAGTCCAAGTGGTCAAAAGGCTTGTCCATTTGGAGGCTTTCTAGGGTTTCAACTGTAACCCTAGGAGGCTATATAAGGAACCCCCTGGGCACCCTAAATCCCACACCATCTCTCTCTCTGTTACTCTACTGGACTGATTTCTCCATTGCTGGGTGTGACTTGCATTTGAGGCAGGATTCTTTTGCTGCTTGCTTTAAGGATCATAAGATCAAAAGGTTGGTTTTCTCAGTTTTGATCTTTAGAAATAATTGTTGCCTTTAGGTTTTAGTTCTAATCTTCATAGAAGAAAACATAGATCATATTAGGGTTTCATATGAACCATAAGTTATTATTTGTTCATTGAATGCATAGAAACCCTTCAGTGGTATCAGAGCTAGCTTGTTTTCTTGTGATTTGATTTGAACAAATTTGTGCCTTAGGGTTTTTACGAAATTAAAACCCTTGGGAGATGGCTTTGTCGATTTCAAGGCTAGGGTTTCCTAACCCTAGCCGCCACCCCCATTTGGTCCCCCTTGGTTGCTTGATTTGCTTGCCATAAAAGTATGTTGTTATTTTTGGTAATTGGATTAATTAAATAACTTAAACACCTTTTGCTTGGCTTGATATTTTTGATCACCATAGGGACCTAGATAGAAAATTAATTTGATTAATTTGATAAAATCTATCTTAGATTTAATTAGTTTAATTAATTGTTAATTAAAAGATAAATTAAATAGGTTTAAAGAATTAATTAAAAATTTTCAAAAATTAGTTAAAATTTGCGGAAATTAGAAGAATAATTAATTCTAAAATATTTTAATAAGATTAAAATATATCTTATATATTTATGATTAAAAGTTAATATTTATATATAAGAAAATTGGTTAGTCTTACCGTTTGTAGGCCTCATTCACAAAACTGTCCTCTAAAGAGGGTATAAGGCGACTGCCTATAAAATAGCAGTCTAATGGGTATCTACTCTTACCCACCGCTCTCCTGGTCAGTCAAGTGTCGTTAGCCGAACGGGTATTGATAGAACCGCTAAGCCTCTTAAAAGTATAATGCTATAATTGAAAGTACTAGAACCTTAAAACAAATCCCAATATAGTTACTTTAGGTTCAAAATGTGAATTGGTGCTAATCCATGAAATTGCACATTGCACTTTGTAGAACGTTGGTGGAGCGTATGTGGTTTACCGGCACGCCAACTGGGGTCCACAAAGGGTCGCAATGGGTTTCTTGATTTTGTCATTATTGACGGAGCGTGTGTGGATAACTGGCACGTTAATTAGAGATGACAATAGACTTCAAGAGTACCAAGCAATTTGCATGGTTATTCGCACCCGGTTTGTGATCTTCGGTATCCCAGTCACAAACAGCGGGGCATTCCCGAGATTAAAACATGCTATCAAACACTTCGGTAAATTTCAATGAAACTAGGAATTCCATTATAATAAGATTATGTTTCCGCGGTGGAATTGGCTGAATCGTCATTCGCCTACCTTATAAAATTTACAATAAAGATTACGGCATCCCTCTTCAATATTGTAGATTGTTATTGTAGGATCCTAGTCTTATATTTATTCTTGGGTGAATATAAGGATTATTATTCTTATCTAATTAAAACTATCTTCTTCTTGTTCAAATGTCTTCTGACCAATCCGTTCCCCACTCAAATCTCGGTAATGTCACCTCGATTCTGTCATTGTGCTCAAAAGTGACGTTGGACGGCACTAACTACAATGACTGGATCCGCAACATCAAAATGGCTCTCAGGTTTGAACACAAAGAGTATGTTCTGGAAACCGAGTTTGTTGAGGTTGACCCTGAAACCGCTACTCCCGAGGAAGTCGCCGCGTACACCAAACACTCTAATGATGCAACCAAAGTGGCTTGCATCATGATCGCTACCATGAACCCTGAACTGCAGCGTATCTATGAGGACTATTGTGTTGGATTAGGTGTCTAAGCCATGACTTGTAATTGTTATTATCTTATGAATAAAATCAAAGTCCATTTGGGTTGCCCTCATAGGTGGAGGATAGATAGTTCAGTATAGAGAATAACTGATTTATTAATTGTTTAATTAATCAATAGAAAATAAATATATGGTTTATTAATATATTTAAGTGTTAATATATTAATTAGAAACTATAATAATTCATTAAGTGTTAATCTAGAATTAATTGGATTTAATTTAGTGATTAAATTAATTAATTAAAAAGTGCAGGGACTGGTTTGGCATTTATTCAATAGTTGAATAACTGGCCAGATAAAAACCTGGGGCTAAGTTGGCGCCACCCTAGAGGCTCCTCCAGGGTTTTGGCGAAACCCTAATTAGGGTTTGGGAAGTCTGGTCCAAGTGGCCAAAAGCCTTGTCCACTTGGAGGCTTTCTAGGGTTTCAGGTGTAACCCTAGGAGGCTATATAGGGAACCCCCTGGGTGCCCTAAATCCCACGCCTCCCTATCTCTGTGATTACTCTACTGGACTGATTCTTTCATCTTTTGGGTGTGACTTGCATTTGAGGCAGGATCTCTTTGCTGCTTGCTTGAAGGATTATAAGATCAAAGGTTGGTTTTCTTAATTCATCTTTAGAATTGAATTGTATCCTTTAGGGTTTTAGTTTATTATCTTCATAGAAGAAAACATAGATCAAATTAGGGTTGCATGTGAACAATAGGAATTTTTTGTGTTCATTGCTTGCATAGAAACCCTTCAGTGGTATCAGAGATTAGGCTGTTTTCTTGTGAATTTATATAAACTGGATGCTTTGATTCTTGCCTTGACGTGTTTTGCGAAAACTCCTCCTTGGGAGGCTTGAAAGTCGACGGCTTGGCTAGGGTTTCCTAACCCTAGCCGCCATGCCCTAATGGTCCCCCTTGATTGCTTGATTTGCTTGCCATAATTGTATGTTGTTATTTTTGGTAATAAGATTAATTAAATAACTTGAACCTCTTGCTTGGCTTGTTAATTTCGAGAATCACAAGGACCATTATAGAAAAATTAATTTGATTAATTTGGTAATATATAACCTAGATTTAATTATTTTAATTAATTGATTAATTAAAAGACCAATTAAATCAGTTTAAAGGATTAATTTAAAATTTTCAAAAAAATAGTAATAATTTGCGAAAATTAGAATAAAATTAATTCTAAAATATTTTAATAAGATTAAAATATATCTTATATGTATTTATGATTAAAAGTTAATTTAATATATATAAGAAAATTGGTTAGTCTACCGTTAGTAGACCTCATTTACAAAATTGTCCTCTAAAGAGGGTATAAGGCGACTGACTATAAAATGTTAGTCTAATGGGTATCTACTCATACCCACCGCTCTCCTGGTCAGTCGAGTGTCGTTAGCCGAACGGGTATGATAGAACCGCTAAAGCCTCTTAAAAGTATAATGCTATAATTGAAAGTACTAGAACCTTAAAACAAACCCCTATCTGGTTACTTTAGGTTAAAAATGTAAATTGGTGCTAATCCATGAAATTGCACATTGCACATTGTGGAACGTTGGTGGAGCGTGTGTGGTTTACCGGCACGCCAACTGGGGTCCGCAAAGAGTCGCAATGGGTTTCTTGATTTTGTCATTGTTGACGGAGCGTGTGTGGATAACCGGCACGTTAATTAGAGATGAAAATTGACTTCAAGAGTACCAAGCAATTTGCATGGTTATTCACACCCCGTTTGTGATCCTCGGTATCCCAGTCACAAACAGCGGGGCATTCCCGAGATTAAAACATGCTATCGAACAGTTCGGTAAATCTCAATGAAACTAGGAATTCCATTATAATATGATTATGTTTCCACGATGGAATTGGCGGAATCGTCATTCGCCTACCTTATAAAATTTACAATATAGATTACGACATCCCTTTTCGGTATTGTAGATTGTTATTGTAGGATCCTAGCCTTATATTTATTTTTGGGTGAATATAAGGAGTATTATTATTTTATATCTAATTAAAACTACCTTCTTCTTGTTCAGATGTCTTCTGACCAATCCGTTCCCCACTCAAATCCCGATAATGTCACCTCGATTATGTCATTATGCTCAAAAGTGACGTTGGACGGCACTAACTATAATGACTGGATCCGCAACATCCAAATGGCTCTTCGGTTTGAACAAAAAAAGTATGTTCTGGAAACCGAGCTCATTGATGTGGACACTGAAACTGCTACTCCAGAAGAAATCGCTGCGTACAATAAACACTCTGATGATGCAACCAAAGTGGCTTGCATCATGATCGCTACTATGAACCCTGAACTGCAGCGTATCTATGAGGACTATTGGCCTTACGAGATGCACAAAGAGCTCGCGGAAAAGTTCCGCAAGCAGGAGCGCATCGAAAGGCGTGAGGTTGTAAAAGCCTTCACTAACGGCAAGCCCAAGGAGGGCGAGTCCATCTGTGCACATGTGCAAAGGATGCATGGTTACGTGGAGAGGCTTCGAAAGCTGGAAATGCCTGTGCATGAGGATTTAGCAGTTGACATAGTGCTGAACTCCTTGCCAAGTTCTTATGACCATTTCACACTGGCGTATCATTTGAACAACAACCAGGCAACCCTAGCTGAATTACACTGCATGCTTAGGACGGCTGAGGACGAGATGAAGGGAAAAGGTTTGCTCCCTGTCAACCCGCCTGTCCTGGCTATTGGCTCTGGAAAAGGAAAGAAACGAAAAGGCCCCCTAAGCAAAACTAGAGGGAAAAGACTCATGTCGGGTCATCTAGCAGTGCCCCGAAAGGCAAGTATTCCGGTATTCCACTTGTTCAGAACCCCAAAGAGGCCGATTGCTTTTACTGCTAGCAAAATGGTCATTGGAAGAGGAGCTGCCCAACGTATCTGCAGGATATCAAGGACGGTAAAGTAAAACCGTCACAAGCAGGTACATATTCTATATCTAATAACTCGTCTTTTTCCCGTTCATGGGTCCTTGATACTGGATGTGGTTTTCATATCTGTTCTGATTTACAGGGCCTAGAGGAAAGTAGGGAGCTGGAGCATGGCAGACTAAACATGGTCATGGGCAATAGGCGAACGTCACCTGTTACCAAGATCGGTGTTTATGGACTGATGCTGAGTAGTGGAGTTAGATTAGATTTACATAATTGTTGCTATGCGCCTGATATGGCTAAGAACATAATTTCTTTTCATACATTGTTTAAACAAGGTTTTTATTATGAGTTTAATAAATTGAATGGTTAAATTTCTGTTTTCAAAAATGATGTTTTCATATTCAATGGTATGCCTTGTGATGGAGTGTATGAATCTATTATGTGTGTTGATAATTATGGTAAAAATGTTTTAACTATTGATGCTTCAAGCGGTGTAGAAAAGGAATGTCTGTGGCATTGTCGCCTTGGCCATATAAACAAGAAACGCATCGTCCAACTCCAAAAGGATGGAGTGTTGGAATCATTCGACCTCGGGCCGGATGATGTATGCGAATCTTGCTTACTTGGCAAGATGAAAAAATCACCATTCAAAGGTTCCTTTGAAAGAGGTGAAGGTCTGTTGGATATCATACACACAGATGTGTATGGTCCCTTCAGAACAACCACTAAAGATGGCACGCGGTTCTATGTCACCTTTACCGACGATTTTAGCAGATATGGGTATATCTACTTAATCAAGAATAAGTCGGACACTTTTGAAAAGTTCAAAGAGTTTAAGAATGAAGCGGAAAATCAATTGGGCAGAAAGATAAAGATGCTTACAGAGGCGGTGAGTATCTTAGTATGGAGTTTCTCGATTACCTCAAGGAATGTAGAATTGTTTCACAGTTATTGCCTCCAATAACACCTCAGTTGAATGGTGTTGCTGAAAGGCGAAACCGAACCCTGTTGGACATGGTTCGTTCCATGATGAGTCGAGCTTCACTTCTGATCCATTTCTGGGGGTATGCCTTAGAGACTGCCGCCCATATCCTAAACCTTGTCCCAACCAAGAAGGTTGTGAAAACACTGCACGAGATGTGGACGGGGAAAGTTCCCTCGTTGGCACACATCAAAGTCTGGGGCTGTGAGGCTTACGTTAGACGTGAAACTCATGACAAGCTCGTGAAAAGAAGTGAAAGGTGTTATTTCATCGAATACCCGAAACAGTCTTTTGGATACTTGTTTTACAGACCAAGCGAGGACGTGGTTTTTGTGGCAAGACGGGGGTTCTTTCGAGAGAAAGAGCTCATTTCCAAAGAGGACAGTAGGCGTACTGTCGATCTCGAAGAAATTCGGGAGACGACCGATGAACCAACCTTAGAAGAAACTAGCCACCAACATGAGGAAGAGGTTCCTGTTGGACCCACCGACATATCGTTGCCCCTTAGGCGTTCAGGTAGATTTAGCATGCCGCCCGAGTTCTATGGTTTCCATATTACTTTGGACAGTGACACGTTAGTCAGTGATCGTACATTGACTAATTTGGATGAGCGAGCTAACTACCGTGAAGCAGTGGCAGGCCCTGAGTCTGCAAAATGGAAAGAGGCAATGGACAACGAGATAAAGTCCATGTATGACAATCAAGTTTGGAACTTGGTTGACAATGTACCGGGTCGAAAGACAGTCGGATGCAAGTGGATCTTCAAAATGAAGACCGACATGGATGGAAAAGTGCATACTTATAAAGCTCGGCTGGTTGCGAAGGGATTCACTCAAACCCCGGGGGTTGACTATGATGAAACCTTCTCACCAGTAGCCAAGATTAAGTCAATCAGGATAATGCTTGTCATAGCTGCGTTTCAAGATTATGAAATCTGGCAGATGGATATCAAAACCGCTTTCCTTAACAGGAAACTGACTGAGGATGTTTACATGAGTCAGCCAAAAGGTTTTGTAGACACAAAGCACCCTGATAAAGTATGTAAGCTTGAAAGATCAATCTACGGATTGAAACAAGCGTCTCGTAGCTGGAATCTCTGCTTCCATGAGAAAGTCAAAGAGTTTGGTTTCTCTAGGAGTGAAGACGAGTCCTGTGTATATGTCAAGGCTAGTGGGAGTATAGTCACTTTCCTAGTGCTGTTTGTTGATGACATATTGCTCATGGGAAACGACATTCCGACCTTGCAAAATGTTAAGGCTTGGCTCGGGAAGTGTTTCGCCATGAAAGACCTGGGGGAAGCTGCTTATATTCTCGAGATAAGAATACTTAGAGATAGAAAGAGAAAATTGATAGGTCTAAGCCAGTGTACATATTTGGAAAAGGTGTTAAAGAGATTTAATATGGAAAATTCCAAAAAGGGAGAGTTACCAATCTAAAGTAATACTAAATTGAGTAAGACTCAGAGTCCGAGTACCGATGAGGAAATAGCTGAAATGAGTCGGGTGCCTTATGCTTCGGCAGTAGGGTCGATCATGTATGCTATGACATGTACTCGTCCCGACGTATCCTATGCACTGAGCATGGTTAGTCGGTTCCAGGGTAATCCTGGAAAAGCACATTGGATTGCGGTCAAGAACATACTCAAGTATCCGCGAAGGACAAAGAATATGGTATTGGTCCTTGGTGGCAGTGAAGACTTGAAAGTGAGTGGATATACAGATGCCAGCTTCCAGACAGATAGGGACAGTCCCAGTCGGGCTGGGTGTTTCTTTTGAACGGTGGAGCGGTCACTTGGAAAAGTTCCAAGCAGGAAACGGTGGCTGATTCAACATGCGAATCAGAGTACATTGCAGCAAGTGAAGCGTCTAAGGAAGCAGATTGGCTGAATAATTTCATTGGGGACCTTGGAGTTGTCTCGAGTATTCAGGAGCCGGTGGAACTTTTCTGCGATAATGAAGGAGCGATCGCCTTGACAAAGGAGCCGCGAGACCATGGAAAGTCCAGGCATATCGAAAGAACGTACCACTACATTCGACATCAAGTAGAAGAAGGGCACTTACTAGTTAAGTGGGTATCATCAGAAGGCAATCCTGCAGATCCTTTGACTAAGGCTCTGAGTAGGATCAAGCACAATCAGCATGCCAGGAGCATTGGATTGAAGGATGATATTAGTTTTAGTAATTAGATATGTTAGAAACTTGTAACAGTATAAATTTAATTGACTCGGTGATTTTATAATTGAGATTTATAAATGAGTATTGTTACTGCCTTTGTCAATTGTTTATCTCTGTGTTTCTATATTTGCATGTTTAACTTCCTTAATAATTAGATTATTTAAAGTTCCACAGTCGGTCACACTGTTAGGGAGTAAGTGTGAACAAAGACTGTCATGAATCGGTTGCAGACTGTCTAATGAGTTAGACATTGCAGTAAGACTGCTGCAACGTTCATGAGTACTTAGAAAATATAGATTTGAGTATTGGATAAACTCGCGCTTAACAGATTGCTTCATGGATTATATCACGAGCAATGTTAAGAAGATAATATCCGGTGATCTTTAAGTGGAGATATATGATCTGTTACTTGCGATACAAGTGCTTATTTACAACGCGAAAACGCGCCAGTAACTCAGTGTTATAAAACGCGTTGTTGTATGTATTTGGACCCGCAAAAGATATAGACATATAAGTCGAAACTTATCCGTCCCCTGACCCGATGGGAAAGAGATATATGTATGCGAATCTTGCTTGCTTGGCAAGATGACAAAATCACCATTCAAAGGTTCATTTGAAAGAGGTGAAGGTCTGTTGGATATCATACACACAGATGTGTGTGGTCCCTTCAGAACAACCACTAAGTATGGCACGCGGTTCTATGTGACCTTTACCGACGATTTTAGTAGATATGGGTATATCTACTTAATCAAGAATAAGTCGGATACCTTTGAAAAGTTCAAAGAGTTCAAAAATGAAGCAGAAAATCAATTGGGCAGAAAGATAAAGATGCTTAGATCCGACAGAGGCGGTGAGTATCTTAGTATCGAGTTTCTCGATTACCTCAAGCAATGTGGAATTGTTTCACTGTTGTCACCTCCAAGAACACCTCAGTTGAATGGTGTTGCTGAAAGGCGAAACCAAACCTTGTTGGACATGGTTCATTCCATGATGAGTCGAGCTTCACTTCCAATCCATTTCTGGGGATATGCCTTAGAGACTGCCGCCCATATCCTAAATATTGTCCCAACCAAGAAGGTTGCGAAAACACCACACGAGATGTGGACGGGGAAAGTTCCCTCGTTGGCACACATCAAAGTCTAGGGCTGTAAGGCTTACGTAAGACGAGAGACTCACGACAAGCTCGCGGAAAGAAGTGAAAGGTGTTATTTCATCGGATACCCAAAATAGTCTTTTGGATACTTGTTCTACAAACCAAGCGAGGACGTGGTCTTTGTAGCAAGACGGGGGTTCTTTCGAGAGAAAGAGCTCATTTCCAAAGAGGACAGTGGGAGTACGATCGATCTCGAAGAAATTCAGGAGACGACCGATGAACCAACCTTAGAAGAAACTAGCAACCAACATGAGGAAGAGGTTCCTGTTGGACCCACCGACATATCATTGCCCCTTAGACGTTCAGGTAGAGTTAGCATGCCTCCAGAGTTCTATGGTATCCATATTACTTCGGACGGTGACAAGTTGGTCAGTGATCGTACATTGACTAATTTGGATGAGCCGGCTAACTACCGTGAAGTAGTGGCAGGCCCCGACTCTGCCAAATGCAAACAGGCAATGGATAGCAAGATAAAGTCCATGTATGACAATCAAGTTTGGAACTTGGTTGACAATGTACCGGGTCGAAAGACATTCGGATGCAAATGGATCTTTAAGAAGAAGACCGACATGGATGGCAAAGTACATACTTATAAAGCTCGTCTGGTTGCGAAGGGATTCACTCAAACCCCGGGGGTTGACTATGATGAAACCTTCTCACCAGTAGCCAAGATTAAGTCAATCAGGATAATGCTTGCCATAGCTGCGTTTCATGATTATGAAATCTGGAAGATGGATGTCAAAACCACTTTCCTTAACGGGAATAGTTTGATTTCTAAAGGAGTGAAGATGAGTCCTGTGTGTATGTCAAGGCTAGTGGGAGTATAATCACTTTCCTGGTGCTGTATGTTGAGGACATACTGCTCATGGGAAACGACCTTCCGACCTTGTAAGAAGTTAAGGCTTGGCTCGGGAAGTGTTTCGCCATGAAAGACCTAGGGGAAGCTGCTTATATTCTCGGGATAAGAATACTTAGAGATAGAAAGAAAAAATTGATAGGTCTGAGCCAGTGTACATATTTGGAAAAGGTGTTAAAAAGATTTAACATATAAGGAAATAGCTGAAATGAGTCGGGTACCTTATGGTTCGGCAGTAGGATCGATCATGTATGTTATGACATGTACTCATCCCGACGTATCCTATGCACTGAGCATGGTTAGTCGGTTCCAGGGTAATCTTGGAAAAGCACATTGGATTGCGCTCAAGAGCATACTCAAGTATCTGCGAAGGACAAAGAATGTGGTATTCGTCCTTGGTGGCAGTAATGACTTGAAAGTGAGTGGATATGCACATGCCAGCTTCCAGACAGATAGGGACAATGGACGGTCCCAGTCGGGCTGGGTATTCCTTTTGAACGGTGGAGCTGTCACTTGGAAAAGTTCCAAGCAAGAAACGGTGGCTGATTCAACATGCGAATCAGAGTACATTGCAGCGAGTGAAGCGTCTAAGGAAGCGCTGACGTGCACGCAGAGGTCGTCATGCGGTCAAAAATAAGAAATAACGTAACATTCACTAGTATAGTGGAGTCAGGGTCGATCCACAGGAGCTACGTGGTCAGCCTAGATGAGAGATTACCGACTAATAGTGTCACGGCTATAGTCGGAGGAATTAATTTCTATCTTTCTACCTGGGAACAATATTCAACTACCCAAGCCAAGCTTAGCTATGTCCAAATGACCTAGTTACTTTCTGAATTCAGAAGTACATCTCTGAATCAGGAGCAATTGAAGGCATTCAAACTAGCAAAACCAAGCACAGCACAAACTAGCTAATAACTAACAGTTCTATGAGACAGTTAATAGCCAAGGTTTAATGCCTAACCTAACCAAGTTAGCTACTGTTTTCAGCAAAGGAAAAACAGTCCCAACCAAGTCATAAACAAAATCCAATCACAAGCAAATAACCAAATCACAAACTAACATCCAAAACACCGGAAAATCTATATTAACATTAACCAAATGATTGCATTTACTCAAACCAATATCCAAACATCAAAATCAGTAACTAAACACTACTAAAACAGAACCCTAAGCTAGAGATCAATGGGTGTCACACCCAAAGATTCAACGCAAGCTTACAAATGTTTAACTAAAATGAAATTAAATCTAAAACATGAAAATACCAAATTATAGCTTCTGAAATGGATTCCTCGAGTCAAAGAGCTTCTAGGTCGATGTTTACACCAAGTCTTTGCTCGGGTTTTCGGCCGGAAATGCCTCTATTTATAGTTGCAAATTTCCCGTGACCGCGCCGCGCAAATGTGAAATCCGCGGCGCGCGTACTTATCCGTTCCCCGTTTTTTCGTCATTTAAATGTGTTCCACCGCCTTACATCCGCGTCGCGCAGGATATAAATCCGCGGCGCACGTACGTCTTCTCTTGATTTTGCATTCTCTCCATACTTTTTCCTTTTTGTACACTTTTAGTCCCTGTTTCTGTTCTTTTTCTCCAGACAAGTCCTGACACGAAAAGTGAGAATACCCATGCATATATGATATAATTTTACCAAGAACAGGGCTCAACAACGCCTAAAATACTTGATATCACTAGGCGTTGTCAAACACCCCACACTTGTGCCTTGCTTGTCCCCAAGCAAGAGAGTTTTTAACAAATTATAATAGAGAATCGAACAGTTTTTGAATGTGTTTAGTTTCAAAGCTTATTGCTCTTCTAGTTAGGATGGAATAGTTTGTGAAAACATAATTGAGTTGTTCTTTGGAATTCATGGCTTTCTAGAGAACCCTTGATTACAAACTTTCTGTCCACAATGAAGTGTACTTACTCATTCAAATTCTAAAGACCATTAAGGAATTGTCCATGACTTTCGATGTTGTCCGTGTAGCGAGCTTTCAGAAATACCATCCCAGACCAGACGATCTTAGGTGGTAAGGTGCATAAGGCCCACCCATTTTAGACCTACCGGCTCGAACAACAAAGGCCACAGATTGACTTTTCCTTCCTAAATTCCAATCCTAAAACGGCTCAATCTTCTAAACTCGTAAAACTCAACTTATTTGACTAACTAATAGCATGATCACAACTAAACAGTATTTCTTGAAAAATACTAATGCTATCACAGTCACAAACCATTCATTTCAAAATTGCAATTCATTAAACATTTTGAAAAATATTGCTAAAAATTGAAAAATTGATCAGTTCTGCAAAAATTTCAAAAATATCTCTTTCGACCGTCCACACCCCACACTTAAAACCGTACAACGTCCCCGTTGTACAAAAATTAGTTTAAAACAAGGGAGAAAGAGTTACCCCTTTTTTGGACGATGGACTGCTTGGTGCTCAATATCACAGGTATAATGCGTACAAAAGGATCCTCGATTCATATGCTGCTGGAGTTGTAGCGCTACAGTAGGACACGCCGGTGGTCAAGACAAGTGGAGGGGCACGGTGACCCCACACTTGTCTGAGACAACTCCCTCTCAATTTGAAATATCATGCACAACAAAAATGAAAACACACATGACAGAAAATAATAGAATAATATACAGATAGATGTGTCATAAGTTTATACATAAATCCCAAAAATAAAACGAAAGAAAGAAAGAAAAAGAAACATCAATCACTACCCGGCGGCCTGGAGGATCCAGCCTCATGATCGTGAGACCGGGCTGGGAATGGTCGGGGGCGCTGACCCTGTGCAGATGCAGTCTGAATAAGTACCTCCCCCAATCCACTCGAGCTGGTCCAAGACTCTCGCAAGCTGACCCTCTATCCGCGTGACTCTGGCCTCCAGCCGGCTGAGGGCTGGTGAGTCATCCTGCTGTGGCTGCGGCTCTGGTGCTGGTGGCTCTGGCCTCCGGCGTCTCCTGCCGGGCTGGGCGTAAGCAGGCTGAGGTGCCTGAAGAGGCTCGATCGGAGCCCGGATGTACTGCCCTGGTCGCTGCTGCTCAATGAGCAACATCCTCTCCAAAGTGCGTGCTGGAGTGCGCGATGGAGGCAGAGCGGTCAAAGAGGCAGCTACTGGGGCAGTAAGAATGCCATAGGAACGGGCCAGGCGGGTAATGAAATACCCCCTGGCTAAAGGGCTGCTGGAGGAGGCGCCAGTCGCGTGGGTGGAAAAGGCGATCGCGAGGGCAAAGGGAAGATGGAGGAACCGGGACGGGTCGAGGAGAACCCAAAAAAATGTCATGTCATCGCCCGACACCTTCTCGCCCCCCTCCCGATGCATGATGGAGGTGGAGACGATACGGTGCATGAGGCGGTGAAGAGGATCACGTAAGTGGCTCTCCCTCGAGGTCCCTGCCTCATACCTGACGTTGGACAGCGGTGCCCAAACCTCCATGTTGGGGGTGCGCTCCGGCTCCCCCTGAATGCATGACCCGAAGAACCGGGTGAAGAAACGGTGCTGGAGGTTCGCTGGCGTGTAAATGCCCGTGCGCCTCCCGAACTCCCGGAGGTTGCACTCCCGGTGCACACCTCCCAAACGAAAACGGACCATCCTGGAGCGTGGGTCTCCCACCCTGGGAGTGAAATGGACAGTGGAGATGAACTCCAATAGCAGCTCCGTGTAGACCACGTCCTCGTCCGTGGCCATAATCCTGTCCCAGCCACGGCATGTGAATGATACCTCCTCGTGGGTCCAGGTGCGATGTAGGAATGGCTCAATCGCACCCCAGAGCCCAGCATCCCTCAGAATGTCTCGGTCTATAACCGTCGCCTCAAGGACCCGGCGATGAATCAAAGCGTCCCTCCGCGAGGTATACTCCACCGAAGTGTCAAGCTCTGCGGGAAACTGAAGGAAGGCATGATCTAGTCTGAACATCATCTGCAAAAGAAATATATAGCCACAAAACAAAAAATTTTGCAAAATCAGTCCTTTTTCTTCCCCACCGCACCGCGGCGCGGCCCAAGAGCAGTGGCGCGGCGCGGCGTACGCCTGTTTGCAAACCCGGGATCAAATCCCCATTTTAACCTGCTAAATCTCAATTTAATGATACCACAAGGTAGCCTAGGTTCCGATTAGCTCATCTAGGGTGTCCATTTGGCAAAACAAACACCCTATGGGCTAGCATTAGTGATTCTAAGTTTTTGAACTTTTTGGAATAAAACCCTAAAATTAACTACTTAATAACTAGTTTAAACAGCTAATAAATAGTTAAAAGAGTGTACCTTGGTAGTAACAACACAATAAGCAAGAAAAAATGCGAGAAATTTTTGATCACCAGAGCTCCGAGTCGTGTGATTTGAGTTGTGAGCCGCGGCTCACCGGATAAAGGCGAAAACCGTCTGGTCGTTTCCCGCGGCGCGCATTTCTTGTTTCCGCGGCGCGCGTGTCGCTAATTCAACCCCTGCGCATCGGGTTGAGTTTCGACCCCGCGTCGCGCAAGTCCAAAACCCGCGGCGCGGTCTTGAATATTTCAAAACCTTTTCACACGACCCCACACTTGCTTCAAACCACTAATACCTGCAAACGATTGATGTATTTTCTAAATTAATCCTAAGAAATATAAAACCTACTTTTGACACGATGGGTTGCCTCCCAACAAGCGCTAAGTTTAACGTCTTCAGCCAGACGTGCTATTCCTACTACAGCTACGGTGGATCATATGCCTTCCTTCTTTGCTGATTTTGCCTTTCCACCGTCCCTTTGCTGACCCACTGCTCCTCAAACTTTCCTGGGTCGAATGGCTTGATGGTTCTCATGTTGCTGTCGGGTCGCCGTTTGTTGAGTGATTCCCGTGAATGCTTGGAGGTAGCTTTGAACCTCCAAGCTCGGTCCTTCCTTCTATGTCTCTTCAAAATCACTGGCTTGATGTGAAGCGCACCCAGTGGTTGTTTTGCATATCTCATTTTGCCAGTATCCCACGTGCTATCTTCAGTTTGCAATTTTGGTTTGCAGTACCAATAAAATTTTTCCAATCGAATGGGATCGGAAGGCAACATATCGGGATGCTTCCATATGTCCTCATCGATGGTATTGATCACATCTAATTTTCCATTCATGAATGGATCATGAGTGGTGATAAAATCATGTTTATTATTTTCAAAAATCAACTCGTCAGCATCATCTTCTTGGTCATCGTCCAACAGGTGGATCGGGACCAAGAGTGAGTGACTTATTTGATCTGATGGTGGTACAAAGTCACCCATCATCGGATCCTTACTTTCAAATTTCTCAAAATTTTCAAAAATTACAAGGTCGGGGGTAATATTGTCATCTACACCCCCTTCCCCAATAACATCAACAACTTCAAAAATTTCAGGAGTCGTTGGGCCGGGGTCGGTACTGTCACTTACAGCCCCCTCCACAACCTCCTTATCAATCAAATCGTCTGGTGATAATATGGGTTCACACATCACCAGATCAACATTATTAACATTTTCAAAAACATCAAACATATCAAAAGCTGTTGAGTCAGAGGTAGCATTGTGACCTACAACCTCTTCCTCCACAACATTTTCGACCATCTCAGTGGTATAAAAATCACTCGCCTCCGGTTCCGGCGAAGGTGGTGAACATTTCCAACTTTCCTCTAACCTATCTAAAGAAGCTTGCACTTTCTTAAGAGCTTCAGCCTGGTCTTTCTGCTCATGGTAGTTGTTATACATGAATACCCAAAGTTGGGCCAAAGTTACAGAATTCTCAGGCTGAGATGACTCCTCGGTCCGCCATCCATTGTCATCGGGTGATCCATTGTAACAATCATCCTCGTAATAGGTGTCGGCCGGATAATAATCATACTGGTTCGGGTACATGTAATCACCCATCATAAGGATGCACACATACCAAAAATCAGCAAACTAAAATCAAACATAAAAAATCAGAAACTAAGTCCTACACTCACCTAACCTAAGCTCATAGCTCCCCGGCAACGGCGCCAAAATTTGACGTGCACACAGAGGTCGTCATGCGGTCAAAAATAAGAAATAACCTAACATTCACTAGTATAGTGGAGTCAGGGTCGATCCACAGGAGCTACGTGGTCAGCCTAGATGAGAGATTACCAACTAATAGTGTCACGGCTATAGTCGGAGGAATTAATTTCTATCTTTCTACCTGGGAACAATATTCAACTACCCAAGCCAAGCTTAGCTATGTCCAAATGACCTAGTTACTTTCTGAATTCAGAAGTACATCGCTGAATCAGGAGCAATTGAAGGCATTCAAACTAGCAAAACCAAGCACAGCACAAACTAGCTAATAACTAACAGTTCTATGAGACAGTTAATAGCCAAGGTTTAATGCCTAACCTAACCAAGTTAGCTACTGTTTTTAGCAAAGGAAAAACAGTCCCAACCAAGTCATAAACAAAATCCAATCACAAGCAAATAACCAAATCACAAACTAACATCCAAAACACCGAAAAATCAATATTAACATTAACCAAATGATTGCATTTACTCAAACCAATATCCAAACATCAAAATCAGTAGCTAAACACTACTAAAACAGTACCCTAAGCTAGAGATCAATGGTTGTCACACCCAAAGATTCAACGCAAGCTTACAAATGTTTAACTAAAATGAAATTAAATCTAAAACATGAAAATACCAAATTATAGCTTCTGAAATGGATTCCTCGAGTCAAAGAGCTTCTAGGTCGATGTTTACACCAAGTCTTTGCTCGGGTTTTCGGCCGGAAATGCCTCTATTTATAGTTGCAAATTTCCCGTGACCGCGCCGCGCAAATGTGAAATCCGCGGCGCGCGTACTTATCCGTTCCCCGTTTTTTCGTCATTTAAATGTGTTCCACCGCCTTACATCCGCGTCACGCAGGATATAAATCCGCGGCGCGCGTACGTCTTCTCTTGATTTTGCATTCTCTCCATACTTTTTCCTTTTTGTACACTTTTAGTCCCTGTTTCTGTTCTTTTTCTCTAGACAAGTCCTGACACGAAAAGTGAGAATACCCATGCATATATGATATAATTTTACCAAGAACAGGGCTCAACAACGCCTAAAATACTTGATATCACTAGGCGTTGTCAAGCGCCTTGGCTGAAGAACTTCATCGGTGACCTTGGAGTTGTCCCGAGCATTCAGGAGCCTGTGGAACTTTTTTGCGATAACGAAGGAGTGGTCGCCTTGACAAAGGAACCGTGAGACCATGGAAAGTCCAGGCATATCGAAAGAAAGTACCACTACATTCGACATCAAGTAGAAGAAGGTCACTTACTGGTTAAGCGGGTATTATCAGAAGACAATCCTGCAGACCCTTTGACTAAGGCTCTGAGGAGGATCAAGCACAATCAGCATGCTCGGAGCATTGGGATGAAGGATGATATTAGTTTTAGTAATTAGATAGATTTGAAACTTGTAACAATATAAATGTAATTGACTTGGTGATTTTATAATAGCGATTTATAAATGAGTATTGTTACTACCTTTGTCAATTGTTTATCATTGTGTTTCTATATTTGCATGTTTAACTTCCTGAATAATTAGATTATTTAAAATTCCACAGTCGATCACACTGTTAGGGAGTAAGTGTGAACAAAGACTGTCATGAATCGGTTGCAGACTGTTTAATGAGTTAGATATTGCAGTAAGACTGCTGCAACGTTCATGAGTACTTAGAAAATATAGAATTGAGTATTGGATAAACCCGCGCTTAACAAATTGCTTCATGGATTATATCACGAGCAATGTTAAGACGATAATATCAGTTGATCTTTAAGTGGAGAGATATGATCTGTTATTTGTGATACACGTGCTTATTGACAATGCGAAAACGCGCCAGTAACTCGGTGTTATAAAACGCATTGTTGTAAGTATTTAGACCTGCAAAAGGTATGGACATATAAGTCGAAACTTACCCGTCCCCTGACCCGATGGGAAACAGGTATCTGTAGGCCTCTCGATGATTTTGAAGTTGACTGAAAGTGTTGGCCAACCGGGACTAAATTGATGTGTTCAATTAGTAGTCTCAAAAGTCATATGCAAATTAGAAATCTAGAAACAGAGTATCAGACCAAGATTGATGTTAATCCATGTCTTGAGTCTGAAAATATCTTGTTGGACGGAGGATCATCAGATCACTTATCTTTGGTCAGAACTGACTGGGTCAGAGTTCAGAACAGTTTCTAGGAAACTAATATTAAACAGAAGGTAAACAGACAATTAAAGTCACAGACTTATCCAAGTGGGAGACTGTTGGATTAGATGTCTAAGCCATGACTTATAATTGTATATATCTTGTTAATAGAAGCAAACTCCATTTGGGTTGCCCTCGTAGATAGATATTTAGTTCAGTAGAGAGAATAGTTGATTTATTAATTGTTTAATGAATCAATAGAAAATAAATATATGGTTTATTAATATATTTAAGTGTTAATATATTAATTAGAAACTATAATAATTAATTAAGATTTAATCTAGAATTAATTGGATTTAATTCAGTGATTAAATTAATTAATAAAATGTGCAGGGACTGGTTGCCATTTATTCAATAGTTGAATAACTGGCCAGGTAAAACCAGGGACCAAATGTGGCGCCACCCTGGAGGCTCCTCCGGGTTTTGGCGAAACCCTAATTAGGGTTTTGGGGAGTCTGGTCCAAGTGGTCAAAAGGCTTGTCCATTTGGAGGCTTTCTAGGGTTTCAGCTGTAACCCTAGGAGGCTATATAAGGAACCCCCTGGGCACCCTAAATCCCACGCCATCTCTCTCTCTCTGTTACTCTGCTGGACTGATTTCTCCATTGCTGGGTGTGACTTGCATTTGAGGCAGGATTCTTTTGTTGCTTGCTTCAAGGATCATAAGATCAAAAGGTTGGTTTTCTCAATTTTGATCTTTAGAAATAATTGTTGCCTTTAGGTTTTAGTTCTAATCTTCATAGAAGAAAACATAGATCATCTTAGGGTTGCATGTGAACCATAAGTTATTATTTGTTCATTGAATGCATAGAAACCCTTCAGTTTGAATCTACAAGTCACATAAAATTTTTTATCACATCATAAAGATAACTATAATTTTATTACGATAATCAAGATGTTGGATTTGGATCACTAATTCTCATTTTCTATGCAAAGACTCATCCTGTTCTTGTCTATCATCAAGGGCTGTGTTTTTGGAGCATAATTGAGCCAAACAATCATGAATCCAAAATCCTAATAAGAAATTATGTGTCAGTTTTTAAGTTCGCTAATTAGATAAAACTTGGATCCATTTTTATAATATATACCTTCCATGCTTTTGAATCAAAGATCTATAAACAATATAGGTTGGATGAGCAGTCAAGACTAAATCAAAGGTTTCATTATTGACTGCATCGAAAACCACTTCAGGGGACTTCTTATGTTGATACACAAGTCTCTTGAGAGTTTCTTCTATTTTAGATTGAGTTGTTGCCTTGGCCCATAGTTACCAGATTTGCTCAATTAGCCACGATCCGCATACCCAATTGCTCTGTACCCAATCGCTACAAAATCGCTCCGGTACGAAACTTCTTGGTGAACCCCAAAGTTCATTCAATCGATCCTAATCGCGATTGGAGACATTCCCAACAGCGTTCCTGAAGTCAAAAACAACCGTACCTGAACTCAACTTTTATCGTTCCGATCGGATTTTGGGTTTGGGCGCCGACCAACCACTGAACTCAACTTTTCTTATCAAGTATTAAAGTTAAGGTTCCTGTTTTGGTACTTTTCTTATTAAGTATTTAAGCTATGGTTCATGTTTTAAGTGTTAAATATAAATTGTTAAGTAATGGTATACATATATTTTATTAAACGAACACAAATTAACGGCATAATTTTCATAAAATTGCTTTATAATTGAGAAGATTTTTAAAAAATAGAAAGAAATGAAAATGGCATGTTATATTTATCAAATAAAGTAACATACATTTCTATTTCATGCATTGAACCTTTATTAATAACTAATGTAAGTGGCATACCAAATTACCAATCTAAAAATGCCAAAAGAAAATTAATAATCACACATAGAAGAAGGAAAATCAATGTAGAACAACATACTCATTAAGAAAGAAACCTGGATTTGATAAACAATTGACTTTAGCATCCTTTTGGCAAAACTCCTCTGAAATCAGCATAGTGGATAAGTGTTGCCAGATGGAGAGCTGAGCATCCAGAAAGAAGTGGTTGTCAAATTATCAACAAAAAGCTTCTCAGATATATATATATATATATATATATATATATATATATATATATATATATATATATATATATATATATATATATATATATATATATATATATATATATATATATATATATAGAAAGGGTAAATATGTATACGAAATGTGCCTCTTGAGCATTAGATAGTCCAATTGACAAAAGCTCATCCATCATTGCTTCCCAGATGAGTTGACCTCTGAAGAAAAGTTTAGTATCCTTCTATATTTGCAATTAAAAAACTCGACATGGTGAAAGTTATTTGATATCCAAATAAGACCGTGCAATAACTGAAGATTCTCTTTAACATCTTATCGTAATATATACATATCTGAAAAAATGTTATTGTATATACATATCTGAAATTTAAACTGCAGCCAAGTTGTTTAATAAAAATTTGTTGTTATATGATTACCAAGTTAGCAAACGTAATGGTGACATTTGGTGGGAGTTTAAGTCTGCTTACCAATAATCCCATTGTGTAGAACGAAAAAGAGTTTTCAAGAGCTTACCAAATGATTTTCACTTACAAGTCAAAATAGAAAACAAAATCTAATGTGTCCCACTTTACCGCATCTTGATATCCACAATCGGCTTGCCTTTCTGGTCCTCTTCGTCACCGCAATTTGCCATAGCACTCAAAACCAAAAATAAAAAACTCTAACTACTAATGGAATAATTTTCAGCAATAACAATTAATTAATTTTCAATAATTACAAAAGTTATACACAATAACCACACACGGTGTAAATAGGTCTCAAATTTTGTGGGATTTGTTACCGGAGAGATAGATATGGAGAGACGATGTGTGAAAAGCGACAATAATAGATACAAATCTTCAAAAAACAATGAAATAAAAATCCTAAACATGAACAGAGCTATGTAAATGCTTACCGAAAGAGAATGGAAACCTTACTGAATGAACATCCACGACAAAGAATTCGAGAATGATGGAGATGAGTCGGCAATGGAGGCATAGCTTTTCCCCCTGGTATATGAAACCAAAAAAAACAAAATCATAACTCCACAAAAACAATCAAAAACTTCACAATCGGGGCATACCAACACTAAAGGAGAATCTGCGTACCGCAAGAAATGCATCGAACTCTAAAAACGAAATCGATTAAAGGCTTTTAAAAGCGGAATTGAAGGCGTAGATGGAGGTTGCCTATTTTTGGTTGTCGACTGTGATTTATGGATCCAATTGCCGATTGATCTATCACAACAACCCATACAATCAATGAAAGAAAAACAAATGACGATTCAGAGAGAAGAAACCGGAACGTAATTTCAAAAGAAACTGATCCTGGTTTTTTGCTTCTAGTTCTTAATTTTTTGCTTCTTAATTAACAGCGGCTTAATTTAAAAAGAAATCGTTGTTGGTTTTTTCTTCTAGTTCCTAGTTTTTTGCTTCTTAATTAACAGCGGCTTTATATTGTACATGAGATTTTAGGCGGGAATTCAATAGGAAGGGGTCTAAGCATGTGACATGTGGCAAAATATAGGCTTAAAACAATACCATGTGGCATATAATGAATTCCTTTATTATAATATATATATATATATATATATATATATATATATATATATATATATATATATATATATATATATATATATATATATATATATATATATATATATTAAGAACAATAAATATTAATTTGATATTCTAAAATATTTAATTATAAAATATTTTTTAATTTGAAAATATAAATTCTTTAGTAAATATTACTACAAACTAAAAACAGTCATGCATAAAAAAATCAACGTTCTGTAATTTTAATTAAATTTTTAGATATTAAAACTAAAACGATAATGGTTATTATACGTGCTTAGTCATTCGAGATATACAGGATGACCCATTCAAGTGCGCATCGGGTACTCTCTTTCTAACTCTACTTTGATATAATGATTATCATAGACGGAAATATTTTGCTTTTCCACTTCTATTATATATTTTGTTGCGTTCTACTTATGCTAATAAAGTTTTGCCGTATCGGGTTTTTGCACTAATCGTCGTCTAAAAATCTATTCATTGAAACCAAACTGGAACCTATTTTATTGTTTATTCGGTTACTGGTTATTTCAGTTCCGTAACTAAGGACGAGCGTTTAAACGAAAAAACCGAATCGAAACCAAAACCAGTTAGGACCGCTTCCTTATTCGTTTCCTAGTTTATCATAATTTTTATTTTACTTTTAATATAATATTAATTTGAAGCGGTGCAGTGTGGTTGAATTAGTAAACCAGTTTGCGGTGCGGCTAAGTTTTTTACGTTTTTTTTACATTAAAAAACTGCACCGCACCGAAAATTTTCAGTTTTTGCAAAATCAAAATCGCATGTTCGGTTGCAGTTAGTATCGTTTTTCTTTATTGCAGTGCGATTCGGGTTTCCGGAAAAATCCGGGGTAAAAACCCAGTTCTGCAACTTTTTTAATGTTAGGACCTAAAATTGATGGTTTATGCTTGACATTCAAATCACAAAATCAAGATTTAAAGGGCTAATTTGGGTTTTCGGTTGGGGACCGAAATCCCCCTGGATTTCGGTGGTGGCATGACCGAAATCCCCAGGGATTTCGGTTGGCTTTACACGTTTTCGGTGGGCCTCGCTGTGATGGGCTTAGGGTTCAATAGGTTTAGGCGTAGGGTATTTAAGGCTATGTGAGCCGTCATTGTCAAGTGGGTTGCCTTGAAGTGTGTGCTAAACTAGAGAGAGAAAGTTCTTGCATTCAAGTAATCAAGAACCTTATGTACTAGACTATAATCAATATAGTGTGCATTAAAGGTTGATAATCTCGTTGTTCTTGTTGTATTCATTTGATTCACTCATTGGGTTTCCGCACCATTGAGTGTTTGATTGATTCCATCTAGATCTAGTGTTAGTTTGGGACTTACAATTGGTATCAGAGCCTCAAAACCTTGTGTTTTTGGGTGTTTTGGTATCAATCTTTTCAATACCTTTTCTTGGATCTCGGAGATTTGGATGTTTTTGGGTGCTTTTGGACATTTTGATCGATTTTGGGTGTTGTTCTGGATTGTTCTTCATTGTTCTTAGCAAGGTTGTAGAAGTCACTAGGCGGTAGGCGGGCGGTCGACTAGGGCCTAGGACTAGTCGGTCTAGGTGAGGACTAGTCGGCGCCTAGGCGGGGAGTATTAATTGTAACAAAATTTATTTTTTCAAATTTAGATTTTACCTATATCCCTAAAAACTGAATAAATAAGTATAAAAATTTGCAAATCAAAGTGTTTAAATATGTAAGTCATCAAACATCATAATGTTTAGACTCATTAATGACATTTTTTTATCATTTTAATCATCGATAATTGTAACTTAGCCACCGATTATCATAATTAATAATATTTTCTAAATTTAAATTTTAAAAATTTAAAAATTTGATTTTTTTGAGAATTTGATAATTTTTGAAAATTTTTAAAATTTGAAATTTTTTGAAAATTTTGAAATTTTGAAATTTGAAAAATTGAAAATTTTGCCGCCTAGACCCGCCCAGACCCGCCTAGGCCCGCCTAAACCCGATTTTGACCGCCGTTGACCAAATCCGCCTAGCTTTACCGCCTACCACTAATCGTAGGCGGAACCCGCCCGCCTAGCGCCTAGGCGGCCGCCTAGGCCGACTTTTACAACACTGGTTCTTAGTAAAATTGATTTTTTGATTCTCAAAACTCAATATTCAGCAAAAATAGGCGTTTTTGGATCTGACTGTCACTTTCGGTGGCGGTGCGAGTTTACAGCTAAGGTTTCTTGGAGTTTTCGGTCCGTTAGGTGAGTTTTCAATCAAGCCCAGTTCGTTTTCGGTGGTTTAATTAGCGTTTGTGAAGGTTTGCGGCACATTCTTGGGTTTTCGGTCAGATTTCTCGATTTCGATCCTTGTTTTCGGTGCAGCTATGTGTTCGGTTGAAGATCTCGGTGTGAAGGGTTTTCATTCTGAAGGTTTTCTGTCAAAAAGAGGGTCATAATTTTCGATCTTGGTCAAATTTTTGGTCAAAATGGCTTCCATGACAAAGGACCCGTGTGAAAATTCATGCTCTCTAGAGTGTGAAATTAAGATCAATAAATACCTGAGCTAAATGATAAATTAGTTAGAGAAATATTTGCTCTTGAAAATGTTGTTTACAATACTAAAAAGAAACTGAAACCTCTTCAAAAAATGTTGGATGCTAAAACTTCGGACTTTAATAAATTACAAGAAGATTATAGCATAAAAAGTTATCATCTTAGAATTGCTAATGAGGATATTGTTAAATTGACTGCTGAGCTTGATACTTTGAAAGTTAAACTTCAAGATGTTGGTTTCATTTTTTAAAAATTCAAAGGGTTAAGTGCGATAGTCGAATCAATGATCGAGCATCAGCTTAAATGGAATGATAACCAGGGTCTGGGGTATAAAAGGGTTCCACCTCCCCACCCCTCGAGATAAACGACATATTTGTAGCTGAACAACCCAGCCAGGCTGAGAAGGTTGAGGAGAATAATACTAATGTTTTTGTTCAGTGTGTAGATAAAACTGAGACAGATGATGACAAGTCCAGTCCTGAAAAGAACTCTTCAAACACCTCATCTACATTTACTTCTGTTGACCATGTGGGCTAAGCCACTGAAGCTGCTGGCTGTTCAAAGAAAAGTAATGATGCTGCTACATGCTTAACTGATTGGACCTCTGGAAAATTCAAGCCACAAAAATCAATGAAACAAGCAGCTACTTGTGTGTGTGATTGTGGATATTCCTTTAAAATTCATTTAGACAAGGACCAAGTCACAATCTCATTTATTTGAAAAGACAAACATGCTTCAATTGTGGGATTGCAGGTCACATTGCCAAGACTTGCCCTCATCGTTCATACTTTCCCTTCTATGCACAATGCTGGCAGAATGAGCCAAGAGGAAAAATCCTGCACGAGAAAACCTCCGAGGTCACGCTCACGCGATGGCGATTGAAATGCTGCAAAGGCCAAGAAGCAGGCCCCTAAGGACAAAAGGACCCATTCTAGAGATGTTTCCACCAGATCAAAATCGGTAAGGTCGAACTCATCTCAGGGTTCGTCCTCGAGCTCACACTGGAAACATAAGCACAAATCCAGCTGGAGTCTTGTTTCAAAATCGAGTGTTGACTCACCCATCGGTTCAAACAACAAGAGACTCAAGCCAAACTACTGATGGGTACCCAAAAGCCGCGTTTCCAATTCATCACAATAGGAGCTAATTATTCATGTTCTTTATTTGATAAGCATGATATGATCTTGGAACAAGTTTCTTGTGTAGACAGCAATGGTCAACCTAGTTTCAAGATAGACTGGGATCCCAAGACCAGCTAATCCTGCATCTTGTGCAGGAGCAGTTATGGAGAAATATCATCAGACCTGGTTTGTTGATAGTGGTTGTTCCAGGCACATGACAGGAGACATCTCTCAAATGCACGCCATTCAAATCATTAATGGAGAGTATGTGTCCGTTGCGGGAGAGGAGAAAGGAAGGATCACTCATGGGGACCGCGTATAACGGTGTGTTTTGTTTGAAAAGGTAACTTCGTTCCAAACTTGATTTGATTCGTTTCAATGACTCAAAATTAAATTTTTGTAAATTTTGTAAAACTTTTTAGTTAATTTTGTTCATTTTCGGACATTCTTCTCCATGCTCAAATTTAGGGGGAGAATTAAAACAACAAAAAAATTAAAAATTTAAAAAATCCAAAAATATGTTTTCCATTTATGTATTTTCTTTTCAGAAAATTAAAAATCCAAAAATATTTTCTACTCAATTTGCACGATCGTCAATGTTCCTGATCTATACCAATCAGGAATACAGATCCATGTTCTCATGTCAACGATGTGTTTCACTATTACCGTGAATCACTAAGACATTCCTTACGTGTCGACGACGCACTGAGCTATACCACTCACTGCTTAGACAAAATACTTGTGCTGATGATTCTCATTGGTACACCACAATGAGTATGAAGCACTTACAACTTTTCTCTCAAACCAACCTCAAGTCTTTCTGCAACACGAACTTCTAGACACTTTAAGTAAAGCAACTCAGAGTCGAGAGTTAAAAATTTTGTGCCGATTGTTAGATTGTGTACCGTAGTCTATCACACGCACCAATCCATTCTCAACCACCTCTATCTTTCTATTGCAAGAAATGGACGACTCACCACTTTAAACTAAGTGGTAATGATATTTCGAAACTCTATGCCAGTGATCTCTTCTATAACACCGAAAGTAGATGTGAGGCATCAAGAACCATTCTTACCTACAAGTCTTCTAATTCAAGAGTTGGATGATTCAGTGTAATAAACCTTACACTGTTGACAATTCGAAAGTCTAGCCGATGGGTATATCTAGAACCAAGATATATTACACGCTCATACCACTCTTGACCCTAAACTTCTTCTAATAAAGATGTTTGTGATTCAATATGGTTTTACCTCACATTGATGAAACATCGAAACTTTGGGTCAGTGATCGCTATTGATTACCACAATAGCTGTGAGACCCCAACAACTTCACCGGAACCAAAATTGGCACCAGGATGGTACACTTCGCAGAGTTTGGACACCATTGAACGTCTCGCCAAGAGCCAAGTCAACTTGTTGACTTGATAACTACATTGAGATCTTTGATCAAGGATATGCAGGGGCCAAAATCAAAACGGCCATGAGTAGTTCTCCGATACTCAAACAATCGTAGTGCGTTCCTCCGGGTTCACATAGATACTACAAGAAGTCTCGTCTTGAGCCAAGGCTGGTTCCTTGTGTTGGATTAGGTGTCTAAGCCATGACTATAATTTAGGAATATACTTGATTGATGGCAACACAGTCCTTTTGGGTTGCCCTCAAAACCTAGCAGAGGACAAGATAACTTAAAGAGAGAGAAAAATATGATTTATTAATATATTATGAGAATAATATATTAATTAGAAATCATAATATTTAATTAATAATTGATCAGAAATTAATTGGAATTAATTTTGGGATTAATTGGATTAATTAAAGGTACAGGGCTGAATTGTACTTGTTCAATAGTTGAGCAATTGACAATTAGGGCATACATAATTGGGTTGAACAAAATTGAGGCCTAAGGCCTTAGGGTTTCGCATTCCTTAATGGGTATTGGCATTATTTATGGCAGTGATAAGTTATATGATAAAAGCCTTATCATATCAAGATCCTAAATAAGGCAGTTATACTCCTTATTGCTTATCACCTGTAGGCTATAAATAAAGGCCTCCTCCACCCCTCATAAGCCACGAAATTCTAAGGGTTTCTACCCTTCTCCTCAATTTTTTCTTGCTTGCTTGGTTCTGGGTATGAACCATTAGAGGAACGACACATGTGGTGCTTGCTTCCAAGAGATCTAAGGATTTAAAGGTTAGTTTTTCTTATTTATTTCTTTAGAAATTTATTATTGGCCTTTAGGGTTTTGTTACATGTTCAATGATAGAAAAACATAGATCCTTTTCTAGGTTGCATGTAAACTTAGGATTTTTAGTTCATAGATTGCAGAAAACCTTTTAGTGGTATCAGAGCTTTTGGCTGTTTTTCTGATTGAATTGTTGTAACTACTTTATTTGATCAAGGGTTTTTGAAAATTAAACCCTTGGGGAGGCCAAAATCATTTTTGGTGGCTAGGGTTTTGAAAACCCTAGCCTCCACCCCATTTTTTGGCGATTCTATATGCTAGTGGAAAGTAGGTTGTTATTTTTGGTAACTAAGATCTTTTAAATAACTGGAAACCTTAATCCCATTTATTGCAATTTTTGAAATATATGGGGATTAAGATAGGTAAATTAATTTGATTAATTTTGTGATATCTATCTTAGATTTAATTAATTTAATTAATTGTTTTAATTAAAAGATAAATTAAATCATTTAAAGGTTTAAATTTAATTTTAAATTAAAGAGTTAATTTTAGAAAATTAAAAGATTAAACCATAAATATTTTAAAAGGTTTAAAATACATCTTATATATTTTATGATTAATAGTTAATATTTTATATATAAGATAAAATTGGTTAGTCTTACCATTAGTAGGCCTCATTTACAAAACTGTCCTCTAAAGAGGTTATAAGGTGACTGCCTATAATATGGTAGTCTAATGGGTGTCCACTCTCATCCACTACTCTCCTGGTCAGTCAAGTGTCGTTAGCTGAACGGGTTTGATGGGACCACTTAATTCTCATTAAAAGTATAATGCTGTAATTGAAAGTACTAGAACAATTCTTAATAAATCCCAAATCTAATTACTTTAGGAAAAATGTGAAAAGATGCTAACCCATGAAATTGCACATTACACTTTATGAGACATTAGTGGAGCGTGTGTGGTTAACCGACACACTAATAGGGGCTTATAAAGAATGGTAATGGATTTCTCATGATTTATCATTGTTGATGGAGCGTGTGTGGTTAACCGGCACATCAACTAGAGATGATAAATGACATTGAGGTTACCGAGGATATTTGCATGGTTATTCACATCCAGTTTGTGATCCTCGGCATCCCAGTCATAAACAGTGGAGCATATCCGAGATTAAACATGCCATTGAACAGTTCAATGAATCTCAACATATCTAGGAATTTCATGAGATGAAATTGATAAGTGTTTTATCTACCTTAATGACCATTATGTTGTGATTACGACATCCCTCTTCACACCAAAGTTGGGGTATTTTGGATCCTAGCCTTATTAAATAATAAATTGGGAAATTATTTAAAAGGATTAAAATTAAACTAATTCAAAATTTTATAGATGTCTAAAGTAAGTGTCAATTCTCATCCTCCTCCTCCTTCACCCATTTCTGAGAGTTTCAGAATGCACCTATTACATATGGTAAGGCTGACTGGCCTGAACTATGTGGTATGGTTTCATAAATTGAGAATGGGTCTCAATTTTGCTGGCAAGCCACATCTTGTTGAGTGTCCGCTCTCTAAAACATGGCATCACACAGCAGTTTGTGATGAGCATGACACCTTGACTATTGTGACAGTTGTAAAAATCCTACACCCAAACGAAACCCTAAACACGTAATAACGACCAACAGAATATATAAGGTATTGTTTTAACGATCAATATATCATAGTAGTGTTATGATAAGTTAAATAAATACGACTCGAAAAAGCTAACAATTTGACATAAAGAACGTCAAAAATGGATATCGTATGACAAAGTTATAACTATCCGAAAACGACAAATCAGTATTTTCTTAAAACGTTATATTATATATATATATATATATATATATATATATATATATATATATATATATATATATATATATATATATATATATATATATATATATAATAAATTCAATTATAAGATATGCGACAACCGGGAGTCGTAAATGCAAGAAATTTATATCAAATCGAATGTCGTAAAATTACGCACGTTTTAGCATCAACAAAACTTTCGTACGAGTCTCCAATGGCACAAATACCGAGAATGTGGACACAAATGCGCGACATGGAGCAACGCATGTGTGCCATGTGTCACGACGCATGTGCAACACCTACTCACTGCATGTCGCGACGCATGGCATCGGACGCCGCATGCGCGACACACCGGCATGAGGTGGCAGCACGCTTTTCGAGGTTTGATTTTGAAACTAGTATAAATAGAAATGAAGGAGGAGACTTCTCCATCATCACCACCACTCTCTCCTCTACCTTCGATCACCACCTCCCTTCGCCGCCGCTAGCCACCGCCGTCCGCCACCATCGACCGCCGCTTCGTTTTTTCGGAAAAATTCCGCGAACACCCTACGGTGAGTTTACGGCCCCTCGTTTTTATCGCATTTATTATTTTCAAATATAGGGGGGAATACATGTCAAAATAAGATATATATTTGTTTTTAATTACGTTTATTATAAGTGGAGGGTATCGTCTCTAAAACATGAAGTATCACAATATATGTTGATAAAAATAATGAAATAATATTATTGTTATTATAGAAAATAATAATAATATTATTATGATGAATTACGAAAAGTAAACATATTGTTACGATACGTTAACGCTAAAAAGATATAATTTGATACACTTTTAAAGCGATACGTGATATATATATATATTTTATATAAGGCATACTTTGTTTATAAAACAAATATACAAAAATTACTTATATACGAACAACAAAAGCTCATTGGCGTACTAGAGTTATTGCCATAAGTCCCCTAGACTTATAACCATTAACCTTCTGAATGAAGGGCTAGAGAGGTCAGGTATACGTATACAGTTAGGCAAACTCACCCATGTGGTCGATATATACGACTCTTCTGAACTGTCTTGGGTGTTGGCATCTCGAGTACACATCGACGTCTGGCAAAACGTCAAGATGGGCCATTTTACGCCAGGATAGCTCGGTTATAAGGCTCTAAGTAGCACTGTAGCTCGGTTCGTGGGAAATACGATAAATTAATATATAAATATCGACAGTTTTATAAAAAGGTAAAAATGTTTTTAAACAGCGGAGATACCCCAAATTTTTCATCAAAACCTGTAAACTCACCAACTTTATGTTGACTTTTCAAAGTGATATTGTGTTCCCAGGAAACAATTAAAGATGCGGAGGGTTTTGAGCAAACGGAACTTGTTGGGTGTTGAAATATAGGAGTAGATGAACTAATATAGATATGGAATCAATTACACAATCAATCACACAATGATAATGCAACAGAGATTAATTAAACAATAAGATATGAATAACATGTGCCGAATGATTCGATTAGAACTTTGGTTTTACAGTTGGGTTTTCTATCTTGGAGATATACAATTCTCGTAAACTAATCTTGTAATCTCTCATTTGACACAGTATGGTATCACTGATATTTATAATGAATCAGTGATACCAATAGTACACCTTTTACATAGAATATCCTATCAGTGTACTAGCCAATAGGATAAAAGATTCATGCAACACGTATTGTACTATACGCGTGCACACAAAAGACAAGAGGACAGGCTGTGAAGTC
The DNA here is from genome assembly GCA_023525715.1 of Cichorium intybus. Taxonomy (NCBI): domain Eukaryota; kingdom Viridiplantae; phylum Streptophyta; class Magnoliopsida; order Asterales; family Asteraceae; genus Cichorium; species Cichorium intybus. The sequence continues at coordinate 95,829,130 of CM042014.1, forward strand.
TTCGGATCTTTTATGCGTAGCACTTCGGAGTCTTTAGACTTCGGTGTCTCCTCTTGTTTATTCACTTCGGGGTTTCTTATGGTTAGGACTTCGGATATATCAGCACTTCATCACAAATGATCTCAACAATCTCCCCCTTTGTGTGAAGTGCATCCGAAGCCTATACTCGAAAATTTCTCTTGTATGCCCGCTTCAGAGTCTTTCTTAATGCAAGATACCAGTTCATATGATCTATAAACTTCTTCTTTTTTCTCAGTGGAATTTGCATGGTAGGCATTCACATGAGAAATCATCCCTGTGATGAAGGAGGAGGGATGGAGGCCAATGTAGTGTATTTCAAAGAACTTAATTGTGACTTCGGTTTCATTTCGAAGTCCTTTGAAAACTACGCCATACGGTTCGTCTAAGATTTCTCCATTCTTGAATCTTGCTGTGTTCCGAACTACAACAGGAGGAGTGTTCAAAGGTTGTCTGTAGTAGGAACATAGCTCCAGGTCATGTTTTGCAAACCGGAGAAGATAATTGTTAAGAAAGCCCAGTAAGTGATTTTTTATAGCAAGGGAAGACATTTCAGCATGAGCAGCATCCCCGCTTCGCAGAAGATCAAGAATCTGGATGAAGTCCATAGGATTCATGATGGGGAAGTCTGCAATTGAGAACCTGGATTCAACTTCTTCTGCCCCCCTAAGAACAAGAAATTCATAATTTCTGAAGCCCAAATAGACTTCAGCTTCTTTAATTGAAATGATTTTCTTTATCTTGTTCAGACTCCAAACATAGCTCTGCCATTGAATGTATTTGGCATGAAAGTTTATTTTGTTGGTCCAAAAACTTGCTTTCTGATCCTCAGGTACCGAAGAGACGAATTGAAGGAAAGCGAAAGTCTTCGGATTGAATGGAATGTCAAGCTGGATGTCTTCGGAGTCAACAATTGCAAAACTACGAAGAGGAAGTCTGTTAAGTACATTTGGATTTTGAAATCCAAATAGCTTGATTGTCTCAACAGTCCATTCACCATTATCTCGAGCAAATTCATTTATTTTGATCATCAAATTGTAGTCTGCTCGTCTGGCTTTGTATGTTTCTTCCATGTGTGGGGCAATTATGTTTTCTAGTGATCGGTCTGTTGAGCTTCCAGCTCCAGCCGATCCACTAGCACCCATGCCAGTGGTTGTGATGGTTGAGGTTGTAGGACCTGCTGTGGCTGCAGGGATCTATCTAGGCCTGCCCTGTGGCCTAGACAACCTGTCAGAGAAATTTATCAGAGGTTGAAGTGCAACTCTCAACTTTGTAATCAAATATTGTGTGAGAGCTGCATTCGTTCGTTGCAGTTCCTCTGTAAATCTAGTGACATCCGAAGTGGTTTGGGCGGCAGTGAGCTCTTCAATTTTTGCTCTGGCCTCATCAAGCTGTTTTTCAAGCTTGGTACTTTGCTGGATTTCACTCCGAAGTCCTTGCAAGGTTTTCATGACTTCGGAGTTTGTTTTATCGGTCTTCTCAGTGAGAGCATCAACCTTCTTGTTGATGGAGGTGACAGCGGATTCCAACTTCTTTTCGAAGGAAGATTGGATCTTATTTTGTTCATCCAAGAGCTTCTTCTCAAGACACTCCACAGACTCTTTCATTTCTTTGGATAGAGTGAACTCCAAAGATTCTATCTCTTCGGTGATGTCACCAATGGTTGGTTTTGTGGGGTCAAATCCTGTTTGAGCTTGAATGAGAGTGTCAAGCTTGGAGTTGAGGACTTTGTACTGTTTCATTAGTACAAAGCCTTCATCCGGTAGGTCTTCTTCTGATGCTCCTTCAACATTCAAGGGAGCCATGTGAAAGGCTTCGAAGAGTGCTTCCGAGGTGGGGTTTTGTCTTGATGGTGATATGGGTATGTCAAACTCTGGTAATGAGAAATCGATACCAGAGACAGGTATTTCGGAAGTTGGAGGAGTAGTTGTTGGTGGAGGTAGAGGAGGAATTGTATGTGGAGGTGTGTCAGGTCTGGTTGATTTTGGTGGTGATGGAGGGACAGTTGTTTGTGGTGGTGTAGGTGGTTTGGATGTTCTTAATGGAGATGGAGGAGGTTGGTTTACAATTTGTTCTTCTTCTTCTTGTTGTTCTTCTTGGATTGTGGATGGAGTCCTTTCAGAGTCCGAAGACTCATCCACAGGAATAAGTTTCCTCTATCTCTTCGGCTGATTTCTTTTTGGTGTGGTTTTCACCGAAGCCTTTCTTTTCTTTTCTTCTTTCTTTGGACCACTTGGTCCACCAGTCATCTTCTTTTTCCCTTGGGAATTTCTAAGACAGATGTCTCTTTGCTCAAATCACGAGTAGGATAAGGGATCACCAAAGTATTGCGGTAAGAGCTTACTTCATTACATTCCATGGGAACCTTGGAGAGCATAGCTATAGGTATTTGTGCACAGTAGACTGCGGGTTCATCATCCAATGGTGATACAGTGATTGGAGTGTACCTTATTTCGGGGAGAGAGGGGTCTGCCACATATCCAGTCTTCTGATAATGGGTATGAACAACAATTGCCCAGAACCTTGCATTTGAAATTTCAGTCCCCTTCAGACTGTGATTGATGTGAGAACAGAAGTCAGCCCATAGAATCGAGGCGTAATCTACTTTGACATCATAGTAGATTCCGAAGAGTAGACTCTGAAAGGCCACAGTTGCAGAATCTAGCCCTAAAGTTCTTCCTGAAAGACATCTGAGGAAGATACTGAAGTAGTATCTCTACAGATCGGGCAGTTGGTTCTTCTTAAACATGCTGATCTTCTCGAGTTGAGGAAAGTACCCCATTTCGTTGAACATATCAACGAGTTGCTCAGCAGAAGGAGTCACAATCTCCTTGGGATCGTAGATGGGAAGATGAAGAGCCTCAGCAAATTTCTCCTTGGTAAGTTGCACTTTCTTAGTTTTTCCATTTACATCAATGGCTTCAAAGTATACGGATTTCACATGATTGTTCGTGTCGAACAGAGCATTCGAGGTGTAGTGTGCCCTGTGAACAAGTGTTGCTGGAATCGATGGTGTGCAGGTTAGGGCATAGCCAAGAATCGATCTCTTCAAGCATTCGACAAGAGCATCGATCGGCTTAGGGTAAAGTTGTAGGTTGTTGCGTAGTACCAGATTTGCAGACTGGCTTTTGAGAACAGGTACTGAAATAGCTTCAGTGGTCTGAGAAGATCCTTCAGCTGCCATTGTTGGACGTTTGATGAAAATGAAGAAGATGAAGTAGGTTGTGTTTGCAGAGAGAATTCGAGAGTAAGTTTGCAAATAGAAACGAGAGTTGTGTTCGCGTAAAGAGTGGGATGGATGAGGTGGAAGGTTTATATAGTATTCGTGGTCCCTAGACCATTTAATGCACGTTTAAAATGATCCAGTAGAAAGTGGACACCTCATCACCTGCTCGTCCCACTTTCTCTGCAAAAAGGAGAAATATACGGCTGTCAGTTACAATGATTCAAAATTTGAACTGTTATCTTTTGAGACGTCATTATGATTAATGTTTTTCATTTAATTCTCATTGACAGCTGTAAGAAAACGGTTAAAACTCAAGGAATGTTTGTCTCTGTGATTTATCATAAATGTGGAAATCATTTGAACATTTAATTGACTTCGTAGTTATGAAAAATTATGACCATTGAGGTTACGCTTCGGAGCATAAAGTTCCTCACTTCGGTGTGTTTGCTATTGACTCCGAAGAGTGTTCGGTCACTTCGGTGATTGACAAATGATTGCAAAGTGTTCATCACTGTACCGAAGTCCATATGTTTTTCTCTTTGTTTTTCTATAAGTTTTTGATTTTTCTTTTGACTGATGCAGTATGTCGTTTAACCTTAGTTTTCATGAATAATATGAAAAGATGATTTATTCGAGTTAATGTTCAGAGTCGTTCGAATCATGTTTGAAGTCCATTTTTCAGTTGGAAGTTTGTTTGATTCAATATCGGTCATGAATTTATAAGTCTAATCACCCCATCTCTGACTTGATTTCGCATTAGGAAACATGTTTATAGTTGTGCTTATGTGCCTCAAACTTTTCAAATATAATAAAGATAACATCCTTTGCATTTGAAATTTAAAGAGGTTTTCATTCATGAATTGAACATCAGAAGTGTTTCAGAAGGTATGATTGGATTGTTTTGAAGATTCGTTTGAAAAATTTATTCCATTTCATCAGTTGAAGTGTTTGGATACTAAGCTCAGATGACAAGCCTTTGAGCTTCGTACACCACTCCTACTTTATCATTTAAGATAGACTACTTGAAATGTTCATATTCCTCTACAAGGTACTCGACTATGTTATAGGAACTCCTTGTACCGTTATTTAAAACAGAAGAATAAGCTTTTGAATGCTGATTTTTCTTTTGCATTCCCTTGGTTATCTTTTGATTTTTGTTTGTCTTTGTTTCTTTTGACAATTGTTTTCTATTTTTCTTTTTCTTTCTTGTTTTCTATCTTGACTTTCATTATCCGAAGATATAGAACATCACCATATGTTTTCTTTTTTTGGTGCATTTTGTTTTTGTTTTAAACAGTCCTTGTGAGTGAAAATCTTCATATAGTTCAATTTTGTATCATTTAATGAAAAGAGATTTAAATTTGCTTATCAAACGATGTTGGTTCTATTTTTGAGGAAAACTTCGGAGCACTTTGAATTATCTTTTGTAGTTTTTAGGCTACATGATTAGTTTGAGGTTGAAGCGAGTCAAGTTTCGAAGGGTGGTTAGAAATAGACATTATGTTAAGGTTATTGAAATCAAACAAGGCTTCAAAGTGTAAAATAGCCTTGACCTCATTTCGAAGTCTGTTTTCTTACCAATGTTTCAAGTCGATTCCCAAATACCTTTTAGTGCAATAAGGTATGATTTTCAGAATCTAAAATCCAAGTTTTGTCCTTTACTTGGTTAATTCATGCGAGTAAAGTTAAACTTTGTCATTTGCATCAGAATTTTCTTTTCGTTTGGTATAATTTTTTTTTTAATTTCCTTAGTCTTAAACGACTCTTTATTTTTATCTTTGAAGGATGAAGTTAACATTTGTTAAAGTGATTTTCAAATTTTGAAGAAATTATTTTGAAGAAAAGTTTGTTCCGCAGACCTCCGAAGTGATATTTTACTTCGGAATACTGCGGTGAAGTAGCAAGTGTTTTTGCTTGTTTTTCTCCGATGACCTCCGAAGTCAAAATTGACTTCAAGGGACTGCAGAGTTTATTATTTTTGTAAATTTTCAAGGTAGCAAGTTCTCCGATGAGCTTCGAAGTCAAAATTGACTTCGGGGGTCTGCGGAGTTTATTCTTTTTGAAAATTTACTGAACAGAGTAAGAGTGAACCAATCTGGAATTTATTGAAGAGTTGATCCATCTATCATTCCAAGTCCCCGAACGATTCTTGTGAATGCTTCTTCATTTAGAGCCTTTGTGAAGATATCTGCCAATTGTTCTGTGGTGTGAACAAAGTACACCTCAATATTCCCCTCCTCAACATGACTTTTGATGAAGTGATAGCGAAGAGCTATATGCTTTGTCTTGGAATGTTGAACCGGATTGTGGCATATACGAATTGCACTTTGAGAGTCACAGAACAAGGGAATTTTTCTCATATAAATGGCATAGTCTTTCAATTGACTTTGAATCCAAATGATCTGCGAAGTGCATGCAGCAGCTGCTACATATTCAGCCTCTGCGGTGGAGATAGAGACACAAGTTTGTTTCTTGGATTGCCAACTGATAAGTTTTCCATCTACGAATTGACAACCTCCTGAAGTGCTCTTGCGATCAATAGAGCATCCACCAAGATCAGAGTCTGAATATGCTTGAATGTAGAAACCAGAGTTTGCTGGATACCACAGACCATAAGCGGTAGTTCCATGAAGATATGGGAATATTGTCTTAACAGCAGCCAAGTGAGGTTCCCTTGGATCAGCCTGATACCTTGCACAATTGCAGACTGCAAACATGATGTCAGGACGACTGGCTGTAAGATAGAGCAATGATCCAATCATGCTTCGGTATTGCTGTATGTCGGTCTTTGGTTTGTCCAATGATGGATTTAACCTTGTACCTACAGGCAAAGGAACTTTTGCTTTGGAGCAGTTAGTCATTCCGAAGCATTCAAGCAGACTCTTCGTATATTTTTGTTGATTGATGAATATCCCCTCCTTAGATTGTTTGATTTGTAAACCAAGAAAAAAGTTTATTTTTCCCATCATACTCATTTGAAATTTGCTTTTCATCAGTTTTTCAAAATCTTTTGACAAATTGGGGTCAGTAGATCCAAAGATTATGTCATCCACATAAATTTGGACTAACATCAAGTGAGATCCAACTTTCTTTCTAAAAAGTGTTGGGTCCACTGATCCCTGTTTAAAGTTTGATTCTTTTAAAAATTTAGTCAAGGTTTCATACCAAGCTCTTGGAGCTTGTTTTAAACCATAGACTGCTTTGTCTAGCACATAACAATGATTCAGATGAGTTTTACTTTCAAAACTGGGTGGTTGTTCAACAAAAACGGTTTCTTCGAGATCACCATTCAGAAAAGCACATTTAACATCCATTTGATAGACATCAAAATTTTTGTGTGCAGCATAAGCTAAAAATATCCGAACTGATTCGAGTCTGGCAACAGGAGCAAAAGTTTCTTCATAATCGATCCCCTCCTGTTGACAGTAACCCTTGACAACCAACCTAGCTTTGTTCCGAACTACGTTGCCTTCGGTGTCTAGCTTGTTACGGTACACCCATTTGAGACCGACAATTGAGGCATTGGTAGGTTTTGGAATTAGCCTCCAGACTTTGTTTCTTTCAAATTCTTCTAATTCCAACTACATTGCTTCAATCCAGTCTGAGTGATCAAATGCATCTTTGACGTTCTTAGGTTCTACCTTAGAAATAAAGACATTGAACATGTACAACTCAGAATTTTTGTTGAGATCTAACTGCTTTTGGTGAAGTTGTGCACGAGTCAGTACTTTATCTCGAACATCACCGATGACAAGTGATGGAGGATGATTTCTCGTCCATTTGTCCAAAGGAGGATAGTTTGGATCAAAATCAGGAGGTCCTTCGGCATCGATGTCCTCAATGTCTGAGGGATATCCCGAAGTGGAAGGAAAATCACCTATTAGCAAGTGATTATTCGAATTTGTGTTGGTTTGTGGTGTGTGTATTTGTGAAGTAGAGTTTGATCTGTTTCCCCTTTGGTCATTTGTTGGTGTTGAAGAGGTTGTAGCTTTATCCGAAGCGATTGTTGTGGCTGAATTCGGAGTGGCAATCTCTGGCTCCCCCTGGATTGTTGGATACATGGATATGATATTTGAGATTGACTGGGGAGTAGAGACAAGAGTGTTGGATCCTCCTGGACTGTTGATTGATTCACCATTAGTCCTTGAATTTCCAGCACATCGGTTTGATGGCTCCCCCTCAACACTTACATTTTCCAAACTTTGGTTAGATGACTCTTCCTCAATAGAAGATGGTCTTTGTATGCTGCTTGTAGAAGAGTCATCGGGTCCGTCTGTGAGCTTGGAGAGTTCGGACTCATGGTTGTCTATTGCTCTGACTTCGGAGTCCACAGCTCTTATAGGTTGATCAAATAAAAATGAGAAGTCTGTGTCGAATGTTGTGATTTGAGCAGCTTCTACAGCAGGGTTTGGAAAGATTGAAGACATAGGAAATGGATGCAGAGACTTCTTGATGTAGTAGTCATCAAACCTTAGATTAAAGGTTTCTTCGATTTTGCGAGTTTTCTTGTTCATGACTCTGTAGGCTTTTGAGTCTTGAGAGTAACCAAGGAAGATGCCTTCTTCTGATTTGTCATCGAACTTGGTTAAGTGATCCTTCATGTTTAAGATAAAACACCTACAACCAAAGATGTGAAGGAATTTGACATTTGGCTTTCTTCGGTTGAGTACTTCGTAAGGTGTAATATGGAATCTTTTGTGAATGTAGGATCTGTTTTGAGTAAAGCATGCAGTAGAAATTGCTTCGGCCCAGAAGTACATGGGAAAATTTGCAAAGTTGAGCATTGTTCTTGCAGCTTCACACAAAGAGCGATTTCTTCTTTCTACAACACCGTTTTGTTGAGGAGTGTAAGGTGCTGAAAAATTGTGGTTAATCCCCTTTGTTTTCAAGAATCCATCAAGAGTCTGATTTTTGAACTCCGAACCGTTGTCACTGTGCACAGTTCGGACTTTCTTGTTGAGCATCAATTCCATTTTCTTTATAAAGTTGATGATTTCTTCTGCTGTATCGGATTTGTTTCGGAGGAACAACACCCAAGTAAACCTTGAATAGTCATCAACAATAACCAGAATGTACTTCTTCTTTCCTATTGATTCTATTGCAGATGGTCCACACAAATCTATGTATAGAACAGAAAGAGGTTCTGTGATTTTGGGGTTGATCATTGTAGGATGTCTTTGTTTTGTTTGGTTGCCATGTTCACAAGCAGAGCAGAGGGAATCATTGTCAAATTTGAGAGCTGGCATACCTCGAACCAAATCCATGGCCACCAATTTGTTCAAATCTTTGATGTTCAGATGGGCAAGTCTTCGGTGCCATAGCCAGCTGACATCGGAGTTGGCTTTGGAGAGAAGACATAGAGATTGCCCACCGGTTATTGGCTTTAGATTTAAGGGAAACATAGATCCCTTCCTTTCTTATTTCAGTAAGACTTCGTTTGTTGCTTCTTTGGTGATTACACTCCCTTGGTTGTTGAAAGTTGCAGCGTTTCCCGTTCCAACCACCAATTGAGATATACTCACAAGATTATGTTTTAATCCTTCAACAAATGCCACTCGATTGATAGTGAATTGGCCATTTTTTATTTTTCCATATCCCCGAATTGGACATGTTTCATTATTACCAAAGCGTACGTTTCCAGCATCATCTAAATTCCTGTAATCCCTGAGATATTCCTTTCTCCCCGTCATATGTCTTGAGCAGCCGCTGTCCATGTACCATTTTGAATCATACCGCTCATCAGACATAACCTGCAATCAATCAAGAAGGAGTTGGTACCCAATCAATCTTGGGTCCTCAGGGTAAGCAAAGGATTCTTGAAACCATTTTTCTACGGCCTCTTCATAGATTTCATTTGCATTTAAATTAATCAAATTCTCCGAAGCCTCATGTAATGAGCATGATTCCGAAGTGTTTGAGCAGGATTCAGAAGAGTTTGTAGTTAAAATTAATGAGTCCGAAGTGACTGACAGAGTGGCAGACTTCGGAAACCATTTTTGAATGGAATTTTTTGATTTGGAGGATTTTGAAGATTTTGAGGTTTTTGTTTTTGCAGTTAAGTTTTCTTTAAGATCATTTCTTTTCCAATTTTGTTTTGGTGTTTCTATTTTTGACTTTGTTGAAATTGAGCTACACAACGTAGAGGTACAAAGATACTCTTCGTATGCCAATTTAAAGTCATTTAATGAGAGACCCTTATCCTTGAACATTTCCAAATTGTTGTCCAGCCATTTGTGGAATGTATCTATCCGATTGTTTCCTTTTGAAAATGTTTTCTTCGTCGGTTTTCGAAATTTAGGATTTGGAAAGTTAGGTTTCGTTGGTGTAAAGGTTGGTTTTTCATTTTGATTTTTAACTTCTGAGATTTTTGAGCAAACAGGCTTTGTACCAGAAGTGGAAGCAATTGCTTCATTTTGTTTCGAATCTCTAAAAGGAGTTTTTCTTTTCACAAGATTTAGGGTTTGCTTGGTTTTTGAATTAACAACAGTGGGTTTTTGAGTTGGTTTTGAAGTCACCACTGCTGATTTTGGTTTTTGTAGAACTTGTTGTGCAGTTTTGTTTGTTGAAACTTTTGATTTTGAAATTTCATTTTCAGGATTGTGTGAAAAAGGGACACATTCACAAGATTCCATTAATTCCAATACATCCATCTTCGGAACTGTGGGTTTTTCCACAACCTGAATTTGTTTGTAGTTTCGATTAATGTAAATGTGATCGTCGTTCTTGAGATTTAGTAAGTGTGACATGTTTTCAGGTACTTTCTCCTTTTCAAAACAAAGACGATTATATACGTTGTGGCCGTATAGTTCTTGTTTCCTTATATTTATTTTTACTTCTATTTTCTCATTCATTTCATTCTCGACCATTTTGGATGATGAGAAAAACCCTTCATTTGTAACTGTGGAGTTATACTTTTCAAGAAGTTTTGCAATTCATTATCAATTAAGGATAATCCACCGGGTTTTACAAAAATTGAGTATTTGAAGTAAGAGACCTTAGGATAGATACATGCCAAATGGACTAGCCTTTTTGAATTATCCTTGAGATATTGATCGTAAGAGACAAATTCATCTGTGATTTGAAGTTTAAAATTTGAAGTTTCTTTGGTTTCAAGAATTTTTTATTCACAATTCATTTTTCTTTTTCCTTTGTCCACCGAAGACATTTGTGAGATGTCTTCGGAGGTCGATTCAGATATGGAGGATGACTTTAACAAAATCAAAGAGGAACAATCAATCTCCTCCATGTCCAAGTCACTTTCAGAATCCCTTTCAGACAAGTTATTGGCAATTTCTTTTTCTTCTGTTTCAATTTGAGGTACAGCCTTATTCAGGATTGGAATTTCTTGAGGCAATATTTTCAGCAATTTATCAGCAGTTAGATGTTTTTCCACAGATATCAGGCCATGTTTATATGATGGATTAGTAACTTCGGAGCCTGATACTATAGATTCGCATTCATAAGATATACTATCAACTTCCTTTAATTTAAACTCAATAAAAGGCAATAGTTGTCTATGCTGGACATTAAAAACATCGGCTGAATGATAAATTCTTGTAATATGAGCATATAATCGTTTGGCTGTTTTACAAAATATGTTTCTCTGTCTTAAGATTACATCATGATTGTTTAAAAATTTTTCTCTATTTTCTTCTAACAAGGAGATTCTAAGATTAGATTTCTCTAATGCTAGCTTCAGGTTCTCTACTCTCCCCCTTAAGCTTAGAAGCTCCTGCTCACTGAGTATTTCCCTATTTTTAGCATCAATGAGTAATTTATGCATGACAGAACAATCACGAGTTATTTCACTTATAATGGGAGCAGATTGAGAAGAAGGAATTTTAAAAGATGAAAGAAGTTTTGATACCTGTTCTGGTATTGTCAAACGGTTGTCATTTGCCATCAAGCACACTTCCTCATCATCATCAGAAGAGTCTTCAAACCAAGTCTTCGGAGTATTAGCAGCAGTTATTTTCAGTCCCTCCGAAGTCACAAAGCCAAGACCCGCAGTCGCTTCAATCTCCATCAGTTTCTCTTCATTCAACTTTTTCGAAGTGTCTTGTAGAAAGCTCTTATCGAAATCATAGGCCATGAAAGCACTATGAGATGGCTTTCTCACTTCGTCATCATCTGAATCCGAAGACTAAACTTGATATGACCCTTGACAATCATCAGCAGCCATTAAGGCTAGGTCTTTGGTCCTTACTCTAACTTCCTCCATTTTTCTTGCGTAATAGGCTTCGTCCTTTACTTGTGGTTTCTTTTCGTTTTGCTTCCGAAGCATGCAGTCTATTGCGAAATGATTCTTGCCATGACAATAATTGCAATCATAACCAGAATCACCTGAGATTTTCTTCTCTTCGGACTTCTCTTTGGATGACTCCGAAGCCGGTTTTTCAGATGGCTTCGGGGTTGACAGTTTCAAGTTATCCTCCTTTGGAGTGTACATTTCAGGTTTGGGCTTGGAGTTGAAGTTTGATTTGTTAATGTTTTTCACAAATGGCTTTTCTAGAGTTGTTTTTGAGGAATGGTTTCTTGAATCTTCGATTGTTGGCGGCATAGAGAGCAACAGTATCTCCATTATCATCTACCATGTAGGCAGCAATGTCTTCATCACTTGATTCTTCCTCTTCTTTTGACACGAGAGCTAGTGGTCCAGAACTAGCCATTTCACTTCTTCGACCTACCACATCGGGTTCATGTGATTTTAATAGATTGTATAGGGCAGCCAGCTTGTATTTCTCAATATTCTCAGAGGATTTGACCATGAGCATGATTGGTCTCCATTCCTTGCGAAGACTGTAGAGAAATTTGATATTTATCTCTTGTTGGCTTCTTGTTTCCCCATACTTATCGAGTGTGTAAATCATGTTGCTTAAACGTTCATAACAGGCTTCTAAGGACTCATTTTCTTCTTGCTTAAAGTTCCCGAAGTCTGCAAGGATTTCTTGAACTTTGCTAGTATGAAGTATTTTATCTCCTCCGAAACGAAGTTCGAGATTGTTCCACATCTCTTTTGCTGATTTTGCATCAGCAATGTGGTGGCTAACATCGGGACCCAAGCCACTTCTCACTTCGCGCATGGCCCTCTCGTCGTTTTCAAGCTTCTTCATATCTGCAGCATTAAGAACAACAACTTCTTCTCCTTCAGGAACAACGAATCGACCAGCAATGTCCGTGTGTGGACCTTAAGTCACAGACCTCCATAGATCTTTGTACAGTCCTATAAGGTAATCCTTCATTCGACCAGCCCAATAATCATAGTAAGAAGTTACTAGAACAGGGCCTTCGTTGCTGAACCGATGAGGTTTGCATAGTTAAGCATATTGGCATAAGTTGCTGTGGAATCAGTCATCTTGATGTATTTCAACAGGATCTTTTCAGTAAAAACGGGTGGTAGAGATTTGCAACAGTTACGGAAGACTAAATCTGAGAATCGATTCAGATTTAGAGCTGAAGCAAACGAATTCGAACTCTATCAAAAGGTTTTTTGAGCTGACTTGCTCTGATACCACTTGTTGGGTGTTGAAATATAGGAATAGATGAACTAATATAGATATAGAATCAATTAGACAATCAATCACACAATGATAATGCAACAGAGCTTAATTAAACAATAAGATATGAATAACATATGCCGAATGATTCGATTAGAACTTTGGTTCTACAGTTGGGTTTTCTATCTTGGAGATATACAATTCTCGTAAACTAATCTTGTAATCTCTCATTTGACACAGTATGGTATCACTGATATTTATACTGAATCAGTGATACCAATAGTACACCTTTTACAGAGAATATCCTATCAGTGTACTAGCCAATAGGATAAAAGATTCATGCAACACGTATTGTACTATTCCCGTGCACACAAAAGACAAGAGGACAGGCTGTGAAGTCTTCGGATCTTTTATGCGTAGCACTTCGGAGTCTTTAGACTTCGGTGTCTCCTCTTGTTTATTCACTTCGGGGTTTCTTATGGTTAGGACTTCGGATATATCAGCACTTCATCACAAATGATCTCAACAGAACTGTATGAACTTTTTGGTTTGCATAATAAATCATATAGCTTCATGTATTAAAATAATCAGGCAACGTTTTTGTCAAACGTTGGGTTACAATGTAATATTACTCTGATATATATATAAAATGTTTGTTTAATATTGAAATTGTGCAATGGTTGTGACAAACAAACTGTTTACCATCATTACCGCTCGGTGATTCCGCCACTGGCCGGGGGTGTGATAACTATTGAGTCCAAGGAAGTTCGCTGCCTCATGCTATTGATCAGTGACACCAGGTTCTGCAGGGATTTAGAATTCCTGGGTCAGATAAGTTAGCACAGCTGGTTGAGGAAAGGTTCCGAAAACCGGTTGAAAATGGACGAGCTAAGATCTTCAAAGAGCTTGATGTGCGCAAGCTTGAAGTAAGTAGCACCCATTTGCATGTTCTCTAGTTTGAGGGATACATAGGCAAACTGTATAAAATTAGTCACCCCTTTTGATCGAGAGTCAAGCGTTAGCTCGAATCGCTGATCTGTTCATCCAGATGTATAGGAAGGGAAACCAGATTGACAATCATGGGAATGCATTCAATGTTGACTATGTATGAGTCGTTCATGGAGAAGTATAGTTCCATTGATTCGGCTGCTTCAGGATTGAGTCCAGCAATAAGGCACATCAAGAAATGAACCAGATCGTCTGGACCGGTTCTTTAATGTCTCAAACTAGGAATCCACAAGGTGGGACACAATCACGGAAATATTGAAAAAATGCTCCGAAGCCGAACGGTTTGGCAACTCACGAATATCTTAAAACTCAAAACTCCTGATCCTTAATTCCTTGATACAGGATGTGTTTCTCACATTTGCTCTGTATGCATGGACTCTATAGGATGCGGGATGTTGTTGCATAGGAGCATATTCGGATTGGATCTGAAGCTCATGTAGTTTTGAAGTTTAGTTAGATATTATGATCTTTTTATTAGCTTATTAGATGCATGCGACATTGTCTGTCATATAGTACATTGTTCAAGGATATTTTTGTTTTAATAAAATATTGATTTCTTTTAATACATGTTTGTTTAAATTATCCTTGAAATGTTGTATGAGTGTGATAATTGCATGATTAACAATAACTTAAATGTTGATACATCCAAAGTGTTTTGGATTCATGAATTGTGTCATCTATGATTGTTAAAGTAAATTTTATAAGGATCAATTCAACCAAAGGTCCAGTTGGACAGGTCTTTGGAATCATCTGACTTAGAGTCACATGATGAATTGAGTTCTTATTAAAAATCATTTGTTTCAAGAAATGAATCACCCAAAGATCCAATGGATAGGATTTTGGAATCAGCTGACTTAGAGTCAGGTGATGATTGCATATCTTGAACAAAATTAACAAAGTCATAAAGTTACATAGAGATGTAAAAGACATCAAGATTATGAGCAACAGACACATTAGTTACTGTGTATTCCTCAAGTCTTTGAACAGAACACAATTAGTTATACTTCATAATATTTGCCAATTAGCTTGACATGTATGGCCTCGTTTATCAGAATAAGCGATTAAATTGAAACCTTGAACAGTTCAAGGACTTCAAAGGAAGTATAAGATCAACAGAAACTGAGTAACATCATAAACTGAGAAAATGTTTCACGGTTTATTCTCTTCCAAGAACATTAATGCTTATAATGTGTCTTAGGGAAGATAATGGAGCATTGGTCGAAATAGTTCGATCCTTGCTGTATAAGATACTTTTCAATTAGTTTCCGGTAAATTGAATAGTCAACCAATCAGACCATAGAAACCATATTCCGACCACATCTTAAACTAAGTAGGTTATGCAGACACTGCCGGAAATCTCAAGCTGGGATCGTCCCACTTGTACATAGAAAGTCCAGGATCATGTTGCGTTCATCCGAACCTCATGACTAGCCTAAACCTGATCAGCAATGTCGTGTCATTGGCTATCCCGTTGTTCATGTGAGTGAAGAGCCTTTTAGAAAGGACTCATATTCTAAGGAAACAGTGGGAGTTAGGACAATCCTGAATGACTTCAGGATTAGCCAAGTGAAAGAACCTTTAGTCATCAGTAGGCTTTGAGCAGGAATCAGATTACTGTTAAAACCTAACATACTCTTCTCTTAACCGGTAGTATTGATCACCATCATAAGATGTTATGATCTGGGTGACATACCGATTAGTGGTAAAACACTAAGTTGGTACGGATTAACAATCTGACTACTTGGAAGCATTGGTGAGCCCGGTTGTTGCCAAATAAGAGAACCTTAGGGTGAGACATAGTCTATGTGGAAATTTGATTGATTTTACACCCGGTCTAAAAACCAGTGGGAGTAATTGAATCATCAAAAGAAAGCAACGTATAAATGTACCTTCAGAACATCTGGTTGAGTGAGACGATACTCAGAATCAAGTAATTGATTCCGGGAGAAGCACTCTCAATAGAAGATGAAATCCGAAAGGATTCTACATGGCACATTGTGAGTCGTTAGTGGAGCGCGTGTGGATCACCGGCACACTAATAGGGACTCACATAGAGCGTGTCGATACAAAGGTACATGGGCCCAGGACTAATCCCACGGGCATCTCGCAAGAAAGGATATTCAGATTCTCAAAATGTGCCTAAGGTTTGGATTTTGTGAATAGCCTGAAAGATTCCTATTAATATGTCAGAAAGGTTTGGATTTCGGATTCTCAAAACGTGCCAAAAGTTCTGGATTTTGTGAATAGTCCGAAAAAGTCATATAACTGTGTCAAAGCCAGTGGGAGTATCGTTGTTATCTACTAACACTGTATGTGGGTTACATAATGGTTCTAGGAAACGTCTCTTATCAATACAAACTGTAATGACTTTGTGTTAAGAGACGAATCGCTATGAAAAACTTAAAAGAGATACAACGTACTTAAGTGGTTGCAAACATCTATAAGATAGATCAAAAACTCTGCCAATATGATATTGATAAGATTCAAGATGCATAGCCACAAGAAAAGAGTTTTCCATCATTACAAAGTATGATGACTTGGCATGAGAGATATAAATAAGGTGCAACAGTTCACATACATCTATCGAATAGATGTAATCATCAATATAGACCTAGCCAGTGTAAGCATGATCTTGGTAAGATTCAAGATGCATTAGAAAGAGTCTCCGAAAGGAAATAGTTTTCAAAAGTCATGACACGGGATTACAAGTAATCTTAAGATTCCGAAAGGATTTGTAATAAGATTAGATCGGATTTCAAAAGCTTTATGGATCGATCAAAAGTGTCATGAACATGTCCTGATGACTTAATGCTTAAAGCATAGTAAGTTGGATTCAGGATATGGCCTAGCTGGGAATACTGAATGGATTTGAACAGACGTGAGAAATCATTGGGAAATAATTGGGGTGAATGTTAATAATAATTTGAAAAGAGTTTCAAAAGGTAATTATTAACATCAGAACTTGGTGCTAAAGGACTTAATGGTTAAAGAGTTTCGTTGGTATTCTGATGGAGCGCGTGTGGGTCACCGGCACATCATAACACCTCGAAATAGTCTTAGGGTGCAGTCATGTGGACTAAAGATCCTGAGAACCATGGGAAGTCACAGTACACAACACCAGAATGGAGTTGTAAGTGAGAATGACAGTATGACTAAATTGAGATATTATCGGAAGAATGTCCGATTGAATAAAGTGTATGAATGTAAGACATTTTGCATACATAGAAAGAGTGAAAGGTCATATAGACATAGCTATAAAACTAAATTAAAAGTTTAAAAGAAATCTAGAAACCGATAATAGTTTTATGAAGGATCCGACTTGGTGATTACCTCGTGGAGACTTGGTAATGAGCAGGAGTAGCTACCAGTCAGATTTCATGTTTCACTTTTTTCATGTTTTACTTCCTGAATAATTTGATTATTCTAAAGGTCCACAGTTACTCATACTTTGGGAAGTAAGTATTGAATCAAGACTGTCATGAATTGGATTGTAGACTGTCTAATGAGTTAGACATAGCAACAGCATTACAACTTTCATGAGTACTTAGAAATATAGATTTGAGTATTGGATAAACCCACGCTCAAAGACTTGTTTCATGGATTATATCACGAGGAATTTTTGAGACGATAATATCTTATGGTCTTGAAATAGAGACATATGAGTTGAAATTTACAAGTCGGTTGTGCATTGACAATGCGTAAACGCATCGGTAACTCGATGTTATAAAACGTTTTGTTGTGCACGATTTTGATGAGTAAAAGACATAAGCATATGAGTCGAAGCTTATTCGTTCCTTGAACCTGATGGGAAACAGATATCTGTAGGCCGCTCGATGATTTTGAAGTTGATTAAAGTGCTGGCTGGCCAGGACTAAATTGATGTGTTCAATTAACAGTCTTAAAGTCATATGCAAAAAAGAAACCGAGAAACAGAGTATCGGACCAAGATTGATCTTAATCTATGTCTTGAGTCTGAAAAATATCTTGTTGGACAGAGGATCATATGATCACTTATCTTAGGACACAGAACTGACTGGCTCAGAGTTCGGCAGCATGCTTTTGGAAGCTACAATTTGCTGGTCAATTTAGAAGATATATTGAATTATAGTCATAGACTTATCCAAGTGGGAGACTGTTGTATTATGTGTCTAAGCCATGACTATAATTTAGGAATATACTTGATTGATGTCAACACAGTCCTTTTGGGTTGCCCTCAAAACCTAGCAGAGGACAAGATAACTTAAAGAGAGAGAAAAATATGATTTATTAATATATTATAAGAATAATATATTAATTAGAAATCATAATATCTAATTAATAATTGATCAGAAATTAATTGGAATTAATTTTGGGATTAATTGGATTAATTAAAGGTACAGGGGCTGAATTGTAATTGTTCAATAGTTGAGCAATTGACAGTTAGGGCATACCTAATTGGGTTGACAAAATTGAGGCCTAAGGCCTTAGGGTTTCACATTCCTTAATGGGTATTGGCATTATTTATGGCACTGATAAGTTTTATGATAAAAGGCTTATCATATTAGGATCTTAAATAAGGCAGTTATACTCCTTATTGCTTATCACCTGGAGACTATAAATAAAGGCCTCCTCCACCCCTCATAAGCCACGAAATTCTAAGGGTTTCTACCCTTCTCCTCTCTTGTTTTCTTGCTTGCTTGGTTCTGGGTATAAACCATTAGAGGCACGACACATGTGGTGCTTGCTTCCAAGAGATCTAAGGATTTAAAGGTTAGTTTTTCTTATTTATTTCTTTAGAAATTTATTATTGGCCTTTACGGTTTTGATACATGTTCAATGATAGAAAAACATAGATCCTTTTCTAGGTTGCATGTGAACTTAGGATTATTAGTTCATAGATTACAGAAAACCTTTCACCTTGAATAACTGTGGTGAGAGTTTTATAACTCTATGACCCACAGGATATGCGGTCGTCGTTTCTATCTTGAAGCGCCAGCTAAAGTGAAGTTTGAGAGTTTCGACACAGACATTTTATCCCCAGAAGAAAGGTGAAGCGTAATTCCATATGACAAGCTGCATTGAATTCCTCCTCAATCAGTTCCTTGCTACATTTACACCTTTATATGATCAAGGAAGAGAAGTGAAGAGTCAGACTCCAGTTCCAGTCAAAGTCAAATCAAAAGCTGGATGTCGTGATTTCATGACCTATGCTGAAACCTGTTCACCCAACATGCGATCAAAGATAAATCTGAAGACTGACCAATCCGAAGATGAAGTTGTCTCTGCAACATGTTGAAAGCTATTAACATCTGCTCCCGTCACTCGTACAGGGGAAATTTTTAGAATGTTGTTGCGGTGTTGACAACGCCTAGTAATATCAAGTATTTTAGTCGTTGTTGAGCCCTATTCTTGGTGAAATTATATCATATATGTTGTGGTATTCTCACTTTTTGTGTCAGTGCTTGTTTGGAAAGAAAAGATGTAAACAGGGGCTAAAAGCATACAAAATAGAAGAAGTTTGAAGATAAAGACAAAACAGTCGAATTGGCACGCGCGCCACGGTATGTAAAGGGCGCGATGCGCTGACTCATCATTGAGGCAGTGGAGATGATTTAAATGCCGAGAAAACGGGGATAAACCAGCACACGTGTCGTGGATTCTACTTGTGCGCGACACGGTCTTTTATTTTTCACAACTATAAATAGACGCAAGGTTATCAAAATCGCGATCTTGATCGTAAGATCGTACGATCCTAGTTATGAAAAACGTGCTGGATCATAAAGGGATCGTATTTGGGTAGGATCGCAGTCAAGATCGTAAGATCGTAGGTAGGATCATAAGATCGCAATCCGATCCGATCCTACCTTCCCTTGAAAATTAAACTTTTCCAATTTACAGTTTACAATTTTACGTCTTTATTTTTACCTCTTACCCCATTCCCTTGAAAATTAAATGTTGTGGGAACTTAGGATCCCGATCCCGATCTTATGATCTCGATCTTGCAAACCCAAAATCGATCCTACGTAAGATCCCGATCTTGACAACCATGAATAGAGGGTTCTAGGTCGAAAAATGGAGCAAAGACCTGGCATAGGAACGACTCCCAAGGCTTCTTTGACTCCGAGTTTCAGTTTTCAGCAACCATAATTTGGTATTTTATGTTTTCTCTTTTAATTTCCAAGTAGTTTAGTAGGTTTGGTAGAGTTGGCTAGTGTTATTGGGTGTGACAACCATTGGCATTAGTTCTTAGTTTCTGAATTTTATGTTTTCTGTTTTGGAACAAGTTGGATCTGAGTTTTTGATATTTAATCATTCGGTTAATGTTAATTGCTCTCTTTTCGGTATTTTATGCTTTTGGATGAATTGTGGAGGTTTGATTGTGTTAGATGGTTATTGTGTTTGTGAATTTAGACTTTACTTTCTGATTTCAGTAACTCATGTTAGTTTAGAAGCTGAATTGGATTAGAATTAGTTTTTAGATTTATTGGATTTCGGGATTGTTTTTGGTAAAAGTCGGAAACTAGATCCTGTGGCTGTAGAAGTGATACTACAGTTGGTAATATGTTGCCTACCTTGACCACGTAACTCCTATGGATCGACCTTGACTACCACTATACTGGTGAGTGTTAGGTTTATTATACTATTTTTGACTGCACGCCGACCTAGGCGTGTCAAATTTTGGCGCCGTTGCCGGGGAGTTGTGAGCTTAAGAGTAGGCGATCTGTAGGACTTTTAGTTTCTGATTTTTGGTTTTGATATTGAGATTTCAGTGGTTAGTAATTTTTCTTTTGGTTTTGACAGGCGTATTGCACTAGTGCATGCGTACCCGTCAGGGTGGGCAGTTATCACCCTTGCGTTTTGACTTAGAGATTGAACGAACCGCGCGCAATAACCGTGCACGTAGGCATTTAGACACAATGAGTTTTAGTCATGTTAGTAGTAGTTTAGAGGATGTTGCCTAGGAACCTTCGGGTGAGGCAACGGGGATGTCGTTTACTCCCCCTGTTTCAGAATTTCAATTTGGGAGCACGAGTGAAACTGGTGGTGCAGTTTCAGCCCCTACACCAATACCATCATGCACTCCGCCTTCTGTTCCATCATTTCAACCACAATATACAAACCCTTTTACATCTGCTATGTCTTGGGGAGCACCGACCCGTGATGGCACCCTAGTGACTATGCAGCACACTACCATTTCTCAACCACAATCACAACCACCATTGATTTTTAAACCACAAACTACCTTTCAACCCATACCACAACAACCCCAACAACAACCATATCAACCACAACCTCCACAGCAGCAACACCAGTATCAGGAGGTTGAGCAGAGTTATGAGGTTGAGGAGGAAGGATGGGTTCCGCATCAGCAACAACCGCAGCAACAATGGAACCGAGGTCGGGAACCTCCACGAAGAGCACCACAGCAACAACCACTGCAAGGTCAGCAAGGGTACAACAATGATCATCAATCTAACAGTAATTTAGTTAGACCCAGGGGCGGCCCTGGAGCATGGGCAACCTAGGCGACCGTCTAGGGCCTCGTCTAATCTCGGGGCCCCGACGAGTTACGATCCTTTTATATATATATACATGTTTAGTATATGTATTATCTTTAGCAAAATAAATTCGAAAATCATTGTAGACCAGATGGATAAGGCATTGGATATGGGGCACAAGGGGCCCAGGTTCGAATCCCGTGCTCGTGTTTTATTGCGTATATTTTTTTCTTTTTGGTTTGCATCTTTCCAAGACACTAATTATGGGGCCTAAAATACCCAAACGACGTGAATTAAAAGCCCCACGTTTCCACTTTCATTCTTTGTCATCATCGATTCGTCGTACTCGTACATCATCATCATCCTTCACGGTTCATCATCGATAATCGATTTCTGCCTCTTCAGTCTTCATCGTCGTTCAATATCTGTTTCTGTCATTCATATTCGACAATCGACCATCATCTCCAGATTATCGACAATCGACAATCTATGGTTCAACTTCAGTCTCGACTCCCGACAATCATCAATCGTTCATCATCTCCTGATCTCTCCTCTTTACGAACAGACGGGGCAGAAACGAAAGTTCATCATCTCCTGATCTTTCCTCACCGCCACAACAGCCTCAAGATCCCAACATTGCAATTATCAAGGTACGGTTGATTTTTTGCTCTATTTCTTGTTCTGTTATTTGGATTTTGTTAGGGTTTTTAACCCTTAATTTATTCATCATCTCCTGATCTCCGGTTGGATTTTTGTTAGGGTTTTTAACCCTTAATTTGTTTTCTACATCAGGGGAAATAGAAACGAAAGTTTTGTTGATATGAGTTCACTTATTTGCTGATATGAGTTCACTTCTTAATTTAATTTGCTTCTTAATCGATTTGCTTCTTAATTGATTTCATCACAGGCTCACAGGCGCTGTTGGAATTGTTCAAGATTCAAGAAACGAAAGTTTTGCTGAAATCTAATTCCTCGTGTTTGAAGGTAGTTTTCTTTCTCTATTATTAACCTGCCACTAGTTTTAATTTATTAAAAATCTGCTGATTGCTATTAGGTATAGTTAATAAGTGAGTTTAGATATGTTTCCTAGAAAGCATTTGTGTGGTAGTAAATTACCGCCCTCCTTTACTTAAAAAAAATATCGTATGGGGCCTCAATTTTTTATTTCGCCCCGGGCCTCAAATCGGCTTGGAACGGCCCTGGTTAGACCTTTGTACTTTGCACAGCCGAGAGGGCAGTCGGTTGCATCGCACTTCAAAACGCGGGAGTACGATGATTCATCGCCCATTTATATTCCCGATGATGTAGACACTCAGGTAGAAATTAGACCGCAACTCTTAGGAATATTGCCTGAATTTAGGATATATAAACAGGATGATCCATACAATCACTTATATGAGTTTATGGCGATAGCAAATACTAATACCCCTAGGAACACGAATAAGAATATTTTTAGGTTAAGGTTGTTCACGTTCCCTTTGAAAGATAAGGCCAAGTATTGGTTCACGTCTCTTCAATCCAATAGCATCACTACATGGGACCAGCTTAAAGCTAAATTCTTGCAAGAGTTCTATCCGGCGAGTAAGATGACGGAGATTAGGAGAGCAATCCAGAATTTTCAACAAAAGCCTGGAGAAGCTTTTCACGAGGCTTTGGATCGTATGAAGGAGTTGATGAGGTCATGCCCTCATCATGATATTCCGAAGTGGCAGTTGGTGAGGCATTTTTTGAAGGGGAGAGTGAGACGAATCACGCAATGATCAACGCATCGTCCAGTGGCACTATTATGATGATGGATCCTGATGAGGCTTGGCAATTTTTGGAGCAGTTGAGCAATGGATCCAAGGCGAATTTCTCTACTAGGAAGACAGCAGATACAGCTGCAGCAGTGGGAGCTGATGCAGACTAGAGGAAAGAGGTAAAGAAGGAAATAAGCGAGCTGAACAAGAAGTTTGATAAACTGATGTCTACTCTACAAAACGGACCTCAGACTCAACAAAAAGGAGGCCAAGGAGGACAAAGAATGCAGGAGGCGAATCAAGTTTATGGTCAGGGTCAATACAATAATGGACGACCTTATAGACCATACAACCAGGGCCAGCAAAATTTCAACAATCAAAGGCAAAACAATTATCAGGGTCAGTCATCTAATCAGTCCAGGCAGTATCAACCGGCAAATAATAATGGCAATGCAAGCGGTAGTAGTAACAGCAACAATAGGGGGCCGACTAATGCCCCGTAATAACAATACCTCAGGAACTCAGGAAGATTTGACCGCAAAGATGTACGAGATGTTTAATACCACGCAGTAGCAGTCTTAGGCCAATGCCAAAGCCATCGCCAACATGGAAAGGCAGATCGCTCAGATGGCTGAGGATCAACGAAAGAGAGATAGTGGTAAGCTGCCTAGCACCACGGACACCAACCCGAACCATACTCAGCGAGCAAGAAAGGAGCATGTCAATGCTGTTGAGTCGGAATGGAGGAAGGTGACCATGGAATATTTGCTAGGTCATGAAAGTGAAATTGAATGTCCGGGTAGAGAGAATGAAGATACGGATGGAAGTGAAAGCAAGGAAGATGTTGATGTTGAAGCCGAAAAAGTTGAAGTTGAAAAGGAGAAAAAGGAAACTCAGGTTGAGAAGGAACCTCAACTAAAGAAGGACAAGGATGTCCAAGAAAAGGAGCAGCCAATAGTAGCTAGAATTAAACAAAGGAAGAAGGGCAAGAAGGAAAAGAAAAAGCAGTAAATGCCAAACAAAACAACTCGGCCATCAATGAACCAACCTTTATGGGATGAGCTTAAGAACGCTCCTAAGGATACAAAATTCTCGAGGAGATGTGTGAGAAAAATGGAAAAAGCAAGACTCCCACACCGGACACTGTGAGGTTGACAATCAAGGCCAGTGAGGCATTGTTGGGAACACTGTCCAAGAAGGAGAAGGATCCTTGATCTCCATTGATTACTACCACGGTAGGAGATGTGGTCATTAGGAATACCTTGCTGGATTTGAGGGCAAGTGTGAATGTGCTACCGGGATACTTGTACGATAAATACAAAAATAAGGAATTGGAGCCGGCAAAGATAGTATTACAGCTGGCTAATCAGTCAACCAAAGTATCCCGAGGCAAGTTGACCAATGTCATAGTAAAATTTGGGAATTTCTTCTACCCCGTGGACTTTTTAGTTATGGAAGACGAGAGTCAGGAGGACACGCCTGCGCTGATACTAGGACGTCCATTTTTTGCTATAGCCGGTGCCATCATCGATTGCAAAACGGGAGATTTAGATATCTTCTTTGGGTTGAGGAAATGAAGGTTAAATATGTTTGGGAGTCCCATATCTCTACCTCAAGGGTATGATGACAAGTACTGGAGCAGCACTCCGCTGATGGAACCAGGGATTAGGGACAAAGGAAAAATATGGACCCGAACAGGAGAAGGAGGAAAAGAAGAAATTTTGACGGAAACAAAAGAGCATCCGTTGTCCACTATTGACAAGGAGCAGCTTTTGGATATGATGGAAATGCTGGAAAAAAGGCATCAACAATATGAGAAGGATGCAAGGGATAGGGAAGCGAAGGTCTTTCAACTTCTGGAAGCGCAGCAACAATAGATAAGCCAGGTTAGTGATAGGATGACACAGTTGACTTCATTACGGTCAATGATGGTCCACAATTTTGCACCAGACCCCAAGATGATGCCACCAGAAAACCAAGAAGAGTAGGAGTAGAATAACACGTCTGGCTGAAGACGTTAAACTTAGCGCTTGTTGGGAAGCAACCCATCTTTTACAGGTAAGTACTCTATTTCTTAGGTGTAATTAGGACGATTTTATCATCGTCATTACACGTGTTATTGTTTCGAGGCAAGTGTGGGGTTGTTATGGAGAAAATTTGAATTTTTGAAGACCGCGTTGCGGTCATTTGTTTTACGCGCTACGGGATCGTAAACCAACACGATACGCAGGGGTTGATTTGGGAGCACGCGCGCCGCGGTCACGCCTTTCCCACGACGCGGGAATCGATCAGTCGGTTTTCTTCGTTAAAAAGGTACGTCGCATTCACTATTCACACACACAAACACACGCCGCGCCTCAAAGCTCCGATCGACTGACGTTTTTCTCGCATTTCTCTCGTTCATTTTGTTCCTACTATCGAGGTATGTCATTCTTACTAGTTTTTACTTGTTAGAACTAGTGATTATGCTGTAAAATTGGTTGATTTCTCCAAAAAAAAATGAAAATCTTAGAAATCGGCAATGCTGGCTCGTAGGTTGTTTTGTTTGCCAGATGATCACCCTAGAGGGGCTAGTCTGTGCTTAGGCTACGTTGTAGTATGTTTGGATCGAGTTAACAGGCGGAAATCAGTGAGATGGTGTTTGGATTTCGTAACAAACGCTCGCCGCGCCGCGCCCTGGTTCTTGGGCCGCGCCGCGGTGCCGTGGGGAGGATAGGGACTAAAATTGCAAAAAAAAAAAAAATTTGGCTGTTTTCTTTTGTGCAGATGTCTTTCAGACGTGATGATCCTTTTCTCCAGTTCCCCGGGGATCTGGAGAGTTCGATTGAGTACGTTTCGAGGAGGGATGCACTTATTAGTCGCCGGGTTCTCGAGGCGACGATCATTGACCGGGATATTCTTAGGGATGCAGGGCTTTGGGCCGAGATCGAGCCCTTCCTTCACCGTACATGCGTAGATGGGGAGGCTACATTCACTTGTCGTGGTTCGGACAGGCTCATGGCCAACCAGGAGGATGTAGTCTACACCGAGCTTCTCTTGGAGTTTCTCTCCACAGTCCGTTACACACCGGGTTCGGCGGAGGCCCGATCCAGGCTAGTTCGATTCAGATTGGGGGCGTCCCGAGGGAGTGCAGTCTTAGGGAGTTCGGGAGACGCACGGGTATATACATAGAGGAGGACCTTCAGCACCGACACTTCACGCCGTTCCTTCACGTATGCATTCAGGGGCAGCCCACGAGGGAGGCCAATGCTGCTATTTGGGCACCGTTGTCCAATGTTTACTTCGAGGCGGGGTCGGCCAGGGAGAGCCAGCTCTACAATCTGCTTCATCGGCTCATGCACCGCATCATCTCCACCTCTCTCATGCAGAAGGAGGGGGGTGAGAAGGTGTCCGGTGAGGACATGACATATATGTGGGTGCTTCTCGATCTCACTAGGTTCCTCCACCTCCCGTACGCCTTAGCAATCTCCCTATCTACCCGTGCAGTAGGTGCATTAGCCAGCAGTCCCTTGGCCGGTGGGAACAACATCACCCGCCTGGCCCGTTCTTACCGGATACTCACTGCTGCTACCGTGGCCTCCCTGATGGCGATTCCTCCGGTTCGCACATCGGTGCGAGCCTTGGAGAACATGCATCTGATCCAGCAGCTACAGCAAGAGAGATACATGAGAGTAGCGACAGAGGCCACCAGGGCACCACGACTAGGCCACGAGGTAGGTCCTCCCAGGAAACGCCAGAGGATGGCACCACCAGTTCCACCACCACAGCCACAGCAGTTGTAGGAGATAGCAGCTCTCCGACGATTGGAGGACAGGGTCGCTGGTTTTGTGGACCAGCTGGCGTGGATCGGGGAGGTACTTTTGGAGATAGCCACCCGGCAGGGACAGCGCCCCCGACCATTCCCAGCCCGAGCCCACGATCATGAGGCAGGACCTTCTAGGCCACCCGGTGGCGATTGATGTATTTTATTTATTTGTATTCTGTTTGCATTTAATGTACCTATGACACTACTTTATCTTTTGCTTGTTTATATTTTATTTATTTGTGTTTTGTTTGCATTTAATGTTTTTGTGAGTTATGCATGTAATACCAAATGGAGGAGTTGTTTCAAGCAAGTGTGGGGTCACCGTGCCCCCTCCAATTGCCTTGACCACCGGCGTGTTTACTGTTGCGCTACAACTCCTGAATTCTGAATCGAGGAATTTTGTTCGTGTTTGTGAACATGTGACAACCAAGTACCATCAAGCAATCTACCATCTAAGGGGTTTTAAGTGTGCGGTGTGGATGGTCGAAAGAGTGTTTTTTGGAAATTTTTGCGGGAAATGACCAGTTTTAAAAATTTTAGCAATTTTTCAAAAATTTTAATAGGTTGTAATTTTGAAACAAATTGTTTCTGATTGTTTATACCATTGGTATTTTTCAAGAAATACTGTATAGTTGTGATCATGCTATTAGTTTAGTCAAACAAGTTGAGGTTTAAGAGTTAGAAGATTGGAGTGTTTTATGTTTGGAATTTAGGAAGGAACTGTCAATCAGTGGCCTTTGTTGTTCGAGCCGGTAGGTACGAAAAGGGTGGCCTCGAAAAAGGCATTTACGCACCTTACCACCTAAGATCGTCTGGTTTGGGATGGTATTTCTGAAAGCTCGTTACACGGACAACATCGAAAGTCATGGACAGTTCTTTAATGTCCTTTAGAATCTGAATGAGTACGTACACTTCATTGTGGACAGAAAATTTGTAATCAAGGGTTCTTTAGAAAGTCATGAATTCCAAAGAATATTCTGGTTATGTTTTCACGAACTATTTCAATCTAACTCCTAGGGCAATAAACTTTGAAAGTAAACACATTAAAAAATTGTTTGAGTCTTTATTAGAATTTGTTAAAAACTCTCTTGCTTGGGGACAAGCAAGGCACAAGTGTGGGGTGTTTGACAACGCCTAGTAATATCAAGTATTTTAGTCGTTGTTGAGCCTTATTCTTGGTGAAATTATATCATATATGCTGTGGTATTCTCACTTTTTGTGTTAGTGTTTGTTTGGAAAGAAAAGATGTAAACATGGGCTAAAAGCATAGAAAATAGAAGAAGTTTGAAGATCAAGACAAAACAGTCGAATTCGCACGCGCGCCGCGGTATGTAAAAGGCGCGACGTGCTGACTCATCATTGAGGCGGTGGATAAGATACAAATGCCGAGAAAACGGGGATAAACCTGCACGCGCGCCGCGGATTCTACTTGTGCGCGACGCGGTCTTTTATTTTTCACAACTATAAATAGAGGGTTCGAGGTCGATAAATGGAGCAAAGAACTGGCATAGGAACGACTCCCAAGGCTTCTTTGACTCCGAGTTTCAGTTTTCAGCAACCATAATTTTGTATTTTATGTTTTCTCTTTTAATTTCAAAGTAGTTTAGTAGCTTTGTTAGAGTTGGCTTATGTTATTGGGTGTGACAACCATTGGCATTAGTTCTTAGTTTCTGAGTTTTATGTTTTCTGTTTTGGAACAAGTTGGATCTGAGTTTTTGAAATTTAATCATTCGGTTAATGTTAATTGCTCTCTTTTCGGTATTTTATGTTTTTGGATAAATTGTGTATGTTTGATTGTGTTGGATGGTTATTGTGTTTCTGAATTTAGACTTTACTTTCTGATTTCAATAACTCATGTTAGTTTAGAAGCTGAATTGGATTAGAATTAGTTTTTAGATTTATTAGATTTCGGGATTGTTTTTGGTAAAAGTCGGAAACTAGATCCTGTGGCTGTAGAAGTGACACTACAGTTGGTAACTGTTGCCTACCTTGACCACATAACTCCTGTGGATCGACCTTGACTAACATTATACTGGTGAGTGTTAGGTTTATTTTACAATTTTTGACCGCACGACGACCTAGGCTTGTCAGGTGTTCAACAGAAACAATGACCAATAGAAGCCTGAAGATCAATGCAAGCAGTAAACCAAGGAGGAGATTGTTAGGACCTAAAATTGATGGTTTATGCTTGGCATTCAAATGACAAAATCAAGATTTAAAGGGCTAATTTGGGTTTTCGGTTGGGGACCGAAATCCCCCTGGATTTCGGTGGTGGCATGACCGAAATTCCCATGGATTTCGGTTGGGCTTTACACGTTTTCGGTGGGCCTCGTTGTAATAGGCTTATGGTTCACTAGGTTTAGGCGTAGGGTATTTAAGGCTATGTGAGCCGTCATTGTCAAGGGGGTTGCCTTGAACCGTGTGCTAAGCTAGAGAGAGAAAGTTCTTGCATTCAAGCAATCAAGAACCTTATGTACTAGACTATAATCAATATAGTGTACATTGAAGATTGATAATCTCCTTGTTCTTATTGTTTTGATTAGATTCACTCATTGGGTTTTCGCACCATTGAGTATTTCATTGATACCATCTAGATCTAATGTTAGTTTGGGACATACATTTAAAACCTATATAAAAGTTTTGTTGAAATATTAAATAAGTATGTATATATATATATATATATATATATATATATATATATATATATATATATATATATATATATATATATTGACAACGCCTAGTGATATCAGATATTTTAGGCATTGTTGAGCCCTGTTCATAAAATTATATCAAATATGTCTGGGTATTCCCACTTTTCGTGCCAGGACTTGTCTGGAGAAAAAGAATAGAAACATGGACTAAAAGCGTGCAAAAGGAAGAAGCTTGGAAAGAATGGAAAATCAAGAGAACTCGTACGCGCGCCGCGGATCTGCGATCTGCGCGACGCGGGATTAAGGCGGTGGAACACATTCAAATGCCGAAGAAAACGGGAAAAGACAAGTACGCACGCCGCGGATTTCATTTCTGCGCGGCGCGGTTGCGGGAAATTTGCAAGTATAAATAGATGCATTTCCAGCCGAAAACCCTAGCAAAGACCGGGTGTAAACATCGACCTTGAAGCTCTTTGACTCCAGGATTTCTTTTCAGCAAGCTCACAATTGGTATTTTATGTTTTTGGTTTTAATTTCATTTTAGTAGCAAGTAGTTTTGTAGCTAAAGTCTTTGGGAGTGACAACCACTGACTTTGAGCACTTAGGTTTCTGTTTTAGAAACATTTGGTTACTGTTTTGTGATTGGAATTCAGTTTGGTGAATGAAAAGCATTTGGTTACATTTAATCTTAGCTTTTCGGTGTTTGGATGTTTGTGTTTGATTTGACTGATTGATTGTGTTTTGGATGTTGTTTTGGACCTTGTTAGGACTGTTTTTCTTAGCTGAAATCAGTAGCTAATTAGGTTATTTGGTAAGCATTAAACCGTGGCTAGTAACTGTTCAATAGGACTTTAACTAGTGGTAGTTTGTGCTTTGATTGGTTTAGCTAGTTTGGATGCCTTTGATTGCTTCTAAGTCAGAGATGTACTTCTGATTTCAGAAAGTGACTAGGTCATTTGGACATAGCTTAACTTGGCTTGAGTGTCTGATCATTGTCTCATTTGCTAGTGATAGGAAAATAGAAACCAGATCCTCCGACTATAGCTGTGACACTATTAGTTGGTAATCTCTAATCTAGTCTAACCACGAAGCTCCTGTGGATCGACCCTGACTACCGCTATACTAGTGTGTGTTAGGTATTTCTCTTATTTTTGACCGCACGACGACCTCTGCGCGTGTCATATATATATATATATATATATATATATATATATATATATATATATATATATATATATATATATATATATATATATATATATATATATATATATATATATATATATATATATATATATATATATATATATATATATATATATATATATATATATATATATATATATATATCAGTGTTGCAGAAATCGGCCTTGGCGGCCGATTAATCGGCAATCAATCGCTTGACGGTCTTCAACCGATTACGATTAGGTCTAATCTGTCAGTTTGATGGTTTGCTGCAAAACTAGGTCAAATATCGGCCTTGGCGGTCCTTGGTGGCCAATTAATCGATCTTGGCCTTGGTGGTCATTGGCGGCCAATTAATTGGTCTTAGCCTTGGCGGACCTTGGCGGCCAATTAATCGGTCTTGGCGATCATTTTTTAATTTTTTAATTTATTATTTAATTTTTTAATTTTTAAATTACGATGCAAACACTCTCTAATAACTCAAGAAAACTGAAAAAATCAATATTGAAGAATAAAAATAAATTCCTTTATAATTTATTGTTATATTTACGCTATTTTGTTATATTTATACTGAAAATTTTTTTAATTTTTAAATTACGCTATTTTGTTATATTTATATATTTTTAAATGAATTCCTTTATAATTTATTGTCTCCGATTAATCCCCGACTAATCCCTTAACCCTAGACAATTGCCAAACTACCGTCAAGCGATTTTTACAACCTTGATATATATATATATATATATATATATATATATATATATATATATATATATATATATATATATATATATATATATATATATATATATATATATATATATATATATATAGGTTCATATGTGAACACTAAATATTGTGTGAATGCGTGACTCATTCTGGACCAATTATTTCGTAAGGGCACCATGGTAAATTGACATTATTAATAATTAATTATATTTTAAAATTTTCAACTAATTTAGTTAATTACCTAATTATTCCTATATTTCCTCCCTCTCTCTCTCTCTCTCTTTTATATCTCTCTGTCTCAATCCTCCCAGTAGACTCCACCATCACGTCTGGTTCTCTATTTTTTGTGATTGATGCAAAAAACCCTTGATATCACATTCAACCTCAAGGTCGCACATCAGAGAGAGAAACATATTTTGTTCCTATTTGTCTCCTTCGGTCTCTCCAATTTTGAATTAGGATCACACGGCCGAAGATCGAGTCGTGTGTGTGTGTGTTATGTTCTTGGAATTTCCCGATTCCTTATGTCCTCCCTTTCTGATTCCAACCATCGATCGATCGAAGATAAACATATGATCGAAGATGGCTTTTCTATTAAACGTTCCTCTCTCCTGCCTTGCTTCGTTTTCTGTCTACGAGAAGAGTAGGTTAGATGGGGATGATTTGGAAAAAGAATGAATATACTTTACTCAGAATGAATTAAAGATCTTCGGTCAAAAAAGAGAACAAAGATTATTACTTGTTTACTATCTTCTCGACAAATGGAATATCTGGTTACCTTATGCCATACACTATTACCGGCAATTGAAATATCTAATGATCGGGTTGTAGATGGCTCCCTTGTCGAACTGTACGAGACTTCAGCCACCATGACTGGAACTCAAAGTCAAGTGAGCATCGATCTACCCTTCTGTCTCACCATGATGTCCTTGAATAGTTCCTCTTTTCTGTTAATTCTTTAATCCCCTTTGCAATTTCTTCAATTTTTGTTCTTTATTTTGTTATATGCAATTTCTAGATTGGAATTTATTTTGATATATGCAATTTAAACCCTCGTAGAAAATCAAATTCTTTAATCCCCTTTGCAATTTCCAAAGTATGTAAATGCTGTCTGACACGCCTAGGTCGTCGTGCGATCAAAAATAAGTAAAACCTCACTCTCACTAGTACAGTGGTAGTCAGGGTCGATCCACAGGAGTTTCGTGGTCAAGGTAGGCAACAGATTACCAATTGTAGTGTCATGCTACAACTAGAGGGTCTAGTCTCTACTTTTACCAAAACAATCCAAAAGCATAAAATCCAACAAAATCCAATTCCAAGCATAAACTTAAACTAAAACCAAAACCAAAACTTAATCTAACTTACTTACTGAAATAAAAAATATAATTCAGAAACAGAAGCAATAAAGATCAAGTCAAAAGCAACAAGCATACAAACTCATCCAAAGAAATAAAAAGGTAAAAAGAACAAATAAACATAAACCGAATGATTAACTTCCATAAACTCAAATCCAAAGCATCCAAAACAGTAACAATGAAAATCCAGAAACTTTAACCTAATGCTAATGGTTGTCACACCCAATAACACCAAGCTAAGCAACTAAACTACTAAAACTATATGAAAATTAAATGAAGAAACATAAATACCGCGAATGGCGACTGAAAACCGAATCTTGGAGTCAAAGAAGCCTCAGGTCCACCTTATGGGCCGTTCCTTGACTACTGATTTCGACCTAGAAGCCTCTATTTATAGTTGTGGAAAATAAGTGGTCGCGTCGCGCGTGTCTTATATCTGCGGAACGCATGTAGGGTTATCCCTGTTTTTCGGTATTGAATTCTTCTCACCGCCTTATCTTTGACTCAGCACGTCGCGCCCATGTGAGATCCCGCGGCGCAAGAGTGAATTCGACTCTTTTTGTCCTTATCTCCAAACTTTTTTCATTTTGTATGCATTTAACCCCTGTTTACATCTTTTCTTTCCAAACAAGCACTGACACAAAAAGTGAGAATACCACAACATATATTATATAAAATCACCAAGAACAGGGCTCAACAACGACTAAAATACTTGATATTACTAGGCGTTGTCAAACACCCCACACTTGTGCCTTGCTTGTCCCCAAGCAAGAGAGTTTTTAACAAATTCTAACTAAGACTCAAACATTTTTGAATGTGTTCAATTTCAAAGCTTATTGTTCCCAGAGTTAGATGGAATAGTTCGTGAAAACATAACCAGAATATTCTTTGGAATTCATGAATTTCTAAAGAACCCTTGATTACAAATTTTCTGTCCACAATGAAGTGTACTTACTCATTCAGATTCTAAAGGCCATTAAAAACTATCCATGACTTTCGATGTTGTCCGTGTAACGAGCTTTCAGAAATACCATCCCAGACCGGCTCTAACAACAAAGACCACTGATTGACAATTCCTTCCTAAATTCCAAACATAAAATACTTCAATCTTCTAACACTTAAAACTCAACTTATTTGACTAAAATCATAGCACGCTAACAACTACATGGCATCTCTTGAAAAATACCAATGTTATAAATTCACAAACTATTCGTTTCAAAATTACAATCTATTAAAAATTTTGAAAATTTGCTAAATTTTTTTGAAAATGACTCATTTTCCGCAAAAATTTCAACAAAAACATTCTTTCGACTGTCCACACCCCACACTTAAAATCGTACAACGTCCCCAGTGTACATAAAAATATTTTAGAACAAGGGAGAAAGAGTTACCCCTTAGACGGTAGACTGCTTGATAGTACTTGGTTGTCACAGGTACAAAAACACGAACATCTCCACGATGCAGAATTCGGGAGTTGTAGAGCAACAGTAAAACACGCCGGTGATCATGGCAAGTGGAGGGGGCACGGTGAGCCCACACTTGCCTGAAACAACTCCTCCACAGACTCTCCATTTAGGTATTACAAGCATCACTCATAAAAAACATTAAATGCAAAAAAGAACAAACATATCACCTAAAATATAAATAAACACAAAAATAAGATAGTGTCATAGGTACAGTACATATATCCCAAAAAGAAAAGAAAAGATACATCAATCATCATCATGGCGTGTCCCAGATGGACCCGCCCCATCACCGTGATCTCTGGGAGGGTAGGATGGAATATCATCAATTTACATCCTGAGCATGATCATCCGTTGTGTCTCTACCATCCACCGGTCATGAGCCTCAATGACCGATACCCTCTATCCCAAATCCTATACAACAACAGCACATTTGATAACTACGGCTGAGGCTGGTCCTCTGCTCGTGCTGCCGGTCTCCTATGTCTCCTTGCTGGCTGGGCATGTGCTGGCTGAGGTGGCTGAGGTGCCTTTGTCGCCACCCTCAGATATCGCCCTGCCTGTGGCTGATGGATCAGGTCCATGCTCTCGAGAGGACAGGCTGAGGTGCGAACAGGTGGGATCGTTGTCAAAGTCGCGATGGTCCCGGTGGTGAGCAAGCTATAGGATTTGGCTAAACGGATGATGTAATGCCCACCAACCATAGGACTGCTGGATGAAGCACCCGCTGCTCGGGTAGATAGGGAAGCTGCCAGGGCATATGGTAGATGGAGGAACCTGGTGGGGTCGAGGAGTGCCCACATGAATGTCATGTCCTCGCCGGACACCTTCTCACCCCCGTGCTTCTATAGAACAGAAGTGGAGATGATGTGGTGCATGAGGCGGTGGAGTGGGTTGCGAAGCTGGCTCTCCTTGGCATCCCGCGTAGGCTGCCCCTGAATACATGCCTGAAGAAATGGCGTGAATTGGAGACTCTGGAGCTCCTCCTCAGTATATATCCCCGTACGTCTCCCAAAATCCCGAAGATCGCACTCCCGGCTAACTCCCCCAAGTTTGAAACTGACCAGCCTGAGCTGTGCCTCTCGCGCCCTCGATGTGTAGTGTACTGTGGACAGGAACTCTAAGAGAAGCTCCGCATAGACAATATCATCCTCGTTGGCCATCAGCCTGTCCCAGCCGCGACACGTAAATGTAGATCCTCCTGCGGACCAGGTGCGATGAAGAAAGGGCTCGATCTCGGCCCAGAGTCCGACATCCCTAAGAATATCTCTATCCAAAATAATCGCCTTGAGAACCCAGCGACTGATCAATGCGTCCCTCCTCTGATTATACTCAGGTGTCCTCTCCAGAACCTCAGGGAACTGAAGGAAAAGGTGATCGCGTCTGATAACCATCTCCACAAATGAACCACACAAAACAAAATTTTTTTGCAAAATAAGTCCCTTTTCTCCCCCACCGAGGCACGACGCGGCCCACGAATAGGGCGCGACACGTCGAGCGACTGTTTCGAAAACCAAACCCCAAAACGATAATTTTCACCTGTTAACTCAATCCAACACCACTACAAGCTAGCCTAAGCACCGACTAGCCCTTCTAAGGTGATCATTTTGCAAACAAAACACCCTACGAGCCAACATTGTCGATTTCTAAGTTTTTCAGTTTTTGGAGAAATCAATCAAGTTCACAGCCTAATTGTTTGATCTAACTAGTAAAAACAAGTTAGAATGACATACCTCGATCGTAGGAATCGAATACACGAGAAAAACACGAGAAACAAGTTGATTGATCGGAGCTCTGAGGTGCGGCGTGGGGGTTTATGTGTATGAGACAAGTGAAAGTGACGTACTTTATAAAGAGAGTCGGTCTGATCATTTCCCGCGGCGCGGGTAAGAGCTAGCCGCAGAGCGCGTGTCCCCAAATCAACCCCTACGCATCAGGTTGTTCTGCGTAAGCGCGGCGCGGCAAACGCCATACCGCAGCGCGATCTTAAATTTTTCCAAACTCCTTCGTGTGAACCCACACTTGCCTCGAACCAATAACACCTGCAACGATGATGATAATAGCTTCCTAATTACTCCTAAGAAATACAGTACCAAACCTATAAAGATGGGTTGCCTCCCAACAAGCGCTAAGTTTAACGTCTTCAGCCAGACGGACTACTCCTTTTACAGCTACGGTGGATCGTACCTCATTTGTTTCTGCTGCATTTCCGCCTCCACCGTCCCTTTGTTGACCCACTGCTCCTCAAACTTTCCTGGGTCGAATGGCTTGCCGGTCCTCCTTTTGCTGCCCGGTTGTTGTTTCCCGCTTAATTCCCATGAGTGCTTGAAAGTAGCTTTAAACCTCCAAGCTCGATCCTTCCTTCGATATCTCTTCAAGACCACTGATTTGATGTGAAGCGCGCCCAGTGCCGCTCCCAGTAGTTGTTTTGCGCCTCGTTTGTTGCTCATATATTGCGTGTCAATTTCAGTTTGTGGTTTTGGTTTGTAGTACCAATAAAAATTTTCCAATCGAATGGGATTGGAAGGCAACATATCAGGATGCTTCCATATGTCCTCATCGATGGTATTGATCACATCTAATTTTTCATTCATGAATGGATCATGAGTGGCGATAAAATCATGTTTATTATTTTCAAAGACCAACTCGTCGGCATCATCTTCTTGATAATCGTCCAACAGGTGGATCGGTACTAAGAGTGAGCGACTGGTATCATCTGGTGATGGTACAAATTCACTCACCACCAGATCCTTACTTTCACAATACTAAAAATTCTCAAAATTTTCAGGAATTGTTGGGCTGAGGTCTGTACTGTCACTTACAGCCTCCTCCTCAACATCCTCATCAACCAAATTATCCGGTGATGGTATGGATTCACTCATCACCAGCTCAACATTATATACATTTTCAAAAACATCAAAAAGATCAAAAGCTGTTGAGTCAGGGGTAGCATTGTCACCTACAACCTCTTCCTCAACAATATTTTCGACCCTCTCAATGGTCTCTTGACTTTCCCACGGTGCATGCCCTTCCATCACATATTCAGGTGATGCAAGTTCACACACGTTATCATTGGTACAAAAATCACTCGCCTCGGGTTCTGGCGAGGGTGGTGAACATTTCCTACTTTCCTCAAACTTATCTAATGGAACTTGCAATCTTTCAAGAGCATCAGCCTGGTCTTTCTGTACTTGGTAGGTGTTAGCCATGAGTTCCAATACTTGGGCCCAAGTTACAGAATTTTCAGGTTGAGATAACTCCTCGGTCCGCCATCCATTGTCATCGAATGATCCATTGTAGCAATCATCCTCGTAATAGTTGTAGGCCGGATTTTCATAATACTCATAATACTGATACGGGTACATGTAATCACCCATTATAAGGATGTACACATACCAAAAATCAGCAAACTAAAATCAAACATCAAAAATCGGAAAACAAATCCCTACAGATCGCCTACTCTTAAGCTCACAACTCCCCGACAACGACGCCAAAATTTGACACGCCTAGGTCGTCGTGCGGTAAAAATAACTAAAACCTCACTCTCACTAGTACAGTGGTAGTCAGGGTTGATCCACAGAAGTTTCGTGGTTAAGGTAAGCAACAGGTTACCAATTGTAGTGTCACGCTACAACCAGAGGGTCTAGTCTCTACTTTTACCAAAACAATCCAAAAGCATAAAATCCAACAAAATCCAATTCCAAGCATAAACTTAAACTAAAACCAAAAGCAAAACTTAATTTAACTTACTTACTGAAATCAAAA
Source organism: Cichorium intybus (assembly GCA_023525715.1). Lineage (NCBI taxonomy): Eukaryota > Viridiplantae > Streptophyta > Magnoliopsida > Asterales > Asteraceae > Cichorium > Cichorium intybus. The sequence goes on from CM042014.1 coordinate 95,867,052, forward strand.
ATATAATTCAAAAATGGAAGAAACAAAGATCATGCCAAAAGCAACAAGCATCCAAACTCATCCAAAGCAATAAAAAGGTAAAAAGAACAAATAAACATAAACCGAATGATTAACTTGCATAAACTCAAATCCAAATCATCCAAAACAGTAACAATGAAAATCCAGAAACTTTCTAATGCTAATGGTTGTCACACCCAATAACACCAAGCTATGCAACTAAACTACTAAATCTATATGAAAATTAAATGAAGAAACATAAATACCACGAATGGCGATTGAAAACCGCATCTTGGAGTCAAAGAAGCCTCATGTCCACCTTATGGGTCGTTCCTTGCCTAATGATTTCGACCTAGAAGCCTCTGTTTATAGTTGTGGAAAATAAGTTGCCGTGTCGCACGTGTCTTATATCCGCGACGCGCGTGTAGGGTTATCCATGTTTTCGGCATTTGAATTCTTCTCACCGCCTAATCTTTGACTCAGCGTGTCGCGCCCATGTGAGATCCCGCGGCGCGCATGCAAATTCGACTCTTTTTGTCCTTATCTCCAAACTTCTTTCATTTTGTACGCATTTAACCCCTGTTTACATCTTTTCTTTCCAAACAAGCACTGACACAAAAAGTGAGAATACCACAGCATATATGATATAAAATCACCAAGAATAGGGCTCAATAACAACTAAAATACTTGATATTACTAGGCGTTGTCACTGTCAAAAGTTATCGGACTCTGGGAAACGGTGATGTCTCCGGTTTGGATAGTAACAAAAAATGGGCGTTGTTGAACATGGCATTTTAGTCAAAACCGGTCTGGATAAACCCCTAAAAACCTGCTTCTAACGAACGATATGTGATGTATTGCGATCGGTTGTTATTCAACAAGACCAAGAAAATGATAAAACTTTTAATTGAAGATGAGTTGGGTCCTATGGTAGATTGTTTAACCGATTTTGAAGTGATTTTGCAGATTGGTTGAAATATTTAAGGGAATTTCGCCCTAGGAGAATGAAATTGGTCTGGCTGCTTTGTTGGATTAGGTGTCTAAGCCATGACTTATAATTTGTATTTATCTTATTAATAGAAGCAAAGTTCATTTGGGTTGCCCTTGGTAGTCCAACCGGCATCAAGGTTAAATAGAGAGAGAAATAAATAGTTCGTTAATTTATTATGTGATAATAAATTAATGATAAACTAGTTTGGAATTAATTAGAATTAATTGGAATTAATTTGGAATTAATTAAAAGTGCAGTGGGTAAATTGATTATAAGTGCAGGGGCTAGAATGCAATTGTTCAAAAGTTGAACACTATAAATAAGGCTCTCCCCATCACTTGAAAACTTGCACCATTCCAAATCATCTCCTTGGAATTTCTCTTCTCTCCTTACCATCTATAATCCTTCTCTAAGGTTTTATAGCGAGCCGTTCTTAATAAGAGGTTAAGACAGTTAACCTCTGCTTGGGCTTCTGGGTGTGATCTCATTTGAGGCAGGACACTTGTGCTGCTCGGCTTCAAGAATAAAACTAAAGGTTAGTTTTATTAATTGTTTTATATAGAAATTTCTGTTAGTCGTTATTAGAAATTTCTGTTAGCCGTTAGAATTACTATTATATGTTCAAAGATAGAAAACATAGATCCTTTCTAGGTTGCATGTGAACTTAGGATTTTAGTTCATAGATTGGAGAAAACCTTACAGTGGTATCAGAGCGTTGGTTGTTTTCTTATTGAATTGCTATAATTGTTTACTTAAAAGATAAATTAAATCGTTTAACGGTTTAAATTTAATTTTAAAATTAAGAGTTAATTTTGGAAAAATTAAATAGATAAAACAGAAATATTTTAAAAGTTTAAAATATATCTTATATATATTATAATTAATAGTTAATATTTTGTATATAAGATAAATTGGTTAGTCTTACCGTTAGTAGGCCTCATTCACAAAACTGTCCTATAAAGAGGGTATAAGGCGACTGCCTATAAAATGGTAGTCTAATGGGTATCCATTCTTACCCACCGCTCTCCTGGTCAGTCGAGTGTCGTTAGCCGAACGGGTTTGATGGAACCTCTAAAGCCTCTTAAAAGTATAATTATATATTTGAAAGTACTAGAACCATTATCTAAATCCCAATCTAGTTACTTTAGGTTAAAAATGTGAATTGATGCTAATCCATGAAGTTGCACATTGTACTTTATGAAACGTTGGTGGAGCGTGTGTGGTTTACCGGCACACCAATGGGGGAGAATAAAGAGTGGCAATGGGTGTCTCGGGTGTTATCATTGTTGATGGAGCGTGTGTGGTTTACCGGCACATCAATTTGAGATGATAATGGACCCCGAGAGTACCAAGCTAATTTGCATGGTTATTCACACCCGGTTTGTGATTCTCTGCATCCCAGTCACAAACGGTGGGGCATATACGAGATTAAACATGCTATTGAACAGTTCAATAAATCTCAAAAGAAACTAGGAATTCCATTTATAATAAGATTATTTTTCCGCGGTGGAATTGGCTGAATCGTCATTCGCCTACCTTTATAAAATTTGCTTATAGATTACGGTATCCCTCTTCTATGTTGCAAATTGTTATAGTTGGATCCTAGCCTTATTTTATATTGGGTTATTATAAGGACCGACAAGTATCTAATTAAACTTACCTTCTTTTAAAGATGTCTTCTGCTGATCAATCCGCTCCCCACTCAAACTCTAGTGTTCCCTCTATCCTCTCACTGTGTTCCAAGGTTCAATTGAACGGGACAAACTATAATGACTGGATTAGAAATATCAAGATGGCTCTGAGGTACGAGAACAAAGAGTATGTCCTCGAGACCGAGCTTGTCGATATTGACTCTGAAACTGCTACTCCCGAGGAGATTGCCTCGTACCAAAAACATTCTGATGATACGACTAAAGTGGCCTGCATCATGATAGCCACAATGAACCCCGAATTGCAAAGGATATACGAAGACTACTGGCCCTTTGAGATACACAAGGAGCTTGCAGAAAAGTTCCGCAAGCAAGAGCGCATCGAGAGGTGCGAGGTGGTCAAGGACTTCACAAACAGCAAACCTAAAGATGAAGAGTCCATCTGCGCTCATGTGCAAAGAATGCAAGGTTACGTGGAGCGGCTTAGAAAGCTTGCGATACCTGTACCGGAGGAGTTGGCCGTTGACATAATGCTTAACTCCCTACCGAGTTCTTATGACCAGTTCAGGCTGGCTTATCATTTGAACAACAATCAGGCTAACCTGACTGAGTTGCATCGCATGCTTCGAGTTGCTGAGGACGGGATAAAGGGTAAAAGTGTACCCTCGGTAAATCAGCCCGTCCTAGGCATTGGAAGTGGCAAAGGAAAGAAGAGGAAGGGCCCTCCTAAGCAAAATTGGAGGGAAAAGGTTCAGTTCGGGTCATCAAGCAATGGATCGAGAACCAAGTCTTCCCAGATTCCTTGTGTGGCCAACCCCGATGAAGCCAACTGTTTCTACTGCAAAGAGAAGGGTCATTGGAAGAGAAGCTGCCCCAAATACTTACAGGATGTCGAGGATGGGAAAGTAAATGTTGGAAATCATGGTTCATGTAATTAGTTTCAAAAACAAGAGTTTGCAACGGAAGCATAAAATCATGAACACAAATTCCATTTTCAAGAGGATCATGCTACATGCATGTAGAGATAAGATGAAGAACAAACATAGATTAAGTTCAAGATCATAACCTTTTCTTATTGGGTTTGGTTTGGATGATTTTGATAGCTAGGAATCAAGTTAGAATCCCTCTATAGTTGATCCACCACAAGCTTGAACACCCTTGAATGCTAGTTCCACAACTTGCAAGATAAGACTCCTTTTCTTATGAAACCAAAATCGATTTTTGCTAAGCTCTTTAGGAGAGTTATTTGGCTGATTTTAAGAAGCAAGAATGATACCACTAACACTTGAAATGATCGGCCACTATATCACCCAAAAGAAAGAAAAGCACATGCAACTAGCTTAAAAGAAAGTCCCATTTGATTTCTATAATCAAAAGCTAGAAGACACAAAGCATCTTCCACCTCTTTTAAGTTCTTAATGCATTCTTTTTCTTTCCAATATGGCTGATTTTATGATGGCAAAAGGAGTGCTAGTGGGTTGTTATTATTTATAAAACTTAGATAATGAAAGCTTATAAATAATACATCTTCTTATTTCTTTAAATGGGATAACATTTAACCCATAATCATATATATAAATAAACCATCTAAATATACAATCTTAATTGTATAATTATATATATACATATATATATATATATATATATATATATATATATATATATATATATATATATATATATATATATGACAATATATATATAATTTTTATTTAATTTACCAATTAAATTAAATAAAAGGCTTACTTATAAATCAATTAAATCGTTTAACAATTTAAACAATTTAATTGTTACACTTAATTAATTCATCATATATGAATTACTAATCAACCTTTAATTTTGTAGTTATTATTATTTACCTCAAATAATAATAACCTACAAGATTAAATTGCAAGTTTAGTATCATTTGATGTTAAATCAAATTTAACATTCCAAATGATCAATTGGTGTCAAACTTGTTGTTTGTGTGACCCTATAGGATCATGTATTATTAGTAATATCATTTTATGATCATCCTTGGGCATATAGAACTAACAATCTCCCACTTGCACAAGGTTGCATCATAGAATGATATCGACAGTGGTAAACGTCTAGCAACATTTCACTGCCCCCAATAACACATGACATTGTGCCATTCAACAACATTCAATCCTTCAGAAAACACGAGGCTCTAATTGATGTATAAGGTTATCCATCAATTATCCCTTTGTCACAGACATCATGTTGAACATGAGACATGGATCTTAATCATTCTCATTTTTATGTTCAACTTTCAATCAGGCGCCTTAGATGTCTAACTCTCAACACATAAGAGGAACAAATCCCGTCTTGACTACATACGCCCCTCATATAGTTAGTACTATGCATGAGTATGGCCTTTATGGTTGTCTGTATTTCAAGAACAACAGTGAACCATATCAAAACATAGTACACTCTACACTTGAGTCCCAAATATGTATCTCAGGTCAAAGGATACAATGATAATACCTTTATTCAAGAATCACTTATGATGATGATCCATGGAGTGATCTTGAAACGGGTCAAGTCCAAGACTTGTTTACTGACAAGTACCTATGAATTTGGTTGCAACCTTTTGCTACTTTTACCCATAAAAGTCAACCAATCCAATTCATATTAGTCTTACTTCATAATTGCTCCCACAACTATGATTGACTATGGACGTTTAGAATAACTAAATTATTCAAGGATTAAACATGCTAATAAAACACAAAATTATGAAAGAAACATCATGTCACATATATTACATAATTCTTGTCGTTTACATAAGTTCATATTCATAAAACACTAAACACAAATCAAGTCCATTCATTAGAAAAACGGAGTCCTATACCCTTAGCATGACTTTCATGCTTAGTTTGGGGTAAAGGCTTCGTGAATGGGTCTGCCAAATTCTGATCTATATGAACCTTGTGAATACTTATTTCACCATTCTTAACTTCATGTCTAATGTAGTTATACCTTCGGTGAATGTGTTTGGTATTTTGATGCAATCTAGGTTCCTTTGCTTGAGCTATAGCACCTAGATTGTCATAGAAGATTTCTATAGGGTCCCGAATGGAAGGAACAACCCCTAGATCTTCTATGAACTTTCTCATCCAGACAGCTTCTTGAGCAGCTTCCGAAGCAGCAACATATTCTGATTCTGTAGTGGATTGTGCAATCACTTCTTGTTTGGAACTCTTCCAAGACACGGTCCTCCATTTAAAATAAAGACCTACCCAGATTGAGATTTCGAATCGTCCCTATCTGTTTGGAAGCTTGCGTCAGTGTAACCCTTTACCTTTAAGCTTTCTTCCAAACCGCCGTAAACTAAGAACATATCTTTAGTTCTTCTCAAGTACTTAAGAATGTTCTTTACAGCAGTCCAGTGGGCTTCACATGGGTTCTGTTGATACCTACTAGTCATACTTAAGGCACATGAGATGTCGGGCCTAGTGCATAACATGGCATACATGATGGAACCAATTGTCGAAGCATATGGGACATGTTTCATCCTTTCAAGTTCAGTCCTAGTGTTTGGGCACTGAGACTTGCTTAGGATGGTGCCATGCGGTATTGGCAAGAATCCTCTTTTGGAGTCTTGCATCTTGAACCTTTTCAAGATTTTATCAATATATATACTTTGGCTAAGACCAATAAGTCTCTTAGATCTATCTCTATAGATCTTTATGCCTAATACATAAACATCTTCCCCTAGATCCTTCATTGAGAAACAATTCTCAAGGAACGCTTTGACACCTTTTAAGGTTGGGATGTCATTTCCAAATAAAAGTATGTCATCTACATACAATACTAGGATTATGACAATGCTCCCACTAGCTTTCTTGTAAACACAGGAGTCATCCTCATTTTTGATGAATCCAAAACTAGTAATCTTTTCATCAAAACGGATGTTCCATGTTCGAGACGCTTGCTTTAATCCATAGATAGATCTTTTAAGCTTGCACACTTTGTTTGGATGCTTGGGATCGACAAAACCTTCAGGTTGATCCATATAGACATCTTCCAATAAGTGTCCATTAAGGAAAGCGGTCTTGACATCCATTTGCCATATCTCATAATCATAGTACACGGCTATGGCAAAAAGTATCCTAATCGACTTGATCATTGCCACTGGTGAAAAGGTCTCATCATAGTCAATATCATGAGTCTGTGAGTATCCCTTAGCGACAAGTCTAGCCTTAAAAGTGTGAACATTTCCATCCACGTCGATTTTCTTCTTGAAAATCCATTTGTTCCCAACAGTCTTACAATCGGTGGGAAGATTAACCAAGTTCCAAACTTGATTATCGTGCATGGATTGCATCTCAGTGTTCATGGCCTCAAGCCATTTATCAGATTCAGGATCTGATATTGCACTCTGATAGTTGACGGGTTCATCAGAATCTATCGTATAACATTCCTCTTCCATCATAAGGTAACCATACCTTTCTGGTTCAAATCGAACCCTACCAGATTTGCGAACACCTTATGTTACAATTTGTTCCTGATCAACCATTTGTTCAGGTTCAACAATTTCTTGTTGAATGCTAGATTCAACTTCTTGTGTATCAGGTTGTGGTTCCTGAAGTTCCTCAAGTTCCACAAACCTCCCACTAGCCTCTTCCGTCAGAAACTTGTTTTCTAGGAATTCAGCTTTTCGAGAAATAAATATCTTATTCTCGATGGGATTGTAGAAATAGTATCCAAGACAATCTTTCGGATACCCTACAAAGATACGTTTAGTTGAACGGGGTTCTAATTTGTTTGAAGCTTCTTGTCTAACATAAGCTTCACAACCCCATACCTTGAGATAGGATAAAGATGGAACCCTTCCATGCCATATCTCATAAGGCGTTTTATCTACCTTTTTAGTAGGTGCCATGTTTAGGAGACGAGCAGCTGTTTGTAAAGCATAACCCCAAAATGATAAAGGTAGAGTACTTCTACTCAGCATGGATCGAACCATATCCAATAGTGTTCGGTTCCGCCTCTCAGACACACCATTATGTTGTGGTGTTCCAGGTGGAGTAAGTTGTGAAACAATTCCACAAGTCTTAAGATGATCCATAAAGTTTGTACTTAAGTACTCACCTCCTCTATCAGAACGAAGAACTTTAATTGTTTTGTTGAGTTGATTTTCCACTTCACTTTGAAACGTTTTGAACATTTCAAACGCTTCATGTTTATGTTTAATCAAATAAACATATCCAAAACGACTAAAGTCGTCAGTGAAGGTGATGAAATATCTTTCACCATATCTAGTCATTGGCTTGAAAGGACCACATACATCCGTATGTATGATTCCTAACAAGTCCTTTGCTCTCTCATTGGTTCCGGAGAAAGGAGCTTTAGTCATTTTGCCATGTAAACAAGATTCACATATATCAAATGAGTCATTCTCATTTGCCTTCAAAAGTCCACTCTTTTGAAGTTGGGATATGCGATTCTTGTTTATATGCCCAAGGCGACAATGCCATAGATAGGTTTGACTCAAATCACTTTTGGGTCTCTTGGTGAAAGTGTGGTATAAAGAGCCATGGTTAGTCTTTTCATCAAGGTTTACTTCATAAATTCCATTTAAAGGCCTAGCCTCAAAATAGAATACATTATTTTTGTAAACGCAAATATCATCATTCATAAAGGAAAGATCAAATCCACACTGTCTTAATTTAGCAACCGAAATAATATTCCTAGTCAAGCTAGGAACATAGTAAACATTCAACAATGTCATACACAAGCCATTAGGTAGTAATAAATTAAAACTTCCAATTGAATCCACCGCAACCCTTGCATTGTTTCCAACCCGGAGTACTACCTCATTTTCCTTCAGTCGCCTACTCCTTTTGAACCCCTGCAACATATTACATATGTGAGTTCCACAACCAGTATCAAATACCCATGTGTTAGGAGATAAATTATAAAGTTCTAGGTCTATCACATAGATACCTGAAGTGCCTTCACCGGCCTTCTTCTTCTTCAACTCCGCAAGATAGGTAGGGCAATTTCTCTTCCAATGCCCAGCTTTGCCACATTCAAAGCATGTGTCTTCTTTTGCAACCTTTGCCTTCTTCTTGGGCGGATGGGAAGGTTGGACAACTTTCTTGCCTTACCTTTGAAAGCTTTTGCTTTCCCCTTGCCCTTGGAGTTGGTGGGGTGTTCGGGTCTAGTTCTCTTTGTGCCACCTTCCTTGATCATCAGAACTTGAGTGGTTTTCTTAGGCAGATTCTTTTCCGCGGTAATTAGCATCCCATGTAATTCCGGGATAGTCTTGTTTAAACCATTCATGTTATAATTCATGACAAAAGGATCAAAGGACTTTGTCAAGGAGTTAAGGATCATATCCGTTGCTAGCTCTTCGGGCATCACAACTCCAAGACGTGCCAAATGATCAATGTGACTCTTCATTTTGAGCACATAAGAGCTTACTGACTGCCCATCCTCCATCTTGCAAGCATGGAAAGCCCGAACAGTTTCGAACCTTTCCGTTCTTGTAAGTTGTTGGAACATTTCCTTTAGTTGATTAATCATGTCATAGGCTGAATGATTCTCCAAATCCTTCTGAAGGTCGGGAATCATGGTTGCCAGCATGAGGCATGATGCATCGATGGAATCATCCATCTTTTTAAGCCATGCATCGTGTGCGGGCTTAGGAATGGCAGGGGGCTCTTCAGGAAGAGGTTCATTGAGAACATATTCTTTCTTTTCTTGTTTGAGAACAATTCTCACACTACGGTACCAATCCAAGAAGTTGGTATGGTTAAGTTTTTCTCCTTCAAGGAGAGACCGTAGTGAGGTTTTGTTAGGAGCCGGGTTTGTTGCGTTTGGTGCCATCTACAAAATTTTGACAAGGTTCTATTTAGTAAATTATTATATTAAGTCGTTAATAATTAATACCCTTTCTTGTTTCATAAACTTTAATTAATTAAGGTCTAGAATCCAAGTTGCATTACGAATAAGTGGTTAGGTTTCCTTTATCCCGCCTATTTGAATCAACGTGGTAGGTAACGGTTTACCAATTATATCCAAATATAATTTCTAGAGTTATGGGATCCCATTATAACATTTATAAGTTTGGCATGTTTGATCCCATCTATGCCTTGGATTTCTAATGCTTAGGTGACCTTTATCACAAGAGATTTCCAAACAAATCATCCTTCTTAAACGGACGTGTAATTTTGACAACTATTAATGGTTAGGTGTCCTTTATCCCATCAATATTGCAAAACTACTTCTTGTATCACAAGAAGACTCCAAGTGGTTAGGTATCCTTTATCCCACAAGGAAATACAAGTGATACATGAGTGTCTTTAAGAGGGACGGCATTGATTCGTATTTCATAAGGGATTTGAATGTTTTACAATTCTAATTTTGAAAACATATGGTATCATGTAGATTGCATGCATCCAATGAACATGGTACCATTAAATCTTATTTTGTTAATTGGTTCCATAATCATAAAATTCTCCATTTTATTGATTCTTTGTATGTGGTCAAGATTACAATTAATATCCAATATTAAGTTTGAGTTTGATCACATATATTAGAACCAATTTATAATCCTAAATAATTACCATTATTATTTAGGGTTGGAGATTGTAAGAGTTTATAAAATCTCCATTTTATATCTTGTTACATTCATTTTCAAAACTTGACTTAATAGGTTTTATAACAAAACCCATTTTAATAAAACCAATTTTATCACATCTTATGTTTTAAATGTCAACTTTTGAAAATACAAACTCCTTGATGATTATGTTTAATTACTAGGTTGTCTAGCATGCAAAAACTTATTTTTATCCACAACATAACATAACAAAACATTCAATCATCACAAGCATGCATGGGTGATATTTCATGTGAGCCATACATGAAATATCAAGTCCAAACCTAGGGACAAAAGGGTGACAAAAACTCAACCAAATGATCTTCGATTTGGCTAAAATTTTGCCAAGCTTCTTATATCATCAAATGACACTTGAACCACCATTTCTTGACACCATTGAGTGACATGTGATTTTTCTCTGGAGCCTTCAAAACTTGCGACAGACAGGGGCAGCAGGATGAAAATTTTGTGGTTTTTGTTGCATTTTTCAATTCATTCTTGGCCATATTGATGCTAATACTTGTTGAAACTTAATGTATATACTAGATATTAAAGTTACCAACAATTATATCACCAAATGACCAAGATATGAATTTTTAAAACCTTTCTAAACAATTTCGAAATCTGGACAGCAGCTCTTCAGAAAGTGCTGCTGTTGGGTGCAATCTTCTTTTGGACTTTTACTTCCTTCTCTTGTTATATTTTGTGAAATAAATAAAATACAACTATTCTAATATTTACAAAAGGAATATTAAGAAGGAAATAACTAATTATTATTACAAACCATTTGAATCAATGAATAGATTACAACCATATCGAATACAAACACAAAACATGCATCATATGGTCCTTGGCTTGTTTATGCACCATTTTATCACATAAAATCATAAGAAAATCAACACTGTGTTTTTCTAAGGCAACAATTTATGTAACCAAAAGCATGCAAACATAATATATAGTTGGTTACATAAAATCATAGATAATATACTTGCATGTTGCCAAAGAAGCCATGCATGAAATTTTCATTTAAGAAGATGAACATTCATGGCTTCCAAAAACCAAGTTTATCCAAATAAACTTATTATCTAAACATGCAATATAGCCATGGCTCTGATACCAATTGTTGGAAATCATGGTTCATGTAATTAGTTTCAAAAACAAGAGTTTGCAACGGAAGCATAAAATCATGAACACAAATTCCATTTTCAAGAGGATCATGCTACATGCATGTAGAGATAAGATGAAGAACAAACATAGATTAAGTTCAAGATCATAACCTTTTATTATTGGGTTTGGTTTGGATGATTTTGATAGCTAGGAATCAAGTTAGAATCCCTCTATAGTTGATCCACCACAAGCTTGAACACCCTTGAATGCTAGTTCCACAACTTGCAAGATAAGACTCCTTTTCTTATGAAACCAAAATCGATTTTTGCTAAGCTCTTTAGGAGAGTTATTTGGCTGATTTTAAGAAGCAAGAATGATACAACTAACACTTGAAATGATCGGCCACTATATCACCCAAAAGAAAGAAAAGCACATGCAACTAGCTTAAAAGAAAGTCCCATTTGATTTCTATAATCAAAAGCTAGAAGACACAAAGCATCTTCCACCTCTTTTAAGTTCTTAATGCATTCTTTTTCTTTCCAATATGGCTGATTTTATGATGGCAAAAGGAGTGCTAGTGGGTTGTTATTATTTATAAAACTTAGATAATGAAAGCTTATAAATAATACATCTTCTTATTTCTTTAAATGGGATAACATTTAACCCATAATCATATACATAAATAAACCATCTAAATATACAATCTTAATTGTATAATTATATATATACATATATATATATATATATATATATATATATATATATATATATATATATATATATATATATATATATGACAATATATATATAATTTTTATTTAATTTACCAATTAAATTAAATAAAAGGCTTACTTATAAATCAATTAAATCGTTTAAAAATTTAAACAATTTAATTGTTACACTTAATTAATTCATCACATATGAATTACTAATCAACCTTTAATTTTGTAGTTATTATTATTTACCTCAAATAATAATAACCTACAAGATTAAATTGCAAGTTTAGTATCATTTGATGTTAAATCAAATTTAACATTCCAAATGATCAATTGGTGTCAAACTTGTTGTTTGTGTGACCCTATAGGATCATGTATTATTAGTAATATCATTTAATGATCATCCTTGGGCATATAGAACTAACAGTAAAGCCATCGACAGCAGGTATATACACTATCTCTAAAAACTCACCATCTTCTAATTCTTGGGTCCTTGATACAGGATGTGGTTTTCACATTTGTTCTGATCTGCAGGGACTAAAGGAAAGCAGGGAGGTGGAGCACGGTAGACTGAACTTGATCATGGGCAATAGGAGACCGTCCCCTGTTACCAAGATCGGCGTTTACAGTTTAGTGCTTAGTAGTGATGTTAGTATAGAGTTAATTAATTGTTGCTATTCGCCAGAAATGGCAAGAAACATTATTTCATTTCACGCATTGTTCAGACAAGGATTTCAATTTTCTTTTGATAATAAAATTGGTTCGATTTCTGTTTTCAAAAATGGTATTTTTATTTTTACTGCTTATCCTTGTGATGGTGTGTATGAAACCGTTGAATGTGTTGACAATTTAGGACATAGTGTAAATTATATTGATTCTACTAGTGGTGTAGAAAAGGCATGTCTGTGGCATAGTCGGCTCGGGCACATCAGCAAGAAACGCATCGCCCAACTCCAAAAGGATGGAGTGTTGGAATCATTCGACCTCAGGTCGGATGATGTATGCGAATCTTGTCTGTTGGGCAAGATGACTAAATCACCTTTCAAAGGGTCTTTTGAAAGAGGTGAGGGTCTGCTGGACATCATTCACACGGATGTGTGTGGTCCATTCAGATCAACCACAAAGGATGGCACGCGGTTCTACGTAACCTTTACTGACGATTTTAGTAGATACGGTTATATCTACTTAATCAAGCAAAAGTCAGACACCTTTGAAAAGTTCAAAGAGTTTAAGAACGAGGTAGAGAATCAATTAGGCAGGAAGATAAAGATGCTCAGGTCCGACAGAGGCAGAGAGTATCTAAGTTTCGAGTTCCTAGACTATCTAAAGGAATGCGGAATAGTTTCACAGTTGACACCTCCCAGGACACCACAGTTGAACGGTGTTGCGGAGAGGCGCAACCGAACCCTATTGGACATGGTTCGTTCCATGATGAGTCGAGCTTCACTTTCCATTCACTTCTGGGGGTATGCCTTAGAGACAGCCGCCCATATCCTCAATCTTGTCCCTACTAAAAAGGTTGCTAAAACACCTCATGAAATGTGGACGGGGAAAGTTCCCTCGTTGGCACATATGAAAGTCTGGGGTTGTGAGGCTTTCGTTAGACGAGAGACTCAAGACAAACTCGCAGAAAGAAGCGAAAGGTGTTTCTTCATTGGTTATCCCAAACAGTCCTTTGGATATCTATTCTACAGACCGAGCGAGGACGTGGTCTTTGTAGCTAGACGAGCAGTCTTTCGAGAGAGAGAGCTCATATTTAAAGAGGACAGTGGGAGTACCATTGATCTGGAAGAAATTCAAAAGTCATCAGATAACGCAACCTTAGGAGAAACTAGCAACCAACATGAGGAAGAAGTTCCTGTTGGTCCGACAGATGTATCCTTACCTCTTAGGCGTTCCGGTAGGGTTAGCATGCCACCCGAGTTTTATGGGTTCCATATAACTTCGGATGGGGACACGTTTGTCAGTGATAGGACACTTATAAATTTGGATGAACCAGCTAACTACCAGGAAGCAGTGGCGGGCCCTGAGTCTGCCAAGTGGAAAGAGGCCATGGATAGCGAGATCAAGTCCATGTATGACAATCAAGTTTGGAACTTGGTTGACAACGTAACGGGTCGAAAGATAGTCGGGTGCAAATGGATCTTCAAGAAAAAGACCGACATGGACGGAAAGGTACACACTTTCAAGGCAAGACTGGTTGCAAAGGGCTTTACTCAAACCCCAGGGGTTGACTATGACGAGACCTTCTCACCAGTAGCCAAGATAAAGTCTATTAGGATTATGCTGGCCATAGCTGCATTTCATGACTATGAAATTTGGCAGATGGACGTCAAAACCGCTTTCCTTAATGGAAAGTTGACTGAGAATGTTTACATGAATCAGCCAGAGGGTTTTGTCGATGCAAAGTATCCCAATAAGGTGTGTAAGCTTGAGAGATCAATCTACGGATTGAGCAAGCTTCTCGCAGCTGGAATCTTTGTTTCCATGAGAAAGTCAAAGAGTTTGGCTTCTCTAGGAGCGAGGATGAGTCATGCGTATATGTCGAGGCTAGTGGGAGTATAGTCACCTTTCTAGTGCCGTATGTCGATGACATACTACTCATGGGAAACGACATTCCAACCTTGCAAGATGTCAAGGCTTGGCTTGGAAAATGTTTCGCCATGAAGGACCTAGGAGAGGCTGCCTATATTCTCGGGATAAGAATATTGAGAGATAGGAAGAAGAGACTAATTGGACTTAGTCAGGGTACATACTTGGAAAAGGTACTAAAGAGGTTTAGTATGGAAAATTCCAAGAAGGGAGAGCTACCTATCCAAAGTAATGCAAAATTGAGTAAGACTCAAAGTCCGAGTACAGACAAAGAAATAGCTGAAATGAGTCGGGTACCTTACGCTTCGGCTGTAGGATCGATCATGTACGCTATGACATGTACTCGCCCTGACGTGGCTTTTGCTTTAAGCATGGTCAGTCGGTACCAGGGAAACCCTGGAAGGGCGCATTGGATAGCTGTGAAAAATATACTCAAGTATCTGCGAAGGACAAAGAACATGGTGTTAGTCCTCGGTGGCAGTGATACCTTGAGAGTTAAAGGATATACGGATGCCAGTTTTCAGACGGATAGAGACAGTGGTCGGTCTCAGTCGGGCTGGGTATTCCTTTTGAACAGTGGAGCAGTTACTTGGAAAAGTTCCAAGCAAGAAACAGTGGCTGATTCTACGTGCGAATCAGAGTACATAGCAGCAAGTGAAGCGTCAAAGGAAGCGGCTTGGCTGAAGAACTTTATCGGTGACCTTGGAGTAGTCCCGAGTATTCAGAAGCCCATGGAACTGTTCTGCGATAACGAAGGTGCGGTCGCCTTCACAAAGGAACCGCGAGATCATGGAAAGTCCAGACATATCGACAAAAAGTACCACTACATCAGACATAGGGTAGAAGAAGGTCACCTCCTTGTAAAGAGGGTATCATCGGAAGATAATCCTGCAGATCCCTTGACAAAGGCTCTGAGTAGGATTAAGCATAATCAGCGTGCTAGGAGCATTGGATTAAGAGATGATATAAGTTTTTGCAATTAGATAGGTTTTGAAACTTATAACAATGTTATGGTATTTGACTTATGTGATTTAATAATGGAGATTTATTAATGAGTAATGGTTTACTAATTTTGTCAATAATATATCATTGTGTTTCATTTTGCATGTTTTACTTCCTGAATAATTGGATTATTCAAATATCCACAGTCGCTCATACTTTTAGGGAGTAAGTATGAAGCAAGGCTGTCATGAATTAGTTGTAGATTGTCTAAGGAGTTAGACATTGCAATAAGATTGTTGCAACATTCATGAGTACTTGGAAATGGAGATTTGAGTATTGGATAAACCCGCACTCAATGGATTGCTTCATGGATTATATCACGAGCAATATTGAGACGATAATATCTTTTGATCTTTAAGCTAAGACATATGAGTTATGATTTACTAGACGGTTGTTCATTGATAATACAAAAACGCATCGGTAACTCGGTGTTATAAAACGTGTTGTTGTGAGTAATTTGTCTGCTAAAAGACATAAGTATATGAGTCAAAGTTTATTCGTCCCTTGACCCTAACGGGGAACAGATATCTGTAGGCCTCTCGATGAATTTGAAGTTGACTAAAATGGTTGGCCAACCGGGACTAAATGGTAGTCTAAGAGTCATATACAAATCGGAAATCGAGGAACAGTGAATCAGACCAGATTGATTTTATCCATGTCTTGAGTCTGAAAAATATCTAGTTGGACGGAGGATCATCTGATCACTTATCTTTGGACAGAACTAACTAGGTCAGAGTTCGGCAGCAGTTTCTAGGAAGCTACAGTTTGCTAATTAATCTGAAGATAAATGGACAATTAAAGTCATAGACTTATCCAAGTGGGAGACAGTTGGATTAGGTGTCTAAGCCATGACTTATAATTTGTATTTATCTTATTAATAGAAGCAAAGTTCATTTGGGTTGCCCTTGGTAGTCCAACCGGCATCAAGGTTAAATAGAGAGAGAAATAAATAGTTCGTTAATTTATTATGTGATAATAAATTAATGATAAACTAGTTTGGAATTAATTAGAATTAATTGGAATTAATTTGGAATTAATTAAAAGTGCAGTGGGTAAATTGATTATAAGTGCAGGGGCTAGAATGCAATTGTTCAAAAGTTGAACACTATAAATAAGGCTCTCCCCATCACTTGAAAACTTGCACCATTCCAAATCATCTCCTTGGAATTTCTCTTCTCTCCTTGCCGTCTATAATCCTTCTCTAAGGTTTTATAGCGAGCCGTTCTTAATAAGAGGTTAAGACAGTTAACCTCTGCATAGGCTTCTGGGTGTGATCTCATTTGAGGCAGGACACTTGTGCTGCTCGGCTTCAAGAATAAAACTAAAGGTTAGTTTTATTAATTGTTTTATATAGAAATTTTTGTTAGTCGTTATTAGAAATTTCTGTTAGCCGTTAGAATTATTATTATATGTTCAAAGATAGAAAACATAGATCCTTTCTAGGTTGCATATGAACTTAGGATTTTAGTTCATAGATTGCATAAAACCTTACATGCTTTTCAGGTAGTCTCACCTTGTGTCAATTACAACAAAGGTAACATTTTATAACCATGCATATTATGGTCTAGTATATAGCTAGGCATATTAACTAATATATTAATTGTTTGCCTGTTTTTGTGAAAGAAAATGAGGAGGAAAAATGATTTGGAGTTCTGATACAACATAGACCGACTGAAGGGAAAAATAGGCAAGCATGGGCTCTGAATGGGGTTGTAAGTGTACCTATGTGTCGTTGTATGAGTATTTGTGTGTAAGTATGTGAGTGTATTTGTATTTCACATTATAGAATCTTAATTTATGGATGATTCTTTTTTGATTAATGCATATAGCATGTCTCCAATACGATGAGTGAATCGAGGGACACCCGCATTCATATCCTTCAAGGGTAAAAAGGTAATTTACTTACAGTACCATTTGAGCAAGAAGAAATGGCGTTCGGTTTTAGTGCAGTCACACTTACGTATTCTTTAAGAATATTTGTAGACATTCTGATATATTTTCTTCTCCACACATTGTTTAAGAATGCTATGTATATTCGTCAAGAATATTATATAATATTTGTATTTTAGTAAAGAATGCTATGGTAGATTGTTTAACCGATTTTGAAGTGATTTTGCAGATTGGTTGAAATATTTAAGGGATTTTTGCCCTAGGAGAATGAAATCGGTCTGGCTACTTTTCAGGTAGTCTCACCTTGTGTCAATTATAACAAAGGTAACATTTTATAATCATGCATATTATGGTCTAGTATATAGCTAGGCATATTAACTAATATATTAATTGTTTTCCTGTTTTTGTGAAAGAAATGAGGAGGAAAAATGATTAGGAGTTTTGATACAACATAGACCGACTGAAGGGAAAAATAGGCAAGCATGGGCTCTGAATGGGGTTGTAAGTGTACCTATGTGTCGTTGTATGAGTATTTGTGTGTAAGTATGTGAGTGTATTTGTATTTCACATTATAGAATCTTAATTTATGGATGATTCTTTTTTGATTAATGCATATAGCATGTCTCCAATACGATGAGTGAATCGAGGGACACCCGCATTCATATCCTTCAAGGGTAAAAAGGTAATTTACTTGCAGTACCATTTGAGCAACAAGAAATGGCGTTCGGTTTTAGTGCAGTCACACTTACGTACTCTTTAAGAATATTTGTAGACATTTTGATATATATTTTCTTCTCCACACATTGTTTAAGAATGCTATGTATATTCGTCAAGAATATTATATAATATTTGTATTTTAGTAAAGAATGCTATGGTAGATTGTTTAACCGATTTTGAAGTGATTTTGCAGATTGGTTGAAATATTTAAGGGATTTTTGCCCTAGGAGAATGAAATTGGTCTGGCTACTTTTCAGGTAGTCTCACCTTGTGTCAATTATAACAAAGGTAACATTTTATAATCATGCATATTATGGTCTAGTATATATCTAGGCATATTAACTAATATATTAATTTTTTGCCTGTTTTTGTGAAAGAAAATGAGGAGGAAAAATGATTAGGAGTTTTGATACAACATAGACCGACTGAAGGGAAAAATAGGCAAGCATGGGTTCTTAATGGGGTTGTAAGTGTACCTATGTGTCGTTGTATGAGTATTTGTGTGTAAGTATGTGAGTGTATTTGTATTTCACATTATAGAATCTTAATTTATGGATGATTCTTTTTTGATTAATGCATATAGCATGTCTCCAATATGATGAGTGAATCGAGGGACACCCGCATTCATATCCTTCAAGGGTAAAAAGGTAATTTACTTGCAGTACCATTTGAGCAAGAAGAAATGGCGTTCGGTTTTAGTGCAGTCACACTTACGTATTATTTAAGAATATTTGTAGACATTCTGATATATTTTCTTCTCCACACATTGTTTAAGAATGCTATGTATATTCGTCAAGAATATTATATAATATTTGTATTTTAGTAAAGAATGCTATATAGCATAGAATGCTCTGTATGTTATTATTCTTTAAGAATTTCTTTTATTTTTTCAAGAATGTTAATATTATTCTTCAAGAATATCAGTTTGCACTTGTAATTCATGTCTAATTCTTCGAGAATGAAAATAGTAATAATGGAACTTGAATTTTATCCCTGAAAAGAGTTCAAATTCTTCGAGAATTTCATGTCTATTTCTTCGAAAATGGAAATAGTAATAATGGAACTTGAATTTTATCCCTTAAAAGAGTTCAAATTAATCTCCAGAAATCGACATCAAATGTGAATTTTAAAAAATCTTAATTTTAAATTATAAATTTTGATCTAAAAATTTCCCTGAAATTTTGGTATATATATCCTAAAATCCGAAATTTCCTTTTATATTTTGCAACAAAATATCCAATTTACCCATTTGATTTTATTTAACTGAAAATAATTATTTTTTTTCAATTAGTTATGATCATGCCATTATTATCTTAAGCATTCATTCTTTTCATCTGATGGCCTAAAATTGGTTACACGATCACACAATATTTGTGATCCACATTTGATCCTACATATATATACATATATATATATATATATATATATATATATATATTTAGTATATATATATATATATATATATATATATATATATATATATATATATATATATATATATATATATATATATATATATATATATATATATATATATATGTGGAATGTTGGGCGGCGAAGAGGAGGGAGGATATATAACAGGACCCTATGCAGAACATAAATAATGAACATTGATATATATATATATATATATATATATATATATATATATATATATATATATATATATATATATATATATATATATATATATATATATATATATATATATATATATACAAAATTACAGTTTTGGTCCCTAATTTATACCTTATTTTTCAAGTTGGGACAAACTATACGAAAATCATGGTTTTGGTCACTAAATTTGCAGATGGTTTCAAATCGGTCCCTGGGGCATATAAAAAACTGAAATACCATTTCTTTTATCTTTTTCATTTTTTTAATATATTATTTATTAAATCAATTTTAGAAAAAAAGAAAAATAAACTCCACCTCACCCCCACCCCACCTCCACCCTCTATGTCTCTCTCTTCCTAAACTTATCTTGCAATTTGCAAGTTATGTGAATGTCTTTGAAACAATCATGACATTCTAGTTCGAGCCTCCATCACCATCTTATAATCATATTCTTGGTTTTCTAGGAAAATGTTACTGGCCAACAATTGAAGATTTTACTTCATTTTCCTTGCCACAATCAGCAATCCACTCGAATGTAAATCTCGACGGGGCAGGGTGCTCTTCAAACCTAATTGATCGGAGATAATAATATGTGGAAACTAGCTATTGAGTGTCGAACCCCTTTCCGCCACCATATGTTTTAATTACTCTGATTAATGTTTTTCTTGGGGTTTAATCTTTCTTCTTCTCACTAATTGTTTATGTTCTTGTTACAAGTGTTAATTGTGTCAGGTTCGATTGATTTAATAAATAATATATTAAAAGAACAATGAAAAAGATAATAGAAAAGGTATTTTAGTCTTTTTATATGCTCCAAGCACCGATTTGAGACCATTTGCAAACTTTAGTGACCAAAACCGTGATTTTCGTATAGTTTGTCCCAACTTGAACATTAGGGACCAAAACTGTAATTTTGTCATATATGTATATATATATATATATATATATATATATATATATATATATATATATATATATATATATATATATATATATATATATATATATATATATATATATATATATATATATATATATATATGTATGTGTATATATATATATATATATATATATATATATATATATATATATATATATATATATAAGGTTAGGTTATATTAAGGACCACCATTATTGTGTGGTCGTAAAACCAAATCTGGACCGTAGGATTCGAAATATTAATGGTCTAGATTAGAATGGCATAATTGTAATTATCTATTATGTTATTAAATGGTTTTTTAAAAAACGGTTACAAAAGGGTAAAATAGACATTTTATTTTGAGGAAAAAAAGAAAAGTAACTGTTTTTTAGGATCAAATCAATTTAATAATAAATTTATTAACGAAATTATTAGTTTCATCTTCAAATTTTCGGATCTTCTAACAGAATCATCATGTTATTATTTCAAAAATTTGTCATTCTTGACTGAATCATATTTTTTCTTCAAAAAATCATTTACATAATTTCATATAGAAAAAACATCTTATGAACTATAATACATCAAAATGATAACATTCTTGCACTAAAATACATTAACAGAATAATATTCTTTGAACTAAAATACATCAAACAAATAGAATTCTAACAGAATAATATTACGAAATATCCATTCTGGCAGAATGACATCAAAAAATTATTATTTTTGGCAGAATGAATTACAAAATCATACAACATCATATTTATGTGAAAGTAAGTTAAACGTTCTATTAGAATGAATTAAAAATCATAATTACATATTCTGTTAGAATGAAGTACATAATCAAAGTTGTAATACATATGAATGTCTAGAATATTGTATTGTCCAACATCAGAATGACTAGAATATCATAATAGAAGCTAATATACAGAACATAATAGCTAGAATATTGTATTTGAATATTATAGCAGAAGCTAATATCAAATTCTATTAGAATGACTGCCTTCAAATCACACTCAAAATCTTCTTCTTTATCTCTTATATGTTCTAATCACACAAAATTACCCAGAATCTACAAGAATAACATTGATTGTCATGTGCGTGTTTCCAACTCCAAAATCTTCAAGAATATTGACAGAATACAATGTTATTCTGAATACAATTCTGACAGAATTCATTGCCATTCTGATAGAATACAGTGTTATTTGTTGAAAAAAATGTAGATTGTTGTCCCCCTTGAAAGAGTATGCTGTAACCACTCAATTCTTTTCTTGTATGTCAAACGAAACTATCAAGAACTCATGTGGTAATCAAATGTCACAGAAAATGCCGATAAGATGTGAAAGGTGGATTGATGGTTGCGGGATGAAGGAATTAGCGATAAGCAATGGTTAAACACAATTTGGTTGTTGTAACTGGTGATCAAGAGAATGGATTAAACCTGAGTTTCCCTAGTAGTATCAGATTGTGGTCGACGCATTGACGAGGAAGAAGGTAACCGATGGTGTATGCGATAGAAGTTAGAGTTGTAAGGCGGGATGATGGTTGTTAATCTGTCAGAATGATGATGGAGGTGGTGGTCGCCTGTACCGGTGACAGCGATTGGTGGTGGCCGGCGGTGACTTCCTGGTGGAGAACAAGATCGTGATTAGGGTTGGAATGAATGAGTCAATTACGGTTCTAATAAAGAGGAAGGAGTTATTTGCCATAATTGTAGGAATTTGTCACACCCCCAAACCACGATGGCGGAATCGTCTGAGGGCGGAACGGGACATAGCATCACAACCATTGCATACATTGAAAACATAAGTAGATAACAACCATCATACATTATAATTGGAAAGTTGCATTGTTCAAATGGTATTGTTTCAACCCAATTACAGTATGATAAAGAAATAAGTAAAAGAGACGTCTTCGCGTCCCATTCCAAAAGGTTAGTCGGACTTGACTAATTGTTACCTGAGAATACAAGTAATTTGAAAGAGTGTCAACATTACGTTGGTGAGTTCATAAGATGTTTGTATTGAGAAAATCCATAGTCCCTTTTTCCTTGTAAAGAGATAGTGTTTGAAACCAGAAAATCCAATATTTTCATATAAGTGAGTCGTAGTCTTAAAACCCAAAGACCGAAAATGTATACGTGTTTCTATACTTGAATATAGTATTACATAGTCTTATTTTTGTAGGAAACCATGTAAATACATGTTTATTCGTAGAATAATTGTAGATCTAATTCCGTGAAACCTTTACGTATGTAAAATCGTACTTTTATTTATATCTTGATAAAATGTAGTTTTAATTCCCATAAAACCCATAGGTATAAGTAAAACCATACTTATATTTGTAAGTTGTTAGAATGTAGTTTTAATACCATAAAACTCGTATGTATAAGTAAAACCGTACTTATATTTGTACCTTGATAGAATGTGATTTTAATCCCATAAAACCCGTATGTATAAGAAAAAACCATACTTATATTTTGTGTAGAGCAACATGTAGTTTTATATTTATATAAAACCATTTGAAGATGTTTTTCCCCAAACTAAGGATATTCGTTGTCGTTCATGTGAGTTATTATAACCTTGCTCTGACTAGTATGTAGGCCTGCCACGACGTTCTTCAGACGTCGCAATGTTAAGACATTTGTCACCTCAGACCTGCCGGTCTAGCTGTAGCTAGCAGCTTAGGTGCAGGATTGTCAGTCTCGTATAGATCTATACACAACTATCTCGCTCATGAATGATTAAGGTTATAATCCAGGACTTAATGCGTACATCTTTCAGTACTGTGAAGAAATGTCTCACATAACCACCCAACGTGATATTTTATCCTAGTTCTTATTGAAATGAAAACCCTTTTGTATTTGTAATTATCAAGATATACTCATGATAATTATAGTGTAAAGCCTTGCTTGTAAATGTAGTGAAAACTCCTTTGTATTCGTAATTATCAAAATCTCCATGATAATTATAGTATGTAAATAGACTGAAAACTCATTTACGTTTGTGATTATCAAATTGTCCATGATAATTATAGTATGTAAATATACTGAAAACTCCTTTACGTTTGTAATTATCAAATTGTCCATGATAATTATAGTATGTAATAATTATATATTTATATAATTATCTTTAGTATTTCTGTCGTATCTTTTTCGTTCGTTCCATAAATTATGCCCATTATAATTTATATAAATGTTTTCGTTGTGTTAACGTATTTAAGCCTAAAAGATGTCAATGAGTTGAAAAGTATAATTTCTTACATCTAAGGCACTAAATATTCTAATAAGATAGATTTAAAGTTTATCAACATGTCATGGCAAGAAATTTGTTTTAGTCATCTTACATGAGTGATGACAACATTTTTAAATCTTGTCTTTTTGTCAAAATGATGGTAATCTTTCCAAATGGTCATTTTTCATACACATTATTTCGAATATAGTCATTTTTGGTTTAAAATACCAACTTCCTTGTAAAAATATCATTTTCCAAGTTTATTATGACGTTATAAGTCTAAATAGTCGTTATTACGTCAAATTGACGTTCTTTTTATAAATTACTAGAAAAGCTGTATTTCTGGTCACAAAAACATACTATTCCTATAATAGTCTATTTTTAGTATACCGTTGTAATAATCATATTTTTACGAACAATAATGAAATAACTTATTTAGATGATTATAAATAACATCTTTTAAGATATTTCCCACAAAAATGGTGTAATAAATTGGCTATAACTATTTTGTTAGAAAGTAGTGTTTCCGGTTACAAAAACGTAGTTTTACTAGTTTTCGTTTTCATGACGTTTATATTAAAGATCTAGTATTTTTACACAATTTATTTATAGTTTTGTAACTTTTACACAAATATAATACCTCATAATGTTCATAATACATAGATCTAAACATATGTCATATCAAAAACGTTTTTATACAACTACTAGTTTTATAAACTTGTGTAAATCATTATTTATAGTATATAAACACATATAAACTTGTGTAAATCATCATTTTTAACATGTAAACTTGTATTCTCCCCCAAAAAGTTTAGAAAAGATGAAAATGAGGGGTATGAACTCACCCTTGATGTGTGCTTTACTTAAAAATAAGGTTGTTCTTGCGAGATTTACGGTAGAAGACAAGATCTAAGCTTCAGAGCTCGAATGACCCTTGGACAAAGCTATTATCCAACGGGTTTATGTAGTTGTTAGTGTGTGTGAATGAGATAAAAGTGGTGTAATAATGTTTAAAATCACTAGATGAGAGTATCTTACCAAAAAGAGGTGTTTTACACTTGAAATAGTGGAAGATGGTGGTGGAGATGGGTGGTTTATGGTGGTGGTGGGTTTGAGAGGTGGTGGTGGGTGGAGAGAGTTGAGAGAGAGATGGGAGAAGATGTTGGGTGTTGGTGTAAGTTCAAATGAGATGAAAAGTTGGTGTTTATGGGTTTTAAATTCATATTTTTTGATTTTATGTACAATATGGTTTAAATAAGGAGACATGCCTCTTAAAAGCAAGACATGGGTGTCCCATGATGGCTCATGGTCGGCCAAAGGGAGGGGGTGGGGGGTTGGTTTTATAAAAATGCCACTATTTTATATAAAAATAAGTAGTTTTTTATAAAATCGAAAAACGTTTTAGCGTAATTTCATGAGTTTTTTAAGAAATGATGTTCTAAATAAATATTATGTATAAAAACATTGCTAAACATTTATTTAGATAGAATCATAACTCGTTAGACGATGAAATACGCGTTTAAGCGCAGTATTCTTCCGATTACGCGATTTTCAGCATTTTACCGGAAAATGTATTTAGCTTTGAAATTAAATACTAGATAGTATTACGTTTCATAATATATGATTTGTTATTCCATATTTGATGTTTAAGGCACCACATTTTGTATTTTGAGTCCAAACCCTGTGTACATTTATCCGTTCACAGCGGTTTAATTGTTGTAACATTCACATACGAA
The DNA here is from genome assembly GCA_023525715.1 of Cichorium intybus. Taxonomy (NCBI): domain Eukaryota; kingdom Viridiplantae; phylum Streptophyta; class Magnoliopsida; order Asterales; family Asteraceae; genus Cichorium; species Cichorium intybus. The sequence goes on from CM042014.1 coordinate 95,892,821, forward strand.
CTCCGTTTTCAACGTTCTATATATCCACGGGTTCGTATTTACAAGTAGATCTTTTTATGAATATTATTATTCTCAAAATAATAATTATATGATTATCGAATTTTTACGCTACAGTAGTTTATTATCCGTATCTTCAGCGTTTACTCGATAATTGTTTTGAATTAGCATACGTAGTATTATAATATTTAATAATACATCGCAAAAGTTATGGAAAATAACTTTTCAACATATGGATTAACGTACGCTTCGTTTGACTATGGTTGACTTTCGTTGACCAAAATTTACAATTGTCACAGAATTAATACATTAATTATTGGTCAAATCTTCCATAATTGTAGGTTTAATTTTATATTTAATTAATTCATTTATAAATTAAATTACTAAAGTACCATTAGCTGATTCTGCGATATGATTGGTACTTACGACCACACAATAATTGTAGTTTATATTATATCCTAACTCTATATATATATATATATATATATATATATATATATATATATATATATATATATATATATATATATATATATATATATATATATATATATATATATATATATATATATATATATATAGACGGGTTCAATGCAGAACCAAATTAAATCACCTAACTGCAGAACCATGTTCATCAACGAACATAAATCCCAAAAACCACAAAACCACAATCGCTAAATCTCGCTTCTTTCTCATGTACTCAAAACCACAATCGCTAAAGTCATCGACATTCAGAAATCCGTTTCCATCCTCTATCGTCTCTTCTTTTTTTCCCTCACAGACATCGACTACCTAGCCCTAGCCTCGGCCTTCATCAGCCATTAACGAGTTGCAATGCTATCTCCGATCAAAATCAAGGTTGGAAGGAGATGATCATCGATTGCAGTGAATTAAATTGAATCCCAATTGAATTGGCAGGTTATCGATTGAAGAGAATTGAACTTTAGTCATTTGTTCGTTGTTTGTATATGAACCGGTTAACATATGTTCATCAATGAAGATTTGTTCATCAATGAACATATGTTAACAGATTCAGATGTTCTACATAGAACAAATGTTCATTGATGAACATATGTTAACATGTTTGTATACAAACAAATAACAAATCGATATGTGCGTCATTGTGACAACGAGGCTTCTAATTCTTCAATGTTGAATCTGGTGCAGAATATAATAAATGTTCATTGATGAACAAATGTTCATTGAGGAACAAATGTTCATTGATGAACAAATGTTCATTGATGAACATGTGTTAACAGATTCAGATTTTTTGTTGGTCAAAAGAGGACTTCCTCTGATTTCACCAAAAAAGGATGATGAAGGCATCAATGATAGAGGCTTTGGACGTTGATGCAGGCGGAAGATGCATATGTCATTGTTCAATGGTGGCCGGCCAGAGAGAGATCGAGTGTGGAGGTGTGCGTTCGGAAGAAGAGAAAAAAACATAATCGATAACCTAAATTTGAGATCGAGTAGAAATTGGGATCGAGTTTTAGCGGAAATCAGATTCCTAACAAAAATCGTAAATATCGTATAACAATTCGTAGAATGATGTCGGAGTCGATCAATTTAATTCACTGCAATCATCGGAGAAAGAAGCAAGATTTAGCGATTTGTGGTTTTTTGGGATTTATGTTCATTGATGAACATGGTTCTGCAGTTAGGTGATTTAATTTGGTTCTGCATTGAACCCACCCATATATATATATATATATATATATATATATATATATATATATATATATATATATATATATATATATATATATATATATATATATATATATATATATATATGGAATGTTGGGCGGCGAGTGATAGAAACAAAGGAGAAAGGCGCATGAAGAGGAGGGAGGATATATAACAGGACCTATGCTGAACATAAATAATGAACATTGATATATTACCTAAGAACTGTTGTTGAAGACGGAAGCATCAGGAATGAACATCACATATAAAAACCAAAATTTATTAGCTTGTATACCAAAAAAAAAGAATATCATAAACGAAAATTTCTCCGCTACATTAGCATCCAGTTCATCCCTCATCATTGGAAATTGTTACCTCTCACTTTTGGTGTAATTAATGATGCACAATGTTCACTCAATATGTATTTCTTTTAGCTTTCCGGGCACGATAAATGATCCACCAACGAGGTGGGTTTTACGGGGCCACCACATGGAAAGACAGTGTTCCCCATAAAGTAATAGATCAAAATGATCTTGAATTCTCAATCTTTTTAATATACTTAAATGAAATGAAACATGTATACAAACTCAGTAGAACAACAATATATGATCATAAATAAATATGTTTATTTTATCCGTCTATTGATATAATATTTAGAAATATTTATAATATAATAGTTATTAATTAACAATACTTATTGATATGATTATTCATTGATTGTTAATTACTTTAATAACTATCTATAATAGGGCTAATAACAAAAAAAACTATTGTAGTTTTGTCAAAATTCGGTTTAAACATTATATTTTTCTGTTCTTTAATACCACTCATACTTTCAAATAAAGATAATAATACCACTCATATTTTCAAAAAGATCAATTGCGACCACTATAACAAATAAACGACATAATTGTATACGACCAATGTGGAACACTCCTTATCCCCGTTGCATTCAAAATTTAATGGATTCACTTGGATATCCTATGTACTCACAACGTTGCCGAGAAGCTGCACATACAAAGACAAAATTCACATGTAGACAACTTTATGTATAATTTTCACTGCAATGAAGTTCCAATATTTGATTTAAATATCGATATAGAACTTTTCACATGATCTTTGTAACACCTCTTTTCTCAAACCATATTTAATATAAAAATACAGTTTCCAAACACATTTTACAACTTGTGACTATGAAACAGCCACTAAATTTTTTTTTGATTTATTTTACAAACTTAAACTCGAGGGGTATTACAGACTCAATACCAATAACCATAATTTAAACTTACATTGTATCAATCGGTCCCAACTTCAATCTTCACTCCGTTCACCTAAGTACATAGCATTTCAACAAAAAAACATAGTATACGTGAGACATAAAGTCTCGTGAGTAATATGGGTTTAGACCCAAAACATTTCTATTCAAACTTGAAATATCAAAAGTACATTGCTAAAAACTGATTTATTTCATAAATCTCAAAATAACTTTTTCTTCTTTACTTTCAAACTCTAAAAAGACTTTCTTTTATAAAACTACTTTCTTTCTCATTTTCTCGTGACCAACTGAAACTTATGAATTAAGTTAATTAATCCATTCAACTAGCTCCCCTCGCGGGACAGAACAGATCTGCCCACTCGGTTTGCTCATTCTGTCTCCCCTTCGTGACTTGGAACAAATTCAAGCACAAGGGTATGCTAAGCTAGACAACTACTTCGCGACGGGAGGTACCATCCCAGTAGTGTCTTCTGATCCCCCGATTATGTGGGTGATCCTAGTCCGGACAACTGGCTCATACTTCTTTAATTCTTACTTCATTTCATCTCAAATTGGTCAAGGTGGGACACAATTTGTAAACTATTCTTACTCAAACATTTTATAACTCTTTACCAAAAATACTTTCAAAACTGCTTCTGACATCTGAGTTCCTATAAGGAACTTCTTTCAAAATACTTTACAAATCATACTTTAAAAATCTACTTAAAACACTAAGCCCTTGTATAGAGCTTCATTCAAAACCATTTTCCAAAATTTAGTATTTATAAATATTGGAAATCATACTTTTCTGGAAATAATATTTTGCTATGTACTATAGAAATCCTCATAAAACTCACCTCGATGTAGCTACAGATTTCTAAGCTTCACGTACTCCTTTCCCCTTTCCGTGCTCAACAGTATTCGAAGCACCACCTATACAAGTAGTATATATATATAAATACATGCTACAACTAACTCTATGACTTAATAGTCTCATATAACATAACTACAGGCCATACAAATGTATAACCATTAATAAACTCATTTTATAGTTTTTCTCTGAAAGACGCGTATTTTGCTACAGTACCCCCGAGGGGTCGTATTTCAGTTCCGACATTTTTGCATGAAATCTTAGGCCATATTGGACTTGTGTTTCAAATTTGAGGTCAAATGGACAAGTCTAACCCCAATTTCCAAAAATCAAATTTCAGAATTTCCCTCAGTATGTTACACGGTCGTGTAACTTGCCTTGCAAAATTACACGGCCGTGTAACTTTGCAGGCTTCATTTATGTTACACGGTCGTGTAATATTTACTCTGTAAATTACACGGCCGTGTAATGTTTCTGGGTGGGTTTCGGGTCCGATTTTTGAGCTGCAGACCTCCATTTTGTCCCATTAAGTGCTTAATACTTAACTTAATCGTTTACTATCATTCCATGACTAAAACTTTTGCTTTACATCAAGTTTTAAGCCTTGGAATCACTGATTTCAGTTCCAATTCCTTAGAAACCCGTTTTTGATGATTTTTACCAAAAATCCAACTTTTTGAAATTAATCGGTTAGGAGTGTCTCAATACATCCTAAGTGATCATTTGGACTTAGAAAAACCATAAAAACTGGTCTTAATCTTGCAAACCCGTGAATTAGGGTTCTTAAGCTCAAATTTGCATTTCTTGATTTCTAACATATTTCTTAGTTAGAACATGCTTATTTTATAGTTTTGAGCTAGATGATCCCATTAAGACCATCGATTCTGAAAAATCAGAAGTTGATAATCCACTCCCGTTCAAGAATTTGAGTTCAAAGGCTAGATTATTACCTCTTGGAGCTTGGAATTACCAATTCCTCTTGTATTCCTTTGATTTCTTTGAAGGAATTCTTGAGCTTTCTTCTCTCCGCGTCCTTCTTGCTCACTCACGCTCTCTCTGGTTCTTTCTAGAGGACTCTACTGACTTCTGGGAATATGAGAGTTTAGCTCTCATTTTATAATTAAATGTATATAAAATAATTACACAATTAGTCCCTTAATTCCTTTCTTTTGTTCAAAATTAGTCCAAGAGCTCACATCTTTGCAAATCATGTTCCATTAAGTAACAATTTAACTCTTTAATGAAATTTCTTAACAAAATGGTCATTTTCATGTCAAATGACCAATTTACCCTTTTTGGTCAAAATTCACTATTCACGCGATAAAATTCCAAATTTCACATAACTTCTTATTTCTTACATTATTATTTCACAAATACATATTATTACACATAATAGTCGTACAATGTGACAAAAGACGATTTTACCCTTTTTGACTTTTTGCGGGTTCTTACAGTCACCCCTCCTTAAGCGGATTCCGTCCTCGGAATCTTTTCGTAATCTGTGAAATTCGGATATCTCCTCTTCATTTCTGCTAACGTCTCCCAAGTTAGGTTTGACCCTAAGGGATGCTTCCATTTGAAGAGTACAAGGTCAACCTCCTTGTTCCTTAGCTTTTTAGTCTGCATTTCCAGGATGGCTTCGGGTTCTTCAATCAGTTTGCTAGGAGTCTCCACCCTCAGATCGGTATACGGTATTACTAGCTCTTCTTTACCAAAGTACTTTTTCAAGTAGCATACATGAAAGGTATCATGTATTCCACTGAGTTCGGGTGGTAACTCTATCTTGAATGCCTGTAACCCAACTCTCTTCAGGATTCTAAAAGGTCCAATGTATCTTGGACTCAGCTTTCCTCTCTTGCCAAATCTGACCACTCCTTTCCATGGCGACACTTTTATCATCACCAAATCTCCTTCTTGCAAGTCATACGGTCTCTTCTTTAGATTCGAGTAACTCTTTTGCCAATCTTGTGCTGCTTTCATGTTGGCTTGAATTACTCCAATCTTCTCATTAGTTACTCTAACAATCTCTGGCCCTGTAAGCTTAGTCTCACCCGCTTCCAACCAGCATAAAGGAGTTCTACACTTTCTACCATATAATGCCTCAAAAGGTGGCATTTTAATGCTAGAATGGTAGCTGTTGTTGTATGCAAACTCCACTAATGGTAGGTGTTCATCCCAACTACCTCCAAATTCCATCACACATGATCGTAGCATATCTTCTAATGTCTGGATCGTTCGTTCACTCTGACCATCCGTTTGTGGATGATACGCTGTGCTTAGCTGAATTCTTGTCCCCATTTTATCTTGTAAAGCTCTCCAAAAGTTAGAGGTAAATCTGGGGTCTCTGTCTGACACGATAGACAACGGTGCACCATATCTTCTTAACACTTCATCAGAATACAACTGGGCTAACTGCTCAAATGGAGTAGTTTCTTTTATGGCTAGAAATAGTGCACTCTTGGTCAACCGGTCCACTATGACCCATATACTATCATGACCTCTTCTCGTTCTCGGTAACCCAACAACCAAATCCATAGTTACATCTTCCCACTTTCCGGCTGGAATATGTAATGACTGAGCATCTCCATGCGGGATCTGATGTTCTGCCTTGACTTGTGCACATATAACACACTTGGAGATGTACTTAGCTATCCTCTTCTTCATTCCAGGCCACCAATACTGTCTTTTTAAATCCTGATAAGTCTTGGTACTCCCGGGATGAATGGAATACTTTGACTTATGCGACTCTTCTAGAATTAGCTTTCTCAAACCCCCTGCTTTCGGTACCCATATGCGGTTTCTGAAGGTCTTCAAGCCTTGACTATTGGTTTCAAACTGCACATCTTTTCCTAATTTCTCGTCTTTCAAGTTTCCACTTTCTTCAACTTTCTGTTGAGCTGCTTTAATCTGTTCTACAATGCTGGACACCAATTCTATTCGCATGGATCTTGCCTTGATTCTTTTCTCAGGAACTTTTCTACTCAGTGCATCTGCTACTACATTCGCTTTACCCGGATGGTACACAATTTCGCAATCATAATCACTGATCAGCTTTAGCCATCTACTCTGTCTCATGTTCAACTCTTTTTGAGTGAACACATACTGTAAACTCTTGTGATCCGTGAACAACTTGCACTTTGTACCATACAAGTAATGTCTCCAAATCTTCAAGGCAAACACGATCGTTGCAAGCTCTAAATCGTGGGTGGTGTACTTTTTCTCTGGATCTTTCAACTGTCTGGAAGCGTATGCTATAACCTTCCCTCTTTGCATCAACACACAGCCAAGCCCCCGATGTGAGGCATCGCTGTACACTTCAAAGTCTTCCGTCCCATCTGGTAACGTAAGGACAGGCGCGTTACACAACTTCTCCTTTAAAGTAGCGAAAGCTCTTTCTTGTTCTTCTTGCCATCTAAACTGCTCTTCTTTTCGGGTTAATCGTGTAAGTGGCACTGCTATACGGGAGAAATCTTGAATAAATCTCCTGTAATACCCGGCAAGACCGAGAAAACTTCTAACTTCTGTTGGCGTTTTGGGAGGCTCCCATTTCATTACTGCTTCAACTTTTGCTGGATCAACTTTTATACCTTGGATAGAAACAACGTGTCCAAGGAACTGCACCTCTCTCATCCAAAACTCGCACTTGGAGAACTTTGCATATAGCTGTTCCCGCTTCAAAGTCTCAAGTACCAACCGCAAATTGCTCGCATGCTCTTCTTTATTCTTTGAGTAGATCAGAATGTCATCTATGAACACTATAACAAACCGGTCTAAGAATGGTTTACAGACCCGATTCATTAAATCCATAAAGATCGCTGGTGCATTCGTAAGACCAAATGGCATCACTAAAAACTCGTAATGCCCGTATCGTGTACGGAACGCCGTCTTCTCTACATCCCTTTCTTTTACTCTGACTTGATGATACCCAAATCTCAAATCAATTTTTGAGAAATAATCTGCCCCTTGCAACTGGTCGAACAAATCGTCTATTCTGGGCAACGGGTAACGATTCTTTATGGTAATCTTGTTCAATTCTCTGTAATCAATGCACATCCGCATTGATCCATCCTTCTTCTTCACAAACAGAACTGGAGCACCCCACGGAGAAGAACTAGGCCTGATGAAGCCTTTATCTAGTAATTCCTGCAACTGGGACATTAATTCCCTCATCTCTGTTGGTGCTAACCGGTACGGTGCTCGTGCTATTGGGGAAGCTCCTGGAACAAGATCTATTCTGAATTCAACCTGCCTTTCTGGTGGCAAGCCTGGCAATTCATCCGGGAAAACTTCTGGAAACTCTTTTACTACTTCTATGTCTTTGTACGTCTGTTTCACTTTGTCTTCAGTCATCACATAAGCCAGGAAAGATACACATCCTTTCCTGATACATCTTCGAGCTTTAGCTACACTGATGATACTTGGCACGTGCGTTCTTCTTTCCCCATATACGTACACCTTGGCTCCTAAGGTTTTAACAGACACCCTTTTTTGTCCACAAGCTATCTTCGCATCATTTGCACCAAGCCAATCCATTCCGATTATTACATCAAAGGACTTAATTCCAATAGGAAGGAGATTAAGTCGAAACTTCTTGCCGTTGATGTCGAGTTCACAATCTCGTTACATATGTTGAACTTCCACAAATTTCCCGTCCGCCACTTCTACTTCAAAAACTATATCTAAAAATTCTAATGGGACTTTTAATCTAGCTCCAAACCCATGGGACACAAATGAATATGTAGACTCGGAATCAAACAAGACATATGCAGGTGTCGAGTTGATTAGTAGAATACCTGAGACCACATCGTGAGTCTCCTTTGCTTCCTCCCTGGTGATCTGAAAAGCTCGAGTCTTCACCTTCTGGGGTTCGGTCTTCTTCTGGGCTGTTGACACCATAGTTTCTCCTCCCTTGTTTGGGCAGTTGAAACTGTAGTGTCCCATCTGATGGCATGAGAAACATTCCACTTCGCTGGCTTTCTTGGCTTTACAATCTTTCGCTTTGTGACCGAATCCGCCACAATTAAAGCAGGCATTTGATCCCGCTCGACATTCGCCACCATGTTCTTTTCCACATTTTTCGCACTTCTTTATACTTCCCTGTCGGCTCTGGCTTGTACTCATCTTCCCTTTCTTCTTTATGTTCCCACTGCTACTAACTGCCTTTCTTTTATCACTAAAACCAGGTCCTTCTTCCTTTCTTCTTTTCCCAATATCTTCTACAGTTCGGGCAGCAATGATCGCCCCATCTAACGTCTCGGCTTTCTTTACTTCTAGTTCATAATTCCATGGCAAACCCCGGACATAGCGGTTAATTCGGGACCGCTCACTGGGGTAAGACTCCCCCACAAAAGGTAACATGTCACAAAACTTCTTTGTATACTCGTCAACCGTCATTTCTCCTTTCTTTATCGTTAAGAAATCTTCATTCAACTTCTCCAAATTTCGCGTGGGACAGAATTTATCTTTGAGGCACGTGACAAACTCTGCCCATGACCAACCATATACCACATCCTTTCCCAAGCTTTCATATTTGGTGTTCCACCACACCAAAGCATCATCCTTCAGTTGCCGAGAAGCAAAAGTGACTTGGTCTTTTTCTGCACATTTGCTCGCTTGTATCACTTGTTCAATCTCTCGGACCCACCGCATCGTCACTTTGGGCTCGAAACTGCCATGATATTCGGGCGGTTTGCAAGCCATAAAGGACTTAAAAGAGCAGCCCTTTTCTTCCGTCTTGTTTCCTCCAGTAGTTGCTTCCTCAGTCGTCTTCTTGGAGACTTCTTGTGATGATTGGGCACTACGTTCACCCATTCTGCTATCGATTATGTTGTGTACATCTTGCCTCAGTTCAGTTCGTAGATTATTAATTAGGAACTGAATTGCCTCCATAGTGACAGGTTGTGGTGGTGGTGGGTTTGGCTCAGCCTCATCGTTTCGCAGAACATGTGGTTCACTTCCTCTTGAGGAAGTGTGACTGCCCTCACCCCTGTCAGCTTGTCTTCTGTCTCCCATTACTATATAGATGAACAAATTATCGGTTTAATATGCAATTCTATATAGTATTTCATAAGCGGTAGCATGTTATCTCCTTATGTTGACTGCACGATATAACAGTCCCACTCAATCTATGCCTTCTATATAACTAAGGCAACCTACTACTACTCTTGCTAGTTTAAGACTAGGATGGTATTCCAACCTAATTCGCTTAAACTATGGCTCTGATACCAAAACTATAACACCCCTTTTCTCAAACCATATTTAATATAAAAATACAGTTTCCAAACACATTTTACAACTTGTGACTATGAAACAGCCACTAATTTTTTTTTTGATTTATTTTACAAACTTAAACTCGAGGGGTATTACAGACTCAATACCAATAACCATAATTTAAACTTACATTGTATCAATCGGTCCCAACTTCAATCTTCACTCCGTTCACCTAAGTACATAGCATTTTAACAAAAAAACATAGTATACGTGAGACATAAAGTCTCGTGAGTAATATGGGTTTAGACCCAAAACATTTCTATTCAAACTTGAAATATCAAAAGTACATTGCTAAAAACTGATTTATTTCATAAATCTCAAAATAACTTTTTCTTCTTTACTTTCAAACTCTAAAAAGACTTTCTTTTATAAAACTACTTTCTTTCTCATTTTCTCGTGACCAACTGAAACTTATGAATTAAGTTAATTAATCCATTCAACTAGCTCCCCTCGCGGGACAGAACAGATCTGCCCACTCGGTTTGCTCATTCTGTCTCCCCTTCGTGACTTGGAACAAATTCAAGCACAAGGGTATGCTAAGCTAGACAACTACTTCGCGACGGGAGGTACCATCCCAGTAGTGTCTTCTGATCCCCCGATTATGTGGGTGATCCTAGTCCGGACAACTGGCTCATACTTCTTTAATTCTTACTTCATTTCATCTCAAATTGGTCAAGGTGGGACACAATTTGTAAACTATTCTTACTCAAACATTTTATAACTCTTTACCAAAAATACTTTCAAAACTGCTTCTGACATCTGAGTTCCTATAAGGAACTTCTTTCAAAATACTTTACAAATCATACTTTAAAAATCTACTTAAAACACTAAGCCCTTGTATAGAGCTTCATTCAAAACCATTTTCCAAAATTTAGTATTTATAAATATTAGAAATCATACTTTTCTGGAAATAATATTTTTGCTATGTACTATAGAAATCCTCATAAAACTCACCTCGATGTAGCTACAGATTTCTAAGCTTCACGTACTCCTTTCCCCTTTCCGTGCTCAACAGTATTCGAAGCACCACCTATACAAGTAGTATATATATAAATACATGCTACAACTAACTCTATGACTTAATAGTCTCATATAACATAACTACAGGCCATACAAATGTATAACCATTAATAAACTCATTTTATAGTTTTTCTCCGAAAGACGTTTATTTTGCTACAGTACCCCCGAGGGGTCGTATTTCAGTTCCGACATTTTTGCATGAAATCTTAGGCCATATTGGACTTGTGTTTCAAATTTGAGGTCAAACGGACAAGTCTAACCCCAATTTCCAAAAATCAAATTTCAGAATTTCCCTCAGTATGTTACACGGTCGTGTAACTTGCCTTGCAAAATTACATGGCCGTGTAACTTTGCAGGCTTCATTTATGTTACACGGTCGTGTAATATTTACTCTGTAAATTACACGGCCGTGTAATGTTTCTGGGTGGGTTTCGGGTCCGATTTTTGAGCTGCAGACCTCCATTTTGCCCCATTAAGTGCTTAATACTTAACTTAATCGTTTACTATCATTCCATGACTAAAACCTTTGCTTTACATCAAGTTTTAAGCCTTGGAATCACTGATTTCAGTTCCAATTCCTTAGAAACCCGTTTTAGATGATTTTTACCAAAAATCCAACTTTTTGAAATTAATCGCTTAGGAGTGTCTCAATACATCCTAAGTGATCATTTGGACTTAGAAAAACCATAAAAACTGGTCTTAATCTTGCAAACCCGTGAATTAGGGTTCTTAAGCTCAAATTTGCATTTCTTGATTTCTAACATATTTCTTAGTTAGAACATGCTTATTTGATAGTTTTGAGCTAGATGATCCCATTAAGACCATCGATTCTGAAAAATCAGAAGTTGATAATCCACTCCCGTTCAAGAATTTGAGTTCAAAGGCTAGATTATTACCTCTTGGAGCTTGGAATTACCAATTCCTCTTGTATTCCTTTGATTTCTTTGAAGGAATTCTTGAGCTTTCTTCTCTCCGCGTCCTTCTTGCTCACTCACGCTCTCTCTGGTTCTTTCTAGAGGACTCTACTGACTTCTGGGAATATGAGAGTTTAGCTCTCATTTTATAATTAAATGTATATAAAATAATTACACAATTAGTCCCTTAATTCCTTTCTTTTGTTCAAAATTAGTCCAAGAGCTCACATCTTTGCAAATCATGTTCCATTAAGTAACAATTTAACTCTTTAATGAAATTTCTTAACAAAATGGTCATTTTCATGTCAAATGACCAATTTACCCTTTTTGGTCAAAATTCACTATTCACGCGATAAAATTCCAAATTTCACATAACTTCTTATTTCTTACATTATTATTTCACAAATACATATTATTACACATAATAGTCGTACAATGTGACAAAAGACGATTTTACCCTTTTTGACTTTTTGCGGGTTCTTACAATCTTTTGATGAAAATAATCTTTAAAATTTATAAAATAAAACGATTAGTGATCATTATGGAATTCTTTGAAAGTATTATTGGTTTTTATGGAACAAAATCAAATATAGCGGTTAAATCAAAATTTTACCCAAAATAAAATGATTTTTAAGTTATTAACCGTTAATGATATGATATTTATTATTTATTTATTATATTTAATTGCGAGCATTTTAAAATGAGCCGTTAGTATTCATAAATCAGTTTTTCCAATTTTGCGTTGTTTTTAGTTTTTTTAAAGTAAATATTTGCAATCTAAAGTAAAATGATGTGTTTAAGTGCCTCTTAAATAATATGTCCCGGGGTCCAAAAAACGTGCCAATTTTGTATCCAACTTTCCCAACCGGAATACAAGAGCATTTGCAACATTTCAACAATAAAGCTTAATATATAGACTATCTATTGTGTGTTGTGGGTGTTGAGAAAGGGTGTGGGAAGGAACCTTTTCTTCCTTTTAAAATCGTTTTCACCGCATGAGGTATATATGTCATACACACAAACAATTTCTTTTTTTAGCAAATTCTTATTAAATTAAATATCTTTCTATTTAACAGATTTTAAATAAATATCGAATGACAATATATGAACCAATTTTAGTATCGCTATATTTAACTAAAGATTAACCAAATTCTTATTAAATTAAGTATATAATTTTTTGACTTTTAATAAATTTGAAATTGATAAACAATTGAAGAAATATATGGACATTTTAATTTAACTTAGTTTTGTTTGTTTTTTAAATTAATTATTTTTAATTTAAAATATGTGGAAAGTGAGGGTCACCATTTCAAAGTTAGTGTTTTAGTTTTTTTAAATGTAGTTTTAAGTTATTTTATGTTTAGTTTTATTTTTATTTTCAGTTTTAAGTTATTTGTATGTTTTTTAATTTTTAAAAATATTAGTATTAATAAAAAAATCTAATTTAATTTAATTTTATTTGCTTTTTAAATTAATTGGGTTTCATTATAAAAGTGAGGAGAAGTGATAATAGTAGTGTTGGATGACCATTTTCTATTGGGATGATAAGAGGAGTTAGGAACATAAGAGGAATGAGGAGACCACATTTCATAGCATTTATTGTAGGGGTAGCAATTCTCGACACGACCCGCGACCCGACACGAAAATAAACGGGTTTGGGTTGAGATTTTTAACCCGCCAACCCGTTTATTATATGGGTCGTGTTCGGGTCAGTAGTTGGGTTCGCGGGTTAACCCGTCAACCCGTATATATATATATATATATATATATATATATACATATATATTTTAATATTTTTTATTTTCAATAAAAATAAAAAATGAAGCTGAAAATGACCCGCTAACCCGCATATGACCCGCCAACCCGTTTATGACCCACCAACCCGTATATAACCCACCAACCCGAAACTGACCCGCCAACCTGCCAACCCATATAATTAAACGGGTTACACGGGTCGTGTCCGGGTTACCTGCCAACCCGCCAACCCGTGACCCGCCAACCCGAATATTTATATGGGTCGTGTTTGGGTTGGCCTTTCTAACCCGCCGACCCGCCAACCCGCGACCCTCCAACCCGAACCCGACCCAATTGCCACCCCTAATTTATTGACAAAGATGTATAAAAGGCTCTATTTCTTTTAAATGTATGTTTTAGAGTTCATAAAATCATTTTGCAAAAAAGTAGGTTTAGAAAAAATATGAACAAAATTGTTGAAAAAATAAAAGAAAATTTTTAAGTTTATAAAAAAAAAAGAATAGGAATCAAATTATTGAAAAAGTGGGTGTACCATATATAAAAGTAAAATTACTAAAAATAACTTTAGATATTTTTTAATGTTTGTAAAAAATAAAAATAGAATGAGAATCAAATTCAAATGGAAAATTTTCTTACATTATTTCAATTGACAAATATTTATCTAAATGGTTTAAACATGTTGGACCATTTCCAGTGAATTTATTTTGCATCATTATTTGTAACTTTTTAGTAGCAAATTCACCGTTCTTTTTTTAAATCTTATTATATTATCTTCTTTCTTAATCTTTATTATAAATTTAATTTTCATTCTATTTTAAGTTTTTATAAACTCAAAAAAAAATCCCCTACCTTTTTTTAGCAATTTTGCTTTTATATTCTTTATAAACCTACATTTTATAAATTGTTTTTTATGGATATCAGTACATATATTTAAAAGAAATACAAATTTTATAATATTTTTCATTGATAACATTGTTTTTTACAAAATTAGTTTTTTAAACTTTCATATGTTTTTGTTTCTATATGTGTTTTTAAATATTTTTCTATTTCTAAATACTGGTTTTTCTGTATGTGTTTTTCTCAAGATATTGTCATTTCTATATACTATTTTTGTCACAATTTAGTTTTCCAAAATATTACGTATCCATTTTTATACACATAGGATTGTAAAAATATGTAACTTTTTGTTTTTTTATATTTATATTTACAAACCAAAAATGCATTATTAAATATGATGTTGTTGTAAAATCTATCTATATATCTTATAAAAGAAACAATAATGATTGTACCATATTAATTTAAAAATCTCATGACTTTTTAATTTCTTTTTAACAATGATTATAAATCGGTTAATTAATGTTAAATAAGTACAAAAAAAATTCTACCTTTAAATAAAATTATATCTTACAAAATTAGTTAACAATAATAATTAAAATAATACATTGTTTTATAATAAACATATTAAGTGCTATTAAAACATTCTACATGAATAGTCTTTTTATAACTTTTTAGTAATAATTTTTATTTTAATAATAATAAGTGATCTTAAAATTAAGTACTAATAATAAGTAATAGTAAAGTAAATTTATAAATTACATGACGTTATATCTATCTATTATAATTAAAAGAAGCAGAAAAACTTACACCATATTAATTTGAAACTCACATGACTTGTCAACTTTTTTTTAATAATGATTATAAATTGGTTAAGTAATGTTAAATAAGTGCAAAAAATAAATATTTCTACCTATAACTAAAATTATAACTTTCAATATTATTTAACAAAAATAATTAATATAATAAGTGGTTTTATAATAAATATATTAAATGATATTAAAACTTTCTACATAAATGGTCTTTTATAACTTTTAAATAATAATAAGTGATCTTAAAACTAATTATAAATATACAAAATTACACAACATTACGTTCCAAACAATGGTCGAAATTTTAGATAATCACCATAATCGAATTTAAAAAAAATGAGTTAAATAAGTAAATTTTAAATTAATTAAGATAACACAAAATCGAGAATTACATTTGTTTTGTTAACTGCAAAATTGCGAGTCAAAGCCATTGATTGATATAATAGTAATACACACACACACACACACACACACACACACACACACACACACACACACACACACACACACACATACATACATACATACATACATACATACATACATACATACATACATACATACATACATACATATATATATATATATATATATATATATATATATATATATATATATATATATATATATATATATATATATATATATATATATATATATCAAAATATTTATATTTATATATTCATTTATTGTATTAATTTTTATTTAATAGTTAACGTAAATGATAATTTTCAATATTATATTTTTATATAAACTCTCTAATTTTAATCAGCAAAATATACGGGCATTTGTCTACTATGTAATATATGCATACATAAACGTGTGCTACATTCTCTCTAGTTGACCAAGAACACTTATTAATTGGACTGATTGTAAAATTACCTCCCTACCTTTGATAATTCTTCTATTCTTCTTGCTTATACATAAGTGGTCAACCGTCAACCTATCACCTCTCGTACCATCTTAGCAACTTTATAGAATTTATTTATTTCAAATTTTCTCTCTCTCTCTCTCTCTCTCTCTCTCTCTCTATATATATATATATATATATATATATATATATATATATATATATATATATATATATATATATATATATATATATATATATATATATATATATATATATATATATATATATATATATATATATATATATATATATATATATATATATATATATATATATATATATATATATATATATATACTTGCAACAATCCAATCAATCCCCAACTCCAGAAATCTATATTCATTAGGGTACATTGTCCCATAAACACAAAGTAACAGATTGATGGCTAGCCACCATGCAAAAGATACATTGCCACCAAAACATTCTTCACTATCGACAACCACACCTCATATGTTAGTTGTGGCGACGCCTTGTGCCGCTTGCAAGATCTTAAGAAGAAAATGTGCAGAAACATGCATCTTGGCACCTTACTTTCCTCCCGTTGAACCTCTCAAGTTCATTATGGCTCATCGTGTTTTTGGTGCAAGCAACATAATCAAGTTCTTACAGGTAAGGAATTTATACATATAACTTCCTACTAGTGCTCTGTAAGAAAATTTTTGGACTCACTCTTTATGGAATCATCATTTCTGTTCACTTTATTAACGTATGGTATCTTGAATGTCTTAATGTATGATTAAAGATATTCATTTAATCACACGTCTTGTCAAATACTATTTTTTAAAACGTACTTTATGTGGCATTTCGGTAAATCAAATTAATAAAATATGATTAAATAATTAAAATATCTTAATGTTCAGTATCTTATAACAATTATTGCAATGCCAAATATGAAATAAAAAAAAATTAGAAAAGGAAACATTCCTAACACTTAGCAACTCGATGCCGCTCTGGACTAAAACAAAGTAACAAACCATATATATAGTGTTGACATCACAATCTAACAATTAAAAATAACAAAAATATATTAAAAACCAATAACTAAAATGTCATATGAATAACACAAATAGTTGACAATGAGCTCCCTAATTTCAAAGGACATTTCTGAAAACGTCCGTTGCGAAAGGACATTTCTGTGGTGTGCTAATGAGCTCCCTAATTTGAAAGTCTTTAAAAGTTTAGTCTATTTAAAATCTAAATGTTTTTTCATACATTTCCATACTTCCACTTATTCACTAAGATGGTTCTGAAAGTTATAAAATTTTTGAAAAACTACGATTAGTCCGCTTCACTTGTCTTTTCTTTGTATTCGACCTTGTCCAATGTCTTATTTACCGAAAACACTTTATGACTTTTCAAAGGAAGCTCCAAGACATTAGTTGCATATATTTATATAAATAACTGTTTTATTTGAGTATAATTTTAAAATATTCCTAATAATAATTAAATGCTTAGCATATAGTTTATAGAGATACTTACAAAATGATCATAATGACTATATGATTATTTAGAATTAAAGTAGATTTCCCATTTTTTGGATTTACCGAAACTAACTACCGTATTCAAAAATTGCATTTCAAACTAAGCTGATTTTTTTTTTTTTTTTTTTTCTGTTTTTTGGAACAGCTTTACGTTATATCACAAGCACATTTGAGACAAAAGGTTAATCTTGCAATAAAAGTTTTGGACAAAAGAAAATATATTTCAGACAAAAACTATATTTCGGAAAACTAGTTATGTAGAAAAAAGTATTAGATTTCAAAGCTTTTTTTTCGAATTATGTACCAAATTGCTGAGTCTGAAATCTGAAATAGCCACATTTGGGACTTGATGGAAATTTTGCTAAATGTAAAAAACTTATGCCATTTTACATTATGTCAAAAAGTCTATGGGTTTGAGTTAGCGATGCTAAGAAGATTTACACTAATTTTCAGTCATCATGTCTCTCATTTTTGTGAACATCGCTTTTTATAAGTCAAAATTATAACACGTTGGGGGAACCATATTTGACATTACTAATATCTTAGAAATATTGGTAAAAGATTCCATGTGGGTTATTTTTGCGAATATCCGATTTTTATAAGTCAAAATTATAACACGTTGTGAACCATATTTAACGTTAATTACAAATGTCTTATATATATAATTGGTAAAAAACACAATGATTACAAGTCCATATTATCATATTCCTTACTTCGTTTCAATTATCCAGGAATTACCAGAATCTCGAAGAGCTGATGCAGTTAGTAGCATGGTTTACGAGGCCAATGCAAGAATCAGAGACCCTGTATACGGAAGTGCCGGTGCCATTTTTCAACTACAAAACCAAGTGAAGGAACTTCAAGCACAACTAGCCAAAGCTCAAGCCGAAGTAGTCAATATTCAGTGCCAACATGCAGCTTTGTTTTGTAATGAAACAAGCAACTCTCATCAGCCATCATTCCAATTTATAACTGGTTCTGATGAAATATTTGAAGGCAATAACCCTACTTTCGATATTGATCAAGAATCGTTATGGGACACTATTTGGTCTTAAATCCACTAATTTTGGATAACATCTGTTAACTCCTTAGTATAAACTATTGGGAAGAAGAGAGATTAGAATATTACGAGTCGAGATTGATCCTACGACACTTAACTTAGGAAAAATCGCGAGAGGAAACTAAGTTAATATGAAATATGCATACGTTTAAGATAATTATACTCAAATTAGTCGGAAAGATGGATAAAATTTGCCGAAAGTCATAAAGTAGATTGAATATTTCGTCATAGATATGTCGATGCAACTCTGGTAGTTAATGAGAATACAATATGTCGGGTCTAAACTAATGATCATTATTTATTGTATGTGATTGGCTGGTGTATTGTTTCGTTCATGCTTGTTGTGATTTTTGTGTATTTGCCTATTTGGTGAATTCAAATTGTATTTTTGTCTTATAATTGAAAGGCATTTTAAACATTTAATATTCCAACATTTCTTGATTAAATTATATCTCGATCAAATTATACGATAACAAAAAGTGTTGCATCATTTTGAATTGAATTCAATCTTTATGGCAGCCAAAATTTATTGATAACCATTGATGTTTGTTTGGATTCCCTTTACAAAGGGTTATTTGACTATGTTGTTTTCTTTTGCAAAAAGGCTACGGAGGCTAGTTAGTTATCCATACAAGTTAAAGTTTTATACCAAGCCCTTGGTGTTTATTTTAACCCATATACTGCTTTGTGTAGGATATAACAACGATTGGGAAAGTCATGATTAACAAAACCTGGGGGCATTCCATAAAAATTGTTTCCTCGAGTTCGTCATTTAAGAAAGCACATTTGATAGACATAAAAGTTTCTATGTAGCATAAGCAAGAAAAATAAGAATGGAATCGAGTCTAGCAATAGGAGCAAAGGTTTCTTCATAGTCAACTCCCTTCTGTTGACAATATCATTTGAAAACCAACCTAGCTTTATTTCTTACAACATTGTCTTCGGTATCAAGTTTTTTGTGATACACACACTTAAGTCCTACTTAGAAGCATTACCTGGTATTGAAATTAATTAATCTTCAAACCTTGTTTCTTTTAAATTCAACAAATTCATTCTTCATGGCTTCGACCCAATCTAGGTGATCAAAGGCATCATTTACATTATTTGGTTCAATTTTGGATATGAAAACATTAAACATGAAAATTTCAGAATTCTTATTTAATTCATTTTGTCTTTCATTGAGTTGTGCATGTGTGAGAACCCCTTCTTGAAGATTACCAATTACTTGAGCTTTCGGATAATCTCGTGTCTATTTTTCTAATGGAGGATATTCGGTATCATACTCTGGTAAAACTTCAGTGAAGACCTCTTTGGTATCAAAAGGATAACCTGAAACATATGGAATAATAACATTAGAAGTAGAAGGAGGATAGAATGGGAAGGTAAAGTGTTATCAGTTAAAATTGGCTCCCCTGGATTGGAGCATCAGGAGTTTGAGAAGTGTAAAGAGGATTAGAGGATCCCTGTTCCTTCTCCATGAGAGGATAATTTGAAAGCATCAGTTAGAATTGGCTCCCCCTTAAATGCCGACTCATCCAAAGGATCAACATGAAGCTCCCCTTCAATAGATGGAGTAGTGACATCTATAGTTGTCGTAGTGTCATATGGACCATCCAAAAGCTTTGTAGATTCCACAACACCATTTTCAAGTGCATTAATCTCCTTATCAGCAACACGAACATGATTGCCGAATAGAAGAAGAAAGTCAGTTGTGAATGTGAGCAAAGGCTGAGAGTCTCTTGGGGGTTTAGGAAAAATAGGGGTTAGTGAAAATTTTGTCTAGACTTCTTGATATAGTAATCATCAAATTTGAGATTAATTTTTTTTTCAAATTTCTATTCCTTTTATTCATAACATGATAATCTTTCAAATGAGAATAATAGCCAGAAAAATATCTCTCAACTTCATAAGGAAACATCTACAACCAAATATATGAAAGAATTTGACATTTGGTTTCCTTTGTTTGATATCTTCATATGGAGTTATGTGGAAAAGTTTTTGAATGTATGAGCGATTGTGTGTGAAACATGCAGTAGAGATTGCTTCGACCCGAAAGTACATTGGAAGATTTGCAAAGTTGAGCATGGCATGGGTAGCTTTGCATAAAAATCGATTCCTTCTTTCAACAACAGCGTTTCGTTATGTTGTGTATGGAGCTAAAAAGTTGTGAGTAATCCCTTTGTTGGTTAGAAAGGAATCAATAATTTGATTCGTGAACTTTGTATCATTATCCCTTCACATTTGATCTCACTCATCTTTTCAATTTGTTTAATAAAAGAAATTATATCTTTAGAAGTGCCATATTTCTTATGAAGAAAGATTATGCATGTGAATCGAGACAGGTGATCAACAATGACTGAAAAATACTTCATTCCTCCCAAAGATTCTATTGCTGATGGCTCATGTAAATCAATTTGTAAAAGTTCAAGAGGCTCAATTATCTTTGTGTCAATTATGTTAGGATAACCTTGATTTATTTTGTTTACCATGTTCACATGCTAAAAAGAGGGTATCATTGTTGAACTTAAGTGTTGGACCAAACCAGATCCATAGTAATTAGCTTATTGATACTTTTGAAATTGAAGTGGGAAAGCCTTCAATGCCATAAATAACTTAAGTCAGAAGATGTTTTTGATATGAGAAAAAGCGAAGGAGCACCTATAATTGGCTTCATGATTGTAACACCCGACTTATAATAACAAATACACCCAAAATTTTTCACTTTTTAAAACATACTTATCATTTCAAAGTATAATACAGGTGTATCGGTTACATATAAGAGGTACACAATTGATATCTGGGGATACAAAAGCATAACAAAATCTCCCCAAAGTCAGGCTGCTACGGTCCTCTCTATTACTATCGTCTGCTCCTAACTCTGAGCTGTATCTTTCCCCTTAGCGGGGTCTCTGGTACCTGCAAGGTTAGTATCCACATAATTGAGGTATACAAGCTCAGTGAATAATCGGCCATTTAGGCCATCACAACACATGTGGTCCCAACCACAAACACTAGGTAAGTGGCCCCACATAAAAGGTGGTCTCAACCATAAGTACCGGGTATGTAACCCCACGGATAGGTGGTCCCAATCACATATACCAGTTATGTGGCCCCACAAGAACAGTAACACTAAGCCACACAGGCTCCACAATCACATAACCCATAGAAAAAGCTGTTGGATTAGGTGTGTAAGCCATGACTTATAATTACTATTTACCTAACTAATAGTAGCATAGTCTATTTGAGTTGCCCTCATAGCTGGAGGTTTGGTAGAAAATTCAGTAGAGAGAAAGATTGATTTATTATGTGATTAATAAATCAATAGAGATTAAATAAATAGTTTATTAATATATTAAAGTGATAATATATTAATTAGAAACTATATTAATTAATTAGAAATTAATCTGGAATTAATTGGAATTAATTTGATGATTAATTTGATTAATTAAAGGTACAGGGGCTAAAACTGTAATTATTCAATAGTTGAGTAAGTAACAGTTTGAGTGAGTGTAGTAACCAGCGAAATCTATATATGGATATATAGATTTTGAAATTTATATATATATATATATATATATATATATATATATATATATATATATATATATATATATATATATATATATATATATATATATATATATATATATAAAAGATAATTATAGTTTGAATTAATACGATAAAGGTTTATCTTAATTTGAATTCAAAAAAGGTTTATCTCTAAGGTTTATCTGATTATCTTTTGTAACCTATAAATAGGGAGCCCTATAGCCTCATAAATCTCGCCATTCTCCTCCATATTCTCTCTAGAATTTCGTTCTCCCCTCTCCTGGCTTGGGTGTGACTGCATTTGAGGCAAGAGACTTTTGTTGCTTCGCTTCCAAGAAACGCTAAAATGTTAGTTTTTCTATTTTCTTTCTTTTAGTTTATTTCTTCTGGCCTTTAGGATTTTGTTATATGTTTAATTAAAAGAAAACTTAGATCCTCATAGGTTGCATGTGAACTTAGGTTATTTAGTTCATAGTTGTAGAAACCCTTCAGTGGTATCAGAGCTTTTTGGTTGTTTTCTTGTTAAACTGCTACAATTGTTTTCCTAAAAATTAGGGTTTAAAGCTTATAAACCCTAATGTGCCTAAATCGAAATTAGGGTTAGGGTTTTGAAAACCCTAGCCCCTCCCCTCTATGATTTTCGACAATTACAATAGGTTTTAGAAGGTTTTCTATTTTTGGTAAATTTAATTATTTAAATGGATAAACCTTAGACCCATTATTTGAAAAATCGAAAATTAGGGGGTTTAAGATAGGTTTAAATTAATTTGATTAATTTGTGATACCTATCTAAATTGAATTAATTTAATTAATTGGTAATTAAAAGATAATTCAAGGATTTAATTCAATTTAATTTAATTACTTTTAAATTGGTGAAAATTAAAAGATAAATCCTAAAATATTTTAAAAGGTTTAAAATATCAAAATTTTATTAATTTAATTAATTGTTTAATTAAAAGATAATTAAATCGATTTTAAAAGGTTTAATTTAATTTTAAATTTAATAGTTTAAATTCCAATAAATTAAAAGATAAACCAAAACATTTTAAAAGATTTAAAATTCATCTTATATATATTATAATTAAAAGTTAATATTATATGTAGAAGATTTAATGGTTAGTCAAATCAATAGTAGGCCTTATTCACGAAGCTGATCTATAAAATGGGTATAAGGAGACTGCCTATAAAATGGCGGTCTAATGGGTGTCCACTCTCACCCACCGCTCGCCTGATCAGTGGAGGGTCGTTAGTCGAACGAGTTTGATAGGACCGCCTAATCTCATTGAAAGTATAATGATATTATTCAAAGTACTAGAACAATTCAATAAAATCTCAAATCTAGTTACTTTAGGAAAAATGTGAATTTGGTGCTAACCCATGAAATTGCACATTGCACTTTATAAAACATTGGTGGAGCATGTGTGGTTTACCGGCACGCCAATTGGGGTTCATAAAGAATTACAATGGGTTTCTCGGGTGTTGTCATTATTGATGGAGCGTGTGTGGTTTACCGACACATCAATTAGAGATGACAACTCACCCCGAGAGTACCAAGCTGATTTTCATGGTTATTCACACCCGGTTTGTGATCCTCGGTATCCGAGTCACAAACAGTGGGGCACATCCGAGATTAAACATGCTATTGAACAGTTCAATAAATCTCAAAAGAAACTAGGAATTCCATTTTAATAAGATTATCTTTTCGCGGTGGAATTGGCTGAATCGTCATTCGCCTACCTTATAAAATTTACAATATTGATTACCGCATCCCTCTTCGAGATTGTAAATTGTTATTGTAGGATCCTAGCCTTATAATTATTATTGAGTTATTATAAGGATTATTATATACATCTAATTAAAATTATCTTCTTTTATAGATGTCTTCTGCTGATCAATCCGCCCCCACTCCAACTCCAATGTTACCTCTATCTTGTCATTGTGCTCCAAAGTGACGTTGGACGAAACTAACTACAATGACTGGATCCGTAACATCAAGATGGCTCTAAGGTTTGAACATAAAGAGTATGTTCTAGAAAACGAGCTTGTTGAAATTGACCCTGATACTGCTACTCCCGAAGAACTCGCCCAATACACAAAACATTCTGATGATGCAACGAAAGTGGCTTGCATATGATAGCGACTATGAACCCATAATTGCAGAGAATTTATGAAGACTACTGGCCCTACGAGACGCACAAAGAGCTCACGGAAAAGTTTTGCAAGCAGGAGCGCATCGAGAGGCGCGAGGTGGTCAAAGCCTTCACCAACGGGAAGCCAAGGGATGGAGAGTCCATCTACAACCACGTGCAGAGGATGCAAGGATACATGGAGAGGCTCAGAAAGCTTGAGATGCCAGTCCATGAGGATTTAGCTGTAGACATAGTGCTAAATTCTCTGCCAAGTTCTTATGACCAGTTCACACTGGCGTATCATTTGAACAACAATCAAGCCACCTTGGCTTAACTGCATCGCATGCTTCGTACTGCTGAGGACGGGATGAAGGGTAAAAGTGTACTCTCAGCTAACCAGCCCATCTTGGCTATTGGTGGAGGAAAGGGGAAGAAGAGAAAGGGCCCACCTAATCAGAATTGGAAGGAAAAGGTCCATGTTAGATTGTCCAGCAGTGGCTCGAGACCCAAGTCTTCTGGCATTCCTCACAATGCTAACCCCAAGGAAGCTGACTGCTTCTACTGCAAGGAAAAGGGTCATTCGAAGAGAAGCTGCCCGAGATACTTGCAAGACTTGAAAGATGGCAAAGTGAAGCCGTCTTCAGCAGGTATATACACTATCTCTAAAAACTCACCATCTTCCAGTTCTTGGGTCCTTGATACAGGTTGTGGTTTTCACATTTGTTCTGATTTGCAAGGCCTAAAAGAAACCAGGGAGGTGGAGCACGATAGATTGAACCTGATCATGGGAAATAGGAGATCGTCGCCTCTCACCAAGATTAGAATCTATAGTTTAGTGCTTAGTAGTGGTGTTTTTTAGAACTTTTAAATTGTTGCTGTTCGCCAAAAATGGCAAGAAACATTATTTCCTTTCATGCATTGTTTAGACAAGGTTTCCAGTTTTCTTTTGATAATATAAATGGTTCTATTTCTGTTTTTCAAAATGGTACTTCTATTTTTACTGCTTTACCTTGTGATGGTGTGTATGAAACGATACAATGTGTTGACAATTTAGGACATAGTGTAAATTATATTGATTCTTCTAGTGGTGTAGAAAAGGCGTGCTTGTGGCATTGTCGTCTTGGGCACATTAATAAGCAACGCATCGCCCAACTCCAAAAGGATGGAGTGTTGGAATCATTCGACTTAAAATCGGATGATGTATGCGAATTTTGTCTTTTGGGCAAGATGACTAAGTCACCATTCAAAGGGTCCTTTGAAAGAGGTGAAGGTCTGTTGGACATCATACACATAGATGTGTGTGGTCCTTTCAGATCAACCACAAAAGATGTCACACGGTTCTATGTGACCTTCACTGACGATTATAGTAGATATGGGTATATCTACTTAATCAAGCACAAGTCAGACACCTTTGAAAAGTTCAAGGAATTCAAAAATGAAGTTGAGAATCAATTGGGCAGGAAGATAAAGATGCTCAGATCCGACAGAGGTGGTGAGTATCTTAGCATCGAGTTCCTAGACTATCTAAAGGAGTGTGGAATAGTTTCACAGTTATCGCCTCCTCGGACACCACAGTTGAACGGTGTAGCCGAAAGACGTAACCGAACCCTATTAGATATGGTTCGTTCCATGATGAGTCGAGCTTCACTTCCAATCCACTTTTGGGGGTATGCCTTAGGGACTACCGCCCATATCCTCAATATTGTCCCAACTAAGAAGGTTGCTAAAACACCTCATGAGATGTGGACGGGGAAAGTTCCCTCATTAGCACATATCAAAGTCTGGGGTTGTGAGGCTTTCGTTAGACGAGAGACTCACGACAAACTCGCTGAGAGAAGCGAAAGGTGTATCTTCATTGGATACCCCAAACAGTCTTTTGGATACTTGTTCTACAGACCAAGCGAGGATGTGGTCTTTGTAGCTAGACGAGGAGTCTTTCGAGAGAGAGAACTCATATTCAAATAGGACAGTGGGAGTACCATTGATCTTGAAGAAATTCAAGAGACACCATATAATGCAACCTTAGGAGAAACTAGCAACCAACAAGAGGAAGAAGTTCCTGTTGGTCCGACTGATATATCCTTACCTCTTAGGCGTTCTAGTAGAGTTAGCATGCAACCCGAGTTTTATGGATTCCATATAACTACGGATGGGGACACGTTTGTCAGTGATAGGACACTGACAAATCTGGATGAGCCAGCTAACTACTGAGAAGAAGTGGCGGGCCCTGAGTCTGCCAAAATGGAAAGAGGCAATGGACAGCGAGATCAAGTCCATGTATGACAATCAAGTTTGGAACTTGGTTGACAATGTACCGGGTCGAAAGACAGTCAGGTGCAAGTGGATCTTCAAGAAGAAGACCGACATTGATGGAAAGGTACACACTTTCAAGGCAAGACTGGTTGCGAAGGGCTTTACTCAAACCCCAGGGATTGACTATGATGAGACCTTTTCACCAGTGGCCAAGATAAAGTCTACTAGGATTATGTTAGCCATAGCTGCATTTCATGATTATGAAATTTGGCAGATGGACGTCAAAACCGCTTTCCTTAATGGGAAGTTGACTAAGGATGTTTACATGAATCAGCCAGAGGGTTTTGAAGATGCAAAACATAACTGCATTTCATGATTATGAAATTTGGCAGATGGACGTCAAAACCGCTTTCCTTAATGGGAAGTTGACTGAGGATGTTTACATGAATCAGCCAGAGGGTTTTGTAGATGCAAAGTATCCTAATAAGGTGTGTAAGCTTGAGAAATCAATCTATGGATTGTAACAAGCTTCTCGTAGCTGGAATCTTTGTTTCCATGAGAAAGTCAAAGAGTTTGGTTTCTCTAGAAGCGAGGATGAGTCCTGCGTATATGTCAAGGCTAGTGGGAGTATAGTCACCTTTCTGGTGCTGTATGTTGATGACATACTGCTCATGGGAAACGACATTCCAACCTTGCAAGATGTCAAGTCTTGGCTTGGGAAGTGTTTCGCCATGAAAGATCTAGGAGAGGCTGCTTATATTCTCGGGATAAGAATATTGAGAGATAGGAAGAAGAGACTGATTGGACTCAGTCAGGGTACATACTTGGAAAAAGTACTGAAGAGGTTTAGTATGGAAAATTCCAAGAAGGGAGAGCTACCTATCCAATGTAATGCCAAATTGAGTAAGACTCAGAGTCCGAGTATAGACGAGGAGATAGCTGACATGAGTCGGGTACCTTACACTTCGGTTGTGGGGTCGATCATGTACGCTATGACATGTACTCGACCTGACGTGGCCTTTTCCTTGAGCATGGTCAGTCGGTACCAGGGAAACCCTGGAAGGGAACATTGGACAGCTGTCAAGAACATACTCAAGTATCTGTGAAGGACTAAGAACTTTGTTTTAATCCTTGGTGGCAGTGATACCTTGAGAGTTGACGGGTATACAGATGCCAGCTTTCAGACAGATAGAGACAATGGTCGGTCTCAGTCAGGCTGGGTTTTTCTTTTGAATGGGGAGCAGTGACTTGGAAAAGTTCCAAGCAAGAGACGGTGGCTGATTCTACTTGTGAATCAGAGTACATAGCAGCGAATGAAGCGGCAAAGGAAGCGGCTTGGCTGAAGAACTTTATCGGTGACCTTGGAGTAGTCCTGAGTATTCAGGAGCCCATGGAACTATTCTGCGATAACGAAGGAGCGGTTGCTTTGACGAAGGAACCGAGAGATCATGGAAAGTCTAGACACATCGAC
Organism: Cichorium intybus; assembly: GCA_023525715.1. Taxonomy (NCBI): domain Eukaryota; kingdom Viridiplantae; phylum Streptophyta; class Magnoliopsida; order Asterales; family Asteraceae; genus Cichorium; species Cichorium intybus. Next base: position 95,921,094 of record CM042014.1, read on the forward strand.
AGAAAGTACCACTACATAAGACGTAGAGTAGAAGAAGGTCACCTCTTTGTGAAGAGGGTATCATTAGAAGATAATCCTGCAGACCCCTTGACAAAGGCTCTGAGTAGGATTAAGCATAATCAGCATGCGCGGCGCATAGGATTAAGAGATGATATTAGTTTTTGTAATTAGATAGGATTTGAAACTTATTTAAATATAAATGTAATTGACTTTGGTGATTTAATAATATAGTTTTGTTGATGAGTATTTGATACTGCCTTTTGTCGATTTTTTATTATTGTGTTTCAAGTTTGCATGTTTACTTCCTGAGTAATTTCTTTAAAATTATTCAAATGTCCACAGTCGCTCATACTTTTAGGGAGTAACTATGAATGAAGATTGTCATGAATTGTTTTGTAGATTGTCTAAGGAGTTAGACATAGCAATATGATTGCTACAATATTCATGAGTACTTAGAAATAGGGATTTAAGTATTGGATAAACCCACGCTCAACAGATTGCTTCATGGATTACATCACGAGCAATGTTGAGACGATAATATCTTTTGATATTTAAGTAGAAACATATAAGTTATGTTTTACCAAGCGGTTGTTTATTGACAAAACGAAAATGCATCGGTAACACGATGTTATAAAACGTGTTGTTGTGAATGATTTGACTAGTAAAAGACATAAGTATATGAGTCAAAGCTTATTCGTCCCTTGACCATGTCGGGAAACAGATATCTGTACGCCTCTCGATGATTTTGAAGTTGACTGAAAGGGTTGGCCAACCAGGACTAAATTGATATGTTCAATTGGTAGTCTTAAAGTCATATGCAAATCAGAAATCGGGAAACAGAGAATCAGACCAGGATTGATTTTAATCCATGTCTTGAGTCTGAAAACATCTTGTTGGACGAAGGATCATCTGATCACTTATCTATGGACAGAACTGACTAGGTCAAAGTTCGTCAGCGGTTTCTAGGAAGCTACAGTTGCTAATTAATTAGAGGCTATATTGGTAATTATAGTCATAGACTTATCCAAGTGGGAGACTGTTGGATTAGGTGTCTAAGCCATGACTAATAATTAGTATTTACCTAATTAATAGTAGCATAGTCCATTTGGGTTGCCCTCATAACTGGAGGTTTGGTAGAAAATTCAGTAGAGAGAAAGATTGATTTATTATGTGATTAATAAATCAATAGAGATTAAATAAATAGTTTATTAATATATTAAAGTGATAATATATTAATTAGAAACTATATTAATTAATTAGAAATTAATCTGGAATTAATTGGAATTAATTTGATGATTAATTTGATTAATTAAAGGTGCAGGGGCTAAAATTGTAATTATTCAATAGTTGAGTAAGTAACAGTTTGAGCGAGTGTAGTAACCAGCGAAATCTATATATGAATATATAGATTTCGAAATTTATATATATATACATATATATATATATATATATATATATATATATATATATATATATATATATATATATATATATATATATATATATATATATATATATATATATATATATATATATATAAAACAGATAATTATAGTTTGAATTAATAAGATAAAGGTTTATTTTAATTTGAATTCAAAAAAGGTTTATCTCCAAGGTTTATCTGGTTATCTTTTGTAACCTATAAATAAGGAGCCCGATAGCCTCATAAATCTCGTCATTCTCCTCCATATTCTCTCTAGAATTTCGTTCTCCCCTCTCCTGACTTGGGTGTGACTACATTTGAGGCAAGAGACTTCTGTTGCTTCGCTTCCAAGAAACGCTAAAAGGTTAGTTTTTCTATTTTCTTTCTTTTAGTTTATTTCTTCTGGCCTTTAGGATTTTGTTATATGTTTAATTAGAAGAAGACATAGATCCTCTTAGGTTGCATGTGAACTTAGGTTATTTAGTTCATAGTTGCAGAAAACCCTTCAAAAGCATCTATTACTCACCTCAATATAAACCGGGTCGACTAGCTCCGTTGCTCGTACAACACAGTGTCGTCCCCACTCCTCGACAAAGATAGACCTACATTAGGTTTTCTACCACTATGTGAAGAATACATATGTCCTAGGTTAGAGGTAGAATCATGCTTCACACCTCTCTGGACAAACTATACTACACTCAATTTATGAATTAATGGCATTGGTTTCACTCCAAAACGATACTCTGATTATTTATGGCGATTTTTACAATAACAGTAAAATTACCTCAATTCTGCAGTTCTAATCGGAAGGCTATATCTCCACTTCCAGACCAAAAAATCAAAATTCCTCTGGTCATAAGATGAATAAAGACCTTCTAAAGCTTCGATCCAAATTTCACGATGATCCAACGGTTGAATCTCCAGGGATCAACCGATCTCTATAGCTAGTTCTTGAAAATTCGGGAATTCTCTCTAAAGGTTTGAGGGATGGAGGCTTAGCCGACTTTAGGAGGTAAAGAATAAGGATTTTGGGTTATTAAATGATATTTATAATTTTAAGTTTGATTCTTATACCCTATTAGTCCCTCAACATCCAAAATCGTCGCTAAAACCCCTGAAACTTTTCATGATACCAATTTTCGCTCTAATAATAATATGAATTTTTGAGTTTAAAAGTTTTGCCTCATAAATAAACTTAATATTCATCTAGGTCATTGACCAAGTCAACCTAGCCCATAGTTTGGTCATTTGGCAAAAATGGCCCTTTTCACCAAAATTCTTACAATTTGGTCCTTGTCCGAAAAAAGTACCGTACTAACACCACCTTATATTAAACATATCTCTTAGAAATATCTAGAGAGTAACAGATACATACCAAACCAAAATTGGTGTTACAAGTTCTCCCCCCCTTTAAAAGATTCCGTCCCCGAAATTAAAAAAACAACTGGGTGTACTTCGCCTTCATTTGCTCTTCGGCTTCCCAAGTCACATCAGAGCCCTTATGGTATCACCACTGTACTTTCACCATGCTAATGCTCTTATTACGCACCTGTCTAACCTTCCAGTCTAATATCTTTTCTGGCTGCTCCGGGTACCTCAATTTTTCATCTATCTCAATTCAGGTAAAGACACTTGTTGGGAATCATCAAACAGATTCTTCCTCAAATGCGACACATGGAAGACATCATGAATGCCTCTTAACTCATCGGGTAGCTCTAATCGGTATGCCACAACTCCAACCTTCTGTAATACACGGAAGGGACAAATGAAGCGCGGACTCAGCTTTCATTTCTTCCCAAAACGAATTAAACCCTTCCATGAGGAAACCTTAAGCATCACCATGTCGCTAACCTGAAACTCTATAGGTTTTACTCGACGATCGGCATATTGCTTTTGGCGGTTCTGAGCAACCTTCAAGTGTTCACAAATCTCTTTGATTTTCTCCTCGGTTTAGGCGACAATCTCGGGTCCGGCTAACGGCTTTTCTCCTAACTCTGTCCAACATGTCGGAGTACGGCGCGTTGCTCTGTATAATGCCTCGTATGACGCCATCTGAATGCTGGAGTTATAGGTATTATTATATGCAAATTCCACCAAAGGCAAGTGATCCTCCCAGCTCCCATAAAAATCTATAACACACGCACGAAGCATATCCTCCAATGTCTATATAGTCCTTTCGCTTTACCCATCAGTATGAGGATGATAGGTAGTACTCATCAAAACTTTCGACCCAAACTGCTATTGAAGGCTCTGCCAAAACCAAGAAATAAATCGACTATCTCAGTCGGATATAATGGAGGATGGTACCCCGTTTCTACGAACTACTTCATCAATATAGATCTTGGCTAACTTGCTAACTTGATAATTCTCACATATGGGTATGAACTGAGTGGATTTAGTCAATGGGTCCACTATTACCCATATTGTATCATGTCCTCGTGGTGTCCGGGGAAGTTTTGTCACAAAATCCATGGTAACCTCGTCCCACTTTTTCATTTGGGACAGGTAAGGGCTGGATCTCTCCATACGACTTTTGATGATTGGACTTCACTTGCAAACATGTCTGGCACGGTTCCACATATCTTTCTATGTCTAGCTTCATTCCCGACCACCAATACAACAGTTTCAGCGTCCAATACATTTTGGTACTACCCGGATATACAACATACCGGGAACAATGAGCATCCTCAATGAGTAACTTCAGTGCCTTACCCTGCTTTGGCACCCATACTCGACCTCTAAAGGTCTTTAGTCGCTAGGAATTCTCCTCGAGTTGGTTAATATATCTAACCATACGTTCACGTTTGACATGGTCTGCCTTCCTTGCTTCCTCCTGGGGTGCCTGAATCAGCTCAGGTAGCCGACTGACTACACTCATGCAAGCAGATACAACTCTAATAGGTCTCTCCTTTCGACTGAGAGCGTCTGCAACTACGTTCGCCTTTCCTGGATGGTACAAAATTTCGCAGTCATAGTCTTTAAGTAAGTCCATCCACCACTGTTACCTCATGTTCAGCTCTTTTTGATCGAACAAATACTTAAGACTTTTATGGTCCATATAGATCTTGAACTTTACACCGTATAGGTAATGTCTCCACAGCTTTAATGCTAACACCACGACAGCTAGTTCAAGATCGTGCACCGGGTATCTTTTCTCAGCTTCTTTCAACTGCATGGATGCGTATGCAATCATCCGACCTCTCTGCATTAGAAAGCATCCTAGGCCCACCCTGGAAGCATCATTGTAGACCGCAAAGTCTTCCCCACCTTGTGGTAATGCCAACACTAGGGCCTCACAAAGGGCCTGCTTCAGCTTCTGGAATGCAACTTGCTGTTCTTCAGTTCACCCAAACTTCTCACCCTTCTTAGTTAATTTAGTCAAAGGAGCTACAATAGTCGAGTAGTTCTCCACAAATCTCCTGTAATATCCGGCTAACCCAAGAAAGCTGCGTATCTCTGTTAGATTCCGCGGCCGCTCCCATTTCATTAGAACCTCGATCTTTGCAGGATCAATTTTAACACCCTCGCTGCTGATAACATGCCCCAAAAAATGAACCTCACGAAGCCAAAATTCGCACTTTGAGAACTTAGCATACAACTTCTCTCGGCGAAGTAACTCTAAAACTTGACGTAGATGCGTCTCGTGCTCTTCCTGGCTCCGGGAGTAGATCAGTATATCATCAATGAACACAATAACAGAGGTGTCAAGGAACGAACGACACACTCTGTTCATCAAGTCCATAAACGCTGTAGGGGCATTGGTTAGCCCAAACGGCATTACCAGGAACTCGTAATGTTTGTAACGGGTACGGAATGCAGTCTTCGGGATATCCGACTCTCGAATATTCAGCTAATGATATCCCGATCTCAGATCAATTTTTGAAAAATAGGATGCTTCCTAGAGTTGATCGAATAAATCATCGATCTTGGGCAGGGGATATTTATTCTTTATGGTGATCTTGTTCAGCTCTCTATAGTCTATACACATTCGCATACACTTGTCTTTCTTCCTCACGAATAAGATATGTGCTCCCCAAGGTGATGTGCTTGGTTGAATAAATCCCCAATCGAGTAATTCCTACAACTGCTTCCTCAACTCTTCCATCTCCGATGGTGCTAACCGATAAGGAGCACGGACAATCGGAGCTGCCCCTGGAACCAAATCTATGGTAAACTCGATCTGCCGATCCGGCGGTAGTCTCGGGAGCTCATCGGGTAAAACATCACCAACTGCGACATCTCCAACGGATAGCTTGCTGGGCTCTGCCGGAACCACATACGCCATGAAAAGTATTCCCCTTTTGCTAATACAACTACGTGTCTTAGCAAAGGAAATGACGGGCATCCTCTTACGTGGCCTCTCACTCTGAATTACCACTCGCGACCCGTCTGGTGCGAGAACCACGATACTTTTCCTTCTACAATCGACTTGAGCATCATTAGTTGCTAACCAGTCCATCCCCACAATTACTTCAAACTCCCTGGTGGTGATCAGCTTCAGATCAATAGGGAAAGTGGTGATGTTGATCTCAAGCTGACACCCTTGAATCTGCTCAGAGACATATACATATCTCCCACCTGCCACTGCCACCTCCAACTCCTCCTCCAACGGGGTTAATGGTAGAGAAATTTAGGGCATGAATGATGTGGATATGAAGGAGTCTGTGGCTTTGGGATCAAAGAACACATATGCAGGAATCGAATTCAATTTAAAAATACCTGTAACGACATCGGTCTTCTCCCGGGCCTCCTCGACTGTCATCTGGAATGCTTGGTAGGCTATTGGTCCGCTTCGGCCTTGTGTCTCCTTCCTCTCTCTACCCCGCTCCTCCCGCGACCTATCTCGGGACTCCCCCTGTCTTTAGCTGTGGACAATATGCACAGAGGTGGTCTTTAGCTCCACACTAGAAACATACTCTGTCTGTCTGTTTGCAATCTCGGGCATAGTGTCCTGGATTCTCACACTTAAAACAAGACAATGGTGGGGGACTAGTGGGGGAATCTCTCGTATGCTTCTTCCGGCATTTGTCACACCATCTGCCCTCCTCCTTCCGAGTCTGACCTCGCAACCCAGAACCTGACTGCTGGGACTTCTTCTGAGAAGTCCACAGGCGCTCCTCGGCCTTCCTCTTCACCTCTGTTGCCATTCTCTCATTTTCTTGGCGCTGCAGCTCCGGCTCACGCTCCACCGCCGGATTCACCACTTGCCGGAACGAGGTCAACTGAAGTGGCTGTACAATCTCTTGAATCCTGGTCTTCAATCCCCACACGTATTTATCTATCTTTCTATTTTCTGTATTAACCTGATTCTAACAAAATCATGCTTTCTCTAAAAAGGCCAAAGTATACTCTTGCACAGACCGGGATCCCTGCTCTAGATGTAAGAACTCATCCTCTAGCCTCTTCACCGCCACCTCAGAACAGTATTCCTCAGTAAACTTGGCTTTAAATTGCTCCCATGTCAACAATCGGGTCAGATCGAGACAAAAAGCTCTACTAAAAATCTGCCACCAATAATGGGCATTCCCAGTGAAAAGGTTGGTGGCAAACTCCACCTTATCAGCTTCTGCACACTTGCTGATTCGAAAGACTTTCTCTGTGTGCATTAACCACTCCATCGTCTGTACGAGATTATCAGCCCCTTCAAACTCCTTAGGATTGCAACTAAGGAAGGTCTTATATGTGCATTCAGTTTTCTCTCCTGACGTTCCCTCAACACCCTAACCTTTATCCACCACGCATACTCCACACTCGGCCTGTCCCTTGTCCTCGAGAGCTCTATCATGTACCTGCTTAGCACTAGTCTCCCTCTGTGTCCCAACCACAGTGGGTAATAGCTCCCGTACCACATCAGTAATGATAACTCGTAAATCCGGAGGGGTTCCCTGCTGCCTCTCCCGCCTCCCTATGCACCGAGCCCTGTGATCGTGTTTTGCCTCCTCTCGGGGATCCCTGCTTAGCACCTCCTCGGCTCTGACCACTCCTGGTGTTTGCCATCTTCAAAGTTCAAGAGAAAGATTAGTCGTATAATTAGATAATATACTTATATATACTATAAATATATTCTCCTCTTCCTATCTCGAATTCCACTATCTCTTAAGCTTCAAGTCTACGTATCTACCCTATAGAAACCTAGTTCACTTAAACCACGGCTCTGATACCAACTTGTAACACCCGACTTATAATAACAAATACACCCAAAATTTTTCACTTTTTAAAACATAATTATCATTTCAAAGTATAATACAGGTGTATCAAGTGATATCTAGGGATACAAAAGCATAAAAAATCTCCCCAAAGTCGGACTGCTACGGTCCTCTCTATCATTATCGTCTGCTCCTAACTCTGAGCTGTATCTTTCTCCTTAGCAGTGTCTCTGGTACCTCCAAGGTTAGTCTCCACATGGGTGAGCCACACAAGCTCAGTGAATAATCAATACGTATCTCATGATACAACATTATAAAGAAAGCACATAAATATGTAATCACACAACCACCACATCATACCACAGCCCATTGCCCTTCCACAACACTCCAATCAGTCATATTCGTCCCCTCCTCAACCCCTGCGGTTTCGAGTCATAAAGACTCACCATTCACCCCCTGAGTGTGTGATAGAACCCACTAGGTAAGTGGCCCCACAGAAAAAGTGGTCTCAACCACAAGTATCGGGTATGTAACCCCACGGATAGGTGGTCGCAATCACATATACCAGTTATGTGGCCCCACAAGAAAAGTAACACTAAGCCACACAGGCTCCACAATCACATAACACATAGGGAAAGTAGCGATTACTCACCTCGATATAAACCGGGTCGACTAGCTCCGTTGCTCGTACAACACAGTGTCGTCCCCACTCCTAGAAAAATATAGACCTACATTAGGTTTTCAACCACATTTATAAATCATATGTATATACCCTCTTGAAACCTAAACCGTGAACTTGGAGGAAATAACTTCAATATCAATTTTCAATATCAAAATTACCTCAATTCTACGATCTGTTTTACTCAATCTCAGAACATTTATTTATACAAATTTCAATTTAGCATAAAACTACTCCTTTTTAGGTTTCCAGGGACACCAATATCAATCCAAAACGAGTTTTCTACATTTTATAATGATTTTTGCAAGATTGCATATCAAATCTGCCCAAACTGGACCAGTATGTGAAGAATACGTATTTGACCTAGGTTAGAGGTAGAATCACGCTTCACACTGCTCTGGACAAAATATACTAGACTCAAATTATGAATTAATGGCATTGGTTTCACTCCATAACGATACTGTGATTATTTATGGCGATTTTTACAATAACAGCAAAATTACCTCAATTCTACAGTTCCAATCGGAAGGCGATATTTCCACTTCCAGACCAAAGAATCAAAATTCCTTTGGTCAAAAGCTGAATAAAGACCTCCTGAAGCTTCGATCCACATTTCACGATGATCCAACGGTTGAATCTCCGGGGATCAACCGATCTCTGTAGCTAGTTCTTGAAAATTCGGGATTTCTCTCCAAAGGTTTAAGGGATGAAGGCTTAGCCGACTTTAGGAGGTAAAGAATAAGGATTTTGGGTTATTAAATAATATTTATAGTTTTATGTTTGATTCTTATACCCTATTAGTCCCTGAACATCCAAAATCATCGCTAAAACCCCCGAAACTTGTCGTGATACCAATTTTCGCTCTAATAATAATATGAAGTTTTAAGTTTAAAAGTTTTGCCTCATAAATAAACTTAATATTCATCTAGGTCATTGACCAAGTCAACCTAGCCCATAGTTTGGTCATTTGGCAAAAATGGCCCTTTTTCACCAAAATTCTTACAATTTGGTCCTTATCCGAAAAAAGGAACGTACTAACACCACCTTATATTAAACATACTTCATAGAAATATCTAGAGAGTAACAGATACATACCAAACCAAAAGTGGTGTTACAAGTTCTCCCCCCCCCCCCCCCTTGAAAAGATTTCTTCCCCGGAATCAAACAAACAACTGGGGGTACTTCGCCGTCATTTCCTCTTCGGCTTCCCAAGTCACATCAGAGCCCTTATGGTATCACCACTGTACTTTCACCATGCTAATGCTCTTATTACGCAGCTGTCTAACCTTCCGGTCTAATATATTTTCTCGCTGCTCCGAAAACCTCAATTTTTCATCTATCTTAATTTCAGGTAAAGACACTCGTTGGGAATCATAAAACAGAGTCTTCTTCAAATCCAAGTATTTTTCACATCTTTTTGGTAAAAATGCTTCCTCTGGTGATTTTAAACCTTATTACACAACTTTTATTCCTTTTACACATACTATCATCTACGTAAAACCTTTGGGTAATAGCTTTGTCTAAGGGTTCTTCGAGATACAAAGCTTAGATCTTGGTTCCTACCGTAAATCCCGCAAGAACAACATTGTTTCTAGCTAAATCACGCGTCAAGGGTGAGTTCATATCCGTCATTTTCATCTTTTTCCAAGCTTTTAGGGGAGAATACAAGTTTACACACTAAAAACGACTATTTACCCAAGTTTTTAAAGAGTTTCTGTGTAAAAAGGTTTTTGACATGAAATATGGTTAGATCTAAGTATTATGAACACTCTGATGTAATATGCTTAAATAAAAGTTACAAATCTATAATCATATTGTGTGTAAAAATGCTAGATCTTTAAAATGAAAGTCACAAAAACAAAAACTAGTATAAACTACGTTTTTGTGACCGGAAATACGATTTTTCTAGCAAAAATGGTTATAACCAAGTTATTACACCACTTTTGTAGAAAATATCTTAAAAGATGTTGTTTATAACCATCTAAATAAGTTATTTCATATATGTTCGTAAGTATGTGCTTATTACGACGGAATACTAAAATATAAACTATTATAAGAATAGTTTATGGACATAAAGGTTATTATGACATTTTGAACAAGACTTTCTTAACAAATATACAAAGGCTTTCTTAACAATATACGTAAACAACTTGATATACATACATTTTTGTGAGATGGGTCTTCACAGTGCTTACTAAGTACATACTAAAAGTCCTTAAATTTTTAACCAGAGTCTTGGTAAGAGAGCGTGATATTTGTGTATAAATCTATACGGGATTGACAACACCGCACCTGAGCTATTATCTACAGCTAGACCGGCAGGTCTGAGGTGACAAATGTCTAACAGTCCGACGCCTGAAGAACGTCGAAGCAGGCATACATGGTATCAGTATGGTTATAGGGCGTCTCGCATGGGAAACTCAACTATATAAATTGTTTACGTGGAATTATACATTTAACAAGTTCTATACTACAAACTACGTTACACATTTTAGTCTTTGGGGTTCTAAGACTTGAACACTTTTAGATGAAAATATTGGATTTTCTTCGGTTTTAATACTACCGCTTACAATAGTTTTACACTATGATAAAAACTACGTTATACATTTTTAGTCTTTGGATTTTTAAGACTTGAATACATTTATAAGAAAATATTGGATTTTTTGGGTTCAAATACTATCTTTCACAAGGAAAAATGGTACATACTAGTTTTATGGAAATTAAAACCACATTTATTCAAGATATAAATATAAGTATGGTTTTACTTTGACTAGGGTTTGACCGACATATAACTAAGTGTGAGCATAATGAGCAACAAAGTAAAAACTCGAGAACCCTACAACACTTAGTAACCACGTCAACACTTAACATACATACTTTGATAGTATTAGTTATTATTAAGAGCCACTATTGACAATCCTAAGTCGACACTAATATCAATATTATCTCGATACCTCTTTATCGTCTACGTACTTGAGTTACGACTAAGAAAACGACTCTAATGCCGACAAGGGCGACAATAAGAGCTTCACGTTTAGGGACAATTGAGTCACCATGAGTAGTCACGACTTGAAAACCATTGGTGAGTATTCCTGATATGACTCACGAGGAGACACAGAAGTTTAACCCATAGTTAACCGATACGTGGACTTTCCTTTTGCGCTACGATTTTAGCCTTAGGATCGTTTCCATCTTTAGCCTATGACTTAAGCTAGGATATCTCTTGATTCTAAACTCCCCTTTTGGGAATGCTTACCAACCATCTTTACTTCGTATATCGTAATTCAAGGCACAAACGATTCCCCCTTATGTCAAAAGTTCATAGGTTTTAGTTCAAGGCTCTCAGAATGACAAGTGATATCCTCAAGTGTACCATCATCTTACACTTTCCAAATTACTCACATGTTTCTAGAACAATCATCGACCCTACACTATTCATTTCCAGTTCAACTTCGCACTTCTTCAACACATGGAAATTTCTTATAACTTTGTGTTATCCTTCAACCCATACCGTTTCATACATTCGTTTGAGTGCTTCTAGCATTATTGACATTCTTATTGTTATCTAAGATAAGATCCCCTTACGCCACACGTCAAACCTATAGCTTAACCACTGACTCTATAAAAGGTACGGAACTGTATTCACACCATGAAAGGTTGTGCAAACAATTTGTCATGTCCTCTATCTTGAGGAGAGAAAAGTTTTAAATGTTATGATTCTATATCCTCCAAATGATTTTTTTCCTAGAATCACTAAATTGAGAATCTACTCATTCTCAATGATCAATACTTTTATGCCTCCCTTCAAAGTAGCATTCTACCATTACAATTCCAACTAAGTTCCTAACTCCTTAACTCATTTTTCCGACTCCTTGCAAATTTGAAATTGGCTTGACTTAAACAGTTGGATAATTCATCAAAATAGAAATCAAAATAGTTCTATTAACGAACTTCTTCATTCTCTTACTACCTCGTTTAGTTACCACGCGAGCGTCTTCATTCACCTGGAGTTGTAACGCACTTTGATAACAGTGAAGTTACTTATCGTTCTAAACCGTTCTAACATCACCTAGATCATGTGGTTTAATTTATCATGAACTTTCACCGCCCCTGTTAGAGACAATGACTCCGTAAACATATTCTTCCAATATTGTTCTATTGTGGTGAGAGTACTCGCAACAGAAATTATGGCTCCAAAAATCCTCAATCATTTCATAACTTGTTTTGTAGACGATAGTTGAACAGTCTTTGCACTTGAGGCATATCAAAACTTAGCCGCCTATCCTTAGTACGTACCTTTAGGAAATTTATCGAAACAGTATTCTGGGAATCTCCCAAAACGCATCAAATGCCATTTTCACGACACTGGTGCCTACAAAGACATGACCTACTATGACTGCAAACAGAAGGGACATACAGCCCGTTTCTGTAAGATTCCGGCACTGGGAAACCAATCAAGCGTCTCGCGCTTGTTTTAGGTATGTTGAAACCAAGCACTTCAAGAGAGACTGCCCAAAAACAAAGGGTCCAGACAGAGGCGATAAAGGAAGGATTATGGCCTTGGGAAGTCGAGAAACAATTTGGGATCCTACCGTGGTGACCATTGGCATGGGTTAGTTAGACCCCCACTACGCCGATATCATGTGCCATGAAAAAGCGATACGACTCAACTTACCGAATAACGAAACCCTCATTGTGTACGGTGATAAACCAGGCAAAAACCCCCGAATCATCCTGTGGATGGGTACCATTAAAGTTGTATACATTAGGAAACTGAATAGTCTGAGAATGCTTGAGTTAGCCTTATTGCATATTCCTTGTTTGGTTGTTGCCTTAGGGTAGGATCTCTCATTCGGATGCCTATTTATTTCTACACTGTATATGGCTGTACATTTACGAGACGACTCGTCAGCATCGAAGGAAAATTCTGTCATAGTGTAATAGTAGGGCGGGATTCCCATGCCTTTTTTTAGCCATGCCATGGATACGAAGAAGGAAGTGAAGGAAATCACACACATACCAGATGTCCGTGACTTTCCTGATGTGTTTCCAGAAGATCTTCCGGGGATACCCCAACACGACAGCTCGAGTTCATAATCGACTTGATCCTGGAGCGGCCGCCTAGCAAAGTCTCCATACAGACTGGCCCTAGCATAGATGCAGGAGATTCCTAGTTAACTACACAAACTACTAGAAAAGGGATCCATTAGACCGAGCTTCTCGTCTTGGGGAGCACCGGTTTTATATATGAAAAAGAAGGATGGATCCTTTAGAATGTGTATTGACTATAGAGAACTGAACAAGTTGACTATCAAGAACAGATACACACTTCCCAGAATCGATGACCTGTTCGACCAGTTACAAGGATCCAACTACTTTTCAAAGATTGATTTGAAAGTTGGGTACCATCAACTTAGAGTTCAGGAGGAGGACGTTCCAAAAACATCATTTAGGACTCGGTATCGCCACTACGAAATTGGTCATGATACCTCTTGGGTTGACCAATGCTCTGGTGATGTTTCATAGACTGAGTCCAGACACCAAAGTTCAATGGCTTCAGGGAAATAGTCCTGGAAGAGGCTCGCAAGACAAGGTATACCGGTGGTCAAACATGAAAGCAGAGATTGCTACTTATGTAGGCAAGTGTTTGACTTGTGCCAAGGTCACAGTAGAATATTAAAAGCCCTTGGGTTTACTACAACAACCAAAAATACCCGAGTAGAAGTGGGAGTGGATAACCATGGACTTCGTAACTAAGTTACCAAAGACAACTGTTGGACTAGACACCATATGGGTAATTGTCGATAGGTCAACCAAGTCTGCACACTTCCTACCAATAAAAGAGATAGACAAAATGGAGAAACTAACAAGGACATACATCGAAGAGATTGTACGATTTCATGGTGCGCCAATATCCATTATCTCAGATAGAGATAGTCGATTTACATCACATTTTTGGCAATCATTGCAAAAAGCATTGGGTACCAGGCTCGACATAAGTACAACTTACCATCCACAAACCGACGGGAAAAGCGAGAGAACAATCTAAACGCTGGAAGACATGTTGAGAGCTGGTGTGATAGACTTCGGTAAGTCGTGGGACACCCACTTGCCGCTCGTCGAGTTTTCATACAACAATAGTTATCATACGAGCATCAAAGTTGCTCCGTTCGAACCTCTATACAGACACAGTGCAGATCCCCTCTATGCTAGGCCAAGGTGTGTGACACCCAATTAGCCAGAGGACAAGTACCTAACAGCATTCTCACCGGTCCCGAGATCATACGAGAGACGACAAAGAAAATCGTTCAGATCTGTGAACGATTGAAAGCATCTTGTGACCGACAAAAGAATTACTCGGATAAATGAAGCAAGCCCCTACAATTCCAGGTTGGTGACCGTGCTCTGTTGAAGATCTCACCCTGGAAGGGAATGATACACTTGAGAAGCGTGGAAAACTGAACCCCATATACATTGGGCCATTCGAGATCCTTTCTAGGATTCGCCCGGTAGCCTACAAGACTCCAACTACCACAGGAACTCAACAATTTACACCCCACTGTCCACATGTCAAACCTAAAGACGTGTCTGTCCGATGAGACTCTCGTCATTCTGCTTGACGAATTTGAAATAAACAAAAATCTCCACTTCGTTGAAGAACCTGTGGAGATCATGAATAAGGAAGTCAATAGGACAAAACAAAGCCGCATACCAAGAGTAAAGGTCCGCTGGAGCGCCAAGTGTGGACCTAGATCTACTTGGGAACGTGAGGACAAAATGAAACCGAAATACCCACATATCTTCCCAAACTCTTGAGGATCTACTCAAGTGCTAAATTTCGAGACGAAATTCCTTCTAACGGGTAGATGATGTGACGATTGTCAATTTGGTCAACAAAAGTCAACCATAGTCAAATAAAGCGTACGTTAATCCATATGTTGAAAAGTAATTTTCCAGAACTTTTACGATGTATTATTAGATAATATAATATTACGTACGCTGATTCAAATCAATTATCGGGTAAACGTTGAAAACACGTATAATAAACTAGTGTAGCATAAAAATTTGATAATCATACAATTATTATTTTGAGAATAATAATATTCATTAAACGATGTATTCGTGAATACAAACCTGTGGATATATAGAACGTCGAAAACAGAGTTCGTATGTGAAAGTTACAACAATTAAACCAGTATGAACGGATAAATATACACATGGTTTGGACACAAAATACAAAACGTGGTGCCTTAAACATGAAATATGGAATATCAAATCATATATTATGAAAAGTAATACAATCTAATATTTAATTCCAAAGCCAAATACAATTTTCGGTAAAATGCTGAAAATTGCGTAATCGGAAGAATAATGCGCTTAAACGCGTATTTCATCGTTTAACGAGCTACGACTCAATCTAAATAAATGTTTAACAATGTTTTTAAATATAACATTTATTTAGAACTTCATTTATTCAAAAACTCATAAAATTTTACTAACACGTCTTACGATTTTATAAAATCACATGTTTATATAAGTGAATTGTCATTTCTTTATAAAATTAACCCACCCTACCCCCCTCCCCCCAACCCTCCCATCAACTGATTGCTCTCTTCTTTCCCCATGAAATCACAATTTACAAGGCTATGGGATTAGAAAGCCTATAAGATAAAAGTCAAACCCTACAATCTAACATTTAAATTACATAAAAGATGAGAATTTTCATTTAAGCAAATCACCAACTCTTTTTCTCCCATCTCTCTCTCACTCTTGGCTCACACACTCTCTCCCCAACACCTCTCAAACACCCACCACCACCACATACCACCGCCGGCCACCCATCTCCACCACCACCATCCACCATTTCCAAGTATTTTTCACATCTCTTTGGTAAGAATGCTTCCTCTAGTGATTTTAAACCTTATTACACAATTTTTATTCCTTTTACACACACTAACATCTACCTAAAACCTTTGTTTATTAGCTTTGTCCAAGGGTTTTTTGAGCTACAAAGCTTAGATCTTGGTTCCTACCGTAAATCCCACAAGAACAACCTTGTTTCTAGCTAAAGCACGCGTCAAGGGTGAGTTCATACCCCTCATTTTCATCTTTTTCCAAGCTTTTAGGAGGAGAATACAAGTTTACACACTAAAAATGACTATTTACACAAGTTTTTAACGAGTTTTTGTGTAAAAATGTTTTTGACATGAAATATGGTTAGATCTAAGTATTATGAACACTATGATGTAATATGTTTAAATAAAAGTTACTAATCTATAATCATATTGTGTGTAAAAATGCTAGATCTTTAAAAGGAAAGCCACAAAAACGAAAACTAGTATAAACTAGGTTTTTGTGAGCGCAAAAACGATTTTTCTAACAAAAATGGTTATAACCAAGTTATTACACAATTTTTGTGGAAAATATCTTAAAAGATGTTGTTTATAACCATCTAAATAAGTTATTTCACATATGTTCGTAAATATGTGCTTATTACAACGGAATACTAAAATATAAAATATTATAAGAATAGTTTATAGACACAAAGGTTATTATCACATTTTGGACAAGACAATAATTATATAAAAATATATAATTATTATACATTACTATTTTATCATGGGAAAAATAATAAAGATGAAAACAAGGGTTTTCTTAACAAATATACGTAAACGAGTTGATATACATACATTTTTTTGAGACGGGTCTTTGACAACGCCTAGTAATATCACATATTTTAGTCGTTGTTGAGCCCTATTCTTAATGAAATTATATCATATACATCATGGTATTCTCACTTTTCGTGCCAATACTTGTTTGGAAAGAAATATTGAAAGCAGGGACCAAAAGCGTGCAATTTGGAAGAAGTTTAAAGATCAAGGCAAAATCAGAAAAAACGTACGCGCGCCGCGGAAATCACCAATGCGCGACGCGGATATGAGGCGGTGTAGAGAATTCAAATGCCGATAAAACAGGAATAGATCACTACGCACGACGCGGGATCCATAAATGCGCGGCGCGGTCTCGAGATTTTTGCAACTATAAATAGAGGTTTCTAGGTCGAAAATACTAGCGAAGACCTGGTGTGAAATCGACCCCCAAGGCTCTTTGACTCCGAGATTTAGCTTCAGCAACCATTTATTGGTATTTTCATGTTTTTATAATTTATTTTCATTTAGTTTAATAGTTAGTGATAGTGGCTAGTGTCCTTGGGAGTGACAACCATTGACATTGAGCATTTTAGTTTCTGTTTTCCAGTGATTGTTACTGTTTTAGAACCTTGGAATCTGTTTTGGTTAATAATAATCATTTAATTTATGTTAATTGTTGGTTTTTCGGTATTTATGCTTATTATTGGATTGTGAATGCTTGTTTTGTGTTTTGATGCTTGAATGATCTTGATTGGACTGATTTCCCTTGCTGATTTCAGTGACCAATTAGGGTTAGCTTTTTGGTTTGAACTTAGCCAGTGACTGTTCATTTGGACTTTAGTTATTGGTTTAGTTTCTGCTTTGTTTGTGTTTGTTGTTTGATTGCCTTTGCTTGCTTCTGAATTGGAGATGTACTTCTGATTTCAGTGAGTAACAAGGTTGGTTGGTAGTCTAGCTTAGTCTATGCTTGTTTGGAATTGTGTTAGTTTAGGTTTTCTGGAAGTAGTTGTCAAAGGTTTAGGAACTAGGTCCTAT
Organism: Cichorium intybus; assembly: GCA_023525715.1. Lineage (NCBI taxonomy): Eukaryota > Viridiplantae > Streptophyta > Magnoliopsida > Asterales > Asteraceae > Cichorium > Cichorium intybus. The sequence continues at coordinate 95,939,028 of CM042014.1, forward strand.
GACTGTAGCGTGACTATACAGTTGGTAATCTGTCACCTGTCTTAACCACGTAACTCCTGCGGATCGACCCTGACTTCCACTATGCTAAGTGAGAGTGAGGTTTATTTTCTTATTTTTGACCGCATGACGACCGCTGCGATGTCAAATTTTGGCGCCGTTGCCGGGGAGTTGTGAGCTTAAGATTAGGTGATTTGTAGGAACTTTAGTTTCTAAAATTTTTGTGAGTTTCATTTGGTTAGTATTTTGCTTTTTGATTTTGCGGGCGTGTTGCACTAGTGCATGCGTACCCGCAGGGGTGAGCAAGTATCCCCTTTGCGTTTTGACCCTGAGATTGAGCGAACCGCGCGTAAAATCTGTACAGGTAGGCGTTCCAATATCATGAGTTTTAGTAATGTCAGTAGTAGTATAGAGCATGTTGCCCAGGAACCCTCGGGTGAGGCAACGGGGATGTCATTTATTCCCCCGGTTTCGGAGTTTCATTTCGAGAGCACGAGTGCTTCTGGTGGTGCAGTTTCAGCCCTTGCACCTATACCATCATGTACTCCGCCATCGATTCCACCATTTCAACCTTTATCCCAAACACAATCCCCAAATCCATTTACATCTGCCATGTCCTGGGGAGCGCCGACCAGTGATAGCACCCCAGTATCTAGACAGCAGACACCCATTTCACAACTAGTACTTTTTAAACCACAAACCACATTCCAACCTACACAACCACAACAATACCAACAACAACCTCCTCAACAACAATATCATTATCAAGAGGCTGAGGAGAGATATGATGAAGAAGATGAAGGATGGGTTCCACCAGCACCACAGCAACCATGGGACCGAGGTCGGGGACCTCCAAGAAGAGCACCGCAGCATCAACCACCACAAGGTCAGCAGGGATATAATGATCATCACTTTTACGGTATCCTGCTCAACCCTTGTATTTTACATAACCGAGAGGGCAATCGGTTGCATCACATTTCCAGCCACGGGAATATGATGACTCGTCGCCTATTTGCATTCCTGAGGATATAGAATCTCAAGTAGAAATTAGGCCCCAGCTGATAGGAATATTAACGCAATTTAGAGGTTATAAGACTGATGATCCATACAATCATTTATATGAGTTCATAGCTATCGCAAATGCTAACACTCGTAGACACACCAATAGGGATACTTTTAGGTTAAGATTATTTCCTTTCACATTAAATGATAAGGCCAAATATTAGTTCACATCTCTTCCGTCTAATAGTATCACTAGTTGGGACCAACTTAAGGCAAAGTTTCTACAAGAATTCTATCCAGTTAGTAAAACCATAGAAGTTAGACGCGTAATTCAAAACTTTCAGCAGAAGCCCGGAGAGGCTTTTCACGAAGCATGGGATCAGTTAAAGGAGTTACTGCGTTCATGTCCGCATCACGAGGTCCCCAAATGGCAGTTAGTGAAATTGTTCTTTGAAGGAGTAAATGAGACGCATCAAGCAATGATAAATGCCTCATCAAGTGGGAGATTTATGTGGCAAGAGCCAGAGGATGCTTGGAAGTTCTTAGAGCAGTTAAGCTTAGGATCTAAGGTCAGTGAATCCATGAAGGACAATACAGTCTACGTAGCCAACATTGAAGCAGAAAATAAGTGGAAGACAGAAATGCAGAAGGAGCTCAGTACTGTGACTAAGAAGTTTAATCAAATGCTCGTGAGGTTTCAGCAAGAGAAGGGAGCATATGTATTGCATGGGCAAGTTATATGTAATACATGTGGTGAAATAGGACATAATCACAATGAATGCTTGATGACTCATGAGGAAATTACTCAAGTGCATAGGTATGGTCAATTCCATAATGCACCACGACCATTCCGAAACAATCAGCAGCGAGAGGTGAGACAACCACCAGTGAGACAGCAGCAGATGCAACCTATGCCTCCAGTAGGAAGTATGAACATTGGCATGCAGGAAACTTTTGGAATGTTAGTTAAGCTTCAGGAAGTGGAAGATGCCAATTCAAAAGCAATTTTGAGGCTAGGAGAGTTGATCATTAAGATGGAGGAAGATAGAGCACAAGAGAAGGCACAACCAATGAAAGTGCAAGTGAATGAGGTGATCACGCTTAGGAGCAGGAAGAAAGTGGATAACAAGGTTACAGCTCCACCAGCAGAAGAGGATAGTGATGTAGAAATAATTTTTGATGTGAAAGAAGAGCTGGAAAAGGAAGAGAAGATGGGGAAGTGACAACGCCTAGTGATATCAAGTATTTTAGGCGTTGTTGAGCCTTGTTCTTGATAAAATTATATCAAATATGTCTGGGTATTCTCAGTTTTCGTGCCAGGACTTGTTTGGAGAAAAAGAATAGAAATAGGGACTAAAAGCGTGCAAACGGAAGAAGTTTGGAAAAGAATGAAAAATCAAGGAAACTCGTACGCGTGCCGCGGGAATTAACCATGCGCGACGCTGGATTAAGGCGGTGGAACACATTTAAATACCGAAGAAACGGGAAAAGATTAGTACGCGCGCCGCGGATTCTTCATTTGCAGGCGCGGCTGCGGGAAAATTGCAACTATAAATAGAGGCATTTCCGGCTGAAAACCCTAGCAAAGACCAGGTGTAAAATCGACCTTGAAGCTCTTTGACTCCAAGATTTCGTTTCAGCAAGCTCTCAATTGGTATTTTCATGTTTTGGATTTTATTTGTAATTAATTAGTTTGGATTAAGCTTTAGTTTGTGTCTTTGGGAGTGACAACCATTGATATTAAGCTTTGGCTTCTGTTCTAGTCTCATTTTATTACTGTTTTGATGTTTGGATTCAGAATTGGTGAATGAAAATCATTTGGTTATGATTAATGTTGGTATTTCGGTGTTTTTATGCTTGTGTTTGGTTTTGAATGTTTGAATGGTGTTTGGATATTATTTTGACCTTGTTGGGACTGTTTTCCTTTGCTGAAATCAATAGCTAATTAGGTTAGTTTTTAGGCGTTAAACCTTTGCTAGTAACTGTTCAGTAGAACTTTAGTTAGTGGCTAGTTTATGCTTTGCTTGGTTTTGCTTAGTTTGGATGCCTTTGATTGCTTCTGATTCAGAGATGTACTTCTGATTTCAGAAAGTAACTAGGTTTATTTGAACTTAGCTTAGCTTGGCTTGAGTTTGTTTGATCATTGTTAGTGATTAGGAAGGTAGAAACTAGATCCTCCGACTGTAGCGTGACACTACTAGTTGGTAATCTTTCACTTAGTCTAACCACGAAGCTCCTGCGGATCGACCCTGACTACCACTGTGCTAGTGTGTGTTAGGTTTTTCTTTATTTTTGACCGCACGACGACCTAGGCGTGTCAGGAAGGTGGAACAAGCGAAGCAGAAGAAACAAACAAGTACATGGGAGAAGGGGGAAACGAGTGGGACAGTTCCTTTCCCCACGGCTTTGGAAAAGCCAGAGAAAAGATCATATGGGAAGAAAGGACCGCAAGAGGAAGATATGTGGGAACTGTTTAGTCAAATCAAGGTTAACATTCCATTAGTTAAACTTATCAAGGAAGTCCCTGCTTATGCAAAGTTTCTCAAGGATATGTGCATTCACAAAAAGCATATCTTATCCCATTTGCCTAAAATGATTAGTTTGTCTGAGAACGTAAGTTCTATTTTAATGGATGCATTGCCTCCCAAGATGAAGGATCCTGGGGTTCCTCTCATCTCCGTCAATTTAGGCAATGTACATATTAAGAAGGCTTTGTTAGATTTAGGTGCGAGTGTGAACATATTACCTGGACAGTTGTTTGATAAGCACGAGTTTGGCACCATGAGATCTACCGACGTAATTCTGCAGCTGGCTGATAAGTCTACAAAGATCCCCAGGGGTATGCTAGTTGATGTCATCATCAAGGTAGGAGAATTTTATTACCCAGCTGACTTTCTAGTTTTGGACACTCGTCAGGCTACCAATGGAGAACAACCCACAATCATCTTAGGGTGACCTTTCTTGGCCACGACCAATGCAAATATCGATTGTCGCAAGGGAGAAATGGGAATATCCTTTGGGCATCAACAGACCAAGATCAATATTTTCAATGCCAATGCCAAGGGAAGTATCATGGAAGATGAGAAGTGTTATCAGGTGGATATCATAGATGAACTAGTGCAGCAGTACACTCCTGAGGTACTACAACCAGAGACGATGGAAACTCAAGAAGAAGAGAGTGCTGAATATGACAAACAGCAAAAAGAAGTAGAAGGAGAGAAGGGATTGAAGTCTGAAGAATGCGCTCACATAGAGAAGTTACTGGCGGAGATTTCAAAGACGTTGAAACCCTCCTTGCAAGAACCACCGAACCTAGAATTAAAGCCACTACCAGAACACCTAAAGTATGCCTTTCTAGGGGACAAGGATACTTTGCCAGTAATTTTAGCAGCAGACTTGACAGAGGAACAAGAGAAGGAATTGCTCAAGGTATTGTCCAAGCACAAGGAGGCTATTGGTTGGACAATCGCAGACTTAAAAGGAATTAGTCCAACCACGTGCATGCATCGAATCATCACAGAAGAAGGAGCTAAACCTGCCAGGGATATGCAGAGGAGATTGAATCCCAATCTGAAGGAAGTTGTAAAAAAGGAAGTTCTAAAATGGTTGGATGCAGGAATCATATATCCGATCTCTGATAGTGAATGGGTCAGTCCAACACAGACAGTGCCAAAGAAATCTTCTAATAACTGTTGTGGATACGAAGGATGGCGATAAGGTATCGACAAGACCCGTAACTGGATGGAGAGTATGCATCGATTACCGAAAACTCAATACTGCCACTTCCAAAGACCATTTTCTGTTGCCATTCATCGACTAGATCGTGGAAAAGCTAGCGGGATAGAAATATTATTGGTTTTTGGATGGGTATTCTGGGTACAATCAGATTGCAATTCACCCAGAGGATCAGGAAAAGACAACATTCACTTGTCCTTATGGTACTTTTGCATTTCGCAAAATGCCATTCGGGTTGTGTAATGCGCCTGCTAGATTTCAACGATGCATGATGGCAATCTTTTCTGATATGATTGGTGATGCATTAGAAATTTTTATGGACGACTTCTCAATCTTTGGACCGACCTTCGAAACCTGCTTGGATCAATTGGAAAAAGTGTTGGAAAGATGTGTAGAATCGAATTTGGTGCTCTCCTGGGAGAAAAGCCACTTCATGGTCAAAGAAGGGATAGTGTTAGGGCACGTAGTCTTTGAGAAAGGGTTCGAAGTCGATCGTGCTAACGTCAAGGTTATATCCACGTTGCCACCCCCGACATCCGTGAAAGGGGTTAGATCTTTTCTAGGTCATGCTGGTTTTTACCGTAGATTTATTAAGGATTTTAGTACCATCTCCAAACCTCTTTGTGGCCTTTTGTTGAAAGACGCACCATTTATTTTTGATGAAGAATGTGTAAAAGCATTCAACATTTTAAAAAATAAATTGGTCGAGGCCCCCATTCTGAAGCCTCCTGATTAGACTCAACCGTTCGAAATAATGTGTGATTCTAGTGACTATGCTGCTGGTGCAGTATTAGGTCAAAAGGTTGATCGGAAACCTGTAGTTATTTGCTATGCGAGTAAAACTTTTTCTGAAGCTCAACTAAATTATACAACTACTGAAAAAGATTTACTTGCCGTGGTATTTGCATTAGACAAGTTTCGATCATACATTTAGGGATCCAACGTGGTAGTTTACACCGATCATAGCGCTGTTTGACACCTGCTGGCAAAGAAGGAGTCTAAACCCAGATTGATTAGATGGATACTTCTGTTGCAAGAGTTCGATGTGGAAATTAAAGAAAAGAAGGGAGCAGAGAAAGTAGTGGCAGATCATCTTTCTTGACTGCCAGCTGAAGGATTGGAAGCAAGGATTAAGGATTCATTCCCAGATGAGCAGCTGTTGGAGCTTACTGGAGCCCCATGGTACGCGAATTACATGAATTTTCTGGCCACAGGAGCAATACCAAAACATTGGACTAAACAAAGGCAAAAGAAGTTCCGCATATATGCAAAGAGATTTATTTGGGACGACCCTGGCCTTTTCAAGGTAGGAGAGGATCAAATAATTCGGCGATGTGTGCCTGATAGTGAAATTGGTGAGGTATTGGAGCACTGCAATGCGTCAGCATGTGGAGGGCATTTCAGTGGTAAAAAGACAGGGTATAAGGTTCGCGAAGCTGGACTATATTGGCCAACCATCTTCAGAGATACACATAAAACTGCTAAGGAATGCCTCAACTGCCAACAACTGGGAAACATATCGAAAAGGGATCAAATGCCTTTAAACCCAATTTTGGTAGTGGACATTTTCGATGTCTACGGAATTGACTTTATGGGCCCATTTCCCACGTCACATGGTTAGGTTTACATTCTGGTAGCAGTGGATTATGTGTCTAAATGGATCTAGGCAGAGGCAACCCGCACGAATGGCCACCATGTGGTGTGTAAATTCGTCAAGAAAAACATTTTCACCAGGCATGGAGTTCCACGAGTGATCATAAGTGACGGAGGGTCTCATTTCAAGAATTTTAAATTTGGAAGGCTGCTAAAGCACTACGGGGTGAATTATCGGATTGCAACACCTTATCATCCTCAAGCGAGCAGCCAAGTGGAAGTGTCCAATAGGCAGATAAAAGAAATTCTTCAAAAGACTGTCAAAACCGACAGGAAAGATTGGTCACTAAGGTTAGATGATGCGTTCTGGGCATATCGAACTGCTTATAAGACACCGATTGGAACCACTCCATATCGATTGATCTACGGAAAAGGCTGTCACTTGCCTGTGGAACTCGCCAACCGAACCTTATGGGCAATCAAGCAAGTGAACACGGATTACACTGAAGCTGGAAAAGAACGGAAACTACAGTTGTCCGAGTTGCAGGAGCTATGAGACGAAGGATACGAGAATGCAGCTACATACAAGTCGAAAATGAAGCGGTATCATGACGCTAAGCTCAGGCTGAAAACTTTTGAAGTTGGACAAAAAGTGTGGCTATACAACTCGCGGTTGAAGATGTTTCTCGGGAAACTGAGGAGAAAGTGGAATGGTCCTTACGAAGTGCTTAGTGTCACAGATTATGGTGCAATAGAGATTCGAGATTTCAAAGGCGGGCAACCATTCAAAGTCAATGGACACAGGGTCAAACCCTATGTCATTGCGGGCACATTTCAGAAATTGGAAGTAGAGACGGTGGAATTTGTGACAGATAACCCTGTGTATACGTCATAAGTCAGGTAAGTGCATGTCCGGCTGAAGACGTTAAACTTAGCGCTTGTCGGGAGGCAACCCGATTATCATGTGTATATTTGCATTGCTCAATAAGTAATTCATCACATCCAATCGATTACGGTAAGAAAAGAGAAAGTGTGGGGTCATTCTGGTAATTTTGCAATACCGCGACACGGGATCTTAGGATCCGCACCGCGCGTATCGAGTTTTCACGATTATAATTAAAATCAGATTTTTATACGCTACGCGGATAGAAGCTTCCCGTGCCGCGGTCTTATCTTAATTTGAATTTAGAGATAATCACCAAAAACAGAGTTTGAACTCCATTCCAAAATCTCTACACCTGTATATAATCCAAACTGATTAATTCGTTGCATTCTTTACCGTGAAAAATCTTTAGTGCAATCAGTTCACCTGCAGCGTCGTATTCTTCTCAGCAGAATCAAGTAAGTATACTCTTTCTTCTCCTTTCTTTTGAAGTCTTGAACTATGCCAAAAAGCCTCTGTAAATCGTAATGTAGCAGTTATCTGTTAAAATTGATAGTGAAATTAGGCTTAGGCTGCTGTACTCCGTAAAACCCAATTATTAGATTCAAGATAATTGGTTTACAATAGGCATAATCGTTGATTTTTTGGGTTGAAATCGTTCGCCGTGCTGCGGACTGTTACAGACCACGACGCGGGATATGAATGTTCATATGACGTGTCGCAGTAAGTCTTACGCGCGCCGCGTCGAACGCTGGACAGTGCACTAATTATCGAATTTCATGCATTCTGCAGGCAGTATGTCTTCATCCGGCAGTTTTGAATCGATTGATTGGAATTCTTTGACTACACAAACTAATAGGGTACGTGCGGCTAGCTTTCGCAATCGCCGGGGCGTGTGTCAACATAAGCGTATACTGCCATCCCGCACAGTCAACTGGGAGTTGATCAGGGAATCAGGGATTCTGGATCACCTAAAGGACTGGCTAGTCCAGGGAGGCTACGAAGCAGGGGAGCTAACTTACACCTGCAGGGCACTTGAAAATGCAATGTATCTGAACGAACCCGTATACCGCGAGGTCCTCTTGCAATTCCTTGCCAGTTATCATTTTGATCACAAGCAGACTAGTATGGATGCTTTGGAGACGGTTCGATTTCGTCTGGGAAATCATGATCGTAGTTGTACCTTACGGGAGTTCGGGTACCGCATTGGGTTATATACAGAAGAGGATTCGCAGACACATGTGTTTGGGACGTTTCATAGACGAGCCAGCCGTACCATGGGTGATTCTTTCTCACCGGCTGAGTACTGGAGCACGATATCTTCCACCCGGTATCACGAAAATACGGTCCGGGAGTGTTACATACATCTGCCGGCACACCGCATGTTACACCGGCTCATAACAACCATGATGTGGCCTCGCGCAAATGAGGAGAAAGTGTTGCCCCGAGAGCTGCATTTAATGTGGGCAGCAACGAGGATGTTGGAGACTTGTAACATCCCGTATTTTGTTGCCGACTACTTTAAACAAATAACCGATGCGCCTATGAAATATACCGCACTGGGAGGGGGGCACTTTATCACACGATTGGCGGACTCGTATGGGTTACTATCTGCACATACGACTGATGGATTTGAGGTTATACCTCCAATCCCATTTTGCCCGCCTGTGACTACGTCGTGGGAGGTTATCTATGTGGACGATGGACTCACGTTTGTCGATCGCATGCCCTTCCCGGCACTCCGGTCTGAGCCGTTTGCATCTAGAAAGAGGTTGAAGTCAGTCACACGTCTGCCCCATGGTCTATCACCAGCTACCATGGAGTCCCGATTCCTCGCGGACGAAGTTAAAGCACTCTAGAAGAGCATGGAATCACACATGCGAGAGCATCAGGTCCAATCTTTTGCAATGCATGAGGTGGACAAGAGATCGGAAGACACACAGACACAGCTTCTTTAGTTAGCGGATTGTGTTGTTGCGCTTCTGGAAAATAACAATTGTGCCCCACCGAGACCTCAGCCGCCACTCAGAGGGGAGGAGGAGGAAGAACCAATGGAAGAAACGGATCCGGAAGAAGAAGGAGAATATGATGATACAGCCCATGACTAAAAGGAGATTGATGTAATTATTTCTGAATTTGTTGATACATTTGTTTTTGTTTTTTTAGGAGTAGGAATAGTTGAGCAATTTGTTGATATTTCTAGGAAATTTGTTTAGGGTTGAAAAATAAGCCCTTTGGTGGCATTAGGTAGTAATAAAACTTAGTTGAATTTGTGTTGAATGCTTATTGTGAGTGTTTTAAATTTGGCGAATTTACTGAAATTACCGCGCCGCGGCACCATCACAAAGCGCGACGCGGTCATTTCCCATTTGATGGTAGTTTCAACTCTCGTAATTACCGCGACGCGCGTTCTTCAATCACGCGTCGCGGCTATCCGCAACACATAAAGTTCAAATGTTGTACATTTTCGTTGTTTGTTTGCTTTTGTTTAATCTTTTTGTGAGTCGTGCATGTTATACCAAAATTGGAGGAGTTGTCTCAAACAAGTGTGGGGTCACCGTGCCCCCTCCACTTGTCTTGACTACCGGCATGCTCACTGTTGCGCTACAACTCAACGAACGCGAAATCAAGGACCATTTTTGTTCGTATTTGTACCTGTGGCACCGAGTACCAATCAAGCGATCTACCATCCAAAAGGGTAACTCTTTCTCCCTTGTTCTGAATAATTTTTGTACAACGGGGACGTTGTATGATTTTAAGTGTGGGGTGTGGACGGTCGAAAGAGTAATTTTGAAATTTTTGCGGGAAATGACTGATTTTTCAGATTTTTCAAAAATTTTAGCAACTTTTTCAAAAATTTTAATGGGTTATAATTTTGAAACGAATGGTTTGTGATTGTTTATAGCATTAGTATTTTTCGAGAAATACTATTTAGTTGTGATTATGCTATGAGTTGAGTCAAATAAGTTGAGTTTTTGGAGTTAGACGATTGGACTGTTTTAGGATTAGAATTTAGGAAGGAATTATCAATCAGTGACCTTTGTTGTTCGAGTCGGTAGGTCTAAAATGGGTGGACCTTACGCACCTTGCCACCTAAGATCGTCTGGTCTGGGATGGTATTTCTGCAAGCTCGCTACACGGAAAACATCGAAAGTAATGGATAATTCTTTTAATGGCCTTTAGAATCTGAATGAGTAAGTACACTTCATTGTGGACAGAAAATTTGTAATCAAGGGTTCTCTAGAAAGCATGAATTCCAAAGAACGTTCTGATTATGTTTTTATGAACTATTTCACTCTAACTCATAAGGCAATAAGCTTTGAAACTGAACACAGTCAAAAATTGTTTGAGTCTTAGTTAGAATCTATTAAAAACTCTCTTCATTGGGGACAAGCAAGGCACAAGTGTGGGGTGTTTGACAACGCCTAGTAATATCATATATTTTAGTCGTTGTTGAGCCCTATTCTTAATGAAATTATATCATATACATCGTGGTATTCTCACTTTTCGTGCCAGCACTTGTTTGGAAAGAAATATTGAAAGCAGGGACCAAAAGCGTGCAATTTGGAAGAAGTTTAAAGATCAAGGCAAAATCAGAAAAAACGTACGCGCGCCGCAGAAATCACCAATGTGCGACATGGATATGAGGCGGTGTAGAGAATTCAAATGCCGATAAAACGCGAATAGATCACTACGCACAACGCGAGATCCATAAATGCGCGGCGCGGTCTCGAGATTTTTGAAACTATAAATAGAGGCTTCTAGGTCGAAAAAACTAGCGAAGACCTGGTGTGAAATCGACCCCCAAGGCTCTTTGACTCCGAGATTTAGCTTCAGCAACCATCTATTGGTATTTTCATGTTTTTATAATTTATGTTCGTTTAGTTTAATCGTTAGTGATAGTGGCTAGTGTCCTTGGGAGTGACAACCATTGACATTGAGCATTTTAGTTTCTGTTTTCCAGTGATTGTTACTGTTTTGGAACCTTGGAATCTGTTTTGGTTAATAATCATTCAGTTTATGTTAATTGTTGGTTTTTCAGTATTTATGCTTATTATTGGATTGTGAATGCTTGTTTTGTGTTTGGATGCTTGAATGATCTTGATTGGACTGATTTCCCTTGCTGATTTCAGTGACCAATTAGGGTTAGCTTTTTGGTTTGAACTTTGCCAGTGACTGTTCTTTTGGACTTTAGTTATTGGTTTAGTTTATGCTTTGTTTGTGTTTGATGTTTGATTGCCTTTGCTTGCTTCTGAATTGGAGATGTACTTCTGATTTCAGTGAGTAACAAGGTTGGTTGGTAGTCTAGCTTAGTCTATGCTTGTTTGGAATTGTGTTAGTTTAGATTTTCTGGAAGTAGTTGTCAAAGGTTTAGGAACTAGGTCCTCTGACTGTAGCGTGACACTACAGTTGATAATCTCTCACCTGTCTTGACCACATAACTCCTGCGGATCGACCCTGACTTCCACTGTGCTAAGTGAGAGTGAGTTTTATTTTCTTATTTTTGACCGCATGACGACCGCTGCGATGTCAGTCTTCACAGTGCTTATTAAGTACATACTAAATGTCCTAAACTTTGTAACCAGAGTTTCTGTAAGAGAGCGTGATATTTGTGTATAGATCTATACGGGATTGACAACCCCGCACCTGAGCTGTTAGCTACAGCTAGACCGACAGGTCTGAGGTGACAAATGTCTAACAGCCTGACGCCTGAAGAACGTCGAAGGAGGCATATATGGTCTCAGTATGGTTATAGGGCGTCTCGCATGGAAAAATCAACTATATAAATTGTTTACGTGGAATTATACATTTAGCAAGTTCTATACTACAAACTACGTTACACATTTTAGTCTTAGGGTTTCTAAGACTTGAACACTTTTATAAAAAATATTGGATTTTCTTGGGTTACAATACTACCGCTTACAATAGTTTTACACTATGATAAAAACTACGTTATATATTTTTAGTCTTTGGGTTTTAAGACTTGAATACATTTATAAGAAAATATTGGATTTTCTGGGTTCAAATACTATATTTTACAAGGAAAAAGGGTACATACGAGTTTTATGGAAATTAAAACCATATTTATTCAAGATATAAGTATAAGTATGGTTTTACTTATACATACAAGTTTTATGGAAATTAAAACTACACTTAATCAAGATATAAATATAACTATGGTTTTACTTATACATACGAGTTTTATGGAAATTAAAACTACATTTATTCAAGATATAAATATAAGTATGATTTTACTTTTACGTACGGGTTTTATGGAAATTAAAACTATATTTCGACAACATACAGATAAGTACAGTTTTACTTTCAAGGGTATTTCTGGTTTTAAAATTACAATGACGTTAAACAAAATATTGTTTTCTTGGTACATACACTATTGGCTTTCACAAAGGAATTACTAAATTTCTCACTAAAAAATCTTATGAACTCACCAACGTAATGTTGACACTTGCAAATTACTTATATTCTCAGGTAAAAATTAGTCAGGTCCGACTAACCTTTTGGGATGGGACGCGAAGACGTATCTTTTACTTATTTCGTTATCATACTGTAATTAGGTTGAAACAATACCGTTTGAACTATGTAACTTTTCAATTATAATATATGATGGTTGTTTATCTACTTACGTTTCAATGTATGCAATGGTTTGTGATACTATGTCCCGTTCCGCCCTCATACGATTCCGCCATCGTGGTTTCGGGGTGTGACAGTTTTGAATATTTAGTATTTGAAATTTTTTGGTTGATAATGTACGAAGTTAGGATTTGAATATTGTGGTTGAGTACCCTTTTTTCTTCTTTGTAGAAATGAGTTAGACTTCTGATTGTGTTGTCTTTTGAAATCAATTACTGAAAACTTTAGAGATTGAAAACGTTTTCGTTTTCTATTCTCATACAATTTGTTATCTTCTGAAAATTTTTTCTTTTATGAAATTGTTGAATGAACGAAGATTTAACTTTGTAATTCCATGAGTTTGCAATTGTAATCTCATAAAATTCCCATTTTTGAGTGTTAATCTTGACTTCAAGATGTTAATTGAGGTTGTTTTCTAACATTTTGTCTGAAGAGAAAAAATCTTCTAGTGGTATTATTTCATTGTCCTTTTTAATCATGCAAGTTAAACCATTATATTTATTTAAAATAACAACAGTTTTTACCAACACAACATTTTTTAGATTGGAAACCTTCGGATAGACACATGTAATTTGAACAAGGTGGTTATCATTATTTTCAGATAATTGTTGAAATTAATTAGACATGTCCATGACTTGAAATGAATTTGAATCATTCTCAACTAAAGTTATCAATTCTTTTAAGATTGACACTTTTTCAATTGTATTTGGGACTTTTTCTTGAAAAGGTAATGAAATAAAACTTTAAAATTCAGATTTTGTAAGTTCACATTTATTCAAAGTGAAATCTAAAACCAATTTAGACTTCGAAGTTGATTTTGAAGAGGACTTTAACAAAAACAAATTCATACAATCGACTTCTTCAACATCAGATTCGGATTCCGACTCATTCTCACAACAAGCAAATCATTCATCACAATTCATTGAAATTTTTAAAGATTGTAAATATATGAAAGGAATTGGATTGGACATTAGTTTCAACATATCATATGATTTTAGATATTTTTTTAACTTCAATCAAACCATGAGTATAAGTTTTATTTGTCACTTCCGTAGATGAAATGACAGATTCACATTCAAAAGATATATTATCAACTTCTTATAAATCAACTTCAAGAAAAAGTGACAACTTCTTATCATGTTTGTTTGAAACATTGAAAGAATGGTAAATCCTAGATATATGAGAATACAAGCATTTTGTTGTTTCACAAAAATATTTCTCTGTTTTAGCAACACATCATTTGGACTCATCAAGTGTTCTTTACATTTCTCTGAAATATTTATCCTTAATTCATTTCTTTAAAACAGCATGCATTCCTTCAAATTTATTCCTCAAATAGGTTAGTGTAACACCCCATTTCCCAATATCTTACTTTTGGCGAATTAATTATTATTATTATTATTATTTTAGCGATAATAATAATATTAATGATAATAATAAAAATTAAATCGATAAATATAATAATCATATTTAAAACCTACAAATTTATATTAGATGTTTGGGGGGGGGGGGGGGGGGTTTCATAGTGTCATTCTTAAAAACATGGTTAGTTAAAGAATAACTAAGTGGGTCTTTTAAAAATAAGAGATGATTCATGGGGGACCATTTGTCTCAATTGCCGATTGTGCATGAAAATTAAACCTTGGAAGGGCCAATGCATCGGCAAGCCTCGTCTAGGGCTGTGCATTTCGTTTTAGTAGTGAAGCCCACGATCCTACCTTCAAAACCTCAAGTAGTCAAGTTGCACCATAATGTAACCCTAGGAACTCGATCTCCAAGCCGTGGACCTTTTATTCTCGTTTTTTATACTGCCGAGAAGTGTTTGAGAGGGTGAGCAGTTGGGGCTGTGTGAGAAGAAGAAGAAGGAGAAAGTTTTGAGCAGAAAATCGTGGGTCATCGGCTGCATAACTCAATGACGGCATAAGGTTGACACGTTGCAGTCGTTGATGCGGTAAAAAATACTAAATTTTACCTTACGGCTCACTAGCTAGCGACAATTAAGGGTCGAACTGTGGAGTCCGTGGTTGGCACTTTGTGTTGATGAACCGATCTATAGTGTCACTTTATAGACGGCGGATCAACAACACGTGAGAAGAAACCACAAATCAAATAAAACCAAATAACAAAACTTAGATCTGATTGCAGATTTAGAAAACGAATAATAAACGAAACAATAGCTGAATGGTTACTTTCATTAACCAAACCAAACTCAAACAAACAATCGTTCAAACTCAGAATCAAGCAAACATCAAAACTCCAACTATCCAGATCTACAAAAATAATATAAACTAGAACATCTCGTAGTTGACGAAAACTCCAATTGCGGAATACCTCGATACCGAGTTGATAAAACAATAGAAAAACCATGAACTAACCAAAATATTGAATGTAACTGAGAAAAATCACGAAATCAGCCTTCTGGATCCCTGCTTGATTCCCCGGGATGCCTCTAAAGTCGTACGGGGTCCGGTATTTGGAGTGGTGGAAAATCGGGGTCTTGAGGCGCGGAAAAGCTCTTCCCACGGCATGGGCCTCATCCAGATCCTAAATTCTCGTGGTTTAAATTTGAAAATCTTGACTTTGGACTTTTCGGGACATTAGCGTCGCTAACATGAAAGTTAGCGGCCCTAATGTTGATTCTAGAACTTTTCTTGCGTGAATTTGAAGTTTGAAATGAAGAAATCCCGTCTGGACCATATTAGCGACGCTAACCAGGAGGTTAGCGTTGCAAATGTCCCCTGGTCCGCCTCCTTCGTCTGTTTTGCTACGTAACTTCTCCTAATTTGCACAAAACCCCTACATTTACACTAAAAGCATATCCAAGCACTTTGGCAGAAAAGTGATATTAGTCAATTAAGAAGGATAAAGTAACTAAAACCCAACTCAATAACGACTATAATGCTTAACATTACTAGGCGTTATCAAACACCCCACACTTGTGCCATGCTTGTCCCCAAGCAAGTAGAGTTTTTAACAAATTCTAACACTGATCCAAACATTTTTGAATATGTTTAGTTTCAAAGTTTTTGCCTTCATGAAGTCATATGAAAAATGATTTTTGGAAAAAAGTAGACTAAAATGCCCTTTGGAAATCACGACTTTCTAAAGAACCATTGATTACAAATTTTCAGTTCATGATTGTGCAAACTTATTTATTTAGATTCTAAAGACCGTTAAGGAATTATCCATGAATTTCGATTTTGTTCGTGTAACGAGTTTCGAAACCACTATCCCAGACTGGACGATCTTAGGTAGTGAGGTGCATTAATGCCCTACGGGCCACCCTTTTCGATCGTACTGGCTCAAACAACAAAGACCATTGATTGACAATCCTCTCCTGAATCCGATTCCTAAGATATTCCAAGTCCAGAATTTTCTAACTTCCTAAACACTCAACTTGTTTCAACTAAAACTAGCATGGTAACAACTAAACAATATTTCTTGAAAAATACCATGTTGCTCTAAACATTCAAAATCTATTCGTTTCTATGCTACAATTTCTTTAAAAAAATTGAAAATTGCTAAAAATTAAAAATTATGACCTTTTATGCAAAAATTTCAAAAACTCTTTTTGACTGTCCACACTCCACACTTTAAACCGTACAACGTCCCCGTTGTACAAAAAAACTCAAAACAAGGGAGAAAAGAGTTACACCTTTTCTACTGTAATAGGGTCGATTGTTTGTACCATTCTCGATGAAATTCAGGAGTCGGGGCGCAGTAGTAACACGTCGGCATAACCCAAGTGCAGGGGTACAGTGACCCCACACTTGCATTATGTAACTCCCTTAGTTGGTGAAATAATCATGGTTTTGCAGGTAATAGTAATCTACTAAGAACTATCAACTCATGCAAAAAGATGTTAAAGTTTAATTACAGACATAAGTTAAATTACAGAGAACTAAAACTAAAAATAAAAAGAAAGAAAATAAAAGGGTACACGACATATCACTCAAAATCATCGTGGTGAGTGCCTGATGGACCTTCCCCATTGGATCCTGCTGAGAGGAATGGTGGTATGTCCCTCACGCCCATATGTAGCATCATCATGCACTCCGCCTCCACCATTCATCGCAGCTCGGTGCGAATCCCTGCTATGTCGGCAACCAATCCCGCCTGAGTAGCCTCTATCCTCGTGAGCCTCGCATACAATCCCTCCTGCCTGTCTGCCGGCTCCTGCTGAGCCTATGATGGGTCTCTCCTCTTCCTCTAGTGTCGTGGAGGGCGAACCTCCTGATGTACCACTAGTGCCTCAACTCCCTCCATCTCGGCCTCCATCTCCACATCTTGAGCCTATGCTGGCTCAAGCGCGCCAATTAGCAAGTAACTACCCTGACCAAAGGTCTGATAATGCCCATCGCCAATAAAAGTGCAGGCTCCATCAGTCTCGGCTGGGACGGAGTCATCTGTTTCGTGACCTTGATCGGTAGCATGTCATAGGACTAATAGGCGTGTAATATAGTGACCACTGACCAAGGACCAGCCGACCTAGGCTGCGCGGCCCTAACCAAGAACTCAGCTAACAGATAAGGATGGTGGTAGAACCTGTCAGCTCGGAAAAGTGCCCACAGAAATGGCAGATCCTTCTTCGGCACTTTGTTGCCACCCTTACGCTGAGTAAGGGTGCAAGCGACAATCCTATGTAATAGAAGATCGATCGGCGATCATATAGTGCTAGCGGTAGCAAAAGTGGTAAACACAACATCGCTGATCTCGGCCTAAATGGCTGCCTCCGTCACTCCCTTGTCTGGATGGGTGGTGCACGCGGCTAAGAACGACACGAAAAGCGGATCAGTAGTCTTCTCCTTTGCGTAAATGCCTACTCGCTATGCAAGCTCCGTCACAGTGCACTCCCTGTGCACGCCTCCCAGTTGAAATCTGATCGTCTACTGAGATAAGTCGTCACCCTGTTGTTGAGTCATTAATTAGATTGAGTCAATTGCGCATGCAATAATCAAGCCTTTTTGTTAGCGTGTACTTATGGGTGGGCCTATCCATTCCCTAATTATTTTTAGTATATAAGGCATGCACGTACCTTAATTAGGGTTAACTTTTGTAAATCTTATTCACGGCACTCATACAGAATAGTTCTCTCTGAATTGTTCTTGAGTTGCATATTAATCATTCGACATTAGTTCTACATATCGTGTGTTCTTGTTCAGTGTTTTATTCCGCATTATTGAATCTAGATCCTACTTCTGTGTTTCAACAATTGGTATCAGAGCAGGAGATTGTGTTCTTCATACATATCTCTTCTGTCGAGTTTTTAAGCTTTTGTTCATAGATCCATCTTTGGTTATCTTTATCGTCTTAATCGATTTTGGATATCAGATCCTGATCTCTGTTTGAACGTTTTCTCGATTCTTATATACACATCTGATTCATACTTTAACAAGATCACATGGCTCAGAAAGATCAACACACTCAATCCTTCAACTTGTCCAGCAGCATCGGTTCTACCACGAGAATCCCGATTCTTTTCACCAACGATTATGAGCTCTAGGCACTGCATTTTGAGGACTATGTTCTTGGTATCGAAGAACATGGATCAACAATCTGGCAAGCGATCACTGTTGAAACTTTCGCTCATACTGGCACAAGGAGGGTTATCAAAACCCTAAGGGAATATAATAATCTTCTTCTCACAGATGACAACATTCCTCAAGATGAGAAAGACAAACTCATGTGTAACATCAAAGCTTTCAGAATCATTCGGTTTGCCCTTAAATCTGAGACTCTTTGTTTGGTCAGTTCGTGTGAGACTGCGAAGGAAATCTGGGATAGATTACAGGAGTTATAATCAGGGTATGCAGATCTTGAGCATTCTGTCCAAACCACTCTCCTTTCCCAATTCGGATCATTCGAGCAAGCTCCAAACGAAACTCTGATTCATGTCTTCAATCGTTATAATCATATTCTTAGCAGGCTGCTGAAGTACAAAATTGCCCGAACCGTTATTGAGCAACAAGTTACATTTCTGGATGGTCTCCGATTTGAATGGAAGTCTATTGTCTCAATAATTAAGGCACATGAGCAGTTCAAAATATACACTTTGGTGAAGGTGATGGGTATTCTTAAGTCGCATGAGAAAGAGATTACTTCCGAAATAAAGACAACTACAAGTATGGGCTCTCTTGCTCTTGTTGCGAAGGGAAATAAGGTTATTGATGATGACTCGTAATCTGATCTTTCCGACGAAGAGCTGATAAGGGAGGACAAAGCTCTTCTGCTGTCCAATCCAAAGTAAATTTTCAAGAAAAACATCTCTAAATTCAAGAACAGAAGTAGACAGGGAAGTTTCAACTCTGAAAAGCCAAAGGAGGATACTTAAAGAAAGCCCAAGATTGATGACGAGAAGAAGCTGGTAGGTGACTCAGGTTATGACTGCCACTACTGCAAAGGCAAGAACCATTTCAATAAAGACTGCCTGCTCCGAAAGCAGACAGAGAAGAAGGAGCAGGTGAAAGACGAAGCATACTACGCAAAGAAGATTGCAGATCTGAAGAAAGATGATGCTTCTACAGTCAAATCAACTTTTGTGGTGCAGGAAGACAGTGAGTACGGTGCCGTTGAGGTTTGGTCAATGGACTTTGATAATGAAGAGGTGAGGAATCCAACGCATGGTCGATGTCTGATGATGAAGGGTGATAGTTCCGAATTTTGAGGGTACTCCACAGATGGGTGTCAAACATCAGCGAGCTGTTTCGCAATGAAGACTGTTTCGGAATAGGTTGAAGAATGCAATGCTATCATAAACAAGGTACACTCTATTCTCAATTGTTTAAATATTTTCTCTTCTAGTTATGATAAAGAATTAGATTATCTAAGGTTCACTATCTCTAGTTTTAGTGATAGTTTAAAACGAACACGACTTAGTAATTCTAACCTAAATGATCAATTGGCAGGATATCACTTAAGAATGAGGAGAGGAGGATGAAAATCGATGTGTTGGAGTCAGAGTTAATTAGAGTTAGGGATAATGTTATTTATGTTCAAAGAGACAACTTATTGCTTATTAAACAGCGTAACATTTTTTGTTTAATTGCGAAACGTCTTTACAATAATATCACCAAGTTACATCTTGATTGTGATATAGGCAGGGGTTTGCACAAAATGATTTTGCCCTTTCTTGAATTGAAAGAGGATGAAATTGACGCTGAATGTTACAGGTGTGAAACCATTGTGTCATCTGATGACGTTTCGGAAGCATATCGTATCGGACTTGACAAAATTGAAAATTATATTCAGTCCAAAGAACATAAAAGTATGGTTAAAGAATATTTGTCTGAAAATGATAGAGAAGAAATTAAGACTGCCACCTTAAAGAAATTTCATTCGTTAAACTCAAAATTGAATTCCGAAGATACTCTCAACACTGAGAATATCTCCGACTTTGATGAAAGCGAAATGTGTGAAATATCAGTTGAGGATGAAGTTGACTGCTCAGCTTTTGTGTATAATCAAATTGAAACTAAGAAAAACTTGATTTCTGAACATTCAGTTGCTTTTGCAAGAATTGTTGAAAACAAGGGATCACAAGCCTTAAATGAACAAGCAACAGTTCTTCCAAAAATTCAAACAGTTCCAAATCAAGTTTTCATTAAACAAGGCCTGAACTCTAAAGTTGTTACAGAACTCAAAGTCCTTGTTGATAACGATAATTCCGATGGGTGCGATGCCTTCTTTTGGTCAGAACCAATTGATAATTCAGATGAAACCAAAGGTCTTTCCGAAATGACTTCTTGGAAGTCTCGAGGCAAGTATATATCAGGATCTTTAAATCGCAAAGATTCATTTTCGCAGCCAGGAACCAGTAGCACAAAACCTTTTCCAAATTCCCTCTCTAGGGCTTCTAAACCGATACCAAAAACTTGCTCAACCTCAGTATCTCGCATTCATAAGTCTCTTGAAGAGCTTATTGCAAAAAGGAAACAGATGAATGCAAGATATAAAAAGAATTTGAAGGAAAGAAAACAATTTTGGAGAAATAAAAATACCTTCAATCCTACTTCAAATTCTACTCAAAAGGTTGGTACCAAATAAATTCCTAAACCTCAACCAAGCTCATCCCCAAACAGACCCTTCCGAAATCCCACAACTTTGTGAAAAAGGCTGAAATTCCTAAAACATCCGAAGCCTCAAAGAAAAACCCTTCCAACCCCACTCTTAAATCTAACAATTTGAAGGGAAAAGCCAAACTTTACCCCGAACCTCAACAAAAGCCAATTTTCAAAGATACAAAATTCTTAGGGGCTCAAAAGAACGTTACCTTAGGAACTAAATACTCTTTCCATTCGGTAACATCTTCAAAAGGTTTGCATAGACATTTGACTCCGATTCCGAAATCCAATACTTTTGTTCACACAAAATCTCGCTTTGCAAAAGAAGTTTGGCAAAATACCAAAACAAAAGTATTCCGTTTCGAAAACGAGAAAAATCAACCATCAAAAAACCAATCATTTTGGGTTGACAAATCTAACATATTTCCTATTTCCAAGAAATTCTCACAAGGACCCACATTGTTTTGGGTTCCTAAACCTCTCTAAATTGCGCAAGTAATTCTTGACGAACATTATCATCCGGAATGGTACATAGATAGTGGCTGTTCACGTCACATGACGGGGAGAAAGGAAGAACTGCAGGAATATCGATCGTTTGCGAAATGGAGGAAGAATACACTATGACAACACTGCAACTGGAGAAATCAAAGGCTATGTCATGATCACTAATGGCGAACTCTCAATTCGAAAAGTGGCTTATGTGGAAGGTCTTCAGCATAATCTAATAAGTGTTTCGCAATTGGTAGTTGAAGCTGGGCTCAAAGTATCATTTGATGAAGATGGTTCCGAATTGATAGAAAAGAAGACTAAGAAGATTGTTCTGAAGTCAAAGCGAAAGGGTGAAATGTTCCTTATGGATATGAAGCCAATTACAGGAAAACCCGCCATCTACTTACTTACCAAAGCTGCAAATGATGATAGCTGGTTATGGCACAGACGTTTGTCTCACATGAATTTCAGAGACATAAACAAGCTCGTACTTGGTGACCTAGTGCGAGGGTTACCGCTACTCAAATATGACAAAGATCACCTGTGTGATGCTTGCAAACTCGGAAAACAAAGCAGAAAGAGTCATTCAACAATAATCAACACAAAGATCATCGAACCTCTTGAACTTTTGCATATCGATCTCTGTGGTCCATCTGCAATCGAAAGTGTAGCTCATAACAAGTACATTTTGGTTGTAGTGGATGAGTTCTCTCGGTTCACATGGGTATTCTTTCTTAAACAAAAATCTGAAGCAGCCAACAACATGATTAATTTCATCAAGCAAATAGAAGTACTTCTCCGAAATCATGCTCGGATGATTAGAAGCGACAATGGCATGGAGTTCAAGAATCAGACTCTTGACGATTTTCTTGTTAGCATAGGAATTTCTCAAAAAATTTCCGCTCCTTATACTCCTCAACAAAATGGAATAGTGGAAAGACGCAATCGCTATTTATGTGAAGCTGCTTGCACCATGCTTTCTTTTGCGAAACTTCCTTTGTATTTCTAGGCCGACGCCATCGCAACAGCTTGCTTTACGCAGAACCGCTCAACCATAAACAAAAGATTTCTTCTTACTCCTTACGAAATTATCAACAACAGGAAACCGAACGTGAAATTCTTTCATGTTTTTGGATCAAAGTGCTTCATTTTCAACTCGAAGGAGAAAATAGTTAAATGGGATGAGAAAGCTGATGAAAGAATTTTTCTGGGATATTCCTTAACTTCCAAAGCCTATCGCATTCTGAACAAAAGATCTCGGAAGATTGAAGAAACTTACTATGTCACCTTCGATGACAAGTACATTTCCAGAGCACAACATCCTGGAAAGCAAACACAAGAAATCTTCTCTGAGTCAAATCAAAAAACGATTCCTCTCATGAATCTTTATGAGGAATTCATAAATTTGTTCGATGAGCCTGAAACTGCGAAATCAGCAGAAAAACATGCGACAAATAATTCCGAATTCGGACAATCAGTAAATGAATCCGAAAGTACTCCAGGAGAATCATCTGTTCTAATTCAAAATTCGGACAATACAACACCCACTCTAGAAATTCCGATTCCGATTTCTACTGAAAATCAACCTCCAACAAATAATTCCGACTCTCCACCTGAGGGGGAAATTCCAACACCCATCCAGGGGGAGGGACCATCCACTGTACCGGAGGAGCCTGTTCCTAATCTCGAGGGGGAGCACACATGTATCACGAATAACGAATCTCATGCAATCTTCCAAGGGGAGAATGAGAATGATAATAATGTAATCGACACTCAATCAAAGGCACAATCGGAAACAGAAGAAATTTTCGCAAAAATCAATCCTGATTATGATCCAAAATATCCTCCAATGTTAAAATGGATGAAAGATCATCCACAATCTCAGATTATCGAAGAAACGTCAGCTGGTGTTTTAACTAGAGCTCAACTGAAAGCTAATGAAACTGCATTATTTTCAAAAATGAAATTCTACATGTTCAATTCGTTTATTTCAAAGATAGAACCTAAAACGGTCAAAGTTGCACTTGATCACGCCGATTGGGTCCAAGCTATGCAAGATGAGCTGAATGAGTTTGAGCGAAACAAGGTTTCTAGATTGGTTCCGACTCCTAATAAAGCATGTGTTCTCGAAATGAAGTGGGTATTCCGAAACAAACTTGACAAAGAAGGTAATGTCATTCAGAATAAAGCTCGATTGGTAGTTCAAGTATATTTCCAAGAAGAAGGAATCGACTACGAAGAAACTTTCGCACCTGTTGCAGGACTGGAATCCGTTTGGATCTTTCTTGCATATGCGGCACACAAGGGATTTGATGTCTACCAAATGGATGTTAAGTGTGCATTTCTGAATGGAGAACTAGAAGAGACTGTCTATGTTGAACAACCGCCAAGTTTTGTAAGAAATAAGCATCTAGATCACTGCTACATTTTGGATAAGGTGGTTTATGGTCTGAAGCAAGCTCCAAGAGCATGGTACGAAACATTGAGTCGCTTCCTCGAGCAGTCCAAATTCAAGCAAGGCTCTGTCGATCCGACCTTCTTTCGGAAAAAGGAAGGAAATCATCTCATGATTGTTCAAATTTATGTTGATGATATCATTTTCGGATCTACTCATCCAAGCTTAATAGCTGAATTCCAAAAACTAATGGAAACAAAGTTTGAAATGAGCTCTATGGGAAAAATTAACTTCTTCTTAGGTCTCAACATTAGACAAAGTTTAGAAGGAAACTTTATCAATCAAGAAGCTTACACCAAGTCACTCCTAGAGAAATTCGAAATGTTGGGAGATTTAAAAGTCAAAGTTTCGATGGCATTCGGAACTAAGCTCACTCCTTCTCTAGAGAAACCTGCAGCAGACATTACTCTTTATCGTCAAATGATAGGCTCACTTCTCTACCTTACTTCTAGTCGACCTGGCATTATGTTTGTTGTATGTTATTGTGCTAGATATCAGGCTAATCCTAGAGAGCCACGTCTCACCGCTGTTAAAAACATATTCTTATATCTGAAGAGGACAACTTCACTTGGACTGTGGTATCCATCAGGATCTGGATTTTTCGTACAAGCATTTTCGGATGCAGATCTTGGTGGATGTGGACTAGATCGGAAAAGCACCTCAGGAGGATGTCAACTTTTAGATGGCAAGCTTGTGAGCTGGCAATCTAGAAAACAGACATGTGTTTCACTCTCCACAGTTGAACCTGAATATATTGCTGCTGCATCCTGTACCTCTCAGATCATTTGGATTCAAAACCAACTGAGGGATTATGGAATAAGCATGAAATGTATTCCACTTTACTGTGATTCCGAAAGTGCGATTCGGATCTGCCACAATCCAGTGCAACACTCGAAGACCAAGCATATTGCACTCAGATACCATTTCATAAAGGATCATGTTGAAGATGGTAACATTGAAATCCATTTCGTTCCCTCAGCAGATCAACTAGCAGACATTTTTACCAAGGCCTTACCTGAATTCATATTCAATCGAATATTACAAGGGCTTGGAATGATGGAAGTTGAATCCATTCTGAAATCTACCTAAAGTTCCGATTGATTCTGAATTTCGGAATGCCTCGGAATCGCAACTGAATCAATGGATTCGGAATGGATGTATCCTTTTGTACACTCAGTCTTCTTTACTTTTCTATTATAATTTCTACTCATTATTTTATTTTCACTTATTAAAACAACAAAAATATGCTTTAATTTTTTTTAAAAGTTTTTTTTACATATAAAAATTCCCAAAAACGATTTTTCTTTGTTTTGTTTGATATTGTATGTTTGTTTTATTTGTGTTTTTGTTTTGTCTTTGTTTTAGTTTTGGCTACTTTTTTTTTTTACAGTAAAAGAACCAAAAAGGCAAAAGAAGGAAACATTTTATTATTACTGAAGGAAGGAAGTACATGACATCAAAAGAAGAAATTACATTATCTTCCTACAGTTTATAGTTGTGCCACATAGGAGGATCACCAAGATGGAAAGCCTGGTGGATTCTCACCTCGCTCTCATCCACAAAGAGCCGTGTCCCGTCATCCAGACCCACATGGAACTGACTGTGGGGAGTTGTGCGAGTGATCACCGCCGGCCACCACCCCCGCCTGTGCCAGACCTCTACGAGGTTGAACTGTTTGTATTCCACCAAGATTTTTGGTGGGACATGCTTCAGGTAGGGATAGCTTGTGTGAACCGTTAGCGGACCACCATTCTCACCATTGTTGAGTCTGGTCATCTTCACCTTGTAACGATGATTCCACACTCCAGTAATCACACCGCCGTAAATGCCACCAGCATACTCTCCCTCCTGATTTTGACCTCAACCTTGTCATAGCGATTGTAGGGACGAAGAGCCATTAGTCAATTCTTCAACAAGTATTTTTTTTTCTGGTGTGGATTTTTTCTTCTAACAAATGATCCTTTTATAGGCAGAAAAGAAGTCGGTTTGTCTTCCCAATTATAGATATTAAATTACTTTTTGGAGTAATGATGAATTCTGTGGCTATAATTGCACTTCATTAAGGCAGAGACGGCTGATTGGAAACCTGATTGGACGTTTCCCTCTTATTCGCCTGAGCAATTAATGGGTTCCTTATGATGACTGATTTCTACGTCAGCATTTTACAGCGCAATTCTCATGCCATAATTTTTTTCTATTTTTCTTAATTTTAATAAAACTCAAAATATTTTTTTTTCTCCGTATGAATCTTGTGAATTGATGGAACTCTTCTCACCAAATTTTCTAAGTACCAAATATGAAATTCGATGATTATTGAAATAAAAACCAATTTCAATATATGATTTCAGAAACTCTAGTCAAAGATCGCAAATCATTTTCACCATGATGCGCTGTGAGACTCACCGACTTTTCTTGACCCATATATTAATTCTCCATTCAATTCATTTCCATATAACTGTAACCCTTATGAAGGTTTTCAGCATTACCACTGAAAACTGATGGTTACACAAGATCTGTGTTAATGATTTCGGAATTGTTTTTACCACATTTCGAAATGAAACCCAAAAATCCGATCACCCTTATGGAATTAACGGACTCAGTTGCGAAATCTCAAAATTTTATTTTGCATGATCTTAATGAAATCTATCTTACCCAGGTTGTTTCTACTCACAAGATCCAGTTTTTATTTTTTTTGAGATTTCCACACTTACCCAAGTCAGATAAAGCATATCTCGCCTTACTTGTTATTAATGACTACACTGGTCAAACAAGTACCTTCTTCTGATTTCGGACATTTCTCACGTTTCGGAATCCGAGAGAAGATAAACCAACCCAAAGAGAACCCCAATCTTAAAAGATGCCTTTCAATGATTCTTAACAATCATGTGATCGTAATTCAACGGAAAACCACACACGCACTTCCGAATCTCTCTTGATTCCGAAGGAAGAGATCGTTGCCCGGGATCCATCTGCTTTCATGTCATTCCGAGATCACAGATCTCCAAGAAACTCATATTGCTTTACTTCTTTTCATTTGGAACACTCTTGCACAAAAATCACTTTTGATTTTTCTAACTCGGGTTTCATTGTGATAACATTCTATTTGATGACTTGGACGTCACCTAAATTCTCGCCAGTTCCTTGCTTTTCACGCGCCTGACAGGGCGACTCTTGGGGGACTACTCATGATGATAAAGCGATTTTTGGGGAAACTGAATCGATTTCCTTGGGATTTTCTCTCCCCGTTTGAAATCCTAAAGATATTTAAAGAATTCTTGAAGGCTTCTCTCTCTTCTCTACACGCTTCTACTCTCAAGAACACTCATCTTCTCCCAAGAGAAAAATCACTCAAAGCTTTCTTCAATGGCCGGTTCTTCTTCTGCCAACGACAATACCTCATCCACCTTGATGCACAAGATCAAAGCTAACCAGAACATGATTATTAATCTGAACTCCTCACACTACAGCGAAGCCATTCGCCTAATGATTGAGTGTCTGAAATACTCGAGGATCTCAAAGGCTCTGACTGAATCTACATCAGTCCATATTGCTCTTCTCTCCGCCGCCTAATCTAGTGCCTTCTACAACAAGACGGAGGAGATGGTCACTTTTGAGGTTGCGTCGGTGAAGACCAAAATCACGAAATCTCGATTTGGTAAACTTTTAGGGTTTACAGACACTGAAGACATGATTGACCCTGAGTCTCTTCAGCCTGTCACCCTACTCAGACTTATCTACCAGATAGGATACAAAGGCGATATCACTCAGTTGTACAAGTTTGCTAAGAAAGGCTTACCTCCACAATGGAATGCTCTCTTTACAATCTTATTCAAGAGCTTTTCGGAACAAACCACTGGCACCGATAGTGCAAGTAAGCTATTCTACACCTTCTTCTATGGTCTCTACAATGATGTCAATCTCGATTTTGGCGCTATCTTGTGGAATCAATTTGTAGACAGTGTCAACTACAAACTTCGCCACATAGAGATTTATTGTGCTAGGGACTGGTCCCTCGTTGTTCACAGGACAATTGTGAAGCAGGATATCCATGTCATGACTGACTCAGTTATGGCTGTAATTCCGACTTTACCAATAGCCACCTTCGTTACTACAAAGGCGGAGGATTTCAAATTCATAGGAACCATTCCTATGATCATGACCAGTCGAGTTCCGAACGACATCAAGTGTGTCGTTGATTACTGTAAGAAGACTCCCTTTGTTGACCGTACTCTTGATCAAAAGCAACAAGATGCCTTTGACAATCTAGAAAATCCGAAAAAGGTAGTCAAACGCAAGGGATGGTGTGCTGCTTCCGACACCGAAAAGCCTGCAAACGCACTCGTAGGCTTCGGAAATTTGTCATGGAACACCATTCGAAAGAAGAACATTCTGATGACCAACACATTACGAACCCTTTAGAGGATGACCTGGATGGCAATGATGAAGGATAAACCATCGCAAACACCAATCAACCTCCATCATCTCCACCTCCTAACCCTACTCCGAAAACAACCCCACATTCTAGTCCCAAATCACCACCACCCAAATCACCACCACAGAAATCACCACAATAGAAATTACCACCTCAGAAATCTCCACCAGAAAACTCTCCACCTCACAAATCTCCATCACCGGAAACAACTACCAACCCCTCACCCAAGCATAATGATCCTCATTCCAAAGAAGAAGAAGAAGACGTCCTGATTTACGATGATCAGGATGATATGACTTATTACATTGAATCTCCTTTCAATGTACATTTTAGTACTTCTGATGAGAATGCTCCGATAACGAAAGGGCAATTTAAAGAGCTTTCAGCCAAGTTGGATCAGTTACTACAAGCTAACAAGGGTCCTTCCACTTCCGACTGGCAATCCCAGTTGGAAGTCCACAATACTCATGTCGAGATGATGATCACTGAAAACGTCAAAATCATGACGGAATTTTCCGCACTGATAGAGAAATCAAAAAAACATATGGAGGACACTGCCACGAAAATTGGTAGGCTGTAAACTGACGTCCTGAAGTTCATGTAGGATTTTCGAGACTCCCATGAATCTAACAACACTCGGATGCAAAAAGTTATAACGGCCTAGCTGAGTCTCTAAAGACAGAAAACGAGGCTTTCGCTACTCTTCGTTCCGACTTGAAAAAGGACAACTCCTAATTGATATCTTCTCTTGAATCCAAGGTAGAACAATTGCAGAAAGATCTAGCTATGGAAAATGAGGTCATGGATCTTCTGGCCTCCAAACCCACACAAATCCAAGTGCTTAAAGCCGATCTTAAACATACAACAACAGTATTGTCATCCGCTGTTTCACAAACTCAGGCAATTTGGAGTTGTGTCAATAATATTGATGCCTTTATTCGTCGAGCTGTTGAAGAAGATGATCTGATTCTCACTCCCTATGTTCGTGGTCATCTTACGAACAAAATCCATCTTGTTCTCCATTTACTAAGCAAAATCAAGGGTGTTTCGGAAGATGAAGCCATTCTGAAACAAGGGGGAGACGAAAAACAGGAGAAGCAATTAGATTCGAACAAAGAGAAAGAGAAGAATAAGGAGAAGGAGTCTGACCAAAGAAAGGAGACTCCGGGTGATAACTTGAAAACCTCGAATGCTTCCAAAGAAGATCAGGGAGGCGGTTTGAAAGATCCCACAGACGGTTCGAAGGGTTCCACAGTAAACCCCATCAAACGACCACTGTTCTCAACGGTTACCAATGTGAAGGAACCAGGGACTGAAAAGTCTGCTGATGATATTTACAAACCAAAATCCGATTGGTTTCAAAAGATAAATATTGGTGACTCATCTATCGGTCCTTCGAGAGTATTTCTTATTCGATGCTTTTATGAACTCATAGATAATACTTAGCCTAGTGCAGTTTTCACTGAGATGATCTTGAACTTTTATCTGACCAATTCAAAACCTCAGCATCTTTCTTGGAGTTTGAAGAAGATTGTGAAGCTCACTCCGAGAATGCCTCGGGTAATCTCTCCATTCCGAAATGCTATATTTCTGGCTGGCATATGAACTGATCAGGAAAAGGAAGAATTTACACTGGCTGATCTTCCGTTCATGAATCCATTCGATTGGGTTTCGTTATTCAACATTTTTTCAAGAGCAGAAGATCATGCAATTCTTGCTGAACATGTCAAAAAACATCTCATGGGTTACATTCTTGAGGTTGCAAAGCTAGATGTTGAAGTTGCTGCAGTTCTGGATTCCACACCTGAGTGCACAGTTGAGAAACCTACTGCCGATCTGAAGAAACGTCGTCTCGGAAGAATTGGCAAGAAAGAATGGAATGTGGCTTATCCCTCTAAGGAAGGCAAGGACTCTGTCAAGAGAATGTTCTTTATAAGAGACAAACATCTACATCGGACTCCAACACTAAAGAAGATTCTTGATCCTATCAACAAGACTCCAAGCAACATTGCAAATGATAAGAGGTGCTTCAATGACATGTTGACCTGGTACATGGTGTTCCGAAAGAGAATCTTGCTTCTGATTTCGAGGGTGTTTGAGAAAGTACTAGACGTTCCGAAACCAGAAGTTGACGAATGAAGCTCCACAATTTGACTCAAAGGGGGAGATTGTTGAGTCATTAATTAGATTGAGTGAATTGCGCATGCAATAATCAAGCCTTTTTGTTAGCATGTACTTATGGGTGGGCCTGTCCATTCCATAATTAGTTTTAGTATATAAGGCATGCACGTACCCTAATTAGGGTTAACTTTTGTAAATCTTATTCATGGCACTCATACAAAATAGTTCTCTCTGAATTGTTCTAGAGTTGCATATTAATCATTCGACATCAGTTCTACATATCGTGTGTTCTTGTTCACTGTTTTATTCCTCATTATTGAATCCAGATCCTACTTCTGTGTTTCAACACCTGTGCTCCCCAGACGCATGTAGAGTACAATGACACGTTGCAGTCGTCGATGCGGTCAAAAATACTAGATTTAAACCTTACAGCTCACTCTATAGACTGTTTTCATCCATACACACGAAAACAACCGACAATATCGAAAATACGAAATTATTACTAGCAAACGAACTTGCATCCAAATCTGGATCAATAAACACCAAACTATTCTGATCCCGATATAGAACTCAGAAGTCAGAAACAATCTCACTAAACAATCGAACAAACGATAACGAATATTGAATCGAAACCGTAAACAAACATAAATATTACTAAAAATAAAACTTGCATTAAAAACTAAACCACACTGAAAGTCGAATGTTTCTGACTTCGGGGAAAATCCAGATCTCAGTGGTCAAAGGAATTCTACAAATCAGAATCCTTGACACACACAAGAAAAAAATACCGAAAATATGAAATAAATACTAAAACTATCAAACTACCAAGTATCAATCACTAAACATTGAAATTCTAGGTTGAAGAAGCCTGAGTTCCCCTCAAAGGTTGAATCTTCACTCCCGAATCACAAACCGGAGGCCTCTATTTATAGTTGTAAAAACATTCTGGTCGCGTCGTGGAAAGGGCTTATTCGCGGCGTGGCTTATCCATAAGCCCCGATTCTTCGCACTTTGAAAATTCAAATCCCATCCGATACACAGCTCACCGCGTCACGTAACTCTTCTAGGACCGCGGCGTGCATGTTCCTTCAACTGAAAGTATCATTCTTCCAATTCTTTGCCATTTTGTACAGTTTTTACCCTATATTTAACATAATTCGCACAGAACACACTTGGCACAAAAGGTGAGTAATATCGTGATTTAAGATATATATTTTACTCAAAACAGTGCTCAACAACGACTAAAATACTTGATATTACTATGCGTTGTCAAACACCCCACACTTGTGCCTTGCTTGTCCCCAAGCAAGTGAGTTTTTAAAAAATTCTAACTAAAACCCAAACATTTTTGAATGCCTTCAGTTTCAAAGTTTATTGTGTTTAAAAGTTAGATGAAAATGATTTTTGAGAAAAATGACTAGAATACCCTGTGGAAATCACAACTTTTTAAAGAACCTTTGATTACAAATTTTCAGTTCACAAAAGTGCACCTACTCGTTCAGATTCTAAAGGCCGTTAAGGAATTATCCATGACTGTCGATGTTGTCCGTGTAACGAGCTTTCGAAAATACTATCCCAGACCAGACGATCTTAGGAAGTAAGGTGCATAAATGCCCTTTCAGGGCCACCCTTTTCGGACCTACCGGCTCGAACAACAAAGGCCACTGATTGATATTTCCCTCCTGAATCCCAATCATAAGATGTTCTAAATCCATAATTTTCTAACTTCCAAACACTCAACTTATTTTAACTCAACAATAGCATGATAACAACTAAATAGTATCCTTTGAAAAATACTATAATGCTATAAGACTCGAAAGTTATTCGTTTTAAACTTACAATTCCTTAAACATTTTGAAAATTGCTAAATATTTTGAAAAATAAGACTATTTTTGCAAGAATTCAAAAATCTCTTCGAACTCCCCACCCCACACTTTAATCCGTAAAACGTCCCCATTGTACATAGAAAAATTCAAAACCAGGGAGAAAAGAATTACCCCTCTAACGATGAACTACTTGATTTTCGGGACCATTTGTAACAGGATATCAATTGCACATCTTGGTTTGTTTGTCCGGAGTTGTGGCGCAACAGTAAACGTGCTGGGCATAACAAAAATGTAGGGGTGCAGTGACCCCACACTTGTGTTATGCTACTCCTCGGTAGATCTCATCGGTAGCTTGCAAAATAACACAATCAAACAAAACATTGAAAGAAAACAAAAACAAACTATTGAATGTAAAGGTTTATATACAAAGTTTTCAAAAATAAGAAAAAGGAACAAATACAATCACTCTTCATCATCATGCTGCGTCCCAGATGGACCAGCCTTGTCACGATCTGCGGTAGGAAAAGGTGGTGGCTCTAGTCCAGCCTGAATAAGAAGGGCTCGCTGTGACTCCGCGATCGACCTCATCTGCTATCTACTATCTACCACCGCGGCCGTTAGATCACGCAATGCAGCCTGGACGTCTACAGGCTGTGGTGGTGGCTGGACGGCTGGCGTCACTCTCCTCAACCTGGAGGGCCTCTCCAACAACACCTCATCCTTGATCTCGACTTCCAGCTCTGGTTGTGGCTGTACCTGCTGGGCTCCAGGGTGACAGGCTGATGGGATCTCATGTGCTATCATGTACTCACCCTGCCGTATCTGCTGTACCACCTCCATCATCTACAACTATCATCCCTACATAAGACGGGGTGGCATCAGCCTCATCCGGAATATAACATCGCCCGTAAAAATGGTGTAGCAGCGGGCCAGCCTCGTGATGAAATGCCCTCCAGTCATCGGGCTCCTCTCAGTAGTCCCCAAGGCCTTGGATGTCAAAAAGACAGCCAAAGTATGGGGTAGGTTGAGAAACCTGCTTGAGTCGGAGAGGACCCACATGTAAAACATGTCCTCCCGGGGCACCTTCTCACCCCCCTTGCGATGTGCAATGGAAATGTTTATGATACGGTGGATGATGCGGTGTAGTGAGGAGAGAAACTAGCTCTCCATGGCCCCCCAGCCTCAAATCAGTCATTGTACATTCGTGCCCAAATGACCTCGTCCATCTCTCGTCGTGGCTACGCGGTCAGGCAAGCATCCAGGAATGGCTGAAAATGGATGGTATCCGTTTCTTCACGGGTATAAATCCTCATACGCCTAGCAAACTCCCACACCGTACACTCCCTGCTCTGCCCCCACGTCTGAATCTAATGAGGTGGGCTCTGGGCTCGTCGGAGCCAGGCTCATATCGGCCGGTGGAAAAGAACTCCAGCATGAGCTCTTTGTAGGCAATGTTATCCTCCCGGGCCATCAATCTCTCACAGCTACGACATGTAAATGTATGTGCCCCCTCTGGATGGGTCCAAGTGAGGTGGAGGAAAGGCAGCAATAGATCCCAAAGTCCCACTACCGTCAAAAACTCCCGGTCGAAGTGCATAGTCGGCTGAAGCACTCGTGTGCTCACAGGCCATCAATCTCTCCCAGCCCCGATATGTAAATGTATATGCCCCCTCCGGATGGGTCCAAGTGAGGTAGAGGAAAGGCATCAATCGATCCCAAACTCCCACTACCGTCAAAGACTCCCAGTTGAAGTGCATAGTCTGCTGAAGCACTCGTGTGCTCATAGAATGTCACCGTGCCTGGTATCACTGTGTCTCCTCAAGCGTGTCCGGAAATCTCAAAAAGGGGTGCTCAGGCACATATGGCACTCTTTGCTGTGGTGGGTGAGCCATCTGCATGAAACATATCACAAAACAAAAGTTTTGCAAAGTCAGTCCTACACGTGTCGTGGCTAAGGTGCCACACGTTGATTCGAATGCTGCGTTGCGGCTGATGAGACTGCCGCATCGCGGCATATGACTGCTTCGAAAAACGATAATTTTGGTACCTGTTTGCTTCCATTAACGCATGCAAAGGGTTCTAATACAACCTACTAAGTTTACTAGGTTGCGAATTTTTCAAAAACAACACCCCAACGCTCGACATTGACGTATTTCTATGTTTTATACGAATACCCCTATTTGATCGGATTTCTAGCCCTACACACATGTATCACTTGAATGAACTTGTTCAGGTGAACGTACCTCAGTAGTAGATCACATAAATGCAAGAAAATCACAAAAATCGCGTGGTTTGATCGATGCTCTGTTGTCCGCGTCGTGTGATTGTGAGGGTTGTGTGAAAAATGAAAGTTACGTACCTGGTAAAACGTTTTTAACCGATTAGAATCTGTGGCGTGGTAAAGACCAATCCACGATGCGCCTTTGTGAGAACCCCTGGGCATCTGGTTCTCCCAACATCATGCGTCGTGTCTTATCACCTTCCGCGGTACGTACTCTAATTTCACTTAAATCCTTGTAATTTGACCCCATACTTGCTTTGTACCCCGTCTTCCCAGATGATGATGATGAAATGCTCCTAATTGCTACTACAAATAAATCCTAACCTACATACGAATGGGTTGCCTCCTACTAAGCGCTAAGCTTAATGTCTTCAGCCAGACCGTGATGTCCATACTTTTCTTTTGACACAAGGTTTTCCATGGCAGGGGCGATATCATGAACTAATGTCGCCATTAATGTTGTTAATCGCGTCATTTGATCACTTATTTGATTTATCCATTGTTGTTGTGCATCCAAGATTTGAAACACTTTTGCTTCCCTACATCTTACAGCCTTTGCAAATGCTTGATTCTTCTTTTCCATCATCTCGATCATGTCCAAAAGGTGTAGTTTGTCCATTGAGTTGAGCGGGTGTCCCTTTGCTTTCCAAAGGATCACTTCATCCTCACCTTCTTTATCTTGGGTTCGATTTTCATCTTCTCTTCACCTGCCATCCATCTTTTGCATCATAGGGGGTATAATAGTCATGTGCTGGTGTTCGTAGATACAAGGTAGGTGCATGATATCCACATCACCAGTTTTCATCTTCTCTTACAGCCTTTGCAAATGCTTGATTCTTCTTTTTATTGATCTAAACATGATATCCATATCACCAGTTTTACAGTCCATGATCGCTCATGCTGTGGCTAGAAATGGTCTTCCTAGATACAAGGTAGGTGCATCTTCCAAGCTATCGTACTCCATGACCAGAAAATCTATCGGGTACAAGAAATCCCCGACCTTCACTATCACATTCGTCAACTTACCTCTTAAGACCTTGGTGTATTGGTTAGCCAATTGAAGAATTGTTTTGGCGGGCTCCAGCTCCTTATTCTTGTATTTGTCATATAAATAACTGGGCAGCACATTCACACTGGCTCCTAAATCTAGTAAATTATTTCTGATGACTACATCACCAACTGTGACGGTGATGTACTGGGTGCCAGGATCCTTTTCTTTCTTAGGTAATGTCCCCAACAATTCCTCACTAGCCTTAACGGTAAGATGAACTTTTTTCGGTGTTGAGACTTTAACTTTCTCCTTTTCCTTGCAAATCTCCTGGTACGTCCTTCAATTGGTCTAGAAGAGGTTGGTTGATCGATGAGTTACCTGATGTGTTTTGCTTCTTCTTCACCTTGGAAGTTTTCTTTTTCTTAAAGGCTGGTACAACTGACTGCTCCTCCTCCTGAATGCCATTGTCCTCATTTTCTGTCCTAAAAAGATCTTCCACTCTCACATTTCTCCACACCTTTTCTGTTGCACAACTTTCTAGGGCATTCACATGCTGCTTCCCTGCCCGATGCGTATGAGTTGGGTTAACTTCTATATTGCTAGTAAGTTTGCCATCATCCCTTCTTCTTGAATCCTCAGTTAACTGGCCGATCTGACCCTCCATGTTGGCAATGGATTTTGTGTTGGCCTGGGTTTGTTGATGATTCTATGTCACAAATTCATATAGTTTTGCCAATATATTCTTTTGGGTTTCTAGAATGGCATGGTTATTGTTGTTTGGTCCTTTATTATTGTTGTTGTTGTTGGGGCTGTTATTGTTGACAGGCTGATACTGTCGTGGTTGATTTGGTGCTAGTCCCTGATGATTATTTTGACGATTGTTGTGGTATGATTGATTGTTGCCATTATAACTTTGACCTCCTTGATTGTATGGCTTGTATGGTCGTCCATTATTGTTGTTGTTGTTAGTACCTAATTTGTTGGTTTATGCTTGACATTGATATGGAGCTTAAAAACGAAAATATATGGCTGCTGGATGATTTCGGTCTGGACCGAAATCTACCTTGTTTTCGGTGGTGGCATAATCCCCATGGATTTCGGTTGGGCTTCTCACGTTTTCGACTGGACTTCGTTGTTGGGCTAGGTCATGTGTTTGGCTAGTATATATAGTGTATTGCTAGTCATTTGTTAGGTTAGTCGTTTTGGAGGATTGTTTTAGGAGCATATTGAGAGATCTTTGTTCATGCAATCTTCAAGAACCTTATGTACTCGTCTGTTATTCATTAATAGATTGCATTAAAGGTTTGTAGTATTGCATGCTCTTGGTTCTTATCTGTTTCGGATTGATTACTCGTTGGGATTCCGCACCAATCAAGTGATTTCATTGATACCAAGTAGATCTAGGATTGTTTGGGACATACAAGTGGTATCAAAGCCTAAAAAGTCTAGTTTTTGGGTGTTTTGGTATCAATTATTCGAACATTTTGCTTGAATCTAGGTGCTTTTGGCTTAGGAAGATTTTTTGCTGTTTTGGACGGTTTGGATCTAGGTGTTCTTCATTGTTCTTGATAAAATCTAGTTTTTTATCCTCAAAACTCAATTTTTGGCAAAAAAAGGCATTTTTCAGATCTGAGTGGGGATTTCGGTCAGATTTGGTGGTTTTCAGTGGCGGCTGCTGAGTTTTAGGTTATGGTTTGGCGATTTTGGTCAGCCCAGTTGGGGATTTCGGTCAGTTTCTAGGGTTTCCTGGTTTTCGGTCAGCTCTTCTGATTTCGGCAGAAATCCTTGGTTTTCGGTCAAGGCTCTTAGTGTTCGGTTCTACAAGGTTTTCGGTCTGAGGTGTTTTTGGGTCACTGGTTTTCGGTCAAAAAGGGGGGTCAAAATTTTCAATGGTCAAATTTTAGGTTTTTGGTGGAATGTTTTTTTGGAGTTTCTGATCAATTTTTTGGCATTTGAAGGCTTATCGGTCAACTTGAATCCTTAAAATGGCCACCACGACTAAGGACAATTGTGAAGTCTCATGCACCCAAGCTTGCGAAGGTAAGATTGAAATATACCATGAACAAAACGAACGTTTAGTTTGGGAAGTTTTTGATCTTTAAAATCTACTTTACAATACTAAAAAGAAGCTGAAACCCCTTCAAGAAAAGCTGGAAGCTAAAACGTCAAATTTTAATAAATTACAAGAATAATACATCATAGAGAGTTGTCATCTCAGATTTGCTAACAAAGATATTGCCAAATTGACTGCTGAACTTGACTCCATGAAAGCAAAAATTCAAGATACTGGTTTCATTTTTAAGATGTTTGAAGGGTCAAGTGCGATAGTTGAATCGATGATTGAGCATCAGCTCAAATGGTATGATAGCCAGGGTCTAGGTTATAAAAGGGTTCCACCTCCTTTCAACAACAATTTTACCCCACTCCTTGAAACCGAAGAGTTAGAGGAATGTTATCTATCAAATTTCATTCAATAGGATCAATCTGGCACCGCTGAGAGTACTAAAATGAATTCTACTGATGCTTCTACCTCATGTGCAGACACAGTGAACAAGGAGGATGAAATCAGGGTCGATCCACAGGAGTTTCGTGGTCAAGATAAGACGATAGCTTGCCAACTGTAGTGTCACGCTACAGCCAGAGGGACTAACTTCTACTTTCCCAAAAATAATCCAAAAACACAATTCCAAAACAACGCATAAACTAAATGAAAGTTAAACTAGAACCTAACCTAACTTGGTTACTGAAGTCAGAAGTAATATTCAGAATCAGAAACAAACAAGATCAATCTAAAAGCATCTAAAGCATCCAAATACCAAAATACCAAAAAATACCAATAAACATGGGACCAAATGATTACTTCCATAAACTTCAAATCCAGAACATTCAAAACAGTAACAAACGAAATTCAGAAACTTTAACCAAATGCTAATGGTTGTCACACCCAAAAACACCAAGCTACAAGCTTAAAACAACTAAACTAAAACTAAAAGTAGAGTGATAATATAAAAATACCACAAAGGGCTGATGAAATCTCGAAACTTACGTCAAAGTCGCCGTAAGTCCACCTTAGGGTCTGAT
The DNA here is from genome assembly GCA_023525715.1 of Cichorium intybus. Lineage (NCBI taxonomy): Eukaryota > Viridiplantae > Streptophyta > Magnoliopsida > Asterales > Asteraceae > Cichorium > Cichorium intybus. The sequence goes on from CM042014.1 coordinate 95,977,626, forward strand.
CTTCGCCTACTGAATTCAACCTAATGTACTTGATGCAAACTCTAGTCTCGGAATGATCTCCTGAACGATGGGATCCTGGACCTGAGCTCACCACAATAGAGAAATGGGGTCAGACGCACTCCGGGAGGGCGCTCCGACGGTTAAGTTAGTACGGTGGTCGGAAAGTATGGATTGAGTATGAAAGAGTGAGAGTTCAATGACGATATGTGATGATGATCTCCCCAAGGGCGTGATCATCATATACCGTTATACCTGCGTGGGGACCACTTGTCAGTTGGTAGCGGATCTTTACCTTATTGGTCGATCGTCTGCCGTAAACTGTGATTGGCTTATTTGTCTGGCCAGGTGGTAGTTCGGGGACCACCTAGTTCGTTCGTGGCTTAACGGATTGCACGATGACTGTTGCAGGGTGATGTTTCATTCTGGCATTGTTACACATGGCAATCGGCCATTTGCGACTATCGAGTCGGGTGAGGTCCAGCCAGGCCTCTGGCAGCTGGCTGTCCGTCTGAATGCTGGCGAGTCGTGCCGCTGGCATGCTGGCGAGAGGCTGTGCGTATCCGTATGATACACTATCAAGTCCCCCCAGTCTTGGTAGTCAAGGCGATGATGTGGTCTAGTTTTGACTAGCAAGATTGGAGAAATAGCAGTTCATTTTCCGAAAGAGTCGGCATCATTATGTTTGACGTGGGTGATGTGACTTATCCATTTCCATCATTAGGAATGTTTTCCAACTTCCCGCTTTTCGTTTCATGTTTATATTGCTTTTTAGGGTTTTTTCTGACTTCCCCTTTTTCTTACTTGCTTGTTCCTGTCTTCCCATTGTCGTCTTCCTTCTTCCTTCTCCCTCCCTTTCAAAAATGGCAAGCAACGATCGGCAAGAAATTCCTGATGATGTTTACGGTCCTTTAGTTGAGAGGTACGGTTTCCAGCCCGAGGATGGGGTCCTTGTTTCCGATGCCGATGTAGGGTTTTCTTTGCCTCCAGAAGGGAAAACTGGTATTTATTTGAAGACTTTCGATGCTGGGTATCTCCTTCCAACGTCGGATTTTATGGAGGAAGTTCTACGTCGCAACAGCGTCGGTTTGCACCAACTAACACTGAATTCGGTGAACAAGATAGTGGCTTTCGAGCTCTTGTGTCGTAGTTTGGGTATCGTTCCCGATTTTTATGTGTTCAAGCATTACTTTCGTGTTGCTGCTTTCGGTGAAAATTATGCCTTTTACAGAAGGACCTCCGTTCACACATTGATTCCGAAGCCCAAGTACTCGCCTAAGTACTGGCAAGATAAGTGGTTATGGGTGAAATCTTCTCGCGTTGGGTATATGCATCATTGCACTGGTACGATTTCTGACCAGATTCCTAAATTGTTCCCCCATCAAGAGCAGATAGTGAAAACTTTAAACGGTTATCGTGTCGTTCCGGAGGAATTTCCCGAGCACATCCTGGCTGGTGGGAGTTTGAGCACATCATGGCGCATGAGGGGAAAAATGCCGGAGTTTTATGTGCTACGGAAGGGTATGCGTTGATTCTTCTTTCCTTTTCCCCTTTTTTGTTGATCTATCCTTGATGTTTCTCCTTTCTTGTTTTCGTTTACTTGCAGGTAGTCCATGCAAAGTGTGTTTTGAAGACGTTCTTGCTAAAGAATGGGGAAAAGGAGAGCTGAAGTATTGCGAGGTCGATTTGGTCGATAAAGTAGCTGCGCCCTTCGCTTTTCGAAACCCAGATGTAGCTGCCCGAGACACAGGGATACAGGGCTTAGAGGATGAGAAGGTCAAAGGAGAGGGATCTGGAGGTGTCCTGTTGATAGATGCAAAAGTGGGAGGGTTGTCGAAGAGTGATCGCGAAGAATCTTCTGAATCGGTGCGAGATAGCAAGGAGGGTATTTTGAGGGGGTCCGCCAGGTTGGCAAACAAGAGAAAGTTGGCATGGGGGTTATTGGAGGGTTTGGAGAATCCTCCTGATACATGGCTGATCAGAAGATTAAGTCGGCGTCAGTTGTTAAACAACTTAAAACAGGATGATTTGGGTATAATCTCCATTCCTGATGATGAGGAGGTGGACGCCGGTGGGAAAGAGGCTCCGGCAGGGTCCGGGAGCGCTAGGGATCATAATGAGGGATTGTCTTTTGACCAAAAAGTCGTGTCTGGGTCTGGTGGAATGGAAAATTTAAGAGATGCTGGGGGTAATGATTTTAATGTTGGTGTTGGAGGTGGATTTGAGACAAGCGGGGGAAGTGGGTCTGGGGTTGGTGGTGGCATGGGGGTGGCTTTAGATACCCATGTTTGGTCTGACTTTTCATCGCTACCTTTCGTCCCTGAGTGGAAACTCGTTAATGGTTCTCGGCTGTTTCCTCAGGAGAATGCTGTTGATTTTGCTCTTCATGCATTTCCTCCGGCCGCCGAGGCGGATATGGAGAACTTTTCTCTTGACAATTTGGTTAACACCTTGAGGTTTGCTTCTGCTCAGTTTGCATATTATCTGGCTGCTGCAGCGAAGAGGATAGAGCGTTTATCAGCCTCTTCCTCTCTCCAAGAGTCTTTAAATGTTGAAGCTCGTGATGCATTGGTCGAGAGTGCTCGTTTACGTGCACTGAATGTTGAACTAGAGGCTCACGTTGCTCGTTTAGAGGCTGCTGCTTGTCAGTAGAAGAGCGATTGGAGAAGATTCACCTAGATAACGAGGCTCTAATGATCCGTTCGGAGAGTTTGGAGCCGAATTGTGCGAGAAAGATCGCCTATTGGAAGAGAAGAGTATTGCCTTGGAGAAGATGGGAGATGACTTGAAGTAGATGGTGGAAGAGGGTGCTGTCAGAATTGTGGAGAAGGTATTTCTGGTTCCCGAGTTTGTGCATGGTATTAACCGTATTCGCAGGGCAAGTTATGTAGCTAGTGAGGAGGCAGGCAGGCGTGGTCTTCTTCAAGAGTTGAAGATTGGTGGCCCAGATGCTGGAGAAGGAAATTCGGCTTCGAATTGTGCCAGGGAAGTTGACGATGCCATGGAAGAATTTGCATCTCTCGATTATGCGGGGTTACTGAATTTGGGGCAGCTCTGGGTGGACGGCTTGAGGGAGTTGTTGAAAGTGGAAGCCGATGGGTAGGTTGTTGAATTTGTTTTTCGATATGGTTGTAATCAGTTTAATGCTTTGGACAACTTCTTTTTGTGTTTGGTTGATTTAGGGTGGTTGTAGACAAATGTTTCGTTTATGTAATTGATGGATAGATCTTTGGCACTAGATCTTGTAATTTGTTCTTGGTTGACACGATGCTTGGTTATGCGTACTGTTGATGTGGGTGTCATTAGTGTCAGGTCGGAGCTTAGTTCAACTGGTGTTCAATTGTTCTTAAAGTTTTATATTTTTATGTAAATGGTGCTTGGCCATCTGTTGATAAGTTGTGACTTAATGTGGGTGGTGCTCGGCCATTTCATTATTAGGTTGTTGCTCAATGCGAGTGGTGCTCGGCTAATTGTGTTACGTTGTGACTTAACATAGATGGTGCTCGGCTGTTTGCATTAAGTTGTGACTTAATACGAGTGGTGCTCGGCCAATTGTGCTAAGTTGTGACTTAACATAGATGGTGCTCGGCCGTTTGCATTAAGTTGTGACTTAATACGAGTGGTGCTCGGCCAATTGTGCTAAGTTGTGACTTAACATAGATGGTGCTCGGCCGTTTGCATTAAGTTATGACTTAATACGAGTGGTGCTCGGCCAATTGTGCTAAGTTGTGACTTAACATAGATGGTGCTCGGCCGTTTGCATTAAGTTGTGACTTAATACGAGTGGTGCTCGGCCAATTGTGCTAAGTTGTGACTTAACATAGATGGTGCTCGGCCGTTTGCATTAAGTTGTGACTTAATACGAGTGGTGCTCGGCCAATTGTGCGAAGTTGTGACTTAACATAGATGGTGCTCGGCCGTTTGCATTAAGTTGTGACTTAATACGAGTGGTGCTCGGCCAATTGTGCTAAGTTGTAACTTAACGTAGATGGTGCTCGGCCGTTTGCATTAAGTTGGTTGGGTGATCAGGCCAACCAATTGTTATTAATACGCCTTAAACATAAACGTCATGCTATATAATCGTCAAAATCCAATTTTTTGCAACATCAAATCCATTACATGTGTTTGAAGATAGCAAAGAAAGAAAAAGAAAAGAGGGATGTCGCAATTGGTATTCGGGTCTCCTTGTATTAATCTTTAGAAATGAAAGTTCTTCAGATGCTGGATATTCCATGTCCTCGGTATCGGGTTGCCATCCATGGTTTCCAGCACATATGCCCCGTTCTGGTGTGCCTCTACCACCTTATATGGGCCCTCCCAAGTTGGGCCTAATTTCCCCCTCGGCTGGGCATGGCTAACTTTGTTTTTTCGCAATACCAGGTCACCTACTTTGAACGCCCTTCCTTTCACCCGTCTGTTATAGTACCTTTCCGTGTTAGACTTATACCTTGTATGTCTAACGCTGGCAAGTTCACGTCGTTCTTCTAGCAAATCCAAATTGTGTATTAGGTCCTCCTCCGTCTTTTCAGTGCTGAAGGCAGAGACCCGTAGAGAGGTTCTGGAAAGTTCTGGCGGGAGCATTGCTTCTGATCCGTACACCAAGCTGAATGGTGTTTCTTGTGTGCTGTTTCTTGGTGTTACTCGGTAGGACCAAAGAACGCATGGTAGTTCCTCCACCCAGTTGCCTTTAGCCTTTCCCAATCTTTTCTTGATTCCATTCACCATGGTGCGGTTGGTAACTTCTGTTTGGCCATTGGCTTGTGGATGAGCGACCGACGTGAACTGCTGTCGGATTTGTCTTTCCTCACACCATCCTCAAAAGGGATTTTCGGCAAACTGCAGCCCGTTGTCACTGATTAATACTCGTGGGGTGCCAAACCTGGTGAGTATATGTTTCCACGTGAATTTGATGATGCTACGTCCAGTTATGGAGGCTACAGGCTCCGCTTCTACCCATTTGGTGAAGTAATCGAGTGCCACGATTAGGAATTTCACTCTTCCTGGAGCTTCCGGAAAAGGCCCGACAATATCGATGCCCCATTGGAAGAATGGCCATGGGCTTGTTATGCTTGTCAAGGTGGCTGCGGGTAGATTCTGTGTTGGGGAAAAAGTCTGGCATTCTATACATTTGTGTGTTATCTCCATTGCATCGGCGTGAATGTCGGGCCAGTAAAATCCCATTCACAGGATTTTCCCCGTTAACGCCCTTGCTCCCTCATGGGCCCCTGCTAGCCCAGAGTGTATTTCTTCTAGTGTCTGACATCCTTCTTTCTTTGTTATACATTTTAACCAGGGGTCAGGTATCCTTTTTTGTAAAGATTCCCTTCGATTATGGCAAAGTTGGGAGCTTTGACCCGAATCTTACGGGCTTCCGTGTCATCTTCTGGCAAGGTCCCATGCTGGAGGTATTCCATGAATGGAGTACTCCAAGTTGTTGAGTCCTCTGATGTTTTGTTAACTTGTTTTTCTTTGATACTGCTCTCAGGTAACACCTCGACTAACACTTTTTTGGTTAAATGGTCGAATGATGTTGTGGCTAGCTTACTCAAAGCGTCGGATCGCCTGTTTTCTGACCGGGGAATCTGTTTAATTGAGAAACTATCAAAGGATTTTGTTAACTTTTGTACTGCTTCCATGTATTTTTGCATTCGTTTGTCTCTGGCTTCGTATTGGACATTTATCTGGTTCGTCACCAATAATGAGTCACTTAAGGATGTCACTTGCTTTGCCCCATTTTCAATTGCTAGTCGAAGTCCTGCCAGCAAGGCATCATATTCCGCCTCATTATTTGATGTTCGAAAGTCAAAGCGCAATGCGTACGTGATCTCTTCGCCCTGAGGACTTTTTAGAATCAGGCCATCCCCAGATCCTTCTTTTCCGGCTGCTCCATCAGTGAATAAAGTCCATTCGCATAGTTGTTCCTTGGCGGGAGAACGTGTGACAGTCGGTGTTTCTATGAACGATTGGTCGGGGACTTCGATTAAGAAATCTGCCAGCGCTTGTGCCTTGATGCCTGTGCGAGGCCGGTAAGTGAGGGCGTGTTCTCCCAGCTCTATGGCCCATTTGGCTAGTCTTCTGGAATATTCTGGTTTTAGGAGGATCTGCTTAAGCGGCTGACTGGTGAGTACTTCAATGTGGTGCGCTTGGAAATATCGGCGAAGACGCCTGCCAGCATGTACGAGTGCTAGAACCAGTTTCTCTAGCATTGGGTAATTGATTTTCGGGCCTTGGAGTGCTCGACTGATGAAATACACTGGGAATTGTGTATTGCTCCTTTCCACTACTAATACCGCTGAGATGGCTTCATGTGACGCTGATAAATACATGGATAATATTTCACCTGGAATAGGACTAGTCAGCATAGGTAAGTTGCTCAATGCTTGCTTAAGATTTTGCCAAGCTCCGTCAGCTGCTGCCGTCCACCTGAATCCTTCCTTATTGACTTCCCCTTTTAGTGTATTGAAGAGTGGAAGGGCTTTCTCTGCTGATTTTGCTATGAAACGGCCTAATGCTGTTAACTTTCCATTCAATGTCTGCATCTCTTTCAATGTGGCTGGAGGCTTGGTCTCAAGGGCATCTTGTACTTTAGCGGTATTGGGGAGGATACCTTGGTTTGTCACATAATATCCCAAGAAATGGCCTTCCTCTACACCAAATACACATTTCGTGGGGTTTAGCTTTATCTTAGCCTGCTCCAATGTTTTAAGTGTCTCTTCTATGTCTGTTATTAATACGGTCTCTTCCAAGCTCTTGATTACCATATCATCGACGTAGACTTCGATGTTTCGCCCAATTTGGTTGCGGAATAATTGATCTACCAGTCGTTGGTATGTTGCACCTGCATTTTTCAATCCAAAGGGCATTTTCCGATAGCAGAATGTTCCTCGATCAGTATAAAATGCCGTTTTCTCTTCGTCCTCTTTTTTCATTTGTATTTGGTGATAGCCCTTGTATGCGTCTAGAAAACACTTCCACCGAAAGCCTTGGAGTGATTCAACTTTTTGGTCTATCTCTGGTAGAGGGTAGCAATCCTTGGGACAAGCTTTGTTTAGATCTGTGTAGTCTATACACATCCTCCAACTTCCGTCGCTTTTCTTGACCATTACTGGGTTGGCAATCCAGTCAGGGAAAATAGCTTCCCTCAATATCCGTGCTGCAACTAATTTGGTCACTTCTGCATTAATTTCCATGTTTCGTTCACCCGCCTGGCCCAGCTTTTCTGCTTGATGGTATTACTTCCAGGCTTAATGTTTAAACTGTGCTCTATTACATCTCTGTGTACTCCCACCATATCAGCAGGCTCCCATGAAAATACGTGTTTATATTGTTTAAGGAGAATAATCACTTTCTTTCTTGTTTCTATGGGCAAACTGGTACCAATACGAACCGGTTGCTCAGGGTAATCTTGGTTAATAATTTCTTTGTCGTTTAACTCTTCCGTTCTGACCTTTTTGGCTGGCCTGATAATATCGTTTGGTTGCATGACTTGACAGCAGCTTAGAGTCTGGGGGCTTGCGGCCAGAACGCAAGCTACCCCATTTGGTGTTCTAAATTTCAGGAGGCCGTGCACCGTAGATGCTACCGCCCCAAACTTTAGTAACCCTGGCCATCCCAAAATCATATTATGCTCTGAGGGTGCTCTTACAACGACAAAGTCGATGAGTGACGTTTTGTGGAGTTTTCTGTCGAAACTCTTCAGCGTGAATGGTAGGGAGATAGTTCCAAGTGGCCATATGTTATGACCAGTGAATCCTACGAGTCGTCCCCTGGCGGGCTTCAGCGCTTCTTTGACGCCTTGCGGCAGTAGGGTAAAACAGTGTTCATGTATTATGTCGGCAGCACTTCCGCTATCCACATATACTCTATGGATTTTGATATTTTGGACATATCCAGTGAGTACCAAAGGGTTATCTCCTTGCCAGCTCTCAGGTCTCGGGTCGTCAATTGTGAAATTTAAGTTCAGGGGACCGACCTCATGATATGTGTGTTCTCTATCAAAGCGGGCAGGTCGTTTCTGACTGGCCCAAATAGTTAGAATCTCGAGAGCTTTACCACCTGTTTTATCATCCTTCCTTCCTCGTTCGGCTTTTCTGTCTGTTCAAATTGTTCTCGTAGTTTTCTTGCAATTTCTATCAAATTACCCTTCAGGTGTTTCTCCTCCATTTCTTTCTTCAGCATGGCACAATCAATGGTGTCATGGGCCCTGCTTTTATGATATTCGCAATATCGTTGTTTACTATCTGGGGCTTTGTTCGTGGTAGATTCTTTAACTGCATAGATATCTGTCTGCCTGTTCCGGAGTTCCTCTCGATAAAGTGGATTGAATCGTCGTGGAGGTCTACCTCCTCTTGGAGGAAGGTTGGAATGGTCCTAGCGTCGACTGTGAGAATGATAATGATTCTGTCGCTTGTATTGGCCATCGGTTGTTGCCTTGAGATACTGTTGCTTTTCTGCTGTACCCTCTTCCTGCCTAAGGAACCTTTCGACTCGTTCTTTCATCTCGTGTCGGGTTTGTGGAGGCCTCCCAAGAAATTGGACTGCGTTGGGCGTCGCCCTGTTGACTGCGTTGGGCGATGCTGTCGTAAGCGCTTGGGGTGCAGTCACCGGAGTCGAAGGTGTTACCTCTCCTAGTGACGTCATAGGTCATATTGGACTGCGTTGGGCGTCGCCCTGTTGACTTCCGGATGGTGTCGCCATTCAAGGTTGGGAGATTGTTGTTCTTTGCTTCGTCACACAAATGGATGGCGCCAATGATGCAAAATCTAGTCTCGGAATGATCTCCTGAACGATGGGATCCTGGACCTGAGCTTACCACAACAGAGAAATGGGGTCAGACGCACTCCGGGAGGCGGTCCCGGGAGGGCGCTCCTACGGTTAAGTTAATACGGTGGTCGGAAAGTATGGATTGAGTATGAAAGAGTGAGAGTTCAATGACGATATGTGATGATGATCTCCCCAAGGGCGTGATCATCATATACCGTTATACCTGCATGGGGACCACTTGTCAGTTGGTAGCGGATCGTTACCTTATTGGTCGATCATCTGCCGTAAACTGTGATTGGCTCATTTGTCTGGCCAGGTGGTAGTTCGGGGACCACCTAGTTTATTCGTGGCTTAACGGATTGCACGATGACTGTTGCAGGCTGATGTGTCATTCTGGCATTGGTACACATGGCAATCGGCCATTTGCGACTATCGAATCGGGTGAGGTCCAGCCAGGCCTCTGGCGGCTGGCTGTCCGTCTGAATGCTGGCGAGTCGTGCCGCTGGCATGCTGGCGAGAGGCTGTGCGTATCCGTATGATACACTATTAGTACTCTATTTATACTTGTGGAAAATTAGAACCCGCGCCGCGCAGAGCTCATAGCCGCGACGCGCATAGAGCCTTATCCCCGTTTTTTTGCGGTTTGAATTTCTTCACCGCCTCATCTTCTGACGTGGCGCGTCGCGCACACAAGCCTACCCGCGGCGCGCGTGTCCAGTCGACTTCTTTTGAGTTTATGTTCAAACTTCTTTATTTTGTATGCATTTAGCCCCTGTTTATAACTTTTCTTTGCAAACAAACACTAACACAAAAAGTGAGAATACCAATGTATATATGATATAATTTGACCAATAATAGGGCTCAACAACAACTAAAATACTTGATATTACTAGGCGTTGTCAAACACCTCACACTTGTGCCTTGCTTGTCCCCAAGCAAGAGAGTTTTTAACAAATTGTAATAAAGAATCAAACAATTTTTGAACGAGTTCAATTTCAAAGCTTATTGTCCCAAGAGTTAGAGTGAAATAGTTTTTGCAAACATAACCAGAATATCCTTTGGAATTCATGACTTTCTAAAGAACCCTTGATTACAAATTTTCTGTCCACAATAAAGTGTACGTACTCATTCAGATTCTAAAGGCCATTAAAGAACTATCCATGAGTGTCAAGGTTGTCCATGTAACGAGCTTTTAGAAATACCATCCCAGACCAGAAGATCTTAGGTGGCAAGGGGCATAAGTCCCACCCATTTTAGGCTTACCGGCTCGAACAACAAAGGCCACTGATTTGACAGTCCCTTCCTAAATTCCAATCCTAAAATATCCCAATCTTCTAACTCCTAAAACTCAACTTATTTGACTAAATTCATAGCATGATTACAACTACATAGTATCTCTTGAAAAATACCAAAGCTATAACATTCACAAACTATTCGTTTCAAAATTACAATCTAATAAAAATTTTGAAAAAAGTTGCTAATTTTTTTAAAAATTGATCATTTCACGCAAAATTTCAAAAACACTCTTTCGACCGTCCACACCCCACACTTAAAACCGTACAACGTCCCCGTTGTACAAAATTATTTCAAAACAAGGGAAAAAGAGTTACCCCTTAGACGATTCACTGCTTGATAGTGCTCAATTGTCATAGGTACAAAAACACGAACTGCTTACGCTTCAGATTCAGATTTCTAGGAGTTGTAACGCAACAGTAAAACACGCCGGTGATCATGGCGAGTGGAGGGGGCACGGTGACCCCACACTTGCCTGAAACAACTCCTCCACAGATTCCCTATTTGTTTCTTCACATGCATCACTCACAAACACGTTAAATGCAAACAAACAAACAACTAAAATAAAAGACAAATACATAAATAAAAAGTGTCATAAATTCGGTACACATATCTCCAAAAAGTGAAAAGAAAATACATCAATCATCCTGGCGTGCTCGGGAGGGGCCCGCCTCATCATCATGGGCTCTTGCTGGGAAAGGTCGTGAGCATCGTCCTGCTGGGAGGCTGTCTCCAGTAGTACCTCCCCAATCCAAGCTAACTGGTCCTCTATCCCTATGACCTTGACACTCAACTCCCGAACGCCCGTCATCACGTCCGACAGCTGTGGCTGTGGCTCAGCTGGTGCATCAACTCTCCTGCGTCGCCTCGCTGGTCCTTTCTCATGGGCTGGTCGGGGTGCCCGTGGTACCTCTGTCGCCTCCCGCATGTATGTACCCTCACGTGGCTGATGAATGAGCCCCATGTTCTACTAAAAACGGGGTGATGTGCACATGGGAGGTATCGCTGTCAAGCTCGCTATGGTCCTGGCAGTAAGCAGGCCATATGATCGGGCCAAGCGGGTAATGTAATGCCCTCCGGCCATGGGGTTGCTGCCAGATGCACCCGCTGCTCGGGTAGACAAAGACATCGCCAGCGCGTAGGGTAGATGAAGGAACCTGGTGGGATCGAGGAGCGCCCACATGAATGTCATGTCCTCGCCGGACACCTTCTCACCCCCTTGCTTCTGCATGACAAAAGTGGAGATGATACGGTGCATAAGGCGGTGCAACGGGTTGCGGAGCTGGCTCTCCCTGGCCGACCCCGCCTCAAACTGAACATTGGACATCGTAGCCCAAATAACCGCGTTGGCATCCCGATCGGGCTGCCCCTGAATACACGCCCGAAGAAAAGGCGTAAAGTGGCGGCTCTATAGCTCCTCCGCTGTGTAGGTCACCGTGCGTCTCCCGAACACCTGAAGACTACACTCTCAGCTCTCTGCGCCCAACCTAAACCGAATCATCATGAACCTTGCCTCCCGTGAGGCTGGTGTGTAACGAACAGTGGACAGGAACTCCAGAAGAAGGTCTGTGTAGACCACGTCATCCCCATTTGCCATCAGCTTATCCCAGCCGTGGCACGTGAATGTAAATCCTCCAGCAGAACAGGTACGGTGGAGAAATGGCTCGATCTCTGCCCAAAGCCCGGCCTGTGTAAGAATGTCCCGGTCCAACATAGTCGCCTCGAGCACCAGGTGAGTAATCAGCTCGTCCCTCCGTGCCACATTCTCCGGTGTCCTCTACAGAACCTCAGGTAACTGAAGGAAAGGGTGATCACATCTGAAAGTGTTAGACTAAGGTGATCTTACCTGTTATGATAAGTTTATGAATTATTGCTATGATAATGATTGTTTGTGGATGGAACGGGATAGCCCGCGAGCCAATAGGCGGAACGGGAATAGCCTGCGAGTCATTAGACGGAACGGGAAAAGCCCGCGAGCCAATAGGCGGAACGGGAATAGCCTGCGAGTCATTAGACGGAATGGGAAAAGCCTGCGCGCAATAAGACAGAACGGGAACTGCCCGTGAGTCTTCAGCGGAACAGGGATAGCCCGCGAGTCTCATAGACATATGAATGGTTATGATGTGTTGTATGTTATGTGATGGATCGTATGGTATTTTGAGGAACTCACTAAGCTCCGTGCTTACCCTTTCCCTATATAAATTACTGTTTCAGGTACATCAGGTACAATGGATGGCAAGGCGTGACGTGTATACACTGTGCTGCTTCATTGGAGGACTGTTTTTGAATTAATATTCCGCTATATTGTGTTTTCGTTAACTTCTGTTAATCCTGGGGTGTTTTCATTAAACTTATAAGTTATGGAATTTTATGAAAATTAATTAAGTGGCTTTTCTTGTATTGAAGTTTTCGTTTAAAAATTTTTAAATTTACCCTAAAATTTTGGGATGTTACAAGTTGGTATCAGAGCACAGCTTGAGAGAATCAGGCTCACTTAGTGAGTTCTGGACTCAAGTTGAGGCTTAAGAGTTTTATTAAAACATTTTTACGAAAGAAAGATGTTTTATGAAGGGTGAACTGAAGACACAGTGTGTACCGCCAGCCGACGCCAGTATGAGAAAAGGGTTAAGTATTTAATACTGTGGATGTTTAAAAAAACATATGGTATATGTTTGCTAAAATGCCTGGTAGAGATCACACATTGTGGTATTATTATCTGCTATTTGCTAATAGAACTGTATGCTAGTGCCGATAGGTTGCTTAGAGATTTCCACTAAGTTGTATACAATATGGACTGAATAGTCATAGAATGTGTGAGTTGACCTTATTGCATGTTCCTTGTTTGGTTGTTGCCTTAGGGAAGATTCTCTTATTTGAAAGACTGTTTAGTTGATATTGTATACAACTACGTTCGCGAAACAATCTGTCATCACTGGAGGAAGTTCCGTCTTAGTTAGAATAGCAGGGTGGGGGTGGGATTCCAAGTATTCCTAGAAGGGTTGACATATGCCTTGTAAGGTCATATGTGTTAAAATTATCGGTGAGAAGCGAATTGGATATTTCGAGACGGGTCTTGGAACGAACATGGATAGGTGTGGAAGGTAGTAGTAGAGCTCCTACTATCGAAAGCACAGGATCTGCGTTTGAGTCGGGAGTTCGTCACGAAGGATCCAAGGATCTGAGTATGTGAGTGTCTAGCATAATTAACTTAAATGCTAGTGTAATGTGGGAAACTTTTATCCATTCAATTTTTGAATGTTGATTGTGAGGTTCAGTAGGAACAATTAAGATGCGATCATACCAGTTTGGTTGGACCGATCATGCTTAAGTTGATTACTGAGCTTAAAGACTGTTGAAAGGGAGAATGCCAAAATGCTATTGTGGTAGCTATTTTCATGCAACTAATGGGCGCACAAGTCAGACAGGGACTAGTGGATGCAAGGGTGAGTTTTCCAACTCACGGTCAAAGAGGTGCAAGCGGTGCCTGAGATGATGGCGGGTATTTTTGAGTCAACTCTGTATATGCCTAGTGCTGTGTAATAGTGGGGCTACCTACCCTTGTATTGATCTTGCTTGAGTGATTGATCAGGTCGTGTGGGTTGAGAGTTTGGATCACTCACTCGTGATTGAGGTAACTGACGATAGAGGTGTTGACTAGGGTCGAGCGAATGAGTAACATATGGTGGTTGATGTAAACATCTTTACATTATCGAAACATGTTTATTGAGATAGTGTTTCCCCCGATGCAAGTTGTTGGCTGAGCAGAGTGGGCTTGTTTTTCGTTCGAGAGTAAGGGCTCATAAAAAAAAGGTTATAAATCGAATAAACAGACTTGGACTTTAGTCCAAGTGGGAGAGGAATACAAAATTAAGGGAACAACATGAATATTATATTGAATCGATGAAATTATTAAAATTATAGTAACACGTCAATATATTTAATTCATTACTACAAATTTATATTAATACATTAAGAAAAGTATACAGAACTACTAACCTAAACTGGAGAATCAGAAAGATGTGAGAAAAGATCTTCTACACTCCACTCTTTGTCATCATTACATTGACTTGTACCTTCTTGAGGATTTGGAAGGGGTATGCTTCCGGTTATTGGAGGAGGAGCTCCAAGGTATGGGGTCTCAATAGGGTTGGAACCCGTAACCCCATGATTATGGGCTAAAAATCGACTCGTTTGGGGAGTGTGTAAGTAGGGAAGTGATGAGGAAGGGTTCCAATTCGGAACCAGTTGGGGATAGCTATAAGAAGGAGGAAACCAGGCTAGGTCACCTACAAAGCCACCAAAATTATCCTCACTCATAGGCTCGAGTAAACCAGGATTAATACTACTCATACCAGAGTTAGATGGCAGAGATTGCTGTTGTGTATGAGTTCTTGATGAAGTTTCCCCCTTTTCCAGAAATTTTCTTTTCTTATATTCAACCTTATGAGCAGCTTGTATTAGTTTCTTTGTGCCATCTGTTAGACGCGATTGTGACCCTTCAATTATCGCTTCTTTTTCTTTTTTTAGGTTGGGTATTAAATCTCCCGATAATTCTGTTGCCTCAATAAATTCATTACCAAATTTCTGTGGCACAAATAACTTTAGTAATTTCAACCTTATGATATAAAGGAATTAAAAAAAATGTAGTTATTTACCTCAGCACGATCAATAAGGGTTTGCAAACTCGTAAGTTGTCGTTGGGGCCAATGATTGATACCTAATTCTCTACAGCGTTTTTTTTATTGTGTCGTTCCAATGTTGAGTTCCTTCGCAGCTTTCTCAATTGGTTCGCTGAAGTGTTCAGCTATTATTTCCCTACTTAATAAGTGCCTGAAACCTCTTCCACTGCCACCTGCTACGTTTTCTGAACTAGAAGGTTCAAATCCAATTGTATTGTTATCATTCTGGATCATTTGAACATGATCCTGATTTTCTGACCCAAAGATGGACATTGATTCATTAAAGCCAGTGGTTTCTATCGGTAATAATTGTTGGTTTTCAACTAAAATACCAGGATTTTGAAATCCTTCTAGGTTCCTTTGAATCACCTGAAGGTGATTTTGGTATTGAAAACCAACCCCAAACTCGGGATTCATATCAATATTGATGTTATCAATCGTCTGTAATTGATTGTCATTTTGAATGTCAGCCATGAATCCTTGATTCATGGGGATGATCTCACTGCTCATTGAGGGTACGTCGATGAATGGATTGTACTCAGTTAGACCATCCACAAATGGGTCTACAAATAACTCATGTCAAATGATAAAACAAAACAGAATACTTATAAATGGATCATTCAAAAGAATTTAACCTGGTAGAAGGCATGGAGTCTGATCAAGTGCAAAGTCAGATGCATGCACCGGATCATCTGAGTTAATGTTCAACTCGGGAAAAATTTCCGGCTCATCGTGGAGATGCTCTATTGGTAGTATATCTGGAAGACTGTACCATAATTCAAAGTCAAACAAAACATTAGAAAGGTAATCGAAGTATGGATGATAGATGTCTAGAATGTTAGAGTCACCGAACTCTATTAAGAATTCTTGGTTTGAAGTACCCTCTCCTTGCGGAAAACCAGGTCAAGGGTTCGACAGATCGCCCATTGAAGATCTGTTTTCCATGACTCGGCTTTAAATATGAGTTCGTTTATGAACAAACTAGTGATAAGAGAGGACGAGACTGAAAATGAATGTGGAAATGAATGATACTACATACCTGTATATATAGTATCTTGCAGCTGGAACCGAAAGGTCACACGGAACTAAAAGGACACCTCACGTTTTAATTACCGAAATTCAAACTAACTACAGTAGATGCGACTTTTCACTACCCCAAGTGACATTTTTTCAAAATTCCCTGCTTGACTCTGGTGAGAACGAGATAATAAAGAGACTTTTGAAATAAAACAAAATTTTATGTCTCCATATAATGGAAATAGTTTAAAGAGTGTTCGGTACTCCAAAAAAAAAAACTTAAAAGATGATGTAAATTTTATATTTCGGTGAAACACAAAAATTTAGAGATTCTACAAAAATAGACTTATTTAGCCAAAAAGTATTTAAAAGAAATGTTGAATTGAGGCAAATGTGTGTTGAAATATGACGAATTCATATAAATACGAAATAGTATTAAAAATTAGGTGTTGCAAGTTAACTAGGTTAACTATGTATATAGGTAGATTAGAAAGTACTAGTACATAGTATGTACTGTAGAAAGTAGCCGGTCAAGTTGATGTGTGGGACTGTGAGAAACAGTTAGAGTTTTACATCTAGAGTAACTAGAAGAAAAGAAGTATGGAGTGAATGAGAATAATAGGACCTTAAGCATTATTACAGAGACATGTGAAAGTTGAAGGGAAAGATAATGAAACCTTGTAAAGGTTCGACAATAAGATGAGGAGGATTTTTGAAGAACATAAGGACTCGATGGGAAATACATAGAGGCGTTCGAGAATACGGATTTCGGGACGAAATCCAAATAAGTGGGGGAGACTTGTAAGACCCGTATCCTAATTATAACATATACTTAAAATAAGAGTGTTAGGAATTATATGATTTTTGGTAGTTATAAAGCTAAGAAAAACTTTAGTTACACTTTCATATAAAATCAGCATTTTGTGTCGTTTTTAGAAAAATCATAATTAATTCTAGGAAAATTGTTTGGACCTCAAACCAATGCACAAAGTTTACAAATTGAGTCTAGTACAATTACCAAAAATAATAGTAAGCTTGAAAATGAGATTATCTATGGTAAAAAATGCAATCTTTACTGATTAGTTCGGAATTGACAGATTAGATAGTCTGTTTTCAAAAAATCATAATAAATCATAGAAAAATCGTATAAATACATAACATACATCCCTGGAAAGGTATTGAGATGAATTTTCTGAATATCAAATAAAAACGTGAATTTAATGGGTTTAAGATCGGCTAAACCAGTCTTGAACAGACTGATTCTAGAAGGCCTTTAATTTCAACAAAATTATATTATTAAAATCTTTTGTCAAAAGTGTCATGCCATTTTTTATTCAAGAATTAAAGTATAAATACCCCCCAAAACATCTCATAAACCACACCAACAAATCTCAATCCAATATATAGAGGTTTCTAAGCACTAGAGTGTAAGAAGTGAGCGGAAGGAAGCTCAAAAGCTTAGCGAAGAAGTTATAGGTTCCGACGACTGGTCATAAGGTAACTACAAACTTTTCTATAGCTTAATTAGGTATTGTAAAATAGTTTTTGTGTTAAGAAGTAGAATATTTAATAAGTATAACATATGTTATATTATACTAATTTCTAACAATAGTAAACAAAAACCTTAAAATGTCGTTATTATAACAATTCGTAATTTCCGAATATAATACCGATTGATTTACTTACGAGGACGGTGACTAGGCCGATTACTTGGGATCTGGTTGTTGGATTTTCCGAAAGGCTAAAATGCTGAAAGGATCCTACCACCCCATCTAATCTTCTACCTGGCCGTTCTTTACTTGATAAATCATGGAGTATCATATTGGAATTATTGAAGGGTTTAATGATGCGACTATAATATAGTTAAGGATTAAGAAATGATAGATTTCTTATTATGTTAACAGTTAAAGTTGAAGGAAATACAAAGCCGAGAAAGATAAACGATATAGTCAACTATAATCAGGTGAGTCTTCTCACTATACTATAGGTGATATTGCATGCGTAGGAAGGAAGATATGTTAGACTATGGTGATCTTACCTGTTATGATAAGTTTATGAATTATTGCTATGATAATGATTGTTTGTGGACGGAACGGGATAGCCCGCGAGCCAATAGGCGGAACGGGAATAGCCTGCGAGTCATTAGACGGAACGGGAAAAGCCCGCGAGCCAATAGGCGGAACGGGAATAGCCTGCGAGTCATTAGACGGAACGGGAAAAGCCTGCGCGCAATAAGACAGAACGGGAACTGCCCGTGAGTCTTCAGCGGAACAGGGATAGCCCGCGAGTCTCATAGACATATGAATGGTTATGATGTGTTGTATGTTATGTGATGGATCGTATGGTATTTTGAGGAACTCACTAAGCTCCGTGCTTACCCTTTCCCTATATAAATTATTGTTTCAGGTACATCAGGTACAATGGATGGCAAGGCGTGACGTGTATACACTGTGCTGCTTCATTGGAGGACTTTTTTTGAATTAATATTCCGCTATATTGTGTTTTCGTTAACTTCTGTTAATCCTGGGGTGTTTTTATTAAACTTATAAGTTATGGAATTTTATGAAAATTAATTAAGTGGCTTTTCTTGTATTGACGTTTTCGTTTAAAAATTTTTAAATTTACCCTAAAATTTTGGGATGTTACAGAAAGCCATCTGCACAATCGAAACCACACACGAAATAATTTTTTTTGCAAATTAAGTCCTTATCTTCCCCAGCGAGGCGCGTCGAAGGCTGTCACGAAAACCAAACCCCAACTCGATGATTTGTCATGTTAAACTCGATCCAACACCACTACAAGGTAGCCTAACCACCGACAGGCCCCTCAAGCGTGTTTATTTTGCAAACAAAACACCCTACGAGCCAGCATTGCCGATTTCTAAGTTCTCTAGTTTTTTGAAGAAATCACTTAATTTTGTAGCCTAAATGCTTGTAATAACTAGTATAAATGAGTTAGAACAACATACCTCAATCGTAGTAATAAAATACACGAGAAAATCACAAGAAAATTTCTGGTTGATCGATGCTCTGGAGCGCGGCATGGGTTTGTGTGGGTTATCCGATGAAAACATACCTTATAAAGAAGAAATCTAATCGATCGACTTCCGCGACGCGCATCTGAGTGAGCCGCAACGCGCGTGTCTCCAATCCAACCCCTGCGCATCGGGTTGTGTTGCGACCCCACGTCGCGCCATACTCCGTACCGCGGCGTGGCTTTTAAAACCTCCAAAATCCTTCGTGTGACCCCACACTTGCCTTAAACCAATAACACCTGCAAAGATGATGATAATAATATTTTCCTAATCACTCCTAAGAAACACTATACCTGACCTATAAAGGATGGGTTGCCTCCCAACAAGCGCTAAGTTTAACGTCTTCAGCCAGACGACTTCCTCCTACTCTTTCCAATCTTCCCGAGGCATCATCCTTTTTATTTCTGGTGCTAAGTTGTGAACCAATGTTGCTAGCAATGTCGTAAGTTGTGTCATTTGATCGCTGACTTGACTAATCCATTGCTGTTGTGCATCCAGGAGCTGGAAGACCTTTGCCTCCGTGCACCGGGTATCCTTTTCATATTGCTGATGTTTTAATTCCATCATTTCCATCATATCAAGCAACTGCACCTTGTCCACTGTTGATAGCGGATGCTCTTTTGTCTCCCTCAGGATTTCCTCTTTTCCACCTTCACCTTCTCGTGTCCAAATCTTTCCTTTATCCTTGGTCCCTGGTGCCATCAACGGACTGCTGCTCCAACAGTTATCATCATACCCTTGCGGTAGAGATATGGGACACCCGAACATGTTGAGTCTATACTTCCTTGTCCCGAATCAGATATCCAAATCTCCAGTCTTGCAATCCATAACAGCACCAGTTGTAGCAAAAATAGACGTCCCAAAATCAGCGCGGGCGCGTCCTCCAAACTCTCGTATTCCATTACCAGCAAATCCACGAGGTAAAAGAAATCACCAACTTTAACTATCATATTTGTTAACTTTCCCCGGGAAACCTTCGTTGACTGATCAGGTAACTACAGAACCGTCTTTGTTGGTTCCAGTTCTTCATTCTTATATTTGTCATACAAGTATCCTAGCAACACATTAACCCTTGCTCCCAAATCCTGCAAGGTGTTCCTAATAACAACATCTCCCACTGATAACGCCTAGTAATATCAAGTATTTTAGGCGTTATTTAGCCGTGTTTTAGTTAATATATCTTTATTAATTGGCTAATATCACTTACTTTTGTGCTAAAGTGCTTGGAAATGTTTTTAGTATAAATACAGGGGTTTTAGTGCAATTCTGGAGAAGTTACGGAGCAAAACGGACAAGAAAAAGAAGTCAGCAGACATTAGCGTCGCTAACTTTAAGGGTTAGCATCGCTAATGTTCGCAGGAGGGAAAATCTGGAAATTCAAATTTCAAACGCGCGCGAAGAATCTTCTAGAAGCACACATTAGCGGAGCTAATTTCCACATTAGCGACGCTAATGTCAAAAAAACGTAAAATCTCCGTTTTTGACTTTTAAACTCCAAAAAACGGGATAAGGCAACACGCGCGTCGCGGATTCTAAGTGGCCGCGATGCAGAAACCCTAATTTCGCACCATTATAAATACCGGAGTCCCGTCCGACTTTTCAATCATCCCGGGACGCAAAGGAGGGATCTGAAGGCACTATTTCGTCAGTTCTTCAGTGGGAATCAACATTTTGGTCAGTTATTTAGTTTTTCTCTTGTTTTATCAACTCGGTATCGAGATATTCCACAATTGGGATTTCCATCGATTACTCGATGTTTGTTTAGATTCATAGTTTCTGATTTTAGTAGAATAATCAGTAGGTTAGATCTGATATTTGATTGTGTGGATTGGATTTGAGTTTGGTTTCTGATTTATATGAAAGTAATCATTCGGTTTGATGTTATTTTGCATTATTGATGTTTGGATGTGTTGGACTGATTGTTTGCTTCTGGATTTTGGACTTAGTTTCTGATTTCAGTAAGGAACTTTAGTCTAGGATTTGATTTGGGTTAGTTTAGTTCATGCTTGAGTTAGGTTTTGGCATTGGTCTTGGAATTGTGTTTTTAGTTGGTTTTTGGAAAAGTAGAAACAATACCGCTGGCTGTAGCGTGACACTACAGTTGGTATACTATCGTCTTGTCCTAACCACGTAACTCCTGCGGATCGACCCTGACTACCACTGTGCTAGTGTGTGTTAGGTTTCACTTATTTTTGATCGCACGACGACCGCTGCATATGTCAAATTTTGGCACCGTTGCCGGGGAGTTGTGCGCTTAAGATAGACGATTAGTGGTATTTTTTTTCTTTTCTTTTGATGTTGGATTTTAGTTTTTGATTTTTGGTATGTGTACGTCTTCATAATGGGCGATTACATGTACCCGGATCAATATTTTGAGTATTATGAAAATCCGGCCGACACCTATTACGAGGATGATTGCTTCAATGGATCACCCGATGACAATGGATGGCGGACCGAGGAGTCATCTCATCCTGAAAATTTTGCAACTTGGGCCCAACTTTGGGTACTCATGGATAACACCTACCAAGTGCAGAAGGACCAGGCTGATGCTCTCGTAAGATTGCAAGCTTCTTTAGATCAATTAGAGGAAAGTTGGAAATGTTCACCACCTTCGCCAGAACCGGAGGCGAGTGATTTTTATACCAATGATAATGTGTGTGAACTTGCATCACCTGAATTTGTGATGGAAGGGCATACACCGTGGGAAAGTCAAGAGACCACTGAGAGGGTCGAAAATGTTGTTGAGGAAGAGGTTGTAGGTGACAGTGCTACCTCTAACTCAACAGCTTTTGATGATTTTGATATTTTTGAAAATGTTGATCTGGTGATGTGTAAATCTGTACCATCACCAGACGATTTGATTGATGAGGATGTTGTGGAGGGGACTGTAAGTGACAGTACAGATCCCAGCCTAGCAGGTCCCGAAACTGTTGAAGTTTTTGATACTATTAGGGAAGGGGGTGTAGATGACAATATTACCCCCGACCCTGTAATTTTTAAAAATTTTGAGAAATTTGAAAGTAAGGATCTGATGATGGGTGACTCTGTACCACCACCAGATCAAACCAGTCGCTCACTCTTGGTTCCGATCCACCCGTTGGACTATGATCAAGAAGATGATGCCGATGAGTTGGTCTTTGAAAACAATAAACATGGTTTTATCACCACTCATGATCCATTCATGAATGGAAAATTAGATGTTATCAATACCATCGATGAGGATATACGGGAGCATCTCAATATGTTGCCTTCCGATCTCATTCGATTGGAAAATTTTTATTGGTTCTGCAAGCCAAAATTGCAAACTGAAAATAGCACGCGAGACGCAAGCAAAATGAAAACTGCAATACAATTACTGGGAAAAGCACTGGGCGCGCTCCACGTTAAACCGATGATGTTGAAGAGACACCACAGGAAGGACCGAGCATGGAGGTTTAAAGCAACTTCCAAACATTCGGGCAAATTAATCAGAAAACGACAACCGGGCAACAGCAGAGGAACTGGCAAATCATTTGACCTGGGGAAATCGGAGTATGGAATCAGCGAGGGGACGGTGGTGACTGAAATTCAGTGGAGTCAAATGGTGTACGACCCGCCGTAGCCGCAGAAAGACGGTCCAGCTAAAAGACCGAACAAAGAAGCGCTTTCGGGAGGCAACCCGGCATTTCGGTAAGTATTTTTAATTTTTGTTTTTCAATTTTTAGTTTTTATTTTGTCAAAATATCACTTGGAAAATTTTTCAAAATGTCCTGGCATAACTCAAGTGTGGAGTGGTCGAACGGGTTTTAAAAATACGGAAAAATCGCGAAAAAAATGGAAAATTACAAGTTAGCGCCACTAATTTTTAATATTAGTGACGCTAACCTTGGTCAAACACTGGTCAACCCTCCCCCAACATTCTCGTCGCTAAGATTGGAACTCCTCCCTCCCCTTCGCATCTGCCAAGCCGAACACGCACATACACAATCAGATTTTTCGAGTTTTCATAAAATTGATCCAACCAATCTGCAATTAAGCATCCAAGGTATGTATCTCAACTTTCCCTTTCATGATTTCGTGCAAAACAAGTCGGATTTCAGAGGTTTTGAGCCGATTGGGGGTTCCACGAAACCGGAACTTCCAACCCCGAATCGGACCATTTCTCGATCATTTTGCATGAAATTGAAGCATGGGGTTTGTTAATCGGTCCTTTAGCAACATGTTGGTACGATCAATTGAGCAAAAACAAGTCGGATTTGAGCATTTTCGAAAATGAGGGCCGTTTTTGGGTTTTTCGGAAAACCGGACCTTCCAACCTCAAATCGATGGTTTTCTGGTTTGTTTTTCGAAAAATTGACACCTAGGGTCTCTTAATCGCTGACCTAGCTACCTATTGCTGCCTTCAATTTGATGAAAACATGCAGAAATCAGGAATTTGTGAATTAGGGCTCAAAATTAGAGTTCTTCGGGTTTTTGCTCGATTTGGAGGATTTGTTGCTTGTTTTTCGTGAAATTGACAGAGGGCTTTTGATAGTGGTTAGTTTAGGATGCTATTGGTGTGTTCAATTTGATTAAAACAGGTTGGATTCGAAAATCAAAAATCTAGGGTTCATAATTTGGGGTTTTTGACCCAAATGAGAAATTAGGGCAATTATAGCTTGTTTTTCTGAAAATAAACTTAGGGCTTTTGTTAGGCTTTAGTTTAGGAACATATTGGTGCAATCAATTTGAAAAACGGGCTAAAAATTGAAAATTTGAAAATTCTGGAGCTTTTCGTGCATACGCGCGACGCGGTCATCTTCATCTTGCGCCGCGGACATTCGAACTTGGTCGACAGACATCGGATTTCATCACATCTACGCGTCGCGGCCTTGACACTTGGGCGTCGCGGAGACGGGGAATCATCAAGGACAACAACTAGCAATAAATATTTTTCTTTTGTGTATTTTGTTAATTTTAATATGTTTGTTAGTATCTGCCAAACTGTGATTGCTGCACCAACTGATGGAGTTGCATAACGCAAGTGTGGGGTCGCCGTACCCCTACACTCGTGTTATGCCGGCGTGTTTACTGCTGCGCCCGACTCCTGAATTTCATCGAGACGACGAACAATCAATTCTGCTACAAATGGTCCCGACAATCAAGCAATTCGCCGTTCCAAAAGGGGTAACTCTCTCTCCCTTGTTCTAAATATTTTTTGTACAACGGGGACGTTGTACGGTTTTAAGTGTGGGGTGTGGACGGTCGAAAAAGTAGTTTTTGAAAATTTTTGCGGAAAATGACCAAATTTTTAAAATTTTTAGCAATTTTTCAAAATTTTTAATAGGTTTTAATTTTGAAACGAATAGTTTCTGAATGTTGTAGCATTGGTATTTTTCGAGAATTACCATTTAGTTGTGATAATGCTAGTAGTTTAGTCAAATAAGTTGAGTTTTAAAAGTTAGAAGATTGGAGTGTTTTAAGTTTGGAATTTAGGAAGGAATTGTCAATCTGTGACCTTTGTTGTTCGAGCCGGTAAGTCTAAAATGGGTGGGGCTTATGCACCTTACCACCTAAGATCGTCTGGTCTGGGATGGTATTTCTGAAAGCTCGTTACACGGACAACATCGAAAGTCATGGACAGTTCTTTAGCGGCCTTTAGAATCTGAATGAGTAAGTTTGCTTTTTGCATACCGAAAATTTGTAATCAAGGGTTCTTTAGAAAGTCGTGAATTCCAAAGAATATTCCGATTATGTTTTCACAAACTATTCCATCTAACTCTGGGGACAATAAGCTTTGAAATTAAACACATTCAAAAAATTGTTTGAGTCTTAGTTAAAATCTGTTAAAAACTCTCTTGCTTGGGGACAAGCAAGGCACAAGTGTGGGGTGTTTGATAACGCCTAGTAATATCAAGTATTTTAGGCGTTATTTAGCCGTGTTTTAGTTAATATATCTTTATTAATTGGCAAATATCACTTACTTTTGTGCCAAAGTGCTTGGAAATGTTTTTAGTATAAATGCAGGGGTTTTAGTG
The DNA here is from genome assembly GCA_023525715.1 of Cichorium intybus. Classification (NCBI taxonomy): domain Eukaryota; kingdom Viridiplantae; phylum Streptophyta; class Magnoliopsida; order Asterales; family Asteraceae; genus Cichorium; species Cichorium intybus. Next base: position 96,002,405 of record CM042014.1, read on the forward strand.
CAATTCTGGAGAAGTTACGGAGCAAAACGGACAAGAAAAAGAAGTCAGCAGACATTAGCGTCGCTAACTTTAAGGGTTAGCGTCGCTAATGTTCGCAGATGGGAAAATCTGGAAATTCAAATTTCAAACGCGCGCGAAGAATCTTCTGGAAGCACACATTAGCGGCGCTAATTTCCACATTAGCGACGCTAATGTCAAAAAAACGTAAAATCTCCGTTTTTGACTTTTAAACTCCAAAAAATGGGATAAGGCAACATGCGCGTCGCGGATTCTAAGTGGCCGCGACGCGGAAACCCTAATTTCGCACCATTATAAATACCGGAGTCTCGTCCGACTTTTCAATCATCTCGGGACGCAAAGGAGGGATCCGAAGGCACTATTTCGTCAGTTTTTCAGTGGGAATCAACATTTTGGTTAGTTATTTAGTTTTTCTCTTGTTTTATCAACTCGGTATCGAGATATTCCACAATTGGGATTTCCATCGATTACTCGATGTTTGTTTAGATTCATAGTTTCTGATTTTAGTAGAATAATCAGTAGGTTAGATCTGATATTTGATTGTGTGGATTGGATTTGAGTTTGGTTTCTGATTTATATGAAAGTAATCATTCGGTTTGATGTTATTTTGCATTATTGATGTTTGGATGTGTTGGACTGATTGTTTGCTTCTGGATTTTGGACTTAGTTTCTGATTTCAGTAAGGAACTTTAGTCTAGGATTTGATTTGGGTTAGTTTAGTTCATGCTTGAGTTAGGTTTTGGCATTGGTCTTGGAATTGTGTTTTTAGTTGGTTTTTGGAAAAGTAGAAACAATACCGCTGGCTGTAGCGTGACACTACAGTTGGTATACTATCGTTTTGTCCTAACCACGTAACTCCTGCGGATCGACCCTGACTACCACTGTGCTAGTGTGTGTTAGGTTTCTCTTATTTTTGATCGCACGACGACCTAGGCGTGTCAAATTTTGTAAGTTAGCGTCGCTAATGTTCGCAGGAGGGAAAATCTGGAAATTCAAATTTCAAACGCGCGCGAAAAATCTTCTGGAAGCGCACATTAGCGGCGCTAATTTCCACATTCGCGACGCTAATGTCAAAAAACGTAAAATCTCCGTTTTTGACTTTTAAACTCCAAAAAATCGGGATAAGGCAACACGCGCGTCGCGGATTCTAAGTGGCCGCGACGCGGAAACCCTAATTTCGCACCATTATAAATACCGGAGTCCCGTCCGACTTTTCACTCATCCCGGGACGCGAAGGAGGGATCCGAAGGCACTATTTCGTCAGTTTTTCAGTGGGAATCAACATTTTGGTTAGTTATTTAGTTTTTCTCTTATTTTATCAACTCGGTATCGAGGTATTCCGCAATCGGGATTTCCATCGATTACTCGATGTTCATTGGGATTCATAGTTTCTGATTTCAGTAGAATAGTTGGTATTTTAGATCTGATTTGATTGTTTGGATATTGGTTTGATATTTGCTTTTTGGATTTATAAAAGTAATCATTCGGTTTGATGTTATTTTGCATTATTGATATTTGGATGTGTTTTGATTATATTGGATTGATTGTTTGCTTCTGAATTCTGAATTTAGTTCTGATTTCAGAAAGTAACATTAGTCTAGGATTTGGTTTGGTTTAGTTAGTTCATGTTTGATTTGGGTTTTGGCATTGGTCTCAGAATTGTGTTTTTAGTTGGTTTTTGGAAAAGTAGAAACAATACCGCTGACTGTAGCTGTGACACTACAGTTGGTAATCTATCGTCTTGTCCTAACCACGTAACTCCTGCGGATCGACCCTGACTACCGCTATACTAGTGTGTGTTAGGTTTTCTCTTATTTTTGACTGCACGACGACCTAGGCGTGTCACCCACCATGACAGTAATCAACGGTGATCCAGGATCTCTCTCCTTTTTAGGCAGTGTCCCTAACAAAGTCTGGCTTGCCTTAACCGTTAACCTCACTATTTCAGGTGTAGGAGTCTTGGATTTTCGTTTCTCTTCACACATTTCCTACAGAATCCTTGTATCTTTAGGAGTATTCTTCAGCTCATCCCATAAAGGTTGATTTATTGATGGCCCGGTCGGCTTACTAGTCTCCTCCTGCTTCTTCTTCACTTTCCTATCCTTCTTTTTCTTAATACCAGCCACCACTACCTGCTCATCCATTGGGACTTCCTTGTCCTCCTTAACTTGAGTCTCCTTCTCAATTTGAACATCTTCCTCATTCTTATTCTCACCTTCTCCAGTCTTAGCCTCTTCTTCATTCTTAACTTCTTCCTCATATCCTAGCAAATCCTCTTTAGTAACTTTTCTCCATTCGGCCTAAACTGCGTTCACATGCTGTTTCCCTGCCCGTTGAGTATGATTTGGGTTGATCTTTATAGTACTGGGCAGTTTGCCACTATCCCTTTTCCTTTGGTCCTCGGCCATCTGAGCAATCTTCCTCTCTATATTGGCAATGGCCTTGGCATTGGCTTGAGTCTGTTGTTGACTGGCGTTGAACAAATCATACATCTTAGCAATCATACTTTCTTGACTTTCTAAAGCATTGTTCCTATTGCTAGTTGATCCCCTGTTTCTATTGCTGCTCCCATTTGAATTACTGTTGTTCGCCGGTTGAAATTGGCTAGTTTGATTCGATGGTTGCCATTGATAATTTTTCTGCCTGGTGTTGTAGGAATTTTGGGTTCCCTAGTTGTATGGTCTGTAGGATCGTCCGTTATTGTACTATCCTTGACCCTGACCAAAAAATTGATTCACATCGTGGGTCCTTTGTCACTGTTGGCCACCTTCTTGGTGATTCTGGGGCCCATTCTGCAATGTAGACATTAACCTATCAAACTTCTTATTTAACTCACCTATTTCCTTCTTGACCTCTTTCTTCCAATCTGCGTCCGCTCCTACTACTGCAGCTGTGCTTACGGGCTTCCTGGTGGAGAAGTTTGCCTTTGATCCATTGCTAAGTTGTTCTAGGAATCGCCAAGCATCATCAAGGTCTTGCATCATAATGGTTCTACTGGAAGATGCATTGATCATTGCTTGATTGGTCAGATCCGCTCCTTCAAAGAATAGCTTCACCGGCTGCCATTTTCATTTTGGAATATCATGGTGAGGGCACGATCTCAACAACTCCTTTAAACGCTCAAAAGCCTCGTGAAATGCCTCTCCAGTCTTCTGTTGAAAATCTTGAATTGCCCGTCAGATCTCGGTGGTTTTACTAGCTGGGTAAAACTCTTGCAAAAACTTAGCCTTTAACTACTCCCATGTGGTAATGCTATTTGGTTGAAGAGACGTAAACCAGTATTTGGCTTTTTCTTTCAAGGTGAATGGGAACAATCTTAACCTAAAGATATTCTAGTTGGTGTTCCTACGGGTATTGGCATTAGCTATGGCTATGAAATCATATAAATGATTATATGGATCATCTTGTTTGTAGCCCCTAAACTCAGGTAATATTCCTAAAAGCTGCGTTCTAATTTCTATCTGAGTTTCTACATTTTTAGGAATAAAAATGGGCGATGAATAGTCATACTCACACGGTTGGAAGTGCGATGCAACCGATTGCCCTCTCGGTTGCGCAAAATATAAAGGTTGAACAAAGTTACCGTTATAGTGATCATTGTTGTAACCTTGTTGACCTTGCAGTTGCTGCGGTTGTTGCATTCTTCGTGGAGGTCCCCAACCTCGGTTCCATTGTTGCTGCTACTGCGGAGGAATCCATCCTTCATCCTCCTCGTCGTATCCATGCTAGACCTCTTGGTATTGATACTGCTGCGGTGGAGGTTGGTGTGGTTATACATATTGGGTTTGTTGTGGTAAGGTTTGAAAAGCGGGTTGTGGTTTAAAGATGGTTTGTTGGTATGGTGGTTGTAGTGGTTGTGATTGTTGTAGTTGAGAAATGGTTGCTTGCTGACGTGGTGGTGGGTTGCCATCGCGGGTCGGCGCTTCCCACGCCATCGCAGCGAAAAAAGGGTTGGTAGATGTTTGTTGTAAAGGTGGAACTGATGGCGGAGTGCATGATGGTATCGATGCGGGGGCTGAAACCGCACCACTAGTAGCACTCGTGCTACTAAAATGAAATTCTGACACTGGGGGTATAAATGGAATTCCCCTGGTTACCTCGCCCACAGGCTCATGGGTAACATCCTCTATACTAACACTACTGGGACTCATTCTATCTAGACGCCTACACACACGATTCCTGCATGCGGTTCGTTCGATTCCAGAGTCAAAAAGCAAGGGTGATGTTTGCCCACCCGGACGGGTTCGCATGCACTAGTGCAACACACCCGCGAAAACCAAAAAGGAAAATACTAACCAAATTTAAATCTCAAAACTAAACTAAAAATCAGAAAACACATCCCAATAGATCGTGCTATTTAAGCTCACAACTCCCCGGCAACGGCACCAAAATTTGACACGCCTTGGTCGTCGTACGGTCAAAAATAGTAAAATACATCACTCACAATAGTACAGTGGTAGTCAGGGTCGATCCACAGGAGTTTCGTGGTCAAGATAAGATGATAGCTTGCCAACTGTAGTGTCACGCTACAGCCAGATGTACTAACTTCTACTTTCCCAAAAATAATCCAAAAACACAATTCCAAAACAACGCATAAACTAAATGAAACTTAAACTAGAACCTAACCTAACTTCCTTACTGAAATCAGAAGTAATATTCAGAATCAGAAACAAACAAGATCAATCCAAAAGCATCCAAAGCATTCAAATACCAAAATACCGAAAAATACCAATAAACATGGAACCAAATGATTAGTTGCATAAACTTCAAATCCAGAACATTCAAAACAGTAACAAACGAAATTCAGAAACTTTAACCTAATGCTAATGGTTGTCACACCCCAAAACACCAAGCTACAAGCTTAAAACAACTAAACTAAAACTAAAAGTAGAGTGAAAACATAAAAATACCACCAAGGGCTGATAAAATCTTGAAACTTGAGTCAAAGTTGTCGTAAGTCCACCTTAGGGTCTTTTCTTCGCCTACTAAATTTGACCTAATGGCCTCTATTTATACTTGTGGAAAATTAGAACTCGCTGACACGCCTAGGTCGTCGTGTGGTCAAAAATAGTAAAATACCTCACTCTCACTAATACAGTGGTAGTCAGGGTCGATCCATAGGAGTTACGTGGTTAAGATAGGCAACAGATTGCCAATTGTAGTGTCACGCTACAACCAGAGGATCTAGTTTCCAACTTTTACCAAAAACAGTCCAAAACATAAAATTCAACAAATCCCAATCCAAACATAAACTTAAACTAAAATCAAAACCAAACTTAATCTAATTACTTACTGAAATCAGAAATATAATTCAGAGACAGAAGCAATAGAGATCAAGCCAAAACAATCAAACATCCAAATTCATTCAAAGCATTAAAAAGGTAAAAAGAGCAATTAAACATAACCGAATGATTAACTGTATAAAAACTTAGATCCAACTTGTTGAAAACAGTAAACATAAAATTCAAAAACTTAAAACCTAATGCTAATGGTTGTCACACCCAATAACACCAAGCCAAGCTATGGAAACTACTAAACTAATTGAAAATTAAATGAAAAAACATAAATACCACGAATGGCGACTGAAAACCGAATCTTGGAGTCAAAGAAGCCTTATATCCACCTTTTGGGTCGTCTCTTTGCTTTTGATTTCGACCTAAAAATCTATTTATAGTTTTGGAAAATAAGCGGCCGCGTCGCGCGCACTTAGAACCTGCGGCGCGCGTATGGGTTTATCCCCGTTTTTTCGACATTTGAATTCTTCTCACCGCCTCATCTCTGACTCAGCGCGTCACGCCCTTGTACATTTCCGCGGAGCGTGTGCTTATTCTACTCTTTTTGGCTTTATCTCCAAACTTCTTCGATTTTGTACGCATTTAGCCCCTGTTTACATCTTTTCTTTCCAAACAAGCACTGATACAAAAAGTGAGAATACCACAGCATATATGATATAAATTCACCAAGAATATGGCTCAACAATGACTAAAATACTTGATATTACTAGGCGTTGTCAAACACCCCACACTTGTGCCTTGCTTGTCCCCAAGCAAGAGAGTTTTTAACAAATTCTAACTAAGACTCAAACATTTTTGAATGCGTTTAATTTCAAAGCTTATTGTCTCAGGAGTTAGAGTGAAATAGTTTGTGAAAACATAACCGGAATATTCTTTGGAATTCATGACTTTCTAGAGAACCCTTGATTACAAATTTTCTGTCCACAATGAAGTGTACATACTCATTCAGATTCTAAAGGCCATTAAAGAACTGTCCATGACTTTCAATGTTGTCCGTATAACGAACTTTCAGAAATACCATCCCAGACCAGACGATCTTAGGTGGCATGGTGCATAAGGCCCACTCATTTTAAACTTACCGGCTCGAACAATAAAGGCCACAGATTGACAATTCCTTCCTAAATTCCAACCCTAAAATACTCCAATCTTCTAACTCCTAAAACTCAACTTATTTGACTCAACAGATAGCATGATAACAACTAAACATTATTTCTTGAAAAATACCAATGCTATAACATTCAAAAGCTATTCATTTCAAAATTACAATCAAATAAAAATTTTGAAAAATTGCTAAACTTTTTTTTTTAAAACTTGTCATTTCCCACAAAAAATTCAAAAAAAGATACTCTTTCGACCGTCCACACCCCACACTTAAAACCGTACAATGCCCTCGTTGTACAAAAATAATTTCAAAACAAGGGTAAAAGAGTTACCCCTTAGACGGTAGATTGTTTGATGGTACTTGGTTGTCACAAGTACAAAAACACGAACATTTCCTCGACTCTAAATTCAGGAGTTGTAGCGCAACAGTAAAACACGCCAGTGACCATGGCAAGTGGAGGGGGCATGGTGACCGCACACTTGCCTGAAACAACTCCTCCGCAGACTCTCCATTTGGTATTACATGCATCACTCACAAAAACATTAAATGCAAATAGAAAAACAAATACTAAATATAAACAAGCAAGCAAAAATAAAGTAGTATCATAGGTATAGTACATATATCCCAAAAAAGAAAAGAAAAATACATCAATCGCCCCTGGGCGGCCTGGAAGGAACTGCCTCATGATCATTTGCTTGGGCCGGGAATGGTCGGGGGCGCTGTCCCTGGTGCGAAGCTATCTGCAAAAGTATCTCCCCGATCCACTCCAACTGATCCTTAATCCTAGCCACCCTATCCTCCAATCGGCGGATGGCTGGTGTCTCCTCTTGCTTTGGCTGTGGTGGTGGAACTGGTGGTGCAACCCTCTGGTGACGCCTCGGTGGTCCCTCCTCAAGGGCTGGTCGTGGTGCCCTCGTGGCCTCCGTCGCGACCCTGAAAAATCGCCCTGCATGTGGCTGATGGACCCGGTGCATGTTCTATAAAGCTCGCGCCGATGTGCACGCCGGAGGTTTCGCCGTCAGGGAATCAATGGTCGCAGCAGTGAGCAACCTATAAGATCGGGCATGGCGGCTCTGAAGATCCTCCTCCGTATATATCTCCGTGCGTCTCCCAAACTCCCGGAGACTGCACTCCCAGCGGACTCCACCCAATAGAAATCTGACCAGCCTGGATCCGGCCTCCGGCGAGGCTGGTGCATAGTGGACCGTGGACAGGAACTCCAAAAGAAGCTCCGTGTAGACTACATCGTCCTGGTTGGCCATAAGTCTGTCCCAACCACGACATGTAAATGTAAACTCTCCTTGGGACCAAGTGCGGTGAAGAAAGGGCTCGATATCGGCCCAGAGCCTGGCCTCCCTAAGAATGTCCCGATCCAAAATCGTCGCCTCAAGAACCTGGCGACCAATCAGCGCGTCCCTCCGCTGCATGAACTTGACTGAACTCTCCAGATCATCTGGAAACTAGAGAAAATGATGGTTGCGCCTGAAAGCCATCTGCACAAACCAAGCACACAAAACAATTTTTTTTTTTGCAAAATAATCCTTGTCTTCCCCACCGAACCGCGGCACGGCGCAAGAACCAGAGCGCGGCACGACGAGCGGCTGTTTCGAAATCCAAACCCAAACTCATTGATTTTCACCTGTTAACTCAATCCAAACCCACTACAAGGTAGCCTAAGCACTGACTAGCCCCTCTAGGGTGATTATTTGGCAAACAAAACACCCTACGAGCCAGCATGCCGATTTTTAAGTTTTTTAGTTTTTGTGAGAAATCACTCAATTTCACGGCCTAATTGCTTGTTCTAACGAGTAAAAACAAGTTAGAATGACATACCTCAATCGTAGGAATAGAATGGACGAGAAAAACACGAGAAAAACATCGGTTGATCGGAGCTCTGAGGCGCGGCGTGGGTTTGTGTGTGTAATAGTGAAAGTGACGTACCTTATAAAGAGGAATCTGACCGATCATTTCCCGCGGTGCGGATAGGAGCAAACCGCGGCGTGCGTGTTCCCAAATCAACCCCTACGCATCGGGTTGTTTTGCGATCCCGCGACGCGCAATACACCCTACCACGGCACGATCTTCAATTTTTCCAAATTCCTTCATATGACCCCACACTTGCCTCAAACCAATAACACCTGCAACAATGATGATAATATTTTCCTGATTACTCCTAAGAAATACAGTACCTAACCTATAAAGATGGGTTGCCTCCCAACAAGTAATAAGTTTAACGTCTTCACCTAGACGGACGACTCCTTATTCTTCCCATTCTTCCTGGGGCATCAACTTCTTTGTTTCTGGCACAATATTATTGACTACCGACGAGAGCAATGATGTCAACTGTGTCATCCTATCGCTAACCTGGCTAATCCACTGCTGCTGAGCATCTAGGAGTTGGAAGACCTTGGCCTCCCTGCACCGTGCATGTTTTTTGTATTGTTAGTGCTTTAACTCCATTAGTTCCATCATATCGAGCAGCTGCACTTTGTCGATGGTTGACAAAGGATGTTGTTTCGCCTCCCATAAAATCTCTTCCTTTGCACCTTACCTACTCTTGTCCATTGTTTACCTCTGTCCTTCATTCCTGGTGCCATAAGAGGATTGTTACTTGAGTATTTATCATTGTGCCCCGATGGCACTAATATCGGGCATCCGAACATATTTAGCCTGCGCTTCCTTGTTCCAAAGGAGATATCCAAGTCTCCTGTCTTGTAGTCCATAACAGCCCCAGCTGTGGCTAAAAATGGACGTTCCAGAATTAATGCCCCGCTGTGGGTAAAAATGGACGTCCCAGAATTAATGTCGGCGCATCCTCTAAGCTTTCATATTCCATTACCAAAAAGTTGACGGGATAGAAAAAATCACCAACCTTGACAATCACATTGGTCAACTTGCCTCGAGAAACCTTGGTTGACTGGTCAGCCAGCTGTAACACTGTCTTAGCAGGCTCTAGTTCCTCATTTTTATACTTGTCATACAAGTAACCCGACAATACATTAACACTTGCTCCTTGATCCAGAAGGTGTTCCTGATGACCACATCCCCTACCGTGACATTAATCAACGGTAAACCGGGGCCCCTCTCCTTCTTGGGCAATGTACCCAACACTGACTCACTAGCCTTAACTGTCAACCTCACCGTCTCAGGTGTAGGTGCCTTAGTTTCCTTATTATTTTTGCACATCTCCTGAAGAATCCTAGTATCTTCAGGAGCATCCTTTAATTTGTCCCACAGAGGTTAATTGATTGAGGGCCCAGCTGACTTAGTTGTCACCTCCTCCTTTTTTTTCTCCTTCTTATCCTTTTTCCTCTATTTAATTCCAGCCACCATTGGCTGATCCTCCTTTTGGACATCCTTGTCCTCCTTTAGTTGAGGTTCCTTCTCAACCTGAATTTCTTCCTCTTCTTTATCCTCCTTTTCTGCTTCACTCTCAACTTCAACCTTAACTTCCGTCTCTTCATTTTGTCCCTCAGCTTCACTTTCATAACCTAGCAGATCTTCTACGGTCACCTTCCTCCGCTCAGCCTCAACGGCATTGACATGTTCCTTTCCCGTCCGCTGAGCATGGGTCGGGTTGATTTCCATAGTATTAGGTAATTTACCACTATCTCTCTTTCTTTGATCCCCGGCCATCTGAGCGATCTGCCTCTCCATGTTGGCGATGGCCTTGGCATTAGCCTGAGATTGCTGCTGCTTGGTGTTGAACATCTCGTACATTTTTGCAGTCAAATCTTCTTGAGTTCCTGAGGCATTATTGTTGTTGGAGTTATTCAGCCCCCTATTGTTGTTACTACTCCCACTTGCATTGCCATTGTTGTTTGCTGGTTGATATTGCCTGGGCTGATTAGACGATTGGCCTGATAATTGTTCTGTCTTTGGTTGTTGAAGTTCTGTAGACCCTAGTTGTATGGTCTATAAGGTCGTCCATTATTGTATTGACCTTGACCCTGACCATAAACCTGATTTGCTTCTTGTATCCTCTGCCCTCCTTGCCCTCCTTGTTGTGATTCTGCGGTCCGTTCTGTAAGTAGACATCAGTATATCAAACTTCTTGTTTAACTCACTGATTTCCTTCTTGACCTCTTTTCTCCAATCTGCATCAACTCATACTGCTGCAGCTGTGCCCACCGTCTTCCTAGTATAGAAATTTGCCTTAGACCCGTTGCTCAACTGCTCCAAAAACTGCCAAGCCTCATGTAAGATCAAATTAAGAACAAAGGCTAACAACGAGACACAAGTGTATGAGTATTCAATCAGTCGAATGATTGTATTCAGAGTAAAAAGATAGTGCTCCAAGTCTTTTAATGACGAGAAACCTTAAGGATCATTACAATGAATAAAACCGACTTTTCTAAAGTACATACTAACCATCTAGGGCTAATGGTGTTTAAATACTAAGATCTAATTGGATAAACACTTAATCCAATTAGTTACAGATAAGCATAAAAACCCTAGACATTATCTATTATAAAATATAAGTACAAAATGTAACAGTCTTTATATAAGCATGTAGACTTTGTATCATCAACCGCTTCGTATCAACCTCCCACTTCGCATACATCAAAACTTCGGACAGGAACATAGGTACTTCTGATATCAAAATATCATCACAATCAGAATCCTAACACCTCATCAGGATCTTGCATCATGATAGTGCCACTGGATGAAGCATTGATCATCGCCTGATTTGTCTCACTTGCCCCATCAAAGAAAAGCTTAACCAACTGCCACTTCGGAATATCGTGATGAGGGCACGACCTCATCAACTCCTTCAGACGGTCCCAAGCTTCATGAAATGCTTCTCCAGGCTTATGTTGAAAATCCTGGATGGCTCTCCTAATCTCTGTCGTCTTACTTGCCGGATAGAACTCTTGCAAGAATTTAGCTTTAAGCTAATCCCATGTGGTGATACTATTGGACTGAAGAGACGTGAACCAACACTTGGCCTTGTCTTTCAAGGTAAACGGGAACAACCTTAACCTAAAGATATTCTTATTTATGTTCCTAGGGTATTGGCATTCGCTATTGCTATGAACTCATACAAATGATTATATGGATCATCATGTTTATAACCCCTCAAATCAGGCAATATTCCTAAAAGCTGTAGTCTAATCTCTACCTGAGCGTCTACATTTTCTGGAATAAAAATGGGCGATGAATCATCATATTCCCGTGGTTGGAAGTGCGATACAACCGATTGCCCTCTCGGTTGTGCAAAGTACAAAGGTTGAACAAAATTACCGTTATAGTGATGATCGTTTTTGTAACCTTGCTGACCTTGCGGTTTTTGTGGCTGTGGTGCTCTTCGTGGAGATGCCCAACCACGGTTCCATGGCTGCTGTAGTTGCTGTGAAACCTATCCTTCTTCCTCATCCTCGTATCTCTGCTCAACCTCCTGGTACTGGTGTTGCTGCTGTGGAGGTTGTGGCTGATATTGTTGTTGTGGTATGGTTTGAAAAGTGGTTTGTGGTTTAAAAAGTAATGGTAGTTGTAATGGTTGTGATTGCTGTGATTGAGAAATGGTAGTGTGATGCCTAGGCAGTGGGGTGCCATCACGGGTCGGTGCTCCCCAAGCCATAGCAGATGTGAAAGGGTTTGTAGATTGTGGTTGAAATGGTGGAACAGAAGGCGGAGTGCCTGATGGTATTGATCGGAGGCTGAAACCGCACCACTAGTAGCACTCGTGCTCCCAAACTAGAATTCTGAAACTGGGGGAATAAATGGCATCCCCCGTTACCTCACCCGTAGGTTCCTGGGCAACATCCTCTAAACTACTACTAACATGACTAAAACTCATCGTATCTAAGCGCCTACGCACACGGTTCTTGCATGTGGTTCGTTCGATCTCTGAGTCAAAACGCAAGGGTGATAACTGCTCACCCGGACGCGTACGCATGCACTAGTGCAACACGCCTGTCAAAACAAAGAATGAAAGACTTAACGAACTAAAAATCTCAATACCAAAACTAAAAATCAGAAACTAAAGTCCTACAGATCGCCTACTCTCAAGCTCACAACTCCCCGGCAACGGCGCCAAAATTTGACACACCTTGGTCTTCGTGCGGTCAAAAATAGTAAAATACCTCCCTCTCACTAGTACAGTGGTAGTCATGGTCGATCTACATGAGTTACGTGGTCAAGGTAGGCAACATATTACCAATTGTAGTGTCACGCTACAACCAGAGGATCTAGTTTCCAACTTTTACCAAAAACAGTCCCAAACATAAAATTCAACGAATCCTAATCCAAACATAAACTTAAACTAAAATCAAAACCAAACTTAATCTAATTACTTACTGAAATCTGAAATATAATTCAGAGATAGAAGCAATAGAGATCAAGCCAAAAGAATCAAACATCCAAATTCATTCAAAGCATTAAAAAGGTAAAAAGAGAAATTAAACATAACCGAATGATTAACTATATAAAAACTCAGATCCAACTTGTTCAAAACAGTAAACATAAAATTCAGAAACTTAAAACTTAATGCTAATGGTTGTCACACCCAATAACAACAAGCCAAGCTATGGAAACTACTAAACTAATTGAAAATTAAATGAAAAAACATAAATACCATGAATGGTGACAGAAAACCGAATCTTGGAGTCAAAGAAGCCTTGTATCCACCTTGTGGGTCGTCTCTTTGCTACTAATTTCGACCTAGAAGCCTCTATTTATAGTTTTGGAAAATAAGCAGCCGCGTTGCGCGCACTTAGAATCCGCGGTGCGCGTATGGGTTTATCCCCATTTTTTCGGCATTTGAATTATTCTCACCGCCTCATCTCTGACTCAGCGCGTCGCGCCCTTGTACATTTCCTCGGCGCGCGTGCTTATTCGACTCTTTTTGGCTTTATCTCCAAACTTCTTCCATTTTATATGCATTTAGCCCCTGTTTACATCTTTTCTTTCCAAACAAGCAATGGCACAAAAACTCAGAATACCACAGCATATATGATATAAATTCACCAAGAATAGGGCTCAACAACGACTAAAGTACTTGATATTACTAGGCGTTGTCACCCGCGTCGCGCAAAGCTCATAGCCGTGACGCGCGTAGAGCCTTATCCCCGTTTTTTCGCGGTTTGAATTTCTTCACCGCCTAATCTTCTGACGTGGCGCGTAGCGCACACGTGCCTACCCGCGGCGCACGTGTCCAGTCGACTTCTTTTGACTTTATCTTCAAACTTCTTTATTTTGTACACATTTAACCTATGTTCATAACTTTTATTTGCAAACAAGCACCGACACAAAAAGTGAGAATACCAATGTATATATGATATAATTTCACCAAGAATAGGGCTCAACAACGACTAAAATAATTGATATTACTAGGCGTTGTCAGTCCCAGTAAATGTGGTTGTGATTCTACTTGTGGTAACTCCTTGAAAAACTAAAAAGGACAAGGACCAAGTCACAATATCATTTACTTAAAAAGACAAACATGCTTTAATTGTGGGATTGTAGGTCACATAGCTTGGAATTGGCACGCGAGTTTGATTGGAACGTAGCAAAGGTCAAGAAGCAAGCCCCCAAGGACAAGAAGCCGATTCGAAAGATAACTCTGCCAAATCGAAATCGGTAAGGTCGAGTTCATCTCAAGGATCGTCCTCGAGTTCACACTGGCAACAGAAGCACAAGTCAAGGGGGAGTTCTGTTTCAAACTCAAGTGTTGATACACCCATCGGGTAAAACAACAAAAGACCTAAACAAAACTACCGATGGGTACCAAAAGGCCTCGTTTCTAGTTCACCTAACAGTCCTGCTAACTCTTCATGTTCTTTATCTGATAGACAGGACATGTCATGGGAGAGAGTCAAGTGTGTGGAAAACAATGGTCAACCCAGATTCAAAATAGAATGGGTTCCAAAAGCGAACTAATCCCGCAGCTTGTGTAGGAGCAGCTATGGAGGAATATCATCAGACCTCGGTTTGTTGATAGTGGTTGTTCCAGGCACATGACAGGAGACATCTCTCAACTGCACAAAATTCATATATTTTATGGAGAGCATGTGTCCGTTCCGGGAAGGGAGAAAGACATGATCATGAGGGGTTCGTATCTAACGATGTGTTGAAAACTGAAAAGGTAACTTCGTCCTGAACTGATTTGATTCGCTTTGATGACTAATAGTTTAATTTTGTATATTTTATACATTTTTGTTGCAGTTAAATTTGTTCATTCTCTCCATGCACAAATTTAGGGGGAGAATTAAAAAAATATATATAAAATTCAAAAATACAAAAATATGTCTTTTACTTTTATGTCTTTACTTTTCAAAAAACTTAAAAATCCAAAAATATGTTTTTCGTTTCATGTATTTCCTTTCAGAAAATTACAAAACTCAAAAATATTGTTCTTTTACATATTTAGACAATCATCAATGTTCCTGATCAATACCAATCAGGAATACAGATCAAAACTTCATGTCAAAGATGTGACTCACTATTATCATGACTCACTAAGACATTCCTTACCTACCGACGATGCACTGAGTAATACCACTCACTGCTGTGGTAATACTTAAGTGCTAGTGATTCTTACTGTTACACCATAGTAGTATGAAGCACTGACAACCGTTTTTTAACCAAATCTAAAGGTTTCTTTTGTAACACCAACTTCTAGACACTTTGAGAAAAACCACTCAGAGTCGAGAGTTACAAATTCTGTGCCAATGGTTAAACTGCATACCTAATCTATCACATGCACCAATCCATTCTTAACCACCTTTATCTTTCTACTGCAAGAAATAGACGACTCATCACTTTAAACCAAGTGGTGATGATATTTCGAAACTCTATGCCAGTGATCTCTGCAACAACATTAGTGGTAGATGTGAGGCATCGACAACCATTCTTACCTATAAAGCTTCTAATTCAAGAGTTGGATGACTCAGTGTAATAAACCATACACTGATGACAATTCTAAAGTCTAGCCGATGGGTATGTCTAATAACCAAGACATATTACATGCTCATACCACTCCTGACCCTAATCTTATTCTAATAAAGATGTCTGTGACTCAATTTGATTTTTCCTCACATTGATGAAACATTGAAACTCTAGGTCAGTGATCGTTGTTGTTTACCACAATAGCTGTGAGACCTCAACAACTTTACCAGACTCAAAATTGGCACTAGGATGGTACACTCCGTACAGTTTGGATACCACTGAAGTCTCACCAAGATCCAAGTCAACTTGTTGACTTGATAACTGCATTGAGATCTTTGATCAATGGTATACAGGGGCCAAAATTCAAAACGGCCACGAGTAGTTCTCCGATAATCAAACAATCATAGTGCGTTCCTCCGGGTTCACACAGGTACTGCGAGAAGTCTCATTCTGAGCCAAGGCTGGGTCCTTGAACAACCGTGGTGAGAGTTTTATGACTCTGTGAATCATAGGATTTTTGATCATCATCAACACAACCAACCCTAGAGAAAGGTGAAGCGTAATTCCATGCGACAAGCTGCGTTGAATTCCTCCTCGAACAGTTTCTGTTGCTACACTCATACATTTATGTGATCAATAGGTGAAGAGTCAGACTCCAGTTCCAGTCAAAGTCAAATCAAATGCCAGATGTGCTGATTCAAGACTTATAGCCTGTACACCCATTGCACGTTCAAAGTCAAATCTGAAGACAGTCTAATCCGAAGATAAAGTTGTCTCTACAAACATGCTGAAAGCTATTAACATCTACACAGGTCACTCGTGAAGGGGTAGATTTTTATAGTGTTGCTGTAGTGTTCAACTGAATTTGAAGATCAATGCAAGCATTAACCAAGGGGGAAGATTGTTAGGACCTAATTTGTTGGTTTATGCTTGGCATTGATATGCAGCTTAAAAAGGAAAATATATGGCTGCTGGGTGATTTCGGTCTGGACCGAAATCTACCTTTTTTTCGGTGGTGGCATGACCGAAATCCCCATGGATTTCGGTTGGGCTTCTCATATTTTCGGTTGGGCTTGGTTGTTGGGCTGGGTCATGTGTTCGGCTAGTATATATAGTGTATTGTTAGTCATTTGTTAGGTTAGCCGTTTTGGAGGATTGTTTTAGGAGCATATTGAGAGATCTTTGTTCAAGCAATCTTCAAGAACCTTATATACCCATCTGTTATTCATTAATAGAGTGCATTGAAGGTTTGTAGTATTCTGTGTTTCCGATTCTTATCTGTTTCGTATTGATTACTCATTGGGATTCTGCACCAATCGAGTGATTTCATTGATACCAAGTAGATCTAGGATTGTTTGGGAACTACAGTTGTACTGACCTTGACCATTCACCTGATTAACTTCTTGAGTCCTGTGTCCTTGCTGACCATTATGTTGCAAGTTTGGTAGTCCTTGCTGAAGTGTAGCCATCAATCGATGAAACTTCCTGTTGAGATCTCCAATCTCCCTCTTTACCTCCTTTTTCCACTCATTGTCGATTCCCACCAATGCTGCTGAAGATGTGTTGACAGGTCTTAAAACCGTTACTTAATTGTTCTAAGAACCTCCATGCTGCTTCGAGACCTTGCATCATAATTGTTCCTCCTGATGACACATTAATCATTGCTTGGTTCGTGGTGTCAACACCATCATAGAAGAATTTGACAAGTCGCCATCTTAGGAATTCGTGATGCGGGCACGAACGCAATAACTCCTTCAGTCTCTCGAAAGCATCGTGAAATGCTTCCCTGGGCTTCTGTTGAAAGTCTTTAATCGCCCTCCTAATCTATGACGTTTTTCTTGTCGGATAAAATTGTTGCAGAAATTTCATCTTCAGCTGCTCCCACGTTGTAATGCTGTTTGCTGGTAACGACGTGAACCAATATTTTGCGGTATCTTTAAGTGTGAACGGGAATAACCTAAGTCTAAAGAAATTACTATTAGCATTTCTACATATATTCGCGTTGGCAATAACTAAAAATTCGTACAAATGATTATACAAGTCATCCTGTCTATATACTTTGAACTCGAGCAAAACTCCTAATAGTTGCGGCCTAATTTCAACCTGACAATCTACATTCTCAAAAAAATAAATAGGCGACACATCATCATAATCCCGAGGTTGGAAGTGTGATCAACTGATTTCCTAATCGGTTGTGCAAAATAGAGTGGGGGAACGAGGTTACCATCATCATATAAATCGTTATTATAGTACCGTTGCCCCTGCCATTGGTTGTTGTATTGTTGCTGCTGGCGTGGAGGTCCTCGACCTTGATTCCACTACTGATTGTTGTTGTTAGGGTTGTTTGGCATTCAACCCTCATCATCGTCCTCATATCACAGATCTCCCACTTGAGACTCGTACTACTGCTGTTGTGGTTGTAAAATAGGTTGCTGAGATTTTTGGGTTTGTGGTGGTTGTTGTGGTTGAGAAATCTGTACTGGCTGGCGTTGGCGTGGAGCACCATCACGGTTTTTTACTCCCAACATTGGCACGGTTGTTGCAGAATTCCCATAGGGGATGGGAATGGGTTGACTGACAGGTGGAACTATAGACTGAATACATGGTGGAAGGGATACAGGGGCTGAAACTGCACCACCACCAGTACTCGTGGAAGCTCCATTATTATTCATTGGAACCGGCGGCACAAGCGGCTGTCCCCTTGTTACCTCGCTTGGTGGCTCGTTACTAACATCCTCAACTAACACGTTGTTCAAAGTCATATTGAGTAACCGCTTATGCACACAATTCTGTCGCATGGTCCGTTCAATTTCCGAATCGAAAAGCAGAGGTGACGTTTGTTCACCTCGACGCGTACGCATGCACAAGGTGCAAACATCCGTCTAAAAACAATCCAAGACCAAAAACTATCACTAAAATAACCAACAAACATAGTATATTAAGCGCACAACTCCCCAGCAACGGTGCCAAAATTTGACACGTCGCAGTCGTCTATGCAGTCAAAAGTAGTAGATTTATACCTTACAGCTCACTAGCTATTGCCAAGTAAGGGTCGAACTGTGGAGTCAGTGGTCAATATATGTGTCAAGAGCTCGACCAGTCTATAGTGTCAGTCTATAGACGGTTTTCATCCATACACGCAAAAACAACTTAAAATATTGAAAATACGAAATTATTACTAGCAAACGAACTTCCATCGAAATCTCGATCAATCACCATCAAACTATTCTGATCCCGAGATAGAACTCCGAAGTCAGAAACAATCTCACCAAACAATCGAACAAACGATAAGCCCCGATTGTTCGCACTTTGAAAAATGCCTGGCCGCATCGCGTAAAGGGCTTATTCGCAGCGCCACTTCTCTATAAGCCCAAATTCTTCGCACATTGAAAATTCAAATCCCATCTGGTACACAGCTCACCGTGTCGCGTAGCTCTTCCGGGACCAGGACGCGCGTGTTCCTTCGACTGAAAGTAGCCTTCTTCCAATTCTTTGCCATTTTGTACACTGTTTACCCTGTATTTAACATAATTCGCACAGAACACACTTGACACAAAACTTGAGTAATATCATGATTTAAGATATATATTTTACTCAAAGCAGTGCTCAACAACGACTATAATACTTGATATTACTAGGCGTTGTCATAAAGCTCCAGGATGAGCTCCCAGTACAAGTCTCGTCTGCCGCGATGAGACGGTCCCAGCCGCGGCATGTAAAATGGTGTGCTCCATCGTCACTGGTCCAGGTGCGAACCATATGCTACTCCAAACGAGGCATGATGCCAGAAGCTACAACAAGTGTCCGATCTAGTGATTGTGCCACCTCCACCTCTCGACCAGCCAATATGGTCAGTCGTGCCTGGGATCTTGCGGACCATTGCAGTCCCTCAGGAAACTCCAAAAACGGGTGCTCCGGCAGCACAACGACTGGAATAACAGGTCTCGATCGGCATGCCATCTACAAAAATTAATCAAGGACAAAACCAGTACACAAACATAAGAAATGTTTTGCAGAAATGGTCCCTGGCATCATTAGCGTCGCTAATCATATGATTAACCCCGCTAATGATGAACACAGCCCCAAATTTATCGATTTTCGAATTTCAGTCCGATTTTCAAATTGATCATACCAATCTACTCCTAATATAGCAACTAGCAAAAGCCCTATGGTTATTTCTGGAAAAACGAAAAAATGCCTCAATTTCTCGTTTGGGTGAAAACCCCCAAAACCGATCCCTAGTTTCTTGTTTCTCAAATCCGACCTCTTTTGTCAAATTGATCCTTCCAATACGTTGCTATAGGTCCGATTAACAAACCCTAAGTATCTAATGCAAGAAAATCATCGAAAAATTGCTCGAATCGGGTAAAACCCATCGGTTGGGTCGAACCCCAAAACCGACCAAAAACCATGATTTTGGCTATGGTTTGCACGTTTAATCGCAAATGCCAAGTCGAGGTACGTACCTTAGGTGTTTAATCGCAGTTTAACAGGAGAAACTGCTCGAAAAATGAAGAAATCCGGTAATATGTGTGTGTGTCGGCGTCACAATCACGGAGGGGAGAAGTGGTGTTTGAGATTAGCGTCGCTCCTATGTTTTAACTTGACCCGCGTTGACCCAAACACTAGCGACGCTAACCATAAGATTAGCGGCGCCAATGTGCTTTTTTCCATTTTCCGATTTTTTTCAATTATATAAAAATCCCGCTCGACTATCCCACATTTGGGCCATGTCGTGTCGTTTTTTGAAGAATTCTACAATTGAAATTTCAACAGAAAAAAAATTAAAAATTAAAAATAGTTATCGAGATTGTCCGGTTGCCACCCAAAAGTGCTTCTTCTGCTTGGTCATTTAGCTGGACCGTCCTTCAACGGCTACGGTGGATCGTGCGCCATTTTCCTTAGCTGATCCTTCGTCGCCACCGTTCCTTTGTTGGACCAACACTCCAGTTTCCCTAGGTCAAATGGCTTGCCGGTTCTGCTACTGCCCCGCGGTCGTCATTTTCCGATTATTTCGCGTGAATGCTTGGAGGTGGCTTTAAACCTCCAAGCTCAATCTTTCCTTTGGTGTCTCTTCAAGATCACTGGCTTGACGTGGAGTGCGTCTAGTGTCGCACCCAGTAGTTGTATTGCGAATCATCTTTTGATCGCATATTGCATGTTGTCAGCAGTTTGCGGTTTTGGCTTGCAGTACAAACAAAATTTTTCCAATCGGATGGGATCAGAAGGCATAATATGGATATGCTCGCGAATGTCCTCATCGATGGTATTGATAACATCCAATTTCACACTCATTAATGGATCATGAGTGACAAGATAATTATGTTTCTCGTTTTCAACAGCCACATCGTCGTTATCATCCTCTTGGTCATCGTCCAACAGGTGGATCGGTGCCAAAAGTGAGCCACTGGCATTGTCTGGTGATGGTATAGATTCACTCATCACCAGCTCTTGAATCTCAAAATTATCTCAAATTTCAAAAATTGTTGGGTCGGGGGTGGTATTGTCATCTACAGCCCCTCCTTCAATAACCTTCTCGACTGAATTGTCTGGTGATGGTATGTGTTCACTCATCACCAGAGCGTGATTTTCAAAAGTATCAACAATTTCAACAATTTCAGGAGTTGCTGGGTAGGGGTTAGTGTTGTCAATTACAGCCCCCTCTATAATGTCCTCTTCGACTAATTTGTCTGGTGGTGGTATAGATTCACTCATCACTAAACCTTGATTATCCACATTATCAAAAATATCAAGAGTTGTTGGGGCAGGGGTAGTATTGTCATCTATAACCTCCTCTTCAACAACCATTTTGACCATCTCAGTGGTCTCCTGGATATCCCAAGGTGTATGACCTTCCATCACATGCTCAAGTGATGCAGGTTCACACACAATATCATTGGTATTAAAATCACTCGCCTCAGTTTCTCGCAAGTATGAGTGTAGCCCCAGATATTGGCCGTTCACAAAACACGACTCAGCACAATTACCTTGCCATTTGTTGTTGTATTGATGGTTGTTATTGTAATTACCATTGCAACTCTGCCCTCCCTGATTATTCGACCTATATCGTCGTCCGTTGTTGTTGTTGTTGTATTGCCCCTGACCATACACTTGATTAACCTCTTGTGGTCTTCGTTATTCTTGACCGTGCTACTATTGATTTGGTGGTCCTTGCTGTATCGTGGCCAATAATCGATCAAATTTCCTACTAAGGGCACCGATCTCATTCTTTACCTCCTTCTTCCAGTTGTTATCGACATCTACTGCTGCTGCCAATGAGGTGCTCTTTGTATTCCTTACTGAATAATTGGTCATGGATCCATTGCTAAGTTGCTCCAAAAAACTCCATGTCGTCTCGCTATCTTGCAACATAAGTGTCCTTCCAAATGATGCATTAATCATGGCCTGACTCATACTGTCGACCCCGTCGATAGAAGATCTTGACCAACTGCCATCGTGGGAACTCGTGGTGTGGACTTGAGCATAACAACTCCTTCAATATTTCGAAAGCATCATAGAATGCTTCCCCGAGCTTTTGCTGAAAATTCTGTATATCTCTTCTTACTTCCGCTGTCTTGCTTGCAGGGTAGAACTCCTGCAAGAACCTTGTCTTCAACTACTTCCAAGTTGTGATACTCTTGGCTAGCGGCGATGTGAACCAATACTTAGCCTTGTCCATTAGTATGAACGGAAACAACCTAAGCCTAAAGAAATTCCTATCAGCATTTCTAGGTATGTTCGCGTTGGCTATAACTAAGAACTCGTAAAGATTATTCTAAGGATCATCCTGCTTATAACCCTAAATTGAGGAAACAAACCTAACAACTTCGGCCTAATGTCTATCTGACAATCTAAATTTTCAGGAAAAAATATAGGCAATGCATCATGATACTCCAGCGGTTGGAAATGCGATGCAACCGACTGCCCAATCGGTTGTGGAAAGTAAAGAGGAGGAACGAAATTACCATCATTGTAGAGCTTGTTATTATAATACTGTTGTCCTAATCCACTGATTGTGCTTCTTGGTGTACATGTTTTATTCGTACTGAGTTGAACTTCCATACCCATTGTCATTGAATGATCCATGGTAGCAATCATTCTCGTAATGGTTATAGATCGGGGCACCATAACACATGTATTGGCCCGTGTACATGTAATCGCCCATTATGAGGACGTATACATACGAAAAATTAAAAAACTAAAATCAAATATCATAAAAAGAAATCGAAAATTGACACAGAGTTTCAAGCGCACAACTCCCTGTCAATGGTGCCAAAATTTGACACGTTGCAGTCATTAATGTGGTAAAAAATACTAAAGTTTAGCTTACGGCTCACTAGCTAGTGGCAAGTAAGGGTCGAACCGTGTAGTTCGTGGTTGGCACTTTGTGTCAATAAACCGAACTATAGTGTAACTCTATAGACGGCGGATCAATAACACGTGGGAACAAACCAAAAATCACATAAAACCAAATAACAAAACTCAGATCTGATTGCCGATCTAAAAAAGGAATAATAAACGAAAAAATAACAGAATGATTACTTTTATTAACCAAACCAAACTGAAACCAACAATCGTTCAAACTCAGAATCAAGCAAACATCAAAACTCCAATTATCCAAATCTACCAGAAATAATCTAAACTAGAACATCGCGTAATCGAAGAAAATTCCAATTGCGGGATACCTCGATACCGAGTTGATAAAACAATAGTAAAATCAAGTACTAACCAAACTATTGAATGTAGCTGAGAAAAATACGAAATCAGCCTTCCGGATCCTTCCTTGATGCCCCTGGATCCCTCTAAAGTCGTACAGGGGTCCGGTATTTATAGTGGCAGAAAATCAGGGTCCTGAGGTGTGGACAAGGTCTTCCCACAGCGCGGGCCTCATCCAGATCCCGAATTCTCGCCGATTGAATTTGAAAATATTGACTTTTGACTTTTCGGGTCATTAGCATCGATAACTTGAAAGTTAGCGACACTAATGTTGATTCTAGAACTTTCCTCGCGTGAATTTGAAGTTTGAAATGAAGAAATCCCGCTTGGCTCACATTAGCGGTAACCAGGAGTGTTAGCATTGCTAATGTCTCCTAGTCCACCTCGTTCGTCCGTTTTGCTCCGTAACTTCTCCCAATTTGCACAAAAACCCCTATATTTACACTAAAGGCATATCAAAGCACTTTGACACAAAAGTAAGTGATATTAGTCAATTAAGAAGGATAAACTAACTAAAACCTGACTTAATAATGACTCTAATGCAAAGCATTACTAGGCGATATTAAAGGTAAAAAGGTGTCTCTTTGCTTTCCTTTTGTTCTTGATCATGAAAAACCACCACCACCACACCTCCACCGTGAGGTGTATGTGTACGTGTGTGATGTATGCTTGGTGTTTCTCAACTCCTCGCCTTTGATTTTCATGATTTGTTGTCCTGGTTTCAAGCATCAGGAATGAGATCCACATGCTCTAGATGTCTAGCCGATCCAATACATACACACCTATACCATTGTATGTACAAGTGTGTCTTTATGTTGTGTGCAATGCATGCTTTGGTATCATACTCCAATTTATCTATATTTGAGGTGTTTTTGAACTTACTTCACACCCTAGAGGTCTTATTTTGGTCCTTAATGGGTTAGATGGGTGAAAACCCTAACCCTAGTTATCTTGTTATGTGATTTTAAAGTTCCTAAAAATTGGGTAAGTTTTTAAAAATCATATAAAATCGTATGGGTGTCCTTTTGGATTGAGCCTTATATTATGGATAAGAATATATGCGTAGTTTCTTGGTCTCGAAGTCCCTGGCCTAATTCAAGCCTTAGGTCAGATGAAAGTCGCAATCTTCACTGACTGGTCCAGGCCTGCCGACTTTAACAGTGAATTCTATATTGCTAAATTAATAAGTAGTTGTAAAAAACTATTTTAAGGTCAATACCAGTTGGAAAAGTTCATGTTGGGAGTCTGGTTTGCGCATACCAAAAAATTAGAACCTAACCCCTTGTTCATTTTGTTCTTTGATTCTATCATTGAAATATAGTTCAGTGAGTGGACTGATCAAGTTAGTTAACTTTGGGTATTTTTCATTTGTTGTTGAAAAATGAAAATGACCCAAGGTCAGGCCCTGTGACCTCGTACTTGGGTCTAGTTTATGCATTATTTTTCCTGGAATTTATTTTAAGTCCCTCATCGGTTGAAGGTTGCAAACTTTACAACCGGGTCAAAAATCAACTTTGTTTTTGAGTTTCTTTTGTGTCAATTGTTTTGGTTTTGTGTCATGGTTGTTATACTGAGTGTACAGTGTTAGGTGTTGAAATAAGAGGATAGATGAACAAAGATTGATGTTGAATCAATAACACAATCAATCACACAATAATAATGCAACAAAGCTGAATGAACAAGGTGATATGAATAACAAGTGCCGAATGCTTGATTAGAACTTTGGTTTTACAATTGGGTTTTCTATTTTGTAGACATACAATTCTCGTAATCTAATCTTGTAGTCTCACACTCAACACGGCATGGTATCACTGATATTTATACTGAATCAGTGATACCAATAGTACAACTTTTACAGAGAATATCCTATCAGTGTACTAGCTAATAGGATAGAAGATTCATGCAATACGTATTGTACTATACGCGTGCACACAAAAGACAGATGACACGCTGTGAAGTCTTCGGATCCTCTATGCATAGCACTTCAGAGTCTTTAGACTTCGGTGTCTTCTCTTGTTTATTCACTTCGGGGTTTTCTTATTCAACGGACTTCATGAGCAGGACTTCGGATACGTCAACACTTCATCACAAATGTTCTCAACAATCTCCCCCTTTGTGTGAAGTGCATCCGAAGCCTATACACGAAAGTTTCTCTTGTATGCCCTCTTCAAGGTTTTTCTTATTACTAGATACCAGTTCATATGATCCATGAACTTCTTCTTTTTCTTGGTGGAATTTGCATGACAGGCATTCACATGAAAGATCATCCCAGAGATAAAGGAGGAGGGATGGAGGCCAATGTAGTTTATTTCAAAGAACTTGATTGTGACTTCGGTTTCATTTCGAAGTCCTTTGAAAACTATGCCATATGCTTCGTCTAAAATCTCTCCATTCTTGAATCTGGCTATGTTCCGAACTACAATAGGAGGAGTGTTCAAAGGTTGTCTGTAGTAGGAACATAACTCCAGGTCGTGTTTTGAACACCTGAGAAGATAATTGTTAAGGAAGCCCAGGATGTGGTTTTTGATGGTGAGGGCAGACATTGCAGCATGAACGGCCTCACCGCTTCGCAAATGATCAAGAATCTGGATGAAGTCCATAGGATTCATGATTGGGAAGTCTGCAATTGAGAACCTAGATTCAACTTCATCTGCCCCCCTGAGAACAAGAAATTCATATTTCCTGAAGCTCATGTAGACTTCAGCTTCTTTGATCGAAAGAATTTTCTTTATCTTGTTCAAGCTCCAAACATAACTCTGTCATTGAATGTATTTGGCATGGAAATTGATTTTGTTGGTCCAAAAACTTTCTTTCTGATCCTCGGGTACCGAAGAGACGAATTGAAGAAAAGCGAAAGTCTTCGGATTGAACGGGATGTCAAGCTGGGTGTGTTCGGAGTCAATAGTTGCAAAACTACGAAGAGGAAGTCTGTTAAGTACATTTGGATTTTGGAATCCAAATTGCTTGATTGCCTCAACAGTCCACTCACCATTATCACGAGCAAATTCGTTTATTTTGCTCATTAGATTGTAATCTGCTCGCCTCGCCTTGTATATTTCCTCCATATGTGGGGCAATTATGCTTTCTAGTGATCGGTCTGTCGAGCTTCGAGCTCCAGCCGATCCACTAGCACCCATGGTGGTGGTTGTAATGGTTGAGGTTGAAGGACCTACTGTGGCTGTAGAGATCTGTCTAGGCCTACCCTGTGGCCTAGACAACCTATCAGAAAAGTTTATCAGAGGTTGAAGTGCAACTCTCAACTTTGCAATCAAGTCTTGTGTGAGAGCTGCATTCGTTCGTTGCAGTTCCTCTGTAAATCTAGTGACATCCGAAGTGGTTTGGGCAGCTGTGAGCTCTTCG
Organism: Cichorium intybus; assembly: GCA_023525715.1. Taxonomy (NCBI): domain Eukaryota; kingdom Viridiplantae; phylum Streptophyta; class Magnoliopsida; order Asterales; family Asteraceae; genus Cichorium; species Cichorium intybus. The sequence goes on from CM042014.1 coordinate 96,028,784, forward strand.
ATTTTTTCTCTAGCCTCATCAAGCTATTTTTCAAGCTTGGTACTTTGCTGGGATTCACTCCGAAGTCCTTGCAAGGCTTTTATGACTCTGGAGTTTGATTTTTCCGTCTTCTCAGCAAGGGCATCAAATTTCTTGTTGATGGAGGTGACAGCGGATTCCAACTTCTGTTCGAAGGAGGATTGGATCTTACGTTGTTGCTCCATGAGCTTTTGTTCGAGCATTTGTATGGAGTCCTTGAATTCTTTGGACAAGGAGAACTCTAGAGATTCAATCTCTTCGGTGATGTCACCCAAGGTGGGTTTGGTGGGATCAAAGCCAGTTTGAGCTTGAATAAGAGTGTCAAGCTTGGAGTTAAGGACTTTGTACTGTTTCATTAGTACAAATCCTTCATCTGGAAAATCTTCATCGGACACTCCTTCAAAATTCAAAGGAGCCAAATGAAAGGCTTCAAAGAAAGCAGCCGAAGTGGGGGTTTGTCTTGAGGGTGATGGGGGTAAGTCAAACTCTGGTAATGAAAAATCAATACCAAAGATAGGTACTTCGGAGGTTAGAGGAGAATTTGTTGGTGGTGGTGGTGGTATATCAGATGTAGTAGTGTGAATGGTGGTAGTTTGTTGAGCTGTTGTGGGAGGTGGTGGAGGAGGTGGTATAGTATGTGTAGGTGTGGGTGGTCTGGTTGTTTTAGGTGGAAATGGAGGAATGGTAGTTTGCAATGGAGAGGTTGGTCTGGTTGTTGATGTAGGTGAAGGAGGTTGATCAGCAAATTGTTCTTCTTCTTGTTCTTCTTCATGGACTGTGGATGGAGTCCTTTCTGAGTCCGAAGACTCATCCACAGCCATTATTTTCCTTTGCCTCTTCGGCTGTTTCCTCTTCGGTGTTGTTTTCACCGAAGTCTTTCTTTTCTTCTCTTCTTTCTTAGGACCACTAGGTCCACCAGCCGTTTTCCTCTTCCCTTTTCCTTTTGGAAGCTCTCTTACAGGTGCAACCTTACTCATGTCGCGAGTTGGGTAAGGAATTACTAAAGTTTTGCGATAGGAGTTTACCTCTTTGCATTCCAGGGGGACTTTGGAGAGCATGACATTTGGAATTTGAGCACAGAAGTCAGCAGGTTCATCGTCTAGAATAGGAATTGCAATGGGAGTGAACTTCATCTCTCCAAGAGAAGGATCAGGAACATATCCTATCTGCTGGTAGTAGGCATGAACAACGATTGCCCAAAATCTTGCATTAGCAATTTCTGTCCCCTTCAAACTGTAATTAATGTGGGAGCAGAAATCGGTCCACAGAATTGTTGCGAAGTCCACCTTGACATCGTAGTAAATTCCGTAGAGGAGACCTTGGAATGTAACACTCGCAGAATCAAGGCCTGAGGTTCTTCCAGAGAGACATCTCAGGAATATACTGAAGAAGTATCTCCATAGGTCAGGGAGCTGGTTTTTCTTGAAAGTGCTTATTCTTTCAAGCTGGGGTTCATACCCCATTTCGTTGAACATACTAACCAGTTGGTCAGCAGATGGAACCAAAATTTCCTTTGAGTTGTAGATTGGAAGTCGGAGAGCTTCAGCAAACTTCTCTTTGGTTAATTGCACTTTCTTTGTTTTGCCATTGGCATCAGCAGCCTCATAGAACACGGATTTCACCTGGTTGTTGGAGTCAAACAGGGCATTGGATGTGTAGTGAGCCCTGTGAACCAGAGTCGCAGGGACTGAAGGAGTACAGGTTAAGGCATAACCTAGTACAGACCTTTTCATGCATTCCACCAATGCATCGATTGGTTTATGGTAAAGAAACAGATCGTTCCGTAGGACCAGGTTTGATGATTGACTCTTGAGATTTGGAACAGACATGGCTTCAGTGGTTTGCGATGATGCTTCAGCCGCCATTGATGATGAGATGAAGAAGATGAAGAGGATGAAGGGTTTGTGGATTTCTTCGAGAGTAAGTTTGCAGAGAGAAATGGGAGTTGTGTTCACGTAAAGAGTGCAATGGAAGAGGTGAGAAGTTTATATAGTATTCGTGGTCCCTAGGTCATTTAATGCACGATTGAAATGGTCCTGTAGAAAATGGACACCTCAGTACCTACTCGTCCCACTATCTCTGCAAAAAGGAGAAATATACGGCTGTCAGTTGCAATGATTTTTAAATTTGTACTGCTACTTTTTGAGAAGTCATTATGGTTAATGTTTTCCATTTAATTCTCATTGACAGCTGTAAACAAACGGTTATAATTCAAGGAATGTTTGTCTCTGTGATTTATCATAAATGTGGAAATCATTTGAACATTTAATTGACTTCGCATTTATGAAAAATTATGACCGTTGAGGGTACGCTTCGGAGCATAAAGTTATGTTTGACTCCGAAGAGTGTTCTTTCACTTCGGTGATTGACATGTGATTGCAAAGTGTTCATCAATGTACCGAAGTCCATATGTTTTTCTCTTTGTTTTTCTACGAGTTTTTTTTATTTTACTTTTGACTGATGCAACATGTCGTTTAACCTTAACTTCCATGAATATTATGAAAAGATGATTTAACGAGTTAATGTTCAGAATCATTCGAATCATGTTGGAAGTCCATTTTTCATTTGGAAGTTTGTTTGATTCAATATCGGTCATGGATGTATAAGTCTAATAACCCCATCACTAACTTGATTTCGCATTAGGAAACATGTTTTGAGTTGTGCTTATGTGCTTCAAAAATTTCAAATATAATAAAGATAACATCCTTTGCATTTGAAATTTAAAGAAGTTTTCATTCATGAATTGAGCATCAGAAGTGTTTCTGAAAGTTGGATTGGATTGTTTTGAAGATTCATTTGAAAATTTTATTCCTTTTCATCAGTTAAAGTGTTTGGATACTAAGCTCTGATGACAAGCCTTTGAGCTTCGTACACCACTCCCACTTTATCATTTAAGATAGACTACTTGAAATGTTCATATTCTTCTACAAGGTACTCGACTATGTTATAGGAGCTCCTTGTATTGTTATTTAAAGCAGAAGAATAAGCCTTTGAATGCTGATTTTTATTTTGCATTCCTTTGGTTATCGTTTTGGTTTTTGTTTGTCTTTGTTTCTTTTGACAATTAGTTATCTATTTTTCTTTCTTGTTTTCTATTATGAATTTCCTTATCCGAAGACATAGAACATCCCCATTTGGTTTCTTTCTTTGGTGCTTTTTGTTTTTGTATTAAACAATCCTTGTGAGTGAAAATCTTCATATAGTTCAATTTTGTACCATTAATGAAAAGAGATGTAAATTTACTTATCAAACAATGTTGGTACTATTTTTGAGGAAAACTTCGGAGCACTTGAATTATCCTGTGTAGTGTTGAGGCTACATGATTAGTTTGAAGTTGAAGCGAGTCAAGTTTCGAAGGGTGGTTAGAAATAGACATTATGTTAAGGTTATTGGAATCAAACAAGGCTTCAAATTGTAAAATAGCCTTGACCTCACTTCGAAGTCTGTTTTCTTACCAATGTTTCAAGTCGATTCCCAAATACCTTTTAGTGCAATAAGGTATGATTTTCAGAATCTAAAATAAAGTTTTGTCCTTTACTTGGTTAATTCATGAGAGAAAAGTTAGGCTTTGTCATAGTGCATCAGAATTTTCTTTTCGTTTGGTATGAATTTTCTTGTTTTTGAATTTCCTTTGACTTAAACAACTCTTTATTTTTATCCTTGAAACATGAAGTCAACCAATGTTTAAGTGATTTTCAAATTTGGAGAGTTTATTGTGAAGAGAACTTTGTTCCGCAGACTTCCGAAGTGATATTTTACTTCGGAATACTGTTGTGAAGTAGCAAGTGTTTTTGACAAATTAGGGTCAATGAATCCAACGATTATGTCATCCACGTAAATTTGGACTAACATTAAGTGAGATCCAACATTCTTTCTAAAAAGTGTTGGATCCACTGATCCCTTCTTAAAGTTTGATTCTTTCAAAAATTTAGTCAAGGTCTCATACCAAGCTCTTGGGGCTTGTTTTAAACCATAGACTGCTTTGTCTAGCACATAGCAATGATTCGGATGAGTTTTACTTTCAAAGCTAGGTGGTTGTTTAACAAAAACGGTTTGCTCGAGATCACCATTCATAAAAGCACATTTAACATCCATTTGATAGACATCAAAGTTTTTGTGTGCAGCATAAGCTAAAAATATCCGAACTGATTCGAGTCTGGCAACAGGAGCAAAAGTTTCTTCATAATCGATCCCCTCCTGTTGACAATAACCCTTGACAACCAGCCTAGCCTTGTTCCGAACTACATTGCCTTCGGTGTCTAGTTTATTACGGTACACCTATTTGAGACCGACAATTGAGGCATTTGCAGGTTTTGTAATTAGCCTCCAAACTTTGTTTCTTTCAAATTCTTCTAATTCCAACTGCATTTCTTCAATCCAGTCTGAGTGATCAAATGCATCTTTGACGTTCTTAGGTTCTACCTTAGAAATAAAGACATTGAACATGCACAACTCAGAAGTTTTGTTAAGATCTAATTGTCTTTGGTGAAGTTATGCACGAGTCAGTACTTTATCTCGAACATCACCGATGACAAGTGATGGAGGATGATTTCTCGTCCATTTGTCCAAAGGAGGATAGTTTGGATCGAAATCAGGAGGTCCTTCAGCATCAATGTCCTCAGTGTCTGAGGGATATCCCAAAGTGGAAGGAAAATCACCCATTAGCAGGTGATTATTTGAATTTGTGTTGGTTTGTGGTGTGTGCATTTGTGAAGTTGAGTTTGATGTATGCTCCCCCTGGACATTTGTTGGTGTTGAGGAAGTGGTAGCTTTATCCGAAGCGATTGTTGTGGCTGAATTCGGAGTGACAATCTCTGGCTCCCCCTGGATTGTTGGATACAGGGATATGATATTTGAGATTGACTAGGGAGTAGAGATAGGAGTGTTGATTCCTTTTGGACTGTTGTTTGATTCCCTATCAGTACTGGAGTGCCAGCACTTCGGTTTGATGGCTCCCCCTCAACACTTGTATTTTCGATACTCTGGTTAGATGGCTCCCCCTCAACAGAAGATGGTCTTTGTATGCTGCTTGAAGAGGAGTCATCAGGTCCATCTGTGAGCTTAGAGAGTTCGGACTCATGGTTATCTGGTGCCCTAGCTTCGGAGTCCACAGCTCTCACAGGTTGATCAAATAAAAGTGACAAGTTTGTGTCAAATGTTGTGATTGGAACAGCATCTACAGTAGGCTTTGGAAAGATAGAAGACATAGGAAATGGATGCAAAGACTTCTTGATGTAGTAGTCATCAAACCTTAGATTAAAGGTTTCTTCGATTTTGCGAGTTCTCTTGTTCATGACTCTGTAGGCTTTTGAGTCTTGAGAGTAACCAAGGAAGATGCCTTCTTCTGATTTGTCATCGAACTTGGTCAAGTGATCCTTCATGTTTAAGATAAAACACCTACAGCCAAAGATATGAAGAAATTTGACATTTGGCTTTCTTCGGTTGAGTACTTCGTAAGGTGTAATATGGAATCGTTTGTGAATGTAGGATCTGTTTTGAGTAAAGCATGCAGTGGAGATAGCTTCAGCCCAGAAGTACATGGGCAAGTTTGCGAAATTTAGCATTGTTCTGGCTGCTTCACAAAAAGAGCGATTTCTTCTTTCCACAACCCCATTTTGTTGAGGAGTATAGGGTGTAGAGAAGTTGTGACTAATTCCATTTGTCTTCAAGAATCCATCCAAGGTCTGATTTTTGAACTCTGAACCGTTGTCACTGTGCATAGTTCGGACTTTCTTGTTGAGCATCAATTCCATTTTCTTTATAAAGTTGATGATTTCTTCAGCTGCATCTGATTTGTTTCTTAGGAACAACACCCAAGTAAACCTTGAATAGTCATCAACAATAACAAGAATGTACTTCTTCTTTCCTATTGATTCTATTGCAGATGGTCCACACAAATCCATGTATAGAAAAGAAAGAGGTTTGGTGATTTTGGGGTTGATCACTGTAGGATGCCTTTGTTTTGTCTGCTTGCCATGTTCACAAGCAGAGCAAAGTGAATCATTGTCGAATTTGAGAGCCGGCATACCTCGAACCAAATCTATAGCCACCAATTTGTTCAGGTCTTTGAAGTTCAGATGGACGAGTCTTCGGTGCCATAACCAGCTGACATCGGAGTTGCCTTTGGAGAGAAGACATAAGGATTGCCCACCGGTCATTGGCTTTAGATTTAAGGGAAACATAGATCCCTTCCTTTCTGATTTCAGTAAGACTTCATTTGTTGCTTCTTTGGTGATTACACTCCCTTAGTTGTTGAATGTGACAGCGTTTCCTGTTCCAACCACCAATTGAGATATACTCACAAGGTTATGTTTTAATCCTTCAACAAATGCCACTCGGCTGATAGTGAATTGGCCATTTGTTATTTTTCCATATCCCCGAATTGGACATGTTTCATTATTACCAAAGCGAACATTTCCAGCATCATCCAAATTCCTGTAATTCCTGAGATATTCCTTCCTCCCAGTCATATGTCTTGAGCAGCCACTATCCATGTACCATTTTGAATCATACCGCTCATCAGACATAACCTGCAATCAATCAAGAAGGAGTTGGTACCCAATCAATCTGGGGTCCTCAGGGTAAGCAAAGGATTCTTTAATCCATTTTTCTACGGCCTCTTCAGAAATTTCATTTGCATTTAAATTAATCAAATTCTCCGAAGCGTCATGTGATGAGCACGATTCTGAAGTGTTTGAGCAGGATTCAGAAGAGTTTTCAGTTAAAAATGATGAGTCCAAAGTGACTGACAAAATGGCAGACTTCGGAACCCATTTTTGAATGGAATATTTTGATTTTGAGGATTTTGAAGATTTTGAAGTTTTTGTTTTTGCAGTTAAGTTTTCTTTCAATTCATTTCTTTTCTAATTTTGTTTTGGTTTTTCAATTTTTGACTTCGTTGAAATTGAGCTGCACAACGTAGAGGTACAAATATACTCTTCGTATGCCATTTTAAAGTCATTTAATGAGAGATCCTTATCCTTGAACATATCCAAATTGTTGTCCAGCCATTTGTGGAATGTATCTATCAGATTGTATCCTTTTGAAAATGTTTTCTTCGTAGGTTTTTGAAATTTTGGATTTGGAAAGTTAGGTTTCCTTGGTGTAAAAGTTGGTTTTTCATTTCGACTTTTGACTTCTGAGATTTTTGAAGAAACAGGTTTTGTACCAAAAGTGAAAGCAATTGCTTCATTTTGTTTCAGGTCTCCAAAAGGAGTTTTTCTTTTCACAAGATTTAAGGTTTGCTTGGTTTTCGAATTTTCAACAGTGTGTTTTTGAGTTGGTTTTGAAATCACCACTGCTGATTTTGGTTTTTGTAGAGTTTGTGGTCTTTTCAAAATTTGGGGGTTTTTGTGTCGAGGTTTTGTTTGTTAAAACTTTTGATTTTGAAACTTCATTTTCAGGATTGTGTGAAAAAGGTACACATTCACAAGATTCCATTAATTCCAATACATCCATCTTCGGAACTGTGGGTTTTTCCACAATTTGAATTTGTTTGTAGTTTTGATTAATGTAAATGTGATCATCGTTCTTGAGATTTAGTAAGTGTGACATGTTTTTGGGTATTTTCTCTTTTTCAAAACAAAGACGATTATATACGTTGTGACAGTATAAATCTTGTTTCCTTATATTTATTTTTACTTCCATTTTCTCATTCATTTCGTTCTCGACCATTTTGGATAATGAGAAAAACCCTTCATTTGTAACCGTGGAGTTATCCTTTTCAAGAAGTTTTTGCAATTCATTATCAATTGAAGGTAATCCACCGGGTTTTACAAAAATTGTGTTTTTGAAGTAAGAAACCTTAGGATAGATACATGCGACTTTGACTAGCCTTTTTGAATCATCCTTGAGATATTGATCATAAGAGTCGGATTCATCTGTGATTTGAAGTTTGAAATTAGAAGTTATTTTGGTTTCAAAAATTTTTTATTCACAATCCATTTTTGTTTTTCCTTTGTCCACCGAAGACACTTGTGAAATGTCTTCGGAGGTCGATTCGGATATAGAGGATGACTTTAACAATATCAAAGAAGAACAATCAATCTCCTCCATGTCCGAATCACTTTTAGAATCCTTCTCAGACATGTTATTGACAAGTTCCTTTTCCTTTGTTTCAATTTGAGGTACAGCCTTTTTCAGGATGGGAATTTCTTTAGGCAATATTTTCAACAAGTTATAAGCAGTTAGATGTTTTTCTACAGATATCAGGCCATGTTTATATGATGGATTTGTAACTTCGGAACCTGATACTATGGATTCGCATTCATAAGATATACTATCGACTTCCTTTAATTTAAACTCAATGAAAGGCAATAGTTGTCTATGTTGGACATTGCAAACATCAGCTGAATGGTAAATTCTAGTAATATGCGCATATAATCGTTTGGCTGTTTCACAAAATATATTTCGCTGTTTCAAGATTACATCATGATTGTTTAGGAATTTTTCTCTGTTTTCTTCTAACAAGGAGATTCTAAGATTGGATTTTTCTAATGCTAGCTTCAGGCTCTCTACTCTCCCCCTCAAGCTTAGAAGCTCCTGCTCAGTGAGTACATCCCTATTTTTAGCATCAATGAGTAATTTATGCATAACAGAGCAATCACGAGTTATTTCATTTATAATTGGAGCAGAATAAGAAATAGGTATTTTAAAAGATGAAAGAAGTTTTGATACCTGTTCTGGGATTGTCAAATGGGTGTCATTTGCAATCAAGCACACTTCCTCATCATCATCAGAAGAGTCTTCAAAGCAAGTCTTCAGAGTATTAGCAGCTGTCATTTACAATCCCTCCGAAGTAATAAACCCAGGACCCGCAGTTGCTTCAACCTTCATCATTTCCTCATCATTTAACTTCTCCGAAGTGTCTTTTAGAAAGCTCTTGTCGACATCATAGGCCATGAAAGCACTTTGAGATGGCTTTCTCACTTTGTCATCATCTGAGTCCGAAGACCAAACTTGATATGATCCTTGACGATCATCAGCAGCCATTAAGGCTAGGTCTTTGGTCCTTACTCTAACTTCCTCCAATTTTCTTGCGTAATATGCTTCATCCTTCACTTGTGGTTTCTTTTCGTTTTGCTTCCGAAGCATACAGTCTTTTGCAAAATGATTCTTGTCATGACAATAATTGCAATCATAACCAGAATCACCTGAGATCTTCTTCTCTTCAGACTTTTCTTTGGATGACTCCGAAGCCGGTTTTTCAGATGGCTTCGGGGTTGACAATTTCAAGTTCTCCTCCTTTGGAGTGAATATTTCAGGTTTAGGCTTGGAGTTGAAGTTTGATTTGTTAAAGTTTTTCACAAATGGCTTTCCAGAGTTGTTTTTGAAGAAGGGTTTCTTGAATCTACGATTGTTGGCGGCATAGAGAGCAACAGTATCTCCATTATCATCTACCATGTAGGCAGCAATGTCTTCATCACTTGATTCTTCCTCTTCTTTTGACACGAGAGCTAGTGGTCCAGAACTAGCCATTTCATTTCTTCGACCCACCACATCGGCTTCATGTGATTTTAATAGATTGTATAGGGCAGCCAACTTGTATTTCTCAATATTCTCATAGGATTTGACCATGGGCATGATTGGCCTCCACTCCTTGCAAAGACTGTAGAGAAATTTGATATTTATCTCTTGTTGGCTTCTTGTTTCCCCATACTTATCTAGTGTGTAAATCATGTTGCTCAAACGTTCATAACAGGCTTCTAAGGACTCGTTTTCTTCTTGTTAAAGTTCCCGAAGTCTACAAAGATTTCTTGAACTTTGCTAGGATGGAGGATTTTATCTCCTCCGAAGCGGAGTTCAAGATTGTCCCACATCTCCTTTGCAGATTTTGCATCAGCAATGTGGTGGCTGACATCGAGACCCAAGCCACTTCTCAGTTCACGCATAGCCCTCTCATCGTTTTCAAGCTTCTTCATGTCGCAGCATTAAGGACAACAGCTTCTTCTCCGTCAGGAACAACGAATCGACCAGCAATGTCTGTGTGCGGACCTTCAGTCACAGACCTCCATAGATCTTTGTCCAGTCCAATAAGATAATCCTTCATTCGACCAGCCCAATAATCATAGTAAGAAGTTACTAGAACAGGGGCCTTTGTTGCAGAACCGATGAGGTTTGCATAATTAAGCATATTGGCATAAGTTGCTGTGGAATCAGTCATCTTGATGTATTTCAACTGGATGTTTTCAGTAAAAACGGGTAGTAGAGATTTGCAACAGTTGCGGAAGGCTAGATCTGAGAATCGATTCAGATCTAGAACTGAAGCAAACGAATTCGAACTCTATCAACAGGTTTTTGAGCTAACTTGCTCTGATACCACTTGTTAGGTGTTGAAATAAGAGAATAGATGAACAAATATTGATGTTGAATCAATAACACAATCAATCACACAATAATAATGCAACAAAGCTGAATGAACAAGGTGATATGAATAACAAGTGCTGAATGCTTGATTAGAACTTTGGTTTTACAATTGGGTTTTCTATTTTGTAGACATACAATTCTCGTAATCTAATCTTGTAGTCTCACACTCAACACGGCATGGTATCACTGATATTTATACTGAATCAGTGATACCAATAGTATAACTTTACAGAGAATATCCTATCAGTGTACTAGCCAATAGGATAGAAGATTCATGCAACACGTATTGTACTATACGTGTGCACACAAAAGACAGATGACAGGCTGTGAAGTCTTCGGATCCTCTATGCATAGCACTTCGGAGTCTTTAGACATCGGTGTCTTCTCTTGTTTATTCACTTCGGGGTTTTCTTATTCAACGGACTTCATGAGCGGGACTTCGGATACGTCAGCACTTCATCACAAATGTTCTCAACATACAGGCTTGCCTAAATCCAATTAAAACACTAATAACTTCATGTTGAGTTAATGAGAATAAAATTGGGGGGGGGGGGGGTTCCATGGTTGAGACACAGTGCATGTCGGATGTGGAAATATTTTATATTATAAGCAACACTATAAGTATCTATCTATAGTAAGGCTAGTTATATACTGTGTAGTAACATATAATGCCTTATAAGAGTATAAGGTGTTCTAGTGGACGTTAGTGGGACCCACCTACTCTCTCGATGAATTACTACAGTTGTAGTTTCGAGGTGAGTTACTACAATTGCAGTTTCGAGGTGAGTTCTTCACTACACTATATTGAAATTGTGCATCCTTTGTTGTAGCACCTGTGTGATGTGTAGGATGTAGGTGGGTAGTACTAGGCTATGAGAGGTCTAGTAGGTATGTGAGGGTGACAAGTAGATTAGGGCATGCAATCATTAAGCTGGGTGCCATCATTGGGGGATGGGTACCATGATTGAGCTGGGTGTGGTGATTGTGATATGTGTAGTCATTGAGCTGGGTACTATGATTGAGTTGGGTGATGTGACTAAGCTGAGTGCCATGATTAGATTATATGTTCAGATGATATTGTATGTTGTGATTGTGTTGTTGCTTTGTTTGTGAAATGTGCCTTGAGCTAGGTGCTGTGACTACGCTGAGTTCCGTGATTGCATTATATGTTATGATGATATTGTATGTTGTGATTGTGTTGTTTCCTTGTTTGTGCTATGTGCCTTGACGATGTTGTATTGTTTATCATAGGGATAAAGTATGTATGATGGACATGTCGTGTTTGTGTTGATTTCACTAAGTTGTGTGCTTATCCTTTCCGTATCAAATCACTGTTACATGATTTACAGGTGCTGGTGATGGCGAGGCATGACCCGCACACAATGATTCTGCTTCTTGTGGACATTTATGTTTTATTGACTTGATGTTAGTTTTTCTGCTGTTAATGGTTTTCGTTCGATAGCGATATGCTTTTCAAAGAATTGGATGGCGCTTATAAGTAAAATATTTGAAATTAATGACAAGTTTTATTTAAATGATGTTTATGATTAAAATATTTATAACAATATGATTGTTTGTTTAATGAAAATGTTTTCTTAAAATTTTTTAATTTGTTATAAAAATGGGACGTTACAAGTTGGTATCATTGCACAGGTTGAGTGAACCAGGCTCACTTCGGTGGGTTCCGATATCAAGTTTGAAGCTCAAACGTTTAGACATAATGAATGGCGTATCGAACACACAATGTATACCGCCCCCGATGCCGGTGGGGAAAAGGTTAAAATGCTTACTTTTGTTATTGTTTTCTAGAATATATGATGTATGTATGCTAGATTGCTTGCTTGAAAGAATACTATAGATGTTGTGATTATCTGCTACTAACTTTTAGAATATATGCTAGTGTATATTAGTTGCTTTGTGAGTTCCATTAATGTTGTATACAATAGGAATTGAATAGCCTTAGAATGTCTGATCTGGCCTTATTGCATGTTCCTTGTTTGGTTGTTACCTTAGGGTAGGATCTTTTATTCGAATGTCTATTTGATTCTACGTTGTATGTGACTGTACATTTACGAGGCGACTCATCATCATTAGAGGAAGTTCCATCTTAGTAGGGTAACAGGGTGGGGGTGAGATTCCTAATGATGTAGGAAGAGTTAATATATGTATATGCGGGTAGGCCTGTTAGAAAGAACACATTGAATGCTTGTTTATTTGCTGCTTACTATTAGGGATGTATGCCAGTATTGATTAGTTGTTAGCAAATGCCATAAAAGTTGTATATAGTAGGAACTGAATAGTCCGAGAATGCTCGAATTGACCTTATTGCATGTTCCTTGTTTGGTTGTTGCCTTAGGGTAAAATCTCTTCTTTTGAATGCCTATTTGATTTTACACTAAATATGACTGTGTATTTGCGAGGCGATTTGTCAACACTAGAGGAAATTCTATTATAGTAGAGTAGTAGGGTGGGTGGTTTTCCTAGTAGTCTAGGAAAGGTGTTGACATATTTTAGTACGGGCATATGTGTTAGAGTTATCGGTGAGAATCGAACTGGGGATTTCGGGACAGATCTCGGAACGTACATGGACAGGTGTGGAAGTTAGTAGTAGAGATCCTATTATCAAAAGAACAGGATCTACGTTTGAGTCGGGAATTGGTCACGAGGAATCCAATGAGCTGAGGGTGTAAGTAATTATTATAATAGATGTGGGTGGTACTGAATTGCTCTAATCTTTGTCTATTCTATTGCTGAATGGTGATAAGGAGGTTTAGTGAGAGTGGTTAGATTTGAGATTTAAAGGTGACAAAGAAGTCGTGGGTGATTATGGAGGAATCCCGTGTACGTTACCGAGATTAGGGATGAGTTGAGGGATATGTCAGAGAAACGGACTGATACCATTCCAGTCGTCGAGGGAGGCAGACCCCATTGTTGGCATGCACTGGATATATGATGTCGGGGGTGTATTTCTCATTAAATGGTTTCATGTACCGTTGGAGGGGTCGCTTTTCCATGCATCTTTTACGGAGGGCATCAAAGGATTGGTGGGAAGTTGAGACCACATCTACGACTGCAAAGCAGGTCGAGGCGTTGACCTAGGAGGACTTGAGTAAGAGAGCGGACTTGAGTAAGAGAGCATGCAGTTTTGGAGGCAATACGTGCCTTGATAGGAGATGTGGCATTGGGGGACACCAGTCTAGGATGACGAGAGTAATAGAGCGGGCATACATTTCATGTGCTGATGATTAGGGCACTACCTTTGTGATTGAAACTCACCGATGGTAAATTGTTACTAGTTTGGTCGAATGAGACATGTAAAAGTGGATTACCGAGCTTGAATACCGTTGCAGGGGGAACACCGAAAGCTCGAGTTAGGCATGGATTGATAAGACGCGAGAGTGTGTTTTCTAGCTCACGGATGAAGAGGCGCATGTGGCACAAAAGATGATAACGGGTCCTTTTCAAGTCAACTTTATACCTGCCCTAGTGTTGTGTAATTGTGGGGCTACCAGTCTTGTATTGGTATTTCTCGAGTGATCGACCGGGTCGTGTCGATCCAGAGTCTGGGACACCTACTTGTGGTTGGGTAGCAGACGATAGGACGATGTTGGTTAGAGTTACAAGTGGTTGAGTAGCAAATGGTGGTTGATGTATACCTCTTTACATCATCAAAACAAGCATATTGGGATGGCGTTAGGCCTAGATGCGAGTGGATGGCTTAGTAGAGTGAGTTTGCTTTTTATTCTCTAACGACTTGAAAAAGTAGGAGACGGTAGGTAAAGTCTATTTGAGTGGAAGTAGTTAAAGCATCGAGGCAAGTAGCATGGATAATATGAATAAAGGAGCCAATAGTCAACGTGTGTGACTGCAAGGAGCAGATTAAGCCGGTGGCACATGTAGAGTAGTTAGAAGAGAAATGCGAGGTCTGGCCGAATTTTAATAAAAAAGAGCCTTGAGAGTTGATGCATTGGTATGGGGCATGTAGTTGAATTGATTAGTAATATGATCGGGTTCGAACCCAAGTGGGGGAGAACTAATCCTTTATGGCGAAAAGAAATCCTTGTACGATGAGGGGGTTGTTGGAAAATTACAAGGCAATACCATTCATGCGGAGTGTATATCTTACTAATCGCTACATTAGTGGTTGGGTGTCGTGCTCATGTGGCACGATAAGGTAATAGCATACGCCTCAGGGTTTTAGGCTATTTGGTTGTCTACCGTGTGTGGATAGTATTAGACGGGTCTAGGTGTAGTATGTAGATGTTATGAGCTCGACGTACTGAGCAATATAGGGTGGCTCGATGTACTAAGCAACAAATTATGGAGCGTGAATGCCCGACAAGACGCACTGAGTGTATATGTTGGGGTTTGATCAAAAACACAAATATCATATGCAGCGGAAGACAATTAAGATCAAACCATATCAAATTCCATGAACACATTCAGGATCATATTAGTTCATAGCAGATCAAAGTAACTTTAAATAAACAAGAATGTACCTCAACAAGTCGTTGGCTTTGTGATCTGGTCAAGGCCACGATTGCAGGATGATCAGGATCCAAAATTTGAATCCCTCTAGTGGCTTATACCCAGGGACAACCAGAAAAACAGACAAATCTAGAGCAAAGAACTCTAACCCTAGAAAGGGAAGAGTTTTCGTAGATGGTAAGAGGGATGAGGGGTTGACGGCTCCAAAGGTTTTGTGATGCCTTAGGTTGTCACCCCAAGGCCTCTATTTAAAGTGCAAGGCTGCTAGGGTTTCAAACTTAATAGCCTTTTGGCGGCCGCACCCTTGGACTTGTTCCATTGATTATATCTTTAATCAGTTACAATCTAGTCCCTTTAATTAGTTCCAAATCAATCCTAGATTAATTTACCAATTAAATTATTATTATTCATTTAGTTTCTAATTAATTTATTCTCCATAAATTAATTAACTAAATAACCTTTTGACAACGCCTAGTGATATCAAGTATTTTAGGCGTTGTTGAGCCCTGTTCTTAATAAAATTATATCAAATATGTCTGGGTATTCTCACTTTTCGTGCCAGGACTTGTCTGGAGAAAAAGAGTAAAAACAGGGACCAAAGGTGTACAAAAGGAAAAAGTATGGAAAGAATGGAAAATCAAGAGAAGTCGTACGCGCGCCGCGGATTTGAGATTTGCGCGACGCGGGCTTAAGGCGGTGGAACACATTTAAATTCCGAAGAAACGGGGAAAGATAAGTACGCGCGCCGCGGATTTCACTTCTGCACGGCGTGGTTGCGGGAAATTTGCAAGTATAAATAGATGCATTTCCAGCCGAAAACCCTAGCAAAGAACCGGGTGTAAGATCGACCTAGAAGCTCTTTGACTCCAGGATTCCATTTCAGCAAGCTCATAATTGGTATTTTATGTTTTTGACTTCAATTTCATTTTGGTAGAAAGTAGTTTTGTAGCTAAAGTCTTTGGGAGTGACAACCACTAACTTTGAGCATTTAGGTTTCTGTTTTAGAAACATTTTGGTTACTGTTTTGTGATTGAAATTCAGTGTAGTGAATGAAAAGCATTTGGTTACTTTTAATCTTAGCTTTTCGGTGTTTTGAGTATTTGTGTTTGATTGATTGTTTGATTGTGTTTTTGGATATTGTTTTGGACCTTGTTAGGACTGTTTTTCTTAACTGAAATCAGTGGCTAATTAGGTTATTTGGTAAGCATTAAACCTTGGCTAGTAACTGTTCCATAGGACTTAACTAGTGGTAGTTTATGCTTTGCTTGGTTTGGTTAGTGTGGATGCCCTTGATTGCTTCTGAGTCAGAGATGTACTTCTGATTTCAGAAAGTAAATAGGACATTTGGACATAGCTTAGCTTGGCTTGAGTGTTTGAGTATTGTCTCATTTGCTAGTGATAGGAAAATAGAAACCAGATCCTCCGACTATAGCTGTGACACTATTAGTTGGTAATCTCTCATCTATTCTAACCACGAAGCTCCTGTGGATCGACCCTGACTACCACTATACTAGTGTGTGTTAGGTTTTTCTTATTTTTGACCGCACGACGACCGCTGCGTTGTCAAATTTTGGCGCCGTTGCCGGGGAGCTGTGCGCTTAGATTAGGTGATTTGTAGGATTAGTTTCTGATTTTTGATGTTTGATTTTAGTTTGCTGATTTTTGGTATGTGTACATCCTTATAATGGGTGATTACATGTACCCGGATCAGTATTATGAAGATTATGAAAATCCGGCCGACACCTATTACGAGGATGATTACTACAATGGATCACCCGATGACAATGGCTGGCGGACCGAGGAGTCATCTCAGCCTGAGAATTCTGTAACTTTGGCCCAACTTTGGGTATTCATGTATAACAACTACCATGAGCAGAAGGACCAGGCTGAAGCTCTTGAAAAATTGCAAGCTTCTTTAGATAAGATGGAGGAAAATTGGAAATGTTCACCACCTTCGCCAGAACCAGATTTGAGTGATTTTTATACCAATGATAATGTGTGTGAACTTGCATCACCTGAATATGTGATGGAAGGGCATACACCGTGGGAAAGTCAAGAGACCACTGAGATGGTTGAAAATGTTGTTGAGGAAGAGGTTGTAGGTGACAATGCTACCTCTGACTCAACAGCTTTTGATATTTTTGATGATTTTGAAAATGTTAATAATGTTGATCCGGTGTTGGGAGAATCCATACCATCACCAGACAATTTGGTTGATAAGGATGTTGTGGAGGGGGCTGTAAGTGACAGTACAGATCCCAGCCCAACAACTCCTGAAATTTTTGAAGTTGTTGATGTTTTTAGGGAAGGGGGTGTAGATGACAATATTACCCCCAACCCTGTGATTTTTGAAAATTTTGAGAAACTTGAAAGTAAGGATCCGATGATGGGTGACTTTGTACCACCATCAGATCAAACCAGTCACTCACTCTTGGTCCCGATCCACCTGTTGGACGATGACCAAGAAGATGATGCTGACGAGTTGATTTTTGAAAATAATAAACATGATTTTATCACCACTCATGATCCATTCATGAATGGAAAATTAGATGTGATCAATACCATCGATGAGGAGATATGGAAGCATCCCGATATGTTGCCTTCCGATCCCGTTCGATTGGAAAATTTTTATTGGTACTGCAAACCAAAATTGCAACCTGAAGATAGCATGCGGGACACTGGCAAAATAAGATCTGCAAAACAACTACTGGGAGCAGCCCTGGGCGCGCTTCACGTCAAGCCAGTGATTTTGAAGAGGTATAGAAGGAAGGATCGAGCTTGGAGGTTCAAAGCTACTTCCAAGCACTCGCGGGAAATTATCAAAAGAATGCAACTGGGCAGCAGCAGGGGATCTAGCAAGCCATTCGACCCAGGAAAGTTTGGAGGGTGGTGGATCAGCGAAAGGATGGTGGAAGCAGAAAAGCAACGAAGGAAGAAGGCATATGATCCACCGTAGCTGTAGAAGGAGTAGAACGTCTGGCTGAAGACGTTAAACTTAGCGCTTGTTGGGAGGCAACCCATCGTGTCATAAGTTAGGATATATTTCTTAAAATAAAATACAAAAATACACATCAATCTTTTGCAGGTACTTGTGGTTTGAAATAAGTGTGGGGTCAACTGAGAAGTTTTGAAAATTTTTTGAAGACCGCGCCGCGGATTTTTGTATTGCGCGACGCGGGGTCGGAACTCAACCCGATGCGCAGGGGTTGAGTTGGCGACACGCGCGCCGCGGAACAGGGAAATGCGCGCCGCGGGAAACGATCAGACGGTTTTCCCTCTATACGGTGAGCCGCGGCTCGCAACTCAAATCACACGACTCGGAGCTCTGGTGATCAAAAATTTCTTGCAATTTTTCTTGCTTATTGTGTTTCTACTGCCAAGGTATGCCATTTTAACTACTTATTAGCTGTTTAAACTAGTTATTAGGTAGTTAATTTTAGGGTTTTTATTCAAAAAGTTCAAAAACTTAGAATCACTAATGCTAGCTCATAGGGTGTTTGTTTTGCCAAATGAAGACCCTAGATGAGCTATTCGGCACTTAGGCTACCTTGTGGTGTGATTATAATGAGTATTAGCAGGTTAAATTGAGAAATGGGATCGGGGTTTTGGAAACAGCTGCACGCCGTGCCGCGCCCTTGCTCTTGGGCCGCGCCGCGCTGCGGCTGGGAAGACAAGGACTGATTTTGCAAAATTTTTGTTTTGTTGCTATATTTTCTTTTGCAGATGATGTTCAGATTAGACCACCCCTTCCTCCAGTTCCCAGCAGAGCGTGACAGTTCAGTGGAGTACATTTCACGACGGGATACATTGACCAGTCGCCGGGTTCTCGAGGCGACGGTTATAGACCGAGACATCTTGAGGGATGCAGGGCTCTGGGGTGCGATCGAGCCGTTTTTGCATCGCACCTGGACCCACGAGGAGGCGTCGTTCACCTGCCGAGGGTGGGATAGGATTATGGCCACGGACGAGGACGTGGTCTACACGGAGCTGCTACTGGAGTTCATATCTACCGTCCAGTTCGAACCTCGGGCAGGGGACCCACGCTCCTGGCTGGTATGTTTTCGCTTGGGAGGTGTGCACCGGGAGTGCAACCTCCGAGACTTCGGGAGGCGCGCAGGCATCTACACTTCAGAGGACCTCCAGCACCGTTTCTTCACCCGGTTCTTTGGGTCGTGCATTCAGGGGGAGCCGGAGCGCCCTCCCAACATGGAGGTTTGGGCACCATTGTCCAACGTCAGGTACGAGGCGGGGACCTCGAGGGAGAGCCACCTATGCGATCCTCTTCATCGCCTCATGCACCGTATCGTCTCCACCTCCATCATGCAGTGGGAGGGAGGCGAGAAGGTGTCTGGGGACGATATGACATTTTTGTGGTTTCTCCTTGACCCATCCCGATTCCTCCACCTCCCTTTCGCCTTCGCGACCGCTCTCTCCACTCACTCTATCGGCGCCTCCACCAGCAGTCCACTAGCCAGGGGGTATTTTATCACCCGCCTGGCCCGTTCCTATGGCATCCTTACTGCCCCCGTGGCAGCATCTTTGACTGCTCTGCCTCCATCGCGCACTGCAGCACGCACTTTGGAGAAGATGTTGCTCATTGAGCAGCAGCGACCAGGGCAGTACATCCGGGCTCCGATCGAGCCTCCTCAGGCACCCCAGCCTGCATACGCCCAGCCCGGCAGGAGACGCCGGAGACCAGAGCCAGCAGCACCAGAGCCGGCACAGCCACAGACGGAGCAGGTCGATCCATCAGCCCTCCGCCGATTGGATGCCAGAGTCACGCGGATTGAGGGTCAGCTCACGATAGTCTTGGACCAGCTCGAGTGGATCGGGGAGATACTTATTCAGACCGCATCAGCCCAGGGCCACCATCCCCGATCATTCCCAGCCCGGTCCCACGATCATGAGGCCGGACCTTCCAGGCCGCCTGGTAGTGATTGATGTACCTTTTTTTTCTCTTTTCTTTCTTTCTTCTTATTCTTTTTGGGATATATGTATAAACTTATGACACTTCTATTTGTATATTTTATTTCTGTCACGTACGTTTTTAATTTATTTGTTAAGTGATGCATGATATACCAATCTGAGAGGGAGTTGTCTCAGACAAGTGTGGGGTCACCGTGCCCCCTCCACTTGTCTCGACCACCGGCGTGTTCACTGTAGCGCTACAACTCCAGAATACGAACTCAAGGATCCATTTCTACGCATTATACCTGTGATATTGAGCACCAAGCAGTCCATCGTCCAAAAAGGGGTAACTCTTTCTCCCTTGCTTTGAAATAATTTTTGTACAACGGGGACGTTGTACGGTTTTAAGTGTGGGGTGTGGACGGTCGAAAGAGAATTATTGAAATTTTTTTTGCAGAAATGATCGATTTTTCAAAATTTTAGCAACTTTTCAAAAAATTTTAATAAATTGCAATTTTGAAATGAATGGTTTGTGATTGTGATATCATTAGTATTTTTCAAGAAATACTGTTTAGTTGTGATCATGCTATTAGTTAGTCAAATAAGTTGAGTTTTACGAGTTTAGAAGATTGAGCCGTTTTAGGATTGGAATTTAGGAAGGAAAAGTCAGTCAGTGGCCTTTGTTGTTCGAGCCGGTAGGTCTAAAATGGGTGGGCCTTATGCACCTTACCACCTAAGATCGTCTGGTCTGGGATGGTATTTCTGAAAGCTCACTACACGGACAACATCGAAAGTCATGGACAATTCCTTAATGGCCTTTAGAATCTAAACGAGTAAGTACACTTCATTGTGGACAGAAAGTTTGTAATCAAGGGTTCTTTAGAAAGCCATGAATTCCAAAGAACAACTCAATTATGTTTTCACGAACTATTCCATTCTAACTCAAAGAGCAATAAACTTTGAAACTGAACACAGTCAAAAATTGTTCGATTCTCTATTATAATTTGTTAAAAACTCTCTTGCTTGGGGACAAGCAAGGCACAAGTGTGGGGTGTTTGACAATGCCTAGTGATATCAAGTATTTTAGGCGTTGTTGAGCCCTGTTCTTAATAAAATTATATCAAATATGTCTGGGTATTCTCACTTTTCGTGCCAGGACTTGTCTGGAGAAAAAGAGTAAAAACAGGGACTAAAGGTGTACAAAAGGAAAAAGTATGGAAAGAATGGAAAATCAAGAGAAGTCGTACGCGCGCCGCGGATTTGAGATTTGCGCGACGCGGGCTTAAGGCGGTGGAACACATTTAAATTCCGAAGAAACGGGGAAAGATAAGTATGCGCGCCGCGGATTTCACTTCTGTGCGGCGCGGTTGCGGGAAATTTGCAAGTATAAATAGATGCATTTCCAGCCGAAAACCCTAGCAAAGAACCGGGTGTAAGATCGACCTAGAAGCTCTTTGACTCCAGGATTCCATTTCAGCAAGCTCATAATTGGTATTTTATGTTTTTGAATTCAATTTCATTTTGGTAGAAAGTAGTTTTGTAGCTAAAGTCTTTGGGAGTGACAACCACTGACTTTGAGCATTTAGGTTTCTGTTTTAGAAACATTTTGGTTACTGTTTTGTGATTGAAATTCAGTGTAGTGAATGAAAAGCATTTGGTTACTTTTAATCTTAGCTTTTCGGTGTTTTGAGTATTTGTGTTTGATTGATTGTTTGATTGTGTTTTTGGATATTGTTTTGGACCTTGTTAGGACTGTTTTTCTTAGCTGAAATCAGTAGCTAATTAGGTTATTTGGTAAGCATTAAACCTTGGCTAGTAACTGTTCCATAGGACTTAACTAGTGGTAGTTTATGCTTTGCTTGGTTTGGTTAGTGTGGATGCCCTTGATTGCTTCTGAGTCAGAGATGTACTTCTGATTTCAGAAAGTAACTAGGACATTTGGACATAGCTTAGCTTGGCTTGAGTGTTTGAGTATTGTCTCATTTGCTAGTGATAGGAAAATAGAAACCAGATCCTCCGACTATAGCTGTGACACTATTAGTTGGTAATCTCTCATCTAGTCTAACCACGAAGCTCCTGTGGATCGACCCTGACTACCACTATACTAGTGTGTGTTAGGTTTTTCTTATTTTTGACCGCACGACGACCGCTGCGTTGTCACCTTTCCTCTATTTTGACTCTGAATGTTTTTCTAGGTTCTGAGGACAACCCAAAAGGACTCTACATTTTATCAAAAGTGTCTTAACAAGTTGATGACTTTATACACCTTTCCAACGGTCTTGCACTTGGACAAGTTGTCAACTTGGAAACAACCAGAAAAACGGTAAAGTGTGCCATCCAATGCAACAGCCAAATTCTGATCAACCAAAAGAAACGACTCCTAGATAAGTGATCTTTTATCCCTCTGTTCTCAGGATATCAAGATGAACATGGCTTATGGAAATAGTCAGATCCCGATAGTTTAAAGTTTGTTTCCCGATACAGATTTATGATGACCTATTCAGACCATGAATTGAACACGTGAATTTGGTCAGGGCTTGGCCAAGCACTTAGTGTCAGCATCAAATCATCGAGGGGCCCACATATATCGATTTTCCTTGTAAGGCAGAAGGAATAGATAAATTTTGACTACATAGTCTCTGTCTATTTCATCATATCATACTCGGACATACCAGTTATAACTACTATTTACGAATAGCGTTTGAGTAGACCAAAGTATGAAAGAATCATGGTGTAGATCCCTAATGTATCTGAGTTTGAAGAATAAGATATATTATCATCCTAGATTACTTGTGACTAAATCCATGATGTAATATCTAGGTGCGGGTTGTTCCAATGCTTGAATCTCTATCAAGCACTCATGAGGGTTAGTCGTAATCACCATGCTATATCTGATCTCTACAGAAAATCTACTAATACTCATGATAGTCTTAAATCACTACTTGCTTCCAAGAGTACGACCGACTGTGGAAGTAAGTGTGTTAACACTCAGGAAGCGGGTTCTAAATGCAAAAGAATGTAAGACCTGTTTCCATCGCGACGTGGCCCTTAGGCGTCCGCGGTGCGATGATGGAAGGAGCGGGATTCGCAGGTGGCTGGAGAGCACGGGTCGCGTATTCTATAGGTCCGTGACGCGATGCGCCGCAAAAGTGAAAAACCCTATTTCAGATTTAAGCTCCTATATAAAGGGTCCCCAGCCCTAGGGTTCGTGTTTTTGGGAGGTTTGCTGGGGTGGAGGCCTCTGAGTTCTGCAGTAACTCTCCTATTTCGAATCGTTGAAAGTCTTTGAAGATTAGAAGGTTAGAGAATGAAGTATCGACGTGTGGGAAGGCTTGCAACTTGTAGTGTGCATTCCTTCGTTCTAGAAGCAAGGTAATGGAATCTACCTTTCTGATTTTCTGTTTGATCCCGTTATATAGTGTCACTTCTTAGTTTGTGGATATAAATGGCTTGTTCGATGAAGGATTAGAGAAGGAAGGACTCCAGGCCCCAAAGATCTGACTTTAGACACCTCCCTGATGTCTTTATGTCGTGAGTCAGCCATTATTGTCCTTCGTTCGGATATTGCTAGTCTTAAGATTTGTAGTAGCTTGTAATGATTAAGCTTTTAGACCATGGACATGCATAGACTTGTATGCCCATTAGAATGTGACCTTAGGGTAGTCTCTGATCCGGAGAAGGGTTTGTGTAACGTCCGGTTTCTCATACAAAGTACACCCAAAAATTTTCAAACAATAATACATCAAAAATGGGTATACTTGTACTAAACCATGGAAAAACAAGATGTTATCATGCACTAATTACAACAAGAGGTCCTCACAATACATACCAGACATTACAAATAAATCTAAATTCAACTAAAGGACAGGCTCTAAACTTGTCCATCTTTCTTTATCACATGCCTTCCCCTATCACTGCTACAGATACCTGCAAAACAACATACAACTCAAGTGTAAGCTTATAAAGCTTAGTGAGTAAATCTTAATCACACTCCATGATTCTCTCTCAATAAACATCCTCCTCATTCTCTTTTTGCCAATCTCATTATCAACATCCATATTATCTTAACTCGAAAAAAACATGTGAACATATTAGCTTTACGAACACCAGCTAATTATTAATAACATACACTCATTAATAAGTAACACACTCGGTACTACTTATATACTCAATCATAATTACTCATTTAACAACAAACTATACTCCAGCTCAATAGCTGTCATAGCTATACAATCCCATACAGAACTCTATAACATAACGATTCCAATATCTACTCTGATTATACAATCAATATGTACATTAAACTCGGCTATTGTTACTTACATATAGCAGTTTACTCAATCATAGGTTACAACAATAACCAAACATAGCACAACCATATATATATATATATATATATATATATATATATATATATATATATATATATATATATATATATATATATATATATATATATATATATATATATATATATATATATATATATATATATATATATATATATTACGTGTATCTTAACAGTCATTAAGACATATCTCTACTTAAGTACAAAGGAATACTCACCTTTTATCGACTTAGTATGTGAAATTCTCAAATACTTCATGTATCGGGCTCCTGTCCGTTGATTGTATCACCACAATCAATATCAATTCTCCAACGTCCACAATCATCTCAACAACATCTAACTCAAAAGATGTAGTAATTAAAAGAGGAAAAAGGAGTATAAACGGTAGATATCAACTCTATATTTACCGAAACTGCCAAATCCACGGTTCTACTCATTCAACCGTAGAAACTCAACAATAATCACACCACTTACTCTAAAGGAATCTACTAACAACCTACTAACAACATATATAACAATATATAGCAAAATCATAAAGATTGAAAACTAGGGTTTAAAACCCCTAAAACCAACAGATACCTACCTCGATGAATTAGGAATCAAGAGCGCGTTTGCGGGGTTAGATTCGAGTCTCTTTATGTTTCCCCACGAATCTCTAGCTTCAATTTGATATAAAATCACCTCTTTATGCTCTGAAATCGAATTAGGGGTGTTTTTCCCCGAAATGAGCATTTTCTGCACATTATATAGGTCTGCACGCGTAACACGGCCCGTGTAACTTACGGATCCCTTTCAAAAGTTGGTCTGCAGAAAAACACGGCCTGCGCTAAAATAACACGGCCCGTGTAAGTTTCCTGACACGCCCGTGTTAATAAAACACGCCCCTTGTAACTTAGTGCATGGCCAAATTAGTTCTAATACTCCTTTACACGACCCGTGTGACTTGGACATGCCCCGTGTAACCTATTTTTGACACTTTTTAGGTTCAAACTCCTCCCAAAAGGTCCTCTAACCACCCTAACACAAATAATAACTTAACAACTTAACCAATCTTAATTAAACCAAGATTAGTGTATAAGAGGGATTCCAAACTCTTCTCACTCGTCAACAACTCATAATTCAAAGGAAATCACAAGGATCGCCACACCTTTACGCTAAGCAAACTTATAGCTAGAATCATACCAACTATAAGGTAATAACTTTACTCACCTTATAAAGCATCTTAATTTAAAAATGGGTCTTACAAGTTCTCTCCTCCTTCAAAAGATTCTGTCATCGGAATCTCTTGGAATATGTATGGTTTATACAACCACCTCACCACCGCAATCACACATCACGTATGATAATGATATTATCCTCTCGTCAGCTCATATGACATGTACATACTATCACATCTCATTTACTCAAAATATAGGTAACATCTGCCATCATTCTCACAAGATGATCACTATAGTCATATTGGCTATCATCACTGCCACATAGGAAAATACTCACTCTTTCAGGCCACAGACTTTGCTATGGCATCGTTGAGACCAAGTTATCTCAACTCATTCTTCAAGGGATACTCCAATCACCAATTTGTCCCATATCGCCGTCTGGAACTCAACTTTCGTTTCAAATTTTCTCGAAATGATTTTACTCTAACTCAATAAGAAAAAAAAATGGTCTTACAGATTTCAAGCTCATTCTCTCTCTCAATTTAGTCCTCCAATAACAACACGCTAGTTATTGATTTCTCCAACTTGCACATTCTCATTGTTTAGAGTAGGAAAAACACTCATACAACATAAAAGACACAGACATTCAATTGTCTCACTCATGTTACATAACTCATCAATACTGGGATGTAAATCCAACAATAATAAAATATCAGAAACTATCTCGAGTTTCACTCACGTCTCCTCTAATTTGGTTTTTAACCCTCGACCCTTTAGTCACAAAAGATTCCTTTCAGTTGTCTTATCGCCACAACTGATTACAACTTCTCCAAAAGCTCATTCATCTCTGTTTCCACCTCAGCACATATATTATGTTTTTACCCAATATACAACTAACAATTCTCCACAAAAATGGCTCATTTTCATCTCAATTCAATAGCATACCTCATGTTGTTCTGCTCGATATACTCACTCATTGCATACTCTCTTATGTGGACATTCCACATCACTTTCTCACTCACTCGGTAATTCAGAACTCAGTAATTTATTATCAAATAAATTCTTATCACAACTGCATGTATTCCTCCTGACACACCATCGGCAAAGGATTTTCCTCTTGTTATTTCTCCGTTATTATTATCTCAATCTCTAATTCATTTAAATGACACAAAATAGGTCATATATACAGCTCACCAAAATCTATACACACGACTCAAAAATAATAACATCTAACACCGCAAATCTCTACGGTGAATCATATCTCATCATTTGACTAGCTCTTTAATCTCAAGAAAATAACTCAACATTTTTATAACAAAATCTACAATCTATCGTCTCATACGAATAAGTAGTTTTGTTATCTCGACATTCACGAATTTCTCTCATTGGCAGTAATCGATTTAATTGCTAAGAAACGAATCCTATCAATCACAATCACAATTACTTTCCTCCTCTTTTTAACTCATATCTTTTCATCATGCATTATAGAATTCTATCTCATTCAACATGAAAGAAATCTCACATATTCTTAATATGACTAAGTGACAAACGCACTTACTCACAACAACATTTCTCAAGATTATTACTCACTGTATTATCTCATAGTACCCTCGTACTGTTACTCAGCCTCTAATTCGTCCTCTTCTCAACCTGCAAGGTTTCAAGCCATATAAGATTACCGTTATGTTTATATATATCCACACACAAGGATAGTACATGTCTCATTACTCTGCATCACCATAAAGTACATGCCTGTCTACACACTAACACAACACTGCGACACCACCCTGCCTCAACTCATAGTACCCCGTACCATCCTCTGGTTTCATCACTCAAAGTTGTGTCACGGTATCTCATATCATCCTCTAATCAAATCATGGTACCTCGTACCATTCTCTGATTTCAATCCATCTCCTCTTTGACTCTAGCGGGTCTCCTTTACGGTCTCGATTCATAAAGACTCACTATGACTCCTCCTTTTGTTTGAGTCAATAAGGTCCTTACTACTCTAACCACAAGGTACTCATTTTGTGGTTCCACATCAATATGTGGTCTCAACCTCAACTACTCAATATATTACCCCACAGAATATGTGGTCTCGATCATATTTACTCGTTATGTGGCCCCACAAAATATGTGGTCTTAACCTCTTTACTGTTGGATTAGGTGTCTAAGCCATGACTTATAATTGTATTTATCTTGTTAATAGAAGCTAAGTCTATTTGGGTTGCCCTCATAGCTGGAGGATAGATGTATGGTTCAGTAGAGAGAATGGTTGATTTATTAATTGTTTAATAAATCAATAGAAAATAAATATATAGTTTATTAATATATTTAAGTATTAATATATTAATTAGAAACTATAATAATTAATTAAGATTTAATCTAGAATTAATTGAATTTAATTTAGTGATTAAATTTATTAATAAAAGGTGCAGGGACTGGTTTGTATTTATTCAATAGTTGAATAACTGGCCAGGAAAAACCAGTGACCAAAATGGCGCCGCCCTGGAGGCTCCTCCAGGGTTTGGGAAAACCCTAATTAGGGTTTTCGAAGCCTGGTCCATGTGGTCAAAAGGCTTGCCCATTTGGAGGCTCCTTAGGGTTTCAGGTGTAACCCTTGGAAGCTATAAAAGGAACCCCCTGGGCACCTGAAATCCCATGCCACCTCTCTCTCTCTCTGTTACTCTGCTGGACTGATTTCTCCATTGCTTGGGTGTGACTTGCATTTGAGGCAGGATTGTTTTGCTGCTAGCTTCAAGGATCATAAGATTAAAAGGTTGGTTTTCTCAGTTTTGATCTCTAGAAATTAATTGTTCCTTTAGGTTTAGTTTATTATCTTCATAGAAGAAAACATAGATCTTATTAAGGTTGCATGTGAACCATAGGAATCTATTTGTTCATTGATTGCATAGAAACCATTCAGTGGTATCAGAGCATAGGCTTGTTTTCTTGTGTTTGATATAAACTGCATGATTTATTTTTTCCTTGAGTGTTCTTGCGATGAACACCTCATGGAGAGAGGCCAAAATCGATGCCAAGGCTAGGGTTTCCTAACCCTAGCCGCCATGCCCCATGGTCCCCCATCGATTGCTTGATTTGCTTGCCTTAAAAGTATGTTGTTATTTTGGTAATTGGATTAATTAAATAACTAGAACTCCTTTTGCTTGGCTTGTAATTTTCGATCACTTAGGGACCAAGATAGAAAAATTAATTTGATTAATTTCATAAAATCTATTTAGATTTAATTTGTTTAATTAATTGTTAATTAAAAGATCAATTAAATCGGTTTAAAGAATTAATTAAAATTTTCGAAAAATAGATTAAAATTTGCGAAAATTACAAGAAAATTAATTCTAAAATATTTTAATAAGATTAAAATATATCTTATATATTTATGATTAAAAGTTAATATTTATATATAAGAAAATTGGTTAGTCTTACCCTTAGTAGGCCTCATTCACAAAACTGTCCTCTAAAGAGGGTATAAGGCGACTGTCTATAAAATGGCAGTCTAATGGGTTTCTACTCTTACCCACCGCTCTCCTGGTCAGTCGAGTGTCGTTAGCCGAGCGGGTTTGATAGAACCGCTAAGCCTCTTAAAAGTATAATGCTATAATTGAAAGTACTAGAACCTTAAACAATTCCCAATCTAGTTACTTTAGGTTCAAAAATGTGAATTGGTGTTAATCCATGAAATTGCACATTGCACTTTGTGGAACGTTGGTGGAGCGTGTGTGGTTTACCGGCACGCCAACTGCGGTCCTCAAAGAGTCGCAATGGGTTTCTTGATTTTGTCATTATTGACGGACCGTGTGAGGCTAACCGGCATGTTAATTAGAGATGACAATTGACTTCAAGAGTACCGAGCAATTTGCATGGTTATTCACACCCGGTTTGTGATCCTCGGTATCCCAATCACAAACAGCGGGGCATTCCTGAGATTAAAACATGCTATCGAACAGTTCGGTAAATCTCAATGAAACTAGGAATTCCATTATAATAAAATAATTTTCCTCGGTGGAATTGGCTGAATCGTCATTCGCCTACCTTATAAAGTTTTTCGATCTTGTAGATTGTTATTGTAGGGTCATAGCCTTATATTTATTATTGGGTGAATATAAGGATTAGTTACAAATGTCTAATTGAAACTACCTTCTTCTTATTCAGATGTCTTCTGACCAATCCGTTCCCCACTCGAATCCCGGTAATGTCACCTCGATTCTGTCATTGTGCTCGAAAGTGACGTTGGACGGCACTAACTACAATGACTGGATCTGTAACATCAAAATGGCTCTTAGGTTTGAACACAAAGAGTATGTTTTGGAAACCGAGCTTGTTGAGGTTGACCCAGATACCGCTACTCCCGAGGAAGTCGCCTCGTACACCAAACACTCCGATGATACGACCAAAGTGGCATGCATCATGATCGCCACCATGAACCCTGAGCTGCAGCGTATCTATTAGGACTATTGCCCTTACAAGATGCACAAAGAGCTCACGGAAAAGATCCGTAAGCAAGAGCGCATCGAAAGGCGTGAGGTTGTAAAAGCTTTTACTAACGGCAAGCCTAAAGATGGAGAGTCCATCTGCACTCATGTGCAAAGGATGCATGGTTATGTGGAGAGGCTTAGGAAGCTAGAAATGCCTGTTCATGAGGATTTAGCTGTTGACCTAGCACTAAACTCCTTGCCCAGTTCTTATGACCAGTTCACACTGGCGTATCATTTGAACAACAACCAGGCAACCCTAGCTGAGTTACACCGCATGCTTCGTACGGCTGAAGACGGGATGAAGGGAAAAGGTTTGCTCCCTGTCAACCCGCCTGTCCTGGCTATTGGCTTTGGCAAAGGAAAGAAACGGATGGGCCCTCCTAAGTAGAACTGGAGGGAAAAGACTCATGTCGGGTCATTTAGCGGTGCCCCGAAAGGCAAGTCTTCCGGCATTCCACATGTTCAGAACCCCAAAGAGACCGACTGCTTTTACTACAAGCAAAAGGGTCATTGGAAGAGGAGCTGCCCAACGTATCTGCAGGATATCAAGGACTGTAAAGTGAAACCGTCACAAGCAGGTACATATTCTATATCCAATAACTCATCTTTTTCCCGTTCTTGGGTCCTTGATACAGGATGTGGTTTTCATATATGTTCTGATTTACAGAGCCTAGAGGAAAGTAGGGAGCTGGAGCATGGTAGATTAAACCTAGTCATGGGCAATAGGCGAACGTCACCTGTTACCAAGATCGGTGTCCAAGAGCATGGTAGATTGAACCTGGTCATGGGAAATAGTGCTTAGTAGTGGAGTTACATTAGATTTACATAATTGTTGCTATGCGCATGATATGGCAAAGAACATAATTTCTTTTCATGCATTGTTCAAATAGGGCTTTTATTATGAATTTAATAAATTGAATGGTTCAATTTCTGTTTTCAAAAATGATGTTTTTATATTTAATGTTATGCCTTGTGATGGAGTGTATGAATCTATTATGTGTGTTGATAATTATGGTAAAATTGGTTTAGCTATTGATGCTTCAAGCGGTGTAGAAAAGGCGTGTCTGTGGAACTGTCGCCTTGGCCATATCAACAAGAAACGCATCGCCCAACTCCAAAAGGATGGAGTGTTGGAATCATTCGACCTCGGGTCGTATGATGTATGCGAATCTTGTTTGCTTGGCAAGATTACAAAATCACCATTCAAAGGTTCCTTTGAAAAATGTGAAGGTCTGTTGGATATCATACACACAGATGTGTGTGGTCCCTTCAGAACAACCACGAAAGATGGCACGCGGTTCTATGTGACCTTTACCGACGATTTTAGTAGATATGGGTATATCTACTTAATCAAGAATAAGTCGGATACCTTTGAAAAGTTCATAGAGTTCAAAAATGAAGTAGAAAATCAATTGGGCAGAAAGATAAAGATGCTTAGATCCGACAGAGGCGGTGAGTATCTTAGTATCGAGTTCCTCGATTACCTCAAGGAATGTGGAATTGTTTCACAGTTGCCGCCTCCAAGAACACCTCAGTTGAACGGTGTTGCTGAAAGACGAAACCGAACCTTCTAGGGGTATGCCTTAGAGACTGCTGCCCATATCTAAATCTTGTCCCAACCAAGAAGGTTGCGAAAACACCGCACGAGATGTGGACGGGGAAAGTTCCCTCATTGGCACACATCAAAGTCTGGGGCTGTGAGGCTTACGTAAGACGAGAGACTCACGACAAGCTCGCGGAAAGAAGTGAAAGGTGTTATTTCATCGGATACCAAAAACAGTCTTTTGGATACTTGTTCTACAGACCAAGCGAGGACATGGTCTTTGTAGCAAGACGGGGGTTCTTTCGATAGAGAGAACTCATTTCCAAAGAGGACAGTGGGAGTACAGTCGATCTCGAAGAAATTCAGGAGACAACCGATGAACCAATCTTAGAAGAAACTAGCAACCAACATGAGGAAGAGGTTCCTGTTGGACCCACCGACATATCATTCCCCCTTAGGCGTTCAGGTAGAGTTAGCATGCCGCCCGAGTTCTATGGTTTCCATATTACTTCAGACGGTGACACGTTGGTCAGTGAACGCACATTGACTAATTTGGATGAGCCAACTAACTACCGCGAAGCAGTGGCAGGCCCCGAGTCTGCTAAGTGGAAAGAGGCAATGGACAGCGAGATAAAGTCCATGTATGACAATCAAGTTTGGAACTTGGTTGACAATGTACCGGGTCGAAAGATAGTCGGATACAAACGGATCTTCAAGAAGAATACCGACATGGATGGCAAAAGTACGTACTTATAAAGCTCGGCTGGTTGCGAATGGATTCACTCAAACCCCGAGGGTTGACTATGATGAAACCTTCTCACCAGTAGCCAAGATTAAGTCAATCAGGAAACTGACTGAGGATGTTTATATAAATTAGCCAGAAGGATGTCAAAATCGCTTTCCTTAACAGAAAACTGACTTAGGATGTTTATATGAATCAGCCAGAAGGTTTTGTAGACACAAAGCACCCTGATAAAGTATGTAAGCTTGAAAGATCAATCTACGGATTGAAACAAGCATCTCGCAGCTGGAATCTTTGCTTCCATGAGAAAGTCAAAGAGTTTGGCTTCTCCAGGAGTGAAGATGAGTCATGCGTATATGTCAAGGCTAGTGGGAGTATAGTCACTTTCCTGGTGCTCTATGTCGATGACATTCCGACCTTGCAAGATGTTAAGGCTTGGCTCGGGAAGTGTTTCGCCATGAAAGACCTAGGAGAAGCTGCTTATATTCTCGGGATAAGAATACTTAGAGATAGAAAGAGAAAATTGATAGGTCTAAGTCAGTGTACATATTTGGAAAAGGTGTTAAAAAGATTTAACATGGAAAATTCCAAAAACGGAGAGCTACCAATCCAAAGTAATGCTAAATTGAGTAAGACTCAAAGTCTGAGTACCGATGAGGAAATAGCTGAAATGAGTCGAGTACCTTATGCTTCGGCAGTAGGGTTGATCATGTATGCTATGGCATGTACTCGTCCCGACGTATCCTTTGCACTGAGCATGGTTAGTTAGTACCAAGGTAATCCTGGAAAGGCACATTGGATTGCGGTTAAGAACATACTCAAGTATCTGCGAAGGACAAAGAATACGGTATTAGTCCTTGGTGGCAGTGATGACTTGAAAGTGAGTGGATACACAGATGCCAGCTTCCAGACAGATAGGGACAGTGGTCGGTCCCAGTCGGGCTGGGTATTTTTGTTTAACGGTGGAGCGGTCACTTGGAAAAGTTCCAAGTAGGAAACGGTGGCTGATTCAACATGCAAATCAGAGTACATTGCAGCGAGTGAAGCGTCTAAGGAAGCGGCTTGGCTGAAGAACTTTATCGGTCACCTTGGAGTTGTCCCGAGCATTCAGGAGCTAATGGAACTTATCTACGATAATGAATGAGCGGTCGCTTTGACAAAGGAACCGCGAGAACATGGAAATTCCAGACATATCGACAGAAAGTACCATTGCATTCGACATCGCGTAGAAGAGGGTCACTTACTAGTTAAGAGAGTATCATCTGAAGACAATCCTGCAGATCCTTTGACTAAGGCGCTGAGTAGGATTAAGCACAATCAGCATGCTCGGAGCATTGGACTGAATGATGATATTAGTTTTAGTAATTAGATAGAGTTGAAACTTGTAACAGTATAAATGTAATTGACTTGGTGATTTTATAATGGAGATTTATAAATGAGTATTGTTACTACCTTTGTCAATTGTTTATCATTGTGTTTCTATATTTGCATGTTTAACTTCCTGAATAATCAAATTATTTAAATTTCCACAGTCGATCACACTGTTAGGGAGTAAGTGTGAACGAAGACTGTCATGAATCGGTTGCAGACTGTCTAATGAGTTAGACATTGCAGTAAGAGTGCTGCAACATTCATGAGTACTTAGAAAATATAGATTTGAGTATTGGATAAGCCCGCGCTTAATAGATTGCTTCATGGATTATATCACGAGCAATGTTAAGACGATAATATCCGTTGATCTTTAAGTGGAGAGATATGATCTGTAATTTTCAAGAGAAGTACTTATTGACAATGCGAAAACGCACCGGTAACACGGCGTTATAAAACGCATTGTTGTGAGTATTCTGACTATGTAACGCCCCAGTTTTTCTCGGTACGTTATTTATTTTAATTAATTAATTATGAGGCATTATATTAATTTAATTAATTAAGGTATGATTAATTAAAAGATTGGGCTTATAATTATTCTCATCTTTTAATCACATAAATAAGTCCATGGGTTTATAGCCAAACCCAATTAAAGCTTAGATGGTCTTCTAGCCCAAAGGCTTTAGGGTTTAGCCCACTAATCTAATATATTAGGGTTCAAAAACCCTAATTCCTCCACTCCACCCTCTCTTTCAGGGCTCCCTCTCCCTCTCCTTCTCTCTCTCTCGGCTCACTCTCTTTCTCTCCCTAGCTCTCACTCTCGGCCAAGCAAAACAGCCACACCGCCGCCCTCCTGTCGCCGGATTCACCACCAAGCCACCGTCATCATCATCACTCTCCTCCAACCAAGAACTTTGCTCTTGTGTTCATCCCTAACTCCAATCCTTGGTATGTTTGTAATCTTGATTGTTCTTCAATTCTATTATTTTATGTAACATCTTATGTTGTTATTTTGATGTAGTAATCTCTCTACTTCTACCCTTTCTTTTAGATGTATGTATCTTAGTGTTAGATCTGAATACACCACCTCATTACATCATTATTGATGTACATATGAGTGTGAGTGTATGTGAAAGATCACTACAAAACCCTAAATTGAAAATCATGATCTTAGGGTTTTGTACTTGGATTTATGATTAAGTTCTTATAGTTTTCATATGGCTAAATGAATCCCTAATGATCTCTAATCCTTTTTAGTACCACCATAGTTATGGGGACTAAATAGGATGAGTTGGTACATCCTAGAATGTATCCCAAAGAGAAAAGGGTGGATTGGCCAAGATATGTCATTAAAGGTTATGTTTCTGCTTCAATCATATTCGGTAACCATTTTGTAAAAATCATATCTCGAGTTCTAGAACTTAAATGGACCCCATATCAGTGCCCAAAGTTCAAAAAGTGAGTTGGGTAACTTTCTTAAAAGGCACCCTCGATAAAAAGGACTTTACCTATAGGCAACAACAGCTTCTCTGCTGTTGGGTCTGATCCGGGTCTGCGGTGATATGTCATTTTGTTTTTAGAATTACTAGGGTTTGGGAAATGATCCTGAGTGATTCCAAATACCCACATGTACATTACATAGCTAATTTAATATCTGGAGAAGATGGGTTGTTAATTCTCAATATAACTTGGTTAGAATGGACCCACACTCTAGGTCAATGGACAGTCACCAGCTTATGCTGATTCTGTGATTGACCATCTTGTGATTTTTATATCTAGAGCTTGGGAAACCCTTTTTAATGGATTCCAACTCTGAGACTTGTATTTTTGTGTCTAATGTTCCTCTGATATTTGGTTGGGGCTAATGCCACCCACAAGTTGGGTATAATTGGCCAACACCACCTGACTATCCGTCCAAAGACTGCAGTGACAAGTCTTTTTGTAAAATTCATATCTCTTACATCCTTTGGAGTTATGAGGAGTTCCTTATGGTTCTGGAAACCTAAGCCATTGTAGTTTCTTGAAAAAATTATTTAGCCCTATGTTTCTATTTTTCATTTTGGAGTAATTCAGTCCCGATCAGCAGCACTGTTTTAGAGTCCTTGCTGTGATTACTCCCTTCTCATTTCTTAGTTTCACAACTTCACTCTTCTAACCTTTAGTTCTATTTAGGTGAAGCCTTGAAGTTTGCACAAGCTTGGTAGCCCTATATTGACTCCAATCTGTTACTCGCTCACTAAAGGTGAGTTCTCTCACACCGTGGTATTAGTATTTATGTTTGCTAGATAGCTTGTGTGTGATTGATTAGATTTACTATTTAAAGCATGCTAAATTATTATTATAAAATCGTACATGTGCACTGTATGTGATTGATTAATACTATGAGGGGTAGTTAGGTAAGATCAGCAACGTTATACTCTTTATGAGGTGCGGGGATCGGGGCCAAAGGATACGAGATTTACGCGGTGCGGCTCAAACCTACAAGTCCTCCCTATTAATATAAGCATTGATTTGTTCCTTGCTTATTAATGTAATTATAATTGGAATTGGATTTGGATTAGTAAATGTGAATATTGATATGATGTCTGTGTTTGAATTCACTAAGCTTTATGCTTACGGTTCTCCCTAACATTTTCAGGTATTAAGATTAAAGAGGCTGAGGCGTGACTTGGAGCACCGGGATACCACTACTAGAAGAATTTCCATTTTGGGACATTATTATTATTTTGCTTCCGCACATTATTATGTTTATTTTGTTATAATTTGGTTTTGTGATACTTATCTTTTGTAAACTCATAGCTTATTCTATAAAAGTTGT
This sequence comes from Cichorium intybus, assembly GCA_023525715.1. Classification (NCBI taxonomy): domain Eukaryota; kingdom Viridiplantae; phylum Streptophyta; class Magnoliopsida; order Asterales; family Asteraceae; genus Cichorium; species Cichorium intybus. The sequence continues at coordinate 96,065,032 of CM042014.1, forward strand.
TTTAAAAAAATTCAAATATTTTGAGAAAATTTTTGGGTGTGACAGACTAACAAAAGATATGGACATATAAGTCAAAACTTATCCGTCCCCTGACCCGATGGGAAACAAATATCTGTAGGTCTCTCGATGATTTTGAAGTTAACTGAAAGTGTTGGCCAACCGGGACTAAATTGATGTGTTCAATTAGTAGTCTCAAAAGTCATATGCAAATCAGAAATCGAGAAACAGAGTATCATACCAAGATTGATGTTAATCCATGTTTTGAGTCTGAAAATATCTAGTTGGATGGAGGATCATCAGATCACTTATCTTTGGACAGAACTGACTAGGTCAGAGTTCAGGACAGTTTCTGGGAAACTGATATTAATCAGAAGGTAAACTAAGAATTAAAGTCATAGACTTATCCAAGTGGGAGACTGTTGGATTAGGTGTCTAAGTCATGACTTATAATTGTATTTATCTTGTTAATAGAAGCTAAGTCCATTTGGGTTGCCCTCAAAGCTGGAGGATAGATGTATGGTTCAGTAGAGAGAATGGTTGATTTATTAATTGTTTAATAAATCAATAGAAAATAAATATATAGTTTATTAATATATTTAAGTGTTAATATATTAATTAGAAACTATAATAATTAATTAAGATTTATCTAGAATTAATTGGATTTTAATTTAGTGATTAAATTAATTAATAAAATGTGCAGGGACTGGTTTGCATTTATTCAATAGTTGAATAACTGGCCAGGTAAAACTAGTGACCAAAATGGCGCCACCCTGGAGGCTCCTCCAGGGTTTGGCGAAACCCTAATTAGGGTTTTAGAAGCCTAGTCCAAGTGGTCAAAAGACTTGTCCATTTGGAGGTTGCTTAGGGTTTCAGGTGTAACCCTTGGAGGCTATAAAAGGAACCCCCAGGGCACCTGAAATCCCACGCCACCTCTCTCTCTCTCTCTGTTACTCTGCTGGACTGATTTCTCCATTGCTTGGGTGTGACTTGCATTTGAGGCAGGATAGTTTTGCTGCTAGCTTCAAGGATCATAAGATCAAAAGGTTGGTTTTCTCAGTTTTGATCTCTAGAAATTAATTGTTCCTTTAGGTTTAGTTTATTATCTTCATAGAAGAAAACATAGATCTTATTAGGGTTGCATGTGAACCATAGGAATCTATTTGTTCATTGATTGCATAGAAACCCTTCATTTACTCGATATGTGGCCCCACAAAATATGTGGTCTCAACCACATTTACTCGATATGTGGCCCCACAAAATATGTGGTCTCAACCACATTTACTAAGCAATTAACTCAATCTCTAGGCCGATAAGGCCTACATGAACCATTCTAGGTTCTCTCATTTATAACCTCAAGGTACTCTTTATGTGGTTACTCAAATGTCCTCTGACATTTCTTTCACAAATATCTCATTATGTGACAACTCCAAACCACACAATTTAACACTCAGCATGTCAACTCAGAATCACCTATAATGTGCAATCAACTACACACTCACTGTCTTTCTCAACTCATACTCTTTTGGCTATCTCAGCCATTCATTTTGATCAATCAATATATGGTGTGAACCACATAGTACTCGTACACAAAAATCTCGTCACGTCTGTGAAACAACAAACACTATATATATAATATTATAATTTATATATTTTTCACCATGTATATACTCATTATACACTCTTCTCCATGGTTGCTAAGTATTCGCCAATCAACCACTTATAATCTCAATTATACATAATCACAAAGCACTCGTTATGTGATATGTAAATCTTACCTCAAGTGGACACGAGATTCTCATTTCGATGCCAATTACTACATTTTTATAACCACAATTCTCTATCACATGTAATTTCAATTGATCTTTTATGTGTCCACATGTTTTAAAAATAATCTATTACATGTATTATCAATAATTAAGTACGCGCGACACGTTACAGCTAACATGTTAAGTAAAATTACTTACATACCTCATAGTAACAAAATCTCGTCTCCTCATTAGTTGAAACTTGCGTACTTCGGCTTTGAACTCTTGAGTGTACTCGGCAACACTCACATATCTCAACTCTTAGTTCATGCTCAACTTATGCTCATACTCTTTCTCATCATCAGTTAGAATTTCGCCTCAACCGGGATCTAATCTCATCATCAGCTGGAATCTCGCCATCAGCTAGGATCTCATCTCAATTAGTATTTCATCTCGTATTCAGTTGACATCTCATTATCAACTGTAATTCTTGTCTCCTTGTTAGCTGATATCTCATATCGGCCAAAATCTCGTCTCATCATCCACTAGTGGTCCAACCAACCTTTACCAATTTCTCAACTCATCCTTCATCTAACTCCATATCTGTATTTACACACAGAAAAACAACAATAACAAATATAACATATAAGTTATACTTAAATCATAAACTAAAATCTGTAGCAGTATCTTTTCCAAGCATGTGATAGGGGCTCTCTCTCTTGTCAGTTCAAGTCTAGGACTCTACACTCAAAGACCTAGTTCGCTTAAACCATGCTCTGATACCTACTTGTAATGCTCGGTTTCTCATACAAAATACACCCAAAAATTTTCAAACAATAATACATCAAAAATGGGTATACTAGTACTAAACCATGGAAAAACAAGATGTTATCATGCACTAATTACAACAAGAGGTCCTCACAATACATACAAGGCATTACAAATAAATCTAATTCAACTAAAGGACAGGCTCTAAACTTGTCCATCTTTCTTTATCACATGCCTTCCCCTATCACTGCTACAGATACCTGCAAAACAACATACAACTCAAGTGTAAGCTTATAAAGCTTAGTGAGTAAATCTTAATCACTCTCCATGATTCTCTCTCAATAAACATCCTCCTCATTCTCTTTTTGCCAATCTCATTATCAACATCCATATTCTCTTAACTCGAAAAAAAACCTGTAAACATATTAGCTTTACAAACACGAGCTAATTATTAATAACATCCACTCATTAACAAGTACCACACTCGGTACTACTTATATACTCAATCATAATTACTCATTTAACAACAAACTATACTCCAGCTCAATAGCCCTCATGGATATACAATCCCATACACAACTCTATAACATAACCATTCCAACATCTACTCTGATTATACAATCAATATGTACATTAAACTCGGCTATTGTTACTTACATATAGCAATTTACTCAATCATAGGTTGCAACAATAACCAAAACACAGCACAACCACACACATATATCTTAACAGTCATTAAGACATATCTCTACTTAAGTACAAAGGAATACTCACCTTTTATCGACTTAGTACGTGAAATTCCCAAATACTTCATGTACCGGACTCCTGTCCACTACACTTGATTGTATTACCACAATCTATATCAATTCTCCAACATCTACAATCATCTTAACAACATCTAACTCAAAAGATGTAGTAATTAAAAGAGGAAAAAGGAGTATAAAAGGTAGATATCAACTCTATATTTACCGAAACCCCTAAATCTACGGTTTTACTCATTCAATCGTAGGAACTCGACAATAATTACACCAATTACTCTAAAGGCATCTACTAACAACCTACTAACAACATATATAACAATATATAGCAAAATCATAAAGATTGAAAACTAGGGTTTAAAACCCCCAAAACCTAGAGATACTCACCTCGATGAATTAGGAATCAAGAGCGTGTTTGCGGGGTTAGATTCGAGTCTCTTTATGTTTCCCCACGAATCTCTAGCTTCAATTTGAAAAAAATCGCCTCTTTATGCTCTGAAATCGAATTAGGGGTGTTTTTCCCCGAAATGAGCATTTTCTACACATTATATAGGTCTGCATGCATAACACGGCCCGTGTAAATAAAACACGGCCCGTGTAACTTACGGATCCCTTTCAAAAATTAGTCTGCAGAAAAACACGGCCCGCGTTAAAATAACACGGCCTGTGTAAGTTTCCTGACACGCCCGTGTTAATAAAACATGCCCCTTGTAACTTAGTGCATGGCCAAATTAGTTCTAATATTCCTTTACACGACCCGTGTGACTTGGACACGCCCGTGTAACCTATTTTTGACACTTTTAAGGTTCAAACTCCTCCCAAGAGGTCCTCTAACCACCCTAACACATCTAACAACTTAACTAATCTTAATTAAACCAAGATTAGTGTATCAGAGGGATTCCAACCTCTTCTCACTCGTCAACAACTCATAATTCAAAGGAAATCACAAGGATCGCCACACCTTTACGCTAAGCAAACTTATAGCTAGAATCATACCAACTATAAGGTAATAACTTTACTTACCTTATAAAGCATCTTAATTTAAAAATAGGTCTTACAGTTTGGGATGAACCCTAACCAACGGTGGAATCGGTTGTGGGATTAACAAATGTTTGAGACAGATACAAGTCCGCGCCGCGGACTAGGCTAGTCAGGGACGCGGAGTCGGATGAACCCCTGCAGATGTAAGGCGACCTCCTAGACCCGAAAGGGAGAAGCCCGCATCGCGGTCTCCTCTAATGTCGGCTGTTGACCAGGAGTTGACTTTGGACCACTGATTTGGGACCATTGCTAGGTCGGACCTTTAGCTGAATCGATAAGGGTACGAGTTGTGGCTAATATGTTGTGTGTATGGGCTCTAGGTGATCGGGTGAGCCTAGTTTGGGATATTAACGATTAGGCGGATGGTTGTGATTCAGGTGAGTATCCTCACCTTTCTATATGTAGCTGCATGTTAGGAAACTTTTGTGTTATTTACAGTTATGTGATTTGTTTTATAATTGTGGTTATCTATTGTTGGGCTTAGTACTGATGCATGTGCACTCGTCGGTGTTGTATCACGAGTAGGACTATCGCCTTGTCCCATAGCTGTTGTATGATGGGCTGGGCCAAAACCGGGAACCCATGGCTGTTGTATGATGGGTGGAACCGCCCCGTGTCTATAGTTGTTGTATGATGGGCGCCCGTAGCTGTTGCATGGCGGGTTGGGTCAGGTCGTTCCAGAGGACGGGTTGTTGAATGTGTGGGCATGTATGGTAATTTGTATACTCACTAAGCTTTGTGCTTACCCGTTGATTTTAAAACATTTCAGGTGCTTCAAACGACAAAGGGAAGGGCAAGGCTTAACGGCATCGCATCGCATTCACGGGACCTTGTTTTGATGTTTTATGTTATGATTTAAAATACTTTCTACTGTCGGTTTAAACATTATGTCAAAACACTTTTATTTATTAATAAAAGCTATGTTGGAACCTTGGAAATAAATGAAAATTTTGATTGAGATTTTGGGTCGTTACAAGTTGGTATCAGAGCCTTGGTTTGAGGGATTTGGATGAACTGTGTTGGGAATCCAAACTCAAACTGAGGACTGAGAGATTTTCGATAAGAAAATGATATTTGAAAAGTTAATTAAATAAAAGGAGATGTGATGCGAACCCTCAACCAAACTCAAGTAAGTTTTATGATTCCCAATTACCCATGCCAAGTTTGTGCTATGTGATATATGTATTATGCTAGAATGTAGAATCACCTAGGTTAAGATACTCTATAGACTGTTTTGTGCAATATGTGCTGCTTTGGAATTTATGCCAGTGTCGTTAGGTTGCTTAGTGAATGTTAATAGGATATATACAACTAGGATAAGATAGCCTAAGAATTCTTGGTCTGGCCTTAGTGGCTGTTCCTTGTTTGGTTGTGACTTTAGGGTACGATCAGCTATTCAAACATCTATCTTATTATCGATTTTGTACGACTGTGTGTTCGTGAGGCACTTGACGACGTTAGCAGTAGTTCTCTTAGGCACGGGTGGGTGTGAGATTGAGGCCAAAGGATTAGGCACCATGGTGTATGACCGCAGGAGTCATTAGAAATAGTTCATCAGTGTATGAGCGACAATTTGGGAGGATGGTTGATGAACTCGGAACAAGGGTGAATAGGTGTGGAAGGTAGTACCAAGCCAGTACTACCGAAAGCATAGGATTCACGCCTGAGTCAAGAGTAGTCAACCAAAGTCCTAGAAAGTCGAAGTAGTTGGGTAAATGAGGGTGACCTGAGTACTGATATATAAATTTTTGCGCGTTATAGAATGGAGATCATCCGAAGTAAAGGTGGGGCAGATGCGGGTACCTCGAGTGGGGCAAGCCCAGCTGATGAGAATCTCTGCAACCTGATAGCGGAGGAGGTTTCGCGATAGGTGTTTGCTGCGACCCCTCAGTTCTTTGGTACTATCAAGACTGAACTTCTGGAAATGCTCGAGGAGCGATTAGCTACACACGACTCATCAAGATTGCAAATGACAAAACCGTTCAAGCGACTAGCATTTATCATGGTAGTGAAGTAGTAATTCAAGGAATTAAGTTCTCAATTGATCTCATCCCCATACCGTTAAGTGACACTCGAGTTATTATCGGTATGAATTGGTTAAGCCAGCACGAATCATGGATTGATTGTAAGAACAAACGGGTGTGGATTCAAACCCCAAGTGGGGGAGAACTAGTTGTACAGTGCGAAAGAAGAAATTTGGGTGCAGCATTTTGTTCAACTGCCAGGACACGCAGGCATTTCCAACATGGAGGCTCGGGATTTGTGGCATATGTTTTAGACGCACGAGAAAAGAAGTCAAAGCAGAAAGCAGATGATATACCTGTGGTTCGGGATTTTCCTGATGTTTTTCCCCAGAACCTGCCTGGTGTGCCACCTGAGAGACAGGTGGAATTTAAGGTCGACTTAACCCTCGGTGCGGCTCCGATAGCTAAAGCACCGTATCGCCTTGCACCTCCAGAAATGTTGGAGCTGTCTATTCAACTTCGGTAATTATTGGATAAGGGATTTATTCGACCAAGTTGGTCGCCATTGGGAGCCCCTATTCTATTTGTTAAGAAGAAGGATGTTTCAAATAGAATGTGCATAGATTATCGCGAGCTAAACAAACTTACGGTAAAGAATCGGTATCCATTACCTCGCATCGACGACTTGTTTGATCAGTTGTAGGGCGCCTCATGGTTTTCATAAATTGATTTACGGTCAGGGTTCCATCAAATGCGAGTGCGGGATGAAGATATCCAGAAAACGGCTTTTCGGATGAGGTATGGCCTCTTCGAGTTTGTAGTGGTGCCGTTTGGACTTACCAATGCCCCTACAGCTTTCATGGATTTAATAAATCGAGTGTGTCGACCGATGTTGGATCGGTCGGTTATAGTCTTTATTGATGATATCTTAGTCTATTCTCGGAGCAAGGAGCAACACCAGCATCATTTAAGGGAGGTATTGGAGACTTTAAGGAAGGAGAAGCTTTATGCAGAATTGTCCAAGTTTGACTTTTGGCTGTGAGAGGTCCAGTTCTTGGGTCATGTCGTCAACGAACAGGGTATCATGGTAGATCTGGCTAAGGCCGTGATGTGGTGGGAGGTCTTGAAGACTCCCGCAAAGATTAGGAGTTTCTTGGGTCTAGCGGGTTATTATCGTCGTTTCATCCAGGACTTCTCAAAGGTTGTTGTACGTTTGACTCGACTAACTAAGAAAAATGCTACTTTTCAATGGGGTGAGGAACAGCAGCAGGCTTTTGAGACTTTGCGGCAGAAGTTGTGTGAAGCTCCAGTTTTGACTTTGCCTGAAGGCAAAGAGGATATGGTAGTTTATTATGATGCATCTATCTCTGGGTTGGGGGCAGTATTGATGCAGCGAGGCAGGGTGATTGCCTACGCCTTGCGATAAGTTAAACCCGATGAGTCTAACTACCCTACTCATGACTTGGAGTTGGGAGCAGTAGTCTTCGCTCTCAAGATCTGGAGACACTATTTAAATGGAGTAAAGTGTACCATCTATACCGAGCATAAGAGGTTGAAGTATTTGATGGACCAGGCAAATATTAACATGAGACAGAGAAGGTGGTTAGATGAGTTGAAGGACTATGACTGTGAGATACATTATCACCTTGGAAAAGCCAACGTGGTAGCGGATGCTATAAGTCGTAAGGTTACAGGTGCCCCCCTTCGGGGCACTTGTCTAACGATTGATAATGTTCAGAACGGGTTGTTGACCAACCCGGAGTTTGTATGGAGAGTTAGAGAATTTTGTGAGAGTATTAAACTTTATTTTAATGGAATGTTTGGTTGTTTGGATGTTAGAATATTTGGTTAAGTGCTGATGTAAAACAATAGTCTTGTTTCTGAAAGTGTATGTTCTGAATATCATCAGTGAATATGTATGCTTCTAAATATGTTGTGTGGTATTCATTTAATATGTGTCTGAATTATGTTGTATCGAAATCCAGTCTTGTATTTCAGAAACTTGAAAAAGAAAGACCTTAGAAGACATGAAGATCAGAAGACAGACTAATTCAGAAGACCAAGCTCCAAAGACACCAAGACCAGAGGCATGCTAAAGATCAGAAAATCAATAAGTTCGGAAGCCATGTTCCGAAGGAACCGGGTCCGAAAAGCCAAGATACCGAAATCCAATCCAGATTTCGGTACTGCAACTCAGGTGAACTCTAACAACTATTGTACTCAACATTCTACTATCAACATCAATGAAGACTGAAGATGAAGATAAGACAAAAGATAAGAGCTTCAAGTTATATAGAATGATTAGGCTAGATTTGGCGTGTCTTCTTAGAAGCAAGTTCTTATATTGATTGTATTATTATATTGTCTAGCATAGCCGAACTAGTCTGTCATTGCATTATTTTATTATTTAGAACCATCTTGTCTGACTGAAGAGAGAAGTTGTCTCTCTTCAGTCCTTACGATATTGTCCAGAGGTCTTCCCTTAGTCTATAAAAGGGAGACCAAGTCTTCCTTCAGTCTCATGTGTTTTGAGAGCTGATTTGTAACGATTCATCTTGATATATAAAATCCTCTCATTCCATCAAATCTTATCTAGAGTAATATATGTTCTTGCTATTCTTCTCATCTCTTGTACTTCAATCTTCATGTCTTTATATTTCATGTTAATTAACTGTTTGAGCACTTTATTATTATTCAGCTTTTAATATCTAATCTATGTAAACCATTCAACTTTTTGAACTTGTCCCAATTTTCGCAACCACTCAAGTCTTCAAACTTGTCCACTTCCGAACTTCACTTTTCGGAACTTCCTTTTCATTCCGCAATCACTTATTCCGCATCTTTATTTAGATTTTTGGCGACAAAAAGGATGACAATAGTGACACCACTCCTTGAGCTGATAAGGGAAGCTCAGGTTGAGGCAAGCAAGATCGAGAATCAAAAAGGAAAAAGAATTGTGGGACAGTTGTCGAGTATTGACAAGGATAGCAGAGGTTTGCTAAATCGCTATGGGAGAATTTGGGTGCCAAAATTAGGCAAGGTTCGCCAAACTTTAATGGAGGAGGCACATAAGTCCAAGTTCTCTATCCACCCCAGAGCGACGAAAATGTATAGGCATCGGCGTGGGGATTATTGGTGGCCGGGCATGAAGAGGGGAGTAGCATGGTTTGTCAAAATGTGCATGACCTGTCGAAGGGTCAAGGTCGAGCACCAACAGCCTCATGGTAAGTTACAGCCTCTTGAGATCCCGGAATGGAAGTGGGAGCACATCACAATGGATTTCATCACGAAGGTGCCAGGAACCACTCGACAAATGGACACCATATGGGTTATTATGCACCGACTGACTAAAAGTGCTCATTTCATTCCCATCCAGGAGACTTTTTCTGCAGAAAGATTGGCTAAGGTCTACCTAGACGAGATTATCTTTCGACATGGTATACCGATCTCGGTGATATTAGACCGGGATGTCCGATTCACTTCTAGGTTTTGGAAGAAGTTGCATGATGAGTTAGGTACTCGCCTTTATTTTAGCACAGCATACCACCCTCAAACGGATAGGCAAAGTGAAAGGACGATTCAAACATTGGAAGATATGATTAGGGCATGTGTTATCGACTTCGGTGGGAGTTGGGATTCACATCTCCCTTTAGCGGAGTTTTCCTATAATAACAGTCACCATGCGAGCATCGACAGGGCTCCCTTCGAGATGTTGTATGGTAGGAAATGTAGGACTCCTGTTTGTTGGGGCAAAGTTGGACAACGGGCGTTGGGAAGTACTGCGATAGTACTCAAGACAACAGAATTAGTTCAAATGGTTCGTGAGAGGTTGCCGACGGCTCAGAGTCTGTAGAAAAGCTATGCGGATAGGCATCGGCCCGATCTTGAGTTTCAAGTTGGGGATTATGTCCTTCTAAAGGTGTCACCTTGGAAGGGAGTTAGTCGTTTTAGGAAGCGGATAAAGCTTGGCCCTAGGTACATCGGACCATATCGAATTGTTGCACGAGTAGGTAAGGTAGCTAACCGGTAGGAGCTGCCCGAGCAGCTTAACCAGATTCACGACACGTTCCATGTTTCTCAACTCAGGAAGTGTATTACCAACGAAACTACGATTGTGCCATTGGAATACATTCAAGTAGATGAACGTCTGAATTATGTGGAGCGACCAGTTACAATGATTGAGAGAAAAATCAAGACCTTGCGAAATACGACGATAGGGATAGTTAAGATGCAGTGGCAGCATCGTAAATGATCCGAATGGACTTGGGAACCCGAGGAAGAAATGCGAAGACATTACCCAGAGTTGTTTGTAGGCACGGATTTCGGGGACGAAATCCAGACAAGTGGTGGAGAATTATAAGACCCGTTTCCATCGCGACGCGGCCCTTAGGCGTCTGCGACGCGATGAGGGAAGGAGCGGGATACGCGGGTGGTTGGAGAGCATGCGTCGTGTATTCTATAGGTCCACGACGCGGCGCGCCGTAGAAGTGAAAAACCCTATTTCGGATTTAAGCTCCTATATAAAGGGTCCCCAGCCCTAGGGTTCTTGTTTTCGGGAGGCTTGCTAGGGTGGAGGCGACTGACTTCTGCAGTAACTTTCCTATTTCGAATCATTGAAAGTCTTTGAAGATTAGAAGGTTTGAGAAGCAGGTATCGACGTGTGGGAAGGCTTGCAACTTGTAGTGTGCATTCTTTCGTTGCAGAAGCAATGTAGTGGAATCTACCTTTCTGATTTTCTGTTTGATCCCATTATATAGTGTCACTTCTTAGTTTGTGGATTTAAATGGCTTGGTTGATGAAGGATTAGGGAAGGAAGGACTCCAGGCCCCAAAGATCTGACTTTAGACACCTCCCTGATGCCTTTAGGTCGTGAGTTAGCCATTATTGTCCTTGGTTCGGATATTGCTAGTCTTAAGATTTGTAGTAGCTTGTAATGATTAGGGTTTTGGACCATGTACATGCATAGACTTTCATGCCCATTAGAATGTGACCTTAGGGTAGTCTCTGATCACGGGATAGGTATGGGATGTACCCTAACCAATGGTGGAATCGGTTGTGGGATTAACAAAGGATTGAGACAGATACAAGTCCGCACCACGAACTAGGCTAGTCAGTGATGCAGAGTCGGACGAACTCCTGTAGATGTAAGGCAACCTTCGCGATGCGAAGGGGAGAAGCCTGCGCCGCAGTCTCCTCTGATGTCGACTGTTGACCACGAGTTGACTTTGGACCATTGATTTGGGACCATTGCTAGGTCGAACCTTTAGCTGAGTCGATAAGGGTACGGGTTGTGGCTAATATGTTGTGTGTATGGGATTTAGGTGATCGGGCGAGCCTAGTTTGGGATATTAATGATTAGCCGGACTATTGTGATTCAGGTGAGTATCCTCACCTTGCTATATGTTGCTGCATTTTAGGCAACTTGTGTGTTATTTACAGTTATGTGGTTTGTTCTATAATTGTGGTTATCTGTTGTTGGGCTCAGTACTGATGCGTGTTCACTTGTCGGTGTTGTATCACGAGTAAGACTATCGCCTTGTCCGATAGCTGTTGTATGATGCGTTGGGCCAAAACCGCGAACCCATGGCGGTTGTATGATGGGTAGAACCGCCCCGTGTCTATAGGTGTTGTATGATGGGCGACCGTAGCTGTAGTATGGCGGGTAGGGTCGGGTCGTTCTCGAGGACGGGTCGTCGAATGTGTGGGCATGTATGGTAATTTGTGGACTCACTAAGCTTTGTACTTACCCGTTGATTTTAAAACATTTCAAGTGCTTCAAACGACAAAGGGAAGGGGAAGGCTTGACGACAGCGCATCGCATTCACGGGACCTTGTTTTGATGTTTTATGTTATGATTTAAAATACTTTCTACTGTCGGTTTTAACATTATGTCGAAACACTTTTATTTTTTTAATAAAAGCTATGTTGGAACCTTAGAAATTAATGAAAATTTTGATTGAGATTTTGGGTAATTACAGTGAAACACAGTGATAATACAAATGAAAATGGCGACTCACCAGTCTTTTATTAAATATCCACTAATAAAACACCAAGTCATGTGTCACACCCCCAAACCACGATGGCGGAAACGTCTGAGGGTGGATGACTTCATGAACAGTATCATAACAACGTTTGTACAATAGTGATCAAAGCAAACACATCCATCATATACATAATTGTAAATGTTACAAGAGTTCAAAAGATTGTACGTCTCAAATACAATTACAATATGACATCAAATACATAGTATGACCCATAGTGAACCATCGTCAAAAACTTGTAGTTACATGATTCATCAATTTCCTGAGAATACAAGTAGTTTGAAAGAGTGTCAACATTACGTTTGTGAGTTCATAAGATTTTTGTATGAGAAAATCCATAATCCTTTTTCCTTGTAAAAAGATAATGTTTGAAACCAGAAAATCCAATATTTTCTTATAAGTGAGTCGTAGTCTTATAACCCAAAGACCGTAAATGTATAAGTATTTCTATACTTGAAAATAGTATCAAGTAGTTTTATTGTTGTATGAAACAGTGTAAATACATGTTTACTCGTGGACTAATTTGTAGTTTTAATTCCACAAAACTCGTATGTATAAGTAAACCGTACTTATATTTATATCTTTGATAAAATGCAGTTTTAATTTCATAGAACCAATGGGTATAAGTAAAACCATACTTATATTTGTAACTCGTTAAATGTAGTTTTAATACCATAAAACTTATATGAGGAATCTCTTTCCTTGTAAAAGGTAGTATTGTACTCCAAGAAAATCCCATATTTTCTTATGAATGTATCCAAGTCTTAAAAATCCAAAGACTAAAATGTATAGCGTAGTTTGTAGTATAAAACCTTTGAAAATATATATTTCAACGTAAACAATTTATAAAGTTGATTTCCCATGCGAGACTTCCTGTAACCATACTGTGACCATGTAGGCCTGCTTCGACGTTCTTCAGGCGTCGGACTGTTATGATATTTGTCACCTCAGACCCGTCGGTCTAGCTGTAGCTAGCAGCTCAGGTGCAGGGTTGTCAATCCCGTATAGATCTATACACAAATATCACGCTCTCTTACCGAGACTCTGGTTATAAATTTCAGGACTTATAGTATGTACTTAAATAAGTACTGTGAAGACCCGTCTCACAAAAATGTATGTATCAATCAACTTGTTTACGTAAAGTTTGTATATGAAAAACCCTTGTATTTGCCCATTATCATTTTTTCCATGATAATATAGTAATGTATAATAATTATATATTAGTATATAATTAATTATCTTGTTCTAACGGTTATAGTAACATTTGTAACCACAAACTATTCCTATAATAGTTTATTTTTAGTACTCTTGTCGTGAAAAGCATATATTTACGAATATATGTGAAATAACTTATTTAAACGGTTATAAACAATATCTTTTAAGATATTTTCCATAATAGTGGTGTAATAACTTGGTTATACTCTTTATTAATTCAAATATAATATTTCATGACTATCAAATAAAGAACAGCCAGGTAGAAGATCAAATGAGAAGGCAGGACCCTTTCAGCGTATAAGCCTTTCGGAAATCTAGCAAACTAGCCCAAATGATCGGCCTAGACACCGCTCTCGTAAGTAGATCATTCAATATTATATTTTGGAACTATAATTGAATTGTTGTCATAATGATTTTTACAAAATTCACATTTTGTTTACTATTGATACAAATGAGTATAAATAGCTATTTTTATAGTATAACTTGTATTGTCCCCCTTAAAAACTTGAATAAAGATAAAAAGAAGGGGTATGAACTCACCTTAATGTCGATGATGATCTTATCGCCAACTGTTGTTAGATCGCCCGACTCTTCGTGCTTCTAACTCGAACTCACTATATTTATAACTAAAATAGCTACTTCTAACGCTCATTCTTCGTATATTTCTATATATATCGAAGAACCTTCTAACAATACTATCTAGTGATATAGAGATCGAGATCTGAGGTGTGAGGAAATGAGAGGATTGAAGCCTCTATTTATAGTAAATTTATTTTCGTATTGCGGCCCTCAAGATACAGATATATGACTTTTATGGCTTTTAGAATTTGTTTATGACAAAACATACCCTTAAAATACTCTTTAAATAGATTTAATAGTTTTTATATAAAATAAATGATTTTTGTTTATAAAAATATAATCTACGAAAATCGTAGTTTAATAATATCATCTTTTTAACTAAATATCTTTAATAAATCAACGAAAGGGTATTAATTGTAAGTTTAATAAAAATATAGGGTTTAAATGTAAATACACTTCCATTTTAAAGAAAAAGAAAATATTAAATATAAAACCAATATCAATAATATTAAATTTTGACGTCAGATTGTTCGTATCGACGATACCGTTTTGACGGTAATTTTTCCGTTTTATAAAACGTCATAATATTATTGATAAGTTTAAAAATACGTATTGAATACGTAGTGTTCGAAATAAAAATACAAATTCTTTGAGGGTAAAATATGTAAAATTGATTAAATAATGAAGTGGGGCTCACTTTATATAATAATAATAATAATAATAAATATATTTAAAAAACCATTTTTTTTTCAAATCTCCACCTACGGTGGAGACCAATATGTTTTTCTACATTTTTGACTTTTTTTTTATATTATATAAATATTTTAATAACCAAATGTCGCTTTCAAGTTAAATTAAACGTTTTTCTATCATAACTTTTTATATATAACGTTTGGTAAAAATATAATTATATATTCGGAACCGTCGTATTTTTATCTACGTTTTGATATAAAATTTGTAATATTCTAACGAGTTTTGAATTTTACTATTCATGCAGTAATTTTTTATTTTTTTTTATATTAAAGCATCTAGCTCTGCATGGTTTGTTCGTATAATTGACTTAAATTAGCATACATAATATTATAATATCAAATAATACAACGTATAGATTTTGAAATTTACATTTTACATGTTGACTTAACGTACGCTTTGGTTGACTTGAGTTGACTTTCGTTGACTAATTTGACAGTTGTCACATTATCTACCCATTAGAAGGAATTTCGTCCCGAAATTTAGCACTTTGAATGGATCCTCAAGGGTTTGGGAAGAGTTGTGAGTATTTCCGTTTCATTTGGTCCTCACGTTCCTAGATAAATTCAAGTCTACACTTGGTACTCCTCAGTTTTCCATCGCTTTGGTTTTGGGGTGTAATGTTGTAATATTTTTTTTTTGGTAAGTAAACTTGAGCTAATAAGAGTCACTAGGTTGTTATATGACTTAGGAGGATTAGAAACTCATTTAGAAAGAGTTTAAACTTAGAAATAGCAAAGAGAAGTTACACAGGTCGTGTAGGAGTCACTCGGGTCGTGTAGTAAACCTTTTGAAACTGTTTAGCCTTGCAGGAGTTACACGGGTCGCGTTTATGAAAACGGTTTGTGTTCTAGTTACCGTAACATCTAGTAGTATCCAGTAGACTTAAACGGGTCGGTTTCGGAGTATGGGTTGGATTTTAAAAATGAAAGACGCTAACTTTAAAGGTTAATGTCGCTAACCTGCTTTAGTGGAGTTATTCGGGCAGCGAACCAAAAATCCCCTAGGCGATTTTCAAAGCAAAAGGTGTGAAATTTTGTCATTTTGATCAGGGGTTTTGTGTAGAAAAAGTTTGGGAAGGTCGGATTTAATACCCGAAATGCATTCTCGGGTTCTTAATTTACAAGGGTAATGATCTTGAGTGTTAGGGTTTCAAACCCTAGATGTCCAAATCCGAAAGTATGCATTGGTTCACCTCATATGTAGGTTGCTAATATATGTCGTATCGAGTCCTTGTTACAATATTGTGATGTTTTAACAGTTGATTTGGTAAAATCATGAAATTAGGAGTTTCGGTTTAATAACATATGAAATTCTCTAATTGTGATTTGTATTAGCTATTGATTTCTTAATCATTTGAGTTAAGTATTATGGAAATGCCTAAGCATGTTTAAGATATGATATGTGATGTCATCTTACAGTTGATACTAGTAGAATGGAAGGTATCATATAAGATACGTGTGAACCATGAGTTCTACAGATACTAGATGAGTAGGTTCTAATTGATTATTTATGACT
Organism: Cichorium intybus; assembly: GCA_023525715.1. Lineage (NCBI taxonomy): Eukaryota > Viridiplantae > Streptophyta > Magnoliopsida > Asterales > Asteraceae > Cichorium > Cichorium intybus. The sequence goes on from CM042014.1 coordinate 96,081,411, forward strand.
AGATTATTATATAATTGAATTTACTATTCGTTGAACTATTTTCGTTATCAGAAGATATATATATTTAAAAAAATGTCTTTTCGTTATCTCGTCCTCATCGGAGTCAAGCCGCGAATTTGGAAAAAAGATATCAATTAGGGTAGTGAAAAGATTACACCTACTGTAGATATTTTGAATTTTGGTAATAAGAACGTGGGTTGTCCTTTCAGTTCCAGCTGTAAGATACTATATAAACGGGTATGTAGTATCATTCATATCTACATCTTTTCAGTCTCATTCTTTCCTACTACTAGTTTATTCTTATATAATCTCAGATTTCCAATCGAGGCACGGAAAACAGATCTCATATGGAAAACTTGTCAGACGCTGAGCGGAATTTCCTAAGGGAAGAGGGTACCTCCCTATCGTTTAATCAGATACCTCTACTGGAGTCTGGTAATTATAATATCCTTAACTCCTTTTATTTCTTATTCATTTCTCTAGCGTTTTGATTTTGTTTTAAACTATGTGAGGTATAGATTTTCCAGATATATTACCGTTGGATCAACTTCAAGATGATCCTGAAGTTTTTCTTCTGATGAGTATTCTCCCTGAAGATCCACTGCCTTTAAATCAAGACATCGTTGTTGGGCAATCTCAATATATACTTCCAGGTTAAGTCATTTTGTTAAGCTTTTTGTTTACTTTGCTTAATTATCTAACATACGTTATACACAGATCCATTTGTAGATGATCTTACTAATGATAATCTAAGCATGAACGTGCCCATACTGCATAGTGGAGTAGATCTAACAAATTAGAGGTTTCAAACTGACATTCAAAATCAGGATCAAATACAGTCGATCTATGATGACACTATCGGGCTCGCTTCAGCGAATTCTGAGTCCGTGGGTGGTTTTCAATATCAGGATCATTTTCAATTGATCCAAAGTAACTTAGAAAGTTTCAAGAATGGGAATTCTGGGTTTATGGTTGATTTTGGAAAACAAGAACTATTACCCATAATAGGTAACAATGAAAGTGTTAGTGATCAGGATCATACACAATTGATCCAAAATGAAAACGTTTCAACCTCGATTCCAAGAACCTATGAAATTCGTAGAAAAAAAGGGTTCTAGAGATGCGTTGAGTAAGGAAACAATATCCATGCATTTTGACAAGCCCATTTTGGAAGCTGCAAGAGAACTCAACGTTGGATCAACACAGTTGAAGCAACGCTGTAGAGAATTAGGTATCAAAAGTTGGCCTCGACGAAAGATTAAGAGTCTACAAACTCTTATTAACCATACTCAGGTTAAGAATTGTATTTCTTTTCTCCAAATTTAATACCATGAGATTGTAATGACTGAAAGTATTTATGCAACAGGAATTGGATAATAACCCTAGTAAAGCAGACATAATACTTGGTCTAGAGAACGAGAAAAGAGCAATAATTGAGGGTTCCAGTTCGAAGATAACTGATACCACAAAGAGATTGAGGCAAGCTGCCTTTAAGGCTGTTTACAAGAAAAGAAAGGTTTAGAAGAGGGAGGAAGCTTCATCAGGGACCCATACACAGCAGCAATCTCTGCCTTCTGTTTCTGCGATGAGTGGTTTTAACCATGATTTTCTCAAGATCGTAAGTGAAGAGAACCCAGAAGACTTGGCAGTTTACTTAGCCCGCCTTCGGCTTTCAGATTGAATTACTTCCAATATTAGTTTAATGGAACTGTTGGTAGGGATGATGGAAGGTTTTCGATAATAGTTATTGGTCAGGTATTATCGAATTGTCAGGTCAACTATGTAAGGATAGGGGTATAAGATCTACATAAAGTGTCTAGATGTATGGTTCTAGAGTATTATAAAATACTACTGTAGTATTTTAGCTTTATATTTTATTTTAGAGTTTCTTTCTATATGGTTCTTCGTAAGTTTTTAGACTTGTTGTTCACTACGACTATTTCTAAGTACATGTTAGTCATACCTTGGACAAATACAGTTGATCAGGCTCTATTTGTCCTAGGTATGATTACATAACTACCTAGTCCTATTCGTAGTGTTCAACTCATCTTATTACTCTTGTATTGTTCTGGTTATGACATTGTTCTAGTATGTATGTACTTGTACTTATACTTTATAAAAATATCATTGTATTTTAAAGTATACTTTGTACAGATTATTTTAGAGAGTTTTAGTCCCATTGTGTTTATAGTTGTATATCTTAAATGGATTGATATACTTAGTTCACTATAAACAATGCTCTGATACCAATCTGTCACACCCCCAAACCACGATGGCGGAATCGTCTGAGGGTGGATGACTTCATGAACAGTATCATAACAACGTTTGTACAATAGTGATCAAAGCAAACACATCCATCATATACATAATTGTAAATGTTACAAGAGTTCAAAAGATTGTACGTTTCAAATACAATTACAATATGACATCAAATACATAGTATGACCCATAGTGAACCATTGTCAAAAACTTGTAGTTACCTGATTCATCAATTTCCTGAGAATACAAGTAGTTTGAAAGAGTGTCAACATTACGTTGGTGAGTTCATAAGATTTTTGTATGAGAAAATCCATAATCCTTTTTCCTTGTAAAAAGATAATGTTTGAAACCAGAAAATCCAATATTTTCTTATAAGTGAGTCGTAGTCATAAAACCCAAAGACTGTAAATGTATAAGTATTTCTATACTTGAAAATAATATCAAGTAGTTTTATTGTTGTATGAAACAGTGTAAATACATGTTTACTCGTAGACTAATTTGTAGTTTTAATTCCATAAAACTCGTAGCTACCATTCTAGCATTAAAATGCCACCCTTCGAGGCATTGTATGGTAGAAAGTGTAGAACTCCTCTATGCTGGTTGGAGGCGGGTGAGACTAAGCTTATAGGGCCAGAGATTGTTAGAGTAACTAATGAGAAGATTGGGGTAATTCAAGCCAACATGAAAGCAGCACAAGATCGGCAAAGGAGTTACTCAAATCTAAAGAAGAGACCATATGACTTGCAAGAAGGAGATTTGGTGATGATAAAAGTGTCGCCATGGAAGGGAGTGGTCAGATTTGGCAAGAGAGGAAAGCTGAGCCCAAGATACATTGGACCTTTTAGAATCCTGAAGAGAGTTGGGTTACAAGCGTACAAGCTGGAATTACCACCCGAACTTAGTGGAATACATGATACTTTTCATATATGCTACTTGAAAAAGTACTTTAGTAAAGAAGAGTTAGTAATACCATACAAAGACTTAAGAGTGGAGACTCCTAGCAAACTAATTGAAGAACCTGAAGCGATTCTAAAGATGCAGACTAAGAAGCTAAGGTACAAGGAGATTAACCTTGTACTAGTCAAGTGGAAGCACCCATTAGGGTCAAACCTAACTTGGGAGACGCTAGAAGAAATGAAGAGAAGATATCCGAATTTCACAGATTACGAAAAGATTCCGAGGACGGAATCCGCTTAAGGAGGGGTGACTGTAAGAACCTGCGAAAAACTTGTAAAGGGTAAAACCGTCTTTTGACACGTTGTACGACTATTATGTAAAATAATATGTATTTGTGAAACTATAATATAGAAAATAAGAGATTATGTGAAATTTGGAATTTTGTCGCGTGAATAGTGAAATATGACCAAAAAGGGCAAATTGGTCATTTTACATGGAAATGACCAAAATGTCAAGAAAAATGTTAAGTTGGAAGTTAATGGTAAAGTTATGACCTTTGAACCATTTTTGTGGAAGAATTGGAAGGTTAGGGACCTAAATGTAAAGTTTTTATAAAAACTAAATATATATATTAAAGGATAGTTATTTCCTCCATTATGTAAGAAAACAATAGAAGTCTCCAGAGAGAACTAGAGAGAGCGATAGTGTGCAGGAAGAACACGAGAGGAAGAAGAAGAGATCAAGAAATTGGCCAAGGGAATCAAGAAATAACATTGAAATTGGTGATTCCAAAGTAAGTAAGGTTAGTAATTGAAGTTTCTACCCAAGCTTTTGTGTGTTCTAGATGTGTTTCCATGGAGTGGACTGAAATTTGTAATTCCAGTCATAATCCATGAAGTGCTTATGATTTCTGGGCTTAAAAAATGTCCATGTAGTAAGAACAAGTGTTAAAAATAGCAAAGTAGGTTGCTATTGTTGAGAAGTTTAAATGTTGCTCAAGAACCCTAAATCATGAATTGGTGTGATTAAGGTGTTTCTAATAGCTTAAAACCTGTTATTAGTCAAGGGTTTTAGTCCTAGAACAAACCCCATACAATTAAGAACAGAAATAAGTGCTTAATGGGTGAAAACTGCGTGCTACAGTGCAGTGACTAAAATCACTATTCATGAACAAACCTATACAAGTAGTGGCTAAAATCACTATTCATGTCAAAACTTGATTTTTGGAATTTGAGCTAGACTTGTCCAATGAACTCCAAATTTGAAACACAAGTCTAATATGGCCTAAGATAACATGGAAAAGAGTCGGAACTGAAATACGACCCCTCGGGGGTACTGTAGCAATATACGCGTATTTCGGAGAAAACCGTTAAACGAGTTTATTAATGGCTATACATTTATTATAACCTAGAGTTATGTTATATGAGACTTTAGCATTATAGAGTTAATTATATTGGGTATTTATATATACTACTTGTATAGGTGGTGCTTCAAACGTTATTGAGCACGGGAAAGGAAAAGGCGTACGTGAAGCCTAGTGAACCGTAGTAAAACCAAGGTGAGTTTTATGAGGATTTCTATAGTACATAGCAATATGTTATTTTTAGAAAAGTAAGATTTCCAAATTTTTATAAATACTAAAGTTTGGAAAATAGTTTTGAATGAAGCTCTATACAAGGGCTTAGTGTTTAAAACAGATTTTTAAAGTATGGTTTGCAAGGTATTTTGAAAGAAGTTCCTTATGGGAACTAAGTTGTCAAAATCAGTTTTTTTAAAAGTATTTTCAGTAGAGAGTTATAAAATGTTTGAGTAAGAGTTGTTTGCAAACTGTGTCCCATTTTGACCAATTTGAGATGAAGTAAGAATTAAAGAAAGAAAGAAGTATGAGCCAGTTGTCCGGACTAGGATCACCCACATAATCGGGGGATCAGAAGACACTACTGGGATGGTACCTCCCGTCGCGAAGTAGTTGTCTAGCTTAGTATACCCTTGTGCTTGAATTTGTTCCAAGTCACAAAGGGGAGACACAATGAGCTTAACCGAGTGGGCGAATTTGTTCTGTCCCGCGAGGGGAGCTAGTAGAATGAATTAAAATAACTTAATTCATGAGTTTCAGTTGGTCACAAGAAAAAGAGAAAGAAAGCAGTTTTGAGAAAGAAAGTATTTTTTTAAAGCTTAAAAGTAAAGATAGTAAGACATTTTGAGATTTATGATATAAATCAGTTTTGAGCAGTGTACTTTTAATATTTCAAGTTTGGAATAGAAAAGTTTTGGGTCTAAACCCATATTACTCACGAGACTTTATGTCTCACGTATACTATGTTTTTGAAATGCTATGTACTTAGGTGAAGGGAGCGAAGGTTGCAGTTGGGACCGTTTTGTACACTGTAAGTTTAAATTATGGTTATCTGTATTGAGTCTGTAATACCCCTCGAGTTTAAAGTTGTAAAATAAAACAAAAATTTAAGTGGCTATTTTATAGTCACGAGTTGTAAAATATGTTTGAAACTGTATTTGTATTTTAAATATGGTTTGAAGAAAAGGGGTGTTACAGTTTTGGTATCAGAGCCATAGTTTAAGCGAATTAGGTTGGAATACCATCCTAGGCTTAAACTAGCAAGAGTAGTAATAAGTTGCCTTAGTAATATAAGAGGCATAGAGTGAGTATGACTGTTATAAAAGTGCAGTCAAGATAAGGAGATAACATGCTACCGCTTACGAAATACTATATAGAATTGTGTATTAAACCGATAATTTGTTCATCTATACAGTAATGGAAGGCAGAAGACAAGCTGACAGGGGTGAGGGCAGTCACACTTCCTCAAGAGGAAGTGAACCATATGTTATTCGAAATGATGAGACTGAGCCAAACCCACCACCACAACCTGTCACTATGGAAGCAATTCAGTTTCTAATTGATAACTTAAGAAATGAGTTGAGACAAGATGTGAACAACATAATTGATGGTCGAATGGGTGAACCCAGAGCCCAATCTTCGCAAGAAGTCTCTAAAAAGGCAACCGAGGAAGAAGGTAGCGGAGAAAACAAGAAGGAAGAAAAGGGCTGCTCCTTTAAGTCCTTCATGGCTTGTAAACCGCCCGAATACCATGGCAGTTTTGAGCCGAAGGTGACAATGCGATGGGTCCGAGAGATCGAACAAGTGATGCAAGCAAGTAAATGTGGAGAAAAAGATCGGGTCAATTACGCCTCTCGGCAGTTGAAGGATGATGCTCTGGTGTGGTGGAACACCAAATACGAGAGTTTGGGAAAAGATGTGGTATATGGTTGGTCATGGGCGGAGTTTGTCTCGTGTCTCAAAGATAAATTTTGTCCCATGCGAGATTTGGAGAAAATGAACGAAGATTTCTTAACAATAAAGAAAGGGGACTTGACGGTGGACGAATATACGAAGAAGTTTTGCGACATGTTACCTTTTTTGGGGGAGTCTTACCCCAGTGAGCGGTCCCGAATTAACCGCTATGTCCGGGGTTTGCCATGGAACTATGAGTTAGAAGTAAAGAAAGCCGAAACGCTAGATGGGGCGATCAATGCTGCCCGTACTATGGAAGATGTTGGAAAAAGAAGGAAGGAAGAAGGACCTGGTTTTAGTGACAAAAGAAAAGCAGTTAGTAGCAGTGGGAACATAAAGAAGAAAGGGAATATGAGTTCAAGACAGAGTCGACAGGGAAGTGTAAAGAAGTGTGAGAAATGTGGGAAAGAACACGGTGGCGAGTGCCGAGCGGGATCAAACGCCTGTTTTAATTGTGGCGGACTTGGTCACAAAGCGAAAGACTGCAAAGCCAAGAAAGCCAGTGAAGTGGAGTGCTTTTCATGCCATCAGATGGGGCACTATAGTTTCAACTGCCCAAACAAGGGAGGAGAAACTGTGGTGTCAACAACTCAGAAGAAGACAGAACCCCAGAAGATGAAGACTAGAGCTTTTCAGATCACCAGGGAAGAAGCGAAGGAGACTCACGATGTGGTCTCAGGTATACTACTAATCAACTCGACACCTGCATATGTCTTGTTTGATTCCGGGTCTACATATTCTTTTGTGTCCCATGGGTTTGGAGCTAGATTAAAAGTCCTATTAGAATTGTTAGATCTAGTTTTTGAGGTAGAAGTGGTGGACGGGAAATTCGTTGAAGTTCAGCATATGTATCGAGATTGTGAACTTGATATTAATGGTAAGAAGTTCCGACTTAATCTCCTTCCCATTGGAATTAAGTCCTTTGATGTAATAATCGGAATGGATTGGCTTGGTGCAAATGATGCGAAGATAGCTTGTGGACAGAAGAGGGTGTCTGTTAAAACCCTAGGAGCTAAGGTGTACGTATATGGGGAAAGAAGAAAGCATGTGCCAAGTCTCATTAGTGTAGCAAAAGCCCGAAGGTGTATCAGGAAAGGGTGTGTATCTTTCCTGGCCTATGTGTTGACTGAAGACAAAGTAAAACAGACGTATAAAGACATAGATGTAGTAAAAGAATTCCCAGAAGTTTTCCCAGATGAATTACCAGGCTTGCCACCAGAACGGCAGGTTGAATTCCGGATAGATCTTGTTCCAGGAGCTTCCCCAATAGCCCGGGCACCGTACCGGTTAGCACCAACAGAGATGCGGGAATTAATGTCCCAGTTGCAGGAGTTACTAGATAAAGGTTTCATCAGGCCTAGTTCTTCTCCGTGGGGTGCTCCAGTTCTGTTTGTGAAGAAGAAAGATGGGTCAATGTGAATGTGCATTGATTACAGAGAATTGAACAAGATTACTATCAAGAATCGTTACCCGTTGCCCAGAATAGACGATTTGTTCGACCAGTTACAAGGAGCAGATTATTTCTCAAAAATTGATTTGAGATCTGGGTATCACCAAGTCAGGGTAAAAGAAAGTGATGTAGAAAAGACAGCGTTCCATACACGATACGGGCATTATGAGTTCCTAGTAATGCCATTCGGTCTTACGAACGCACCAGCGATTTTTATGGACTTAATGAATCGGGTCTGTAAACCATTCCTAGACCGATTTGTTATAGTGGTCATAGATGACATACTGATATATTCAAAGAATAAAGAAGAGCATGCGAGTCACTTGTGAGCAGTACTTGAGGCCTTGAAGCGAGAACAGCTATATGCAAAGTTCTCCAAATGCGAGTTTTGGATGCGAGAAGTGCAGTTCCTTGGACATGTTGTTTCTATCCAAGGTATAAAAGTTGATCCAGCAAAAGTTGAAGTAGTGATGAAATGGGAGTCACCCAAGACGCCAACAGAAGTTAGAAGTTTTCTCGGTCTTGCCGGGTATTACCGGAGATTCATCCAAGATTTCTCCCGTATAGCAGTGCCACTTACACGATTAACCCGAAAAGAAGAGAAATTTAGATGGCAAGAAGAACAAGAAAGAGCTTTTGCTACATTAAAAGAGAAGTTGTGTAACACGCCTGTCCTTACATTACCAGATGGGACAGAAGATTTTGAAGTGTACAGCGATTCCTCGCATCGGGGGCTTGGCTGTGTATTGATGCAAAGAGGAAAAGTTATAGCATACGCTTCTAGACAGTTGAAAGATCCAGAGAAAAAGTACACAACCCACGATCTAGAACTTGCAGCGATCGTATTTGCCTTGAAGATTTGGAGACATTATTTGTATGGTACAAAGTGCAAGTTATTCACCGATCACAAGAGTTTACAGTATGTGTTCACTCAAAAAGAGTTGAACATGAGACAGAGTAGATGGCTAGAGCTGATCAGTGACTATGATTGCGACATTGTATACCATCCGGGTAAAGCAAATGTAGTAGCAGATGCATTAAGTAGAAAAGCTCCTGAGAAAAGAATCAGGGCAAGGTCGATGCGCATAGAATTGGTGTCCAGTATTATAGAGCAGATTAAAGCAGCTCAGCAGAAAGTTGAAGAAAGTGGAGACTTAAAAGATGAAAAACTAGGAAAAGACATTCAGTTTGAGACTAATAGTCAAGGATTAAAGACCTTCAAGAACCGCATTTGGGTACCCAAGACAGGAGGATTAAGAAAGCTGATTCTAGAAGAGTCGCATAAGTCAAAGTATTCCATGCATCCAGGGAGTACCAAGACTTATCAAGATCTGAAAAGACAGTATTGGTGGCCTGGAATGAAGAAGAGGATAGCTAAGTACATCTCCAAGTGTGATATATGTGCACAAGTCAAGGCGGAACATCAGGTCCCGCATGGGGATGCTCAGTCATTGCATATTCCAGCCGGAAAGTGGGAAGATGTAACCATGGACTTGGTTGTCGGGTTACCGAGAACGAGAAGAGGTCATGATAGTATATGGGTCATAGTGGACCGATTGACCAAGAGTGCACTATTTCTAGCCATAAAAGAAACTACTCCATTGGAGCAGTTAGCCCAGTTGTATACAGATGAAGTGTTAAGAAGATATGGTGCACCGTTGTCTATCGTGTCAGACAGAGACCCCAGATTTACCTCTAACTTTTGGAGAGCTTTACAAGATAAAATGGGGACGAGAATTCAGCTAAGTACAGCATATCATCCACAAACAGATGGTCATAGCGAACGAACAATCCAGACATTAGAAGACATGCTACGGTCATGCGTGATGGAATTTGGAGGCTGTTGGGATGAACATCTACCATTAGTGGAGTTTGCATACAATAACAGCTACCATTCTAGCATTAAAATGCCACCCTTCGAGGCATTGTATGGTAGAAAGTGTAGAACTCCTCTATGCTGGTTGGAGGCGGGTGAGACTAAGCTTACAGGGCCAGAGATTGTTAGAGTAACTAATGAGAAGATTGGGGTAATTCAAGCCAACATGAAAGCAGCACAAGATCGGCAAAGGAGTTACTCAAATCTAAAGAAGAGACCATATGACTTGCAAGAAGGAGATTTGGTGATGATAAAAGTGTCGCCATGGAAAGGAGTGGTCAGATTTGGCAAGAGAGGAAAGCTGAGCCCAAGATACATTGGACCTTTTAGAATCCTGAAGAGAGTTGGGTTACAAGCGTACAAGCTGGAATTACCACCCGAACTTAGTGGAATACATGATACTTTTCATGTATGCTACTTGAAAAAGTACTTTGGTAAAGAAGAGTTAGTAATACCATACAAAGACTTAAGAGTGGAGACTCTTAGCAAACTAATTGAAAAACCTGAAGCGATTCTAGAGATGCAGACTAAGAAGCTAAGGTATAAGGAGATTAACCTTGTACTAGTCAAGTGGAAGCACCCATTAGGGTCAAACCTAACTTGGGAGACGCTAGAAGAAATGAAGAGAAGATATCCGAATTTCACAGATTACGAAAATATTCCGAGGACGGAATCCGCTTAAGGAGGGGTGACTGTAAGAACCCGCTAAAAAGTTGTAAAGGGTAAAACCGTCTTTTGACACGTTGTACGACTATTATGTTAAATAATATGTATTTGTGAAATTATAATATAGGAAATAAGAGATTATGTGAAATTTGGAATTTTGTCGCGTGAATAGTGAAATATGACCAAAAAGGGCAAATTGGTCATTTTACATGGAAATGACCAAAATGTCAAGAAAAATGTTAAGTTGGAAGTTAATGGTAAAGTTATGACCTTTGAACCATTTTTGTGGAAGAATTGGAAGGTTAGGGACCTAAATGTAAAGTTTTTATAAAAACTAAATATATATATTAAAGGATAGTTATTTCCTCCATTATGTAAGAAAACAATAGAAGTATCCAGAGAGAACTAGAGAGAGCGAGAGTGTGCAGGAAGAACACGAGAGGAAGAAGAAGAGATCAAGAAATTGGCCAAGGGAATCAAGAAATAACATTGAAATTGGTGATTCCAAAGTAAGGTTAGTAATTGAAGTTTCTACCCAAGCTTTTGTGTGTTCAAGATGGGTTTCCATGGAGTGGACTGAAATTTGTAATTCCAGTCATAATCCATGAAGTTCTTATGATTTCTGGGCTTAAAACATGTCCATGTAGTAAGAACAAGTGTTAAAAATAGCAAAGTAGGTTGCTATTGTTGAGAAGTTTAAATGTTGCTCAAGAACCCTAAATCATGAATTGGTGTGATTAAGGTGTTTCTAATAGCTTAAAACCTGTTATTAGTCAAGGGTTTTAGTCCTAGAACAAACCCCATACAATTAAGAACAGAAATAAGTGCTTAATGGGTGAAAACTGCGTGCTACAGTGCGCCTTCAGACAGGACCAAAAATGTTAAAAATGTTAGAAATCCAAACGCTAGAAACCATAGCTAGACATGTCCGATTGATCTGAAATTTTAGCCATAACCCTAAAATGGTATAAGAACATGTCGGGAATGGTCAAATCCGTAATCCGACCTTGCGGAAAAGTCACTGTAGCGGCAGTGGCTAAAATCACTATTCATGTCAAAACTTGATTTTTGGAATTTGAGCTAGACTTGTCCAATGAACTCCAAATTTGAAACACAAGTCTAATATGGCCTAAGATATCATGGAAAAGAGTCGGAACTGAAATACGACCCCTCGGGGGTACTGTAGCAATATACGCGTATTTCGGAGAAAACCGTTAAACGAGTTTATTAATGGCTATACATTTATTATAACCTAGAGTTATGTTATATGAGACTTTAGCATTATAGAGTTAATTATATTGGGTATTTATATATACTACTTGTATAGGTGGTGCTTCAAACGTTATTGAGCACGGAAAAGGAAAAGGCGTACGTGAAGCCTAGTGAACCGTAGTAAAACCAATGTGAGTTTTATGAGGATTTCTATAGTACATAGCAATATGTTATTTTCAAAAAAGTAAGATTTCCAAATGTTTATAAATACTAAAGTTTGGAAAATAGTTTTGAATGAAGCTCTATACAAGGGCTTAGTGTTTAAAACAGATTTTTAAAGTATGGTTTGCAAGGTATTTTGAAAGAAGTTCCTTATGGGAACTAAGTTGTCAAAATCAGTTTTTTTAAAAGTATTTTCAGTAGAGAGTTATAAAATGTTTGAGTAAGAGTTGTTTGCAAATTGTGTCCCATTTTGACCAATTTGAGATGAAATGAAGTAAGAATTAAAGAAAGAAAGAAGTATGAGCCAATTGTCCGGACTAGGATCACCCACATAATCGGGGGATCAGAAGACACTACTGGGATGGTACCTCCCGTCGCGAAGTAGTTGTCTAGCTTAGTATACCCTTGTGGTTGAATTTGTTCCAAGTCACAAAGGGGAGACAGAATGAGCATAACCGAGTGGGTGGATCTGTTCTGTCCCGCGAGGGGAGCTAGTAGAATGAATTAAAATAACTTAATTCATGAGTTTCAGTTGGTCACAAGAAAAAGAGAAAGAAAGCAGTTTTGAGAAAGAAAGTATTTTTTTTAAAGCTTAAAAGTAAAGATAGTAAGACATTTTGAGATTTATGATATAAATCAGTTTTGAGCACTGTACTTTTAATATTTCAAGTTTGGAATAGAAAAGTTTTGGGTCTAAACCCATATTACTCATGAGACTTTATGTCTCACATATACTATGTTTTTGAAATGCTATGTACTTAGGTGAAGGGAGCGAAGGTTGCAGTTGTGACCGTTTTGTACACTGTAAGTTTAAATTATGGTTATCTGTATTGAGTCTGTAATACCCCTCGAGTTTAAAGTTGTAAAATAAAACAAAAATTTAAGTGGCTATTTTATAGTCACGAGTTGTAAAATATGTTTGAAACTGTATTTGTATTTTAAATATGGTTTGAAGAAAAGGGGTGTTACAGCTCAGGTACAGGGTTGTCAATCCCGTATAGATCTATACACAAATATCACGCTCTCTTACCGAGACTCTGGTTATAAATTTCAGGACTTATAGTATGTACTTAAATAAGTACTGTGAAGACCCGTCTCATAAAAATGTATGTATCAATCAACTTGTTTACGTAAAGTTTGTATATGAAAAACCCTTGTATTTGCCCATTATCATTTTTTCCATGATAATATAGTAATGTATAATAATTATATATTTGTATATAATTAATTATCTTGTTCTAACGGTTATAGTAACATTTGTAACCACAAACTATTCCTATAATAGTTTATTTTTAGTACTCTTGTCGTGAAAAGCATATATTTACAAATATATGTGAAATAACTTATTTAAACGGTTATAAACAATATCTTTTAAGATATTTTCCATAATAGTGGTGTAATAACTTGGTTATACTCTTTATTAATTCAAATATAATATTTCATGACTATCAAATAAAGAACAGCCAGGTAGAAAATCAAATGAGGAGGCAGGACCCTTTCGGCGTATAAGCCTTTCGGAAATCCAGCAACCTAGCCCAAATGATCGGCCTAGACACCGCTCTCGTAAGTAGATCATTCAATATTATATTTTGGAACTATAATTGAATTGTTGTCATAATGATGTTTACAAAATTCACATTTTGTTTACTATTGTTACAAATGAGTATAAATAGCTATTTTTATAGTATAACTTGTATTCTCCCCCTTAAAAACTTGAATAAAGATAAAAAGAAGGGGTATGAACTCACCTTAATGTCGATGATGATCTTATCGCCAACTGTTGTTAGATCGCCCGACTCTTCGTGCTTCTAACTCAAACTCACTATATTTATAACTAAAATAGCTACTTCTAACGCTCATTCTTCGTATATTTCTATATATATCGAAGAACCTTCTAACAATACTATCTAGTGATATAGAGATCGAGATCCGAGGTGTGAGGAAATGAGAGGATTGAAGCATCTATTTATAGTAAATTTATTTTCGTATTGCGGCCCTCAAGATACAGATATATGACTTTTATGGCTTTTAGAATTTGTTTATGACAAAACATACCCTTAAAATACTCTTTAAATAGATTTAATAGTTTTTATATAAAATAAATGATTTTTGTTTATAAAAATATAATCTACGAAAATCGTAGTTTAATAATATCATCTTTTTAACTAAATATCTTTAATGAATCAACGAAAGGGTATTAATTGTAAGTTTAATAAAAATATAGGGTTTAAATGTAAATACACTTCCATTTTAAAGAAAAAGAAAATATTAAATATAAAACTAATATCAATAATATTAAATTTTGACGTCAGATTGTTCGTATCGACGATACCGTTTTGACGGTAATTTTTCTGTTTTATAAAACGTCATAATATTATTGATAAGTTTAAAAATACGTATTGAATATGTAGTGTTCGAAATGAAAATACAAATTCTTTGAGGGTAAAATGTGTAAAATTGATTAAATAATGAAGTGGGGCCCACTTTATATAATAATAATAATAATAATAATTATATTTAAAAAACCATTTTTTTTTCAAATCTCCACACCTAACGGTGGAGACCAATATGTTTTTCAACATTTTTGACTTTTTTTTATATTATATAAATATTTTAATAACCAAATGTCGTTTTCAAGTTAAATTAAACGTTTTTCTATCATAACTTTTGATATATAACGTTTGGTAAAAATATAAATATATATTCGGAACCGTCGTATTTTTATCTACGTTTTGATATAAAATTTGTAATATTCTGACGAGTTTTGAATTTTACGGTTCAATATTCACGCCGGTTACTATTCATGCCGTAATTTTTTATTATTTTTTTATATTAAAACATCTAGCTCTGCATGGTTTGTTCGTATAATTGACTTAAATTAGCATACATAATATTATAATATCAAATAATACAACGTAGAGATTATGAAATTTATATTTTACATATTGACTTAACGTACGCTTTGGTTGACTTGAGTTGACTTTCGTTGACTAATTTGACAGTTGTCACATCATGTATAATTAACACTGCTCTACGTTTCGATTAATAAACTATAAACTAAACATTCAAGACATTTCAATAGCATCTTTAATTCCTATGGTCCTCGTATGCTCTTCATGCTTGGGCCGCGACAATGCTTTGGTAAACGGTCAGTCGGATTATCCTCTGACGGTATTCTCCTCACCATGACATCTCCATCTTCAACTCGGTTTCGAACATAGTGGTACTTCCTGAGTATATGTCTAGATCTCCCATGGTCCTTGGGTTCTTTAGTTAATGCGACTGCACCTTCGTTATCACAAAAGACTTCAAAGGGATCCTTGATGCTGGTAGCAACGCCAAGATCGCCGATGAAGTTCTTCAACGATGTAGCTTCCTTTGCAGCTTCGCAAGCTGCTGTATACTCTGACTCGTACATGGAGTTAGCTACCGACTTTTGCTTCGAACTTTTCCAGGTGATAGCTCCTCTGTTTCACATAAACACCCATCCTGACTGTGAGCAAGAGTCATCTCTATCTGTTTGGAAACTTGCGTCACTAAACCCAGTTACTCCATCTCTTCCTCCATGCATACGGCACATTTGTTTAGTTCTCCTCGAATACTTAAGAATGCATTTAAGAGCTGTCCAGTGACTATCGTCAAGATTGTCCTGATATCTGCTCAGCATGCTCAAAGCATATGAAACATCAAGTCGAGTACATATCATGGCATACATGATCGATCCTATAGCAGATGCATATGGTACTCGATTCATCTTATCCATTTCACCATCAGTCTAGGGACATTGCTCTTTACTTAGCTTTATCCCCTGCTGTATGGGCAAGAACCCTTTCTTGGAACAATCCATCCTAAATTTCTTCAGGATCTTGTCCAGGTATGTACTCTGGCTAAGTGCCATTAGACGTTTTGATCTATCTCTATATATCTTTAAACCAAGTATATAAGATGCATTTCCTATATCCTTCATAGCAAAACACTTCCTAAGCCAGACCTTTACACTTTGTAAAGTTGGGATGTCGTTTCCTATAACGAGTATGTCATCGACATACAGTATCATAAATACTACATTACTCCTACTGAATCTGACATATACATAGGACTCATACTGACTCGTAGAAAATCCAAACTGTAACATCCTAAAATTTTTGAGTAAATTTAAAAATTTTTAAACGAAAACTTCAATATAAGAAAAGTCACTTAATTAATTTTCATAAAATTCCATAACTTATAAGTTTAATGAAAACATCCCAGGATTAACAAAAGTTAATGAAATCACAACATAGCGGAACTTCCATTCAAAAACAGTCCTCCAATGAAGCAGCACAGTGTATACACGTCACGCCTTGCCATCCATGGTACCTGGTGTACCTAAAACAGTAGTTTATATAGGGAAAGGGTAAGCATGGAGCTTAGTGAGTTCCTCAAAATACCATACGATCCATCACATAACATACAACACACAATAACCATTCATATGTCTGTGAGACTCACGGGCTATCCCTGTTCCGCCTGAAGACTCACGGGCAGTTCCCGTTCTGTCTTATCGCTCGCAGGCTTTTCCCGTTCCGTCTAATGACTCGCAGGCTATTCCCGTTCCGCCTATTGGCTCGCGAGCTATCCCGTTCCGTCCACAAACAATCATTATCATAGCAATAATTCATACAATTATCGTAACAGGTAAGATCACCTTAGTCTAACATATCTTCCTTCCTACGCATGCAATATCACCTATAGTATAGTGAGAAGACTCACCTGATTATAGTTGACTATATCGTTTATCTTTCTCGGCTTTGTATTTCCTTCAACTTTAACTGTTAACATAATAAGAAATCTATCATTTCTTAATCCTTAACTATATTATAGTCGCATCATTAAACCCTTCAATAATTCCAATATGATACTCCATGATTTATCAAGTAAAGAACGACCAGGTAGAAGATTAGATGGGGTGGCAGGATCCTTTCAGCATTTTAGCCTTTTGGAAAATCCAACAACCAGATCCCAAGTAATCGGCCTAGTCACCGTCCTCGTAAGTAAATCAATCTGTATTATTTTCGGAAATTACGAATTGTTATAATAACGACATTTTAAGGTTTTTGTTACTATTGTTAGAAATTAGTATAATATAACATATGCTATACTTATTAAATAGTCTACTTCTTAACAAAAACTATTTTACAATACCTAATTAAGCTATAGAAAGGTTTGTAGTTACCTTATGACCAGTCGTCGAGATCTATAACTCCTTCGCTAGGCTTTTAAGCTTCCTTCCGCTCACTTGCTTACACTCTAGTGCTTAGAAACCTCTATATATTGGATTGAGATTTAGTTGTGTGGTTTATGAGATGTTTTTATGGGTATTTATACTTGAATTCTTGAATAAAAAATGACATGACACTTTTGACAAAAGATTTTAATAATATAACTTTGTTGAAATTAATACCTTCTAGAATCAGTCTGTTCAAGACTGGTTTAGCCGACTTTAAACCCATGAAATTCATGTTTTTATTTGATATTCCAGAAATTTATCTCAATACCTTTCCAGGGATGTATTTTACGTATTTGTACGATTTTTCTATGATTTATTATGAATTTTTGAAAACAGACTATCTAATCTGTCAATTCCGAACTAATCAGTAAAGATTGCATTTTTTACCATAGATAATGTCATTTTCAAACTTACTATTATTTTTGGTAATTGTACTAGAATCAATTTGTAAACTTTGTGCACTGGTTTGAGGTCCAAACGATTTTTCTAGAATTAATTATGATTTTTCTAAAAACGACACAAAGTGCTGATTTTCATATGAAATTGTAACTAAAGTTTTTCTTAGCTTTATAACTACCAATGATCATATAATTCCTAACACTCTTATTTTAAGTATATGTTATAATCAGGATACGGGTCTTACAAGTCTCCCCCACTTATTTGGATTTCGTCCCGAAATCCGCATTCTCGAACGCCTCTATGTATTTCCCATCGAGTCCTTGTGTCCTTCAAAAATCCTCCTCGTCTTATTGCCGAAACTTTACAAGATTTAATTATCTTTCCCTTTCAACATTCACATACCTCTGTAATAATGCTTAAGGTCCTATTATTCACTCCATACTTCTTTTCTTCTAATTACTCTAGATGTACAAAAAAAAAACTCTAACTGTTTCTCACAGTCCCACACATCGACTTGACCGGCTACTATCTACAGTACATATTTAGTACTTTCTAATCTACCTATATACATAGTTAACCTAGTTAACTTGCAATACCTAATTTTAACACTATTTCGTATTTATATGAATTCGTCATATTTCAACACACATTTGCCTTAATTCAACATTTCTTTTAAATACTTTTTGGCTAAATAAGTCTATTTTTGTAGAATCTCCAAATTTTTGTGTTTCACCGAAATATAAAATTTACATCATCTTTTGTAATTTTTTTTTTTGGAGTACTGAACACTATTTAAACTATTTCCATTATATGGAGACATAAAATTTTGTTTTATTTCAAAAGTCTCTTTATTATCTCGTTCTCACTAGAGTCAAGCAGGAAATTTTGAAAAAATGTCACTTGGGGTAGTGAAAAGTCGCATCTACTGTAGTTAGTTTGAATTTCGGTAATTAAAACGTGAGATGTCCTTTCAGTTCCATGTGTCCTTTCGGTTCCAGCTGCAAGATACTATATATACAGGTATGTAGTATCATTCATTTTCAGTCTCATCCTTTCTTATCACTAGTTTGTTCATGAACGAACTCATATTTAAAGTCGAGTCATGGAAAACAGATCTTCAATGGGCGATCTGTCGAACCCTGGACCTGGTTTTCCGCAAGGAGAGGGTACTTCAAACCAAGCATTCTTAATAGAGTTCAGTGACTCTAACATTCTAGACATCTATCATCCATACTTCGATTATCTTTTTAATGTTTTGTTTGATTTTGAATTATGATACAGTCTTCCAGATATACTACCAATAGAGCAACTCCACGGTGAGCCGAAAATTTTTCCTGAGTTAAACATTAACTCAGAAGATCCGGTGCATTCATCATTAGACTTTTCACTTGATCAGACTCCATACCTTCTACCAGGTTAAATTCTTTTAAATGATTGCTTCTATGAGTATTTAATTTTGTTTTATCATCTGACAATTGTTATTTGTAGACCCATTTGTGGATGGTCAATCTGACTACAATCCATTCATCGACGTACCCTTAACGAGTAGTGGGATCATCCCCATGAATCAAGGATTCATGGCCGACATTCAAAATGACAATCAATTACAGACGATTAATAACATCAATATTGAATTGAATCCCGAGTTTGGGGTTGGTTTTCAATATCAAGATCACCTTCAGTTGATTCAAAGGAATCTAGAAGGATTTCAGAATCCTGGGTTTTTGGTTGAAAACCAACAATTACTACCGATAGAAACCACTGGCTTTAATGAATCAATGTCCATCTTTGGGTCAGAAAATCAGGATCATGTTCAAATGATCCAGAATGATAACAATACAATTGGATTCGAACCTTCTAGTTCAGAAAACATAACAGGTGGCAGTAGAAGAGGTTTCAGGCACTTATTAAGTAAGGAAATAATAGCTGAACACTTCAACGAACCAATTGAGAAAGCTGCGAAGGAACTCAACATTGGATCGTCACAGTTAAAAAAACGCTGTAGAGATTTAGGTATCAATCGTTGGCCCCAACGACAACTTAAGAGTCTGCAAACTCTTATTGATCGTGCTGAGGTAAAGAATTACATTTTTGTTTTTAATTCCTTTATATCATAAAATTGTAATTATTAGATTTATTTGTGCCACAAGAATTTGGTAACGATTTTTGCGATGCATCAGAATTGTCTAGAGATTTAATACCCAACCTAAAGAAAGAAAAAGAAGCGATAATTGAATGGTCACAATCGGGTCTAACAGACGGCACAAAGAAGCTAATACAAGCTGCTCATAAGGTTGTATTTAGGAAAAGAAAAATTCAGGAAAAGGGGGAAAATTCATCAAGAACTCATAAACAGCAGCAATCTCCGCCATCTAATTCTGGTATGAGTAGTATTAACCCTGGTTTACTCGAGTCTTCGAGTGAGGAGAATTTTTGAGGCTTTGTAGGTGACCTAGCCTGGTTTCCTCCTTCTTATAGCTACCCCCAACTGGTTCTGAATTAGAGCCCTTCCTCATCACTGCCCTACTTACACACGCCCCAAATGAGTCAATATTTAGCCCCTAATCATGGGGTTACAGGTTCCAACCCTATCGAGACCCCATACCTTGGAGCTCCTCCTCCAGTAACTGAAAGCATACCACCTCCAAATCCTCGAGAAGGTACAAGTCAACCTAATGATGACAAAGATTGGAGTGTAGAAGATCTTTTCTCGCTTCTTTCTGATTCTCCGGTTTAGGTTAGTAGTTCTGTAAACTTTTCTTAATGTATTAATATAAAGTTGTAGTAATGAATTAAATATATTGACGTGTTACTATAATTTTAATAATTTCATCGATTCAATATAATATTCATGTTGTTCCCTTAATTTCGTATTCCTCCCCCACTTGGACTAAAGTCCAAGTCTGTTTATTCGATTTATAATTTTTTTACGACCCTTACTCTCGAACAAAAACCAAGCCCACTCTGCTCAGCCAACAACTTGCATCAGGGGCAAACACCATCTCAATAAACATGTTTCGATAATGTAAAGACGTTTACATCAACCACCATATGTTACTCATCCGCTTGCGACCCTAGTCAACACCTCTATCGTCAGTTACCTCAATCACGAGCGAGTGATCCAGACTCTCAACCCACACCACCTGATCAATCACTCAAGCAAGATCAATACAAGGGTAGGTAGCCCCACTATTACACAGCACTAGGCATGTACAGAGTCGACTCAAAAATACCTGCTATCATCTCAGGCGCCGCTTGCACCTCTTTGACCGTGAGTTGGAAAACTCACCCTTGCATCCTCTAGTCCCTGTCTGACTTGTGCGCCCATTAGTTGCATGAAAAATAGCTACCACGATAACACTTTGACATTCTCCCTTTCAACAGTCGTTAAGCTCAGTAATCAACTTAAGCATGATTGGTCCAACCAAACTGGTATGATCACATCTTAATTGTTCCTACTAAACCTCACAATCAACATTCAACAATCGAATGGATAAAGGTTTACCACATTACACTAGCATTTAAGTCGACTATGCTAGACACTCACATACTCAGCTCCTTGGATCCTTCGTGACGAACTCCCGACTCAAACGCAGATCCTGTGCTTTCGATAGTAGGAGCTCTACTACTACCTTCCACACCTATCCATGTTCGTTCAAGACCCGTCTCGAAATATCCAATTCGCTTCTCACCGATAATTTTAACACATATGCCCTTACAAGGCATATGTCAACCCTTCTAGGAATACTTGGAATCCCACCCCCACCCTGCTATTCTAACTAAGACGGAACTTGCTCCAGTGATGACAGATTGTTTCGCGAACGTAGTTGTATACAATATCAAACTAAACAGTCTTTCAAATAAGAGAATCTTCCCTAAGGCAACAACTAAACAAGGAACATGCAATAAGGTCAACTCACACATTTTATGACTATTCAGTCCATATTGTATACAACTTAGTGAAAATCTCTAAGCAACCTATCGGCACTAGCATACAGTTCTATTAGCAAATAGCAGATAATAATACAACAATGTGTGATCTCTACCAGGCATTTCAGCAAACATATACCATATGTTTTTTTAACATCCACAATATTAAATGCTTAACCCTTTTCTCATACTGGTGTCGGCTGGCGGTACACACTGTGTCTTCAGTTCACCCTTCATAAAACATCTTTCTTTCGTAAAAATGTTTTAATAAAACTCATAAGCCTCAACTTGAGTCCAGAACTCACTAAGTGAGCCTGATTCTCTCAAGCTGTGCTCTGATACCAACTTGTAACATCCTAAAATTTTTGAGTAAATTTAAAAAATTTTAAACGAAAACTTTAATATAAGAAAAGTCACTTAATTAATTTTCATAAAATTCCATAACTTATAAGTTTAATGAAAACATCCCAGGATTAACAAAAGTTAATGAAATCACAACATAGCGGAACTTCCATTCAAAAACAGTCCTACAATGAAGCAGCACAGTGTATACACATCACGCCTTGCCATCCATGGTACGTGGTGTACCTAAAACAGTAGTTTATATAGGGAAAGGGTAAGCATGGAGCTTAGTGAGTTCCTCAAAATACCATACGATCCATCACATAACATACAACACACAACAACCATTCATATGTCTGTGAGACTCACGGGCTATCCCTGTTCCGCCTGAAGACTCACGGGCAGTTCCCGTTCTGTCTTATCGCTCGCAGGCTTTTCCCGTTCCGCCTATTGGCTCGCGAGCTATCCCGTTCCGTCCATAAACAATCATTATCATAGCAATAATTCATACAATTATCGTAACAGGTAAGATCACCTTAGTCTAACATATCTTCCTTCCTACGCATGCAATATCACCTATAGTATAGTGAGAAGACTCACCTGATTATAGTTGACTATATCGTTTATCTTTCTCGGCTTTGTATTTCCTTCAACTTTAACTGTTAACATAATAAGAAATCTATCATTTCTTAATCCTTAACTATATTATAGTCGCATCATTAAACCCTTCAATAATTCCAATATGATACTCCATGATTTATCAAGTAAAGAACGGCCAGGTAGAAGATTAGATGGGGTGGCAGGATCCTTTCAGCATTTTAGCCTTTCGGAAAATCCAACAACCAGATCCCAAGTAATCAGCCTAGTCACCGTCCTCGTAAGTAAATCAATCGGTATTATTTTCGGAAATTACGAATTGTTATAATAACGACATTTTAAGGTTTTTGTTACTATTGTTAGAAATTAGTATAATATAGCATATGCTATACTTATTAAATATTCTACTTCTTAACAAAAACTATTTTACAATACCTAATTAAGCTATAGAAAGGTTTGTAGTTACCTTATGACCAGTCGTCGAGATCTATAACTCCTTCGCTAGGCTTTTAAGCTTCCTTCCGCTCACTTGCTTACACTCTAGTGCTTAGAAACCTCTATATATTGGATTGAGATTTAGTTGTGTGGTTTATGAGATGTTTTTAGGGGTATTTATACTTGAATTCTTGAATAAAAAATGGCATGACACTTTTGACAAAAGATTTTAATAGTATAACTTTGTTGAAATTAATACCTTCTAGAATCAGTCTGTTCAAGACTGGTTTAGCCGACTTTAAACCCATGAAATTCACGTTTTTATTTGATATTCCAGAAATTTATCTCAATACCTTTCCAGGGATGTATTTTACGTATTTATACGATTTTTCTATGATTTATTATGAATTTTTGAAAACAGACTATCTAATCTGTCAATTCCGAACTAATCAGTAAAGATTGCATTTTTTACCATAGATAATGTCATTTTCAAACTTACTATTATTTTTGGTAATTGTACTAGACTCAATTTGTAAACTTTGTGCACTGGTTTGAGGTCCAAACGATTTTTCTATAATTAATCATGATTTTTCTAAAAACGACACAAAATGCTGATTTTCATATGAAATTGTAAGTAAAGTTTTTCTTAGCTTTATAACTACCAATGATCATATAATTCCTAACACTCTTATTTTAAGTATATGTTATAATCAGGATACGGGTCTTACACAAACTCTTTGACCTTTTCATGGAAGCAGATGTTCCGGCTGCGAGATGCTTATTTAAGTCCATAAATGGACCTTTCAAGCTTACACACTCTATTCAGATACCTGTTGTCAACAAAACCTTCTGGTTGTGCCATATACACATCCTCTGTAAGTTTTCCATTATGGAAAGTAGTTTTGACATCCATCTGCCATATTTCATAATCATAAAACGTAGCAACGGCAAGTAACAATCTAATAGACTTTATCTTGGCTACTGGAGAGAAGATTTTATCATAATCAATCCCTTGAGTCCGAGTGAAGCCCTTCCCAACCAATCTAGCCTTGAATCTGTGTAGATTCCCATCCATGTCTATCTTCTTCTTGAAGATCCATTTACACCCAACGATTCTCAAACCTCGTGTTGGACTAACCAAGTTTCAAACTTGGTTGTCATACAAGGACTAAATCTTGCTCTCCATGGCTTCTTTCCATTTATCAACCTCAGGGCTTGTCATCGCTTCCTTGTAGTTGAATGGCTCATCCTCACTAATCAGTGTTTTATCACTGATCAGTGTGTCACCTTCTGTAGTGATATGGAAACCATAAAACTCAGGAGGTAGACGTACTCTACTGGACCTGCGAAGAGGCGGTGGAGATATGTCAGTTTCCTCAATCGGAATTTCTTCCTCGGGTTGAGTACCAGTGTTAACTATAGGTTCGTTTAAAAATACGTATCCTATCCTTTGTAAATTTAAATAGAATTCATCTAAATTCAAAAAATCCCTAAAATATAGGTAGTCTGACTTTGAAGAAACGATGAGCACGATCTTAAAGCTGTTATAGGGTAAGATATAATTAAATACTTAAGCCTGATGTTTGAGATTTTGAATTGATTCCCTTGTGTTCAAATATTTCTGCGTTTATGTTTAGGCCTACCAAGCTAACAACGATCACAAATTCTGATATCAATGCCTTCTATGTGTTCGATATATTGCTTCAAAGAGAATTTTCGGTTTTGATCATTCTAAGTTGATTCTGATTGCTAAGATGCAAGGGCAATTCCTGTCCCTAAAGCAAATGCTGAGATGCAAACGAATCTTGATGTATGCCATATAAACTTTACTTCTTTTTATTAATATAGTAATTTCGCATTTAAGTTACTTACTCTTAAGTAATTTGCTTTGTTTCTCTTTCTGTACAGTTCTTTGAATCAATATTCTTTTTTATTCATATCATGTCATCCTTGCTTACTTCCATATTCTGTCCTCTTATATTCTTTCCTATTTTCAGGCTTTCAACATTCAATTTTCATCTTTGAGTATTAGAGTTGCTTTCTTTTTCCTCATTGGCACATTGTGTTTAATAGCTTGATGGAAAAGTACTATATTACCCATGAGTTAGAGTTTGGATTTACGCCTGGAATATTTGATATAACACAACTGTGGGTGTTTTTGTCTTTTATGTAATTCTTGTGGTTCAAGTCCACATTTTTGACATCCGAATTTTATGACTACGGATATTTGTTGGTGGATTTGGATCTAAGTGTTTCTGATGAAGCTTTGAGGCAAGTATTTGGTTAATTTGGTGAACTAATTCACGTCAAGATTCCAGTAGGCAAGCGATGTGGGTTTGTCCAGTTTGCCAACAGGTATGTAATATGTTTAACACATAAAGATTCTCAAGATTTTATATGTTTCCATATTTACCCTTTTTGTGGTTCATGTTTTAGAGCATGTGCAGAGCAAGCTTTATCGATTCTTAATGGAACTGAGTTAGGGGGACAAAATATTCGGCTTTCTTAGGGGCGTAGTCCTTCAAGCAAACAGGGACAGACAGAACAACCACAATATGGCGGTGGAGGTGGTGGTGGTGCTTATTATGGTTATGCACAATGGTATGAGGCGTACGGGTACGCGCCACCTCCTCAAGATCCAAATGCTTATTATGGAGTGTATGCAGGGGCAGCAGGGTATGGCGGTTACCAACAACCACAGCATGTAGTATTTTATTGTAACTTTTAATGTTTGTGGTGGTTAAAGTTTGACCTGTATTTGAATTTTTTTTGCAGTGATGTGGTGGGAAGTGAGAGATGGAAGGGTTGACATTGAAAGTTGGGGTGGTGTTTATTTTATCCTTTTTTTCTTTTTCTTTTTTTTAATTTCTTGATCTTATGTTTGTGGATCTAACTGTGGCTGGGGATTGCTAGAGATCTTTGTTAAAAATGAATTTTATTGGTATTCCATAAAAAGGTAAAAATATAAGGTGTAAACATTTCAGTTAATTTTTATAATCAAACCGTGTGACAAACGAGTTTTAAACTAGAATATATATATATATATATATATATATATATATATATATATATATATATATATATATATATATATATATATATATATATATATATATATATATATATATATATATATATATATATATATATATATATATATATATATATATATATATATATATATATATATATATATATATATATCATGCCTATTAAGAAGCGTATTTTGAAGGCCGTAATTAGAACAAATTTTTTAGGCATGATATCCAACAACTTTAAAATTAACGTTTTGGTCAAATAAGTATCCACATATTGTACGAGCAAATGTAGCACAATTTTTGTTTATTGGTGTCATAGGGATGTCGACAGGCTCTTGAACATTATCACTAAGATTGGGGATATGTCTAAAGTTTGGATTTTCATATTTTTTTGATCCCCTAAGGATGTGGGCAAAAGAATTAGGAAAAAAGGGGGTGGAGGGTTGGTCCTAGTGTCTTTTTCAAGATTTTGTGTGTCATGGCATTTAGAAATTTTATTTTGGGGTCTTTTGGAATAAAGGGAATTGTTATGTAATTCGTTAGTCCTATGACCAATATGAGTATTAATTAGCTATAGAGCAAGCATTCACATAAGGCATGGTACATTTAAGGGGATTGATTTTAGGGATTGATGTATCTTATTTCTTTGCAACGTTTTATTTTGTTGAAAGTTCATCGGAATCGCACCCAATAAGGATAGGGTGTTGCTCTGTTGGCATGATCCACTTGAGGATCCACAAGGGGATCTATATCTATTTGTACCACTATCTAGAGGTGCATATTTACAGCTTAAAAACCAAAATCGGTCTTTTAAAAAACCGGTTTAGTTTTTAATCGATTTTAGTTAAAACTAACCGGTTTTTATCGGGTTTTTAGGTTTTAAATGATATTTGATCTAACTGGTCTCGGTTATGATCGGTCTTTTAGTTAGAATTCGGTTTTTTCATTTACAAAATCGTTTTTTTTTTCGATTTAAAGTTCACTTTTTTCTATTAGAAAAACCGTCCAAAAAAACGATTCAATTAAGAAAAACAGATTTTTCAAAAAACCAATTCCAGATTTTTCACCGGTTACAAAAACCAGTTTGAGTTTTGCACGTCTACCACGATCTCCTCCCCATTTAAAATAGTGGCTGTCGGCATTTTTGCAATTTGGATCTTTTTATTCTTATTAGTACGATCCACTTTAGGACGATTACCTTTTACCCATTAATGGTGTGGAAAGGGTCCATGTGAAGATTATTTTGACTGGCAATATATATCATAAAAACTTGAAGACTTTTGACCACTTTTGTCTCATACATACCAATGGGCACACACCCTAACGGTATCTAGGTGCCCCCTCGACCCAAAAAAGGTAAGGATTCAAGAGTGGCGTTAAAAATGTTTAGAATATGTGTTGTCGAAAAAAAAAACTTTTTCTCATGCATGCACGTAGTGATTAATGAAATTCGAATCGACAGCATTTCTAGACAACTCCAATTTGCCTTTCCGCTTCGTGGCATCTCGACCCATCGGACGAGTTGGTCGTTCGACCTCAAGTATGTCGTCGTTATCATCATTGAGATCCACTCCTATATGAGCGTCCGATGTATCGTGAAACGACCCGCTTTCGTCGGTTTTGCTACGTTTGTTCTTATTATGGTTTGCGCCCTTCCATTTTTCTTTGTCTTTCACAAGGTTCTAAATGTGCAAAAATTTGAACGGCTGCAACATATCATTTTGGAACATGTAGCTAGCACGTTCCAAAATCGTCGCCTCGCTAGCCCCGCTAGACCATTGCGCCTTCAAATTTTTTACGATCGCGTTGAAATTCAACACATCCTTATTCATATTCGCCCACTTGGTGGTGCATTGGTCTTGAGTTCGGTAATCATTTCCTAGGTCCATGCCGACTCGAAAACGGTTCGTGACGACTCGAAAACGGTTCGTGACGCGAAACCAAAACTTGTCGCGCCCTTGGTCTTTACCGGTAGATGCGTCCTCCGATATGTCGAGCCATGACCATGCCAACTCCATCTCCTCCTCGAGAGTCCATAACTTATTCTTCGCCCTCCCTTAGGGTTTCTCGACCGGTGCTCTTGCCTTCCCTTTTCCCTTTTTTTCCGTTGGATCGGCATCTCCTCCGGTTCGCTTTCCGCTTCCTCGACCAGTGCTTTTGCCTTCCCTTTTCCCTTTTTTTTTTCCGTTGAAGCTGCATCTCCTCTGGTTCGCTTTCCGCTTCCTCGACCGATATGGGTGCGCTTGGGGTTTGTAGAGTTTGTGGAGATGGCGTTTGGTATTGAGTGTTGAATTGTGAAAATGAGCTAAAATTTTGTTGCATCATTTGCGGATTGAATTGTGGAAATGGTTGTTGCGAGGGCATCGGGAATTGGGTGTATAAACTAAACGGATTTGGCGTTTCAAATTGCGGACGGTATGGCGGTGGGGACGACGGATCGAACCCAAAAAAATTCGGGTTTTGGTTGTTTGGGTTTTGAGCCATGTGGATGAAAGAGTAAAAGAAATTCACTTGTTTTTGTTTGTGGTTTGCTGAAACATGTTGTAAAACAGAAGGTATATATATATATATATATATATATATATATATATATATATATATATATATATATATATATATATATATATATATATATATATATATATATATATTTTTTTTTTCAACGGTCAATTCTCATTTCAACGGCTCAATTTTCAGCTACGCGTCTTCGCCGATAGCCGATGCCGCCCGAGGATGCCGATATCTCGGTATGATTGATGCCGCCGGCATCGAGGGCCAGCGAGGATACCGATGGCATCAGGTGAGCCATTCCGTTTAGTCTAATTCACCACCTTTTTGATTGTCAATCATATCTTGACTGTTTCCAATTTTCACTTTTTTCTGGAAAATTCGTTGGATAGAATCGTCTCTTTCCAAAATTTGCGCAACTTTCAAACGTCTTTCTTCAAACTTGTTTCCAACTTGATCGGCGGCAGCTTTCACGGAGGAGCTTTTTTCTGTCGTCGTACCATTTTTGTTACTCCATTATTGACGGTGTGTAGGATTTTTTTTATTGGGAACGACCCGTAACAGCTTCAATACGAGAAGAAAATTGAGCTCTATCCAATCGGTCTTGAATAATGACTCTTTCTTTTTTATCCAATATGCTCGATGGAAGAGGAAGGACACCTTCGAAAACATCAAATTCTTCGTCTTCATTCTCCTTATTTCCATTGACATCAGATTTCCCAACGCTGAAGAACATTGAGTCTTCAAGCTGCGGTTGGATTTGATGCCATTTCTGATCACTTCTTCACTGAAATCTTTTTTATTCAAAGTCGACAAGGAATGTTGTTGGGTGATAACAACATGCTTCCTTTTCTTCGTTTCTTCCAAACCATATTTCTTCAAAGACGTTGAAAGATGGCCGTTCGTAACTGATGGATAAATCGGACGACGTAAGGACGGTGCAATAAGGCCCTCCTTGCCCGGTGAAACTTCCTTTACTCTATTTTTTTTTTTTGCTAAACCTGGTGTTTTTATTCTTAGAAATTTTGAAATAAATAAATTCTAAATACTTTGTGCAGTCATGGTTATAACCTCGATAATGATGGACAAGATGCTTCACCAGATTAGACATGTAAGTGTGTAATTGGCCCTCAACATAGTTACCTTTTACATTGTTCCTAAATTAACTTGAGCGTCATTAATTCTCTGATTTATAATCAAATCATTTGTATTAATTCTCTGATTTATAATCAAATCATTTGTATTTTATGTTAAGAAAAAAAATACTGTATTAGTTGGACCTACATTAAATTTATTGAAAATCAAGATATCTTGGATCTAATTGAGAAGGGTTGATGTTTAGATCCTAAAATTATACTCTCAAAAATGTTTCATATCATTCAATTCTCATGTATTGTTTTTATATTGTATAGAAACTTGGCCGTCTTAAAATGGGGTAATCCATGGATAGTGGAAGCTCGAGATTTTTTGTTTGCTAATAAGACAGAAAATTATACTCTAAAAGCCATTGATTTCAGACATCCTGTATTCTTCAACCCAAATATTACATAACTGGGCTACTAATTAGATTAAATTGCACCTCAAGAAACTAAAGCTGCAATCGGTTAGTTTGAGTAATTAATATACTCTTCTTAATTTACAAGGTATCAAATATAGTTATAAAAATTATATTATTGGGCTATAATATGAATTTTTAATAAAATGATTCAAAAGATCTTTAGTATCTCAATATGTTTTGGCTTTTGTCCTATTTGATATTTTTATAATTTTACCTAATTGTAATATTTACATAGATGTAACGTATAACCAAACTCGATTTATTCTTACAACACAACCAAACGGATAATCCTTTGACATATTATGTGATAGCTACTAATACTCTATAAAATTTTGAGATGTAGTTACGTTTATAAAAAAAAAAAAAGGATGATCCCTAGATTGATAAAGCTTTTGGATGGGTACTAGAAATATGTGTCAGATCTCATGAAAGATGATCGACCTTTTTGATGTTGTGCGATTTTTCAATGACTTTGACTTTTTTTAGTTTAAATTTTTTTAAAGTTTGCGTGTGATGTCGTCAGTGCTTTGAATGGTGTCGAACAAATTCTTCAAACCGATTTTATGCTCCAGGTCTTTGAATTACCTTTTTGTAACTTTGAATTAGTTATCGATAAATTATATTGAGTGCAAAGCTTTTCATGGAAGATGACTAATTGCTTGGAAGGCCCATTTATGACATGTAGGTAATATGCTCTGGGTTGTGGGTTGATGCTCTTTTATTATAGTGATGACTTATTCATTTTAGTGTAAAGCTCCCGTTTGTATGATTCATATAGTTTATGGGGTTGATTATTAGCTTGATTTTTGTAGTTGAGCATTTTCATGCTCCTACATTTTTGTTCTACTCTCATCATTTATACAAATTATGCTTAAACGTTACATCAATCTTGTTTATTATGTTGTGCTTCGTATTATGCATGTCTAATATGGCTTTTATTTCCTAACAAGTGGTATCAGAGCAGTAAACTATTCAATCGCTTGGAGAATTCTGTTTGTTTCATTCTCAAATATAAATTGTTCATAGATCTAAATTTTTGTGTTCTGACATCAATTCTTCAGCCGATTCGAGAGTTAGATCATTGAATGAAACATCAATTCAATGGAAAATTTTCAGCAATATATAGTAATGATTAACTACGCAAATCTCCTTGGCTTATCCATGAAAGCTCATATGTTTCTTCCAAAGCATTATGATTAGTGGATTGATCGAATGGAGGGCTATCTCACGGGGCTTGATGAATATATCTAGAGATCGATCACCAATGGTCCATTCGCTAACGTGAACGATCGATTTGCTCCAGGTACTAATACGATTGTGTGACACTCCTCGCTAGGGTTAAATAATTTAAAACATTTACTTTCAAATATAGCTTCATTAATTCAAAAAGAAATTTCATCATCGCGGAAATTTGGTCCCAAAAACATCAAAAGTTGTTTAATAATGTATAGCGAGGAGGTATCATAATTCAAGTACAAAAACAAGGTTTAAATGGCCACACATCCCGTGGTCTTCTAAAATTCCCGCCTCGCCTTAATCTCCTAGCCTTAACCTGAGTACACATCAAATCAGTTAGGCAATGGAAATTCCTAGTGAGTTACCCGAGGCTATCTCATTATGAGTGGAAGGGATAACCTTAACACCCGAGACAACCTCCAAAAATATCTCTTACACTTATATAGATTTAAGTTAAAACTTCGTAAGGTTTTCTCAAAATGGAAAGTCATGATATGCATATGCAATGCAATTATCCCCACCCATGTCCATCTCATAAAGTCCACCTCACCTCAATGGCACCCATCTAAGTTCACAAGCAAACGCACGGAGCATAATACTTGATTCCCGTATGGGTTGAAACTAAGACTAGTGGCCATTACACTAGCCTCATGAGGGGTAGCAACTCCCTCATGCAAATTCCCTAATGTCGGGAACTACTCCTCACCCTCTTTGTTTTAGAGAAGGGTCAAACTCGTCATCAAGGCATCTCACGGTCAAACCCCATCCTACATGTAATGTAATGCACAAATAGGATGTCCAAATGTTTCTCAAAACCTCTTTGTATAATTTATAAGATTTACATTGAAAAGACTCATTTTGATGTTATGCACACATAAGGTTTATGCAACATTTAACACATAGAAGTATGCATGATAGTTGTAATAAAACATCAAGTTAAAAGGGGGATGTGTACTCCCGGTAACTCACCTCTCTTAAGTCCCAAAGTAGGATGTTACTCTTTGCTTCACTTCGATTACTCCTCTCCTACAAGAAATAATATTCAATATTACTAATAGCTCTAGACTAGTTAAACTTCACTAATTAAGAGTAAAATCTTAGTTAAACATTGTCTAGAAATGAGTTCAAGTCTTAGAACCCAAAGCCCAAACCGTGGAGCCCAAACTCAAAAAGTACCCAAAACTGGTCAGCGAATTACACGGGTCGTGTAATATATTACACGGGTCGTGTAAATCACGGGTTCAAACAGCACGGGTCGTGCTCATTTAGCACGGGTCGTGCTTTACCCAGTTCGATCCAGCTCCGATTTTGGTCATTTTCACTTCATTTTGGTCCAATTCAAAGTCTAATACTACCCCAAACTTCTAGATATCAAAAGGACATTATTTCTATCTAAATTACCCATCATTTGGTCCAAACAAATCATCCAATAACATCTTCATTGAATCAAATCCATGTTCTAATCCCAATTTGCTTCACAAGCTTAGATCAAGGAATGTCCAATTCCAATCAAACAATTGATCAATGATTCATGAGGTTCATTCTTCCATTGGATTGAAGTCACTAGGAACACTTAAGCTCTTCATAGAACACATTTAAGATGCAAGTTGATCAAATTATTAAGATTTCACCCATTGATGGGTTTTTCCCCAAAAATTAGGGTTTATGAGTATCAACCAACATTCAAATGATTCTCCAAGCATGAAATCATTGCATTGAAAAGAGATAATCATAAGAATTCATATGCTACACCTTTGGGATCATAGAGTTCATCTCCCCTAACTATGAAACCCGAATTTGAACTCAATCTTCCCCAAATAGTGGGTTTTCAACATGGAGATTAGATTTCTTACCTTAGATCTTCAAGAGATTGATGCAATTCACTAAGATCTTGCTGGAAATGAACTTCTCCCCTTGAATCCCACTTGAAATCGTCCCTAGCCCTCTCTCTTCTCTCAAAATCGTGAAATGAGAAGAGGGTGTGGGGTTTTCCCAACTTAAACCTCAAGATTTTCCCTTATTTGCAATCAAGTCCCTCCAGCACCACTTACTCTTGCATATTTGCCATAAAGCCCCTCCCCACCACTACTTTAAGTTCTAGCTTTGCATAAGAGTCCCCTTCTAGAACCTACTATGGTAATTCCATATTTACCCTTAATTAATTACTCTAAACTAATTATTTCTTCAAAATGAATTAATTAATTTAATTGTTATGTTTTAAATATTAGGATTATTAGATTTATTATTATTTCTATTATTCAATAAATTATTTACCCTAGATAGAGGATGTTACAATTACCTTCCCCTTAAGAAAATTCCGTCCTCGGAATCTCGGCTTCTCCAAAGAGATGTGGATACCTCTTCCGCATTTCATCTTCCGTTTCCCACGTGAGATTTGCTCCCGACGAATGCTTCCATTGGCAAGAACCAGCTCGATCATCTTTTTCCTTAGCTTTTTAACTTTTCTATCCAAAATCTCCTCCGGTTCTTCTATGAGTCTTTTGTTTTCATCCACCCGAATTTCCTCTAAAGGTAGGAAGTCGACCTTATCCCCAAGCCACTTCCTAAGATAGCACACGTGGAAAATATTGTGAATTCCATACAACTCCGGTGGCAACTCAAGTCTATAAGCTTGTTTCCCAATCTTCTCCAACACATTTAACGGTCTAATGTACCTTGGATTAAGCTTTCCTCTTTTCCCAAAACGTATTATACCCCTCTAAGGTGACACCTTGAGTAAAACTTGATCTCCCACTTGAAATGTCATGGGTCGATTCTTCAAATTGGCATAACTCTTCTGTCTACTTTGGGCCGCCTTCATCCGTTCCCTAATCACCTCCACTTTTTCCGCGGTTTCTTGAATCAAACTAGGCCCCACCAACACCTTTTCTCCCGCTTGTAACCAACATGAAGGTGATCTACACTTTCTTCCATACAAAGCTTCATACGGAGCCATCTTTATGGATGAATGGTAACTATTGTTGTAAGAAAACTCAATCAAAGAAAGATGTCTATCCCAACTTCGCCCAAAATCTAACACACACGCACGTAGCATATCTTCCAGCATTTGTATCGTCCTCTCACTTTGCCCATCGGTTTGAGGATGATAAGCCGTACTCAAACATAACTTGGTTCCCAATATCTCTTGCATGCTTTTCCAAAAATGTGATGTAAACCGACTGTCCCGATCCGACACAATTGATAATGGCACCCCGTGCCTCCGAATGACTTCATCCCTATATACTTCCGCAAACTTATCAATAGGCCATGTTTCTCTCGCCGCAAGAAATAATGCACTTTTAGTCAACCGATCCACAATGACCCAAATCATATCATGACCACTTCTTGTTCGCGGTAATTTGGTAACAAAATCCATAGTGATCTTTTCCCACTTCCATTCCGGGACCTCCAACGGCTCGAGATCCCCATAAGGTCTTTGATGCTCGGTTTTTACTAAAGAGCACGTTAAACACTTGTTGACATACTTTGCAATATCCACTTTCATGGTCGGCCACCAATATAAAGGCTTCAAATCCATATACATTTTTGTACACCCGGGATGAATGGAATATTTGGTCTTATGAGCCTCATCAAGAATTAGTTCTCTTTTTCCACCATACAACGGTACCCAAACACGCCCTTGAAATGTTTTCAACCCATGAGGATTTTCTTCAAAAACCACTGACTTGCCAAGTCTTTCTTCTTTTATAGTACCCTTCTCATGTGCCTTTTCTTGTACCCCCTTCAACATATCGACCAATGTGGACACCACTTCAATTCTCAATGCTTTAACCCTCCTTTTCTCACTAATTTCTTTTCTACTTAACGCATCCGCCACAATGTTCGCTTTACCCGGGTGGTAAATGATTTCACAATCATAATCCTTGAACACTTCAATCCACCGTCTTTGTCTCGCGTTTAAGTCTTTTTGACTAAATAAATATTGCAAGCTTTGATGATCCGTGAAGAGTTTGCATTGAGTGCCATAAAGGTAATGCCTCCAAATTTTCAATGCATGAATCACCGCCGCCAACTCCTTATCATGAGTGGGATAATTCAACTCGTGCTCCTTTAATTGACGTGACGCATATGCGATAACCTTTCCTCTCTGAGAAAAAACACATCTGATGCCCAAACCCGACGCGTCACTATAAACCGCAAAATCTTCGGTGCCCTCCGGAAGGGACAAAATAGGAGCTTCACACAACTTATTCTTCAACAACTCGAATGCCTTATCTTGTTTGCTGGTCCATACAAACTTCTCATTCTTCTTGGTCAACGAAGTCAACGGACATGCAATCTTGGAAAACCCTTCTATGAAACGTCTATAATATCCCGCCAATCCAAGAAAGCTTCTTATTTCGGTTGGATTCTTCGGTTTCTCCCAATTCATTACCGCTTCAATCTTTGCCGGGTACACTTTAATTCCATCTTTATTCACTACATGCCCAAGAAATTGAACTTCCCCGATCCAAAACTCGCACTTTGAAAACTTTGCATACAACTTCTCTCTTTTTAAAGTTTCGAGTACCATCTTCAAATGTTCTTTGTGCTCCGCCTCCGACTTTGAGTAAATGAGGATGTCATCAATAAACACAATTACAAACTTGTCAAGGAACGGTTTACACACCCGATTCATGAGATCCATGAAAGCTGCGGGTGCATTTGTTAGCCCGAAAGGCATTACAAGAAACTCAAAATGCCCATATCTTGTTCGAAAAGCCGTCTTCTCTACGTCTTCATCTTTTACCTTCAATTGATGATAACCCGACCGAATATCAATTTTTGAAAAGTAACCCGCACCTTGCAATTGATCGAATAAATCATCAATACGAGGTAGAGGATACCGGTTCTTGATAGTCACCTTGTTGAGTTCCCGGTAGTCAATACACATTCTCATGGAGCCATCCTTTTTCTTCACAAATAAGATTGGAGCTCCCCAAGGGGAAGAGCTAGGCCTAATGAAGCCCTTATCAAGAAGCTCTTGCAATTGGGTCATCAACTCTTTTAATTCCGCAGGCGCTAAACGATACGGAGCTTTAGCTAGAGGCGCAGTTCCGGGTACCAAGTCGATACGAAATTCCACTTGACGATCCGGTGGCAAACCGGCTAGATCATCGGGAAAAACCTCAGGATAGTCTCGTACTACTTCAATATCCTCCAAAGTCTTCTTTTCCTTTACGGTGTCTACCACATACGCTAAATAAGCTTGACAACCCTTCCTCAAACATCTTCTTGCTTTCATCACGTTGATCACACTAGTGGGTACTCTTCTTTTGTCTCCATAAATAAGAATAGGTTCGCCTTCTAGTGTCTTCACTCTCACCATCTTCTTTCCACATAAAATTTCAGCATCATACTCTGCAAGCCAATCCATTCCGAGTACGACATCAAATCCACCAACATCCAAAAGTATGAGATCAACCCAAAATTCCGCCCCACTACACTCCAGCTTTACATGCGATATCTCTTTACTCACAATTTTGCTTGCACCACCTGCTACATCTATCACTAGCTCATACTCAAGTTTATGCAAAGGTAATTGTAGTCTTTTTGCAAAATTAGGTGACACATGGGAATAAGTAGCCCCCGAATCAAAAAGCATAGAAGCGGGTAGAGAGTTAACAAGAAATATACCTGACACCACATTTGCCTTCTCCCTAGCTTCCTCTTCAGTCATTTGAAAAGCCCTTCCTCGAGTTCGAGGTGCTTCGCTTCTCCCACCTCCACTACCTTCCTTCTTCTTTGTGGTGCACTCGTTCGCCTTGTGCCCGAAATCCCCACATTGGTAGTACTTGAAACCCTTAGGACACGCGTTTGAGAAATGTCCTTTCTCACCATACTTGAAACATGTACCATCTTCCTTGGCTTTGGATATGGCTTCACCACTCTTTCCTCTACCATCAAATTTCAGTTTCTTTTGTTCGGTTGCTCCTTTTCCACGTGAGTCGTGGCCTTCCTTTCTCTTGTTTGCAAACTGGGGTCTCTCCTTGTCTCGTTCTTCTAATGTCTTCTCAATCTTCCTTGCCTTCCTCATGGCAACTTCAAGAGTAGTAGCTTCAAAGTTAAGTCGGTAGTTCCAAGGCAAACCTCCCACGTATTGATCCACTTTAGTGGCCTCATCCGGGGCCAATCTTCTAGCAAAGCTCAAAAGTTTCCTGAATTTAGCATTGTACTCCGTGATTGTCATTTTGTCTTTCTTCAAGTCAAGGAATTTTCTTTCAAGATCACGGATCTCTTCTTTAGTACAAAACCTCTCCTTCATCTTTTCCAAGAATACGTCCCAAGTCAGGCTCTCCAACACATGCAACTCCATCATTTCTTTAGTCTCCAACCACCACTCAAGAGCCGTTTCCTTGAGAGTAGTGATTGCGAAGTTCATGCGTTGATCATCATCGCATTGAAAAGCATAAAAGGCCATTTCGATCTCAATTACCCAATTGTGGAGTACAACCGGGTCTAGAGTCTCGTTGTAAGTAGGTGGCTTGCAAGAGTTGAAGTCCTTGAAACTACACCTTTTCTTTGGTGTTACCATGTATTGGGACACAGTGTTACTAGGTGGTCCATGTTGCATACTATCGTACGAACTACTTGTATCATGCCCACCCGAAGCGGTGTTATCCCCAAACAAATTCTTCACTTCGTCTCTCAATCGCACTTCTTGATCCTCCATTAACTCTTTCATCTTACCAATCATCTTTACTTCTTGCTTGGCCATTAAGTCAAGCATCATCTTCTCAATGCTTGCAAGGCAAATGGGTTGTGATTGAGCCTCATCACCTGCCCCACTTCCTTGAACTTCACCCGACGGAACCATGCTACGAGTGTTCACCATTCTGAGAAAGATAAACATTAATCTTGTGGTATATAATTAGTTAACTAATACATAACCCTCACTCATGAGCACCTTAAGTTTAAGTCTAAGTACCAATCCTAGTACGTAATTCACTTAAACCAATGCTTTGATACCAAATTGTGACACCCCTCGCTAGGGTTAAATAATTTAAAACATTTACTTTCAAATATAGCTTCATTAATTCAAAAAGAAATTTCATCATCGCGGAAATTATGTCCCAAAAACATCAAAAGTTGTTTAATAATGTATAGCGAGGAGGTATCATAATTCAAGTACAAAAACGAGGTTTAAATGGCCACACATCCCGTGGTCTTCTAAAATTAGCGCCTCGCCTTAATCTCCTAGCCTTAACCTGAGTACACATCAAATCAGTTAGGCAATGGAAATGCCTAGTGAGTTACCCGAGGCTATCTCATTATGAGTGGAAGGGATAACCTTAACACCCGAGACAACCTCCAAAAATATCTCTTACACTTATATAGATTTAAGTTAAAACTTCGTAAGGTTTTCTCAAAATGGAAAGTCATGATATGCATATGCAATGCAATTATCCCCACCCATGTCCATCTCATAAAGTCCATATCACCTCAATGGCACCCACCTAAGTTCACAAGCAAACGTACGGAGCATAATACTTGATTCCCGTATGGGTTGAAACTAAGACTAGTGGCCATTACACTAGCCTCATGAGGGGTAGCAACTCCCTCATGCAAATTCCCTAATGTCGGGAACTACTCCTCACCCTCTTTGTTTTAGAGAAGGGTCAAACTCATATAAACTCCTCACCCTCTTTGTTTTAGAGAAGGGTCAAACTCGTCATCAAGGCATCTCATGGTCAAACCCCATCCTACATGTAATGTAATGCACAAATAGGATGTCCAAATGTTTCTCAAAACCTCTTTGTATAATTTATAAGATTTACATTGAAAAGACTCATTTTGATGTTATGCACACATAAGGTTTATGCAACATTTAACACATAGAAGTATGCACGATAGTTGTAATAAAACGTCAAGTTAAAAGGGGGATGTGTACTCCCGGTAACTCACCTCTCTTAAGTCCCAAAGTAGGATGTTACTCTTTGCTTCACTTCGATTACTCCTCTCCTACAAGAAATAATATTCAATATTACTAATAGCTCTAGACTAGTTAAACTTCACTAATTAAGAGTAAAATCTTAGTTAAACATTGTCTAGAAATGAGTTCAAGTCTTAGAACCCAAAGCCCAAACCGTGGAGCCCAAACTCAAAAAGTACCCAAAACTAGTCAGCGAATTACACGGGTCGTGTAATATATTACACGGGTCGTGTAAATCACGGGTTCAAACAGCACGGGTCGTGCTCATTCAGCACGGGTCGTGCTTTACCCAGTTCCAGCTCCGATTTTGGTCATTTTCACTTCATTTTGGTCCAATTCAAAGTCTAATACTACCCCAAACTTCTAGATATCAAAAGGACATTATTTATATCTAAATTACCCATCATTTGGTCCAAACAAATCATCCAATAACATCTTCATTGAATCAAATCCATGTTCTAATCCCAATTTGCTTCACAAGCTTAGATCAAGGAATGTCCAATTCCAATCACACAATTGATCAATGATTCATGAGGTTCCTTCTTCCATTGGATTGAAGTCACTAGGAACACTTAAGCTCTTCATAGAACACATTTAAGATGCAAGTTGATCAAATTATTAAGATTTCACCCATTGATGGGGTTTTCCCCAAAAATTAGGGTTTATGAGTATCAACCAACATTCAAATGATTCTCCAAGCATGAAATCATTGTATTGAAAAGAGATAATCATAAGAATTCATATGCTACACCTTTGGGATCATAGAGTTCATCTCCCCCAACTATGAAACCCGAATTTGAACTCAATCTTCCCCAAATAGTGGGTTTTCAACATGGAGATTAGATTTCTTACCTTAGATCTTCAAGAGATTGATGCAATTCACTAAGATCTTGCTGGAAATGAACTTCTCCCCTTGAATCCCACTTGAAATCTTCCCTAGCCCTCTCTCTTCTCTCAAAATCGTGAAATGAGAAGAGGGTTTGGGGTTTTCCCAACTTAAACCTCAAGATTTTCCCTTATTTGCAATCAAGTCCCTCCAGCACCACTTACTCTTGCATATTTGCCATAAAGCCCCTCCCCACCACTACTTTAAGTTCTAGCTTTGCATAAGAGTCCCCTTCTAGAACATCCTATGGTAATTCCATATTTACCCTTAATTAATTACTCTAAACTAATTATTTCTTCAAAATGAATTAATTAATTTAATTGTTATGTTTTAAATATTAGGATTATTAGATTTATTATTATTTCTATTATTCAATAAATTATTTACCCTAGATAGAGGATGTTACAGATTGCAATGTTCGCAACAAATAAGAAGAATATTAAGAACGCTAAACGATGTATAAGAGCGTTATGAGGAGGACTTCCACCAATTGTGTAAGTGTTTAGGTTGTTGTCTCGCATCAACAAACAAAAGAAGATGTGTGATGGGGAGAAATAAAAAGACGATGAAAGAAATAAACATAAAAAGGGATAGTTTTGAACCTACCAACACACTCTGATTAAGAATAGCAAGGTAGAAGTAATGTTCATTAGGTGTGTCGTTTCATGCAAACAAATAAAAGAAATGTGCGGGGATGAGAAAGAACAAAAATAAAAACAAGGTAGAGTTTGAACCTACCAATAATTCTAAATAAGGATAGCAATATGAAAGTAAGGTTTGTATCCTCGGGGAGAGGGGGCAAACGATCTTGTGCATAGCGTACATTTTATATAAAACGGGGGTTTTCACATGTTAAAATTACACAAAAACTAAAATTTGCATAAAACTGAATTTTGGATAGCAACATGATTTCAGAAACTGCATAGATATTGAAAATCTAGATAGTTTCAGAATCTAAAAACGGGACAAAATACAAAAAAACAAGAGAACAAAAAGGATAGACCCCACTTCAAGTTTGACAAATCTCAGTTGTGTATTTGCATTTGGATAAGAGTGATGATATCATAATCTAAGTTGGTACTAAGAAACAAGAACAAGCTCTAGTATTCTTTTACTTGTCAAAAATATTTAATTAAAACAAGTTCCTTAACTAAACCTAATTTTTACAAACATCAAACACTGAACAAACTCTTATATATAAGTAGAAAAGTTGCATAAAGTTTTATACAAGTATTTCCAAACAATGTCCATTTCTCCTCACAAGTTCGAAGCTGTGAAAACACACAATACCAAGTTTACACTGAATATAAGTTCAATGGTTGTTACTTGCTTTGATTCATAACACAATTACAGATTCTATAAATCAAATAATGACAACGCCTAGTAATATCAAATATTTTAGTCGTTGTTAGGCCCTATTCTTGGTGAAAATATATCATATATGCATTGGTATTTCTCACTTTTTGTGCTAGTGCTTGTTTGCAAAAAAATGTTATAATCAGGGACTAAATGCAGACAATTGAAGAAGTTTTGAGGATAAAGCCAAATTCAGTCGAATGAACACACACGCCGCGGGAATGAAGCCATGCGCGATGCGCTACGTCAAAAGTTGAGGTGGTGAAGAGAATTCAAATAGCGAAAAAATGGGGATAAGGCTCTACGCGCGACGCGGTTATAGGTCTTACGCGTCGCGGGTTCTAATTTTCCA
The DNA here is from genome assembly GCA_023525715.1 of Cichorium intybus. Taxonomy (NCBI): domain Eukaryota; kingdom Viridiplantae; phylum Streptophyta; class Magnoliopsida; order Asterales; family Asteraceae; genus Cichorium; species Cichorium intybus. The sequence goes on from CM042014.1 coordinate 96,123,142, forward strand.
TAAGTATAAATAGAGGCCATTAGGTCGAATTCTGGAGGAGAATATCAGACCCTAAGGTGGACTTACGGCGACTTTGACTCAAGTTTTGAGATTCCAGCAGCCCTTTGTGGTATTTTTATGTTTTCACTTTAATTTGAATATTTGTTTAGTTGTTTTAGCTCTTAGCTTGGTGTTTCTGGATTGTGACAGCCAGTAGCAGTAGGTTAAAGCTCTTCATTTTCGTAGTTGAATGTTTTGGATCTTCTGGTTTTGAGTTTAATGCAAGTAATCATTCAGTCCATGTTTTATTGCACTTTTTACCTTTATTTATGTTTAAATGAGTTTTGAATGCTTTTGGTTTGTGTTATTGTTTTTGGATTCTAAATATAGTTTCTGATTTCAGTAAGCAATCTAGGGTTAGACTTTAATTTAGTTTCATTTAGTTGATGTTTGGTTTTAATTTTGGATTTGAGATTTTTGTGTGTTTTGGGAAAGTGGAAGTTAGTCCCTCTGGCTGTAGCGTGACACTACAGTTGGTAAGCTATCGTCTTGTCTTCACCACCAAACTCCCGTGGATCGACCCTTACTACCGCTGTACTAGTGTGTGTGAGGTTTTATTTTCTTATTTTTGACCGCACGACGACCTAGGCATGTCAAATTTTGGCACCGTTACGAGGGAGTTATGTGCTTAGGATAGACTATCAGTGGTATTTTTTTTCTTTTGATGTTTGATTTTTGTTTTTAATTTTTTGTATGTGTATGTCCTCACAATGGGCGATTACATGTACCCGGGTCAATACACGTGTTATGCTGGCCCGATTTATTATGATAACAACCGGTGGAACCAAGGTCGAGGACCTCCATGACAGCAACAACAAAATAATCAGTGGAGAGGACAACGGTATAATAATGGGCTCTACAATAACGGTAACTTCGTTCCTCCACTTTATTTTGCATAACCGAGTGAGCAGTCGGTTGCATCGCACTTCCAGCCACGGGAGTACGATGAGGCATCACCTATATTTTTTCTTGAAAATGTAGATTGTCAGGTAGAGATTGGGCCAGATTTGTTAGGTGTGTTGCCTAAATTTAGGGGTCATACGCAGGATAATCCTTATAATCATCTTCACGAGTTCTTAGATATAGCCAACGTGAACATACCTAGAAATGCTAATAGGAATTTCTTTAGGCTTAGTTTGTTTACATTCACACTAAAGGACAAGGCTAAGTACTGGTTCATGTCGCTGTTGCCAACAGTATCATTACGTGGGAGCAGTTGAGGACAATGTTCTTGTAGGAGTTCTATCCCCCAAGCAAGACAAAGGAAGCAAGAAGAGATATACATGAATTTCAACAAAAGCCCGTGGAAGCATTCCATGATGCTTTCGAGAGATTGAAGGAGTTGTTATGCTCATGTCCACACCACCAGTTTCCACGATGGCAGTTGGTCACGATATTCTATGACGGTGTCGACGGTATGAGCCAGGCTATGATTAATGCATCATTTGGAGGGACAATTATGCTGCAAGATAGCGAGATGGCATGGAGGTTCTTGGAGCAACTCAGCAATGGTTCCAAGTTCAATCATTCAGCAAGGAAGACAAACAACACCTCATCGGCAGTAGCAATAGATATCGATAACGACTGGAAGAAGGAGGTGAAGAATGAGATTGGTGCCTTAGCAGGAAGCTTGATACAGTATTGGCCACCGTGAAGCAAGAACCACTAATTCAACAGAAGCACGATCAACAAGAACAAAGACCATACGAGGTTAGTCAAGCGTATGGTCAAGGGCAATACTATAACAACAACCGACAAGATAATTGTGCTGATGTGAACGACCAAAATTTGGGATTTCCGCCAAACTCGCCAGAAACAGAGGCGAGTGATTTTAATACCAATAATACGGTGTGTGAACCTGCATCACCTGAACATGTGATGGAAGGGAATACACCTTGGGAAAATCAAGAGACCACCGAGAGGGTCGGAAATGTTGTTGAGGAAGAGGTTGTAGGTGATAATGCTACCCCTGACTCAACAACCTTTGATGTTTTTGAAAATATTAATAATGTTGATCTGGTTATGAGGGAATCTATACCATCACCAAACAATTTGGTCAAAGAGAAATTAAGGAAGGGGCTGTAAGTGACAGTACAGACCCCAGCCCAACAATCCTCGAAATTGTTGAAATTGCTGATGCTTTTGATGGAGGGGGCGTAGATGACACTATTACCCCCGACCTAATAGTTTTTGAAAATTTTGAAAGCAAAGATCTGGTGATATGTGAATCTGTACCATCACCAGAGAAAACCAGTCGCTCACTCTTGGTCCCGATCCACCTGTTGGACGATGATCAAGAAAATGATGCCGACGAGTTGGTCTTTGAAGACAATAAACATGATTTCTTTGGCACTCATGATCCATTCATCAATGGAAAATTAGATGTGATTAATACCATCAATGAGGACATATGGAAGCATCTTGATATGTTGCCTTCCGAACCCATTCGATTGGAAAATCTTTATTGGTATTGCAAACCGAAATCGCAAACTGAAGTCGACATGCATTATGCGGACAAACGCTTCACAAAACAATTCCTGGGAGCGGCACTGGACGCGCTCCACGTCAAGCCGGAGATCTTGAAGAGGTACCGAAGGAAAGACCAAGCTTGGAGGTTTAAAGCCACTTCTAAGCATTCGCGTGAAATAATCAGAAAATGGCAACCGAACAGCAGCAGAGGAACCAGCAATCCGTTTGACCGGGGGAAATTGGAGTATGGAATCAACGAAGGGCGGTGGTGACTGGAAATCAGCGGAATCAAATAGCGTACGACCTACCGTAGCCGCAGAAAGACGGTCCAGCTAAAAGACCTAACAAAGAAGCGCTTTCAGGAGGCAACCCGACATTTCGATAAGTATTTTTTATTTTTGTTTTTAATTTTTAGTTTTTATTTTGTCAAAATATCACTTGGAAATTTTTTTCAAAATGTCACGGCATAGTCCAAGTGTGGGGTGGTCGAACGGGTTTTAAAAACAACGGAAAAATCGCGAAAAATGGAAAATTACAAGTTACCGCCACTAACTTTTAATGTTAGTGACGCTAACATTGGTCAAACGCTGGTCAACCCTTGTAATTGCTTCTCGTCGGTAAGTTGGAACTCCCCCTCCCCCTTCTCGCGTCTGTCGAGCTGAACACCACCAAGACCCACGAATTTTTTGATTTTTCGTGAAATTGATCCAACCAATCTGCAATTAAGCATCCGAGATGGCACGTCGTATGAGACCCGTTGTTGCAGTTGGTGGGCTACCACTGCACCAATTTGTAGAGTTCATAGAGGGATCACCGAGGACTGCAGGGGCCATTAGACGACTACCAGTGCGAGCTGGCCGGGAGATTGAGGTCGCACCGTCATTGGATAGGATACTTGCCGCAGCTTCAGCATCACAGCCCGTCTGGAGCAGTACCTGGTCCGCACCTGGACCAGTGCTGATGGAGCGCGTAGTTTTACATGCCGTGGTTGGGATCGTCTTATCGCGGCAAACAAGACATGCTACCGGGAGATTATTCTGGAGTTCTTGGGTACATGTGATTGGGGAGTACGCAGTGATGATTTGTCTCAGCAGACAGTCCGATTCCGGTTGGGAGGTGTATGGAGGGAGTGCAATATGGTAGAGCTTGCACGACGAGCAAGCATTTACACCGAGGAGGAGACAGCCGATCCAGACTTCATGACGTTTTTAGCAGCATGCACTACCCACCCAGACGAGGGTGTGATAGAGGCAGCCATCTGGGCTGAGGTCAGCGACATTTCATTCAGCACAACTGCCATTGCCAGTACCATACGATCACCGATCCACCTTCTGTTACATAGGATTGTCACTTGCACCCTTCGACAGCATTAGGGTGGTGACAAGGTCCCGAAGAAGGACTTACCATTTCTATGGGCGCTTCTCCATGCTGACAGGTTCTTCCATCTCCCTCACCTATTAGCTGAGTTCTTGATCGAGTCTGCGGATCCCAGATCGGCCAGTCCTCTGGTCGGTGGGCATTACATCACCCGCATAGCCGAGTCCTACCACCTGCTGACGCCAGAGGTTACGAGAGAGATGACTTCATTCCGTCCGAGGCCGATGGGGGCCTCATATCTGCGGGCGATAGGTGTTATCCAACAGTGGGTGGGGAGCTACATTTTGGTCGGTGAGCCTCAGCCAGCACAGGCCCAGGATGTAGACATGGATGCCGAGATAGAGGGAGCTGAGATACCAGTTGTACAACCGGAGGTTCCCGCTTCACAACGACGGATGAGAGAGACACCACAGACTCAGCGAGACCAGGAGCCTGTGGACAGGGAGGATGGATTGGACGCGATGCTCACCAGGATTGAGACCACATAGGCTGCACTGATGACCGCCCAGGCAGAGATTCGACCCGATATACGACTATTGATGGAGGGCCGGCGTGCACTTTTTGCACATTTTGGGATACCGCCGCCGACGGGTGGAAGTGACGGAGCAGGACCATCTGGGACGCATCATGATTCTGAGTGATATCTTCTTGTACCTTTTTATTTTTCTTTTTTATTTTTAGTTTAGCTTTTTGTATTTAACTTTTATGTCTGTACTTAAACTTAACATCGTTGCATGAGTTGGTATTTTTGTTAGTAGATTGCTATTATCTGCCAAACTGTGATTGTTGCACCAACTGAGGGAGTTGCATAATGCAAGTGTGAGGTCACCGTACCCCTACACTTGCATCATGCTGGCGTGTTTACTGCTGCCCCCTGACTCCCGGATTTCATCGAGACGTCGAACACAATCAAGTCCGCTACAAATGGTCCTGACAATCAAACAGTCAACCGTCTAAGGGGTAACTCTTTCTCCCTAGTTTTCAAATAATTTATTTACAACGGGGACGTTGTACGGTTTTAAGTGTAGGGTGTGGACGGTCGAAAGAGTATTTTTGAAATTTTTGTGGGAAATGAGTCAATTTCAAAATTTTTAGTAATCTTTCAAAAATTTTAATAGATTGTAATTTTGAAACGAATATGAATATTATAGCTTTGATATTTTTTTCAAGAAATACTATTTAAGTTGTTATCATGCTATGAGTTTAGTCAAATAAGTTGAGTTTTAGGAGTTAGAAGATTTGAGTATTTTATGATTGGAATTTAGGAAAAGACTGTCAATCAGTGGCCTTTGTTGTTCGAGCTGGTAGGTCTGAAAAGGATGGCCTCGAAGAGGCAGTTATGCACCTTACCACCTAAGATCGTCTGGTTTGGGATGGTAAAACTGAAAGCTCGTTACACGGACAACATCGAAAGTCATGGATAGTTCTTTAATGGCCTTTAGAATCTAAATGAGTACGTACACTTCATCGTGGACAGAAAATTTGTAATCAATGGTTCTTTAGAAAGTCATGAATTCCAAAGGATATTCTGGTTATGTTTGCAAAAACTATTCCCAGCTAACTCTGGAGACAATAAGCTTTGAAATTAAACACATTCAAAAATGTTTGAGTCTTAGTTAAAATTTGTTAAAAACTCTTTTGCTTGGGAACAAGCAAGGCACAAGTGTGGGGTGTTTGACAATGCCTAGTAATATCAAGTATTATAGTCCTTGTTAGGCCCTATTCTTGGTGAAAATATATCATATATGTATTGGTATTTCTCACTTTTTGTGCTAGTGCATGTTTGAAAAGAAATGTTATAATTAGGGACTAAATACAGACAATTGAAGAAGTTTTGAGGATAAAGCCAAATTCAGTAGAATGAACACACGCGCCGCAGGAATAAAGCCATGCGCGACGCGCCACGTCAAAAGTTGAGGCGGTGAAGAGAATTCAAATAGCAAAAAAACGGGGATAAGGCTCTACGCGCGACGTGTCTATAAGTCTTACGCGTCGCAGGTTTTAATTTTCCACAAGTATAAATAGAGGCCATTAGGTCGAATTCTGGAGGCGAATATCAGACCCTAAGGTGGACTTACGGTAACTTTAACTCAAGTTTCGAGATTCCAACAGCCATTTGTGGTATTTTTATGTTTTAACTTTAATTTCAATATTAGTTTAGTTGTTTTAACTCTTAGCTTGGTGTTTCTGGATTGTGACAGCCAGTAGCAGTAGGTTAAAGCTCTTCATTTTCGTAGTTGAATGTTTTGGATCTTCTGGTTTTGAGTTTAATGCAAGTAATCATTTAGTTCATGTTTTATTGCATTTTTTACCTTTTATTTATGTTTGAATGAGTTTTGAATGCTTTTGGTTTGTGTTATCGTTTCTGGATTCTGAATATAGTTTCTGATTTCAGTAAGCAATCTAGGGTTAGACTTTAATTTAGTTTCATTTAGTAGATGTTTGGTTTTGATTTTGGATTTGAGATTTTTGTGTGTTTTTGGAAAGTGGAAGTTAGTCCCTCTGGCTGTAGCGTGACACTACAGTTGGTAAGCTATCGTCTTGTCTTGACCACCCAAATCTCGTGGATCGACCCTTACTACCGCTGTACTAGTGTGTGTGAGGTTTTATTTTCTTATTCTTGACCGCACGACGACCTAGACGTGTCAAATAACGACAAAAAATTATAATTAATTCAAATGGTCTTTTTGAGCCAAGTAAAAAATCTTAGATTTGGGTCTAAACAAAACTTGGGTTGTTAGATTAAAAACGTAATGACAAGGTTATAATGAAAGTAAAATTTGACAAAAAAAAGTATGTAATCAATTGTCTTCTATCAAAACTCTCATTAAGTATCACTCATTTTTGTGTCCCAAAGCAATTGGAAAGACAAATATGGAACATGATAAATCATTAAAAGATAGTGACCAGCCAAGTTTTAATGACAAAGACTGTAAAAGTTTAATAACATCTAACTTAAATACAATATTCAATAAAGAGAATGTTCGACTTAAAGTTGGATGTAGTTTGAAACTTTAACCAAACATGTTGGTTCAAAACTTCTTATATAAAATAAAACTACAACAAAAAATACAGAATCTGAAATATAACATCTACATAAAATCTAATCTAAAGTTGTCTAGAATTTATGTCTAGCGTTGTCCCATTAGAATTTTGTCAAAAGTAATAAGGACTACATGATTAGAAGTTGTAGAAAATATAAAATTAGAAAATATATATGGTATTTAAATTGTGAAATTTTGCTACAGAAATGTCCCTCAGGACATATTTAACACTTGTTCTTCAGAAATGAGAACTTATTCTCTAGATAGCGAAACTTCATGTTCTTGAATGATAATGTAACAAAGCTATTTATAACACCATATTTCTTCAATAAATCTGCATTATTGTCTTGCAAATGGTTCCTAGAATTCAACTTTCAGGAAACTATATGTCAAAGAAGTTTAGAAATCAAAGTTGGTGGGACCAATTGTCTCAGAAAAGTTACACGGGCCATGTAATTTTTGCCCTGGTCGTATAAGTTCCAAAGTATAATACCTTCTGATGCATGAATATTCAAGGTTGGCTTTTTCTTTTCTTGGGCTTCTAGAGTTACATGGCCGTGTAACTTTGTTATATAAGATCCAAACCTGTTTTCGTTGTATCTCCTTCGTTACACATCCATTTTTCTTGAAATTTTAATCGTAGCTTCCCTTCATCATTCAAAGTCCATCAACATAATAAAATTTATCTAAAATCCATTAAAATTTACCAAGTAAAAAAGTCTCACGGTAAAAAGTAAATTTGTCCCGAAAAATGGAAAATGCATGGATTAAGTCTATAAAATGCAATAAAAAATACATGAATTAAACATGGAAAATACATAAAATGTATCTAACAATATGAACATGTTCGGGGGTGTAAATCAGCAAAGGAGATTCTGGCAAATTGAAAATCAGATACAATGGAACTGAGAAGCTTAAAAAGAGCGTCATCATCGACACTTTTTGGCTACAACGAATTCAAACAATAGGATGGTATCAACGTCGTGCCTTCAAGATTCAACTGATTAGTTCAACGTATAAACTCGATCTGGAATTTTACATATAATCGATTCAAGTTTCAATAATCATCGTTGAGTCTCTCAAAATCTTATGGAATCATGTGTCTTATTCTTGTGTTACTATTGGTCAAATTATTTTTGTTGGATCAGATCTAAAAATCCTTTTTCAAAGCTCAAAAAATTGTTCATATTTGAATTTTATTGATGGAGATCAAATTCATGTTTTTAGTTCTTTGATTTTTAGTCTTGGTTTTTGCCTTCAACGACCGAATCCTACCTTTTTATTTCATCGAATCTTATCTAATTCCAGTATTTCCGATCTTACTTTCAATCTTGATTTATGTTCTTCATTATTTTTTCAAAAAGTTATTGTTTGTTAAGAGATACATTTTGAAAATGAGAAAAAGATCCCTGAATATTGATAAAAACAGGATTTACAAGTTTTGTGATCACAAGAAACGCACCATGTCGGCAGTTCGTTATTGAATAAGAAGTCTTGTGATCATACAACATTCAAAAGACTAAGTACCAAAAAAGCATTGAAATGTCCAATTTCGCATTTAAGAAAGTTTACAGTTGATGGTTCATTTGGATGTTTCAAAATTTCCAAGATAAAATGAGTTATACAACCACTACGTTAAAATTCAAGGTTTTATTCACTTTCGTGATTGAGCATCAGAGATTGCCTGAAAGTATTGATATAATCATTGAAGAACTTTGTGAAATTTATCCCGTTTCACCAGATAGAGTATTTGGACATGTTTCCCTGATGACAAGCCTTTGAGAATTATGGACTACTCTACCTTTGTCACTCAAGACCGACTAATTGAGATGTTCATATTTTCTGCAAAATACTCGACTATGTTATAGGAGCTCCTTGCATTTTCATCTAAGAGAGAGAAATATTCCTTGAGATACAGCTTCGTATCAAAATTTTTTAGTTATGATTGCCTTTTTGAGTAATAGATTTTCGAGTTTTGGCTTTGGCCTTTGAGAATTTGATTTCTTGAATTTAGGGCTTCGGATAATTTGTCCGAAGCCATATTAGTTTTGAAAATTTCACCATATGTTCATGTAGTGGTGACTTTGAAATTTCACTAAAAACATTTCATTTGCCTCTTTTTACCGCAACGTGTTACAAAGTTGAAGAATTCTTTGAAGTTTTTATTAGTCATTATAAAGTACACCTTATGAAAACTTTGGAACATTTATGATCCTGACAAGTGAGAAACTTCTTGAATAATGCATCGAAAAAGTGAGTTGGACGCCATTGAGAGTTTAGTGATAGCCATTCATCAAGGATCTTGTAATCACAAGTAACAACTAATTATAAAACAACCTTAACCTCATTCCGAAGTCTGTTTCTTTAACAATGTTACAACGCGATTCCCAAATGCCTATTAGCTCAATGAGACATGATTAACAGAATCTAAAATCAAAGTTTTGTTCTTTAACTTGATTTTTTTCACGAATAAAGTCATTTTCATCATCGAATTCTGTAAAACACATTTTTGGTTTGATGATGTTCATTTGAAGCAGTTTTTTGTTGAAAACCTTTGTTGATTTGAAATTTGAAGTTTCAAAAGTTAGGTCATTGATAAGTCAGATCTGTGTTCAAGTTTTGTTGTCAAGAAATACACTTTGTACTTGATATGATAAATGCCAAATAACATGAGCTTTATTTTGAAATTTTGAATGGTCTAAGGATATCTGAAGGTTTGGATGCCTTCGGATATGGAGAAAGTATTTATTTACTAAGAATTAGAAAGGGATGAAGTAAGTAAATATGATTTTTCACGTGAGTGAATCTCTATCAATCATCCCCAGTCCATGAACGATTCGTGTGAATGAATTTTTATCCAAAGCCTTAGTGAAAATGTCTGTCAGTTGTTCTGTGGTGTTCACAAAGTGAACTTCTACGTTTCCTTCTTCAACATGACTCTTGATGAAGTGATAGAGAAGGGCTATATGCTTCGTCTTTGAGTGTTGAACGAGATTATGACAAATGCAGATGGCACTTTGAGAGTCACAGAATAAAGGTATCCTTTGCATGTTGATAGCATAATCTTTGAGTTGGCTTTGAATCCGGATTATCTACGAAGTGCAAGCAGCAGCTGCTACATTTTCTGCTTCAACTATAGATATGGATACGCAGGTTTGCATGGCTAGGTTATAATAAGAATGAAAATTATTGTGATACCTTATAATCAAATCTTGGCCATCCGATTTTCATTCTCGTAAAAATGAAAAAACTAAAAATTTTTCATTCTTAAAAGAATGAACTAAATTTTGTACACAAAACAAAAAGAATGTAATGAATTGTTTCAATTATGACAAAATTACTGGAAAAATTACATCACAACAATAAGAATCTACAAAATTTTTAACAATTCTAGAAAGAATTAAAATATTTTACATAAAACAACAATATTCTAAAAGAACAGATAAGTCATTCTTAAAAGAATGTGTTTTAAATGAGTGGTCCATATTGAGTTTCAAGGTTACATAATACTTGTCAGGATATATTTGATCCTGGCCCTATATGTATGTATGTATGTATGTATGTATGTATGTATGTATGTATGTATGTATATATATATATATATATATATATATATATATATATAGATAAAAGTTCAATAGAGAACCAAAATAAAACAAGGAACCAAGGAACCAATCGTAAGCGTCGGAATGCATTTTATCGACGGCCGGAGATAAGGTTGTAAACTTCTAACTTGGACGCGCATGTAGCGGATCATAACAAAAAACCCACTTTGTTTTTTTATTTTTTATTTTTAGAGCTTATTTTTTATCGAAATAAAAAACCGAATATATCAAAATTCATAATTTTTTATTCTCTTTCAATAGACACCCATATCAATATACTAAAAACGAAAAAAAAATATTCAAAATTTTTGTTCAGATTCACAACAGTTAATTAATGTGAATCTGAACCATAATAAGTTTTTATAGAAGATTATTCACATGTGAATGATCATTGAAATTATATTTTTCAACAATAATTGATCATTTAATAACAACTTATGTGAATTTAAATAAACTTTTAGATTTGCATTGTGAATTTGACTAACTTCATATTGAATTTATGTAATTTCATTTATATTCTTTATAATTTCAACATTTTGATAATGTATAATTGAGTTAACTAAGATTCACAAATTAATTTACTTAAAGTTACACATGAATGATCAAAAATTGTTGAAAAAATCAGGTTCAATGATCATTTATATGTGAATTAATATGTATTAAACTATAAGCATACTATTTTGAACCTTTTGATGATACACAAATGAATTAATTCAGATCCACATACGAATTTGCTTAAAATTCACATATGAATGATAAAAAGTTGTTGAAAAACCAGGATACAATTATCATTTATATGTGAATTTACATGTCTAAAACAAGAAGCAGTTAAAATTCACAATGTGAATATAAACTGTATTAAATTTGTATTGAAGATATTTCACATGTAAATGGTCAATGAATTCAATTTTTTTCAATAATTGTTAATCATTCAATAACAACTTATGTAATTTAAAAATATTTTTAAATTTAGATGTGAATTCAAGAAAAATCACTAATGTTTTAATATCATATACAATTGAATTAACTGAGAGTAATAAATAATTTACTTAAGATTCACATGTGATTTGTAAAGAATTATTGAAAAATTTGGATAGATTTGTCATTTACATGTGAATGAATATATCTAAAACAATATAGTTCAGTTCAGGTTCACAAGATGAATCTGGACGAACTTGAATTAAAAAAAAAACAAAAAATTTTGTATATCAATATGGATCTCTATTTATAGAGGATGAAAAATTATGAATTTTGGTATAATTAGATTTTTTTTTCGAAAAAAGAATAAGCTTAAAAATTAAAAAACATAAAAAAACGAAGTGGGTTTTTTGCTATGATCCGCTACATGCGCGTCCAATTAACAATTTTACATCTTTCTCTCTGGCCGTCGATATTTTGCATTCTGGCCGTAGGATTGGTTCCTTGGTTCCTTGTTTAATTTTGGTTCTCCATTGAACCTAACCCTATATATAGAGGGTTGGGTTCAATAGAGAACCAATTTAAAACAAGGAACCAATGAACCAATCGTGTGGTCGGAATGCAAATTTATTACAGTTTATATTTACATTGTGAATTTTAACTATTTTTTGTTTTATACATGTTAATTCTCATATAAATGGTAATTGTACCTGGCTTTTTCAACAATTTTTTAGCATCCACGTGTGAATTTTAGCAAATTAATTTGTGAATCTAAATTAATTCATTTGTGTATGATCAAAATGTCAAAAATAGCGTGCATCTAGTTTTAGATATATAGAGATCCATATTGATATACAAAATTTTTTGTTATTTTTTTACTTCAAGTTCGTCCAGATTCATCTTGTGAACCTGAACTGAATTGAACTGCATTGTTTTAGATATATTCATTCACATCTAAATGACAAATCTATCCAAATTTTTCAATAATTCTTTACCAATCACATGTGAATTTTAAGTAAATCATTTATAAATCTCAGTTAATTCAATTGTATATGATATTAAAACATTGAGATAGTAAAAACATTAATGATTTTTCTTGAATTCACATCTGAATTTAAAAATATTTTTAAATTACATAAGTTGTTATTGAATGATTAACAATTATTGAAAAAATTGAATTCATTGATCATTACATGTGAAATATCTTCCGTACAAATTTAATACAGTTTATATTCACATTGCGAATTTTAACTGCTTCTTGTTTTAGACACGTTAATTCACATATAAATGGTAATTGTACCCTAATTTTCAACAATTTTTTATCATTCATATGTGAATTTTAAGCAAATTCATTTGTGGATCTGAATTAATTTATTTGTGTATGATCATAAGGTTCAAAATAGTATGCATCTAGTTTAATACATATTAATTCACATATAAATGATCATTGAACCTGATTTTTTTCAACAATTTTTGATCATTCATTTGTAACTTTAAGTAAATTAATTTGTGAATCTTAGTTAATTCAATTGTACATTATCAAAATGTTGAAATTGTAAAGAATATAAATGAAATTACTTAAATTCAATATGAATTTAGTCAAATTCACAATGCAAATCTAAAAGTTTATTTAAATTCACATGAGTTGTTATTGAATGATCAATTATTGTTGAAAAATATAATTTCAATGATCATTCACATGTGAATAATCTTCTATAACACTTGTTATAGTTCAGATTCACACTAATTAAGTGTTGTGAATCTGAACAAGATTTTTGAATATTTTTTTTCGTTTTTACTATATTGATATGGATGTCTATTGAAAGAAAATAAAAAATTATGAATTTTGATATATTCGATTTTTTATTTCGATAAAAAATAAGCTCTAAAAATAAAAAATAAATAAAAAACGAAGTGGGTTTTTTGGACTTATCCGCTACATGTGCGTTCAATTAAGAAAATTACAACCTTATATCCGGCCGTCGATCATTTGAATTCCGACGCTCACGATTGGTTCCTTGTTTTATTTTGGTTCTCTATTGAACTTTTATATATATATATATATATATATATATATATATATATATATATATATATATATATATATATATATATATATATATATATATATATATATATATATATATATATATATAACTTTTCCTTTATATCATTATATGATATATTTTTATATTATATATATATTAATTATCAAAATCGCTTCTCCTCACATCTTTACTATTCAATTCATATTACTTTATTCAGAACCATAACTACTAAATTCAGATCATAGTATAATTGGTAAAGCATAGGATACAAATTGCAAATAAGCTTTTATTTGGAAATAGCAATTTTGATTCTTCTTATAGCAAACTTTTATATTTACGTTTTTTCCCCTCAACTAATTTCGAATTAATTGTTTTAATCCCTATTTATTATAAAGTTATATTATTGGTATTTCGTAAGTTACGATTCCAGTCCCTTATTATATTTTAAAGTTACATTTTCCGTCCCTTACGTAATTTGTCTTTGTCGAGCTGCGTTTGTCAATACACCGGGCTTCCGCAGCAACGTGCGGACAGTCCGAATACTAGTTGTTATTAACTATATTTCTTATATTAATTAATACTCAGTATAAAGCAATATATTGTTAAGAGTGTCTCCTTTTTTATATAAATATTGATATAAATTTTGTTTTCCTTTACATCGTTATAGATTATGTTTCCATATTTCATAATTCATACAGTGAAAATATGAGGGTCTACAAATCCAGATGAGATCTCATAAATTGCATACCATTTTCTTTCAAATTTATTAATCTAAATATAATCCAATTTCAGAACAAATTACAATATTATATTCTTTTCTAATGTTTCTGCTACATCAGATAATGATGCTTACATTTACTTTTATAGTTATTTGGATATACGGTACATACATATTTATATCATTATCTGTAGAAAATACTTTTTATATGCTACGTTTAGATTTATGTTTATGCAAGAGCCAGTTTAAACAACATTTATGTAAACCGTCTATTAATTAATATTTTACAAATAAAATATTTTAATATGATGTCTTTTATTTTAAACAATAAATATCAATGCCTCACAACTCACTAGCAACTTCATTTCTTGCGTTTTCATTGTGCTATATTTATATTATTTTCCTTACTTGTTTTCTAAGAGAGAACGTCTTATGATGTTAAAAAGGTATGGCATCTTTTCCTCTTATGGTAACTTCTTTTTGAAAATAATAGAAGTAAAATTCAACTTCAAAACAATAATAGTCTAAGTAAGATTCAACGTCAAAATCAACAAAAAAAATGTGATAAATACAGGGTCTACAAATCCAGATGAGATGTCATAAATTGCATACCATTTTCTTTCAAACTTATTAATCTAAATATAATCCAATTTCAGAACAAATTACAATATTATATTCTTTTCTAATGTTTCTGCTACATCACATAATGATGCTTAAATTTACTTTTATAGTTATTTGGATATACGGTACATACATATTTATATTATTATCTGTAGAAAATACTTTTTATATGCTACGTTTAGATTTATGTTTATGCAAGAGCCAGTTTAAACAACATTTATGTAAACCGTCTATTAATTAATATTTTACAAATAAAATATTTTAATATGATGTCTTTTATTTTAAACAATAAATATCAATGCCTCACAACTCACTAGCAACTTCATTTCTTGCGTTTTCATTGTGCTATATTTATATTATTTTCCTTACTTGTTTTCTAAGAGAGAACGTCTTATGATGTTAAAAAGGTATGGCATCTTTTCCTCTTATGGTAACTTCTTTTTGAAAATAATAGAAGTAAAATTCAACTTCAAAACAATAATAGTCTAAGTAAGATTCAACGTCAAAATCAACAAAAAAAATGTGATAAATACCGAATACTAATAAAAGATTCTTGCATTAACGTGGAATAATGATTGCTAATATTCATAAAGAGGTTGGATATATGAAATGTTTGAATGCGATGCACTATGGGGTGTTCAAAGTTTGTACGACAAAACGACGAACGAAAACATTTTGAATACGGTGGAAATCGGTTCGGTTTATGTGTTGGGTGTTGAAATCGATTTAATAATCAAGTGATGACTAGTATTCTAACAGTATAACTTGTACTAAGCAATCACACAGTAATAAGAACAGTTAATGAACCGAGTGATATGGATAACTTGTACTGAATGTTTTGATTGATTGATTTAGGGTTTTACAATTGGGACGAATACAATCTCGCACTCAGACACGGTATGGTATCACTGATATTTATACGTGATCAGTGATACGCATAGTTCAACTTTATTACAGAGAATATCCTATCAGAGTACTAACCAATAGGATACTAGATTCATGCACCACGTAATGTACTGTCATGCGTGCATACAAAAGTGTTACAGCTAAGAAGTCTTCGGATCCTCCAGGATGTACCCTTCGGAGTCTTCAGACTTCGGGGTCTTCTATTATTGTTTTACTCTTCGGGGGGTTTTCAGTCAGGTCTTTGGATAGAGGAGCACTTCATCACAAATATACTTCAACAATCTCCCCCTTTGTGTGAAGTGTATCCGAAGCCTACTTCTTGTAGTGAGTTTTGTACACATGCTTCAAGGCTTTTCTCAATGTCAACCACCAGTTGAGATAATCTTTCACCTTCTTCTTCTCTTGAGCAGTGTTTACAAAGCAATTGTTCACAATACCTAACACTTGGGTAATAGATTCCGAAGGGTAAAGGCCTATGTAATCAAGCTCGAAGAATTTTGTGACCATGGTTTCATTATCACTGGATAGTCCTTTGAAAATAACACCCCAAGGATTTTCCACAATCTGCCCAGCCTTCAAATGCCCAAAATTTTCTATTGTTGTTGGTGGGGGTGCTAGTGCCTGTTCGAAGAGTTTTGCCACAGTTATGTCGAACCTGGCAACTCTCAACAGATAATTCTTGAAGAAAGAGTGGATGTGATCCTTTACATGTTTGAAAACCGACATTGACTCGGCTTCGTTCCCGGCTAAGTACTTCAGGATGTCAAGAAGCACAATGAAGTCAGTTGGATTCATAATTGGGAAGTCTGCTATTGTGAATTTTGAATCCTCTTCGTTGACACCATGAAGCACAAAGAAATCAATGTTCTTGAAGCCCACAAACGTTTCTCCTTCTTTGATTGATATAATTTTTACAATTTTCTTTTCACTCAATACATAGTTCGGAGCTTGAATGAACTTTGCATGGAACGCCACCTTCCTCTTTTTGAACTCAGTCAACTGTTCCTTTGGCACACTCCTTTCAAATTGTAGAAAGGCAAAGGTCTTCGGATTGTAAGGAAGATCAAGTTGACGATCGATTTTGGTTTTGGTCTCAAAGCTTCGGAGAGGAAGTTTATTATGGACTGTGAAGTCATTGAAGCCAATGGCTGTAATTAGTTCCGCAGTCCAAGTTTGATTTTCATGAGCGATGTTGTTTATCATGAGAATCTTCTTGTAATCTTCCTCTCTCTCTCTCTCTCTCTCTCTCTTTATGGACTTGCTCCACGTGTGGAGCAATCCTTAGCACATTGCCTTGTGGTCTAGAACTAGAACCCCCTTCAGTTGTTGTTCTGGTTGCGAAGGCAGGACCGACAGTGGAGATGAATGGTATGAAAGGTGGTCTTCCCAGAGTGGTGGATTGATAAGTGGTTTTTGGTTTGTAGGTTTTCTTTGGTTCGGAGGTTGTTTTTGGTTCAGAGGTTGTTGAGCCCAAAGTTTGAGATCTTGAGGCTGCTGATTCTCCCCCTTGTGAAAGGTGGACCAATGGTCCAACCTCAGCAATCGCCTGAGGATTTTGTTTGCCAGCTTGAGATCGTTCCATTTTTAGTGAAACATTGATCATGGGTTGAAGTGTGTTCTTCAACTTCGTAACAACGTCTGTCAGAATTGCTTGATTGGTGTTTCTGAGTTCATTGGCAAAAGTAGCGACTACGGAAGTTGACAGTTTCGTAGTTAGATCTTCCATGCGTTTGTGGGCATCAGACAAGTGTTTGGCAAAGCTCGTCTGGTATTGTGAGTTGAAGGAGTTTGTTTTGTCTCGAAGATCCTGCATATCCTTTTTCAGTTCGGAGTTTGACAACTCCATTTTCTTCACAAGATCATCAATTTTCTTATCATTTTGCTCCTTAAGGAGTCGGTGCCTTTGTTTAACCTGTTCAACTACGGTGTTGAACTTCCCTTCCAGAATACGTTGTACTTCGATCTGATGATCGAGAATATGTTTTTCCGAAGCCTTGACCATTTCATCCATTTTGCCAGTCAAGGTCTTTTGAACTTCATCCAGTTGATCTTCAACACTTGCCTCAGGCTTGCTTGTGGGATCATATCCAGTGTTGAACTGGAGAAGGGCATCCAGTTTACGATTGAGAATTTTGTATTGTTTGCCAAGGATGAAATCAGAGTCAGCTTCATTGAAACTACTAGGTTCAAATGGCTTATTTAAGGAAGCAGCAAAACAAGCAGAAGTAGAATCAAGATGAGCGTATCCAACAGTTTTTTCTATACCGAATCTATACTTCGCTTCTATAAGAAAATCATCATATTTTGAAGGAACTCTACTATTTCTACTAGACCTTCTAAACCTTAGAGGTGGAGCACCTAACGCATCATAAAATCGAGATGGTTCAGAATTTTCAAATGTTGATGTTCCCTCAGAAAAATTAGGAATTTCTGATGGGTTTTAGTGCAAACTTTGAGCTAAAATCCTAAGTTCACATACACCTTATAGGGTCTATGTTTTTCTCAATTAAACCTATAACTAAGGTCAATATTAAAATTACAAAAGATGAATTTTATACCTTTTGACATTTGGAAGCAAGCACCACAAATGTCGTGCCTATGATGGCTCACACCCAAGAACTAGGCAAGCTAGATGAGCAAGAGAGAGCAAGGAGAGATCCTTGTAATTGGCATGGAATATGGGGTGCCAGGGGCCTCTATTTATAGTCTCCAGGTGATAAGTAATAAGGAGTATAACTGTCTTATTTAAGATCCTGATACGATAAGGCTTTTATCAGATAAAGGGATCTGCTTATCACTGCCATATAAACCACCATGGGATGCAAAATCCACAAGTCTCCGAGCCTTGGATTTCGTCCAACCCATTAGGGTTTCCAGGTTGTCCATTGTTCAACTATTGAACAATTTCAATTCAGCCCCTACACTTTTAATTAATCCAATTAATCCCAAAATTAATTCTCATTAATTTTTTATCCATTACTAATTAAATAATATGATTTCTAATTAATATATTAATCTCATAATATATTAATAAATCATTATTTTTCTCTCTTAATTAATCATCTAGTCATCTGCCAGTCATGAGGGCAACCCAAAAGGACTGTATTGCTGTCAATTTAAGTATACTTCTAAATTATAGTTATTGCTTAGACCCCTTAATCCAACAGTCTCCCACTTAGATAAGTCTATAACTATAATTCCATATAGCTTGAATTTGACCAGAAAATTATAGCTTCCAAAGCCGCTGCCGAACTCTCACCCAGTCAGTCCATGTCCTAAGATAAGTGATCGTATGACCCTTTGTTCTACAAGATATCATCCAGATCTGAGGCATGGTCCTCAGTTTGATTCTCTGTTTCCTGGTTCCTGATTTGTGATGATATAGGACTTCTAATTAAACACATCAATTAAGTCCTGGCCAAGCCCAACACAATTAGTCATCACCAAATCACCGAGAGGCCCACAGATATCGCTTTTCACGTTAGGGCAAAAAGAACGAATAAACTTCGACTCATATGCTAGTGTCTTTTACTCGTCAAATTGCGCACAACAATAGGTTTAATAACATCGAGTTACCAATGCGTTTACCTATTATCAATGCATAAATCGATTTGTAAATTTCAACTCATATGTCTAGGTTTCAAGATCATAGGATATTATCATCTCATAATTACTTAGTGACAGCTCCATGAGGTAATTCTCTGAGTGTGGGTTGGTCCAATACTCAAATCTCCAATTCTGAGTACTCATGAATGTTGCAGCAATGCTATTGCTATGTCTAACTCATTAGACAGTCTATAACTCAATTCATGACAGTCTTCGTTCATAACTTACTTCCAAATTATGAAACACAAAAATTTACTATTGACAACTGGTAGTAAACAATGCTCATAAATAATTCTCTATTATTTAATCACCAAATTCAATCACATACTTTTGTATCTAGTTTCAATGTATCTATCTAATTGCTAAAACTAATATCATCTCTCAGCCCAATGCTCCTTGCATGCTGATGGTGTTTAACCCTGTGAAGAGCCTTTGTCAGAGGATCTGCAGGATTTTCTTCAGATGATACTCTTTTCACCAAGAGGTGACCTTCTTCTACTTTATGTCTGATGTAATGGTACTTTCTGTCGATATGTCTGGACTTTACATGATCTCGTGGTTCCTTAGTCAAGGCGACCGCTACTTAATTATCGCAGAACAGTTCCATTGGCTCCTGAATCGTCGGGACTACTCCAAGGTCACCGATGAAATTCTTTAGCCAAGCCGCTTCCTTAGAGGCTTCACTTGCAACTTTGTACTTTGATTCACACATTGAATCAACCACCGTCTCCTGCTTGGAACTTTTCCATGTAACTGCTCCACCGTTTAACAGAAATTCCCAGTCCGATTGAGACCGGTAGTTGTCTCTATCCGTTTGGAAGCTGGCGTCACTGTATCCACTTACTCTCAATGTATCTTTGCCACCAAGAACTAGGACCAAGTCTTTCGTTCTTCGCAAATACTTGAGTATGTTCTTAACCGCAGTCCAATGGGCCTTGCCCGGGTTTGCCTGATAGCGACTGACCATGCTCAAGGCAAAGGCCACGTCAAGGTGCGTACATGTCATAGCATACATGATCGACCCCACAGCCGAAGCGTAGGGCACCTGACTCATTTCTGCTATTTCCTCATCTATACTCGGACATTGAGTCTTACTCAATTTGGTATTGCTTTGCATTGGAAGATCTCCTTTCTTTGAATTTTCCGTACTGAACCTTTTCAGTACTTTGTCCAAGTAAACACTTTGACTGAGTCCTATCAGTCTCTTCTTTCCATCTCTCAATATTCTTATCCCGAGGATGTAGGCAGCTTCTCCAAGGTCTTTCATGGCGAAACACTTACCGAGCCAATATTTCACTTCTTGCCAGGTCAGAATGTCGTTTCCCATGAGCAATATGTCGTCAACATATATCACCAGAAAAGTGACTATACTCCCACTAGCCTTGGTATACATACAGGACTCATCTTCGCTCCTAGAGAAACTAAACTACTTGACTTTCTCATGGAAGCGAAGATTCCAACTGCGAGAAGCTTTTTTCAATCTGTAGATTGATTTTTCAAGCTTACACACCCTATTAGGAAACTTTGCATCTTCAAAATCCTCTGGTTGATTCATGTAAACATCCTCAGCTAACTTCCCGTTAAGGAAAGCAGTTTTGACACCCATCTGCCAAATTTCATAGTCATGAAATGCAGCTATGGCAAGCATTATCCTAATGGATTTAATCTTGACTGCTGGTGAGAAGGTTTCGTCAAAGTCAACCCCAGGGGTTTGAGTGAAACCTTTTGCGACCAGTCGAGCCTTGAAGGTGTGTACCTTTCCATCCATGTCTGTCTTTTTTTTGAAGATCTATTTTCACCTAACTGTCTTTCGACTTGGTACATTATCAACCAAGTTCCAAACTTGATTGTCATACATGGACTTGATCTCGCTGTTCATTGTCTCTTTCCACTTAGTAGCCTCAAGGCCTGTCATTGCTTCCCTGTAGTTAGCTGGCTCATCCAGATTCACCAGTGTCCTATCACTGACGAACGTGTCACCATCTTTAGTAATATGGAATCCATAAAACTCAAGTGGTGCGCTAAATTTGCCAAAACGTCTGGGAGGTAATGAACTAACTACCGATTCATCAAGAACTGATTCCTCTGGTTGAGGGCTAGTGTCATTTAAGGATGCTTCATTTGTAGATTCTTGAATTTCTTCAAGATTAATGGTACTCCCAATGTCCTCTTTGAATATAAGATCTCTTTCTGGAAAGACTCCCCTTCGTGCCACAAAGACCACGTCCTCGCTTGGTCTGTAGAACAAATATCGAAAGGACTGCTTTGGGTAACCAATAAAGTAACACTTCTCACTTCTGGCTTCGAGCTTGTCATGAGTCTCTCGTCTTACGAAAACTTCACAAACCCAAACCTTAATATGTGCTAACGAGGGAACTTTCCCTGTCCACATCTCGTGAGGTGTTTTGGTAACCTTTTTAGTAGAGACAAGATTGAAGATATGGGCGGCTGTCTCTAAGGCATACCCCCAGAAGTGAATAGGAAGAGAAGCTCGACTCATCATGGAACGAACCATGTCTAATAAGGTTCGGTTACGCCTTTCGACCACACCAATCAACTGTGGTGTTCTTGGAGGGGTCAACTGTGAAACTATTCCACATTCCTTCAGATAGTCTAGGAACTCGATACTAAGATACTCACCGCCTCTATCGAATCTAAGCATTGATTTTCGAGTTCATGTTTAAACTCTTTGAATCTCTCAAAGGTTTCAGACTTATGCTTGATTAAGTAGACATAGCCTTATCTACTATGGTCATCAGTAAAAGTCATATAAAATCGATTTGCATCTCTTGTGTTAGTCCTGAAGGGTCCGCACACATCGGTGTATACGAGATCCAATGGACCTTCACCTCGTTCACCAGACCCTGTGAATGGTGATTTTTTCATCTTACCCAAGAGACAAGACTTGCATTCATCATCTGGCCTTAGGTCAAATAATTCCAACACTCCATCCTTTTGGAGTTGGGCGATGCGTTTCTTGTTAATGTATCCAAGACGATAATGTCACAAGCATGCTTTGTCTATACCGACAGATGAATCAATTTGAAATACACTATTACCTAAGTTGTCTACACACATCACAATTTCATACACACCATGACAAGGTAAGGCGTTAAATATAAAGACACCATTCTTATAAGCTGAAATAGATCAATTCATATTATCAAATGAATATCTAATTGCTTGTCTAACCAATACGTGAAATGAAATAATGTTTCGGGCCATATCAAGTGAGTAGCAACAATCAATTAAATCTAATTTAATATCACTACTAAGCATAAGGCTATAAACTCCGATCTTGGTGACAGGTGACGATCGCCTGTTTCCTATGATCAAGTTCATCCTTCCATGCTCCATCTCCTTACTTTCTCTTAGTCCATGTAGGTCAGAACAAATGTGAAAACCACATCCTGTATCTAGGACCCAAGAATGAGAAGATGATGATTTATCAGAGATAGTGTATATACCTGCAGATGATGGCTTTACTTTCCCATCCATGATGTCCTGTAGGTACTTGGGGTAGCTTCGTTTCCAGTGTCCCTTCTCATTGCAATAGAAGCATTCTGCACCTTTTGGGTTAGAAATAAGAGGAACATCAGAACTAGATTTTGCCTTTGAGCCACTGCTAGATGACCCGGCATGGGACTTTCCCTTCCAGCTTTGCTTGGGAGGACCTCTCCTCTTCTTCCCTTTTCCTTGTCCAATAGCCAGTACGGGAGTGTTGCTAGAAGCAAAGGATATAGCTTTACCATTCATGCCGGCTTCAGCGGTCTGTAGCATATTGTGCAGCTGTGCGAGAGTTGTCTCACTGTTGTTCAAATGATAGGTCAGAATGAACTGATCATAACAACTGGGCAACGAGTTTAGAACTATATCAATAGATAGTTCCTCGTCAAAATGCACATTTAGCTTCATAAGGCGCTCCACGTATCTTTGCATTTTCTGTACGTGGCCGCAAACAAACTCTCCCTCTCTCATCTTATAGGCCACGAGTGCCTTGACTACTTCATACTTTTCCTGACGAGCTTGCTTATGGAACTTTTCCATAAGGTTCTTGTTCATCTCGTATGGCCAGTAGTCCTCATAGAACCTTTGCAATTCGGGGACCATGGTGGCGACCATGATGCATGCCACTTTGGTAGCATCTGACAACGCCTAGTAATATCAAGTATTTTAGTCGTTTTTAGGCCCTATTCTTGGTGAAATTATATCATATATACATTGGTATTTCTCACTTTTTGTGCTAGTGGTTGTTTGCAAGAAAGTTACAATCAGGGACTAAAAGCGGGTAAATGGAAGAAGTTTTGAAGATAATGACAAAACAGTCGAATGAAACACGTGCACCGCAGGAGTGAAGCCATGCACGACATGCCACGTCAAGGATGAGGCGGTGAAGAGAAATTCAAACCGCAAAATAACGGGGATAAGGCAGTACGCGCGACGCGGCTACAAGCTCTGCGCGCCGCGGATTCTAATTTTTCACAACTATAAATAGAAGTCTTTACGTCGAAATCATTAGGCAAGGAATGACCCCTAAGGTGGACTTAAGGCTTCTTTGACTCCAAGTTTCGGATTTCAGCAACCTCTTTTGGTATTTCTTATGTTTTCACTTTAATTTCTTTATTAATTTAGTTGTTTTAACCTTTAGCTTAGTGTTTCTGGATTGTGACAACCAGTAGCAGTAGGTTAGAGTTATTATTTTCATATTTGAATGTTTTGGATCTTCTGGTTTTGAGTTTTATGCAAGTAATCATTCGGTTCATGTTTTATTGCACTTTTTAGCTTTATTTGTGTTTGGATGTTTATTGAATGCTATTGGATTGCGTTCTTGTGTCTGGATTCTGAATATTGTTTCTGATTTCAGTAAACAATCTAGGGTTAGACTTTGGTTTAGTTCTATTTAGTTTATGTTTGATTTTGGTTTTGGACATTGTTTTGGAATTTTGATTTTTGTGTGTTTTCGGGAAAGTGGAGTTAGTTCCTCTAGCTATAACGTGACACTACAGTTGGTAAGTTATCGTCTTGTCTTGACCACCAAACTCCTGTGGATCGACCCTTACTACCGCTGTACTAGTGTGTGTGAGGTTTACTTTCTTATTTTTGACCGCACGACGACCTAGGCGTGTCACATTTTGGCGCCGTTGCCGAGGAGTTGTGAGCTTAGAATAAGATGATCTGTAGGGAGTGTTTTATGATTTTTTGATTTAGTTTTGATATTTGAGTTTAGTTGATATTTTTGTTTTGGTTTTGGCGGGCGTGTTGCATTAGTGCATGCGTACCCATCAGGGTGGGCATACATCACCCTTGCTTTTTGACTCTGAAATCGAGCGAACCGCACGCAGCAACCGTGTGCATAGGCATTTAGATAGAATGAGTCCTAATAGTGTTACAGTAGAGGATGTTACCAATGAGCCCTTGGGCGAGGTAACAGTGGGAGTTCCAAATATACCTCTGATTTCTGAATTTCATGTGGGGCGCACAAGTGCTAGTGGTGGTGCGGTTTCAGCCCCTGCACCAGTACCATCATGCACTCAGCCATTAGTCCAACTTGTAGGTCAAACCTTTACAAACCCTTTTCCTAATGGTAACCCATTTCCTCGACAACAAATACCTGTTTCACAACCATTACCTTCACAATACCAACAACCTATTTTCAAACCACAACCAGTTATTCAACCCATACCACCACCAACCCAAACCCAACCACCACAAATACAACCTTTGCAGCCTCAATACCAATACCAAGACGCAGACCCAGTTTATGACGAAGAAGACGAGGGATGGACGCCGCAACATCCAGTCCAGCAGCAACAATAGTGGAATCGAGGTCAGGAACCTCCAAGGAGATTTCAACAACCACAGCAACCACAAGGGCAGCAATTTTACAACAACAATGATCATCATAACGGTAACTTCGTTCCACCCTTATATTTTGCACAACTGAGAGGGCAATCAGTTGCGTCACACTTCCAACCTCAGGAGTATGACGACGCGTTGCCCATATATATATTCCTGAAAATGTAGATACTCAAATAGAGATTAGGCCCCAGTTATTAGGAGTGTTAACACAATTTAGAGGATATAAGACTGATGATCCATATAATCATTTATATGAATTCATAGCTATAGCCAATGCCAACACTCCTAGGAATACCAATAGAGATATTTTAGTTTAAGATTATTCCCTTTTACCCTAAAGGACAAAGCCAAATATTGGTTCACATCTTTACTGCTTAATAGTATCACTACTTGGGAGCAACTGAAGGCTAAGTTTTTTCAAGAGTTCTATCCAACTAGTAAGTCCACCGACATCAGATGGGCCATTCAAGACTTCAACATAAGTCGGGTGAGGCATTTCATGAGGCTTTCGATAGGTTAAATGAATTGATGCGTTCGTGCCCACACCATGATATTCCAAAATGGCAGCCGGTGAAGTTATTCTTTGAAGGGGTGGATTTGACAAACCAAGCCATGATCAATGCATCATCCAGCGGGACCATCATGATGCAGGATCCAGATGATGCTTGGCGGTTCTTGGAACAACTCAGCAATGGATAGAAAGCCAATTTCTCCACTAGGAAGCCCATAAGTACAGTTGCAGTAGTAGGAGCGGATGCAGATTGGAAGAAAGAAGTGAAAAAGGAGATTGGGGAGTTAAATAGAAAATTCGATAGGTTGATGTCTACCTTGCAGAATAGGCCACAAAATCAGCAACAGGGTGGTCAACAAGGACAAAGGACACAGGAAGTGCATCAAGTTCAAGGCCAAGGTCAAGGACAGTACAATAATGGACGATCTTACCTGCCATACAACTAAGGAATTCAAAATTCTTATAACAACAGACCGAACAAACTACCAGGGACAACCTTCCAACCAAGCTAGACTATTTCAGCCTGGGAACAACAGTGTACCTAGTGGGAGCAATAATAGCAACAGGAGGCTGACCAACGCAAGTAACAATGCCCCGGAAATCCAAGAAAGCATGATTGCCAAAATGTACGAGCTGGTGAATGCTAGAGAGCAGCAAACCCAAGCAAATGCCAAAGACATTGCCAATATGGAAAGGCAAATAGCTCAGATGGCTGAGGACCAAAGAAAAAGGGACAGTGGCAAATTACCAAGAAGTACATAAATAAACCCAAACCATACCCAATGGGCAGGAAAAGAGCATGCGAATGTTCTTGACACCGAGTGGAGAGAGGTCACTGAGGAGGATCTGGTGGAAAAGGAAGGTGAAAATAAGAATGAAGAGAGTAAGAGTGATGATAGTGACCAAGTTAAGATGGACAAGGAAGTCCAGGAGGAAGAGCAACCGTCGGTAGTAGCTGGTGTTAAAAAGAAGAAGGATAAGAAGGCGAATAAGAAACAGGACATGCCAAGCAAGCCGAATGGACCATCGATTAACTAGCCTTTATGGGATGAGTTGAAGAATGCGCCTGAAGATACAAAGATTCTTCAGGAGATGTGTGAAAGGAATGGGAAATGCAAGACGCCTACACCTGATATGGTGAGATTGACTGTGAAAGCAAGCGAGGCCTGTTAGGGACATTACCTAAGAAAGAAAGGGACCCCGGTTCATTGCTGATCACTGTCACAGTAGGGGATGTTATCATTAGGAACACGTTGATGGATTTAGGAGCAAGTGTTAATGTGCTGCCAGGATACGTGTATGACAAGTGTAAGAATGAGGAACTGGAACCTGCAAAGACGGTATTGTAGTTGGCGGATCAATCAACGAAGGTTTCCCGGGGTAAGCTAACCAACGTGATAGTCAAGGTTGGTGACTTCTTTTATCCTATAGATTTTCGGGTCATGGAGTACGAGAGTTTAGAAGATGCGCCTGCGTTAATTTTAGGACGTCCATTTTTAGCCACAGCTGGGGCTGTAATGGACTGTAAGACTGGAGATATGGATATCTCTTTCGGAACAAGGAACATAGGCTGAACATGTTTGGGTGCCCGATATCGTTGTCACCAGGGTATGACGACAAGTACTTGAATAACAGACCACTCATGGTACCCAAGGAAAAGGATAAAGGTGGGAATCAGGGGCAAGGAAATGGAAGTGACGGAGAAGAAATATTGTGGGAAGCGAAGAGACATCCATTGTCAACAGTTGACAAAATACAACTTCTCGACATGCTCGAGATGATGGAGTTAAAGCACCAGCAATATGAGAAGGACACACGGTGCACGGAGGAGAAAGTCTTCCAGATTTTGGATGCTCAACAACAATGGATCAGTCAAGTGAGTGATCGCATGACACAGCTTACCACATTGCTAGGAACACTGGTCCATGACTTCGCACTTGAAATGAAGAAAATGATGCCACCAGAAGAAAGCGAGGAATAAGAAGTATCACGTCTGGCTGAAGACGTTAAACTTAGTACTTGTTAGGAGGCAACCCATCTGTAATTAGGTTAGGTATTTTGTTTTAGAAGTAATTATGAAATATCATCATCATCATTGCAGGTATTAGTGGTTCGAGGCAAGTGTGTGGTCAAACGAAGAACTTTGGAAAGTTCGAAACCACGACGCATTAAGGAGAATATCGCGACGCGGGATCGCACGATAACCCGATGCACAGGGGTTATTTGGCGACACGCGCGATGCGGATCACATCCACGGCGCGTCGTGGGAAATGATCAGACGGAAAACCGCCTTATAAGGTAAGCTATCCTCACACACACACAAACCACGCCGCGTAGAACAGAGCAACCCCCTGATCACTCGATTTCTTCCATTTTTCTTGTGTTATTGTGTTCCACTACTACGGTAAGTCTTCTGGAACTAGTTATTTCATGTTTTTACATGCATTTGAGTGGTTGATTTGATTAAAATAGCAAAAACTAGAAAACTTAGAAAATCGGAAATGCTTGCTCGTAGGGTGTTGTTTTCGCAAAATCATCACCCTAGGGAGGCTAGTCGGTAGTTAGGGTACCTTGTAGTGATGTTGGATTGAGTTAAACAGGTGAAATCTTCGAGTTTGGGCCGCATCGACGCGCCAAGTTCTTGGGCCGCGTCGCGCGTGTCTAAAGAAGAAGAAGGACTGATTTTGCAAAATTTTTGTTGAGATTCTTTTGTGAAGATGGAGTTCAGACAAGATCATCCATTCCTCCGATTTCCAGAGGTACTAGAGGACACCCCGCAGTATATAGCTCGACGACACGAGCTGAGTTCCCGACCGGTCCTCGCCGCTGTTCAGCTGGACCGGATGATTCTGACCCAGGCAGGGCTCTGGGCCGAGCTTGAGCCCTTCATCTATCGTACATGGACTAATAGGGAGTACACATTTACTAGCCACGACTGGGACCGGCTGATGGCCAATGAGGATGATGTGGTTTACAAGGAGCTCCTTCTAGAGTTCCTTTCGACATGCAGATCACACCGGCATCACGAGAGGCACGGTCTCAGATGGTTCGGTTTAGACTGGGGGAGAGAGCCGGGAGTGCAATCTCCGCAAGTTTGGCAGACGCACAGGGATATACACGGAGACGGAGCTACAGAGCCATCATTTTGCACCATTTCTATGTGCTTGTATTCGAGGGCAGCCTCGGCGGGATGCCAACGCAACTATTTGGGCAGAGATGTCCGATGACCAGTTTGAGGCCAAGTCGGCCTGGGAGAGCCAACTCCGTGACCCGCTACACCGCTTGATGCATCGTATCAAATCTACTTCTGTCATGCAGAAGCGGGGATGTGAGAAGGTGTCCGGGAACGACATGACCTTCATGTGGTCGCTCTCTGATCCTACCAGATTCCTCCACCTGCCGTACGCCTTGGCAGTATCTTTGACGACCCGAGCAGCGGGTGTAGCCGACAGCAGCCCCATGGCCGGTGGGCATTACGTCACTCGCCTGGCTCGGTCCTATGGTTTGTTGACAGCAGAGATTATGACGACTCTCACAGCGACACCACCCGCACAGACATCGATCCGTTATTTGGAGATTGTGAGGCTCATTCACCAGCCACGTCCTAGTGTTATTATGAGGATGACGACAGAGGCACCACAGGGTCCCCAGGCCCAGCTAGAGCCAGAGCAGCCAACCAGGAGATGGAGACGGAGGGAGGAACCACCAGCTGATCAGCCACAGATGCAGTTAGCAGACGTGCTGACCGACATACGAGATTTGAGCGAGAGATTAATGAGGTTGGAGGATCAGTAGGCATGGATTGGGGAGGTACCACTTGATATGGCCTCTCAGTCTGGATGACACCCGCGACCCTTCCCTACCAGAGCCCATGATGATGAGGCTGGTCCATCTAGGACCCGCCAGGATGATTGATGTACTTTCATTTTACCCTTTTGAGACATTGTACCAAACTTATTACTATCTTTTGTTTTAGTTTTTATCGTAAATGTTTGTTTTCTTTTTGCATTTAATTTGTTTGTGAGTGTGCATGTGAATACCAAATGGGGAAGTCGACTGAGTAGTTGTTTCAAGCAAGTGTGGGGTCATTGTTTCCCTCCACTTGCCATTTCACCGGCGTGTTTACTGTTGCGCCACAACTCCAGAAATTCTGAATCGTGAGCAGTTTGTGTTTTTGTATCATGTGACAATAGAGTTCCATCAAGCAGTCAACCGTCTAAAAGGGGTAACTCTTTCTCCCTTGTTCTGAAATAATTTTTGTACAACGGGGACGTTGTACGGTTTTAAGTGTGGGGTGTGGACGGTCAAAAGAGTGTTTTTGAAATTTTTTGCGGGAAATGACAAATTTTCAAAATTTTTGGCAATTTTTCAAAATTTTTAATAGATTGTAATTTTGAAACGAATAGTTTGTGAATGTTATAGCTTAGTATTTTTCAAGAGATACCATTTAGTTGTTATCATGCTATGAGTTTAGTCAAATAAGTTGAGTTTTAGGAGTTAAAAGATTGGAGTATTTTAGGATTAATTGGAATTTAGGAAGGGACTGTCAATCAGTGGCCTTTGTTGTTCGAGCCGGTAGGTCCGAAATGGGTGGCCTCGAAGAGGCATTTATGTACCTTACCACCTAAGATCGTGTGGTCTGGGATGGTATTTCTGAAAGCTCATTTCACGAACAACATCGAAAGTCATGGATAGTTCTTTAATGGCCTTTAGAATCTGAATGAGTACGTACACTTTATTGTGGACAAAAAATTTGTAATCAAGGGTTCTTTAGAAAGTCATGAATTCCAAAGGATATTCTGGTTATGTTTGGAAAAAACTATTTCAATCTAACTCTGGAGACAATAAACTTTTATATTGAACACATTCAGAAATTGAACACAAGTGTGGGGTGTTTGACAACGCCTAGTAATGTCAAGTATTTTAGTCGTTGTTAGGCCTTATTCTTGGTGAAATTATATCATATATACATTGGTATTTCTCACTTTTTGTGCTAGTTCTTGTTTGTAAGAAAAAGTTATAACCAGGGACTAAAAGCGGGCAAATGGAAGAAGTTTTGAAGATAATGACAAAACAGTCGAATGAACACGCGCGCCGCGGGAGTGAAGCCATGCGCGACGCGCCAGGTCAAGGATGAGGCGGTGAAGAGAAATTCAAACCGCGAAAAAACGGGGATAAGGCAGTACACGCGACGTTGCTACAATCTCTGCGCGCCGCGGATTCTAATTTTTCACAACTATAAATAGAGGTCCTTAGGTCGAAATCAGCAGGCAAGGAACGACCCCTATGGTGTACTTAAGGCTTCTTTGACTCCAAGTTTCGGATTTCAGCAACCTCTTTTGGTATTTCTTATCTTTTCACTTTAATTTCTTTATTAATTTAGTTGTTTTAGCCTTTAGCTTAGTGTTTCTGGATTGTGACAACCAGTAGCAGTAGGTTAGAGTTATTATTTTCGTATTTTAATGTTTTGGATCTTCTGGTTTTGAGTTTTATGCAAGTAATCATTCGGTTCATGTTTTATTGCACTTTTTAGCTTTTATTTGTGTTTGGATGTTTATTGAATGCTATTGGATTGTATTATTGTTTCTGGATTCTGAATATTATTTTTGATTTCAGTAAGCAATCTAGGGTTAGACTTTGGTTTAGTTCTATTTAGTTTATGTTTGATTTTGGTTTTGGACTTTGTTTTGGAATTGTGATTTTTGTGTGTTTTTGGGAAAGTGGAGTTAGTCCCTCTGGCTGTAGTGTGACACTACAGTTGGTAAGCTATCGTCTTGTCTTGACCACTAAAAATCCCGTGGATCGTCCCTTACTACCGCTGTAGTAGTGTGTGTGAGGTTTACTTTCTTATTTTTGAACGCACGACGACCTAGGCATGTCAGCATCGTCGTAGTGTTTCTTGAATGAGGCACATTCCTCAGGAGTAGCAGTTTCTTCATCAATCTCAATGAGCTCCTTTTAAAGAACATACTCTTTTTCCTCGAATCTGAGCACCATTTTGATGTTTCTCATCCAATCGTTGTAGTTGGTGCCATCTAATGTCACCTTAGAACAGAGCAAGAGGATAGAGGAGAAGTTGGTGTTATGGGTGGACTGGGGGGCGGTGGGAGCAACAGGAGTATCAGAAGAAGACATCTATAAAAGAAGGTAGTTTTGATCAGATAGGGGAAATCCTCAATATTCAACCCAATGATAAATATTAAGGCTAGGATCCAACTATGTAATTACACAATAGAGAAAAGTGATGCCGTAATCTAATTGTAAATTACATAAAGGTAGGTAAATGACGATTTACCAATCTCACTATGGAATATAATCATATTAAGTGAAATTCCAAGATCTATGAGATTCATTGAACAATTCAATGGCCTGTTTAATCTCGATTATGCCCTTCTATTTATGACTGGGATGCCGAGGATCAGAAACAAGGTATGAATAACCATACAAATCACATGGTAACCTCACTGTCGATTATCATCTCATATTGATGTGCCGGTTAACCACACAAGCTCCATCAACAATGACAATTTATGATATACCCATTACCACTCTTTATAAATCCCTATTAGTGTGCTGGTTAACCACACGAGCTCCACTAACGATTCATAAAGTGTAATGTGTAACTTCATGGGTTAGCATACTATTCACTATTTCCTAAAGTGACTAGATTGGGTTTTTGTTAATTGTTCTAGTACTTTGTCTAATAGCATTATACTTTTAATGAGATTAGGTTTGTCCCATCAAATCCGTTCTGCTAATGACACTCCATTAGTCAAGGAAGCGGTGGGTGAGAATGGACACCCAATCAACCATCATTTTATAGTCAGTTTCCTTATACCCCATACCCCCCCCCCCCCCTTATAGACCAGTTTTGTGAATGAGGCATACTAGCGATTTGACTGACTTAATCTTATACATAAATATGAATCTTATAATAATATATATAAGATGTATTTTTAAACAATTTAAAATGTCTTTGATTTTATTTTGTGTCTTTTAATTAACTGTTAATTAAATTAATTAAATCAAACAAGGATCACAAAATTAATCCAATTAATTTTAATCCTAATCCTTGCCCACTAGGTGTAATCGAAAATAAGGCCAAGGGGTTTTCAATTATTAATTAATCACATTTACCAAAAATAGAAAACCCTAGAGAAGGCCAGGCAATTTTCGAAAAACTAGGGTGGAGGCCAGGGTTTCAGAAACCCTTTGTAGAAATCGACACTCATGTGGGCAAGGGTTTATTTTCAATAAACTATATGTCTAAATCGCATCATCGCACTTTAACAAAAAAACAGCATGGCTTTGATACCACTGATGGGTTTTAGTGCAAACTTTGAGCTAAATCCTAAGTTCACATGCACCTTATAAGGTCTATGTTTTTCTCAATTAAACCTAGAACTAAGGTCAATATTAAGATTACAAAAGATGAATTTTATACCTTATGACCTTTGGAAGCAAGCACCACAAATGTCGTGCCTCTAATGGCTCACACCCAAGAACTAGGCAAGCTAGATGAGCAAGAGAGAGCAAGGAGAGATCCTTGTAATTGGTGTGGAATATGGGGTTCAGGGGTCTCTATTTATAGTCTCCAGGTGATAAGTAATAAGGAGTATAACTGCCTTATTTAAGATCATGATATGATAAGGCTTTTATCAGATAAAGGGATCTGCTTATCACTGCCATATAAACCACCATGGGCTACGAAATCCACATGGCTCCAAGCCTTGGATTTCTTTCAACCCATTAGGGTTTCCATGTTGTCCATTGTTCAACTATTGAACAATTACAATTCAGCCCCTGTACTTTTAATTAATTTAATTAATCCCCAAATTAATTCTAATTAATTTCTGAATCAATTACTAATTAAATAATATGATTTCTAATTAATATATTAATCTCATAATATATTAATAAATCATTATTTATCTCTCTTAATTAATCAATTTAAGTATACTTCTAAATTATAGTTATTGCTTAGACACCTTAATCAAAAAATTTCAATATATTGTTCATTCCTATCCTCCGACTCGGTTGTGAGGGCTCTTTCGCCATCCTGAACTGAAGGTGAGATGACATTCTCAGTATTACCTTGAACACAAATATCATTGGGACTCTCGGGACTAGAACAACTAGGGACAGTTTGATATAGACAATCAAAAAAATTCGTATGATTTATTCCAGAATTGGACAGATCAGAATTTCCTTTTGAAGTTGTCAGTTTAAGAGGAAAAACTGACTCATAAAAACGCACGTCTCTGGAAATGAAAACAGATTTATCATCAAGAATTAACAACTTATAACCTTTTTTATGTTTGAAAAAACAATCAAAACACACTTATCAGATCTAGGGGCAAACATATCTGAACTGTTTAACTTTGTTGCAAAACACAAACATCCAAAAACTCTTGAAAAATCAAAATTCGGTTCAACTTTATAGATTATCTCAAATGGTGACTTACCATTTAAAACTGACGTAGGAGTTCTATTGATTAAAAATGTTGCAGTTAAGACAGTTTCCCCCCATAAATTCAAAGGTAACCCTGACTTAAAAAGTAAAGACCTTGCAACATTCATCAAGTGCCCGTGCTTTCTTTCTACAACCCTATTTTGTTGAGTTGTATAAACACAGGTCGTTTGATGTAAAAGACCCTCTTTTTCAAAAAAAAAAACTTTTAACCTTTGAATTTACAGATTCAATTCCATTATCAGATCTAAAAATTTTCACAGTCTTAGAAAATTGCAATTGTACCATGTTAAAAAGGTAACAATATTTTCAAACACTTCGTCCTTTGTTCTCAAAAGATAGACCCAAACAGCCCGAGTATAATCATCAACAACAGTAAAAAGAAAATACTTGAACCCATCTCTAGTTGACACACGATAGGGTCCCCACACATCAAGGTGAACAAGATCTCTTAAGTTAGATGACTTATGATTACTTAACGGAAATGGTTCACGAGTTTGTTTAGCCCGATGACACACTTCACACAAGGATAGCCTATCATTTCCTAGACTCAACTTGTCCTTTAGAACAACAAGGACTTGATCAGAGGGATGACCAAGTCGTCGATGCCAAGTCATCTTAGACACATAACATATAGCCAAGGAAGAACTATTATTGCAACTAACCTTCTTATTATCTAGAAAATATAAGCCTCCTGAGACTTTACCAGTCGTCACAATTGGATTGGTGTGTAAATCTTGAGTATTACATAAGTAACAATTATTTTCATCAAAATAAGCATCTAGTCTACTATCACGAGCAAGTTTATGGATAGAAAGCAAATGGACCTTAAATTCTGGAACAAACAAAACATCTTTCAAAACAAGTGAGGGTAAAATTTTTTAGTCTCCAATTTTAGAAATCATAGCTTTTGTCCCATTAGGATGATCCACACTCATTTCTAAGTCTGAAACATCAACATAATTTTCAAAATTTGTAAAACTTCTAGTCATATGTTGTGTTGCTCCAAAATCAACAACCCATTCACGATATCCCAAACAAGAACTGATAGAATTATAAGCACAAATCACATTGGACACACTAGATATACCTGCCATATTAGCAGATACATCTTCAACGTAAGACTTTTCTTTAACCAATCCTAAAATTTTGGAAAGTTGCTCATTTGTGAATTGTAATTCCATCTTATTATTATCAACAGAGGAAATAGACTTATCAGAAGTAACAACATTAATACTAGACTTGTTCTGTGAACTATCATCATTCCTTGGTTTAAAATCTTTGGGAAAACCAATGAGTTTATAACACCTTTGAATAGTGCACCCTTTCATATTGCAATGCTTACAAACCAAATTCAAGTTTTTAACATTTTTTCTTTTAACATCAGGACCTTTAGAAACAAAATTGGAATTTTGACTTTTGATAGAATTGCAGATCGAAGAACTATTCTTAAGTGATTCTTCTCTAGAAATAGTAGCAAAAGCAGACTACACACTAGGAAATTGTTCTTGCATTAAGATATTACTCCTAATTGAACTATAACTCTCGTTTAATCTCATTAAAAACTGAAACAGCCTAAGTTGATTAGAAAAAGACTGGCGATCTTTAGATGCAGTACATGTACACTCACTTATCTTAGATAAAGAGTCAAACTCCTTCCACAATCCATTAAGACTGTTGAAGTAGTCAGAAACACTTTCAGAACCTTGAGTATTGACACGCCTAGGTCGTCGTGCGGTCAAAAATAAGAAAATAACCTAACACACACACTAGCACAGTGGTAGTCAGGGTCGATCCGCAGGAGTTATGTGGTCAAGTCAGGTGACAGATTACCAACTATAGTGTCACGCTATAGTCAGAGGACCTAGTTTCTAAGTTTTTGACTACTAAACCCAAAAACATAAACCAAAGAAAATCCCAACTAGCATAAACTAAACTAAAAACTTTCACACAAACCTAGTCACTTACTAAAATCAGAAGTACATCTCTAATTCAGAAGCAAACAAAGGAATCCAAACAATCAAACACCAAGGCATAAACTAAACCAATAACTAAGATCCAAAGGAACAGTCACTGGATAAAGTTCAAACCACAAAAGCTAACCTAGTTGGCTAGTGAAATCAGCAAAGGGAATCAGTCCAATCAAGGTCAAAACAACATTCAAACACAATCCAAACATGCACAATCCAATATCAAGCATAAAAACACTGAAAAACCAATATTACTTGTAACCAAATGATTCTCATTAACCAACACGAATTCAACAGGTACAAACAGTAACCAAATGATTCAAAAACATAAACTAAAGTCTAATATTAGTGGTTGTCACTCCCAAAGATATTAGCTAACAATTACTAACTATCTAGCCAAATGAAAATAAATTCTAAAACATAGAAATACCAAATATGAATTTGCAGAAGCTTAATCTCAGAGTCAAAGAGCCTTCAGGTCGATTTTTCACCGGGTCTTTGCTAGGGTTTTTGGCTGGAAAAGCCTCTATTTATAGTTGCAAATTTCCCGCAGCCGCGCCGCGCGTTTATGGTTTCCGCAGCACGCATACTAATCTTTTCTTGTTTTATCGGCATTTGAATTTGTTCCACCGCCTTAGATCCACGTCGCGCCTTCTTGATTTCCACGGCGCGCGTACGTATTTTCCTGATTTTTTTTTCTTCTCCAACTTTCTCCAATTTGCACGCTTTTGGTCCCTGTTTTTATTATTTTCTTCCAAACAAGTACTGGCACAAAAAGTGAGAATACCACGATATATATGATATAATTTTACTAAGAATAGGGCTCAACAACGACTAAAATATGTAATATCACTAGGCGTTGTCAAACACCCCACACTTGTGCCTTGCTTGTCCCCAAGCAAGAGAGTTTTTTAACAAATTCTAACTAAGACTCAAACAATTTTTTTGTACTGTGTTCAGTTTCAAAGCTTATTGCCCTATGAGTTAGAGTGAAATAGTTCATGAAAACCTAATCAGAATGTTCTTTGGAATTTATGGCTTTCTAGAGAACCCTTGATTACAAATTTTCTGTCCACAATGAAGTGTACTTACTCATTCAGATTCTAAAGGCCATTAAGGAATTATCCATGACTTTCGATGCTGTCCATGTAACGAGCTTTCGAAAATACCATCCCAAACCAGACGATCTTAGGTGGTAAGGTGCATAAGTGCCTCTTTGAGGCCACCCTTTTCGGACCTACCGGCTCGAACAACAAAGGCCACAGATTGACATTTCCTTCCTAAATTCCAATCCTAATACACTCTAATCGTCTAACTCCTAAAACTCAACTTGTTTGACTAAAACTAATAGCATGATCACAACTACATAGTATCTCTCGAAAAATACTACTGCTATAAACAATCACAAACCATTCGTTTCAAAATTACGATTTATTAAAAATTTTGAAAAAGTTGCTAAAATTTTGAAAATTGGTCTTTTCCTGCAAAAATTTCAAAAAAACTACTCTTTCGACCGTCCACACCCCACGCTTAAAACCGTACAACGTCCCCGTTGTACAAAAATTATTATTTAGAACAAGGGAGAAAGAGTTACCCCTTCTGGACGGTAGATTGCTTGGTTGGTACTCGGTATCATAGATACAAATTCGAACAAAAAGGTCCTTGATTTCGTATTCTAGAGTTGTAGCACAACAGTGAACACGCCGGTGGTCAAGACAAGTGGAGGGGGCACGGTGACCCCACACTTGTCTGAGACAACTCCTCCCATTTTGGTATAACATGTATGACTCAACAGAACATTAAATGCAAACATAACAAATAAAATATAAACAAGCAAAAGATAGAAGTGTCATAGGTAGAGTACATATATCCCAAAAAGTGAA
This sequence comes from Cichorium intybus, assembly GCA_023525715.1. NCBI lineage: Eukaryota > Viridiplantae > Streptophyta > Magnoliopsida > Asterales > Asteraceae > Cichorium > Cichorium intybus. Next base: position 96,161,186 of record CM042014.1, read on the forward strand.
AAAGAAAAATACATCAATCGCCACCTGGTGGCCTGGAAGGTCCAGCCTCATGATCATGGGCTCTGGCTGGGAATGGTCGGGTGTGCTGACCCTGTGCTGATGAGATCTGTAGCAGCACCTCCCCGATCCACTCTAGCTGGTCCTCCATCCTGGCGACCCTGGCCTCCAATCGGTGGATAGCCGATGGATCCTCGTGCTGCTGTGGCTGTGGTGCTGGCTCTGCTGGTGGAGGCTGCCTCCTACGTCTCCTGCCAGGCTGGGCATAAGCTGGCTGGGGGTCCTGGGGTGCCTCGGTCTCCACCCTCAAAAACTGTCCCGGGCGCTGCTGCTGAATCAGCCCCATGCTCTCCAATGCTCGCGCCGAAGTGCGAGTTGGACGTAAAGCAGTCAATGAAGCGACAGTCCTGGCGGTGAGGATCCGGTATGAACGGGCCAAGCGGGTGATGAAAAACCTACGGGCCAATGGACTGCTGGCGGACGCACCCGTCGAACGGGTGGATAGGGTAGCTGCTAAGGCGAATGGGAGGTGAAGGAACCTGGAGGGGTCGAGAAGGACCCAGAGAAATGTCATGTCCTCACGAGACACCTTCTCGCCCCCCTCCCGCTGCATGATAGTGGTGGAGACGATGCGGTGCATGAGACGGTGGAGTGGATCACAGAGATGGCTCTCCCTGGAGGTCCCCGCCTCGTAGAAAATGTTGGGCAATGGTGCCCAAACCTCCGTGTTGGCAGCCCGCTCAGGCATGCGAAGTGGGGGTGCTGCAGATCAGCCTCCGTGTATATACCGGTGCGCCTCCTAAACTCCAGGAGGTTGCACTCCCTCTGCACACCTCCCAATCTGAACCGTATCAACCTCGAACGCGGGTTAGTCGACCACGGTGCATACTGGATAGTGGAAAGAAACTCCAGTAGAAGCTCAGTGTAGACAATATCCTCCTCGGTTGTAACACCCGACTTTTCAAAACTAAATACACCCAAATTATTTTTTTTTCCATTTTTAAACTTTTTTACAACATACAAACCAATTATTTAGGTGTATAAGTTTATACAAAAGGGTACAAGTGTATCAAGGAGTACATATCAAAATGAACTCCTTCAAAGCCGGGCTGCTACAACTTCAAGTCTATCCATGAGCTATATCTTTACCCTTAGCAGGATCACGCTCACCTGCAGGGACATTTCAAACATGTACTATGAGCCATAAAGCTCAATGAGTAATCATATAAACAATTTAACATGTAAATATATAATTAAGTTGTTAAAACTCAATACAGTGTACATCCTTGTTTGGATCAACCTTTGGATATCAATCCAATCTCCTAGCCACAAGGGCCGTTATTATTTGGATATCACATCCAATCTCCTAGCCATATAGGCCGTTTATTTTGGATATGGACTCCAATCTCCTAGCCACGAGGGCCGTTAACATTTGGATACGAAATCCAATCTCCTAGCCACTAGGGCCGTTAACATTTGGATACGAAATCCAATCTCCTAGCCTCAAAGGCCGTTATACCATACCAATTGGGTAATTGACTAACTTATAGATTGCCATTTCAAATGCTAAGGCTACTTTCAAATTTCAAAAATTCAATCAATACAAATATCACAACTGATATAAGAGAGATTACTCACCTGGTAATGACGATTTACACAATCTAAGCCAATATCACAAAAGCTCCAACGATCCTTTAAGTTCTCCCAACACCTACACGAACATATTTACACCCAGAAAAGGTGAATATGTTGTTTTTCAACCCTTCAAGCTCAAAGCTTGGTCACAACGGTTAAAAACTCGAAATTGGAAACATTCAACACATCTAAACAAGTGCATATGTTCAAATTCCAACCATTAAATGGTGGTTCTTTACCACAACTCGAAACCAACTCCAAAATACCAAAATCAATCTTTCAAAAGCGTTAGAACCGAAGACCTTACGTTCAAGAAGTGGAATACCGAAGATTACTTCAATCCTTCAAGTTCTAGCCCTCCAATTTGGTCCAAAATTGATTTGGGAAATGTTTCTAGGGTTTAGAAGAGGTTTTGGTTCGAGAAAATGCCCAAGAAATGGCTGAAAATCGCAATAAAAAGGGTGGGGCCTGTGCGCAGTGACACGCCTAGGTCGTCTTGCGGTCAAAAATAAAAAAAACCTAACACACACTATTACAGTGGTAGTCAGGGTCGATCCGCAGGAGCTTCGTGGTTAGACTAAATGACATATTACCAACTAGTAGTGTCACGCTACAGTCGGAGGATCAAGTTTCTAAATGCTCAACTACCCAAAAGCAATAATCAAACAAAGTCAAGTCAAGCATATGCTAAACTCAACCTAAGCTAACCTAGTCACTTTCTGAAATCAGAAGTACATCTCTGAATCAGAAGCATATAAAGGCACCAAAACCAAACAAGGCATAACCTAACTAATAACTAGGGTTCTGACTGAACAGTTACTAGCTAAAGTCCACTGCCTAAACTAACCTAGTTGGCTACTGATTTCAGCAAAGGAAAATAGTTCCAAACAAGGCTAAAACAATATCCAAACACAATTCAAACAATCCAAACATAAACAAACATCCAAAACACCAAAATACTCATAAACCAAATTTAATTGTAACCAAATGATTCTCATTCATCAAACTCGAATCCAAACATTAAAACAGTAACTAAATACTACTAAAACATAAACCTAAGCTTGGTATCAATGGTTGTCACTCCCAAAGATACAAACTAAAGCTTACAAATGTCTAACTAAATGAAAATAAAATCCAAAACATGAAAATACCAATTGATAATTTGCTGAAACGAAATCTTGGAGTCAAAGAGCTTCAAGGTCGATTTTACACCTGGTCTTTGCTAGGGTTTTTAGCTGAAATTGCATCTATTTATATTTGCAAATTTCCCGCAGCCGCGCCGCGCAGATGAAGAATCCGCGGCGCGCGTACTAATCTTTTCCCGTTTCTTCGGCATTTGAATGTGTTCCACCGCCTTAAGCCCGCATCGCGTGTATCATATATCCGCGGCACGCGTACGTTTTTCCTTGATTTTTCATTCTTTTCCAAACTTCTTTCTTTTATACGCTTTTAGTCCCTGTGCCCATTCTTTTTCTCCAAACAAGTCCTGGCACGAAAAGTGAGAATACCAAGATATATCTGATATAATTTCATCAAGAACAGGGCTCAACAACGCCTAAATTACTTGATATCACTAGGCGTTGTCAAACACCCCACACTTGTGCCTTGCTTGTCCCCAAGCAAGAGAGTTTTTAACAAATTATAATAATGAATAAAACAATTTTTGAGTGTGTTCAGTTTCAAAGTTTATTGCACTTTGAGTTAGAGTGGAATAGTTCGCGAAAACATAATTGAATTGCTCTTTGGAATTCATGGCTTTCTAGAGAACCCTTGATTACAAACTTTCTGTCTACAATGAAGTATACTTACTCATTCAGATTCTAAAGGCCATTAAGGAATTGTCCATGACTTTCGATGTTGTCCGTGTAGCGAGCTTTCAAAAATATCATCCCAGACCAGACGATCTTAGGTGGTAAGGTGCATAAATCCCACCCATTTTAGACTTACCAGCTCGAACAACAAAGGCCACATATTGACTTTTCCTTCCTAAATTCCAATCCCAAAGCAGCTCAATCTTCTAAACTCGTAAAACTCAACTTATTTGACTAACTAATAGCGTGATCACAAATAAACAGTATTTCTTGAAAAATACTAGTGCTATCACAATCACAAACCATTCATTTCAAAATTGCAATTTATTAAAAATTTTGAAAAATATTGCTAAAAATTGAAAAATTGATCATATCTACAAAAAATTTCAAAAAATTTATCTTTCGACCATCCACACCCCACACTTAAAACCGTACAACGTCCCCGTTGTACAAAAATTATTTCAAAACAAGGGAGAAAGAGTTACCCCTTTTTGGACGATAGACTGCTTGGTGCTCAATATCACAGGTATAATTGCGAACAAATGGATCCTTGATTTCGTATTCCGGAGTTGTAGCGCTATAGTGAACACACCGGTGGTCGAGACAAGTGGAGGGGGTACGGTGACCCCACACTTGTCTGAGACAACTCCTTCCCATTTGATATATCATGCATAACTCAACAAACAAATTAAAAGCAAACATAACAAAATAAAGTATGAACAAAATATACAGATAAAGGTGTCATAAGTTTTGTACATATATCCCAAAAAATATAAAAACAAAGAAAGAAAGAGTACATCAATCACTACCCGGTGGCTTGGAGGGTCCAGCCTCGTGATCGTGGGCCCTAGCTGGGAATGGTCGGGGGCGCTGACCCTGCGCTGAAGCAATCTGTAGAAGTACCTCCCCGATCCACTCGAGCTGGTCCTCGATCCTCGTGACTCTAGCCTCCAGTCGGTGCATGGCCGCTGAATCCTCCTGCGGCTGTGGCTCTGTCGGGGCTGCTGGTACTGGCTCTGGCCTCCGGCGTCTCCTGCCTGGCTGGGCATACGCAGGCTGGGGTGCCTGGGGAGGCTCGGTAGGTGCTCGAATTAACTGCCCCGGGCGCTGCTGCTCAATGAGCCGCATCCTCTCCAAAGTGCGTGCTGTCGTGCGCGATGGAGGCAGCGCGGTCAAAGAAGCTGCCACGGAGGCAGTAAGGATCCCATAGGAACAGGCCAGGCGGGTAATAAAATACCCCCGGGCCAATGGACTGCTAGTAGAAGCTCCCGTCGAGTGAGTGGAGAGGACAACTGCGATGGCGAAGGGGAGATGGAGGAATCGGGACGGATCGAGGAGAGCCCAAAAGAATGTCATGTCCTCCCCGGACACCTTCTCGCCCCCCTCCCGTTGCATGATGGAGGTGGAGACGATACGATGCATGAGGCGGTGAAGTGGGTCGCGGAGGTGGCTCTCCCTCGAGGTCCCTGCCTCGTACATAACGTTAGACAGTGGTGTCCAAATCTCCATGTTGGCAGCTCGGTCCGGCTGCCCCTGGATGCACGCCCCGAAGAACTGCGTGAAATGGCGATGATGGAGGTCCGCTGGAGTGTATAGCCCAACTCTCCTCCCAAACTCCCGGAGGTTGCACTCCCTCTGTGCACCTCCCAGTCGAAATCGGATGATCCTGGATCGTGGGTCCGATGCCCGAGGAGCGAAATGGATCGTGGAGAGAAACTCCAACAGTAGCTCAGTGTAGACCACGTCCTCGTGAGTCCAAGTAAATGAAGCATCCTCGTGAGTCCAAGTGCGATGTAAGAATGGCTCGATCGCACCCCATAGTCCCGCATCCCTCAGTATATCCCTGTCAATGACCGTCGCCTCGAGAACCCGGCGACCAGTCAACGCGTCCCTCCGCGAAATGTACTCCGCGGAGCTAGCCAGTCCCTCGGGGAACTGGAGGAAAGCGTGCTCTAATCTGAACATCATCTGCAAAAAGACACACAGCCACAAAACAAAAAATTTTGCAAAATTAGTCCCTCTTCCCCACCGCACCGTGGCGCAGCCCAAGAGCAGGGCGCGTCGTGGCGAGCGGCTGTTTGAAAAACCCCGAATCAAACTCGCAATTTAATCAGCTAAAACTCGATCTAATCATACCACAAGGTAGCCTAAGTGCCGACTAACTCATCTAGGGTCTCCATTTGGCAAAACAAACACCCTATGAGTTAGCATTGGCGATTCTAAGTTGTGAACTATTTTGGGCAAATCACTAAAATTAACTACCTAATCACTAGTTTTAAAGAGTAATAAGTAGTTAGAATAGCGTACCTTGGTAGTAGAAACGAAATGAGCAAGAAAAAGTACGAGAGAAATTTGTCGATCAGAGCTCCGAGTTGTGTGAGGGCTAGTTGAGCCGCGGCTTACCTTAATATAGCAGGAAACCGTCTGATCGTTTACCGCGTCGCGCATTTTCCCTTTGCGTGTCGCGCATGTCACCAAATCAACCCTTGCGCATCGGGTTGGTTTACGACCCCGCGTCGCGTAATTCAAAAACCCGCGGCGCGGTCTTCATAAATTTCAAAACTTCTCACATGACCCCACACTTATTTTAGATCACGAATACCTGCAAGGATTGATGTATTTTCCTAATTAATTCAAAGAAATATAGATCCTAACTTATGACACGATGGGTTGCCTCCCAACAAGCGCTAAGTTTAACGTCTTCAGCCAGACGTGCTATTCCTACTACAGCTACGGTGGATCGTACGCCATTTGTTTCTGCTGCATTTCTACTTCCACCGTCCTTTCGCTGACCCACTGCCCCTCAAACTTTCCTGGGTCGAATGGCTTGTTGGTTCTCCTGTTGCTGCCCAGTTGCTGCTTTCTGATTAACTCTCGTGAATGCTTGGAGGTAGCTCTGAACCTCCAAGCTCGGTCCTTCCTTCTGCATCTCTTCAAAGCCAAAGGCTTGACATGAAGCGCGCCTAGCGCTGCTCCCAGTAGTTGTCTTGTAGATTTCATTTTGACAGTGTACCACGTGCCATCTTCAGTTTGCAATTTTGGCTTGCAATGCCAGTAAGGATTTTCCAATCGACTTGGATTGAAAGGCAACATATCAGGATGCTTCCATATGTCCTCATCGATGGTATTTATCACATCTAATTTTCCATTCACGAATGGATCATGAGTGGTGATAAAATCATGTTTATTATTTTCAAATATTAACTCGTCAGCATCAACTTCTTGGTCATCGTCCAACAGGTGGATCGGAACCAAGAGTGAGTGACTTATTTGATCTGATGGTGGTACAAAGTCACCCATCATCAGATCCTTACGTTCAAATTTCTCAAAATTTTCATAAATTACAGGGTCGGGGGTAGTATTGTCATATACACCCCCTTCCCCAATAGTATCAAAAAATTCAACAATTTCAGGACTTGTTGGGCTGGGATCTGTACGGTCACTTACAGCTCCCTCCACAACATCCTCATCAACCAAATTGTCTGGTGATGGTACAGACTCACACATCACCAGATCAATATTTTCAAAAACATCTAAAGCTGTTGAGTCAGAGGTAGCATTGTCACCTACAATCTCTTCCTTAACAACATTTTCGACCATCTTAGTGGTCTCTTGACTTTCCCTCGGTGTATGCCCTTCCATCACATATTCAGGTGATGCAAGTTCACACACATTATTATTGGTATAAAAATCACTCGCCTTCGGTTCTGGCGAAGGTGGTGAACATTTCCAACTTTCCTCTAACCTATCTAAAGAAGCTTGTAAACTTAAAAGAGCATCAGCCTGGTCCTTCTGTTCTTGGTGAGTGTTATACCAGAGTACCCAAAGTTGGGCCCAAGTTACAGAATTTTCAGGTTGAAATGACTCCTCGGTCCGCCATCCATTGTCATCGGGTGATCCATTGTAGCAATCATCCTCGTAATAGGTGTCGGCCGGATTTTCATAATCTTCATAATACTGATCCGGGTACATGTAATCACCCATTATAAGGATGTACACATACCAAAAATCAGCAAACTAAAATCAAACATCAAAAATCAGAAACTAAGTCCTACAAATCACCTAATCTAAGCGCACAGCTCCCCGGCAACGGCGCCAAAATTTGACACGGCTAGGTCGTCGTGCGGTAAAAAATAAAGAAAAACCTAACACACACTAGTACAGTGGTAGTCAGGGTCGATCCGCAGGAGCTTCGTGGTTAGACTAAATGACAGATTACCAACTAGTAGTGTCACGCTACAGTCGGAGGATCTATTTTCTAAATTCTCAACTACCCAAAAGCAATAATCAAACAAAGTCAAGTCAAGCATATGCTAAACTCAACCTAACCTAACCTAGTCACTTTCTGAAATCAGAAGTACATCTCTGAATCAGAAGCAAACAAAGGCACCAAAACCAAACAAGGCATAACCTAACTAATAACTAGGGTTCTGACTGAACAGTTACTAGCTAAAGTCCAATGCCTAAACTAACCTAGTTGGCTACTGATTTCAGCAAAGGAAAACAGTTCCAAACAAGGCTAAAACAATATCCAAACAAAATTCAAACAATCCAAACATAAACAAACATCCAAAACACCAAAATACTCATAAACCAAATTTAATTGTAACCAAATGATTCTCATTCATCAAACTCGAATCCAAACATTAAAATAGTAACTAAATACTACTAAAACATAAACCTAAGTTTGGTATCAATGGTTGTCACTCCCAAAGATACAAACTAAAGCTTACAAATGTCTAACTAAATGAAAATAAAATCCAAAACATGAAAATACCAATTGATAAGTTGTTGAAACGAAATATTGGAGTCAAAGAGCTTCAAGGTCGATTTTACACCCGGTCTTTGCTAGGGTTTTCGGCTGAAATTGAATCTATTTATATTTACAAATTTCCCGCAGCCGCGCCGCGAAGATGAAGAATCCGCGGCGCGCGTACTAATCTTTTCCCGTTTCTTCGGCATTTGAATGTGTTCCACCGCCTTAAGCCCGCGTCGCATGTATCATATATCCACAGCGCGCTTACGTTTTTCCTTGATTTTTCATTCTTTTCCAAACTTCTTTCTTTTGTACACTTTTAGTCCCTGTTCCCATTCTTTTTCTCCAAACAAGTCCTGGCACGAAAAGTGAGAATACCAAGATATATCTGATATAATTTCATCAAGAACAGGGCTAAACAACGCCTAAATTACTTGATATCACTAGGTGTTGTCACGCAGCACGACCCGTGTCCAAAGTTACACGACCCGTGTAACTTTCGGTATAAATTTGAAGTTTTAGTCTGCAGAACTACACGATCCATGTCATAACTACACGACCCGTGTAATTCATTGCATGCCCAACAAGTTCAAAATACTTCCCTACACGACCCGTGTAATTCCTACACCACCCGTGTAACCTGCTTCTAGCATTTTTCAACCTCAAATTCCTTCCAAATGAAATTCTAACTATCCAAACTCTTGCAATAATCCAACTAATCGTAATTTCCTTAAGATTAATATATAAATACTTACCGAAAGTAACGTGGTGTTACAAATTCTCCCCTCCTTCAAAAGATTCCGTCCTCGGAATCATGCAAAGAGTTGGGGGTATTTCTCCTTCATTTCATCCTCAACTTCCCATGTCATATCAGAACCTTTATGGTGTCACCAAAGTACTTTAACCATATTAATCTTCTTGGTTCGCAGCTGTCTCACTTTCCGATCTAACACTTTTTCGGGTTGTTCTGAATACCTTAGTTTTTCATCTAGTTCAATATCAGCAAGAGGTATTCGTTGGGACTCATCAAACAATGTTTTCCGCAAGTGGGACACATGGAAAACATTGTGGATACCTTGAAGTTCATCAGGTAATTCCAATCGGTACGCCACAACTCCAACTTTTTGGGATATCCAGAAGGGTCCTATAAAACGAGGACTCAACTTTCCTTTCTTCCCAAAGCGAATTAAACCTTTCCAAGGGGATACTTTGAGCATCACCATTTCTCCCACTCGGAATTCCAACGGTTTCACCCGCTTATCAGCATACTGTTTTTGTCGGTTTTGAGAAACTTTCAAGTGTTCCCGGATTAGTTTAATCTTTTCTTTAGTTTGGGCTACGATCTCGGGTCCAGCCAACGGATTTTCTCCCACTTCAGTCCAGCAAGTCGGAGTACGACACGGTGCTCCATATAATGCTTCATATGGGGGCCATCTGAATGCTAGAAGGAAAACTGTTGTTGTAAGCAAATTCTACCAAAGGTAGATGATCTTCCCAACTCCCGCCAAAGTCTATTACACACGTCCGAAGCATGTCTTCTAAAGTCTGAATGGTTCTCTCACTTTGCCCATTGGTTTGCGGGTGATACGCAGTACTCATTAGTACTTTTGAACCCAACTGCTCTTGAAGACTTTGCCAAAATCGGGAAGTGAATCTGCTATCTCGATCGGATACAATCGACGACGGTAACCCATGTCGACGAATTACCTCGTCAATGTATATTTTTGCCTACTTTTCGATTTTGAAATTTTCACTAATCAGTAAGAATTGCGCCAATTTTGTCAATCGATCAACCACTACCCAAAAAGTATCATGCCCGCACGGTGTTCGAGGTAGTTTTGTTACGAAATCCATTCTAATATTATCTCATTTCTTTTCTTGAATTGGTAACGGTTGAATTTCACCAAACGGTTTCTGATGGTTCGACTTTACTTGCAAACAAGTCAGGCATTTTTCTACATACCTTCCAATGTCTCTTTTCATTCCTGGCCACCAATACATAGGCTTTAGCGTTCGGTACATCTTGGTACTGCCCGGATGTACAGCATATCTGCTACAATGAGCATCTTCCAAAATTAAACCCCGCGCCTCACCTTGCTTGGGCACCCACACTCGGCCATTAAAGGTTTTCAATCGCTGAGAGTTTTCAACAAGATGCTTTATATACCTGACCATTCGTTCACTTTTCACATTCTCAGACTTGCAAGCTTCTTCTTGTGCTACACTAATCATTTCGGGCAACCGACTTGCTACACCTATACACACGGATGTAACTTTCAAGGGATATTCTTTTCGGCTCAAGGCATCTGCAACTACATTTGCTTTACCGGGATGGTACAATATTTCACAGTCGTAATCCTTGAGTAAATCCATCCATCTTTGCTGTCTCATGTTCAATTCTTTTTGATCGAATAAATACTTCAGGCTTTTATGATCCGTATAGATAATGAACTTCACACCATATAAGTAGTGTCTCCAAAGCTTCAAGGCCAAAATCACTGCAGCCAATTCGAGATCATGTACCGGGTACTTCTTCTCAGCATCTTTTAGTTGACGGGACGCATAAGCGATTACTCGACCCTTCTGCATCAATACACACCCAAGACCCACTCGTGAAGCATCACTATAAACTACATATTCTTCTCCACTTTGCGGTAGGGCTAACACCGGGGCTTCACACAAAGCTTGCTTTAATTTTCGAAAGGCTGCTTGTTGTCTTTCCGCCCATTCAAACTTTTCACCCTTCTTGGTCAACTTAGTCAACGGGGCAGCAATCGAAGAAAAATTCTCTACAAATCTTCTGTAGTAACCCGTCAGTCCAAGAAAACTACGTATTTCCGTTGGACTCCGAGGCGGTTCCCATTTCATTACAGCTTCAATCTTTGTTGGATCAACTTTGACACCTTCACTATTGATAACATGCCCAAGGAACTGTACTTCTCTTAGCCATAATTCACACTTGGAAAACTTCGCGTATAACTTTTCTCGGCGAAGTAATTCCAATATTTGGCATAAATGAACACCGTGTTCAACCTGGCTTCGAGAATACACCAAAATAACATCTATGAATACAATAACAAAAGTATCAAGGAATGGGCAACATACTCTGTTCATAAGATCTATAAATGCTGCTGGAGCATTGGTTAACCCAAAAGGCATAACCAAAAACTCATAATGACCATAACGAGTACGGAATGCGGTCTTCGGAATGTCTGATTCTCGAATCTTCAACTGATGATACCCCGACCTCAGATCAATTTTCGAAAAATACGTCGCCCCCTGAAGTTGGTCAAACAAATCGTCGATTCTCGGTAATGGGTATTTGTTTTTCACCGTGATTTTATTAAATTCTCGATAGTCGATACACATACGCATCGACCCATCTTTCTTCTTTACAAACAGAATAGGCGCTCCCCACGGTGAAGAACTCGGTCTAATGAAACCCAAATCTAGAAGTTCTTCCAACTGTTTCCTCAATTCCTCCATTTCTGAAGGTGCCAATCGATATGGAGCCCGAGCAACAGGTGCAGCTCCCGAAACTAATTCAATTGCAAATTCAACTTGTCGGGCTGGTGGTAATCTAGGGAGTTCTTTAGGAAAAACGTCTGGAAATTCGTTTACAACTTTTACACTTTCCTTTCCCACCTAATCTGATTTAGCAAAAGACACATATGCTAAATAAGACGTCCCTCCTTTACTGACACTACTCCAGGCTTGAGCAAAGGAGATAACCGGCATTCTCAAACGCGGTCTTTCACCCTGGATTTTAATCCATGCCCCTTCTGGTGTTAAAACTGTAATATTCTTGTTTCTACAATCTATGTTATCATAATTTGTTGCCAACCAATCCATACCCACAATTACTCCAAACTCCTTGGTAGTCATCGGCTTCAGATCTATAGGGAAAGTGGTCCCGTAGATCTTAAGCTGACAACCTTCAATATGTTCCGACACCCAAACATACCTACCATCTGCCACTGCTACTTCCAAACTTTCATCCATAGGAGTTAGGGGAATATTTAAACGAGACATCATAGATGTTGATACAAAACAGTGCGTAGCTCCAGGATCAAATATTACGTATACTGGAATTGAATTTAGGGTAAATATACCTGTAACTACGTCAGTCTTTTCACGAGCCTCTTCCCCTGTCATTTGGAACGCCCGTGATGCTACTGGTCCTCCCCAACCCTTTACCTCTTCTTTCTTTCCTCCCTGCTCCTCTTTAGGTTTATCACTAGGTACTCCAGCTTTTATCTGGGGACAGTTTGGACGAATATGATCTGTAGCCCCACATTGGAAACACCTCCGCTCCGCCCGACAATCTCGAGCGATATGCCCTTGCTTTCCACAGTTACGACAACCCGACGATGGAATATCGGCTCGACAATTTCCAAAGTGCTTTTTCCTGCACTTTTCACACCACTTTGCTTCCTCTTTCGGACCTTTGCCTTTAAAATTGGACCCCGTCTGTTGCGACTTTTTCTGAGGCATCCACAGTTGTTCCTCCGCTTTTTGTTTAGTTTCCACAACTTTCTTTTCCTCTTCCTGTCTCTACAGTTCCGTCTCTCTTTCTGTGGCTCTATCCACCACCTGTCGGAAAGAGGTCAACTGAAGCGGTTGCACAATTTCTCTAATTCGGGTTTTCAATCCCCATACGTATTTATCAATTTTTCTTTTCTCGGTGTTTATCTGATGCTCTGCAAATCTAGCTTTTTCAAGAAAACTCATCGTATACTCTTGCACCGTGTGAGATCCCTGTTCCAAATGCAGAAACTCCTCCTCTAGTCTTTTCACAGCTACCTCGGAGCAATATTCTTCATTAAACTTTGTTTTGAACTGTTCCCATAGTAAAGACTAGGTCAAGTCGGGACCCAACGCCTTACTGAACACTTGCCACCAATGTAGTGCATTACCAGTTAATTGATTCGTGGCAAACTACACCTTGTCCCCCTCAGCACACTTACTGATTCGAAACACCTTCTCTGTTTGCATCAACCATTCCATAGCTTGGACCGGATTATCCGTCCCTGAAAACTCTTTGGGCTTGCAGCCCAGAAAAGTTTTATAAGTACATTCAATCTTTTTCCCAGAACTTCCTTCTCCTTGGACTTCTTTCTCATCATGAACTCTACTTTCCCCTTGATTCTCATTTTCAGGCTGCTTGTCGTGAACTTGCTTTGCAGCACTTTCATCACGGGCATTTATCAAAGTAGGTAATAGTTCACGTACCACATCGGCTACAATGGTGCGTAAATCTGGTGGATTTTCATTTACTGGTCCACTCGCACCTCTTCCAACCGAGCCTTGAGAACGGGTCTGACCACCTCTCGAGGCTCCATGCCCCGAATTTCCTCGTGTAGGATTACTTTTAGTACCTCTCATACTTCAAAATTCAACAAACTGTTAGGTTATATACAATAACAAACTTATATACAACCAATTGCACAACACATCTACTATTTTTCAAGGTTTAAGTCCAGGAATGTATTCTACAGACACCTAGTTCACTTAAACCAAGTCTCTGATACCAACTTGTAACACCCGACTTTTCAAAACTAAATACATCCAAAATTTTTTTTTTCCATTTTTAAACTTTTTTACAACATACAAACCAATTATTTAGGTGTATAAGTTTATACAAAAGGGTAAAAGTGTATCAAGGAGTACATATCAAAATGAACTCCTTCAAAGCCGGGCTGCTACAACTTTAAGTCTATCCATGAGCTATATCTTTACCCTTAGCAGGGTCACGCTCACCTGCAGGGACATTTCAAACATGTACTATGAGCCATAAAGCTCAATGAGTAATCATATAAACAACTTAACATGTAAATATATAATTAAGTTGTTAAAACTCAATACATTGTACATCCTTGTTTGGATCAACCTTTGGATATCAATCCAATCTCCTAGCCACAAGGGCCGTTATTATTTGGATATCACATCCAATCTCCTAGCCATATAGACCGTTTATTTTGGATATGGAATCCAATCTTCTAGCCACGAGGGCCGTTAACATTTGGATATGAAATCCAATCTCCTTGCCACAAGGGCCGTTAACATTTGGATACGAAATCCAATCTCCTAGCCTCAAAGGCCGTTATACCATACCAATTGGGTAATTGACTACTTTATAGATTACCATTTCAAATGCTAAGGCTACTTTCAAATTTCAAAAATTCAATCAATACAAATATCACAACTGATATAAGAGAGATTACTCACCTGGTAATGAAGATTTACACAATCTAAGCCAATATCACAAAAGCTCCAACGATCATTCAAGTTCTCCCAACACCTACATGAACATATTTACACCAAGCAAAGGTGAATATGTTGTTTTTCAACCCTTAAAGCTCAAATCTTGGTCACAACGGTTAAAAACTCGAAATTAGAAACATTCAACACATCTAAACAAGTGCATATGTTCAAATTCCAACCATTCAATGGTGGTTCTTTACCACAACTCGAAACCAACTCCAAAAGACCAAAATCAATCTTTCAAAAGGGTTAGAACCGAAGACCTTACCTTCAAGAAGTGGAATATTGAAGATTACTTCAATCCTTCAAGTTCCAGCCCTCCAATTTGGTCCAAAATTTATTTGGGAAATGTTTCTAGGGTTTAGAAGAGGTTTTGGTTCGAGAAAATACCCAAGAAATGGCTGAAAATCGCAATAAAAAGGGTGGGGCTTGTGCGCAGCACGACCTGTGTCCAAAGTTACACGACCCGTGTAACTTTCGGTATAAATTTAAAGTTTTAGTCTATAGAACTACATGACCCGTGTCATAACTACACGACCCGTGTAATTCACTGCATGCCCAACAAGTTCAAAATACTTCCCTACACGACCCGTGTAATTCCTACACGATCCGTGTAACCTGCTTCTAGCATTTTTCAACCTCCAATTCCTTCTAAATGAAATTCTAACTATCCAAACTCTTGCAATAATCCAACTAATCTTAATTTCCTTAAGATTAATATATAAATACTTACCGAAAGTAACGTGGTGTTACATCGGTGGCCATGAGCCTATCCCAGCCCCGGCAAGTGTATGAAGCGTCCCCCTCAACCCAAGTACGATGCAAAAACGGCTCTATCACGCCCCAGAGCCCGGCATCCCTGAGGATGTCCCTGTCGATAATCGTCGCCTCAAGAACCCGGCGACCTGTCAATGCGTCTCTCCTCAATCGGTACTCCACAGAGGTGGCTGGTCCCTCTGGAAACTGAAGAAACTCGTAGTCTAGTCTGAACATCATCTCCACAAACGAATTTTTTTTTTTTTGCAAAATAAGTCCTTTTCTTCCCCACCGCACAGCGGCGCGGCCCAAGAGCAAGGGCGCGGCGCGCCGAGCGGCTTTTTCCAAAATCCAAACCCCAAATCGAGTTTTAACCTGTTTAAACTCAATCCAAATACACCACAAGGTAGCCTAAGTGCCGGCTAACTCATCTAGGTTCTCTATTTGGCAAAATAAACACCATATGAGTCAGCATTGGCGATTTCTCAGTTTTGAAGTTTTTGAAGAATTAAACAAAATTAACCACCTAATCACTAGTTTTAACAAGTAAAAGCTAGTTAGAATGACGTACCGTAGTAGTAGGAATGAAATGAGCAAGAAAAAAACACGAGAATTTTTTGTTGATTAGAGCTCCGAGGCGTGGTGTGTGTGAATAGTGTCGCGGCTTACCTTAATATCTAAGAAAACTGACCGATCGATTCCCGTGTCGCGCAAATGCACAAACCGCGGCATGCGTGTCACCAAATCAACCCTGCGCATCAGGTTGGTTTACGATCCCGCGTCGCACATATGAACAAACCGCGGCACGGTCATTAAAAATTCCAAATTCTTCACACGACCCCACACTTGCCTTGGACCACTAGTACCTGCAATTAATGATGATATTTTTCCTAATTATTTCTATGAAATACAGAACCTAATCAATGACACGATGGGTTGCCTCCCAACAAGCGCTAAGTTTAACGTCTTCAGCCAAATATACTATTCCTACTATAGCTACGGTGGATCGTATGCCTTCTTTCCTTGCTGCTTTTCTGCTTCCACCGTCCTTTCGCTGACCCACTGCCCTTCAAACTTTCCTGGTTCCAATGGCTTGCTAGTTTTCCTACTGCTGCTCAGTTGCTGCTTTCTGATTAACTCCCGTGAATACTTAGAGGTAGCTTTGAACCTCCAAGCTCGATCCTTCCTTCTATATCTCTTCAAAGTCAAAGGCTTGACATGAAGCGCGCCTAGTGCCGCTTCCAGTAGTTGTTTCACACCTCATTTGCTAGTGTCTCGCATGCTATCTTCAGGTTGTAATTTTGGCTTGCAGTTCCAATAAAAATTTTTCAATCGAATGGAATCAGAAGGCAACATGTCAGGATGCTTCCATATGTCCTCATCGATGGTATTGATCACATCTAATTTTCCACTAATGAATGGATCATGAGTGGTGATAAAAGCATGTTTATTATTTTCAAAAATTATTTCGTCAGCATCAACTAGGGGTGGCAATTGGGTCGGGTTCGGGTTGGCGGGTCGCGGGTTGGCAGGTTGGTGGGTTAGAAAGGCCAACCCAAACACGACCCATATAAATATTCGGGTTGGCGGGTAACGGGTTGGCGGGTTGGCAAGTAACCCGGACACGACCCGTGTAACCCGTTTAATTATACGGGTTGGTGGGTTGGCGGGTCAGTTTTGGGTTGGCGGGTTATATACAGGTTGGCGGGTCATAAACGGGTTGGCGGGTCGCTGGTTGGCGGGTCATATGCGGGTTGGCGGGTCATTTTCAGCTTCATTTTTTATTTTTATTGAAAATAAAAAATATTAAAATATATGTGTGTATATATACGGGTTGGCGGGTCAACCCGCAAACCCAACTAATGACCCGAACACGACCCATATAATAAACGGGTTGGCGGGTCAAAAATCTCAACCCAAACCCGTTTATTTTCGTGTCGGGTTCGTGTCGTGTCACGGGTAGTGTCGAGAATTGCCACCCCTAGCATCAACATCTTGATCATCGTCCAACAGGTGGATCGGGACCAAGAGTGGGCGACTGGTTTGGTCTGATGGTGGTACAAAGTCACCCATCACCAGATCCTTACTTTTAAAAGACTCAAAATTTTCAAAATTTCTAGGTTCGGGGGTAGTATTGTCATCTACACCCCCTTCCCTAATAGTGTCAACAACTTCAACACTTTCGGGAGTCGTTGGGCTGGGATCTGTACTGTCACTTACAGCCCCCTCCACAACATCCTCATCAACCAAATTGTCTGGTGATGGTACACATTCTCACATCACCAGATCAACATTTTCAAAAACATCAAAAACATCAAAAGCGGTTGAGTCACAGATAGCATTGTCACCTACAACCAATTCCTCAACAACATTTTTGACCATCTCGGTGGTCTCTTAGCTTTCCCAAGGTATATTCCCTTCCATCACATATTCAGGTGATGCAGGTTCACACACCACATCATTGGTACAAAAATCACTCGCCTCAGGTTCTGGCGATGGTGATGAACATTTCCAACTTTCCTCTAACTTATCTAAAGAAGCTTGCAATCTTACAATAGCATCAGCCTGGTTCTTCTGCTCTTGGCGAGTGTTATACAGGAGTACCCAAAGTCGGGCCCAAGTTGCAGAATTTTCAGGCTGAGATGACTCCTCGGTCCGCCATCCAATGTCATCGGATGATCAATTGTAGCAATCATCCTCGTAATAGGTGTCGGCCGGATTTTCATAATTTTCATAATACTGATCCAGGTACATGTAATCGCCCATTATGAAGACGTACACATACCAGAATTCAAAGAACTAAAATAAAACATCAAAAATTAGAGGCTAAGTCCTACAAATCACCTATCCTCAGCGCACAACTCCCCGGCAACGGTGCCAAAATTTGACATGCCTAGGTCGTCGTGCGATCAAAAATAAGAAAATAACCTAACACACACACTAGCACAGTGGTAGTCAGGGTCGATCCGCAGGAGTTACGTGGTCAAGTCAGGTGACAGATTACCAACTATAGTGTCACGCTATAGTCAGAGGAGCTAGTTTCTAATTTTTTGACTACTAAACCCAAAAACATAAACCAAATCAAATCCCAACAAGCATAAACTAAACTAAAAACTTTCACACAAACCTAGTCACTTACTGAAATCAGAAGTACATCTCTAATTCAGAAGCAAACAAAGGCATCCAAACAATCAAACACCAAGGCATAAACTAAACCAATAACTAAGGTCAAAAGGAACAGTCACTGGCTAAAGTTCAAACCACAAAAGCTAACCTAGTTGGCTACTGAAATCAGCAAAGGAAATCAGTTCAATCAAGGTCAAAACAACATTCAAACACAATCCAAACATGCACAATCCAATATCAAGCATAAAAACACCAAAAAACCAATATTACTTGTAACCAAATGACTCTCATTAACCAAAACGAATTCCACAGGTACAAACAGAAACCAAATGATTCAAAAACATAAACTAAAGCCTAATATCAGTTGTTGTCACTCCCAAAGATACAAGCTAACAATTACTAACTATCTAGCTAAATGAAAATAAATTCTAAAACATAGAAATACCAAATATGAAGTTGCAGAAGCTTAATCTCGGAGTCAAAGAGCCTTCAGGTCGATTTTTCACCAGGTCTTTGCTAGGGTTTTCGGCTGGAAAAGCCTCTATTTATAGTTGCAAATTTCCCGCAGCCGCGCCGCGCGTTTATGGTTTCCGCGGCGCGCGCACTAATCTTTTCCCGTTTTATCGGCATTTGAATTTGTTCCACCGCCTTAGATCCGCGTCACGCCTTCTTGATTTCTGCGGTACGCATACGTATTTTCCTGATTTTTATCTTCTTCTCCAACTTTCTCCAATTTGCACGCTTTTGGTCCCTGTTTTCATTATTTTCTTCCAAACAAGTACTGACACGAAAAGTGAGAATACCACGATATATGATATAATTTCACTAAGAATAGGGCTCAACGACTAAAATATGTAATATCACTAGGCGTTGTCAAGTATGCACATTTATTTTTTGAAAAATATTATAAGTAATAGATCCATTTATTTTTTCATAGGTTTGTTTTAACTCAAGCCACAAATTACAAGCATTTTCAGACAAGATATAAACAGACGATATATTTTCAGTCATAGATGCTAACAACTAAGAAACAACCACATTATTTGCACGATCCCATTTAACAGTCTTTGCATCATCCTCTGTGGGATGAGAGTAACTACCGTTAATAAAACCAAGTTTATTTCTAATAGTAAGAGCCCTAACAGTAGGATCACTTTAAAGCTAATTATAATTGCTGGTCCCAACCAATTTAAAGCTAATTATAGTTACAGAAACAATATCATTAGCATGCAAACACAAAGGATCATCAAGATTAACAATAAGATCACTAGGACCACTAGTCTCAGATTCACTAGTAGCAGGCATGTTGACTCAAATAGAAGGTATTGTTTAATCATACAATAAACAAAGAAAGGAACCTTGCTATAGGTCAAGGTGTGTTACAGTAACTGCAACTGAACAGAGTCCTTGCTACAACAAGGCTTAAAGAAGACTTACAGTGAGCGGAAGCAACTTGAATATACCAACCTATTATTAATCTTTTAACCAGTGAGTATAAGATCATAACCCAAACAAACAACACAAAACGTTAGGAGAAAAAAGGTTAGCAAATACAAAAAACAATTATAACGAGATATGGACTAGATCCAGAAAAGGACTAGATCTGTGACAAAGAATGAGGACCAGATCTGGATTGGACAAGATTTGAGAACAAATTCGTTTAACAGTTATTATAACAGGATCAGATATATGAAAATGACCAGATTTGAGAAATAGTTCAATTAACAATGCGTTTAACAGTTATTATCATAGGACCAGATCTATGGAGATGACCAGATCTGACGAATAAAGTACATGTAGGGCTCCCATGAAGTTTCAGACCTTTTTTATTACTTTAGATACACTTTTTGTTTTGTTGAGGTTTTACATAAATAAATCAATAAATCAGAAGATCCTCTGTAAACGTGACTAAAAGCAATTTTCGAGACTTCTATATTATATAAGAGGTCCGTACAAAATTTTCTAGAATTTTTCAGAACAAATTAGTACTAATTTTTCTTGAATATTATCTGAATTAAGACTCTAGATGTACAAAACCGGAAATTGCAAAATCACAAAAATTGGATTGTTTTAATTCCAAAACACATTTTGATGATTTTTGCAAGTGATATAAGTCATATAACAGGGGTTCAAAATATATGGACAAATTTATAAATTTATTTTTCTATTATCCATGAATTTTGGAGTATTTTTCAAGGAAATTAATGGAAAATAAATAATTTAAAGTGTGTAAAAATTATGAAAAATCTAAAGAAGTGTTATATTATAATAAGAAATGAAATTATATAGTTGGTAACTATTAATATTCATTTATAAAGTTCTTGGTAAACTTTCATATATTTGGACACGTTTAAACGACAATGTGCGAATAATAAGACTCGAATTGTAAAATTTGTCACTTGAATTGTTCACAAGTATAATAATATGTACAAAAATTCATATTTCTGAATAAGGTTAATTTTTATATGAATTCAACCTTTGGAACAAATAATGACATTTTCTAATTAGAATTAAGCATATTAGTGATATATGGCTAATCTAGAATCTCACTAGCCTATTTCCCTTATCATATGCTCCCAATAAGAGATACGTGGATTGTCCGCAAGCATCAATAGTGTCATTTCATGTCACTGTGAGTATTCACAGCCCCTCTTTACGATTTTTATTATTTTGTGGTGGAAAAGCATGATCGTACTATTTATGTTCATTGTTCTAAATTGTTCGTTCAATATGTTCTTTTGTGTTGAGGTACGTAAATGTACCATGTGAACTTTGAGAACTTATATTACTAAGTCCCTGACTTACACAACTATTTAACTCTTTGAGCCGATGGTCATTATGGATAGCGCTATTAGGAATTGACAAATCCTCACTCACTTGGTCATGGAGTGCATATTACCATATTACTTATGTCGCAATAAGCATAAGTCTTGATAGGATTGTTCAGTCGTAGGTTTGGTTTGGACTCATTGTTCGATTACATACATACACAAATTGTTCTTATTTAGCAATGAACTTCCATTTATGGAAATCTTACCAAAAATTTGATATTCCTATTTAAACTGACTGTTTTTGCAAACCTGTGAACTCACCAACTATTCTCATAGTTGACCCTCGTTTTTCATGCTTTTTCATGGAACAATTAGTAAGTGTGTCTCGTTTTGTCATCTTGAGCATGCTGCATTAGGGAACGTCGTCGTTTGAAAACTTGGTCTTTTTGAACAATTTGATTGGTTGAAAAACATGTTTGAATTATGTTAAATTTGTGGTTTGTAACACTCAAATACTTTTGACTTTTTGATGTTTCTGTATTGCTTTGCTATTGAACCGTTTCGCTGTCATTCCTCGTGTTTCCACTGTAGCGGGGTGTGACAGAAGTGGTATCAGAGCCGAAGTTATAGAGAACATCGGATTTTAAAAACCCAATCTATATCCAAAACAAATACTTTGATATATCAAGCATGTGACTAATATAATTAGGTCGGGTATTGTATTACTGGACTTTAATTAAACATAGCCTGATCACCTATGTTTAATTAAGGAAAAGTTATACGAGACTTAAACTAATTATAATAGGAGTATGTTTGACTTGGAAAGTTTTGACAACAAAGCGTTCCCTTTTAAAATTTGAAAAACGGGTCATTTTGGTGTGGGTAGCATTGTATACTAATAGACATTCATTATTGTGTATTTACTTGTCTATTTATTAATTTTACTCCAGTACACTATGTCAACGTCATCATCATCGTCCCACTCTATCCCATCGGCTGACGAATCAAGGTATGTCACCATTATTCCATGACATGCACCGTCCATATCGACGTAGGAGGATCCATCGGAACACACTGCTAACTCACGGGAGTCCAGTAAAGACACCGCATCTAGTCAGCATCGCGATGTCTCACCTACACCTATGCTGCCACAGCCGCCACTGTACGACTACGAATATGTCGCACCGCTAGGAAGAGTGTCCCCATGCCCACTAGGGTGACATTAAGAGGGGCCGGATCGAGCGAGCCAGGGCCCAGTGTACCTAGACCCCACACACCAGCACCACAACCGGTAGTTGGGATCGCTTTCCCACCAGCTGGGATGACTGCCGATAAGTCACGTATGGTTCAGCAGATGGCTGCTGACATATGCTATAGTCGTAGGATGCTAGCGGGACATCAGCAGGCCCTCGATGATGTGATCTCTAGGGTTGAGATCTTGTACTAGTACACCAAGGAGGCTGGTGACCTTGCCAGGACTGTAGAAGAAGTAGCGAATGGTTTGGTGACTGCTTGCTAGGCTTTTAGGAGACTACTCTTAATCATCTTTGTGGTGTTCCTTGTTGGACTAGTTTCACGGGTTTGGTTCTGATTGTGTCTCTAGTTGTCTTTTGTGTCAAAAACTTGTTGTGATGTCTCTTGGAAAAAAAACTCTATTATGGTAATCATGTGTTGTTGGGATGTTAAAACTATTTTGGAATGATTATGGATCAATTATGTTGTTGCAAATTTTAGTCCAACATCAAAATCATTTTTGTTCACGAGGTATTATTATTATTTATTGTATTTGTTTTAATCTTCGATTGTGAAGTAAAGTGATCATGGTGAATTTGCAAAGCCTATATGCCTAATAGTAATGCAAGCAATTTGGTTACTAAAGAATCTTGATTGAAAATGTTTGTGAATCAAATATTCTATCTTATTTTTAAAACAAATATTTATACGTATTTTTCCTTGTGTCTTAGAACTATGCCTCCTAGACAGGCTACACGTGGAAACCCCCAGGACAAGACGCCCGATGTTGCTCAATTAGTAGCGCAACAGCTTATGGCGGCAATTCCAAACATCGTCACACAGGTGACAGCGGGTCTTAATGCAGTTCAAGGAAACCAAGGAGGCAACCGAAACAATGCTGAACGAGAGTGCACCTACAAGTACTTCATGGCTTGTAAGCCCAAAGAATTTCATGGGAAAAAGGGGGCGGTCGGACTATTAAAATGGATCGACAGCATGGAGTCAGTTCTCCACATCAACAAATGCACAGAAGGCAATAAGGTGGAAGAATCAGGTTAAGACTCGAGGTAGGGCAGGCGCATATCAACGCTCCTGGGAAGATCTGAAGAAGCTACTCATAGAAGAGTATTGTCCTAAAGATGAGCTGCAGAAGCTGGAGTCCGAACTGTGGAACCATGCAATAGAAAGAACGCAGATCGAAAAGTACATTGTTCGCTTCCATGACCTGGCAAAGCTGGTACCCCATATGGTGACACCTAAAGAAAAACGGATTGAGCGTTTCATTTGGGGTTTGGCACCCGAAATTAGGGGGATGGTTACCTCAACAAACCCAACCACGATTCAAAGTGCAGTGGTCCTAGCTAAACGACTGACCAATGATTTGATTTGAACTAAAGCAACAGAAATTGAAGGCTCCAATAGCAAGAGGAAACCGAAGCAACAAGAGGAAAATAAATCAGGAGGAAAGTCGAGGAGAAAGCAAAAGACCTCAAAGAACTTCGTGGTAAAAACCCAAGAGCCAGAAGAGACTGTTGGGTGTTGAAATCGATTAAGAGTTGAATAATGACTAAGGTTCTATCTATTTCACAAGTGTTTAACAATCACACATTAACAAGAGACAATATAAAGCAATATATGAACAGAGTGAAATGGATAACTTGTGTCGAATGCTTAATTGATTTAGGGTTTTACAATTTGGATGATTACAATCTCACACTCGACACGGTATGGTATCACTGATATTTATACTAAATTAGTGATACGCATAGTACAACTTTATTACAAAGAATATCCTATCAGAGTACTAGGCAATAGAATATTAGATTCAAGCAACACGTATTGTACTATACGCGTGCACACAAAAGTTTGACAGGCTGTGAAATCGTCGCATCCTCTATGCATGACACTTCGGAGTCTTCAGACTTCGGGGTTCTTCTTGTAGTTTATTACTTTGGGGTCATAAGCAGTAGGTCTTCGGATGGTTGAGCACTTCAGCACAAATAGGCTCAACAATCTTCCCCTTTGTGTGAAGTGCATCCGAACCCTATCTTTGTTGCCGGTAGTGTTTCTTGTAGGCTTGCTTCAAAGTGTGCTCCACTGTCAACCACCAGTTGAGGTGTTCTCTCACTTTCTTTTTCTCCTGCCAGTTGTTCACAAAGCAGTTGTTTACCAAGGTGAGAACCTGTTTGATAGACTCTTAAGGGAAGCGACCCATGAAGTCAATATCAAAGAATTTAGTGACCATAGTTTCATTGTCAGTGGACAATCCTTTGAACACCACACCTCAGGGCATGTCAACAATTTGCCTAGCCTTCAAATGTTCAAAGTTTTCTATTGTGGTTGGTGGGGGTGCAAGGGATTGATTGAAGAGTTCAGCCACAACAATATCGAACCTGTCTACTCTTAGAAGATAGTTTCTGAAGAAGGAGGAGATGTGAGTTTTGGCTGTTGCGAAGACCCCCATATCTTCGCACTCATTGCCTGCTAAGAATTTCAGGATATCAAGAAGAGTTATGAAGTCCGAAGGATTCATAATCGGGAAGTCAGCAATGGTGAACTTTGACTCTTCATCTTCATTTATACCCCGAAGTACAAAAAAATTTAGGTTCTGAAAACCTACATACTACTCTCCTCTCTTGATATAAATTATTTTAACTATTTTCTTCTCACTCCATACATAGTTCGGAGCTTGGATGAACTTTGCATGGAATGCAACTTTTCTTGTCTTGTACTCTGGCAGCTTTTCTTTTGACACATTCCTTTCAAATTACAGAAAGGTGGGTGTCTTCGGGTTGTAGGGGAGATCCAGCTGCTGGTTTTTGCCATTCTTTGTTTCAAGGCTCTTGAGTGGAAGCCTATTGTTAACATGAAAGTCAGTGAAACCGATGGCCTTGATTAATTCCTCGGTCCATGTTTGGTTTTCAATGGCAATCCTGTTGATTTCGAGGATCTTCATGTACTCCTCTTCCCTTTCCCGATTGACTTGCTCCATATGAGGAGCAATCCTGATTTCTTTCACCAAAGACTGAAAACTGGAACCACCTGCTTCAGTTGTCATTATGGTTCCGAAGATGGGGTCAGCCTTGGAGGGAATTGGAGGGATAAAGGGTGGTCTACCCAAGATTGTTGATTGGTGGGTGGTTTGTTGTTCGGTGGTTGTTTTTGCCGGGTCTTCGAAGGTTGGAGTCTCTAGAGCTTCAGACCCTGTAGCTTTTGATTCTCCCCCTTGTGAAGGATGAACAATGTGTTCACCCTGAGCAATTTTCTGGGGTCTCCCTCTTTCAGCCTGTGATCTCTCCATTTTTAAGGAGAGGTTGATCATAGGTTGAAGTGTGTTCTTCAACTTTGTGACCACATCTGTGATGATGGCATGGTTTGTAGTTCCGCAGTGAGCTCTTCCACACGTTTGTGGGCATCAGACAAGTGTTTGGCGAACCCTGTCTGGTATTGTAAGTTAAAGGACTCAGTTGAGCCCCAAAGATCATGCAGCTCCTTGGTCACTTCCATTTTTTTCAACAGCTCCTCAATCTTTTTATCATTTTGCTCCTTAAGGAGCCGGTACCTCTCATCTATCTGCTCAACCGCAGTGTTGAGCTTTCCTTCAATAACCGTTTGAATTTCCATTTGTTTCTCTAGAACACGTTGTTCCGAAGCCTTGACCAATTCTTCCATTTTCCCGGTCAAGGATTTTTGAACCTCAGCAATCAAGTCTTCAACACTGGCTTCAGGCTTCTTTGTGGGATCGAAGCCAGTGTTGGTTTGCAGTAGGGCATCCAATTTGCGGTTGAGGATTTTGTATTGTTTCCCCAAGATGAAGTCTGTATCATCCAGACTTTCATCATCGTTTTCCTCTATTGTGATAGGCGTCATGTGGAAGGTAGCCATGGCCTCTTCCATGGATGGTGGTTGTGAAGAAATGTTGGCTTCAAAATCGAAGTCATCTTGGAATGGATAATCAGGAAGTGATGTATCCAGAACAGTTGAGGAAATGTTTAAAAACGGATCCGAAGCGGATGAAATCGGTGGTGTTTCGGTGGAGGTTGATTTTGGTGGTGGAGGATGTGGCACGTCGGATGAAGTTGTATGGATTGTTGTTGCTTGTTGAGCGCTTGTGGGAGGAGGAGGTGGATGTGTTGTTGTATGAGGAGGTGTAGGCGGTCTGGTTGTTTTAGGTGGTGATGGTGGTCTTGTGGTAGCGGGTGGAGTGGGAGGTCTTGTGGTCTGAAGAGGTGAGGAAGGTCTTTCTTCATGTTGGTGTTCTTCTTCTTCCTCTTCTGGAATGGCTTCGGTGGTATTTTTCTCTGATTCCGAAGACTCATCCACAATGGTCAATTTCCTTGACCGCTTTGGTTGTTTCCTCTTCGGAGTGGTCTACTCCGAAGCCTTTCTCTTTTTCTCTATTTTCTTTGGACCACTTGGTCCACCAGTTGTTTTCTTCTTGCCTTTAGCTTTCATTTGGGTTTTTGTTGATGCAGTGTGAATTTCTTCATGAGTAACATCCCGAGCAGGGTATGGAATAATAAGAGTATTCCTGTAAGTGTTTACCTCATTGCACTCCATGGACACTTTGGAGAGCAAAGCTTGAGGAATTTCGGCGTAGAAGGTTGTCGGTTCATCATCTAGGGCAGGAATTGCAATAGGAGTGTATTTCATCTCAGCAAGCGAAGGATCAGGAACATACCCTGCTTGCTGGTAGTGGGTATGCACAACAATCGCCCAGAATCTAGTATTTGAAATTTCTGTCCCCTTCAGGCTGTGGTTTATGTGGGAGCAGAAATCAGCCCATAGAATCGATGCGAAATCTACTTTAACATCATAGTAGATTCCGTACAGGAGACCTTGGAAGGCAATGCTTGCAGAGGTTCTTCCTGATAGTCATGTAAGGAAGATACTGAAGAAGTATCTCCATAGATCAGGAAGTTGATTTTTCTTGAAGGTACTGATCTTTTCAAGAAAAGGTGTATAGCCCATTTCATTGAACATTGCAACGAGTTGATCAGCAGAGGGAACAACCATCTCCTTGGGGTTGTAGACGGGAAGATAGAGGGCTTCAGCGAACTTCTCCTTGGTTAGTTGCACCTTTTTGGTTTTGCCCTTGGAATCAACAGCCTCATAGAACACCGATTTGACGTGGTTATTGGAGTCGAACAAGGCATTTGATGTGTAGTGTGCCCTGTGAACCAGAGTCGCAGGGATTGATGGAGTGCAAGTTAGGGCATAACCGAGAACAGACCTTTTTAAGCATTCCACCACAACATCGATCGGTTGAGGATAAAGCTTCAGATCGTTGCGAAGAACCAGGTTAGCAGATTGGTTCTTGAGAACAGGGATTGAGATAGCTTTCGTTGTTTGGAAGATGCTTCAGCCATTGTAGGAGGATCGAGGAGAATGGATGAACTTAGGTTTTCTGAGAGAGTTTTTGCAGAGGAGATTTGAATGTTATGATCGCGTAAAGAGATGAACTGATGGGTCGTGAGGTATATATAGTATTCGTGGTCCCAATGCCATTTAATGCGCGTGGGAATTGGTCCACTAATATTATGACACCTCAGCGCCTAGCCGTTCCACTTTCTCTGCAAAAATGCAACCGTTCGTCTGTAAGTCATCATTATTTAAAATGGAACCTCCATTTTCACACGATATTATTGTTACGATTTTCCACGATTGTCTCAGTGACATCTGTGTAACAACGGTTATTAAATTCAAAAGAATGTTTGTCTCTTAGATAATCATAAATGTGAAAAATCATTTGAACAATAAGTTTGACTTCGGATCAATGTGGATAATAATGACCGTTACTAGTGCACTTCAGAGTGGATAGATAAAGTGAGTGTTATGATTAACTCCGAAGGGTGTTAGTAACACTTCGGATAGCAACATTCGTTTGTGAAATGTTTGTTGATACTTCGAAGTCCATTTGTTATCTTTTTGTTTTTCTTGAGTATGTCTTGTTTTAAATTTTGAGTGATGCATGATAACACTTAACCTTGACTTCCCAGAATATTATGAAATGAGGATTTAACAAGTTGATGTTCAGGATCATTCGAATCATGTTGGAAGTCCATTTTTCATTTCGAAGTCTGTTTGATTCAATATCAGTCATGAATGTATAAGTCTAATCACCCCATTACCAACTTGATTTCGCATTTTGAACAGATATTTGATTGAACTTCTATGCTTTAAAATTTTCATTCTAAAAAATTGTAACATCCTTTGCATTTGAAATTTAAAGAAATTTTCATCTTTGAATTAAACATCAGAAGTGTGTTTAGAAATTGGATCGACTTTGAAGAATCTTTTGAAAAACCTATTCCCTTTCATCAATTGAAGTGTTTGGATACTAGGCTCTGATGACAAGCCTTTGAGCTTCGTACACCACTTCAACTTTATCATTTAAGATAGATTACTTGAAATGTTCATATTCTCTACAAATTATTCGACTATGTTATAGGAGCTCCTTGTATCGTTATTTAAAACAGATGAATACGCCTTTGAGTGCTGCTTTATCTTTCTTTTGCACTCCCTTATTTATCTTTTTGCCTGTTGTCTTTGAATCTTTTGATAATTTGTTTTCTGTTTATCTTTTTGAGTTTTTCTATTTGTTCTTTTTATCTTTTTCCTTTTAGGATTTGCTTATTCGTAGAGACAAAATTTCACCATTTACTTTCTTTCTTTGGTGCTTTTTGGTTTTTTTTGTGCAATCCTTGAGTTTGAGAAACTTCATTTAGTTCAATTTTGAAACAACGATGAAAAGAGATTTAAATTTACTTATCAGACAATGTTGGTACTGCTTTTGAAGAAAACTTCGGAACACTTGAGTTATCCTGTGTAGTTTTGAGGCTACATGATTAGTTTGATGTTGAAGCAAGTCAAGTTCCGAAGGGAGGTTAGGAATAGACATTATGTTAAGGATATTAGAATCAAACAAGACTTCAATTTGTAAAATAGCCTTAACCTCACTCCGAAGTCTGTTCTTTTACCAATGTTTCAATTCGATTCCCAAATACCTATTAGTACAATAAGGTATGATTATCAGAATCTAAAATCAAAGTTTTGTCCTTTAGTCAGGTAGCTCATGAAAGTAAGGTTAAACTTTGTCCTTTGTGCATCAAAATGTTTAATGTATGTTCAAGAACCTTTATTTTTCTTGTTTTTGATTTTTCTTTGAAATAAACCTTTTTGTGATTATTCTTAAGAAGCAAAGTCAAAATATGTTTTAATGATTTTACCATTTAGAGACTTTTATTTCACAGAAATTTTCGTTCTGCAGGGCTCCGAAGTGATAGAGTACTTCGGGGTGCTGCGGTGCAAAATTGTGTGGTTTTACTTATTTTACTCCGAAGCAATAAATCTCTTCGGAGTGCTGCGGAGTGTTATGAATTTTATTTTGCAGGTTAGAAGATTTAGAGAAAGAGTGAGCAAATCTGAGATTTATTGTAGAGTGGATCCATCAATCATTCCAAGTCCACGAACAATTCTTGTAAATGCCTCTTCATTCAAAGCTTTTGTGAAGATGTCTGCCAATTGTTCTGTTGTGTGAACAAAGTGCACTTCAATATTCCCCTCCTCAACATGACTTTTGATAAAGTGATATTTAAGAGCTATGTGCTTTGTCTTGGAATGTGAATAGGATTGTGGCAAATCCGAATTGCACTTTGTGAGTCACAAAACAGTGGAATCTTTCTCATGTTGATAGCATAATCTTTCAGTTGACTCTGGATCCATATGATTTGGGAAGTACAAGCCGTAGCAGCCACATATTCAGCTTCAGCAGTGGAGATAGAGACACAAGTTTGCTTCTTAGATTGCCAACTAATTAGCTTTCCATCAAGGAATTGACAGCCCCCTGAGTGCTCTTGCGATCAATAGAGCATCCATCAAGATCTGAGTCTGAATAGGCTTGTATGTAGAAGCCGGAGTTTGCTGGGTACCACAGGCCATAAGCAGGTGTGCCATGAAGATATCGAAAGATCGTCTTAACCGCAGCCAAATGAGGTTCTCTTGGGTCAGCCTGATATCTTGCACAATTGCAGACTGCGAACATGATATCAGGGCGACTGGCTATGAGATAGAGCAGTGATCCAATCATGCTTCGGTATTGCTGTATGTCTGTCTTTGGTTTGTCCAATGAAGGATTTAATCTTGTACCTGCAGGCAATGGAACTTTAGCTTTGGAGCAGTTAGTCATTCTGAAGCGTTCAAGCAAACTCTTCGTGTATTTTTGTTGATTGATAAAGATCCCCTCATTAGATTGTTTTATTTGTAATCCAATAAAGAAATTTATCCTTCCCATCATACTCATCTGAAATTTGCTTTTCATTAGTTTTTCAAAATCTTTTGACAAATTGGGGTCAGTGGATCCGAAGATTATGTCATCCACATAGATTTGGACTAACATCAAATGAGATCCAACTTTCTTTCTGAAAAGTGTTGGATCCACTGAACCTTGTTTAAAGCTTGATTCTTTTAAAAATTTTGTCAAGGTCTCATACCAAGCTCTTAGAGCTTGTTTTAAACCATAGACAGCCTTGTCTAGCACATAGCAATGGTTTGGATGTTCTCTACTTTCAAAGTGTGACAACTGTGAAATTAGTCAACGAAAGTCAACTTAAGTCAACCAAAGCGTATGTTAAAGTCAATATGTGAAATATAAATTTCATAATCTCTACGTTGTATTATTTGATATTATAATATTACGTATGCTAATTTAAGTCAATTATACGAACAAACCATGCTGAGCTAGATGTTTTAATATAAAAAAAATAAAAAAAAATTACGGCATGAATAGTAACCAACGTGAATAGTGAACGGTAAAAGTTTAAAACTCTTCGGAATATTACAAATTTTATATCAAAACGTAGATAAAGATACGACGGTTCCGAATTTATATTTATATTTTTGCCAAACGTTATATATAAAAAGTTTATGATAGAAAAACGGTAAAAAGTTATTACAGAAAAAAATTTAATTTACATTGAAAGCGACGTTTGATTATTAAAATATTTATTTTAATATATATAAATTAAAAAAAAACAAAAAGAAAAAAAAATCAAATGGAATCACCGGCCAAAAGAAAATTTCAACAAAGGTTTTCAAAAGTTTGAATTTTATTATTATTATTTTATTTTAAATTTTTTTATATAAAGTGGGCCCCACTTCATTATTTAATCAATTTTACACATTTTACCCTCAAAGAATTTGTATTTTCATTTTGAACACTACGTATTCAATACGTATTTTTAAATTTATCAATAATATTATGACGTTTTATAAAACGGAAAAATTACCGTCAAAACGGTATCGTCGATACGAACAATCTAACGACAAAATTTAATATTATTGATATTAGTTTTATATTTTATTTTCTTTTTCTTTAAAATGAAAGTGTATTTACATTTAAACCCTATATTTTATTAAACTTACAATTAATACCATTTCGTTAATTCATTAAAGACATTTAGTTAAAAAGATGATATTATTAAACTACGATTTTCGTAGATTATATTTTTATAAACAAAAATCATTTATTTTATATAAAAACTATTAAATCTATTTAAAGAGTATTTTAAGGGTTTGTTTTGTCATAAACAAATTCTAAAAGCCATAAAAGTCATATATCTGCATCTTGAGGGCCGCAATACGAAAATAAATTTACTATAAATAGAGGCTTCAATCCTCTCATTTCCTCACACCTCAGATCTTGATCTCTATATCACTAGAGAGTATTGTTAGAAGATTCTTCGATATATATAGAAATATACGAAGAATGAGCGTTAGAAGTAGCTATTTCAGTTATAAATATACTGAGTTCGAGTTAGAAGCACGAAGAGTCGGGCGATCTAACAACAGTTGGCGATAAGATCATCATCGACATTAAGGTGAGTTCATACCCCTTCTTTTTATCTTTATTCAAGTTTTTAAGGGGGAGAATACAAGTTATACTATAAAAATAGTTATTTATACTCATTTGTAACAATAGTAAACAAAATGTGAATTTTGTAAACATCATTATGACAACAATTCAATTATAGTTCCAAAATATAATATTGAATGATCTACTTACGAGAGCGGTGTCTAGGCCGATCATTTGGGCTAGGTTGTTGGATTTCCGAAAGGCTTATACGCTGAAAGGGTCCTGCCTCCTCATTTGATCTTCTACCTGGCCGTTCTTTATTTGATAGTCATGAAATATTATATTGGAATTAATAAAGAGTATAACCAATTTATTACACCACTATTGTGGAGAATATATCTTAAAAGAAGTTCTTTATAACCATCTAAATAAGTTTTTTTCACATATATTTTTAAATATATGCTTTTCACAACGGAATACTAAAAATAAACTATTATAGGAATAGTTTGTTGATACAAATATTACTATGACGTTTTAAAGAGGACAAATAATTATATAAAATATATAATTGTTATACATTACTATATTATCATGGGAAAAATGATAATAGACAAATACAAAGGTTTTTCATATACAAACTTTAACAAGTTGATTGATACATACATTTTTGTGAGACGGGTCTTCACAGTGCTTATTTAAGTACATACTATAAGTCCTGAAATTTATAACCAGAGTCTCGGTAAGAGAGCGTGATATTTGTGTATAGATCTATACGGGATTGACAACCCCGCACCTGAGCTGCTAGCTACAGCTAGACCGACGGGTCTGAGGTGACAAATGTCATAACAGTCCGACGCCTGAAGAACGTCGAAGCAGGCCTACATGGTCACAGTATGGTTATAGGGCGTCTCCCATGGGATATCAACTTTATTAAATTGTTTACGTGGAAATATACATTTTCAATGGCTTTATACTACAAACTATGCTATATATTTTAGTCCTTGGGTTTTAAGGACTTGGATACATTCATAAGAAAATATTGGATTTTCTTGGATTACAATACTACATTTTACAAGGAAAGAGATTCCTCATACAAGTTTTATGGTATTAAAACTACATTTTAACAAGTTACAAATATAGTATGGTTTTACTTATACACACTGATTCTATGGGAATTAAAACTATGTTTTATCAAAGATATAAATATAAGTACGGTTTACTTATACATACGACTTTTGTGGAATTAAATCTACGATTTGACTACCAATAAACACCTATTTACACGGTTTTATACAAGAATAAAACTACGTAATACTATTTTCAAGTACACAAATACCTATACATTTTCGGTCTTTGGGTTTTAAGACTACTACTCATTTATAAGAAAATATTGGATTTTCTGGTTTCAAACACTATCTTTCTACAATGAAAAAGGATTATGGATTTTCTCATACAAAAATCTTATGAACTTACCAACGTAATGTTGACACTCTTTCAAACTACTTGTATTCTCAAGAAATTGATATGGTAACTACAACCTTTGACGATGGGTCGCTATGGCGTCATACTATGTATTTTGATATCATATTGTAATTGTATTCAAGACATACAATCTTTTGAACTATTATAACATTTACAATTATATATATGATGGATGTGTTTGCTTTGATAACTATTGTACAAACGTTGTTGTGATACTGTTCATGAAGTCATCCACCCTCAGACGTTTCCGCCATCGTGGTTTGGGGGTGTGACACAAAGTCAGTTGGTTGTTCAACAAAAACGGTTTCCTCGAGATCACCATTCACAAAGGCACACTTGATATTCATTTGAAAGACATCAAAGTTTTTGTGTGCAGCATAAGCCAAAAATATCCAAACTGATTCGAGTCTGGAAACAGGAGCAAATGTTTCTTCATAATCAATCCCCTCCTGTTGACAATAACCCTTGACAACCAGCCTTGCTTTGTTCCGAACCACATTGCCTTCGGTGTCTAGTTTGTTTCTGTACACCCATTTCAGACCAACAATTGAAGCATTTGCAGGTTTTGGAATAAGCCTCCATACTTTGGTTCTTTCAAATTCTTCTAATTCCAACTGCATTGCTTCAATCCAGTCAGGGTGATCGAAAGCATCTTTAACATTTTTAGGTTCTACCTTGGAGATAAAGACATTGAACATGCATAACTCCGAAGTTTTGTTTAAGTCAAGTTGTCTTTGATGAAGTTGTGCACGAGTCAGTACTCTATCTTGAACGTTACCGATGACTAGTGATGGTGGATGATTTTTCGTCCATTTGTCCAAAGGAGGATAGTTTGGATCAAAATCAGGGGGTCCTTCAGAATCAATATCCTCGATATCTGAAGGATATCCAAAAGTGGAAGGAAAATCACCCATTATTAAATGATTGTTTGAATTAGTTGCATTTGACTATGGTGTGTGTAGTTGTGAAGTAGAGTTTAGAGTGTTCTCCCCCTTGACAGCTGTTGGTGTTGAGGAAGTGGTTGCTGTATCCGAAGTGAGAGGGGTTGCTGAGTTTGGAGTGATAATCTCTGGCTCCCCTGGATTGATGGATACAGGGACATGATATGAGAGATTTCCCATGGGGTTGAAGTTTGACTGTTGTTTGGCTCCCCCTCAACACTACCATTCCTTTCACTTTGGTTTGATGGCTCCCCCTCAACAGATGATGGTCTTTGCACACTACTTATAGAAGAATCATCAGGTCCATCTGTGAGTTTGGACAATTCGGACACATGGTTATCAGGTGCACTGGCTTTGGAGTCCACAGCCCTCACAGGTGGATCGAATAAAAGAGCGAAGTCTGTATCAAATGTAGTAATTTGTACAGCATCCACAGAAGGCTTTGGAAAGATGGATGACATGGGGAATGGATGCAAAGACTTCTTGATGTTGTAATCAACGAACCTTAGATTGAAGGTTTCTTCAATCTTTCGAGTCCTCTTGTTCATGACTCTATAAGCTTTTGAGTCTTGAGAGTACCCTAGGAAAATCCCTTCTTCTGATTTTTCATTGAACTTCGTCAAATGATCTTTCAAATTCAAGATGAAACATCTACAACCGAAGATGTGAAGGAATTTGACATTTGGTTTTCTGAGATTGAGTACTTCATAAGGTGTTATGTCAAATCTCTTGTGAATGTAGGATCTATTTTGAGTAAAGCAAGCTGTAGAAATGGCTTCGGCCCAGAAGTACATGAGCAAATTTGCAAAATTAAGCATAGTTCTAGCTGCTTCACACAAAGAACGATTTCTCCTTTCTACAACACCACTTTGTTGTGGAGTATATGGTGCTGAGAAGTTGTGACTATCCCTTTTGTTTTCAAGAATCCATCAAGAGTTTGATTTTTGAACTCTGAACCATTGTCACTGTGCACAGTTCGGACTTTCTTGTTTAGCATCACTTCCATTTTCCTTATGAAGTTAATGATTTCTTCAGCAGCATCTGATTTGTTTCTTAGAAATAACACCCAAGTAAACCTTGAATAATCATCAACTATCACGAGTATGTACTTCTTCTTTCCAATTGACTCTACTGCAGATGGACCACACAAGTCCATATAGAGAAGTGAAAGGGGTTCGGTGATTTTGGGATTGATCACAGTTGGATGCCTTTGTTTTGTTTGCTTGCCATGTTCACAAGCAGAACTAAGTGAATCATTATCAAATTTGAGAGCAGGCATTCCATGAACCAAATCCATAGCCACTAACTTGTTTAAGTCTTTGAAGTTCAAATGGGCAAGTCTTCGGTGCCAAAGCCAGCTAACATCGGAGTTGGCTTTTGAGAGAAGACATAAGGATTGTCCACCAGTTACAGGCTTTAGATTTAAGGGAAACATTGATCCCTTCCTTTCAGATTTGAGTAAGACTTTGTTTGTTTCTTCTTTTGTGATGACACTACCTTGGTTGTTAAATGTAACTGCGTTACCCGTTCCAACTACCAATTAAGATATACTCACAAGATTGTGTTTTAACCCTTCAACAAATACCACTCTGCTGATTGTGAATTAGCCATTAGTTATTTTACCATAACCCCGAATTGGACATGTTTCATTGTTTTAGAAGCATACATTTCCAGCATCATCCAATGTTCTATAATCTCTAAGGTATTCCCTCTTCCCTGTCATATGTCTTGAGCAGCCACTATCCATGTACCATTTAGTGTCGTACCGCTCAGTAGACATTACCTGCGATTAATCAAGAAGGAGTTGGTACCCAATCAATCTTGGGTCCTCAGGGTAAGTGAAGGATTCTTGAATCCATTTTTCTACGGCCTCTTCTGGTATTTCATTTGCATTCAAGTTAATCAGATTCTCCGAAGCGTCATGTGATGAGCATGATTCGGAGGAGTCTGAGTTAAATTCAGAAGAGCTTTTTGTTAAGTTAGATGAGTCCGAAGTGACTGACAAAATGCAAGACTTCGGAACCCATATTTGGTTGGATGATTTTGACTTCGAGGTTTTTGATGTTTGTTTTTCACTTGAAAATTTTGAACTCACTGATGTTTTTGAGGATTTGGTTTTAGCAGTGAGATTTTCTTTTAAATCATTTCTTTTCCAATTTTGTTTAGAAATTTCAATTGTCGATTTCTTTGATGTTGAACTGCACAACGTAGATGTACAAAGGTACTCTTCGTATGCCAATTTGAAATCATTTATTGAGAGATTCTTATCTTTAAACAAGTTCAAATTTTTTTCTAGCCAGTGATGGAATGTATCTATCAAATTGTTTCCTTTTGAAAATGTTTTCTTTGAGGGTTTTTCAAATTTTAGATTGGGAAAGTTACGTTTTGTCGGTGTAAAAGTTGGTTTATCATTTTGATTTTTGACTTTTGAAACCTTTGAGTTAAACGGTTTTGTTCCAGAAGTTGAAGCAATTGCTTCATTTTGTTTCAAGCCTCCGAAGGGAGTTTTTCTCTTCATAAGATTCAGAGTTTGTTTTGATTTCACGTTCGCAGCAATAGGTTTTTGAATTGGTTTAGTAATCACTATTGCTGGTTTTGATTTTTGGAGAATTTGAGGTCTTTTCAAGATCTGAGGCTTTTGTACGAAGCTTTGGTAATTGAGACTTTTGGTTTTGAAGCAGCATTTTCTGAGGTTTGGGACAACGGTACACTCTCAAATGATTCCATTAATTGAAAAACATCCATCTTCGGAGCTGCGAGTTTTTCCACAACTTGAATTTGTTTGTTGTTTCGATTAGTGTAGATGTGATTATCATTTTTGAGATTTAAAATGTGTGACATGTTTTTAGGAATCTTTTCTTTCTCATAACAGAGACGATTGTAAATGTTGTGACCATACAGGTATTGTTTTCTTATATTGATTTTTTACTTCCATTCTTTCATTCATTTCATTTTCAACCATTTTAGAAGATGAGAAGTATCCTTCCTCAGTGACTGTGGAATTATCCTCCTCAAGAAGTTTTTCTAAATCGTTTTCAACCAAAGGTGATCAACCTGGTTTCACAAAGATGACATTTTTGAAATAAGATATCTTCGGATAGATACAAGCCACATGAATTAGCCTTTTTGAATTGTCCTTAAGATATTGATCATAAGAGACACAAACATCTGAGATTTGTAATTTTGATTTCACAATTTCTTTGTTTTCAAAAGCTTTAGGTTCACAAACAACTTTTGCTTTTCCTTTGTCCTTCGAAGACAGTTGTGATATGTCTTCGGAGGGTGATTCGGATGTGGAGGATGATTTTAATAAAGGTCATGAAGAACAATCAATTTCCTCCATGTCCGAATTGCTTTGAGATTCATTCTCAGATGCGGTTTCAACTGTAACCTTTTCTTTGTTTTCAATTTGAGGAACATTCTTTTTCAAGATTGGGATTTCTTGTGGCAATAATTTCAACAGATTATCAGCAGTGAGATGTTTTTCTACAGATATCAAGCCATGTTTATACGAAGAGTTGGTCACTTCGGACCCAGATACTATAGATTCACACTCATAAGATATACTATCAACTTCGTTAAGCTTAAACTCAATAAAAGGTAATACTTGTCTATGTTGAACATTACACACATCAGCTAAATGATATATACGTGTAATATGAGCATATAAACGTTTTGCAGTTTCACAAAATATATTGCGTTTTCTCAAAATTACATCATGATTGTTCAAAAGTTTTTCTCTATTCTATTCTAGCAATGAGATTCTTAGGTTGGACTTTTCTAGGGTAGCTTCAAACTTTCTACTCTCCCCCTTAAGCTGAGAATCTCCTGCTCACTGAGTGTCTCCCTATTTTTCACATCAATAAGCATTTTATGCATCACAGAACAATCACGAGTTATTTCATTTATGATAGGAGTTGATTGAGAAATGGGAATTTTAAAAGTTGAGAGAAGTTTGGATACCTGCTCAAGAATGGTCAGGTGTGCGTCATTTTCCATTAAACATATCTCCTCATCATCATCCGAAGTGTCGTCAGACCAGGTCTTCGGATTCACAGCTTTAATCATCTCATTCATCTCAGAAGTCTTAAAACCAAGACCAGCTGTTGATTCATAGCCCAGCATATCCTCATCAGCTGTCTTCTCAGAAGTACTTTGCAGAAAGCTCTTACCATCATCATATGCCATGAAGGCACTATGAGTTGGCTTTCTTACTTCTTCATCTTCTGAATCAGAAGACCAGATTATGATCCTTCATAATCCTCAGCAGCCATCAGGGCTAAGTCTTTTGTCTGTTTCCTCACTTCTTCCATCTTCATTGCATAGTAAGCTTCATCCTTCACTTGAGGTTTCTTCTCATTTTGTTTACAAAGCATACAATCTTTAGCAAAGTGATTTTTACCATGACAGTAATTGCAGTCATAGCCTGAATCACCAGAAACCCTTTTCTCTTCTATTTTCTCTTTTGATGACTCCGAAGCCTGTTTTTCAGATGGCTTCGGAGTAGAAGACTTTGAATTTTCATCCTTCGGAGTGAACATTTATGGTTTGGGTTTCGAATTGAAGTTTGATTTGTTGAAGTTCTTGACAAAAGGCTTCCCAGAGTTGTTTTTAATGAATGGTTTCTTGAACCTTCGACTGTTAGCAGCATAGAGAGCAACGGTTTCACCATTGTCATCAACCATATAGGCAGCTATTTCTTCATCACTGGTTTCTTCTTCTTCTTTTAAAACAAGGGCAAGTGGTCCAGATCCAACATTCTCATTTCTACGACCCACGACATCTGGTTCATGTGACTTTAGCAGATTATATAGAGCAGCCAACTTGTACTTCTCAATGTTTTCATAGGATTTAACCATGAGCATGATTGGTCTCCATTCTTTGTGAAGACTATAAAGAAATTTAATGTTGATCTCCTATTGGCTTCATGTCTCCCCATACTTGTCTAGGGTATAGATCATGTTGCTAAGACGTTCATAGCATGCTTCGAGAGACTCATTTTCTTCTTGTTTGAAGTTCCCGAAGTCTGCATGAATTTCTTGAACCTTGCTGGTGTGAAGAATCTTATCCCCTCCAAAACGAAGTTCGAGATTATCCCACATCTCTTTGGCGGACTTCGCATCGGCTATATGATGAATAACGTCAGGACCCAATTCACTTCGTAGCTCACGCATGGCCCTTTCGTCATTTTCAAGTTTCTTCATATCTGCTGCATTAATAACTACAGCCTCTTCTCCATCGGGGACTACAAAACGACCAGTAATGTCTGTATAAGGACCATCCGTTACAGACCTCCATAAGTCTTTAT
Source organism: Cichorium intybus (assembly GCA_023525715.1). Taxonomy (NCBI): domain Eukaryota; kingdom Viridiplantae; phylum Streptophyta; class Magnoliopsida; order Asterales; family Asteraceae; genus Cichorium; species Cichorium intybus. The sequence goes on from CM042014.1 coordinate 96,201,119, forward strand.
CAAGTCTAATCAGATAGTCCTTCATTCTTCCAGTCCAATAATTATAGTAAGAAGTTACTAGAACAGGAGCTTTGGTTGCAGAACTAATGAGATTTGCATAGTTGAGAATATTGGCATAAGTTGTTGTGGAATCAGTCATTTTGAACAGATTTCAACGGAATCTTTGCAGTAAAAACGAGTAATAGAGACTTGCAACAGTTGCAGAAGACTAGATCTGAGAAACGATTCAAATCTAGAACTGTAGCAATGGAATAGAAACTCTACTAACAGGTTTTTAAGCTGACTGGCTCTGATACCACTTGTTGGGTGTTGAAATCGATTAAGAGCTGAATAATGACTAAGGTTCTATCTATTTCACAAGTGTTAAACAATAACACATTAACAAGAGACAATATAAAGCAATATATGAACAGAGTGAAATGGATAACTTGTGCCGAATGCTTAATTGATTTAGGGTTTTACAGTTTGGATGATTACAATCTCACACTCGACACGGTATGGTATCACTGATATTTATAATATATCAGTGATACGCATAGTACAACTTTATTACAGAGAATATCCTATCAGAGTACTAGCCAATAGAATATTAGATCCATGCAACACGTATTGTACTATACGTGTGCACACAAAAGTTTGACAGACTGTGAAGTCTTCAGATCCTCTGTGTATCACACTTCGGAGTCTTCAGACTTCGGGGTTCTTCCTGTAGTTTATTACTTCGGGGTCATAAGCAGTAGGTCTTCGGATGGTTGAGCACTTCAGCACAAATAGGCTCAACAGAGACCAAGACTCAAGAGCGGAAACAGTACACGGGACCCCATCCCAAGTGTGATAAGTGCAACTTCCATCATGGAGGAGCTTGCCCGGTGTGTCTAAGGTGTAGCCAACCAGGTCCTTTTGTGAAGCATTGTAAGCAGAACAAGGAAGGAGCCAAGGCGTGTTATGAGTGTGGGAGTACCGATAACTTCTGCAATGTTTATCCCAAACTGAATAAGGGGCCCGGTACTAGTGGGCAGAATCAGGCTAGGCAGAATAATCAAGGGAATATAGGTGGACAAGTTAGAGGTGTAGCCTTTGTAATCGGTGCAGAAGAAGCTCGACAACACCCTAAAGTGATCACATGTATGTTTCTCTTAAATAATCATTTTGCTTCAGTAATCTTTGATGTGGGAGCAGATAGGAGTTTCGTTTCCTTAGACTTTAGGCCACTCATTAATTTGCCCTCGAAAAAGATGAAGATTGTTGTTACTATTGAACTCGCTGATGGACGTGAAATTAGCGCTAAAGACATAATTCCGGGGTGTACCTTGAACTTAGCTGATAAACTCTTTAATATCCACCTCATTCCTATCGAGATAGACAGTTTTGACATTATAGTCAGTATGGACTGGTTAGCAAAGAATAGGGAAGATATTGGATGCTACGAGAAGGTTGTTAGAATACCCCTCCCTCATGTTGAAACCCTTATCATAAAAGGTGAGAAGCCAGGAAGGAGCTTGAATATTGTGTCTAGTATGAAGATTCAAAAGTACTTAAAGGAAGATTGTATTGCCTTCATGGCCTAAAGTAGTAGAAAGAGAACCTGAAGTGAAGCAAGTCAAAGATATCCCTGTGGTACGGGATTACCCTGAAGTATTTCTGGAAGAATTTCCTGGTTTACCCCGACATAGACAAGTCGAATTCCGAATTGACTTAATTCCAGGAGCGGTTCCAATGGCGAAAACTCCATATCGTTTGGCACCGTCCGAAATACAAAAGTTATCTCGACAACTGCAAGAACTTTTATACAAGGGGTTGATTCGCCCAAGTTCTTCACCTTGGGGAGCTCTGGTTTTGTTTCTCAAAAAGAAAGATGCATCATTTCGGATGTACATCAATTATAGGGAGCTAAACAAGCTAACAATCAAGAATCGTTATCCCCTTCCTCGAATTGACAATTTGTTCGACCAATTCCAAGGCGCATCATACTTCTCAAATATAGATCTCCGGTCGGGATACCATCAATTGAGAGTTCATCAAGACGACATTTAGGACTCGGTATAGGCACTACGAATTCTTGGTCATGCTATTTGGACTGACGAATGCGCCAACTGTCTTCATGGACTTAATGAATAGAGTTTGTAGACCATACATGGACAAGTTCATGATTATGTTCATAGGTGATATACTTTTCTATTTACGCAGCAAAGAGGATCATGAACAACATTTGAAACTGATGTTGGATCTGTTAAAGGAGCAGAAATTGTACGCCAAGTTCACTAAGTGTGAATTTTGGATTAGAGAAGTACATTTCCTTGGCCACGTAGTGGGTAAAGAAGGAATTCATGTAGATCTAACCAAGATTGAAGCAATCAAGAAATAGGTAGCTCCAAGGACCCGAATAGAAATACGCCAATTTTTAGGATTGGCAAAATACTACCAACGTTTCATAGAAAACTTCTCGAAGATCGCTCAACCGTTAACAACTTTGACTCACAAAGATAGAAAGTTTCTTTGGGAAGAGAAGCAAGAAGAGACTTTTCAAATTCTAAAGAACAAGCTGTGCAATGCACCAATTCTAGCCTTACCAGAAGGATCAGAAAACTTTGTAGTGTTCTGTGACGCATCTCACCAGGGCTTAGGTTGTGTGTTAATGCAGAAGGACAAGGTCATTCCATATGCTTCCTGATAGCTCAAACTGCATGAGAAGACTTATACAACCCATGATCTGGAGTTAGGGGCAATAGTTTTTGCTCTCAAAATTTGGATACATTACATATACGGTACCAAATGCACTATCTATACAGATCACAATAGTATTCAGCATATTCTAGATCAGAAGATGTTAAATATACGCCAAAGAAGATGGGCTAAATTGTTTAGCGACTATGACTATGAAATTTGATACCACCCGGGCAAAGCTAATGTAGTAGCTGATGCCCTAAGCTGAAAGGAAATGGCAAAACCTTCACGAGTATGAGCTTTGGGAATGGTGATACAGACAAGCTTGAAGTCTCAAATCCTTAGTGCTCAAGAGAAAGCTTTGACTAAAGAAAATCTGCAAGGAGAAACTTTGCACGGTCTAAAAGCAAGGTTAGAAATTAAACCTGATGGAGTACATTATTTTAAGAAGAGGATTTGGATTCCAAAGGTTGATGAATTGAGAGAATTAATATTAAATGAGTCTCATCGATTGAGATTTACAATTCACCCCCGGAGTGGATAAGATGTACAAAGACCTAACAGAGTACTATTGGTGGCCTGGAATGAGAAAGGACGTTGCATTATATGTTGGAAAATGCTTGACATGTTCTAAAGTTAAAGCTAAACATTAGAAACTGTCAGGACTACTACAACAACCTGAAATTCCATAAAGGAAATGGGAGCAAGTATCCATGGACTTCGTGACCAAACTCCTAGAACTTCTAAAGGCCACGACACGATTTGGGTTATAGTGGATAGACTGATGAAGTCAGCACATTTTCTTCCTATCCGTGAGGATTACAAGACGGAAAGTCTAGCTAAAATTTACATCGGCAGAATTGTGGCACTTCATGGAGTACCTTTGTCTATCATTTCTGATAGAGATAGTTGGTTCACATCACAATTTTGGCAGATTTTGCAAAAGGCTCTAGGTACTCAATTGAACCGGAGTACAGCCTATCATCCTCAGACAGATGGTCAAACGGAAAGAACAAGTCAAACATTGGAAGACATGCTTCGGGCTTGTGCCATTGAATTTAAAGGAAATTGGGATACTCATTTTCCTTTAATTGAGTTCTCATACAATAACAGTTATCACAAAAGTATCCAATGTGCTCTGTATGAGGCATTGTATGGGCATAAGTGTCGATCACCATTGTGTTGGGTTGAAATTGGAGACAGACAGTTGACTAGGGTCGACCTTATACAAGAAACCACTGACAGGATCGCCATTATCAGAGATAAGCTCAAAATTGCCACGGATCGTCAGAAAAGCTACGCCGACAACCGTAGGAAACCTTTAGAGTTCCAAGTTGGAGACAAAGTGCTTCTAAAGGTATCACCTTCAAAAGGACTTGTACGTTTTGGGAAGAAAGGCAAATTAAGCCCTAGATATCTCGGACCATTTGAGATCATTGAAAGAATTGGTCCGGTGGCTTATAAACTTCAACTACCTCAAAAGTTGAGTGCTATTCACGATATGTTCCATGTCTCGAATCTGAAGAAGTGTTTAGCCAACGAATCATTGATTGTACCGCTGGAGGATATTCAGATCAACGACAAACTGAACTTCGTTGAGGAATCGATGGAGATCCTTGATCAGGAAGTTAAACAACTCAAGCGAAGTAAGATTCCAAATGTGAAAGTTCGTTGGAAATCGAAACGCGGACCGGAGTACACATGGGAGCCTGAGGATTATATGAAAGGGAAATATCCACAACGGTTTCCTACATTACCTACATGATGACAATGACTGAATTTTGGGACGAAATTCTTTTTGACTGGACAACTGTCCATTTCAGGTCAAACTTTGACTTAATTCAGTTGACTTAGACATTTTATTTTGACTTTATTATAGGAATAGGTTAAAAACACTTGGATGCTTGAATCCAATTAGAATCTAGAACTAGTATGCTTGACTAGTGCAATTCAAGTGAATTGTTTGAATTCTGCGGAAAATGCCAGTAAACTGTTAAAAATAATTGAAAATATCTTTTACAGTTAAAAATAGTCATGAACAATTTAAAATAAAGTGGAAATATTAAAATTCACTTTATAATAATTATAAGGTTTTAATTTGGTCATAAAAACCTTAAATAGTCTTAAAAACTCAAATTTTATAAATTTGACGTTTAAAAATCTATAAATTTCATCATAAGACTTATACTATCAAATTAAATTAATTAAATTATTAAATATAAGTAGGAATGCTAAATTTTGGTTTCTCGCATTTATTTAACAATTTGTTGAGAATATTTGTGATGAAGTGCTGACGTATCCGAAGCCCCCTCTAGCAAACTGTTGAAGAATGAAACCCCGAAGTAATAAAGCAATAGAAGACCCCGAAGTCTGAAGACTCCGAAGTGCTACGCATGGAGGATCCGAATACTTCACAGCCTGTGCATCTGTCTTTTGTGTGCACGCGTATAGTACAATACGTGTTGCATGAATCTTCTATCCTATTGGCTAGTACACTGATAGGATATTCTCTGTAAAAGTTGTACTATTGGTATCATTGATTCAGTATAAATATCAGTGATACCTTTCCGTGTAGAGCGTGAGATTACAAGTATTTGTAAGACTACCAAATAGAAAACCCCATTGTAAACCTTACGATCTAATCAAGCATTCGGCACAAGTTATTCATTTCACCTTGTTCATTTAGCTTTCTTATATTATCCATGTGTGATTGATTATGTTATTAATATAACCTTAGTCTTAATTCATCTATCAATTGATTTCAACACCAAACAAGTGGTATCAGAGCAAGTCAGCTCAAAAACATGTTGATAGAGCTCGAATTCATTTTCTTCAGTTCTAGAATTGAATCGATACTCACTTCTAGCTTTCCGCAACTGTTGCAAATCTCTATTACCCATTTTTACTGAAAAGATCCAGTTGAAATACATCAAGATAACCAATTCCACAACAACTTATGCCAATATGCTTAACTATGCAAACCTCATCGGTTCTGCAACAAAGGCCCCAGTTCTAGTAACTTCTTACTATGATTACTGGGCTGGTCGAATGAAAGATTATCTTATTGGACTCGATAAGGACTTATGGAGGTCTGTGACTGAAGGTCCACATACAGACATTGCTGGTCGATTCGTTGTTCCTGACGGAGAAGAAGCCGTTGTCCTTAACGCTGCTAACATGAAGAAACTCGAAAACGATGAGAGGGCCATGCGTGAACTGAGAAGTGGCTTGGGTCCTGATGTCAGCCATCACATTGCTGATGCGAAATCTGCAAAAGAAATGTGGGACAATCTCGAACTCCGTTTTGGAGGAGATAAAATCCTCCACACCAGCAAGGTTCAAGAAATCCTTGCGGACTTCGGAAACTTTAAGCAAAAAGAAAATGAGTCCTCAGAAGCCTGTTATGAACGTCTGAGCAACATGATTTACACACTGGATAAGTATGGGGAAACAAGAAGCCAACAAGAGATAAATATCAAATTTCTTTATAGTCTTCACAAGGAGTGGAGGCCAATCATGCTCATGGTCAAATCCTATGAGAATATTGAGAAATACAAGCTGGCTGCCTTATACAATCTACTGAAGTCACACGAACCCGATGTGGTGGGTCGAAGAAGTGAAATGGCTGGTTCTGGACCACTAGCCCTCGTGTCAAAAGAAGAAGAAGAATCAAGTGATGAAGACATTGCTGCCTACATGGTAGATGATAATGGAGATACTGTTGCTCTCTATGCCGCCAACAATCATAGATTCAAGAAACCCTTCTTCAAAAACAACTCTGGGAAGCCATTTGTGAAAAACTTTAACAAATCAAACTTCAACTCCAAGCGTAAACCTGAAATATTCACTCTGAAGGAGGAGAAATTGAAATTGTCAACCCCGAAGCCATCTGAAAAACCGGCTTCGGAGTCATCCAAAGAAAAGTCTGAAGAGAAGAAGATCTCAGGTGATTATGGTTATGATTGCAACTATTGCCATGGCAAGAATCATTTTGCAAAAGACTGCATGCTTCGGAAGCAAAACGAAAAGAAACCACAAGTGAAGGACGAAGCATACTACGCAAGAAAAATGGAGGAAGTTAGAGTATGGACCAAAGACTTAGCCTTAATGGCTATTGATGATCGTCAAGGATCTTATCAGGTTTGGTCTTCGGACTCAGATGATGATGAAGTGAGAAAGCCATCTCATAGTGCTTTCATGGCCTATGATGTCGGTAAGAGCTTTCTAAAGGACACTTCGGAGAAGTTGAATGATGAGGAAATGATGAAGGTTGAAGCGACTGTGGGTCTTGGGTTTGTGACTTCAGAGGGATTGGAAATGATTGCTGCTGATACTCCGAAAACTTGGTTTGAAGACTCTTCTGATGATGATGAGGAGGAGTGCTTGATGGCAAACGACACTCGCTTGACAATCCCAGAACAGATATCAAAACTTCTTTCATCTTTTAAAATTCCTATTTCTCATTCTGCTCCAATTATAAATGAAATAACTCGTGATTGCTCTGTTATGCAAAAATTACTCATTGATGCTAAAAATAGGGAAGTACTCACTGAGCAGGAGCTTCTAAGCTTGAGGGGAGAGTAGAGAGCCTGAAGCTAGCATTAGAAAAAATCCAATCTTCGAATCTCCTTGTTAGAAGAAAATAGAGAAAAAATTTTAAACAATCATGATGTAATCTTGAAACAGCGAAACATATTTTGTGAAACAGCCAAACGATTATATATGCATATTACTAGAATTTATCATTCAGCTGATGTTTGCAATGTCCAACATAGACAACTATTGCCTTTCATTGAGTTTAAATTAAAGGAAGTTGATAGTATATCCTATGAATGCGAATCCATAGTATCAGGCTCGGAATTTACAAATCCCTCATACAAACATGGCCTGATATTTGTAGAAAAACATCTGACTGCTGATAATTTGTTGAAAATATTGCCGCAAGAAATTCCCATCCTGAAAAAGGCTGTACCTCAAATTGAATCAAAAGATAAGGAACTTGTCAATAACTTGGCTGAGAAGGATTCTGAAAGTGATTCGGACATGGAGGAAATTGATTGTTCTTCTTTGAGATTATTAAAGTCATCCTCTGTATCCGAATCAACCTCCGAAGACATTTCACAACTGTCTTCTGTGGATAAAGGAAAAACAAAGATGGGTTGTAAATCAAAAATTTTGATGGGTTGTGAATCAAAAATTTTTGAAACAAAAGAAACTTCAAACTCCAAAATGCAAATCACAGATGAATGCCCTTTTTATGATCAATATCTTAAGGACAATTCAAAAAGACTTGTCAAAGTGGCCCATATCTATCCTAAGATTTCTTATTTCAGAAACACAATTTTTGTAAAACCCGGTGGATTACCCTCAATAAACAACGATTTACAAAAACTTCTTGAAAAGGATAACTCAACGGTTAAAAACGAAGGATTTTTCTCTTCTTCCAAAATGGTTGAAAATGAAATGAATGAAAGAATGGAAGTGAAAATTAATATAAGAAAACAAGATCTATCTGGTCACAACGTGTATAATCGTCTTTGTTTTGAAAAAGAGAAGATACCTGAAAACATGTCACACTTATTGAACCTCAAAAACGACAATCACATTTACACAAATCAGAACTACAACAAATTCAAGTTGTGGAAAACCCCAAAGCTCTGAAGATGGATATATTTCAATTGATGGAATCTTGTGAGTGTGTACCTTTATCACAAAATTCAGAAAATGCAGTGTCAAAATCAAAAGGATTTACCAACAAAACCACGGCACAAAAACCTCAAATTTTGAAAAGACCACAAGTTACACAAAAATCAAAACCAACAATAGTAATTTCAAAACCAATTCAAAAACCTATTGTTGCGAACTTGAAAACCAAACAAACCTTGAATCTTGTGAAAAGAAAAGTTCCCTTAGGAGATTTGAAACAAAATGAAGCAATTGCTTCCACTTCTGGACTGTAACACCCTATTTCCCGATACGTGATTTTTGAAGAGTTAATTATTTTAGCGAACTGCAATAATATTGTTAAATAAGTAAAATAATCATAATTAAAACATATATGAAAAACTATATGAATGGGAGGGGTTTAGTGTCATTTAATCGTACTTATTTTGTTAGGTTACATGGTTAAGGGTGAAACAAAATTAAGTGGTTATAGTTCAGGTGGTTGTTTTGCCAATAGTCTAATGTTTCATAGCTTAACTTTGGAGAATTGTGCAGTCGATGAGTTTTCTTGTGAGACCCAAAACCTAACCCTCTCTATCACTCTCTATTCCTGTTTTTAAAGACACAACCCCAGTGTTCGATCATTTCCCAGAGATTCAGACATTGGATCGCCACGAAACTTTAACTGAGGGTTCCCAAGACATAAATGAAGGGCCTGATCGAAGGGTTTTCGATTTCAATGTCTAGAAATGGAGTTATGAATTTTGCAACATGACCTAGGGTTTCTGACAGATTCCTCTGCTGAGTCTTCCTTCTTGAGAAAATCATATCTGGAGTTCCAGAGGTCAAATAAGGTTAGTACCAGTGCACACGGTTCACAAATTGAGTTGAGCAACGTTCTACGGTAGACCCTTATCTGTTTTAAAGTGTTGAGTCGTAAATTTAGATTGAGTCAAATATGCTGATCGGATTTGTTGCCAGATTTTGCGCCTATAATTTTGCTATCGGTTATGGAATGAGTCTGTCCTTCCATACTTAGTTTCTGTTTAAATAGCATGTTCGTACCCTTGTTAGGGTTAACTTTTGTAATCTTTTGACGGCTCTCATACAGAATAGTTCACATAGAATTGTTCTTGAGTTGCATTTTAATCATTAGACATCAGTTCTTCATATTGTTTGTTCTTGATCTTGTTTATTTACATTATTCCGCATTTTTGAATCTCGATCCAACTCTTACATTTCAACAATTGGTATCAGAGCGGGAGTTTGTGTCATTCACGGATCTGTTTTGATTATCTTCATCGTTTCAATCGATTTTAGATATCAGACTTTGATCTTTTACGTTCGATTCTTCTTTTGATTTGAACTTACACTTCTAATTCATACAAGTAAACAAGTATCAATGGCTTTTGACGACTCACATACTCAATCTTTCAATCTTTCGAGCAGCATTGGATCCACTACCAGGACTCCAATTCTATTTACTCAAGAGTATGAGGTTTGGGCGTTGCATTTTGAAGATTATGTTCTTGGCATTGAAGAACATGGCGCAACGATCTGGCAAGCTATTACTGAAGAAACTCATGTCCACACAGACACAAGGAGGGTTATCAAAACCCTAAAAGAATACAACAACTTGCTTGTCACTCACACGAACATTCCTCAAGACGAAAAAGATAAACTAATGTGCAACATTAAAGAATTTAGAATTATCAGGTTTGCTCTCCAAGCAGATACTCTTCGTCTGGTCAGTTCGTGCGAAACAGCTAAAGAGATCTGGGATAGACTTAAAGAATTGTATTCTGGAGATGCTGACCTTGAGCACTCCATTCAGACCACTCTTCTTTCCGATTTCAGATCTTTTGCACAAGGTTCGAAAGAAACTCTAACCCAGACTTTCAATCGATACAATCATCTTCTCAGTCGATTATTAAAATACAATCTGGCTCGGACTGTCATTGAACAAAAGGTTACCTTTCTTGATGGTCTTCGTTCTGAATGGAAGGCTATCGTTTCTACAATAAAAGCGCATGAACAGTTCAAAACTTACACTTTGGCTAAAGTTGTGGGAATCCTCAAATCCCATGAAAAGGAAATCATTTCGAAAGCCAAAGCGACTATCAGTCTTGGTTCGCTTGCACTGGTTGCTGCCGGAAAGAAATCGGCCGAAATCGATTCCGATTCTGACTTTTCCGATGATGATTTGACCAGAGAAGACAAAGCTTTGATGGTATCAAATCCCAAGAAGTTCTTCAAGAAAAACTTTTCCAAATTCAAAAACCGAAATCGACAAGGAGGTTTCAATGCTGAAAAGACTGTGGAAGAAAGCCAGAAAAAGAAGAATGATGAGGAGAAGAAACTCGTTGGCGACTCAGGATACGATTGCCATTATTGTAAAGGCAAGAACCACTTTGTAAAAGACTGTTTGCTCCGAAAACAAGCTGAGAAAAAGGAGCAGGTGAAAGATGAAGCTTATTACGCAAAGAAGATTGCGGAACTGAAAAAGAATGATGTTTCATTTACCAAGGCAGCCTTTGTGGTGAAAGAGGACAGCGAGTTTGGTGCCATTGAGGTCTGGTCAACGGACTCGGAAGATGAGGAGGTGAGGAATCCAACACATGGTCGATGTCTGATGGTGAAAGATGATCATTCCGACAGCAGAGGTTACTCTACCAACGGGTGTCAAGCTTCAGCAAGTTGTTTTGCTGCGAAGCCTGTCTATGAACAAGTTGAGGAATGTGAGGCTGTGGTCAAAAAGGTACGCTCTATCCTTATATCTTTAAATATTTGCTCTTCTAGTTATGATACTGAATTAGATGATCTTAGATTTAATGTCTCCAGTTTGAGTGATAGCTTAAAAAGGACACGTCTAAGTAATTCTAACCTAAATGATCAATTGAGCAGGATATCGAATAAGAATGAGGAGAGACGAATGAGAATCGATGCGTTGGATAGTGAGTTAGTTAAAGCACGAGATGATATTATTTATGTCAAAAGAGATAATTTAGTTCTTGTCAAACAGAGAAACATCTTTTGTTTAATTGCTAAGCGTCTTTACAATAATATTAATCAATTGCATCTTGATTGTGACATAGGCAGGGGTTTACATAAAATGATTTTTCCCTTTCTTGAGTTGAAAGAGGATGAAATCGATGCAGAATGTCATAGGTGTGAAACCATTGTTTCATCTGATGAGGTTTCGGAAGCTTATCGAATCGGACTTGATAAAATTGAAAGCTATATACAGTCCAAAGAACATAAAAGTATGGTCAAAGAATATTTTTCAGAAAATGATCACGAGGAAATTAAAACAGCAACTCTAAAGAATTTTCATTCACTATGCTCTAAACTAAATTCTGATAATATTCCCATTAATGAGAATATTTCTGATTTTGATGAAAGTGATATGAGTGAAATATCTGTTGAGGATGAAATTGACTGTTCGGAATTCGTATCAAATTCTACTGAAACTAAGAAAAATCTCATTTCTGAAAATTCAGTTGCTTTTGCGAGAATTGTTAAAAATGAAGGATCGCACACTTTAAACGAGCAAGCTACTGTTTTTCCAAAGATTCATACTGTACCAAATCAAGTTTTCGTTAAACCAGGCCTAAATACAAAAGATGTAACTGAACTTAAAGTCCTAGTCGATAACGATAACTCCGATGTATGTGATTCTTTCTTTTGGTCGGAACCAATTGACAACTCAGATGAGACTAAAGGCCTTTCCGAAATGACCTCGTGGAAGTCTCGCGGTAACTACATTTCTGGATCATTGAACCGTAAAAATTCTGTCTCTCAAAATGGTTCATGGGGTACAGAGAATTTGAAATCTAATTCTTCAAACCCTAAGATGAGCACCTTCAAGTCTGATTCTAATCACAGCTCGACATCTTATATTCATAAGTCTCCTGAAGAGCTCATTGCCAAAAGGAAACAAATGAATGCCAGGTACAAAAAGAATCTGAAAGAGAGAAAACAATTCTGGAGAAACAAACACGACTCAAATCTAAACCAGAAAGTCAACCCAATTCCCATTCGGAAAGTTGAGCCTACTCCAAAACCAAAACCAATACCTGAATCCTCTGTCTCAACAACAACAACAAAGAATCCCACACGTGTTCTCGGTTCAACGGATTCAAAAGGGAAGGCAAAACTCTATCCTGAAACCACTCAGGATCTTAAAACCAACAAGATTCATCCAACTGTTACTATCAAAACAAAACTCTCCTCTCAATCGGTTAAAAATAAAAATCCCACTTATCTCTCTCACAATCAGAAAACTCATTATTATCAAGCTTCGAACACGTTCACTCCAAAGAAATATCGTTTTGCTAAAGAACAATGGCAATCCACAAAAATGAAAGTGTTCAGAATTGAAAATAAGAAAAATCAGTCATCTGTGAGAAAATCCTTTTGGGTTGAAAGATCATGCATTTTTCCTATCTCACATAAATTCTCACATAGGCCCACACTGGTTTGGGTTCCTAAATCTCTCTAACTTGTGCAGGTTCTACATGACGAACAGTATGATCCGGAATGGTACATTGACAGCGGCTGTTCACGTCACATGACTGGAAGGAAGGAGGAATTACGAGAATATCGCTCGCTGATGAATGGAGGAAAAGTCAATTATGGAAACAATGCAACAGGCAACATCAAAGGCTATGGCATGATCACAAATGGTGAAATTTCGATACGAAAAGTGGCATATGTGGAAGGACTTCAGCACAACTTGATCAGTGTTTCACAACTGGTCGTCGGAACAGGTCTTAAAGTCTCATTTGATGAAGATGGCTCCGAGCTGGTTGAGAAGGAATCCAAGAAGATAATTTTGAAGTCAAAAAGAAAAGGAGAGATGTTTCCTTTGGACATGCGACCTATCCAAGGAAAACCTGCCATCTGCCTACTCACTAAAGCTACGAACGATGATAGTTGGCTATGGCATAGACGGTTGTCTCACATGAACTTTCGTGATATCAATAAACTGGTACTTGGTGATCTTGTGCGAGGATTACCGCTACTCAAGTACGACAAAGACCGACTCTGTGATGCATGTGAGCTAGGAAAACAAAGTCGGAAGAGCAATTCTACAATCATCAACACAAAGATCATCGAACCATTGGAACTTCTGCATATTGATCTTTGTGGTCCATCTGCCATCGAAAGCGTTGCTCATAACAAATACATTCTGGTTGTGGTGGATGACTTCTCTCGTTTCACATGGGTATTCTTTCTCAAGCAAAAATCTGAAGCAGCGATCAACATGATTAACTTCATCAAGCAGATAGAAATCCTTCTCCGAAAACAAGTTCGAATGATAAGAAGTGATAATGGGACAGAATTCAAAAATAAAGTTCTAGATGATTTTCTTGTCAATAAAGGAATCACGCATAACTTCTCTGCCCCTTACACTCCTCAACAAAATGGAGTTGTAGAAAGACGAAATCGTTCTCTTTGTGAAGCTGCTCGCACAATGCTCTCTTTTGCAAAACTTCCCTTATACTTCTAGGCCGACGCCATCGCAACTACTTGTTACACTCAGAATCGATCAAACATCACAAAAAGGTTCAATCTTACTCCCTATGAGATCATCAACAAGCGAAAACCAAACGTAAAATTCTTCCATGTTTTCGGATCCAAGTGTTTCATTTTTAACTCCAAAGAAAAACGAGTTAAATGGGATGAAAAAGCTGATGAAGGTATTTTTCTGGGCTACTCTCTTACCTCAAAGGCCTATCGTGTTCTGAACAAAAGATCTTGAAAGATTGAAGAAACATACTACATCACCTTTGATGATAGATACAATTCCAGAGCAAAGCACGTTAGTACAAAGACTGAAGACATCTTTCCCGAATCCAATAAATCTGCAATTCCTCTTCTGGATCTATATGAGGAATTCTTGAATTTGTTCGATGACCAAGAAACCGCAAAAACATCAGAAGAAAATGCACGAGATAACCAAGAAGATGAGTTATTAAAGCTTATAGAAAGTACAGTCAGTGAAAATGCATCTTCACAAGAAAATTCTACTGATGTTCCGATTCCGAACAATACTCCAACTTCTGTTACTGATGCTCCTATCCAGGGGGAGCACCTATTCAGGGGGAGAGTATGGTTCATGAATCCGAATCAACCACTCTATCGGCTGAACAAGATCACTCTGATAATAGAAACGATGCAAACTTCTAGGGGGAGAATGAAGTTGAAAATAATGACCTTGACACACAGTCAGAGGTACATTCGGAAGCAGAAGAAATCATTTCGGAAATTAATCCTGAATATGATCCAAATTATCCTCCAATGATAAAATGGACGAGAGATCATCCAAAATCTCAAATCATCGGAACGACTTCTGCTGGTGTTCTCACTCGAGCTCAAGCTAAAGAAAAGCAAGCCGCATTATTTTCAAAAGTGGAATTTTGCATGTTTCATTCGTTCATCTCCAAGATTGAACCTAAAACAGTTAAAGTAGCACTTGATCATGCTGACTGGGTCCAAGCAATGCAAGATGAGCTAAACGAATTTGAACGCAACAGGGTGTGGCGATTGGTTCCAACTCCAGAAAAAGCATCTGTTCTCGGAATGAAATGGGTTTTTCGAAACAAGTTAGACAAAGAAGGGAATGTCATTCGGAACAAAGCAAGACTAGTTGTTAAAGGTTACTGTCAAGAAGAAGGAATTGATTATGAAGAAACATTCGCACCAGTAGCCAGACTAGAGTCCGTTCGGATTTTTCATGCTTATGCAGCACACAAAGGGTTCGATGTCTATCAAATGGATGTCAAGTGCACATTTTTGAATGGAGAATTAGAAGAAACAGTCTATGTCGAACAGCCACCAGGCTTTGTGAGCAGTAAACATCCTGATCATTGCTATGTGTTAGACAAAGCTGTTTACGGCCTAAAACAAGCTCCAAGAGCTTGGTATGAAACTTTAACTCGGTTCCTCAAGCAATCCAAGTTCAAGCAAGGATCTGTCGACCCAACTTTCTTTCGCAAAAAGGAAGGAAGTCACCTGATGATTGTTCAAATCTATGTCGATGACATCATTTTCGGATCTACTCACCCTAGCCTAACGGCTGAATTCCGAAAACTGATGGAGACAAAATTTGAAATGAGCTCGATGGGTAAAATCAATTTCTTTCTCGGACTTAACATCAGACAAAGCTCAGAAGGCATATTCATCAATCAGGAAGCTTATACCAAGTCTCTCTTAGAGAAATTCGGAATGAAGGGAGATTCTAAAGTCAAAGTTCCGATGGCTTTCGGAACAAAACTCACTCCTTCACTAGACAAACCTGCAGCAGATATCACTCTTTATCGTCAAATGATAGGTTCACTTCTCTATCTCACTTTGAGCAGACCTGGCATTATGTTTGCTGTTTGTTACTGCGCAAGATTTCAGGCAAATCCTAGAGAGCCACATCACAATGCTGTGAAGAATATATTCCGATATCTCAAAAGAACAACCTCTCTTGGATTATGGTATCCATCAGGATCTGGTTTCTTTGTTCAAGCATTCTCCGATGCTGATCTTGGTGGTTGTGGATTGGATCGCAAGAGCACTTCAGGTGGTTGTCAACTTCTCGATGGAAAACTCGTAAGCTGGCAATCAAGAAAACAGACTTACGTGTCACTCTCAACAGCTGAAGCTGAGTACATTGCTGCTGCTTCATGTACCTCTCAGATAATATGGATTCAAAATCAACTGAGAGACTATGGAGTCAATATGAAACGTATTCCTCTTTACTGTGATTCCGAAAGTGCGATTCGGATCTGTCACAATCCAGTGCAACACTCAAAGACTAAACATATTGCACTCAGATATCATTTTATCAAAGATCATGTTGAAGACGGCAACATCGAGGTTCATTTCGTACGCTCAAATGATCAACTAGCAAACATCTTCACAAAGGCCCTTCCTGAACTAGCATTCAACAGAATTCTTCAAGGTCTCGGAATGATGGAAGCTGAATCCGTTCCGATATCTAACTGAGATTCCGATTGATTCCGAAAATCGGAATGCCTCGGAATCGGATTTTTAGACATGGAAGATTCGGAATGCATGTATCCTTTCTAAAACTTCATTTGTGTTTGTTTTTATTTATTTATTTATTTTTATTTTATTTTTATTTTCCTTGTTTTTAATTTTTTTTATCTTACTGCTTTACTTATTTCAGCCATTTATTTTCTTTATTTTTATATATATCAAAAATATTTTTTTTTGTTTGTTTGACTTGTTTATCTTTTTGATCCTTATATTTCTAATTTCCTGTGTTGTGTATTTTATTTTCTTTTTCCTTTTTGTATTGTTCTTCTTGCCCATATCCATGCGAATGCTGATAAAGAATTCAATCAGAAATCATCAAAAAAAAGAAAACTACGATTTCATTCAAGCTACAGAAAAAAAAACAAAGATCATTACATCAAAAAGAAAAACAAAAACTACTTTCACCTATAGCTTGTAGTAATGCCACATGGGAGGATCACCGGGATAGAAAGCATGGTAGAGGCGCAGCTCACTCTCATCAACAAAGAGGCGACTTCCATCCGCCAGTCCCACATGGAACTGGTGGTGGGGAGTGGTATGGATGATCACTGCCGGCCACCATCCCCTTCTGTGCCAGACCTCAACGAGGTCAAACTGTTTGAACTCCACCAAAATTCTTGGTGGGACAGGCTGCAGAAAGGGGTAGCTTGTTGGAACGATCAGTGGTCCACCACCCTCGCCGTTGTTGAGAGTGGTCATTCTCACCTCATATTGGTGATTCCAAACTCTCGTGACAACCCCGCCATAGATGCCACCTGAGTAGTCGCCCTCTTGCATCTTGACCTCCACTTTGTCAAAACGGTTGTAGTGACGAAGCGCCATGTGATATCTCTTTTGATGGTAATTTTTTTGGGGTGTGGGTGTTTTCTACTAACAATGCTTCCTTTTTATAGGCAGAAATGACACCGGTTAAGCTTCCAATTGTGGATATTTAATTACTTTTTGAAGTAATGATGCAGCCTGCTGTCATTATTATGTGTCATAAAGGCGGAGACGGCTGATTAGCAACTGATTGGACGTTTTCCTTCCTTTTCGCCTAAGCATTAAATGTTTTATCATGATAGCGAAGTCCTTGTCAGCATTCTTCAGCAAGAATACAATTTTTTTTTTGTTTTTTTTTTTGTGTAACTATTTTGAATTGATGGGCTTCTTCTTCTCATATTTTCTAAGTACCAAAAACGAATATCCATGATTATTGAAATCTCAACAAATTTCAATATATGATTTCGGAAATTCTAGTCAAAGATCGCAACTCATTTTCACCATGGGGCGCTGTGAGACTCATCATCCTCTCTTGACCTTTCTATTACTTCTCCATATTCAATACACTTCCATATAATTGTAACCCTTATGAAGGTCTTCAGCAATACCACTGAAAACTGATGGTTACCCAAATACTGTGTTCATGATTTCGGAATTGTTTTTACCACCATTCCGATTGAAACCCAAAAATCCGACCCCACTAAGGAATTGACGAAAACTTTAAAGGGAATCTCAATCTTTCACTTTTGCGTGTTCTTTATGAAATCTACTCCACCCAAGTAGTTTCTATCCAAAAAGATCCAGCTTTTAATTTTTTTTAATTTTTTTTGAGATTTCCAAACATTCTACAAGTCAGACGAAATTCTCCTAACCCTCACTTGTTTTCATGACTTCTCTGGTCAGACAATTACTGTCTTCCGATTTCGAGCATTTCTCACGTTCTCGGAATCCGAAAGATAGCTAAACCCAACCCATTAAGCAAACATCTTAAAAGAAACCTTTCAATGATTCTTATCAATCACTTGATCTTAATTCAACGAGATACCACACAAACCACTTTTGAATCTCTCTTGATTCCAAAGGAAAAGATCATTGCCCGGGATCAATCAGTTTTATGTCATTTCGACATCACAGACTACCAAATAAATTTTGATTTTCTTCTTTATCTTTGGCACACTCTTGCACGAAAATCATTATTTGATTTTTCTAACTCTGGTTGATTCTCTGTTGATAAGGATTCAGATCGATGACCTGGAAATTCTTCTTTTACTCATCAAATTTTTTAAATTTTGGATGAGGTAATCATGACGTGGCCGTTATAACGTCCTCTCCACAGCAGCTACTTTATCGCTTTTCACGCGCCTGCAATGTGACTTTTGGGGGTTACTCATGATGATACGGCGTGATTCTTGGGAAGCGTAATCGACTGACGCGGGATATCCTTTTCCAAACACTCTTCAGAGGATATTTAAAAGGTTTTTGGCTCATTATTTCTTTTCTCCGCTCTTCATCTCTCACGCAAGAACTCATCATCTTCAAAGCCCTCTTTCTCTCACGAACATTCAAGAACTCTCAAATGGGTGGCTCATCCTCAGCAAACGAAAATAATTCCTCATCTCTAATGTTGAAGATCA
The DNA here is from genome assembly GCA_023525715.1 of Cichorium intybus. Classification (NCBI taxonomy): domain Eukaryota; kingdom Viridiplantae; phylum Streptophyta; class Magnoliopsida; order Asterales; family Asteraceae; genus Cichorium; species Cichorium intybus. The sequence goes on from CM042014.1 coordinate 96,219,895, forward strand.
AACAAAATCAGAACATGATTATTGATCTTCACTCTTCGAAGTATAATGAAGCTCTTCAACCGATGATCGAATGTTTCAAATTCTCCAGGATTAGCAAAGCCCTAACTGCTTCAGAGGAGGTTCCAATCGTGTATCTTTCATCTGCATACTCATCCGCATTCTACAACAAGGCTGATGATGTCGTTACTTTTGAAGTTGGATCCATCAAGACGCGCATTTCCAAGTCTCGATTTGGAAAATTGCTAGGGTTTACTGATCAAACCGATATTGTCGATCCTGATTCCCTTCCGCCTTCTACTCTTCCACGGTTTTTCTACCAACTAGGCTACAAGGATGATATAACGCAACTTTCCAAGTTCACAAAGAAGAGCCTACCGCCTCTGTGGAACTTTCTTTTCACAATCTTGTTCAAAAGTTTCTCCGAACGCACGACAGGAACAGACAGTGCAAGTAAGCTCTTTTACTCTTTATTTTATGGTCTCTATCATGACATCAACCTTGATTACGGGTCAATTCTTTGGAGTCAATTTTTCGAGAGTGTGAACTACAAAAATCGACACTCCGAAATCTCTTGTGCTCGATTTTGGTCCATTGTGGTAAAAAGGGCTATTGAGCAACATCATCTTCATATCATGACTGATTCCGTCTTAGCGGTCATTCCGACACTGTCAACCACACAGTTTGCAACCACCAAATCGGAGGATTTCGATTTCATTGGGTCCATTCCGATCACGATGTTGGACCGCGTTCCGAAGGACGTGCAATGCATTGCTGCATATCGACATCTACCTCCATCAGGAATTCGTGCTGTTGATCAAGATCATCAAGTCGCTTTTGACAGACTTGAAAATCCGAAGAAAATTATCAAACGAAAAGGTAGAGCTGCAGCATCTGACACCGAAAAACAGCCCAAACGTCCAAGGAGACTCCGAAAGCTAGTCCAGTCTTATGATTCCGAAAACGAACTCTCTGATACTCATCAAATTCCGACTTCACCGCACGACGTTCCGATTACCGACAACCTTGAAGATGTTCCACCTACCAAGCCTTCTCCACCTCCCGCATCACCACCTCATGACCCCACACCAAAAACAACTCCTCATTCTAGTCCACAATCCACACCTGAGCGTTCACCCCTCCGAACCACTAACACTCAAAAGTCTCCATCTTTATCACCCAAACAAACTGCAACTCCTGATTCCCCTCATAACAACGCCCCTACCGATGTTGATGAAGAGGAAGATATACTGGTTAATGATGACCAGGATGATCTTTCCAATTTCCTTGAATCTCCATCTAATGTTAAACTAAAGACACCCAGCTCTTCTGTTCCGATGTCATCTGATCAGCTCTCGGAAATCTCTGTCAAACTGGATTTACTTCTCCAATCCAAGGCGCATCCCTCTGTCTCCGATTGGCAATCCCAGTTGGATGCTCACAAGGACTCGGTGGACACCTTGATCACCGAAAATGTTAACCTTATGCGTCAATTCACCTCCCTCATCGAGAAATCTGAAGCGCACATGCATGACTCTGCCACCTCTATTGGCAGACTGGAAAGAGATGTTCTTAAATTTACTCAAGATTTCCGTGACTCTCATGTTCGGAACAATGAAAATATGCATCAGGTTATCTCCAACTTCAGCAACTCTTTGAAGAACGAAAAAGAGGCACTCTCTACCTTACGTTCGGAATTGAAGCAGCAATATTCCGAATGGGTATCTTCTATGGATACAAAGGTTGATCAACTGAGGAAAGATTTGGCCTTGGAAAATTATTTGATGGATAAATTAGCTGCCAAAGAAACTAAAATCCAACTCCTCAAGTTCGATCTCCGTCACAAGTCTGCCATTCTTACCTCGACTTTGTCTCAGAACAAAGCTGTTCGAAGTGGTGTATCGGAAATTGACTCCTTCCTTCATCGGATTGTTGAAGACACTGATCTAATTCTCAATCCTCAGGTGCGTAAACATCTGACACTTAAGCTTCATCTCGTATTCAATCTTCTTGCTGCCTTAAAGGGTGTTACGGAAGGTGTTGCCTCTCCGAAACAAGGGGGAGACGAAACAAATGAAGAAAGTACATTTAATCAGGAGACTCCAAAGAAAGACACTCCGATTAAAACCAACGAAAATGCTGAAGGAGGTGCTGGTCCATCAAAAGACAAAGGCAAGAAGATAGTGGAAGAACAGGAATCCGATAAGGATGCTGCCAAATCGACCAGGGAGAACGAAATTGATGAAATTCTCAACCTTACCCGGAAACTTGATGCTGAGGAAGCTGCCAAAAGAGAGGCTGAGTTACTCCTGAAAACTCAAATGTCTTTGTTTCCTCCATGGCACTATAAAAGAATGACAATGGAAGCAATTACTGAGCCTGTGGAGAACTGGCTTCAACCAATAGCCTCGTACAACACAAGCAATGATGTAAACTCGCAGTTTGACTTTCCGATGACTGCAAAAGCTCTCCTGTTCCGAGGGTTTGAGGAACTCAAAGACACCCGTCTTTCTAGTTCGGAAGTGAATGATCTGTTATTAACCTTCTATTTGAAGAACGCGCGTCCTCAACATTTAACGTGGAGTTTGAAGAAAATTGTGCAGCTGACTCCCCGTCTTCCTGAGGTCATTGTTCCATTCAAGAACGCAAGGTTCTTGGCTTTAAGAGGAGATGATAAAGAGAAGATGGAATTTTCTCTTGCTGACCTTCCATTTCTGAATCCATTCGACTGGATATCTCTGTTCAATATCTTGTCGAGAGAACAAAAATATCAACCTCTTTTTGATCATATCAAAAGAATGATTGGATACTACATTCTTGAAGTGGCAAAGCTTGATGTTGAAGTTGCTGGTGTTCTAGACAAAGTTCCTTTAACTGTGAGACGTCCTCCTCCCAAAAATCTGAGCAAGCATAAAATCGGAAAAATTGTCAACTCAAACTGGAGTGTGGCATATAATTCAAAGGAAGGCCTTGAGAATGTTAAAAGGATATTCTTTCTTTTAGACAAACATCTTTACAGGACTCCAGTGTTGGAACATATTCTTCACATCATCAATAAACTCCCATCTAACACCACTGATGATAAAACTTGCATCAACGACATGTTGAGGTGGTACATTGAGTTTCGAAAAAGGATCCTGGCAATCATTCTGAAGGTGTTTGACAGACAAACAAGTGAAGTAAAACCTGAAGAATGAAGGAAAGTCGCATTTTTGACTCAAAGGGGGAGATTGTTGAGTCGTAAATTTAGATTGAGTCAAATATGCTGATCGGATTTGTTGCCAGATTTTGCGCCTATAATTTTGCTATCGGTTATGGAATGAGTCTGTCCTTCCATACTTAGTTTCTGTTTAAATAGCATGTTCGTACCCTTGTTAGGGTTAACTTTTGTAATCTTTTGACGGCTCTCATATAGAATAGTTCACATAGAATTGTTCTTGAGTTGCATTTTAATCATTAGACATCAGTTCTTCATATTGTTTGTTCTTGATCTTGTTTATTTACATTATTCCGCATTTTTGAATCTCGATCCAACTCTTACATTTCAACATAAAGACCGGAGGTATGGGGTAATTGCTCACCTTTACATACTGCTCTAATTCCATTCAGATTAGCTATGCTGTTTTATTTATTTTATAAAAGGAGTTTGGAGAAAGCTTTTTACATGATTCCACCTCCTAGAATAATTGCATTTAAGTAAATTTGATATCTGGAAAAGATGGATGTCTGATTTCATTCCCAAGTATATGGGAATTGGACAATATCACAGACCAGTGTTTTCTCATCAGCACTATCGTTTCTGATTTGTTCTGTATTGTGAATTTTATATCTTGAGATTGAAAATGTATTTTGAGTTGGTTCCAACTCTCAGACCTCTATTATTGAGTCTATTGTACTCATGAGTTTTCCTAGGGTCTGGTTCCATACGAAAATTGGGTGGAATTGGCTAACCTCACATGTATGCCATTTCGGGGACTGCAGTGATATGTGTTATTGTAAAACTCATATAAAAATGTATAAAAATCATGAAAATGCAGGACCAGTGCCCATAGTTGAAATATAGTTGAAATATTGAGTCTATAATCGTCCTGTAAAATTCCAGAACCTAATTCCTTGTGTAGCTACTTTATTCTGGTACGTTTTAAGGGTTGGTCAGAAACCTGTAATTCTGGATAGCCTGTACCATTTCAGCCATAAAAGTGAATTGGTATATGATCTAGATTTGGGGCTTATGTCCCTGGAATCCTAAGACAATATAGTTTACCCCTGAAAAGTAGCTTGTCTTAATTCCTTTATTTGATTATATAAATATGGTCACAATCATAACACAAAATCTGGGAAAAAGTTGAATCTGAAGTTGTTAATCTTTTAGAGTAGTAATTGTACACTGTTATTATTATGATTATAGGAATTGCTATTTTAGGCAAGAAGGAGTGAAGTGGGATACCTTTGTGAGTCAGTGACTTTGTGTGTGGACTTATACTTTTACGGTTACTTGTGACATATTAAGAGGTGTTCAAGTTTCACTTGGTAATTAACAACCTACTTCAAGAATCGAGGTGAGTTTCTCACTACATTGTGTGGACATTATATGTGCTTTACTTTTATTTTGTGTGATTATAAGATGTTTGTGGACAGTACCAAGTTGTGTGTATTTTATTGATATATAACTTCCTGTTATAGTTGTATGGGTTGGGGTATGGTGTGTGGTTAGTGCTAGACGTGTCTAGGTCTAGTGTGTAGAAAATACGGGCTCGATGAACTGAGCAATATAGGGTGGCTCGACGTACTAAGCAATAGGTTGGCTCGACGTACTGAGCAATATAGAAATATCCGCAAGATGCACTGAGCAGATACGCATGACTCGACGTACAGAGTATGCGCGGCTCTGAGTGCTGAGCGGTGTGGTTTGATTTATTGAGCAGATACGCATGACTCGACGTACAGAGTATGCACGGCTCTGAGTGCTGAGCGGTGGGGTTTGATTTATTCAGCAGATACGCATGACTCGACGTACAGAGTATGTGCGGCTCTGAGTGTTGAATGGTCTATTGAGCAGATACGCATGGCTCGACGAACAGAGTATGCGCGGCTCGAAATACTGAATAGGAGAGTATAACTCAATGTACTGGGTAGAGCGGATTATATGTTTATTTTACTGTGATGTATGGTTCTATTTTACCTTATAGGGGTTGGGTATGTGTAACTAACATGTTGTGTAGGTGTTGGAACTCACTAAGCTATGTGCTTAACCTTTCCCTATTAAATTACTATTTCAGGTTTGTACAAGTGGAAGCGCCGATCAGGCATGACGGGTACACACTGTTGCTGTCTGTTTGAAAATTTTATGCTGTGAATCGATGTAAAATGTTTTTGAACGTCTACATTGGATAAATTAATGTTTATTAAATGAAAATGTTTCCTTAAAAACTGGGACATTACAAGTTGGTATCAGAGCCATAGCTTGAGTGAATCAGACTCACTTGGTGGGTTTTGATCTCAAGCTTGAGACTCAAAAGTTTTCTTTAAAGATATTTTTACAAGAAATTAAAAGTTGTTTTTCGAGTAAGAGGTAAAATGAACATTGTTCCGAAGACACAGTGTGTACCGCCAGCCGACGTCAGTGGGGAAAAGGTTTAAGTGCTTAGTCTTTGTTGATGTTTCTGTAATATAAGATATATGTATGCTTGAATGCCTACTAGAAAATCACATATTGGTGTACAGATTATTTGTTGCATGTTGTTGTGAACAAATGCTAGTGTTGATAGGTTGTTTAAGGAATGTAATTAAGGTGTATACAATAGGGATTAAATTCTCCTAAAATGTTTAAGTTGACCTTATTTTATGTTCTTTGTTTGGTGGTATTCGTTGGGTAAGCCCTTTTATTTGAAAGATTTTCTAATTCAATAATTGTATACAACTATGTTCGTGAAACAACCTGGGGTATATGTTAAAATTATCAGTGAGAAGTGAATTGGGGACTTCTGGACAAGTCCTGGAACGGACGTGGATATGTGTGGAAGGTAGTAGTAGAGCTCCTACTATGGAAAGCACAGGATCCGCGTTCGAATCAGGAGTTGGTCATGAGGAATCCAATTAAATAAGGGTGTGGTTAGTTATGACAAAAATAAAAGTAGTAACACGTCGATACATGTGAACTATTACTAAAACTTTATCTTAATACATTAAGAAAAGTTTACAGAACTACTAAACTGGAGAATCAAAAAGAAGCGAGAGAATATCTTCTACACTCCACTCTTTGTCATCATTAGGTTGACTTGTACCTCTCGAGGATTTGGAAGTGGTATGCTTTCAGTTATTGGAGGAGGAGCTCCAAGGTATGGGGTCTCGATAGGGTTGGAACCTGTAACCCCATGATTAGGGGCTAAATATTGACTCATTTGGGGCATGTGTAAGTAGGGCAGTGATGAGGAAGGGCTCTAACTCAGAACCAGTTGGGGGTAGCTATAAGAAGGAGGAAACCAGGCTAGGTCACCTACAAAGCCTCAAAAATTCTCCTCACTCGAAGACTCGAGTAAACCAGGGTTAACACTACTCATACCAGAATTAGATGGCAGAGATTGATGCTGTGTATGAGTTCTTGATGAAGTTTCCCCCTTTTCCTGAATTTTTCATTTCCTAAATACAACCTTATGAGCAGCTTGTATTAGCTTCTTTGTGCTGTCTGTTAGACCCGATTGTGACCCTTCAATTATCGCTTCTTTTTCTTTTTTTAGGTTGGGTATTAAATCTCCCGATAATTCTGTTGCCTCAATAAATTCATTACCAAATTCCTGTGGCACAAATAACTTTAGTAATTTCAACCTTATGATATAAAGGAATTAAAAAAATGTAGTTCTTTACCTCAGCACGATCAATAAGGGTTTGCAAACTCGTAAGTTGTCGTTGGGGCCAATGATTGATACCTAATTCTCTACAGCGTTTTTTTAATTGTGTCGTTCCAATGTTGAGTTCCTTCGCAGCTTTTTCAATTGGTTCGTTAAAGTGTTCAGCTATTATTTCCCTACTTAATAAATGTCTGAAACCTCTTCCACTGCCACCTGCTATGTTTTCTGAACTAGAAGGTTCAAATCCAATTGTATTGTTATCATTCTGGATCATTTGAACATGATCCTGATTTTCTGACCCAAAGATGGACATTGATTCATCAAAATTAGTGGCCTCTATCGGTAATAATTGTTGGTTTTCAACTAAAATCTCAGGATTCTGAAATCCTTCTAGATTCCTTTGAATCAACCGAAGATGATCTTGATATTGAAAACCAACCCCAAACTCGGGATTCAATTCAATTTTATGTTATGAGTCCTCTGTAATTGATTCTCATCCTAAATACCAGCCATGAATTCTTGATTCATGGGGACAAACTCACTGCTTGTTGGGTGCACGTCCATGAATGGATTGTACTCAGTTAGACCATCCACAAATGGGTCTACAAATAACACATGTCAAATGATAAAACAAAATAGAATACTTATAAATGGATCATTCAAAAGAATTTAACCTGGTAGAAGGCATGGAGTATGATCAAGTGCAAAGTCAGATGCATGCACAGGATCATCAGAGTTAATGTTCAACTCGGGAAAACTTTTCGGCTCATCGTGGAGATGCTCTATTGGTAGTATATTTGGAAGATTGTACCATAATTCAAAATCAAACAAAACATTAGAAAGGTAATCGAAGTATGGATGATATATGTTTAGAATGTTAGAGTCACCAAACTCTATTAAGAATGCTTGGTTTGAAGTACCCTCTCCTTGCGGAAAACCAGGTCCAAGGTTCGACAGATCGCCCATTGAAGATCTGTTTTCCATGACTCAGCTTTAAATATGAGTTCGTTTACGAACAAACTAGTGATAAGAGAGAATGAGACTGAAAATGAAGGTGGAAATGAATGATACTACATACCTGTATATATATAGCATCTTGCAGTTGGAACCGAAAGGGCACACGGAACTGAAGGGAAATCTCATGTTTTAGTGCCAAAATTCAAACCAACTACAGTATGTGCTACTCTTTACTACCCTGAGTGTCGTATTATTTACAAAATTCGGTGCTTGACTCCGGTGATAACGGGATATTGAAGAGACTTTTTGAAATAAAGGTGTATATAGGGGTGTCGTTTTTATTGATTACTTTAACATACAGACTGATGTACGCTGTTGATTATTAGTGATGCGATGTCATATAAAACAAGTAAATCGTTACCTATTGTCTTGATATTGAATTTCGAGGACGAAATTCTTATAAGTGGGGGAGAGTTGTAACACCCTATTTCCCGATACGTGATTTTTGAAGAGTTAATTATTTTAGCGAACTGCAATAATATTGTTAAATAAGTAAAATAATCATAATTAAAACATATATGATAAACTATATGAATGGGAGGGGTTTAGTGTCATTTAATCGTACTTATTTTGTTAGGTTACATGGTTAAGGGTGAAACAAAATTAAGTGGTTATAGTTCAGGGGGTTGTTTTGCCAATAGTCTAATGTTTCATAGCTTAACTTTGGAGAATTGTGCAGTCGATGAGTTTTCTTGTGAGACCCAAAACCTAACCCTCTCTATCACTCTCTATTCCTGTTTTTGAAGACACAACCCCAGTGTTCGATCATTTCCCGGAGATGCAGACATTGGATCGCCACGAAACTTTAACTGAGGGTTCCCAAGACATAAATGAAGGGCCTGATCCAAGGGTTTTCGATTTCAATGTCTAGAAATGGAGTTATGAATTTTGCAACATGACCTAGGGTTTCTGACAGATTCCTCTACTGAGTCTTCCTTCTTGAGAAAATCATATCTGGAGTTCCATAGGTCAAATAAGGTTAGTACCAGTGCACACGGTTCACAAATTTAGTTGAGCAACTTTCTCCAGTAGACCCTTATCTGTTTTAAAGACCGGAGGTATGGGGTAATTGCTCACCTTTACATACTGCTCTAATTCCATTCAGATTAGCTATGCTGTTTTATTTATTTTATAAAAGGAGTTTGGAGAAAGCTTTTTACATGATTCCGCCTCCTAGAATAATTGCATTTAAGTAAATTTGATATCTGGAAAAGATGGTTGTCTGATTCCATTCCCAAGTATATGGGAATTGGACAATATCACAGACCAGTGTTTTCTCATCAGCACTATCGTTTCTGATTGGTTCTGTATTGTGAATTTTATATCTTGAGATTGAAAATGTCTTTTGAGTTGGTTCCAACTCTCAGACCTCTATTATTGAGTCTATTGTACTCATGATTTTTCATAGGGTCTGGTTCCATACGAAAATTGGGTGGAATTGGCTAACCTCACATGTATGCCATTTCGGGGACTGCAGTGATATGTGTTATTGTAAAACTCATATAAAAACGTATAAAAATCATAAAAATGCACGACCAGTGCCCATAGTTGAAATAGTGAGTCTATAATCGTCCTGTAAAATTCCAGAACCTAATTCCTTGTGTAGCTACTTTATTCTGGTATGTTTTAAGGGTTGGTCAGAAAACTGTAATTCTGGATAGCCTGTACCATTTCAGCCATAAAAGTGAATTGGTATATGATCTAGATTTGGGGCTTATGTCCCTGTAATCCTAAGACAATATAGTTTACGCCTGTAAAGTAGCTTGTCTTAATTCCTTTATTTGATTATATAAATATGGTCACAATCAGAACACAAAATCTGGGAAAAAGTTGAATCTGAAGTTGTTATTCTTTTAGAGTAGTAATTGTACAGTGTTATTATATTGATTATGGGAATTGCTATTTTAGGCAAGAAGGAGTGAAGTGGGATACCTTTGTGACTCAGTGACTTTGTGTGTGGACTTATACTTTTACGGTTACTTGTGACATATTAAGAGGTGTTCAAGTTTCACTTGGGAATTAACAACCTACTTCAAGAATCGAGGTGAGTTTCTCACTACATTGTGTGGACATTATATGTGCTTTACTTTTATTTTGTGTGCTTATAAGATGTTTGTGGACAGTACCAAGTTGTGTGTATTTTATTGATATATAACTTCCTGTTATAGTTGTATGGGTTGGGGTATGGTGTGTGGTTAGTGCTAGACGTGTCTAGGTCTAGTGTGTAGAAAATACGGGCTCGACGAACTGAGCAATATAGGGTGGCTCGACGTACTGAGCAATAGGTTGGCTCGACGTACTGAGCAATATAGAAATATCCGCAAGATGCACTGAGCAGATACGCATGACTCGACATACAGAGTATGCGCGGCTCTGAGTGCTGAGCGGTGGGGTTTGATTTATTGAGCAGATACGCATGACTCGACGTACAGAGTATGCGCGGCTCTGAGTGCTGAGCGGTGGGGTTTGATTTATTGAGCAGATACGCATGATTCGACGTACAGAGTATGCGCGGCTCTGAGTGTTGAATGGTCTATTGAGCAGATACGCATGGCTCGACGAACAGAGTATGCGCGGCTTGAAATACTGAATAGGAGAGTATAACTCAATGTACTGGGTAGAGCAGATTATATGTTTATTTTACTATGATGTGTGGTTCTATTTTACCTTATAGGGGTTAGGTATGTGTAACTAACATGCTGTGTAGGTGTTGGAACTCACTAAGCTATGTGCTTAACCTTTCCCTATTAAATTACTATTTCAGGTTTGTACAAGTGGAAGCGACGATCAGGCATGACGGGTACACACTGTTGCTGTCTGTTTGAAAATTTTATGCTGTGAATCGATGTAAAATGTTTTTGAACGTCCACATAATGTTAAATATTGGATAAATTAATGTTTATTAAATGAAAATGTTTCCTTAAAAACTGGGACATTACATGGACTTCGGTACATTGACAAACACTTTGCAATCACATGTCAATCACCGAAGTGAAAGAACACTCTTCGGAGTCAAACATAACTTTGTGCTTTCACTCCGAAGTGCAACTACAACAGTCATAATTTTTCATAAATACGAAGTCAATTTGTTGTTCAAATGATTTCCACATTTAAGATACTCCTCAGAGACAAACATTCTGTAACACCCGACTTTTCAAAACTAAATACACCCAATTTTTTTTCATTTTTAAACTTGTTTACAACATACAAACCAATTATTTAGGTGTATAAGTTTATACAAAAGGGTACAACTGTATCAAGGAGTACATATCAAAGTAAACTCCTTCAAAGTCGGGCTGCTACAACTTCAAGTCTATCCATGAGCTATATCTTTACCCTTAGCAGGGTCACGCTCACCTGCAGGGACATTTCAAACATGTACTATTAGCCATAAAGCTCAATGAGTAATCATATAAACAATTTAACATGTAAATATATAATTAAGTTGTTAAAACTCAATACAGTGTACATCCTTGTTTGGAGCAACCTTTGGATATCAATCCAATCTCCTAGCCACAAGGGCCGTTATTATTTGGATATCACATCCAATCTCCTAGCCATATAGGCCGTTTATTTTGGATATGGAATCCAAACTCCTAGCCACGAGGGCCGTTAACATTTGGATACAAAATCCAATCTCCTAGCCACAAGGGCCGTTAACATTTGGATACGAAATCCAATCCCCTAGCCTCAAAGGCCGTTATACCATACCAATTGGGTAATTGACTAACTTATAGATTGCCATTTCAAATGCTAAGGCTACTTTCAAATTTCAAAAATTCAATCAATACAAATATCACAACTGATATAAGAGAGATTACTCACCTGGTAATGAAGATTTACACAATCTAAGCCAATATCACAAAAGCTCCAACGATCCTTCAAGTTCTCCCAACACATACACGAACATATTTACACCAAGCAAAGGTGAATATGTTGTTTTTCAACCCTTCAAGCTCAAAGCTTGGTCACAACGGTTAAAAACTCGAAATTGGAAACATTCAACACATCTAAACAAGTGCATATGTTCAAATTCCAACCATTCAATGGTGGTTCTTTACCACAACTCGAAACCAACTCCAAAAGACCAAAATCAATCTTTCAAAAGGGTTAGAACCGAAGACCTTACCTTCAAGAAGTGGAATACTGAAGATTACTTCAATCCTTCAAGTTCTAGCCCTCCAATTTGGTCCAAAATTGATTTGGGAACTGTTTCTAGGGTTTAGAAGAGGTTTTGGTTCGAGAAAATGCCCAAGAAATGGATGAAAATCGCAATAAAAAGGGTTGGGCCTGTGCGCAGCACGACCCGTGTCCAAAGTTACACGACCCGTGTAACTTTTGGTATAAATTTGATGTTTTAGTCTGCAGAACTACACGACCCGTGTCATAACTACACGACCCGTGTAATTCACTGCATGCCCAACAAGTTCAAAATACTTCCCTACACGACTCGTGTAATTCCTACACGACCCGTGTAACCTGCTTCTAGCATTTTTCAACCTCAAATTCCTTCCAAATGAAATTCTAACTATCCAAACTCTTGCAATAATCCAACTAATCTTAATTTCCTTAAGATTAATATATAAATACTTACCGAAAGTAACGTGGTGTTACAAATTCTCCCCTCTTTCAAAAGATTCTGTCCTCGGAATCATGCAAAGAGTTGGGGGTATTTCTCCTTCATTTCATCCTCAACTTCCCATGTCATATCAGAACCTTTATGGTGTCGCCAAAGTACTTTAACCATATTAATCTTCTTCGTTCGCAGCTGTCTCACTTTCCGATCTAACACTTTTTTGGGTTGTTCTGAATACCTTAGTTTTTCATCCAATTCAATATCAGCAAGAGGTATTCGTTGGGACTCATCAAACAATGTTTTCTGCATGTGGGACACATGGAAAACATTGTGGATACCTTGAAGTTCATCAGGTAATTCCAATCGGTACGCCACAGCTCCGACTTTTTGGGATATCCGGAAGGGTCCTATAAAACGGGGAATCAACTTTCCTTTCTTCCCAAAGCGAATTAAACCTTTCCAAGGGGATACTTTGAGCATCACCATTTCTCCCACTCGGAATTCCAACGGTTTCACCCGCTTATCAGCATACTGTTTTTGTCGGTTTTGAGCAACTTTCAAGTGTTCCCAGATTTGTTTAATCTTTTCTTCAGTTTTGGCTATGATCTCAGGTCCAGCCAACGGCTTTTCTCCCACTTCAGTCCAGCAAGAGTACGACATGGTGCTCCATATAATGCTTCATAAGGGGCCATCTGAATGCTGGAATGAAAACTGTTGTAGTAAGCAAATTCTACCAAAGGTAGATGATCTTCCCAACTCCCGCCAAAGTCTATTACACACGTCCGAAGCATGTCTTCTAAAGTCTGAATGGTTCTCTCACTTTGCCCATCGGTTTGCGGGTGATACGCAGTACTCATTAGTACTTTTGAACCCAACTGCTCTTGAAGACTTTTCCAAAATCGGGAAGTGAATCTGCTATCTCGATCGGATACAATCGACGACGGTAACCCATGTCGACGAATTACCTCGTCAATGTATATTTTTGCCAACTTTTCGATTTTGAAATTTTCACTAATCGGTAAGAATTGCGCCGATTTTGTCAATCGATCAACCACTACCCAAACAGTATAATCTCCGCACGGTGTTCGAGGTAGTTTTGTTACGAAATCCATTGTAATATTATCCCATTTCTTTTCTGGAATTGGTAACGGTTGAATTTCACCATACGGTTTCTAATGGTTCGACTTTACTTGCAAACAAGTCAGGCATTTTTCTACATACCTTCCAATGTCTCTTTTCATTCCTGGCCACCAATACATAGGCTTTACCGTTCGGTACATCTTGGTACTGCCCGGGTGTACAGCATATCTGCTATAATGAGCATCTTCCAAAATTAAACCCCACGCCTCACCTTGCTTGGGCACCCACACTCGGCCACTAAAGGTTTTCAATCGCTGAGAGTTTTCAACAAGATGCTTTATATACCCGACCATTCGTTCACTTTTCACATTCTCAGACTTGCAAGCTTCTTCTTGTGCTACACGAATCATTTCGGGCAACCGACTTGCTACACCCATACACACGGATGTAACTTTCAAGGGATATTCTTTTCGGCTCAAGGCATCTGCAACTACATTTGCTTTACCGGGATGGTACAATATTTCACAGTCGTAATCCTTGAGTAAATCCATCCATCTTTGCTGTCTCATGTTCAATTCGTTTTGATCGAATAAATACTTCAGGCTTTTATGATCCGTATAGATAATGAACTTCACACCATATAAGTAGTGTCTCCAAAGCTTCAAGGCCAAAATCACTGCAGCCAATTCGAGATCATGTACCGGGTACTTCTTCTCAGCATCTTTTAGTTGACGGGACGCATAAGCGATTACTCGACCCTTCTGCATCAATACACACCCAAGACCCACTCGTGAAGCATCACTATAAACTACATATTCTTCTCCACTTTGCGGTAGGGCTAACACCGGGGCTTCACACAAAGCTTGCTTTAATTTCCGAAAGGCTGCTTGTTGTCTTTCCGCCCATTCAAACTTTTCACCCTTCTTGGTCAACTTAGTCAACGGGGCAGCAATCGAAGAAAAATTCTCTACAAATCTTCTATAGTAACCCGTCAGTCCAAGAAAACTACGTATTTCCGTTGGACTCCGAGGCGGTTCCCATTTCATTACAGCTTCAATCTTTGTTGGATCAACTTTGACACCTTCACTATTGATAACATGCCCAATGAACTGTACTTCTCTTAGCCAGAATTCACACTTGGAAAACTTCGCGTATAACTTTTCTCGGCGAAGTAATTCCAATATTTGGCGTAAATGAACACCGTGTTCAACCTGGCTTCGAGAATACACAAAAATATCATCTATGAATACAATAGCAAAAGTATCAAGGAATGGGCAACATACTCTGTTCATAAGATCTATAAATGCTGCTGGAGCATTGGTTAACCCAAAAGGCATAACCAAAAACTCATAATGACCATAACGAGTACGGAATGCGGTCTTCGAAATGTCTGATTCTCGAATCTTCAACTGATGATACCCCGACCTCATATCAATTTTCGAAAAATACGTCACCCCCTGAAGTTGGTCAAACAAATCGTCGATTCTCGGTAATGGGTATTTGTTTTTCACCGTGATTTTATTCAATTCTCGATAGTCGATACACATACGCATCGACCCATCTTTCTTCTTTACAAACAGAATAGGCGCTCCCCACGGTGAAGAACTCGGTCTAATGAAACCCGGATCTAGAAGTTCTTCCAACTGTTTCCTCAATTCCTCCATTTCTGAAGGTGCCAATCGATATGGAGCCCGAGCAACAGGTGCAGCTCCCGAAACTAATTCAATTGCAAATTCAACTTGTCGGGCTGGTGGTAATCCAGGGAGTTCTTTAGGAAAAACGTCTGGAAATTCGTTTACAACTTTTACACTTTCCTTTCCCACATAATCTGATTTAGCAAAAGACACATATGCTAAATAAGACGTCCCTCCTTTAATGACACTACTCCGGGCTTGAGCAACGGAGATAACCGGCATTCTCAAACGCGGTCTTTCACCCTGGATTTTAATCCATGCCCCTTCTGGTGTTAAAACTGTAATATTCTTGTTTCTACAATCTATGTTATCATAATTTGTTGCCAACCAATCCATACCCACAATTACTCCAAACTCCTTGGTAGTCATCGGCTTCAGATCTATAGGGAAAGTGGTCCCGTAGATCTTAAGCTGACAACCTTCAATATGTTCCGACACCCAAACATACCTACCATCTGCCACTGCTACTTCCAAACTTTCATCCATAGGAGTTAGGGGAATATTTAAACGAGACATCATAGATGTTGATACAAAACAGTGCGTAGCTCCAGGATCAAATATTACGTATACTGGAATTGAATTTAGAGTAAATATACCTATAACTACGTCAGTATTTTCACGAGCCTCTTCCCCTGTCATTTGGAACGCCCATGATGCTACTGGTCCTCCCCAACCCTTTACCTCTTCTTTCTTTCCTCCCCGCTCCTCTTTAGGTTTATCACTAGGTACTCCAGCTTTAATCTGGGGACAGTTTGGACGAATATGATCTGTAGCCCCACATTGGAAACACCTCCGCTCCGCCCGACAATCTCGAGCGATATGCCCTTGCTTTCCACAGTTACGACAACCCGACGATGGAATATCGGCTCGACAATTTCCAAAGTGCTTTTTCCTGCACTTTTCACACCACTTTGCTTCCTCTTTCGGACCTTTGCCTTTAAAATTGGACCTCGTCTGTTGCGACTTTTTCTGAGGCGTCCACGGTTGTTCCTCCGCTTTTCGTTTAGTTTCCACAACTTTCTTTTCCTCCTCCTGTCTCTGCAGTTCCGTCTCTCTTTCTGTGGCTCTATCCACCACCTGTCGGAAAGAGGACAACTGAAGCGGTTGCATAATTTCTCTAATTTGGTTTTTCAATCCCCACACGTATTTATCAATTTTTCTTTTCTCTGTGTTTATCTGATGCTCTGCAAATCTAGCTTTTTCAAGAAAACTCATCGTGTACTCTTGCACCGTGTGAGATCCCTGTTCCAAATGCAGAAACTCCTCGTCTAGTCTTTTCACAGCCACCTCGGAGCAATATTCTTCATTAAACTTTGTTTTGAACTGTTCCCATAGTAAAGACTGAGTCAAGTCGGGACCCAACGCCTTACTGAACACTTGCCACCAATGTAGTGCATTACCAGTTAATTGATTCGTGGCAAACTCCACCTTGTCCCCCTCAGCACACTTACTGATTCGAAACACCTTCTCTGTATGCATCAACCATTCCATAGCTTGGACCGGATTTTCAGGCTGCTAGTCGTGAACTTGCTTTGCAGCACTTTCATCACGTGCATTTATCAAAGTAGGTAATAGTTCACGTACCACATCGGCTACAATGGTGCGTACATCTGGTGGATTTCCATTCGCTGGTCCACTCGCACCTCTTCCAACCAAGCCTTGAGAACGGGCCCGACCACCTCTCGAGGCTCCACGCCCTGAATTTCCTAGTGTAGGATTACTTCTAGTACCTCTCATACTTCAAAATTCAACAAACTATTAGGTTATATATAATAACAAACTTATATACAGCCAATTGCACAACACATTAACTATTTTTCAAGGTTTAAGTCCAGGAATCTATTCTACAGACACCTAATTCACTTAAACCACGGCTCTGATACCAACTTGTAACACCCGACTTTTCAAAACTAAATACACCCAAAAAAAATTTCATTTTTAAACTTTTTTACAACATACAAACCAATTATTTAGGTTTATAAGTTTATACAAAAGGGTAAAAGTGTATCAAGGAGTACATATCAAAATGAACTCCTTCAAAGCCGGGCTGCTACAACTTCAAGTCTATCCATGAGCTATATCTTTACCCTTAGCAGGGTCACGCTCACCTGCAGGGACATTTCAAACATGTACTATGAGCCATAAAGCTCAATGAGTAATCATATAAACAATTTAACATGTAAATATATAATTAAGTTGTTAAAACTCAATACAGTGTACATCCTTGTTTGGATCAACCTTTGGATATCAATCCAATCTCCTAGCCACAAGGGCCGTTATTATTTGGATATCACATCCAATCTCCTAGCCATATAGGCCGTTTATTTTGGATATGGAATCCAATCTCCTAGCCACAAGGGCCGTTAACATTTGGATACAAAATCCAATCTCCTAGCCACAAGGGCCGTTAACATTTGGATACGAAATCCAATCTCCTAGCCTCAAAGGCCGTTATACCATACCAATTGGGTAATTGACTAACTTATAGATTGCCATTTCAAATGCTAAGGCTACTTTCAAATTTCAAAAATTCAATCAATACAATATCACAACTGATATAAGAGAGATTACTCACCTGGTAATGAAGATTTACACAATCTAAGCCAATATCACAAAACTCCAACGATCCTTCAAGTTCTCCCAACACCTACACGAACACATTTACACCAAGCAAACGTGAATATGTTGTTTTTCAACCCTTCAAGCTCAAAGCTTGGTCACAACGGTTAAAAACTCGAAATTGGAAACATTCAACACATCTAAACAAGTGCATATGTTTAAATTCCAACCATTCAATGGTGGTTCTTTACCACAACTCGAAACCAACTCCAAAAGACCAAAATCAATCTTTCAAAAGGGTTAGAACCGAAGACCTTACCTTCAAGAAGTGGAATACCGAAGATTACTTCAATCCTTCAAGTTCTAGCCCTCCAATTTGATCCAAAATTGATTTGGAAAATGTTTCTAGGGTTTAGAAGAGGTTTTGGTTCGAGAAAATGCCCAAGCAATGGCTGAAAATCGCAATAAAAAGGGTGGGGTCTGTGCGCAACACGACCCGAGTAACTTTCGGTATAAATTTGAAGTTTTAGTCTGCAGAACTACACGACCCGTGTCATAACTACACGACCCGTGTAATTCACTGCATGCCCAACAAGTTCAAAATACTTCCCTACACGACCCGTGTAATTCCTACACGACCCGTGTAACCTGTGTCTAGCATTTTTCAACCTCAAATTCCTTCCAAGTGAAATTCTAACTATCCAAACTCTTGCAATAATCCAACTAATCTTAATTTCCTTAAGATTAATATATAAATACTTACCGAAAGTAACGTCGTGTTACACATTCCTTAGAAATAAATGACCGTTTGAAATTTAACAGCTGTCAATATGAATTTAAAAGAAAATATCAACGAAAATATCCCACAAAAATGGCAGTTCGAATTTTGAATCATTGCAACTAACAGTCGTACGTTTCTCCTTTTTGTAGGGATAGTGGGACGTGCAGGTGCTGAGGTGTCCCGATATTACAGGACCAACTTAAACGTGCATTAAATGACCTAGGGACCACGAATACTATAAAAACCTCTCTCCGTTTCGGTTATTCTCTATACGCGAACACAACTCTCATTTCTCTCTGCAAACTTACTCTCGAAGAAATCCTTAACTCCTTCATCTTCTTCACCTCCTTCACTTCATCATCAATGGCAGCTGAAGCTTCATCGCAAACTACTGAGGACATGTCAGTTCCAAACCTCAAAAGTCAATCGTCAAACCTAGTGCTCCGTAATGATCTATCTCTTTACCCTCAACCAATCGATGCATTGGTGGAATGCATGAAAAGGTCTGTTCTGGGTTATGCCTTAACCTGTACTCCTTCAGTCCCTGCGACTCTGGTTCACAGGGCACAGTATACATCAAATGCCCTGTTCGACACCAACAACCAGGTCAAATCTGTTTTCTATGAGATTGTATATTCAAAGGGCAAAACAAAGAAGGTGCAACTAACCAAGGAGAAGTTTGCTGAAGCTCTCCAACTTCCAATCTACAACTCGAAAGAAATGGTGGTCCCATCTGCTGACCAACTGGTTAGCATGTTCAACGAAATGGGGTATGAACCCCTGCTTGAAAGAATAAGCACTTTCAAGAAAAACCAACTTCCTGATCTCTAGAGGTACTTCTTCAGTATCTTCCTTAGATGTCTCTCTGGAAGAACCTCTGGCCTGGATTCTGCAAGTGTTACCTTCCAAGGCCTCCTCTATGGAATTTACTACGATGTTAAGGTAGACTTCGCAACAATTCTATGGACCGATTTCTGCTCCCACATAAATCACAGTATGAAGGGGATAGAAATCGCAAACGCAAGATTTTGGGCGATTGTTGTTCATGCCCACTACCAGCAGATAGGGTATGTTCCTGATCCCTCTCTTGGTGAGATGAAGTTCACTCTTATCGCAATTCCTATTCTAGACGATAAATCTACGGCCTTCTGTGCTCAAATTCCACACGTCATGCTCTCCAAAGTCCCCATGGAATGCAATGAGGTAAACACCTATCGTAACACTATAGTGATTCCTTACCCAACTTGTGACTTAAGTCAGGCTGCACCAGTAAGAGAACATCCAAAAGGAAAAGGAAAGAGGAAAATGGCTGGTGGACCCAGTGGTCCAAAGAAAGATGAAAAGAAAAGAAATACTTCGGTGAAAACAACTCCGAAGAGGAAACAGCCGAAGAGGCAAAGGAAACTAATTCCTGTGGATGAGTCTTCAGACTCATAAAGGACTCCATCCACAGTCTACGAAGAAGAACAATTCGCTGATCAACCTCTTTCACCTCTACCAGCATCCAAACCACTCTCTCCCCTACATAGCACTATACCTCCATCACCACTTAAAACAACCAGACCACCCACACCTCCACATACTATTCCACCTCCTCCACCACCACCCACAACAGCTCAACAAACCACCACCATTCACACTACTTCATCTGATATACCACCTCCACCACCACCAACAACTGCTCCTCCAACCTCTGAAGTACCCATCTCTAGTATTGATTTTTCATTACCAGAGTTTGACTTGCCTCCATCACCCTCAAGACAAAACCCCACTTCGGCAGCTTTCTTTGAAGCCTTTCATTTGGCTCCTTTGAATGTTGAAGGAGTGTCCGATGAAGACCTGCCAGACGAAGGATTTATACTAATGAAACAGTACAAAGTCCTCAACTCCAAGCTTGACACTCTCATTCAAGCTCAAACTGGCTTTGATCCCACCAAACCCACTTTGGGTGACATCACCGAAGAGATCGAATCTTTGGAGTTCACCTTGTCAAAAGATATAAAGGATTCAATGCAGCAACTTGAGCAAAAGCTCATGGAGCAACAGAGTAAGATCCAATCCTCCTTCGAACAGAAGTTGGAATCCGCGGTCACCACCATCGACAAGAAAATTGAGGCCCTTGCTGAAAAGACGGAAAAATCAAACTCCGAAGTCATAAAAGCCTTGCAAGGACTTTGGAGTGAATCTCAGCAGAGTACCAAGCTTGAAAAACAGCTTGATGAGGCTAGAGCAATGATCGAAGAGCTCACAGCCGCCCAAGCCGCTTCAGATATCACTAAGTTTACAGAGGAACTGCAACGAACAAATGCAGTTCTCACACAAGACATGGTTGCAAAGTTGAGAGCTGCACTTCAGCCCCTGATAAACTTTTCTGATAGGTTATCTAGACCACAGGGCAGGCCTACCACTGCTCAGCATGCGGGGCATGCTTCACAAGGGGGAGAAAGGCCTAGATTAATCTCTGCAGCCACAGCAGGTCCTTCAATCTCAACCATCACAACGACTACCATGGGTGCTAGTGGATCAGCCGGAGCTGGAAGCTCAACAGACCGATCACTAGAAAGCATAATTTCCCCACACATGGAAGAGGTCTACAAGGCCAGACGGGCAGATTACAACCTGATGATCAAAATAAACGAATTTGCTCGTGACGATGGTGAATGGACCATAGAGGCAATCAAGCTCTTTGGATTTCAAGATCCAAATGTACTCAACAGGCTACCTCTTTGGAGTTTTGCGACAACTGACTCCGAAGACATCCAGCTTGACATTGCTTTTAATCCGAAGACTTTTTCTTTTCTCCAATTTGTCATTTCGGTACCAAATGAACAGAAAGCAAATTTTTGGACCAACAAAATCAACTTCCATGCCAAATACATTCAACGTCAGAGTGTTGTATGGAGTTTGAACAAAATCATACAAATCATCTCAATCAAGGAGGCTGAGACTTACAAAGGATTCATAAATTATGAATTTAGTGTTCTCCAAGGTGCGAATAATGATCAGTCAAGATTTATGATCGCCGACTTTCCAATAATGAATCCAATGGACTTCATTGAAATTCTTAAAATTCTGCGAAGTGGTGAAGCACCTCAAGCCGGATTGCCAATGTTTGCTGTCAAAAACCATGTTTTGGGTTTTCTAAATAATTACCTGATGAGGTTTGCCAAACACGACTTGGAGTTATGTTCCTACTACAGACAACCATTGAACACTCCTCCTGTTGTAGTCCGGAACATAGCTAGATTCAAGAATGGAGAGATTCTAGACGAACCATATGGCGTAGTCTTCAAAGGACTTCGAAACGAAACCGAAGTCATAATCAAGTTCTTTGAAATAGACTACATTGGCCTCCATCCCTCCTCTTTTATCTCCGGAATGATCTCACATGTAAATGCTAGTCATGCAAATTCAACAGAGAAGAAGAAGAAGTTCATGGATCACATGAACTGGTACCTGGCGATGAGGAAAACCTTGAAGAGAGCTTATAAGAGAAATTTTCGTGTGTAGACTTCGGATGCACTTCACACAAATGGGGAGATTGTTGAGAATATTTGTGATGAAGTGCTGACATATCCGAAGCCCCCTCTAGTAGACTGTTGAAGAATGAAACCCCGAAGTAATAAAGCAATAGAAGACCCCGAAGTCTGAAGACTCCGAAGTGCTACGCATGGAGGATCCGAAGACTTCACAGCCTGTCCATCTGTCTTTTGTGTGCACGCGTATAGTACAATACGTGTTGCATGAATCTTCTATCCTATTGGCTAGTACATTGATAGGATATTCTCTGTAAAAGTTGTACTATTGGTATCACTGATTCAGTATAAATATCAGTGATACCTTGCCGTGTAGAGCGTGAGATTACGAGTATTTGTAAGACTACCAAATAGAAAACCCCATTGTAAAACCTTACGATCTAATCAAGCATTCGGCACAAGTTATTCATTTCACCTTGTTCATTTAGCTTTCTTATATTATCCTTGTGTGATTGATTGTGTTATTAATATAACCTAAGAATGAAACCCCGAAGTAATAAAGCAATAGAAGACCCCGAAGTCTGAAGACTCCGAAGTGCTACGCATGGAGGATCCGAAGACTTCACAGCCTGTCCATCTGTCTTTTGTGTGCACGCGTATAGTACAATACGTGTTGCATGAATCTTCTATCCTATTGGCTAGTACATTGATAGGATATTCTCTGTAAAAGTTGTACTATTGGTATCACTGATTCAGTATAAATATCAGTGATACCTTGCCGTGTAGAGCGTGAGATTACGAGTATTTGTAAGACTACCAAATAGAAAACCCCATTGTAAAACCTTACGATCTAATCAAGCATTCGGCACAAGTTATTCATTTCACCTTGTTCATTTAGCTTTCTTATATTATCCTTGTGTGATTGATTGTGTTATTAATATAACCTTAGTCTTAA
Organism: Cichorium intybus; assembly: GCA_023525715.1. Lineage (NCBI taxonomy): Eukaryota > Viridiplantae > Streptophyta > Magnoliopsida > Asterales > Asteraceae > Cichorium > Cichorium intybus. Next base: position 96,242,878 of record CM042014.1, read on the forward strand.
TTCATCTATCAATTGATTTCAACACCTAACACAATTATAAGCTATATAAGTCAATTAAGTCACCTTTTAATCAACATTTTATAAAATTGAGTATGTTTTTGTAAAATATAAATATTTTTTTTTAAAGAAATGGTGAGGGAGTCTTAATGAATAGGCCACACTCCCCCTCCCTCCCCATGCATGTTGTCATTTCTATTCTCCATCATTTGAGTTAAAACCATACTCCACCTTCACCTTTTCACTTTTCCCATACATCTCATTATTTTCATCTTTCAAACTCTCTCCTACTCTCGCTTTCTCTCGAAAATCATCAGCCAAGAACAAAATTTTTTAAGCTTCAAAATCATATTTCTCAAGTGTTCTTCAAGGTATGATCAAATGCATGCTTCACTCCTTCATTTCTCTAGCATTCTCTTATGATTTTAAGCATATATCTTCACTTCTACTCATTTCTTTTGAAACAAATCATGGGATATACTATGCTCACGAAATTTTGATGATGGTGATGGAAGAAATTCACATAAAACATATAGAATGTTACATGCATGTGAATTTTCATGACCAATCTATGTCAAAAATCAAGATATGAGCATGTTTTCAAGTGTTTTCTACAACAATTGTGACATGCATGGTAAATTCGTATATGGATCTGATTTGGAACTTTTAAGACACATGCATGATGCTTAAACCTTCATGCATGTGCTCATCTTCAATGATTAAGTCATAAAAACCAAAGTTTGATGCTAAAAGCTTTCAAAAGTGCATAAAATAGCATAAATCTACAAAAATATCTTAGATAATTTTTACAACTTGGTTCGATTTATGATGAGTACCTATGAACATGAAATGCTTAACTGGAAAATGTCAAGGTCTAAATCGAAAGTATTGGTTCTATAAAAATAGGGCAATAATTCATGCCTATAATTCATATAAATTACTTGTTGGATAAAATAAACTCTAGAAAAATTACAGGTGAATCTATAAAGTACATGTAGGGTTCCCATGAAGGTTTAGACCTTTTTGATTAATTTAGACACACTTTTTGATTTGTTGAGTTTTTACATAAATAAATCAATAAATCGGAGGATCCTCTGTAAAAGTGACTAAAAGAAATTTTCGAGACTTCTATATTATATACGAGGTCCGTAAAAATGTTTCTAGAATTTTTTAGAACCAATTAGTATTACTTTTACGAATTTATGTGTTTTTGGCAAAATAATGAATAACAAAGAAAAAACGTTACACCCGATCCCTAAAATTACGGGAATTAATATATAAATAAATAATAGAGAAAACAGGGTATAAATGTTCTAAAAATTTTAAAAATGGGTCTAGACACTTAATAAAATGTACTCATCTGGAATTAAAAATTTACTCCCTTAACTAAATCATTTACTAATTTTTCTTGAATATTATTTGAATTAAGACACTAGATGTACAAAACCGGAAATTGCAAAATCACAAAAATTGGATTGTTTTCATTCCAAAACATATTTTGATGATTTTTGCAAGTGAGGTAAGTCATATAACAAGGGTTCAAAATATATGGACAAATTTATAATTTTATTTTTCTATTATCCATGAATTTTGGATGTTTTTCAAGGAAATTAATGTAAAATAAATAATTTAAAATGTGTAAAAATTATGAAAAATTTAAGGAAGTATTATATTATAATAAGAAATTAAATTATATAGTTGGTAAAAATTAATATTCATTTATAAAGTTATTGGTAAATTTTCATATATTTGGACACGCTTAAACGACAATACGCGAATAATAAGACTCGAATTGTAAAATTTGTCACTTGAATTGTTCACAAGTATAATAATATGTATAAAAATTCATATTTCTGAATAAGGTTAATTTTTATATGAATTCAACCTTTGGAACAAATAATGACATTTTCTAAGTAGAATTAAACATATTAATGATAGATGGCTAATCTAGAATCTCACTAACGTATTTCCCTTATCATAGGCTCCTGATAAGAGATATGTAGATTGTTCGCAAGCATCAATAGTGCCATGTGAACTTTGAGAACTTATCGTACTAAGTCCCTGACTTACACAACTATTTAACTATTTAACTCTTTGAGACGATGGTCATTATAGATAGCGCTATTAGGAATTGACAACTCCTCACTTACTTGGTCATTGAATGCATATTACCATATTACTTATATCGCGATAAGCATAAGTCTTGATAGGGCATTGTTCAGTCATAGGTTTGGTTATGGACACATTTTTCGATTACATACATACACAAATTGTTCTTATTTAGCAATGAACTTCCATTTATGGAAATTTTACCAAAAATTTGATATTGCTATTTAAACCGACTGTTTATGCAAACATCTGAACTCACCAACTATTTTCATAGTTAACCCTCACTTTTCATGCTTTTTTAGGAAACAATTAGTAAGTGTGTCTCGGTTTGTCATCTTGAGCATGTTGCATTGAGGAACGTCATCTTTTGAAAACTTGTGTCTTTTTGAACAATTTGATTGGTTGAAAAACATGTTTGAATTATGTTAAATTTGTGGTTTGCAACACTCAAATACTTTTGACTTTGTGATGTTTCTGTATTGCTTTGCTACGGAACCGTTTCAATGTCATTACTTGTGTTTCCGTTTTAGCAGGGTGTAACAATTTATAACAACATAATCAGTTCCAAGCAACAATTATATTCAAACCAGATCTAGGAGATAGACCAGATCTGGAAATGAGCAGAGAACTTATCTATAACATATAGACCAGATCTATGAAATGAGCAGATCTGGAAATAAAGTAAACAACAAAAAATAACAGTGTATTCACCTCAACACGATCTGATGTAAAATATTGAGCCACAGACACAAAAAAAATCAGATCTTATTGTTTCATAGGTACTTTGTAACTGATGATATAACACCAACGATACGAACTCATCTCAAATAAGGCTTCACAGATCAACTCAAGCCAAAAACAACACAAGAACTGAATAACAAATAGCAGTCAACAAACAAGGATCTCCACTCGGATCCAGAGCTTCACAGATCGAACAACAAAAAAAACAACAAAACAAAAAAGAAATATCGACTTTAGAGACTTTATCACCAACAAACAGCAACAAAAAAATTGCAGTCGGTCAAGAAAAGCGGATATAACAAGAAATAACAAAAAAGGGAAGAAGTACTACCGAAGGCTACCGCCGACGACGCTGAAACCAAGCTGAGATCTGCAAGAAAGAATAGATCTGAACAGTCGCAGTCGCTGAGAGAAAGATCTACAGAGATCAAACGCTCAACTACACCCACAGCACACGACTACTTAGATCAGGGGCGAGAACGTGACCAAAAAAGGTTTTGAAGTCCGATACTCAGCTTGCAGATCTGTAGTTATAACAACGAGAAAAAAAGGTTGAACTCGTCAGTCACCAGACGCCAAGAAGAAGGTCACACACAGAGCAACCACGCTCTGAGTGCTCTGATACCAAATCAGAAAACGAAAAATATCATCTAAAAACTTAATTAGTTCTCGTTTGTTGTAAAGAACCAGATTCAAAATACAAATACCAAATAAACCTCACTACATAACTCTCGACACTCACCTATATCTAACTAGATTTGACATCTTTCTAATACAACTCGAAATCAAGAAATACAAAGTTGTTCTAGCAGAATATGTATCGGATGGAGAGAACGAGAGAGCAAGAAGGCGAGAAAGTGAGAGAGAGTTTTTTCCTGATCTGATGAACTCTTAGAGAAAAAAAAATGAGAAAATCAGTCTTTTCTAGATTATATACTTCCGGGTTAAAAAGTAACCCAACAGCAGCCCACATGTACAGATCAGCAAGCCCAGCAGCCCACAAGACCTTTAGCCAATCAGCTTCTTAGCTCATCAGCTACTTTCCTATACAAAACTAACAAGTTATCTTTTAAAAATAAAATAACATTTCTGTTTAGATTGGATAAAAATGTTAGAAATATTTACATATTTTTAACAAAGAATACAAAAACAAAATTGTTAAAAAAACTAAAAGAAACATTCTAAAGCTAATAAGAAAATAGCATGGGAATCAAATTTTAAAAAACGTAGGTGTACCAAATATAAAAGTAAAATTACTAAATAACCTTAGACAAGTTTTTTAAAGTTTGTAAAACATAAAAATAGAATGGGAATCATATTCATAATAAATATTAAAAAATGGGTAAATTTTCTTATATTATTGGAGTTGGCCATTATTTTTCCAAATCGTTTAAACTCTGTATCAACATTTTGAACCATTTCCAAATCGTGAATTTATTTTGTATCATCAGTTATAATTTTTTAGTAGCAAATTTACCGTTCTATTTTTAAATCTTATTACATTATCTCATGTTTTAATATTTATTATATATTTAATTCCTATTCTATTTTTATTTTTTTACAAACTTTAAAAAAAATTGCCCAAGTTTTTTTAGTAATTTTGTTTTTATATTCTTCTTAGGGCAAATTATGAAAAAAAACACTGTATTTTAACATTTTTTCGGGTTTAATCATCAAATTTTCATTTGTTCTAATAAAACCATCAATTTTTGGAAAAATTTTCAACGTGATTATTATGACCTGAAGAAGCCAGTAACAATGGCTTCGATGAAACTTGTGACGTCCCAAAAACTCATAAAAAAATTTTCTTTTAAAACCAAATATAATAAAACATATGTCCAATCTTTCATTCATTTAAATCATGCATGCAGTTCCTCAAAGGATAAATAGTGTTTCATAATTCATTATCAAATACATCACAGCGGAAGTCACAAAATGGATGCTAATACCCGCGATCACGCCGTGCCCGAGCCTCCCACACCATGAGAACCTAAAACATTTTAAACTTAAAATCGTAAGCACATTGCTTAGTGAGTTCCACGAATTTTCCAATAATTTTAAACATCATTTAATAAACAACACTCGACTCTCGGGCTTGCCCCGATCCGTCGAAAATCATCGTCATCGACTTTTGTCGGCAAACATCGTCATCGGCCATCGCCGGCAAACATCGTCATAGGCTTTCACCTGCAAACATCGTCATAGGCTTTCACCTGCAAACATCGTCATCGGCTTTCGCCAGCCAATATCATCAACATCATAATCAAGACAGTCAGGAGACTCACCTGATTTGTTGCTAAGCTAAAGTAAAGAAAGCTCGGTGAAATCCTCCGAGCTTCCTATTATCCAAATATCCCATTAACACTAAGGTTTCCTTAGGATTTTGACTCAAAAGTCCACTGACCAAGAAGTCAAAGTCAACGGGTCAACAAAAAGTCAACAAAAGGCAAACAGAAGAATTAGCGGCGCTAATCCCTTGGGATTAGCGTCGCTAAAGGCCCTGTTCAGCCCTTATCTCCATTAAGTGCTTAACCCGTTCACACAAAAGCTCCAACTTTCAGGATTTGTCCAAAACAGTCCCTTAACTTATAAAAATGTAATTTCAACCACCAATCCTAGCCAAACAAGCTCATGGGGACAAATCTAACTCCAAAAATGAAGATTAACAACTTAAAAGTTCATCCACAACCATATTAAGACTAGGCTTGGTTTTTTCTCAAGGATTCAAAGACTTAAAGGAGAATAACTCATTCTTAGCTTCTAAATCTCACCCTCATCCAAAATATGGAGCCATCATTGTCTTGAAAAGCTTGGAAATAACTTCATAACTCCATTAACAACAAGAACTAAGGAAAAGCAAGCTTCTAAACACTTACCATAGTCCATGGACAGTAAGAACTTGACTCCTTCTAAGCACCACCCTCTCTTGAACACCTTGTTACCTTCTTCTTCCTCCAAGAACCTTCACAAACCCACAAATGAAGCTTAAACAACCATGGAAGCTGGAGAGAGAGTTTAGGGGTGTTTTTTGGAGATCTAAAGGTAAATGACGAAGTTGTGGGTGTTAGATGAGTTAAAAAATGACCCAGATCACGAAGTATTGGACTTATTCCCGCTCAGACGAAGTTAGCGCCGCTAACCTGAAAGTTAGGGCCGCTAACTGCAAGCCATGCAGAGTTAACGTCGCGAACAGACTGAAACGCGCCTGATACGAGATTTGCAAAGTTAGCACCGATAACCCTAAGGTTAGCGCCGCTAACCTTCTTTTTCCCCAAAATCATTGTTTTGTCTTTTATTTTAACAGTTAGATGCTATTTCTTTGATACCTGGTTCCGGGCTTTACAAACGTTTTTACAAAAAATTGTGGTTTCTTCAAATTTTAAAAATTGGTGGTTAAAACGATTTTTTTTTGCAAAATATAGTGTTTTTTTTCGTAATTAGTCCTATATAAAGTTTACACTTTAATTTACATTAGTACAAAAAACACTATATTTCATCATTTTTTCTGGTTTAACTATCAATTTTTCATTTGTTCTAATAAACCACCAATTTTTAGCAAAAATTTTAGCTCAACCATTATGACCGGACGAACCGGTAATAATGACTTTGATGAAACATTTTACCAAAAATTGGTGATTTTTTTTTTCAAATCTTTTAAATATTGGTGGTTAAATCGAACTTTTGACAAAAGATAGTGCCTTTTCACAATTAACCCTTCTTTCTAAACCTATTTTTTATAATTGTTTTTTATAGATTTTAATACATATATTCAAAAGAAATGCAACTTTATTACATATTTTTTTTTGATAACATTGTGTTTTACAAAATTAGGTTATTTAAACTTTCATACGTTTTGGTTTCTATATATGTTTTTAAAGCTTTTTCTATTTCTAAATATTGGTGTTTTGCATGTGTTTTTTCAAGATGTTGTCATTTCTACAGACTTTTTCTTGTCACAATTTACTTTTCCAAAATGTTAGGTATTCATTTATATGCATATAGGATTGTAAATATATATAATTTTTTAGTTTTTTTTATATTCATATTTACAAACCAAAAGTGCATAATTAAACATGATTTTTGTTGTAAAATATGTATTAATTATAAACTATGCATGCATATACACAACAACATACGTGATACGTCATACATTCTCTAGTTAATATGAATCAAGGACATTTATTAAGACCAATAGGAGCGGTAACCCCTCACTCTAAAGGGTTGGGGTGTCACGTAGGCTCCACCTCACATTCTTCTCACCTTCCATTCACCTCTTCAAACCTAGGAAATGGTAACCCCTCACCAACCCCTCACTTTTTTATTTTAAATAAATAAATAATTTAATTTCACCACCAAAAACATTAAATTAACCAACTAACATTTAATTAAAAACATAACATTGCAAAATAAAAAACGTACACGATAATTAAAATCCTACAAACGGGAACAATTAATAATCTAAAACGATAATTAAAATTGTAGAAACGGGAAATTAAAACCTAAATGCAATAATTAAATTGCACGATTTTGAGGTGAATTTTTCACAACATTCCACGCAGCAAGGTGTGGGAAGTCTGTGTCGTATGTCGCCCGAAACTGTGCTTGGGCTTCCTGAAGGATCTTTTCATCAGTTGCACCGGGTTGACGGTTTCCCATATGTTTAAGTAAATTTGTTGAAATTTACTTATTGTTCGTGACATATTCCTCCATTTGAAAGAAAGGTGATCCATACTCGCATAATTAACTACGCCTATTATAGTTTCAAACGATTCTTTCACAAGTTTCCAGAATGGATGATATTCGTTGCCGTGGACTCTAAAGTCTTCGTTGGCGTTGAGCCACGTGGTTGCCAAAGCGGCTTCGTGAGGTTGAGCCCATACCCGACGATTATTTCCGTTACCGACGGCAGCCATTTTTTGAGTGAGAAATGGATGTAAAAACAATGGATTTTAGTGAGAAAGAGATATGTAGTTTTTTGTGTGTGAATATGGGTATTTATAGTTGGAAAATGTAAAAAAAAAATAAAAAAAAAATTTTGACCGTTAAAAGAGACGTTGGGGGTGTTTATTTTAAATTCGTCCATAATCCAGGGACCAAAACTGTAAATTTACACAAGAACACCGGGCGATGAAGCAACACCCTGCGAGGACCATCAACGCAGGTCACACCCCAAGTGGGGCGGTGTTCTCGTACGGTGATGCCCTCCACCTGGACCCCGCCCCTTGATCACCGCATGCGTACCACTCGGTCTAATATGACCGATTGTAAAATTGCGTCCCTACCCTTAATAGTTCTTCTATTCTTCTTTCATATATATAATTAGTCAACGTATCACCTCTCGTATCATTTTACCAACTTTGTAGAATTTATTTATTTCAAATTCACTTTCTATATAAATATTCATATACTTGCAAGAATCCAATCAATCCCCACTCTAGAAATCTATATTCATTAGGGTATTGATGGCTAGCCACCATGCAAAAGATACATTGCCTCCAAAACATTCCTCACGATCGAGAACCACTGCTCATATATTAGTTATGGCGACGCCTTGTGCCGCTTGCAAGATCTTAAGAAGAAAATGTGCAGAAACATGCATCTTGGCACCTTACTTTCCTCCCCATGAACCTCTCAAGTTCATTATGGCCCATCGTGTTTTTGGTGCAAGCAACATAATCAAGTTCCTACAGGTAAGGAATTTATACGTATAACTTCCCACTAGTGCTCTGTAAGAAAATTTGTGGACTCACTCTTTATGGAATCATCATATTTGTGTTCACTTTATTAACAAATAGTATCTTGAATGTCTTAATGTATGATTAAACATATTAATTTAATCACACGACTTGTCAAATATTGTTTTTTTATTAAAAAGCGTACTCTCTGTGGCATTTCGGTAAATCAAAGTTATAAAATATTCATTAAATAATTAAAATATGTTAATGTTCAGTATCTAACAATTATTGGAATGCCAAATATGAAATAAAAAACTAGAAAAGGAAACAATCCTAAAACTTAGCTACTCCATGCCACTCTGGACTAAAACAAACCATATAGTGTTTACATATGTTTTAATTCCATCAGGATCTCACAATTAAAAATAACAAATATAAAATTGATAAGCAATACCTAAAATGTCATACGAATAACACAAATAGTTGACATCACATGATCTATATACCTAATAAATAGAACGAAATAAAAACCAAAAATATTGCTAAAAAATCGATAATACTTAATTTGGAACCGTAGGTAAAGGAATTGAGGCTCAACTATCCGACCAAACCACAAGAAGCTATTTGTGAAAACCTCCGTAGCGAAAGGACATTTCTATAGTGTGCTAATGAGCTCCCTAATTTCAAAGTCTTTAAAAGTTTAGTCATTTTAAAATCTAAATGTTTTTTCATACACTTCCCATACTTCCACTTATTCACTAGGATGGTTCCGAAAGTTATAAAATTTTAGAAAAGGCTAGGACTAGTCGCTTCACTTGTCTTTTCTTTTGTATTCGACCTTGTCCTATGTCTAATTTACTGAACACACTTTATGACTTTTCAAAGGAAATAACTGTTTTATTTTGTGTATAATTTTAAAATATTCCTAATAATAATTAAATTCTTGGCATATAGTTTATAGAGATATTTAAAAAAATGACTATAATGACCATATGATTATTTAGAATTAAAGTAGATTACCTATTTTTTGGATTTCAAAATTGTATTTCGAACTAAACTGGTTTGTTTCGGATCATCTTTATGTAATATCAGAAGCACATTTGAGACAAAAAGGTTAATCTCGGAACAAAATAAGTTTAGACAAAAGAAAATATATTTCTGACAAAAATTATATTTCGGAAAACTAATTATGTAGAAAAAAAAATACATTTTGGATTTCGAACCTGTTTTTTAAATTATGTACCAAATTGCTGAGTTTGAAATCTGAAATAGCCACATTTGGGACTTGATGGACATTTGGTAAATGTAAAAAACTTATGTCCTTTTACATTATGTCAAAAAGTCTATGGTTTTGAGTTAGCAATGCTAAGAAGATTTACATTAATTTTTCAGTGATCGTGTCGGTCATTTTTGTAAACATCTCTTTTTATAAGTCAAATTTATAACACGTTGGAGAACCATATTTCACATTACAAATATCTTATGAATATTGTTTATGAATAATTGGTAAAAGATACAATGGTTCCACGTCTATATTATCTCTTGACTTCATTTCAAATATTCAGGAATTACCAGAATCTCAAAGAGCTGATGCAGTTACTAGCATGGTGTACGAGGCCAATGCAAGAATCAGAGACCCTGTATATGGAAGTGCCGGTGCCATTTTTCAACTACAGAACCAAGTGAAGGAACTTCAAGCACAACTAGCCAAAGCTCAAGCCGAAGTAGTCAATATTCAGTGCCAACATGCAGCTTTGTTTTGTAATGAACCAGGCAACTCTCCTCAGCCATCATTCCAATTTATAACTGGTTCTGATGAAATATTTGAAGGCAATAACCCTACTTTCGATATTGATCAAGAATCGTTTTGGGACACTATTTGGTCATAAACCCACTAATTTTGGATAACATCTCTTATTGGAGAAGAGACGTTAGAATATTACGAGTCAGGATTGATGCTACGACACTTGACTTAAGAAAGAGGAAACTAAGTTAATATGAAATATGCATACTTTAAGATAATTATACTCAAATTAGTCGGAAAGACAGATAATTTTTGCCCAGAGTCATAAATTAGATTAAATCTTTCGTCATAGATATATCGATGTAACTCTGGTAATTAATGAGAAAAAAATATGTCGGGTCTAAACTAATGATCATTATTTATTGTATGCGATTGGCTTGTGTGTTGTCTCATTCATGATTGTTGTGATTTTTGTGTATTTGGTGAATTCAAATTGTATTATTGTCTTATAATTGAAAGAAATTTTAAACATTTAATAAAATACCAACGTTAACCAAAATTTATTGATAACCATTGATGTTTGTTTGGGTTCCCTTTACAAAGGGTTAATTGACTATGTTGTTTTTTTTTTTTTTTTTTGCAAAAAGGCTATGGAGCATAGTTAGTTATCCATACAAGTTAAAGTTTTGTACCAAACCCTTGGTGTTTGTTTTAACGTGTAGACTGTTTTGTGTAGGATATAACAGCAATTGGGAAAGTCAGGATTGACAAAACCTGGGGCTTTCCATAAAAATTGTTTCCTCGAGTTCGTCAATTAAGAAAACACATTTTATATCCATTTGATAGACATAAAAGTTTCTATGTGCAGCATAAACAAGAAAAATATGAACGAAATCGAGTCTAGCAATAGGAGCAATGGTTTATTCGTAGTCAATTCCCTCCTGTTGACAATATCCTTTGAAAACCAACCTAGCTTTATTTCTTACAACTTTGCCTTTGGTATCAAGTTTGTTGCGATTCACACAGTTAAGTCCTACTTAGAAGCATTACATGGTATTGAAATTAATTAATCTTCAAACCTTGTTTCTTTTAAATTCGGCTAATTCATTCTTCATGGCTTCGACCCAATCTAGGTGATCAAAGACATCATTTACATTATTTGGTTCAATTTTGGATATGAAAACATTAAACATGTAAAATTCAGAATTCTTATTTAATTCATTTTGTCTATCATTGAGTTGTGCATGTGTGAGAACCCCTTCTTAAAGATTATCAATTACTTGAGCTTTGGGATAATCTCATGTCTATTTTTCTAATGGAGGATATTCGGTATCATACTCTAGTAAAACTTCAGTGAAGACCTCTTCGGTATCAAAAGGATAACCTGAAACATATGGAACAATAACATTAGAAGTAGAAGGAGGATAGAATGGGAAGGTAAAGTGTTATCGGTTAAAATTGGCTCCCCCTGGATTGGAACATCAGGAGCTTGAGAAATGTAAAGAGGATTAGAGGATCCCTGCTCCTTTTCCATGAGAGGATAATTTGAAAGTATCAGTTAGAATTGGCTCCCCCTCAAATGCTCACTCATCCAAAGGAACAACATGAAGCTCCCCTCAATAGATGGAGTGGTGACATCTATAGTTGTCGTAGTGTCATATGGACCATCCAAAGCTATGTAGATTCCACAACACCATTTCAAGTGCATTAATCTCGTTATCAACAATACGAACATGATATTCGAATAGAAGAAAAAAGCCAGCTGCGAATGTGAGCAAAGGCTGAAAGTTTGTTGGGGGTTCACGAAAAATAGGGGTTAGTGGAAATTTTGTCTGGACTTCTTGATATAGTAATCATCAAATATGAGATTAAAAATTTCTTCAATTTTCTATTCCTTTTATTCATAACACGATAATCTTTCAAATGAGAAGAATAGCCAGAAAAATATCTCTCAACTTCGTAAGGAAACATCTACAACCAAATATATGAACGAATTTGACATTTGGTTTCCTCTGTTTGATATCTTCCTATGGAGTTAGGTGGAAAAGTTTATGAATGTATGAGCGATTGTGTGTGAAACATGCAGTAGAGATTGCTTCGATCCGGAAGTACATTAGAAGATTCGCAAAGTTGAGTATGGCATGGGTAGCTTTGCATAAAGATCGATTCCTTCTTTCATTTTGAAAAGTTGAGTATGGCATGGGTAGCTTTGCATAAAGATTGATTCCTTCTTTCAACAACATCGTTTCGTTATGCTGTGTATGGAGCTAAAAAGTTGTGAGTAATCCCTTTGTCGGTTAGAAAGGAATCAATAATTTAATTCGTGAACTTTGTATCATTATCACTTCGGATTTGATCTCATTGATATTTTCAATTGTATCTGAATTTGTTTGATAAAATCAATTAACTCTTTAGAAGTTCCATATTTCTTATGAAAAAAAATTACACATGTGAATCGAGACAGGTGATCAACAATGACTGAAAAATACTTCATTCATCCCAAAGATTCTATTGCTGATGGCTCACGTAAATCAATGTGTAAAAGTTCAATAGGCTCAATGATCTTTGTGTAAATTATGATAAGATATCCTTGATGTTTTTTTTACCATGTTCACATGCTAAAAAAAGGGTATCATTATTGAACTTAATTGTTAGACCGAACTAGATCCATAGTAATTAGCTTGTTGATACTTTTGAAATTGAAGTGGGAAAGCCTTCAATGCCATAAACAACTTAATTCAGAAGATGCTTTTGATATTAGAAAAAGCAAAGGAGCACCTACAATTGGCTTCATGATTACTAGATACATCGACCCTTTTCATTTTTATTTGAGTATAACTTCTTAAGAATCCTTCTTTGCAATCACAATCATATGGCCTTCATCATCAAAAGTGACCAAACTGCCAGTTCCCTCACACAATTGAGAAACACTTCTTAGATTATGTTTTAATCTTTCAACATATGCAACTCGATAGATTGTGAACTTCCTATTTGTAATTTTCCCATAACCATGAGTTGAACACCTTCATTGGCAATAGCAGCCACCATCTGTTGGATTAGGTGTCTAAGCCATGACTAATAATTAGTATTTACATAATTAATAGAAGCACAGTCCATTTGGGTTGCCCTCATGGCTGGAGGTTTGGTAGAAAATTCGGTAGAGAGAAAGGTTGATTTATTATGGGATTAATAAATCAACAAGAATTAAATATATAGTTTATTAATATATTAAAGTCATAATATATTAATTAGAAACTATAATAATTAATTAGGAATTAATCCATAATTAATTGGATTTAATTTGGGGATTAATTTAATTAATTAAAGGTGCAGGGACTAAAACTGTAATTATTCAATAGTTGAGTAAGTGACAGTATGGAGTGACAAGTGGATTTCGAAATCTATATATGGATATATATAATTTCAAAATTGATAATTAAATGATAAATAAGGAGTTTGAATTATAAGATAAAAGGTTTATCTTATTTGAATTCAAAAAAGGTTTATCTCTAAGGTTTATCAACTGGCCATTTGAAAAACTATAAATAGGGGTTCCCAGGCATCAATTGATTTCGCCATTCTCATATACTCTCTCTGGATTTTCGATTTCCCTCTCCTCTAGCTTGGGTGTGACTTTCATTTGAGGCAGGATAATTTTGCTGCTCAGCTTCCAGAAAATTCTAAAATGTTGGTTTTTCTAACTTTATTCTTTTAGTTAATTTTCTTATGGACTTTAGGTTTTGTTATATGTTCAATTAGAAGAAAACATAGATCCTTATAGGTTGCATGTGAACTTAGGTTATTTAGTTCATGGTTTGCAGAAAACCTTTCAGTGGTATCAGAGCCTGTTTTGTTTTCTTGTTGAATTACTATAACTGTTTTAGGGTTTAAAGCCTATAAACCCTAATTTTATGGTGGATTGATTTCTAGGATTAGGGTTTTGGAAACCCTAATCCCCCCTTGTTAATTTCGAAAATTTCATTAGGGTTTTTAGAAGGTTTTCTATTTTTGGTAACTTTATTTGTTAATTAAATGGATAACCTTAAACCCCATTATTTGAAATCGATTTTTAGGGGGTTTAGGATAGGTTTTAATTAATTTGATTAATTTGGATAAACCTATCTTCATTTGAATTAATTTAATTAATTTTTAATTAAAAAATAATTCAAAAAGGGATTTAATTAATTTTAAGTTGTCGAAAATTAATAGAAAAATCCAGAAAAATATTTTAAAATGTTTAAAATATTTAGATTTAATTAATTTAATTAATTGGTAATTAAAATTGATTAAATCGAATTTGAGGTTTAATTTAATTTAAAATTTAATTGTTAAATTTGGTAAAATTAAAAGATAAACCTTGAATATTTGAAAGGGTTTTAAAATACATATTATATATGTTGTTAAAAGTTAACACTATATATATGAGATAAATTTGGTTAGTCAAATCAATAGTAGGCCTCATTCACGAAGCTGGTCTATAAAGTGGGTATAAGGAGACTGCCTATAAAATGGTAGTCTAATGGGTGAACACTCTCACCCACCGCTCGCCTGATCAGTGGAGGGTCGTTAGCCGAATGGGTTTGACAGAACCACTTAATCATTAAAAGTATAATGATCAAAGTACTAGAACCTTTACACAAAATCCCAATCTAGTTACTTTAGGAAAAATGTGAATTTGATGCTACCCCATGAAATTGCACATTGCACTTTATGAAACGTTGGTGGAGCGTGTGTGGTTTACCGGCACACCAATAGGGGTTCATAAAGAGTGGCAATGGGTGTCTCGGGTGTTATCATTGTTGACGGAGCGTGTGTGGTTTACCGGCACATCAATTTGAGATGATAATGGACCCCGAGAGTACCAAGCTAATTTGCATGGTTATTCACACCCGGTTTGTGATCCTCGGCATCCCAGTCACAAACGGTGGGGCATATCCGAGATTAAACATGCTATTGAACAGTTCAATAAATCTCAAAAGAAACTAGGAATTCCATTTATAATAAGATTATTTTTTCCGCGGTGGAATTGGCTGAATCGTCATTCGCCTACCTTTATAAAATTTGCTTATATATTACGGCATCCCTCTTCTATGTTGCAAATTGTTATAGTTGGATCCTAGCCTTATTTTATATTGGGTTTTTATAAGGACCGACAAGTATCTAATTAAACTTACCTTCTTTTATAGATGTCTTCTGCTGATCAATCCGCTCCCCACTCAAACTCCAGTGTTCCCTCTATCCTCTCATTGTGTTCCAAGGTTCAATTGAACGGGACAAACTACAATGACTGGATTAGAAACATCAAGATGGCTCTGAGGTACGAGAACAAAGAGTATGTTCTCGAGACTGAGCTTGTCGATGTTGACCCTGAAACTGATACTCCCGAGGAAATTGCCTCGTACCAAAAACATTCTGATGATGCAACCAAAGTGGCCTGCATCATGATCGCCACAATGAACCCCGAATTGCAAAGGATATACGAAGACTACTGGCCCTTTGAGATGCACAAGGAGCTTGCGGAAAAGTTCCGCAAGCAAGAGCGCATCGAGAGGTGCGAGGTGGTCAAGGACTTCACGAACAGCAAACCTAAAGATGGAGAGTCCATCTGCGCTCATGTGCAAAGAATGCAAGGTTATATGGAGCGGCTTAGAAAGCTTGCGATGCCTGTACCGGAGGAGTTGGCCGTTGACATAGTGCTTAACTCCTTACCGAGTTCTTATGACCAGTTCAGGCTGGCTTATCATTTGAACAACAATCAGGCTAACCTGACTGACTTGCATCGCATGCTTCGAGTTGCTGAGGACGGGATGAAGGGTAAAACTGTACCCTCGGTTAAATAGCCCGTCCTAGCCATTGGAAGTGGCAAAGGAAAGAAGAGGAAGGGCCCTCCTAAGCAAAATTGGAGGGAAAAGGTTCAGGTCGGGTCATCAAGCAATGGCTCGAGAACGAAGTCTTCCCAAATCCCTTGTGTGGCCAACCCCGATAAAGCCAACCGTTTTTACTGCAAAGAGAAGGGCCATTGGAAGAGAAGCTACCCCAAATACTTGTAGGATGTCAAGGATGGGAAAGTAAAGCCATCGACAGCAGGTATATACACTATCTCTAAAAACTCACCATCTTCTAATTCTTGGGTCCTTGATACAGGATGTGGTTTTCACATTTGTTCTTATCTGCAGGGCCTAAAGGAAAGCAGGGAGGTGGAGCACGGTAGACTGAACTTGATCATGGGCAATAGGAGATCGTCCCCTGTTACCAAGATCGGCGTTTACAGTTTAGTGCTTAGTAGTGATGTTAGTATAGAGTTATTTAATTGTTTCCATTCGCCAGAAATGGCAAGAAACATTATTTCATTTCACGCATTGTTCAGACAAGGGTTTCAATTTTCTTTTGATAATAAAATTGGTTCGATTTCTGTTTTCAAAATTGGTATTTTGATTTTTACTGCTTATCCTTGTGATGGTGTGTATGAAACTGTTGAATGTGTTGACAATTTAGGACATAGTGTAAATTATATTGATTCTACTAGTGGTGTAGAAAAGGCATGTCTGTGGCATAGTCGGCTCGGGCACATCAGCAAGAAACGCATCGCCCAACTCCAAAAGGATGGAGTGTTGGAATCATTCGACCTCAGGTCGGATGATGTATGCGAATCCTGTCTGTTGGGCAAGATGACTAAATCACCTTTCAAAGGGTCTTTTGAAAGAGGTGAGGGTTTGCTGGACATCATTCACACGGATGTGTGTGGTCCATTCAGATCAACCACAAAGGATGGCACGCGGTTCTACGTCACCTTTACCGACGATTTTAGTAGATCCGGTTATATCTACTTGATCAAGCACAAGTCGGACACCTTTGAAAAATTCAAAGAATTTAAGAACGAGGTAGAGAATCAATTAGGCAGGAAGATAAAGATGCTCAGGTCCGACAGAGGCGGAGAGTATCTAAGTATCGAGTTCCTAGACTATCTAAAGGAATGCGGAATAGTTTCGCAGTTAACACCTCCCAGGACACCACAGTTGAACGGTGTTGCGGAGAGGCGCAACCGAACCCTGTTGGACATGGTTCGTTCCATGATGAGTCGAGCTTCACTTCCCATTCACTTCTGGGGGTATGCCTTAGAGACTGCCGCCCATATCCTCAATCTTTTCCCTACTAAAAAGGTTGCTAAAACACCTCATGAAATGTGGACGGGGAAAGTTCCCTCGTTGGCACATATCAAAGTCTGGGGTTGTGAGGCTTTCGTTAGACGAGAGACTCAAGACAAACTCGCAGAAAGAAGCGAAAGGTGTTTCTTCCTTGGTTATCCCAAACAGTCCTTTGGATATCTATTCTACAGACCGAGCGAGGACGTGGTCTTTGTAGCTAGACGAGCAGTCTTTCGAGAGAGAGAGCTCATATTCAAAGAGGACAGTGGGAGTACCATTGATCTGGAAGAAATTCAAGAGTCATCAGATAACGCAACCTTAGGAGAAACTAGCAACCAACATGAGGAAGTTCCTGTTGGTCCGACAGATGTATCCTTACCTCTTAGGCGTTCCGGTAGGGTTAGCATGCCACCCGAGTTTTATGGGTTCCATATAACTTCGGATGGGGACACGTTTGTCAGTGATAGGACACTGATAAATTTGGATGAACCAGCTAACTACCAGGAAGCAGTGGCGGGCCCTGAGTCTGCTAAGTGGAAAGAGGTCATGGATAGCGAGATCAAGTCCATGTATGACAATCAAGTTTGGAACTTGGTTGACAACGTACCGGGTCGAAAGACAGTCGGGTGCAAATGGATCTTCAAGAAGAAGACCGACATGGACGGAAAAGTACACACTTTCAAGGCAAGACTGGTTGCGAAGGGCTTTACTCAAACCCCAGGGGTTGACTATGACGAGACCTTCTCACCAGTAGCCAAGATAAAGTCTATTAGGATTATGCTGGCCATAGCTGCATTTCATGACTATGAAATTTGGCAGATGGACGTCAAAACCGCTTTCCTTAATGGGAAGTTGACTGAGGATGTTTACATGAATCAGCCAGAGGGTTTTGTCGATGCAAAGTATCCTAATAAGGTGTGTAAGCTTGAGAGATCAATCTACGGATTGAAGCAAGCTTCTCGCAGCTGGAATCTTTGTTTCCATGAGAAAGTCAAAGAGTTTGGTTTCTCTAGGAGCGAGGATGAGTCCTGCGTATATGTCAAGGCGAGTGGGAGTATAGTCACCTTTCTGGTGCTGTATGTCGATGACATACTGCTCATGGGAAACGATATTCCAACCTTGCAAGATGTCAAGGCTTGGCTTGGGAAATGTTTCGTCATGAAGGACCTAGGAGACGCTGCCTATATTCTCGGGATAAGAATATTGAGAGATAGGAAGAAGAGACTAATTGGACTTAGTCAGGGTACATACTTGGAAAAGGTACTGAAAAGGTTTAGTATGGAAAATTCCAAGAAGGGAGAGCTGCCTATCCAAAGTAATGCAAAATTGAGTAAGACTCAAAGTCCGAGTACAGACGAAGAAATAGCTGAAATGAGTCGGGTACCTTATGCTTCGGCTGTAGGATCGATCATGTACGCTATGACGTGTACTCGCCCTGACGTGGCCTTTGCTTTAAGCATGGTCAGTCGGTACCAGGGTAACCCTGGAAGGGCGCACTGGATAGCTGTGAAAAATATACTCAAGTATCTGCGAAGGACAAAGAACATGGTGTTAGTCCTCGGTGGCAGTGATACCTTGAGAGTTGAAGGATATACAGATGCCAGTTTTCAGACGGATAGAGACAGTGGCGGTCTCAGTCGGGCTGGGTATTCCTTTTGAACGGTGGAGCAGTTACTTGGAAAAGTTCCAAGCAAGAGACATTGGCTGATTCTACGTGCGAATCAGAGTACATAGCAGCAAGTGAAGCGTCAAAGGAAGCGGCTTGGCTGAAGAACTTTATCGGTGACCTTGGAGTAGTCCCGAGTATTCAGGAGCCCTTGGAACTATTCTACGATAACGAAGGTGCGGTCGCCTTGACAAAGGAACCGCGAGACCATGGAAAGTCCAGACATATCGACAGAAAGTACCACTACATCAGACATAGGGTAGAAGAAGGTCACCTCCTTGTAAAGAGGGTATCATCGGAAGATAATCCTGTAGATCCTTTGACAAAGGCTCTGAGTAGGATTAAGCATAATCAGCATGCTAGGAGCATTGGATTAAGAGATGATATAAGTTTTTGTAATTAGATAGATTTTTTGAAACTTGTAACAATGTTATTGTATTTGACTTTTGTGATTTAATAATGGAGATTTATTAATGAGTAATGGTTTACTAATTTTGTCAATATATATCATTGTGTTTCATTTTGCATGTTTTACTTCCTGAATAATTGGATTATTCAAATATCCACAGTCGCTCATGCTTTTAGGGAGTAAGTATGAAGCAAGGCTGTCATGAATTGGTAATAGATTGTCTAAGGAGTTAGACATTGCAATTGGATTGCTGAACCATTCGTGAGTACTTAAAAATGGAGATTTGAGTATTGGATAAACCCACGCTCAATGGATTGCTTCATGGATTTCATCACGAGCAATATTGAGAAGATAATATCTTTTGATCTTTAAGCTAAGACATATGAGTTATGATTTACTAGACGGTTGTTCATTGATAATATGAAAACGCATCGGTAACTCGGTGTTATAAAACGTATTGTTGTGAGTAATTTGTTTAGTAAAAGACATAAGTATATGAGTCGAAGTTTATTCGTCCCTTGACCCTAACGGGGAACAGATATCTGTAGGCCTCTCGATGATTTTGAAGTTGACTAAAATGGTTGGCCAACCGGGACTAAATTGGTAGTCTAAGAGTCATATGTAAATCGGAAATCGAAGAACAGTGAATCAGACCAGATTGATTTTATCCATGTCTTGAGTCTGAAAAATATCTTGTTGGATGGAGGATCATCTGATCACTTATCTATGGACAGGACTGATTAGATCAGAGTTTGGCATTGGTTTTTAAGAAGCTACAAGTGCTGATTAATTAGAGGTTAAATCGGTAATTATAGTCATAGACTTATCCAAGTGGGAGACTGTTGGATTAGGTGTCTAAGCCATGACTAATAATTAGTATTTACCTAATTAATAGAAGCACAGTCCATTTGGGTTGCCCTCATGGCTGGAGGTTTGGTAGAAAATTCGGTAGAGAGAAAGGTTGATTTATTATGGGATTAATAAATCAACAGGAATTAAATATATAGTTTATTAATATATTAAAGTCATAATATATTAATTAGAAACTATAATAATTAATTAGGAATTAATCCAGAATTAATTGGATTTAATTTGGGGATTAATTTAAGGGTAAATTGCATAAAAGTCACTAACTTTTTCAATTTTCTCGATTTTGACACTGCATTTTTAATTTTTGCAATTAAGTTATTATGTTTTCAGAAAATTGCAATTAAGTCATTATGTTTTCCAAAAAGTTGCGAAAATGACCATATGACTGGATGGCAACATGTTACCAGGTCATATGGTCAGATTTGCAATTTTTTAGAAAACCTAATGACTTAATAGCAAAAATAAAAAAACATAGTGTCAAAATCTAGACATCTGAAAAAGTTAGCGACTTTTCGGTAAGGTGACCTTGTTTTCGGTAAATATGAAAACGAACCATTTAATATTATTGTTTTGGGACCAAATTAACTAAACCGATTAAACGTTCAAATAAGATAAGACGAACCATTTAATTGTAATTCCTAATGCTATGATTTCTATTAGGAAAAAAATGGTGTTATATAATCTAATATAAAAATAAGTATATATTTAATATTAATTTTTAAACGGTTTACAATTTCAAACCGAAATTTTTTAACGAAACTAAACCCGAACCGCCAAACCGATTAAAGGCTATCACCAACTCGAAAACTGAACCGTAACTGAATAACCCGAACCCGAAAAGTCGCTAACTTTTTCAGATGTCTAGATTTTGACACTATGTTTTTTTATTTTTGCTATTAAGTCATTAGGTTTTCTGGAAAATTGCAAATCTGACTATATAACCTGGTAACTTGTTGTTATCCAGTCATATGGTCATTTTCGCAACTTTTTGAAAAACATAATGACTTAATTGTAATTTTCTGAAAACATAACGACTTAATTACAAAAATTAAAAATGCATTGTCAAAATCGAGAAAATTAGAAAAGTTAGTGACTTTTATGCAATTTACCCTTTATTTAATTAATTAAAGGTGCAGGGACTAAAACTGTAATTATTCAATAGTTGAGTAAGTGACAGTATGGAGTGACAAGTGGATTTCGAAATCTATATATGGATATATATAATTTCGAAATTGATAATTAAAGGATAAATAAGGAGTTTGAATTATAAGATAAAAGGTTTATCTTATTTGAATTCAAAAAAGGTTTATCTCTAAGGTTTATCAACTGGCCATTTGAAAAACTATAAATAGGGGTTCCCAGGCATCAATTGATTTCGCCATTCTCATATACTCTCTCTGGATTTTCGATTTCCCTCTCCTCTAGCTTGGGTGTGACTTTCATTTGAGGCGGGATAATTTTGCTGCTCAGCTTCCAGAAAATTCTAAAAGGTTGGTTTTTCTAATTTTATTCTTTTAGTTAATTTTCTTATGGCCTTTAGGTTTTGTTATATGCTCAATTAGAAGAAAACATAGATCCTTATAGGTTGCATGTGAACTTAGGTTATTTAGTTCATGGTTTGCAGAAAACCTTTCACCATCAATATACCATTATTTCTCATACTACTCTTCGTACATTACTTGATATCAGTTAGACAATTCAGATACCCATATCTAGTTGGGTCTTAGGGGTTAAACAATGGTATTTACAATCCATTTATCTACGAATATCATTCTTTGTTCCCGAAGTGGAACATTATTCTCAAGTGGGTACAGGCTTCTGAAGATAATTCACTTAAGACTTCAGTATCCATTTCAAAATCATCTTTTTTGATAATGTTGATTTCTCGGCTTTAGCATTAGATTAATGTTCTTTATCAGATTTTGCATTGCTTTGAATCAAACCGTTTCACATCCATTGCATTTTCTTGATAAAATAATTTTCATATGAAGAACTACAATGAGTATAAGTACTCATGTATTCTTCATAAGCGAGTGTAAAATCATCCATTGAGATTTTTGTCTTTAATAATTCTAAGTACTTGTCCAACCAAACATGAAATGTATCCATAAGATTGTTGCCTTTTAAGAATTTTTCCTTCGTAGGTTTTGAATATTTAGGATTTGGAAAATTTGGTTGATATCCTACGAAGTTAGGATTTGAATATTGTGGTTGAGTACTTTTTTTTCTTCTTGGTAGAAATGAGGTGGACTTTTGATTGTGTTGTCTTTTGAAATCAATTATTGAAAACTTTAGAGATTGAAAATGTTTTTGTCTTCTATTATCATACAATTTGTTTTCTTCTAAAATTTTTGTCTTTTATGAAATTATGGAATGAACGAATATTTAACTTTGTAATTCCATGAGTTTGAAATTTGAATCTCATAAAATTCCCATTTTCGAGTGTTAATTTTGACTTCAAGATTTTATTTGAGGTTGTTTTCTAACATTTTTCCAAAGAGAAAAAAATCTTCTAGTGCTATTGTTTCATTGTCCTTTTTAATCATGCAAGTTAGACCATTATCTTTATTTAAAACAACACCAATTTTTACCAACATAAAATTTATTTAGATTGGAAACCTTCGGATAGACACATGTAATTTGAACAAGATGCTTATCATTATTTTTAGATAATTGTTGAAATTAATCAGATATGTCCATTGTCACACCCTCAAACCGTATTGGCGGAAACGTTCAAGGGTGGATGACTTCATGAACAATATCATAACAAGTTGAATTATAGTGATTCCAAGCAACACAACCATCATAAATAATTGTAAAGGTTACATAGTTCAATGTATCATGTTTCGATTACAATTACAAATGATAACAAAATATGCAAAATAACGTCGTAACGTCCCTTCAACCAAGCTTGTGGTTTACCTTTTTAGTTTCCTGAGAATACAAGTAGTTGAAAAAGTGTCAACAATTAAGTTGGTGAGTTCATAAGATTTTTGCATAAGAAATGTTATTTGTTTGTAAACGATAGTGTTGAAAACCAAGAAAATCCAATATTTTCTCATAAAAATGTCCAAGTCTTTAAATCCCAAAGACTAAAATGTAGTATGTAAACTGTAGTGTACTTTCGTTGAAATGTGTGTTTCCACGTAAACAATTTATAAAAATATTAAGTTGATTATTTTCCCATGTGAGATACCATATAACCATACTGTGACTAGTTGGCCTGCTGCTACGTTCTTCAGGCGTCGGAATGTTAGACATTTGGACACCTCAGACCTGCCGGTCAAGCTGTAGCTAGCAGCTCAGGTGTGGGGTTTGTCAAGCCCCGTATAGATCTATACTCAAATATCGCGCTCTCTTACCGAGACTCTGGTTATATAAATTCAGGACTTATAGTAGATACTTATAAAAGTACTTTGAAGATTCATCTCACAAAAATGTATGTATTCCAATCAACTTGTTTACGTACGTTTTGTGTATAAAAACTCTCGAAATCGTCCATCATCATTTTTCTCATGATAATATAGTATAGTATAATAATTATATATTTTTATATAATTATTTTTGTCATATTCAAATGTCATAATAACCTTTTGTTCATAAACTATTCCAATAATAGTCTATTTTTAGTAATTGCGTCGTAATAACCTTATTTTTACGAACGATAGCGAAATAACTTGTTCAAAGATTATAAATATTATCTTTTGAGATATTTCTCACAAAAATAGTGTAATATCTTGATTATAACCATTTTTGCTCGAAAATAGTGTCTTTGTTTATAAAAACGTAGTTTTTACTAGTTTTCGTTTTTATAACGTTTTTATCCAAGATCTAGTGTTTTTGTACACTTTATTTGTAGTTTTTGTAACTTTTACACAACTTAGTATGTCAAAGTGTTCATAATACATTGATCTACTCATATTTCAAGCCAAATTCATAGTTATAACATTTTTGTCCAAGATCTAACATTTTTACACACTTTAATTATAGTCTAGTAACTTTTATACAAGCATATTATGTATCATTATGAACATCTTACAAAGATCTAGCCATATTTCATGTCAAAGGTATTTTTTACCCAAATACTAACTTTATAAACTTGTGTAAATCAACATATATATCATTTAAACTCATATAAACTTGAATAAACAACATATATAGTTAAAGAACTTGTATTCTCCCCCAAAAAGGTTTGAAAATATGAAAATGAGGAGTATGAACTCACCTTGAGTGTGGATCTTAAGATTCCTTGGAAGAAGATTGAAGATTTTGGTTCTAAGACCCGGAGGACCCTTGGACAAAGCTAATATCCAATGGATTTTGATGGATGTTAGTGTGTGTAAAAGGTGTAAAACTTGTGTTATGTTGTTTAGAATCAAAAGATGGATGAAGATTACTTTTTGGATTTGTGAAAGAAGCTTGGATTTGAAGTTTGGAAATGGTGGTGGTGAAGGTGTTTGAGGCCGAGAGCAAGGAGAGGAAGAGAGAAAGAAGAGAAGAGTGTTGGGTGAAAATGAACTAGTTGTTCTTCAAGTGTGGTGCATGATGGCTTAAGATCAAGGTTTGATTTTATGCATTATAAAACTCCATAGCCCATACCCTTGCCTAGATATTGTGCATAGTGCCCTAAGATTGGGTCTTGATGGCTTGGGTCATGTTCCAGCCGATGGGGGGTAGGGGGGGTGGGGTGGTGTGGTTTTTATAAAATAGCAACATACTTTATAAAAATGAGTGATTTTTATAAAATAGTAAGTCGTTTTAGTGAATTTTTGTGCGTTTTTGACGAAACGAAGTTCTAAATAATTATTTTGTATAAAAACATTGCTAAACATTTATTTTGATTGAATTATAATTCATTGGGTGTCGGAATACGTGTTTAAGCGCGGTATTCTTCCGTTTTCGCGATTTTTGACGTTTTACCGGAAATCGCATCTAGCTTTGAAATTAAATACTAGATATTATTACGTTACTTATCATATGAATTTTTATTTCATATTTGATGTTTAAGGCACCACATTTTGTATTTTGGTTCCAAACCCTGTGTACATTTATCCGTTCACAGCGGTTTAATCGTTGTAACTTCCACATACGAACTTTGTTTTCGACGTTCTATATATCCACAGTTTCGTATTTACGAGCGGATCGTTTTATGAATATTATTATTCTCAAAATAATAATTGTACGATTATCGAATTTTTACGCTACAGTAGTCTGCTGTCTGTATTTTCGATTTTTAACCGATAATTGTTTTGATTTAGCATACGTAATACTATAATATTAATAATTCAATGCAAAAGTTATGGAAAATAACTTTTCAACATATAAATTAACGTACGCTTCGTTTGACTACAGTTGACTTTTGTTGACCAAAATTTACAATTGTCACATCATCTACCCGTTAGAGAGAATTTCGTCCCGAAATTTAACTCTTGAGTGGATCCTCAAGGGTTTGGGAAGAGATGTGGGTACTTCTGTTTCATCTGGTCTTCACGTTCCCAAGTAAATTCTGGTCCACGCTTGGCACTCCAACGGACCTTGACTATCGGTATGCGGCTCTGTTTCGTCCTCTTGATTTCTCTGTCCATGATCTCTACGGGTTCTTCCACAAAATGAAGGTCCTCGTTCACCTCGATCTCGTCTAGCGGAATGACAAGAGTTTCATCGGACAGGCATTTCTTTAAGTTGGATACGTGAAAGGTGGGATGAACGTTGCTGAGCTCCTGCGGTAATCGAAGTCTGTAGGCTACTGGGCCGATCCTAGCAAGGATCTCAAAGGGCCCAATGTATCTGGGGTTCAGCTTCCCACGCTTTCCAAAGCGTATCATTCCTTTCCATGACGAGACCTTCAACAACACTCGGTCGCCAACCTGGAATTCCAAAGGCTTGCGTCGCTTATCTGCATAGCTCTTTTGTCGGTCACGAGATGCTTTCAATCGTTCGCGGATCTGAACGATTTTCTCAGTTGTCTCTCGTATGATTTCCGGACCGGTGAGAGCGCTGTTAGGTGTTTGGCCTCTGGCTATTTGAGTATCACCCACTTCAGCCCAGCACAGAGGGGATCTACACTTGCGTCCATATAGAGCTTCAAATGGAGCAGCTTTGATGCTAGTGTGGTAGCTGTTGTTGTATGAGAATTCAATGAGTGGTAAGTGGGTGTCCCACGCCTTACCGAAGTCTATCACACAGGCTCTCAACATGTCTTCCAGTGTTTGGATGGTTCTTTCACTCTGGCCATCCGTCTGCGGATGGTAAGCTGTGCTCATGTCGAGTCTGGTTCCCATAGCCTTCTGTAACGATTGCCAAAAGTGTGAAGTGAACCGGCTATCTCTATCCGAGATGATTGATCTCGGTACACCGTGAAATTTTACAATTTCTTTGAGGTAGAGCCTTGCTAGCTTATCCGTCCTATCACCCTCCTTGATTGGCAGGAAGTGAGCGGATTTGGTTAACCTATCGACGATTACCCATATAGTATCTAACCCACCGGTTGTCTTTGGTAATTTGGTTATGAAGTCCATTGTTATCCGCTCCCACTTCCACTCGGATATTGCTGGTTGAACTAGCAAACCCGAGGGCTTTTGGTATTCTATTTTAACTTTGGCGCAAGTCAGGCACTTGCCCACGTAAGTAGCGATTTCTGCCTTCATGTTTGGCCACCAATACAGTTTCTTGAGATCCAGGTACATTTTGTCGGACCCGGGATGAACGGAATATCTAGTCTTGTGAGCTTCATTCATGATAATGTCCCTGTATCCGCCGAATCTCGGTGTCCAGATTCGATTCATGAGGTAACGAGCTCCGTCATCCTTAACTTCAAGGTTTTTATCCATCCCTCGCAAGGCTTCATTTGCGACGTTCTCAGGTTTTAAGGCTTCTAGCTGCGCCTCTTTGATCTGAGTGGGTAAATGGGAATGGATCGTCATTGTTAATGATTTCACTAGGCGGCCCGTGTATTCCTTTCGACTGAGGGCATCAGCTACCACGTTGGCCTTCCCTGGGTGATAACGTATTTCACATTCATAGCCACTTAGTAGCTCCACCCATCGTCGTTGTCTCATATTGAGTTCTTTTTGGTTGAGGATATGCTGGAGACTCTTATGGTCGGTGTATACCGTACACTCTGTGCCGTACAGGTAGTGTCTCCAGATTTTCAATGCGAACACTACTGCTCCCAACTCGAGGTCATGTGTAGTGTAGTTGACCTCGTGAGTTTTAAGCTGTCTTGAAGCGTAAGCAATTACTTTTCCTCTCTGCATGAGTACACAGCCCAGACCCTGGTTCGATGCGTCGCAATAGACCATAAAGTCTTCTGTTCCTTCTGGAAGGGACAGAATAGGAGCGCTGCATAAAGCTTTCTTTAGGGTCTGGAAAGCGGCGTCTTGATTATCTCCCCACTTGAATGTTACACCCTTCTGGGTCAGGGCAGTAAGTAGCTTCGCAATTTTGGAGAAATTCTGTATGAATCTTCGGTAATAGCCAGCAAGGCCCAAAAACTGACGGATTTCTGTCGGAGTTCTTGGTGCTTTCCAGCTTTCGATGGCTTTGATTTTGGAAGGATCCACATGTATCCCTTCTTTGCTGACTACGTGGCCTAGGAAGTCCACTTTTCGAAGCCAAAATTCGCATTTCGAAAATTTCGCATACAGCTTCTCCGCTCTTAACGTCTCCAAAACTTGTCGTAAGTGTTGGCTATGTTCCTCCTTGCTTCGTGAATAAATAAGTATGTCGTCAATGAATACTATCACGAATTTATCCAGGTAAGGTCGGCATACTCGGTTCATCAGATCCATGAACACTACGGGCGCATTGGTTAATCCAAAGGGCATCACAACGAATTCATAATGGCCGTAGTGAGTTCTGAATGCCGTTTTAGGAACATCTTCTTCTTGAACCTTGAGTTGGTGATATCCCGACCTCAGATCGATTTTTGAGAAGTAACTCGCTCCTTGGAGTTGATCGAACAGGTCGTCAATTCGGGGTAGCGGGTATCGGTTCTTGATGGTGAGCTTGTTCAACTCCCGATAGTCAATGCACATACGGAATGATCCATCCTTCTTCTTTACGAATAAGACCGGCGCTCCCCAAGGTGAGAAGCTCGGCCTGATGAACCCTTTACTTAGCAGTTCGTTTAGTTGGCTGGATAATTCTTGCATTTCTGCCGGGGCCAATCGGTATGGCGCTTTTGCTATAGGGGTGGCTCCTGGAATCAAATCAATTCTGAACTCGACTTGTCGTGCGGGTGGTACTCCTGGAAGGTCTTCTGGGAACACATCGGAAAAGTCGCAGACTTCGGTGATTTCCTTGATGTTCTTTACTTCTTTCTTTTCGTCAACAACGTGGGCTAGGAAGGCATGGTATCTTTTCTGTAGATATTTTCGGGCTTTGATGCAAGACACGATTCGGAGGCTGGTACTGGGTTTATCACCGTAGACAACAAGGGTCTTGTCATCCGGCAGATGAAGTCGGATTCCTCGTTCGTAACACATGATGTCGGCATGAGGGGGAATTAGCCAATCCATACCAACAATCACGTCAAAACTTCCTATTTTAACGGGCATTAAATCAATTTGAAAAGAGTGATCATCCAGGGTAAGTGTGCAGCCTATGTATATGTCGTTTGTGCTTTCTGTTTTGCCATTAGCCATTTCTACTGTAAATGTTTCATTGAGTGGTTGAGGTTTTTGTTTTAATAAGTATTTAAACTCATGGCTTACGAAACTCCTCTCCGCACCGCTATCGAATAGTATACAAGCATATGAATTATTGACGAGGAACGTACCGGTAACCACGGTAGGATCCTATACCGCTTCAGCGCGTCCCATGGCTAGGACTCTTCCATTCCTCCCCACATTCTTTGTCTTCGGGCAATCACGTTTAAAATGCCCCGTCTCGCCACAACCATAGCAAGCTTGACTCACCCCAGCATTAGAGGCTTGGGTGGTTTGTGGAACTGGCGTCCTGCAGAATCGGGCAGTGTGGCCCTTCTTGTTACAGTTCAAACAGTGCATTTCCCTACAGGCTCTAGTGTGGTGGAAATTGCACTTGTTGCACTTGGGTAGCGTCCCAATGTATTGTTTGGTTGTTGTCGGGGTAGTCGGGACAGTGGCTGCACGGACTGCCACAATCTGTTGTCTCTTGGCATGTTCTTGGTTCGGCTGATTTCTCCCCCCGTTCCAGGGCTTTCTTTTGTGGTCCTTTTCTCTTGGCTGTTCGGTCTTTTGGGTCATGGTTCCCTGGCGTGTCCCATGGTCGACTAATCGTTCGGCCAATCGCTTGGCGCTGTCAAAAGTGGCGGGACTTGCGGCTTCCACATTCCCTTGGATCTGGGATGATAGTCCCCAGATGTAACGTTCCACTTTTACAGACTCCGGTGTGACCATGGCTGGGCAGAGGGTTGCCAGGTCGTTGAATCGGTTTGTGTAAGCGTTTAGATCCGAACCATTCATTGTGAGGTTCCACAGCTCTTGTTCCAACTTTTGGATTTCCCCCCTGGGGCAGTACTCCTTCATCAACATTGTCTTTAATCCCTCCCAGCCCATCGAGTTTGCCACTGGGAGTGTCATCGCTTTGACATGGCCCTTCCACCAAGACATAGCCGTATCAGTGAAAGTGCAGGCAGCGAACTTGACTTTCATTTCTTCTGAACATGCAGTGATATCGAAGATCGACTCGGTTTTCTCGATCCACCTTGTGAGGGAAAGGACACCACCGGTGCCATGGAAAGTTATCGGTTTGCAACTGACAAAATCTTTGTAGGTGCATGTTCGGGAATGGCTTGATGTTTCCCCATTGGTGGAATCGTTGGCGCCGTTTCACTTCCGTTTCCATTTATCCCGTTGGTGTTAATATGGGCGACAGCTGCGGTCACGGCTGCCGTGACAGCGGCTTGAAATGTCGCCGAGTCCATCATAGGCGCTTCGGGGGTTTCGACGGGTGTGCGTCTGTTATTTCTTCGACGAGGTGGCATGATTCTGCCACAAGGATTTAAGATTGACGTTGGTTAGTTTTTGGTAAGGGTCATCAAAGTACGGCGTTTCTATTATACGTTTATGTCGACTATGAAGTGATAGGAGTATAATAGGTGCATAAAGAGTCTAGATGTATGGTTCTATAGTGTCACAAAATACTCGTATAGTATTCTTTTTTTATGTTTTGTTCTAGTATTTTTCTTTGTACATGGTTCTTGGTAAGTCTTTGGAAGTTGTTATAAGTAAGGTGATTTCTAAGGGGTATGAGAGGTATGTAAGAGAAAATTCTAAGTGTACGACTTCGTAGTATTCATAAAATACTCCTGTAGTATTTTAACTCTGTGTTTAGTTATATAGTGTCTTAAAATACTCCCATAGTATTTTAACTTTATGTTTCGTTTTATAGCGCCATAAAATACTCCTATAGTATTTTAAATTTTATGTATAGTTCTTTTGGTTACCGGTAAGTGTCCAGACTTGTTGTTCGCGACGACTATTCCTAAGTATGCGTTAATCATATCTTGGATTAATACAGTTGATCAGGCTCTATTTATCCAAGATATAATCACCAAAACACTTAGGCCTATCCGTAGTGTTCAACTTATCTTACCACTTTTGTATGTTTTCGTTATGATATCGTTCTAGTATGTATGTACGTACTTATATTTTTATAAAAATTATCGTTGTAATTTTAAAAGTATACTTGTACGAAAATGTTTTCGAGAGTCTTAGTCCCATTGTATTTATAGTTGTATATCTTTAAATGGACTGATATACTTAGTTCACTATAAACAATGCTCTGATACCAATCTGTCACACCCTCAAACCGTATTGGCGGAAACGTTCAAGGGTGGATGACTTCATGAACAATATCATAACAAGTTGAATTATAGTGATTCCAAGCAACACAACCATCATAAATAATTGTAAAGGTTACATAGTTCAATGTATCATGTTTCGATTACAATTACAAATGAAAACAAAATATGCAAAATGACGTCGTAACGTCCCTTCAACCAAGCTTGTGGTTTACCTTTTTAGTTTCCTGAGAATACAAGTAGTTGAAAAAGTGTCAACAATTAAGTTGGTGAGTTCATAAGATTTTTGTATAAGAAATGTCATTTGTTTGTAAACGATAGTGTTGAAAACCAAGAAAATCCAATATTTTCTCATAAAAATGTCCAAGTCTTTAAATCCCAAAGACTAAAATGTAGTATGTAAACTGTAGTGTACTTTCGTTGAAATGTGTGTTTCCACGTAAACAATTTATAAAAATATTAAGTTGATTATTTTCCCATGTGAGATACCATATAACCATACTGTGACTAGTTGGCCTGCTGCGACGTTCTTCAGGCGTCGGAATGTTAGACATTTGGACACCTCAGACCTGCCGGTCAAGCTGTAGCTAGCAGCTCAGGTGTGGGGTTTGTCAAGCCCCGTATAGATCTATACTCAAATATCGCGCTCTCTTACCGAGACTCTGGTTATATAAATTCAGGACTTATAGTAGGTACTTATAAAAGTACTTTGAAGATTCATCTACCAAAAATGTATATATTCTAATCAACTTGTTTACGTACGTTTTGTGTATAAAAACTCTCAAAATCGTCCATTATCATCTTTCTCATGATAATATAGTATAGTATAATAATTATATATTTTTATACAATTATTTTTGTCATGTTCAAATGTCATAATAACCTTTTGTTCATAAACTATTCCAATAATAGTCTATTTTTAGTAATTGCGTCGTAATAACCTTATTTTTACGAACGATAGCGAAATAACTTGTTCAAATATTATAAATATTATCTTTTGAGATATTTCTCACAAAAATAGTGTAATATCTTGATTATAACCATTTTTGCTAGAAAATAGTGTCTTTGTTTATAAAAACGTAGTTTTTACTAGTTTTCGTTTTTATAATGTTTTTATCCAAGATCTAGTGTTTTTGTACACTTTATTTGTAGTTTTTTTGTAACTTTTACACAACTTAGTATGTCAAAGTGTTCATAATACATGGATCTACTCATATTTCAAGCCAAATTCATAGTTATATCATTTTTGTCCAAGATCTAACATTTTTACACACTTTAATTATAGTCTAGTAACTTTTATACAAGCATATTATGTATCATTATGAACATCTTACAAAGATCTAGCCATATTTCATGTCAAATGTATTTTTACCCAAATACTAACTTTATAAACTTGTGTAAATCAACATATATATCATTTAAACTCATATAAACTTGAATAAACAACATATATAGTTAAAGAACTTGTATTCTCCCCCAAAAAGGTTTGAAATTATGAAAATGAGGGGTATGAACTCACATTGAGTGTGGATCTTAAGATTCCTTGGAAGAAGATTGAAGATTTTGGTTCTAAGACCCGGAGGACCCATGGACAAAGCTAATATCCAATGGATTTTGATGGATGTTAGTGTGTGTAAAAGGTGTAAAACTTGTGTTATGTTGTTTAGAATCAAAAGATGGATGAAGATTACTTTTTGGATTTGTGAAAGAAGCTTGGATTTGAAGTTTGGAAATGGTGGTGGTGAAGGTGTTTGAGGCCGAGAGCAAGGAGAGGAAGAGAGAAAGAAGAGAAGAGTGTTGGGTGAAAATGAACTAGTTGTTCTTCAAGTGTGGTGTATGATGGCTTAAGATCAAGGTTTGATTTTATGCATTATAAAACTCCATAGCCCACACCCTTGCCTAGATATTGTGCATAGTGCCCTAAGATTGGGTCTTGATGGCTTGGGTCATGTTCCAGCCAATGGGGGGTAGGGGGGGGGGGTGGGGTGGTGTGGTTTTTATAAAATAGCAACATACTTTATAAAAATGAGTGTTTTTTATAAAATAGTAAGTCGTTTTAGTGAATTTTTGTGCGTTTTTGACGAAACGAAGTTCTAAATAATTATTTTGTATAAAAACATTGCTAAACATTTATTTTGATTGAATTATAATTCGTTGGGTGTCGGAATACGCGTTTAAGCGCGGTATTCTTCCGTTTTCACGATTTTTGACGTTTTACCGGAAATCGCATCTAGCTTTGAAATTAAATACTAGATATTATTATGTTACTTATCATATGAATTTTTATTTCATATTTGATGTTTAAGGCACCACATTTTGTATTTTGGTTCCAAACCCTGTGTACATTTATCCGTTCACAGCGGTTTAATCGTTGTAACTTCCACATACGAACTCTGTTTTCGACGTTCTATATATCCACAGTTTCGTATTTACCAGTGGAACGTTTTATGAATATTATTATTCTCAAAATAATAATTGTACGATTATCGAATTTTTACGCTACAGTAGTCTGCTGTCCGTATTTTCGATTTTTAACCGATAATTGTTTTGATTTAGCATACGTAATACTATAATATTAATAATTCAACGCAAAAGTTATGGAAAATAACTTTTCAACATATAAATTAACGTACGCTTCGTTTGACTACAGTTGACTTTTGTTGACCAAAATTTACAATTGTCACATCCATGACTTGAAATGAATTTGAATTATTCTCAACTGAAGTTATCAATTCTTTTAAGATTGACACTTTTTCAATTGTATTTGGGGCTTTTTCTTGAAAAGGTAATGAAATAAAACTTTAAAATTCAGATTCTGAAAGTTCACATTTATTCGAAGTGGAATCTAAAACCAATTTAGACTTCATAGTGATTTTGAAGAGTACTTTAACATAAACAAATTCACACAATCGACTTCTTCAACATCGGATTCGGATTCTGACTCATCCTCACAACAAGCAAATTGTTCATCACAATTCATTGAAAATTTTTAAAGATAGTAAATTCATGAAAGGAATTGGATTGGACCTTAGTTTCAACATATCATCTGATTTTAGATATTTTTTTTTAAATTCAATCAAACCATGAGTATAAGTTTTATTTGTCACTTCTGCAGATGAATGACGGATTTACATTCAAAATAAATATTATCAACTTATTATACATCAACTTCAAGAAAAGGTAACAACTTCTTACCATGTTCATTTGAAACATTTAAAGAATGGTAAATCCTAGTTATATGTGAATACAAACATTTTGCTGTTTAAAAAAAAATATTTCTCTGTTTTAGCAACACATCATTTGCACTCATCAACTGTTCTCTACATTTCTCTAAAATATTTATCCTTAATTCATTTTTCTCTAAAACACGATGCATTCCTTCAAATTTATTCCTCAAATAGGTTAGTGTAACACCTAATTTCCCAATATGTTACTTTTGGTGAATTAATTATTATTATTTTATCGATAATAATAATATTAATGATAATAGTAAAAATTAAATTAATAAATATAATAATCATATTTAAAACCTAGAAATTTATATTAGATGTTTGGGGGGGGGGGGGAGGGGAGGGGGTCATCGTGTCATTCTTAAAAACATGGTTAGTTAAAGAATAACTAAGTGGGGGGGGGGAGGGGGGGGTTCCATGGTTGAGACACAATGCGTGTCGGAAGTGGAAATATTTTATATTATAAGCAACACTATAAGTATCTATCTATAGTAAGCCTAGTTGTATACTTTGTAGTAACCTATAATGCCTTATAGGAGTATAAGGTGTGCTAGTCGAGGTTAGTGGGACCCGCAGAGTCACTGGTCGGATTACTATAGTTGCAGTTTCGAGGTGAGTTCTTCACTACACTGTATTGAAATTGTGCATCCTTTGCTATAGCACATGTTTGATGTGTAGGATGTAGGTGGGTAGTACTCGGCTATGAGAGGTCCAATAAGTATGTAAGGTGTGAAGAGTAGATTAGGGCATGCAATCATTAAGTTGGGTGTCATCGTTGGGGCTGGGTATCATGACTGAGTTGAGCTAGGTGCTCTTATTGGGCTGGGTACTATGATTGAGCTGGGTGCTGTGACTAAGCTGAGTTCCATGATTGGATTATATGTTATGATGGTATTGTATGTTGTGATTGTGTTGTTGCCTTGTTTGTGCTGTGTGCCTTGGCGATGTTGTATTGTTTCTGATAAGGGTAAATTATGTATGATGGATATGTCATGTTTGTGTTGATTTCACTAAGTTGTGTGCTTACCCTATCAAATCACTGTTACATGATTTACAGGTGTTGGTGATGGCGAGGCATGACGCGTACACACTGATTCTGCTTCTTGTGGACATTTATGCTTTTATTGACTTGATGTTAGTTTTTCAGTTGTTAATGGTTTTCTTTCGATAGTGATATGCTTTTCAAAGAATTCGATGGTGCTTATAAGTAAATATTTGAAATTAATGATGAGTTTTATTTAAATGATGTTTATGATTAAAGTATTTATAATAATATGATTGTTTGTTTAATGAAAATGTTTTCTTAAAATTTTTAATTTGTTATAAAAAATGGGACGTTACAACTTGGTATCAGTGCACAGCTTGAGTGAACTAGGCTCACTTCGGTGGGTTCTAATATCAAGTTTGAGGCTCAAAGGTTTAGATTTAATGAATGGCGTATCGAAGACACAATGTATACCACTCGCCAATGCCGGTGGGGAAAAGGTTAAAGTGCTTACTTTTGTTAGTGTTTTGTAGAATATATGATGTATGTATGCTAGATTGCCCGCTTGAAAGAATACTGTAGATGTTGTGATTATTTGCTACTAACTTTTGGAATGTATGCTAGTGTAGATTAGTTGTTTTGTGAATGCCATTAATGTTGTATACAATAGGAGTTGAATAGCCATAGAATGCTTGATCTGGACTTATTGCATGTTCTTTGTTTGGTTGTTGCCTTAGTGTTGGGAATATTTGTGATGAAGTGCTGATGTATCCGAAGTTCTATCAGAAGACCTTTGAAGAAAAACCCCGAAGTAATAAACGAATAGAAGACCCCGAAGTCTGAAGAATCCGAAGGGTATCACCTGGAGGATCCGAAGACTCCACAGCTGTCAAACCCTCAGGTGCAGTGGTTGTAGACTACGTGTTTCATGACTCTATCATTCTATTGGATAATACATCTGATAAAATATTCTCTGAAAAGTATAGTACTATGCGTATCATTGATTCAGTATAAATATCAGTGATACCATACCGTGTTTGATGCGAGATTGTAAAACCGCATTGTAAAACCCTAAATTATAATCAAGCATTCGGCACAAGTTATCCATTTCACTTTGTTCATCTATTGCTTTATATTATTCATGTGTGATTGTTAAACTCTTGTATAATTGCTAGAACCTTAGTCATTATTCAACTCTTAATTGATTTTAACACCCAACAAGTGGTATCAGAGCAAATCAACTCAAAAACCTGTTTGTAGAGCTTTTATTCCATTGCTTCAGTTCTAGATTTGAATCGTTTATCAGAACTAGCCATCCGCAACTGTTGCAAGTCTCTATTACTTGTTTTTACTACAAAGATCCCGTTGAAATCTATCAAAATGACTGATTCCACAGCAACTTATGCCAATATGCTCAACTATGCAAACCTCACTGGTTCTGCAACCAAAGCCCCTGTTCTAGTAACTTCTTACTATGATTACTGGGCTGGAAGAATGAAGGACAATCTTATCAGGCATTATAAAGACTTATGGAGGTCTGTGACTATGACTGATGGTCCTCATACAGACATTGCTGGTCGTTTTGTAGTTCCCGATGGAAAGAAGCTGTAGTTCTCAATGCAGCTGATATGAAGAAACTTGAAAATGATGAAAGGGCCATGCGTGAACTACGAAGTAGATTGGGTCCTGACGTCAGCCATCATATTGCCGATGCAAAGTCTGCCAAAGAGATGTGGGATAATCTCGCACTTCGTTTTGGAGGGGATAAGATTCTTCACACCAGCAAGGTTCATGAAATTCTTGCAGACTTCGGGAACTTCAAACAGGAAAAAAATAAGTCCCTAGAAGCATGTTATGAACGTCTCAGCAACATGATTTACACTTTAGACAAGTACGGGGAGACACGAAGCCAACAGGAGATCAATATTAAATTTCTTTACAGTCTTCGCAAAGAATGGAGACCAATCATGCTCATGGTTAAATCTTATGAAAATATTGAGAAGTACAAGTTGGCTGCTCTGTACAATTTACTAAAATCACATGAACCTGATGTCATGGGTCGTAGAAGTGAGAATGTTGGATCTGGACCACTTGCCCTTGTTTCAAAAGAAGAAGAAGAAACTAGTGATGAAGAGATTGCTGCTTACATGGTAGATGATAATGGTGAAACTGTTGCTCTCTATGCCGCTAACAATCAAATATTCAAGAAACCATTCTTTAAGAACAACTCTGGGAAGCCTTTTGTCAAGAACTTCAACAAATCAAACTTCAATACCAAACCCAAACCAGAAATATTCACTCCGAAGGATGAAAATTCAAAATCTCCAACCCCGAAGCCATCTGAAAAACAGGCTTCGGAGTCATCCAAAGAGAAAACCGAAGAGAAAAAGATTTTCGGTAATTCAGGCTATGACTGCAATTACTGTCATGGTAAAAATCATTTTGCAAAAGATTCTATGCTTCGCAAACAAAATGAGAAGAAACCTCAAGTGAAGGACGAAGCATACTATGCAAGGAAAATGGAGGAAGTTAAAGTGAGGACCAAAGACCTAGCCCTAATGGCTGCTGATGATCATCAAGGATCTTATCAAGTTTGGTCTTCGGACTCGGAAGATGATGAAGTGCGAAAGCCAACTCATAGTGCTTTCATGGCCTATGATGACGGTAAAAGCTTTCTGAAAGGCACTTATAAGAAGATGAATGATGAAGAGAAGCTGGAGGTTGAAACAACTGCGGGTCATGGTTTTATGACTTCGGAGGAAAATGAAATGATTGCTATTGGGATTCCGAAGACCTGGTCTGATGACTCTTCGGATGATGATGAGGAAATATGCTTGATGGCAAATGACACATGCCTAACCATTCCGGAACAGGTATCTAAACTCCTCTCATCTTTTAAAATTCCTATTTTCTCAATATACTCCTATTATTAATGAAATAACTCGTGATTTCTCTGTTATGCATAAATTACTTGTTGATGCGAAAAATAGGGAGATAATCAGTGAGCAGGAGATTCTCAGCTTGAGGGGGAGATTTAGAGTTTGAAGCTAGCCCTAGAAAAGTCCAATCTAAGAATCTCATTGGTAGAAGAAAATAGAGAAATACATTTGAACAACCATGATGTAATTTTGAGACAACGTAACATATTTTGTGAAACTGCAAAACGTTTATATGCTCATATTACAAGAATTTATCATTCAGCTGATGTATGCAATGTCCAACATAGACAACTATTGCCTTTTGTTGAGTTTAAACTTAAGGAATTCGATAGCATATCCTATGAATGTGAATCTATAGTGGTTGGGTCCGAAGTCAGAAATCCCTCATATAAACATGGCTTAATATCTGTAGAAAAAGATCTCACTGCTGATAATTTGTTGAAAATCTTACCACAAGAAATTCCAATCTTGAAAAAGACTGTTCCTCAAATTTAAATCAAGGAAAAAGAAATTGTTAATAACACGTCTGAAAAGGATTCTGAAAATGATTCAGACATGGAGGAAATTGATTGTTCCTCCTTGACATTATTAAAATCATCCTCTGTATCCGAATCACCCTTCGAAGACATCTCACAACTGTCTTCGGTGGACAAAGGAGAAACAAAAGTGGGTTGTGAATCAAAAACCTCTGAAAACAAAGAAACTTCAAAACCAAAATTACAAATCTCAGATGAGTGTGCTTCTTATGATCAATATCTTAAGGACAATTCAAAAAGACTAGTCAATGTGGCTTGTATCTATCCGAAGATTTCATACTTCAAAAACGCAATTTTTGTAAAACCTGGTGGATTACCCTTAATTGAACATGATTTAGAAAAACTTGTTGAAAAAGATAACTCCACAATTACAAACGAAGGATTCTTCTCATCTTCTAAAATGGTTGAAAACGAAATGAATGAGAGAACGGAAGTAAAAATCAACATAAGAAAACAAGACTTGTATGGTCACAACGTTTACAATCATCTTTGTTATAAGAAAGAAAAGATCCCTAAAAACATGTCACGCCTTTTACATCTCAAAAATGATAATCACATCTACACTAATCGAAATTACAAACAAATTCAAGTTGTGGAAAAACCCACAGCTCCGAAGATGGATGTTTTTCAATTAATGGAATCATGTGAGTGTGTACCGTTGTCACAAACTTCAGAAAATGCTGCTTCGAAACCAAAAGTCTTTACCAACAAAACTTCAGTACAAAAACCTCAAATCTTGAAAAGACCAGAAATTCTTCAAAAATCAAAACCAACAATAGTGATTACAAAACCAACTCAAAAAACTATTGTTGCCAACTTGAAAACACAGTAGACTTTAAATCTTGTGAAAAGAAAAACTCCCTTCGGAGGATTGAAACAAAATGAAGCAATTGCTTCAACTTCCGGAACAAAACCCTTTAACTCAAAGGCTTCAGAAGTCAAAATTCAAAGTGACAAACCAACTTTCACACCAACAAACCCTAACTTTCCTAATCCAAAATTCCAAAAATCCACGAAGAAAACATTTTCAAAAGGAAACAATTTGATAGATACATTTCATCAGTGGCTAGACAAAAATTTGGATCTGGTTAAAGATAAGAATCTTTCAATAAACGACTTCAAAATGACATACGAAGAGTATCTCTGTACCTCTACGCTATGCAGTTCAATCTCAAGGAAGTCAACAATTGAAAAATCCAAACAAAATTGGAAACGAAATGATTTAAAAGAAAACTTAACTCCAAAAACAAAAACTTCAAAGTCTTCAATGAATTCAAAACTTTCAAGTGAGAAGAAAACCTCAAAAACCTTGAAATCAAAATCATCCACACAAAAATGGGTTCCGAAGACTTGTATTCTTTCAGTCATTTCGGACTCATCTAATTTGACAAAAAGCTCTTCAGAATCATGTTCAGACTCTTCGGAATCATGGTCATCACATGAGGCTTCGGAGAACCTGATCAACTTAAATGCTAATGAAATTTCTAAAGAGGCCGTAGAAAGATGGATTCAAGAATCCTTTGCTTACCCTGAGGACCCAAGATTGATTGGGTACCAACTTCTTCTTGATTAATTGTAGGTTATGTCGAATGAGCGGTATGATTCTAAATGGTAAAACACAATCTTGTGAGCATATCACAATCTTGTGAGCATATCTCAATTGGAGGGTTATGGCAAAATAACAAATGGCCAATTCACAATCAGCCGAGTTGCATTTGTTGAAGGGTTAAAACACAATCTTGTGAGCATATCTCAATTGGTGGTTGGAACGGGCAATGCTGTTACATTCAACAACCAAGGGAGTGTAATCACAAAAGAAGAAACAAAAGAAGTCTTGCTGAAATCTGAAAGGAAGGGATCGATGTTTCCCTTGAATCTAAAGCCTGTAACTGGTGGGCAATCTTTGTGTCTTCTCTCAAAAGCCAACTCCGATGTCAGCTGGCTATGGCACCGAAGACTTGCTCATCTGAACTTCAAAGACTTAAACAAATTAGTGGCTATGAATTTGGTTTGTGGAATGCCTGCACTCAAATTTGATAATGACTCTCTTTGTTCTG
This sequence comes from Cichorium intybus, assembly GCA_023525715.1. Taxonomy (NCBI): domain Eukaryota; kingdom Viridiplantae; phylum Streptophyta; class Magnoliopsida; order Asterales; family Asteraceae; genus Cichorium; species Cichorium intybus. Next base: position 96,283,767 of record CM042014.1, read on the forward strand.
CTTGTGAACATGACAAGCAAACAAAACAAAGGCATCCAATAGTGATCAATCCCAAAATCACCGAACCCCTTTCACTTCTCTACATGGATTTGTGTGGACCATCTGCAGTTGAGTCAATTGGAAAGAAGAAATACAAACTTGTGATAGTTGATGACTATTCAAGGTTTACTTGGGTCTTGTTCCTAAGAAACAAATCAGATACTGCTGAAGAAATCATTAACTTCATAAAGAGAATGGAATTAATTCTAAATAAGAAAGTCCGAACTGTGCATAGTGACAACGGTTCGGAGTTCAAGAACCAAACTTTGGATGAGTTCTTGAAAACAAGAGGAATTAGTCACAACTTCTCTGCACCTTATAGTCCTCAACAAAATGTTGTTGTGGAAAGGAGAAATCATTATTTGTGTGAAGCAGCTAGAACTATGCTAAATTTTGAAAATTTGCCTATGTACTTCTGGGCCGAAGCCATTTCTACTGCATGCTTTACTCAAAACAGATCTTACATTCACAAATGATTTCATATCACACCTTACGAAGTACTCAACCGAAGAAAGCCAAATGTCAAATTTCTTCACATCTTCGGTTGTAGGTGTTTTATCTGGAACTTAAAAGATCACTTGAATAAGTTCAATGACAAGTCCGAAGAAGGAATATTTCTTGGTTATTCTCAAGACTCAAAAGCCTACAGAGTCATGAACAAGAAAACACGAAGGATTGAGGAAACCTTCAACCTCACCTTTGACGATTATGACACGCGCAGAGGTCGTCGTGCGGTCAAAAATAAGAGAAAACCTAACACACACTAGTATAGCGGTAGTCAGGGCCGATCCACAGGAGCTTCGTGGTTAGACTAGATGAGAGATTACCAACTAGTAGTGTCACATCTACAGTCGGAGGATCTAGTTTCTATCTTCCTAATCACTAGCAAACAAAAGCAATGGTCAAACACACTCAAGCCAAGCTAAGCTAAGCTCAAATGACCTAGTCACTTTCTGAAATCAGAAGTACATCTCTGAATCAGAAGCAATCAAAGGCATCCAAACTAGCAAAACCAAACAAAGCATAAACTAGCCACTAACTAAAGTTCTACTGAACAGTTACTAGCCAAGGTTTAATGCTTACAAACTAACCTAATTAGCTACTGATTTCAGCAAAGGAAAACAGTCCCAATAAGGTCAAAATAATATCCAAACATAAATCAAACATCCAAAACCAAACACAAGCATAAAAACACCGAAAAGCTAAGATTAAATGTAACCAAATGCTTTGCATTAACCAAATCCGAATCCAACATAAAAACAGTAACCAAATGATCCAAAAACAGAAGCCAAAGCTCAATATCAATGGTTGTCACACCCAAAGATACAAAACCAAGCTTAAATCTAACTATTTAATTACAAATAAAATCTAAAACTAACCAATACCAAATGAGAGTCTTCTGGAATGAAATCTTGGAGTCAAAGAGCTTCAAGGTCGATTTTACACCTGGTCTTTGCTAGGGTTTTCGGCTGGAAATGCATCTATTTATACTTGCAAATTTCCCGCAGCCGCGCCGCGCACAAGTGAAATCCGCGGCGCGCGTACTAATCTTTTCCCGTTTCTTCGGCATTTGAATGTGTTCCACCGCCTTAAGCCCGCGTCGCGCGTAGTTAATTCCCGCGGCGCGCGTACGAGTTTCCTTGATTTTTCATTCTTTCCAAACTTCTTCCTTTTGTACGCTTTTAGTCCCTGTTTCCATTCGTTTTCTCCAAACAAGTCCTAGCACGAAAAGTGAGAATACCCAGACATATTTGATATAATTTTATCAAGAACAGGGCTCAACAACGCCTAAAATACTTAATATCACTAGGCGTTGTCAAACACCCCACACTTGTGCCTTGCTTGTCCCCAAGCAAGAGAGTTTTTAACAAATTATAATAAAGAATCAAACAATTTTTGACTGTGTTCAGTTTCAAAGTTTATTGCACTTCGAGTTAGAGTGGAATAGTTCGCGAAAACATAATTGAATTGTTCTTTGGAATTCATGGCTTTCTAGAGAACCCTTGATTACAAACTTTCTGTCCACAATGAAGTGTACTTACTCATTCAGATTCTAAAGGCCATTAAGGAATTGTCCATGACTTTCGATGTTGTCCGTGTAGCGAGCTTTCAGAAATACCATCCCAGACCAGACGATCTTAGGTGGTAAGGTGCATAAGGCCCACCCATTTTAGACCTACCGGCTCGAACAACAAAGGCCACAGATTGACTTTTCCTTCCTAAATTCCAATCCTAAAACATCTCAATCTTCTAAACCCGTAAGACTCAACTTATTTGACTAACTAATAGCATGATCACAAATAAACAGTATTTCTTGAAAAATACTAATGCTATCACAATCACAAACCATTCATTTCAAAATTGCAATTTATTAAAAATTTTGAAAAATATTGCTAAAAATTGAAAAAGTGATCATTTCTGCAAAAATTTCAAAAAAAAATCTCTTTCGACCGTCCACACCCCACACTTAAGACCGTACAACGTCCCCGTTGTACAAAATTTTTTTCAAAACAAGGGAGAAAGAGTTACCCCTTTTTGGACGACAGACTGCTTGGTGCTCAATATCACAGGTATAATTGCGTACAGATGGATCCTCGATTTCGTATTCTGGAGTTGTAGCGCTACAGTGAACACGCCGGTGGTCGAGACAAGTGGAGGGGGCATGGTGACCCCACACTTGTCTGAGACAACTCCTTCTCAAATTGGTATATCATGCATAACTTAACAAACAAATTAAAAACAAACATGACAAATAAAATATGAACAAAATATACAGATAGAAGTGTCATAAGTTTATACACATATCCCAAAAATATAAAAAGAAAAGAAAAAGAAAAAGTACATCAATCACTGCCAGGCGGCCTGGAGGGTCCTGCCTCATGATCATGGGCCCTGGCTGGGAATGTTCAGGGGCGTCGGCCCTGTTGAGTGGCCAACTCCAAAAGTACCTCCCCGATCCACTCGAGCTGGTCCTCCATCCTCGCAACCCGGGCCTCCAACTGATGGATGGCCGCTGGGTCCTCCTGCGGCTGTGGCTGCGGCTCTGGTGCTGGCTCTGGCCTCCTGCGTCTCCTGCCAGGCTGGGCATACACGGGCTGAGGTGCCTGAGGAGGCTCGGTCGGTGCCCGGATGAACTGCCCCGGGCGCTGCTGCTCAATGAGCCGCATCCTCTCCAAAGTGAGTGCTGTAGTGCGCGATGGAGGTAGAGCGGTCAATGAGGCAACCACAGGGGCAGTGAGAATACCATATGAGCGGGCCAGACGGGTAATAAAATACCCCCTGGCTAGTGGGCTGCTGGCGGAGGCGCCAGTCGAGTGGGTGGAGAGAGCAACTGCGAGGGCGTAGGGGAGGTGGAGGAATCTGGATGGGTCGAGGAGGATCCACAGGTATGTCATGTCGTCGCCCGACACCTTCTCGCCCCCCTCTCGATGCATGATGGAGGTGGAGATGATACGGTGCATGAGGCGGTGGAGTGGGTCTCGAAGCTGGCTCTGCCTGGAGGTCCCCGCCTCATATATGATGTTGGACAGTGGTGCCCAAACCTCCATGTTGGGAGCCCTGTCTGGCTCCCCCTGAATACAGGACCCCAAGAATCGGGTGAAATAGCGATGATGGAGGTCTGCTGGAGTGTATAGGCCGACTCTCCTCCCAAACTCCCGGAGGTTGCACTCCCTGTGCTCACCTCCCAAACAAAAGCGTACTAGCCTGGAACGCGGGTCTCCCGCCCGAGGTGCGAACTGGATGGTGGATATGAACTCCAGCAGCAGCTCCGTGTAGACCACATCCTCGTCAGTGGCCATGATCCGGTCCCATCCACAGCAAGTAAACGATGCCTCCTCCTGGGTCCAGGTGCGATGCAAGAATGGCTCGATCGCACCCCAGAGCCCTGCGTCTCTCAATATATCTCTGTCAATGACCGTCGCCTCTAGAACCCGGCGACTCCTCAATGCGTCCCTCCATGAAGTATACTCTGCAGAACTGGCCAGTCCCTCGGGGAACTGTAGGAAAGCGTGCTCCAATCTAAACATCATCTGCAAAAAGAAAATATAGCCACAAAACAAAAATTTTGCAAAATCAGTCCCTGTCTTCCCAGCCGCACCGCGGCGTGGCCCAAGAGCTAGGGCGCGGCGTGGCGTGCGGCTGTTTCCAAACCCCGATCAAAATTCTCATTTTAACCTGCTAAAACTCAATATAATCATACCACAAGGTAGCCTAGGCGCCGACTAACTCATCTAGGGTTTCCATTTGGGAAAACAAACACCCTATGAGCTAGCATTAGCGATTCTAAGTTTTGAACTATTTTGGGCAAATCACTAAAATTAACTACCTAATCGCTAGTTTTAACGAGTATTAGATAGTTAGAATGGCGTACCTTGACAGTGGCAACAAAATGAGCAAGAAAAATTGCAAGAGAATTTCGATAACCAGAGCTCCGAGTCGTGTGCGGTTCGTGTGAGCCGCGGCTTACCTTATAAAGGAGAAAACCGACCGATCGTTTACTGCGTCGCGGGTTCATGCTTTGCGCGTCGCGCGTGTCACCAAATCAACCCCTGCGCATCGGGTTGGTTTACGATCCCGCGTCGCGTAATTCAAATACCCGCGGCGTGGACTTCAAAAATTTCAAAACTTCTCAAATGACCCCACACTTATTCCAAACTACTAGTACCTGCAAAAAGATTGATGTATTTTTGTATTTTATTCAAAGAAATATATCCTAACTTATGACACGATGGGTTGCCTCCCAACAAGCGCTAAGTTTAACGTCTTCAGCCAGACGTACTATTCCTACTACAGCTACGGTGGATCGTATGCCTTCTTCCTTCGCTGATTTTCAGTCACCACCGCCCCTTTGTTGTCCCGCTGCCCTTCAAACTTTCCTGCGTCGAATGGCTTGTTGGTTCTCCTGTTGCTACCCAGCTGCCGTCTTCTGATGATTTCCCGTGAATGCTCGGAGGTAGCTTTGAACCTCCAAGCTCGATCCTTCCTTCTGCATCTCTTCAAAGTCAAAGGCTTGACATGAAGCGCGCCCAGTGCCGCTTCCAGTAGTTGTGTTGTGCCTCGTTTGTTGTTCTCATATTGCGTGTTATTTTCAGTTTGCAATTTTGGCTTGCTGTACCAATAAAGATTTTCCAATCGAATGGGATCGGAAGGCAACATATCGGGATGCTTCCATATGTCCTCATCGATGGTATTGATCACATCTAATTTTCCATTCATGAATGGATCATGAGTGGTGATAAAATCATGTTTTTTATTATTTTCAAAAATTAACTCGTCAGCATCAACTTCTTGATCATCGTCCAACAGGTGGATCGGTTCCAAGAGTGAGTGACTGGTTTGATCTGATGGTGGTACAAAGTCACCCATCATCAGATCCTTGCTTTCAAAAGACTCAAAATTTTCAAAAATTGTAGGTTCGGGGGTAGTATTGTCATCTACACCCCCTTCCCCAGCAGTATCAAAAACTTCAACAATTTCGGGAGTTGTTGGGTTGGAGTCTGCACTGTCACTTGCAGCCTCCTCCACAACATCCTCATCAACACATCACCAGATCAACATTATTAACATTTTCAAAAACATCAAAAACATCAAAAGCTGTTGAGTCAGAGGTAGCATTGTCACTTACAACCTCTTCCTCAACAAAATTGTCGACCCTCTCAGTGGTCTCTTGACTTTCCCACGGTGTATGCCCTTCCATCACATATTCAGGTGATGCAAGTTCACACACATTATTATTGGTATAAAAATCACTCACCTCCGGTTTTGGCGAAGGTGGTGAACATTTCCAACTTTCTTCTAACCTATCTAAAGAAGCTTGCACTTTTTCAAGAGCTTCTACCTGGTCCTTCTGATCGTGGTAGTTGTTATACATGAATACCCAAAGTTGGGCCCAAGTTACAGAATTTTCAGGTTGAGATGACTCCTCGGTCCGCCATCCATTGTCATTGGGTGATCCATTGTAGCTATCATCCTCGTAATAGGTGTCGGCCGGATTTTCATAATCTTCATAATACTGATCCGGGTACATGTAATCACCCATTATAAGGATGTACACATACCAAAAATCAGCAAACTAAAATCGAACATAAAAAAATCAGAAACTAAGCCCTACAAATCACCTAATCTAAGCGCACAGCTCCCCGACAACGGCGCCAAAATTTGACACGCGCAGAGGTCGTCGTGCGGTCAAAAATAAGAGAAAACCTAACACACACTAGTATAGCGGTAGTCAGGGTCGATCCACAGGAGCTTCGTGGTTAGACTAGATGAGAGATTACCAACTAGTAGTGTCACATCTACAGTCGGAGGATCTAGTTTCTATCTTCCTAATCACTAGCAAACAAAAGCAATGGTCAAACACACTCAAGCCAAGCTAAGCTAAGCTCAAATGACCTAGTCACTTTCTGAAATCAGAAGTACATCTCTGAATCAGAAGCAATCAAAGGCATCCAAACTAGCAAAACCAAGCAAAGCATAAACTAGCCACTAACTAAAGTTCTACTGAACAGTTACTAGCCAATGTTTAATGCTTACAAACTAACCTAATTAGCTACTGATTTCAGCAAAGGAAAACAGTCCCAATAAGGTCAAAACAATATCCAAACATAAATCAAACATCCAAAACCAAACACAAGCATAAAAACACCGAAAAGCTAAGATTAAATGTAACCAAATGCTTTGCATTAACCAAATCCGAATCCAACATAAAAACAGTAACCAAATGATCCAAAAACAGAAGCCAAAGCTCAATATCAATGGTTGTCACACCCAAAGATACAAAACCAAGCTTAAATCTAACTATTTAATTACAAATAAAATCTAAAACTAACCAATACCAAATGAGAGTCTTCTGGAATGAAATCTTGGAGTCAAAGAGCTTCAAGGTCGATTTTACACCTGGTCTTTGCTAAGGTTTTCGGCTGGAAATGCATCTATTTATACTTGCAAATTTCCCGCAGCCGCGCCGCGCAGAAGTGAAATCCGCGGCGCGCGTACTAATCTTTTCCCGTTTCTTCGGAATTTTAATGTGTTCCACCGCCTTAAGCCTGCGTCGCACGTAGTTAATTCCCGCGGCGCGCTTACGAGTTTCCTTGATTTTTCATTCTTTCCAAACTTCTTCCTTTTGCATGCTTTTAGTCCCTGTTTCCATTCTTTTTCTCCAAACAAGTCCTGGCATGAAAAGTGAGAATACCCAGACATATTTGATATAATTTTATCAATAACAGGGCTCAACAACGCCTAAAATACTTAATATCACTAGGCGTTGTTAGATTACTACATCAAGAAGTCCCTGCATCCATTCCCTATGTCATCCATCTTTCCAAAGCCTGCTGTGGATGCTGTTCCAATCACAACATTTGACACAGACTTCACACTTTTATTTGATCCACCTGTGAGAGCTGTGGACTCCGAAGCCAGGGCACCTGATAGTCAAGTGTCCGAACTGTCCAAGCTCACAGATGGACCTGATGAGTCCTCCACAAGTAGTGTACAAAGACAATCATCCGTTGAGGGGGAGCCATCTAACCGAAGTGAAGGCAATGCTAGTGTTGAGGGGGAGCCAAAGAACAGTCCAAGGGGAGCCAACAGTCCTACCTCACCTCCACAGGAAATCTCAAATATCATGTCCCTGTATCCAACAGTCCAGGGGAGCCAGAGATTACCACTCCAAACTCAGCAACACCAATCGCTTCGGATAGAGTTACCACTTCCTCAACACCAACACTTGTCGAGGGGGAGAACACTCTAAACTCTACTTCACAAATGCACACACCACAATTTAACACAACTAATTCAAACAATCATTTAATAATGGGTGATTTCCCTTCCACTTCGGGGTATCCCTCAGACATCAAAGACATTGATTCTGAAGGACCACCTGACTTTGATCCAAATTATCCTCCTTTGGACAAATGGACGAGAAATCATCATCCATCACTTGTCATCGGTAATGTTCGAGATAAAGTATTGACTCGTGCTCTACTTCACCAAAGGCAAGTAGATCTTAACAAAACTTCGGAGTTGTGCATGTTTAATGTCTTTATTTCTAAGGTAGAACCTAAGAACGTTAAAGATGCATTTGATCACCCTGACTGGATTGAAGCAATGCAGTTGGAATTAGAAGAATTTGAAAGAAACAAAGTTTGGAGGCTAATTCCAAAACCTACAAATGCCTCAATCGTTGGTCTCAAATGGGTATACAGGAACAAGCTAGACACCGAAGGCAATGTGGTTCGGAACAAAGCTAGGCTGGTGGTCAAGGGTTATTGTCAACAGGAGGGGATTGACTACGAAGAAACATTTGCTCCTGTTGCCAGACTCGAATCAGTTCGGATATTTTTAGCTTATGCTGCACATAAAAACTTTGATGTCTATCAAATGGATGTCAAATGTGCCTTTCTGAATGGTGATCTCGAGGAAACCGTTTTTGTTGAACAACCACCTGGTTTTGAAAATAAAGTACACCCGAATCATTGCTATGTGCTAGACAAGGCAGTCTATGGTTTAAAACAAGCTGCAAGAGCTTGGTATGAGACCTTGACTAAATTTTTAAAAGAATCAAACTTTAAACAAGGTTCAGTGGATCCAACACTTTTTAGAAAAAAAGTTGGATCTCATTTAATGTTAGTCCAAATCTATGTGGATGACATAATCTTTGGATCCTGACCCCAATTTGTCAAAAGATTTTGAAAAACTAATGAGAAGCAAATTTCAAATGAGTATGATGGGTAAGATTAACTTCTTTCTTGGATTACAAATAAAACAATCCAAGGAGGGGATATTCATCAATCAACAAAATACACGAAGAGTTTTCTTGAACGCTTCGGAATGACTAACTGCTCCAAAGGAAAAGTTCCCTTGCCAGCAGGTACAAGGTTAAATCCTTCATTGGACAAACCGAAGACAGACATATAGCAATACCGAAGTATGATTGGTTCACTGCTCTATCTCATAGCCAGTCGCCCAGATATCATGTTCGCAGTTTGCAATTGTGCAAGATATCAGGCTGACCCAAGAGAACCTCATTTGGCTGCGGTTAAGACAATCTTTCGATATCTTCATGGCACACCTGCTTATGGCCTGTGGTACCCAGCAAACTCCGACTTCTACATACAAGCTTATTCTGACTCAGATCTTGGTGGATGCTCTATTGATCGCAAGAGCACTTCGGGGGGTTGTCAATTCTTAGATGGAAAGCTAATTAGCTGGCAATCCAAGAAGCAAACTTGTGTCTCTATCTCCACAACAGAAGCAGAATATGTAGCAGCTGCAGCATGTACCTCACAAATCATTTGGATCCAAAGCCAACTGAAAGATTATGCCATCAACATGAGAAAAATACCTTTGTACTGTGACTCCCAAAGTGCAATTCGTATATGCCACAATCCAGTTCAACATTCCAAGACGAAGCATATAGCTCTTCGCTATCACTTCATCAAAAGTCATGTTGAGGAGGGGAATATTGAGGTGCACTTTGTTCATATTAGAGAACAACTGGCAGAAACTTCACAAAGGCCCAGAATGAAGAGGCATTCACAAGAATAGTTCGTGGACTTGGAATGATAGATGGATCCACTCTTCAATAAATCTTAGATTTGCTCACTCTTACTCTTTTCTTCAGTTTGATAATTTGCAAAATCACAAAACTCCGAAGCACTCCGAAGAGTTACATCGCTTCGGATCTCATCGGAGTAAAACAAGAAAAACCACTTGGAATTACACCGCAGCACTCCGAAGTAAAATATCACTTCGGACCACTGCGGAACTAAAATTTCTGTCAAATAAATTCATGAAAATTGAAAAATCACTTAAACATATTTTGATTTCGCTTCTTAAGGATAAAAAAAGGGTTTAAGTCAAAGTAAAATCAGAAACAAGAAAAATAAAGTTCTTATACATACACATTATGTTTTGAGAAAAGTTTGATGCACAATGGCAAAGTTTAACCTTACTTTCATGAATTAACAAAGTAAAGGACAAAACTTTGATTTTAGATTCTGATAATCATACATTATTGCACTAAAAGGTATTTGGGAATCAACTTGACACATTGGTAAGAAAACAAACTTCGAAGTAAGTTCAAGGCTATTTTACAATTTGAAGCCTTGTTTGATTCAAATGTCTTTAACATAGTGTCTATTTCTAGCCTCCCTTCTGAACTTGACTCGCTTCAACTTCAAATTAATCATGTAGCCTCAAAACTACACAGGATAACTCAAGTGTTCCGATGTTTTCTTCAAAAATAGTACCAACATTGTCTGATAAGCAAATTTAAATCTTTTTTCATTATTGGTACTAAATTGAACTAAATGAAGATTTTCACACTCAGGGATTGTACAAAACAAAATAAAAAAAACACCAAAGAAAGAAACTAGATGGTGAAGTTTTTGTATCTTCGGATAAGGAAAACCAAAATAGAAAAGATAAATAGAAAACAAATTGTCAAAAGAATCAAAGACAACAAACAAAGAAAAAAAGATAAATAAGACAATGCAAAAGAAAGATAAATCAACATTCAAAGGCTTATTCTTCTATTTTAGATAACAATACAATGAACTCCTATAACATAGTCGAGTACTTTGTAGAGAATATGAACATTTCAAGTAATCTATCTTAAATGGTAAAGTTGGAGTGGTGTACTAAGCTCAAAGGCTTGTCATCAGAGCCTAGTATCCAAACACTTCAATTGATGAAAAGGAATAGAATTTTCAAAAAGGTTCTTCAAAAACAATCCAATTTCTAAAAACACTTCTGATGTTCAATTCAAGAATGAAAATTCCTTTACATTTCAAATGCATAGGATGTTACCATTATTGCGTATGAAAAGTTTGAAGCACAAAAATACAAATCAAACCATGTCTCAAAATGCGAAATCAAGTTTGTGATGGGGTGATTAGACTTATACATTCATGACTGATATTGAATCAAACAAACTTCGAAATGAAAAATGGACTTCCAACATGATTCGAATGATTCTGAACATTAACTTGTTATCTTCTTTTCATAATATTCCTGGAAGTTAAGGATAAATGTCACACTGCATCATTCAAAAGAAAAACCAAAACTTCAAAGAAAAACCAAGAGAAAACTAATGGACTTCCGTGTCATGACAAATACTTCACAAACACCTCACAAACACAAGTTGTCAACTGAAGTGAAAATAACACTCATCGGAGTTAATCATAACTTTATGACTTCATTCCGAAGAGCACTTATAACGGTCATAATTTTCTTCATAAATCCTCAGTCAATTTATTGTTCAAATGATTTCCACATTTATGATAAATCTCAAGACAAACATTCCTTAGAAATAAATGACCGTTTGTTCTTTTACAGCTGTCGATGAGAAATTAAAGGAAAATCTTAACAAAAAGATCTCACAAAAAGGGCGGTTCAAATTTTAAATCATTGCAACTGACAGCCGTATGTTTCTCCTTTTTGCAGGGTTAGTGGGATGCGCAGGTGCTGAGGTGTCTAGGTATTACAGGACCATTTTAAACGTGCATTAAATGACCTAGGGACCACGAATACTATATAAACCTCTCACCGTTTCAGTTATTCTCTTTACGCGAACATAACTCTCAAATTCTCTCTTCAAACTTACTCTCAAAGAAACCCTTAACTCCTTTCATCTTCTTCCTTCCTTCAACAATGGCAGTTGAAGCTTCTTTTCAAACCACTGAAGCCATATCAATCCCAAACTTCAAGAGCCAGTCTGTAAACCAGGTTCTTCGTAACAATCTACAACTCTACCCTCAACCAATCGATGCCCTGGTTGAGTGCTTGAAGAGATCGGTTCTTGGCTATGCCCTAACCTACACTCCTACGATTCCAGCAACCGTCGTTCACAGAGCCCACTACACATCGAATGCTCTGTTCGATTCTAACAATCTTGTTAAATCGGTGTTCTATGAGGCCATCGATTCAAATGGAAAGACCAAGAAGGTACAGTTGACCAAAGAAAAGTTCGTTGATGCCCTACATCTCCCTGTCTACAACTCCAAAGAAATGTTTGTTCCCTCTGCTGAACAACTGGTTGAAATGTTCAATAAGATGGGATACTCACCTCCTCTCGAAAAGATTAGCACATTCAAGAAGAACCAACTACCTGATCAGTGGAGATACTACTTCAGCATCTTCCTCAGATGTCTCTCAGGAAGAACTTCGGGATTGGACTCTGCAAGTGTCTCATTCCAAACCATGCTCTACGAAATCTACTATGACGTCAAGGTAGATTACGCAACCATTCTTTGGACTGACTTCTGTTCGCATATCAGCCACAGCCTGAAGGGAACAGAAATTTCTATTGCAAGATTTTGGGCGATTGTTGTTCACGCCCATTATCAGCAAGCTGGGTATGTTCTTGATGTTTCTCTTCCAGAACTGAGGTACACTCCAATTGCCATCCCACCGCTTGATGATGAACCGACACCCTTCTGTGCTCAAATTCCTTAAGCCATGCTTTCCAAGGTGCCTATGGAGTTTAATGAGGTAAATATTTATCGCAATACCCTTGTTATACCTTACCCCACTCGAGATTTGAGTCAAGAGGCACCTATCAAGGCACAACCAAAAGGCAAAGTGAAGAGGAAAGTTACTGGTGGACCGAGTGGTCCGAAGAAGGCTGAGAAAAAGAGAAGGACTTCGGAGCAAACTACTCCGAAGAGGAAGCAACATAAGAGGACGAGGAAACTAACCATTGTGGATGAGTCTTCGGATTCAGAAAAGACTCCATCCACAGTCCAAGAAGAAGAACAAGAAGAACAACATGATAACCAACCTCCTTCACCTCCACCAACAACTAGACCACCCACTCCTCCAACTACCACTACTCCACCATCTCCACCTAAAACAACCCAACCACCTACACCACCTCATACAACAACAGCTCCTCCTCTACCCACAACAGCCCAACTCACAACCTCAATCCATACCACATCATCTGATGTACCACCTCCTCCACCACCTACAACTGCTCCTCGAACATCCACTATCCCTTTCGCTGGTATTGACTTTTCTCTACCAGACTTCGATCCATCTCAATCACCCTCAAGACAAAACCCAACTTCAGCAGCCTTCTTTGAGGCCTTTCATCTGGCCCCCTTGGTTGCTGAAGGACCCTCAGATGAAGAGCTGCCAGACGAAGCATTTGTACTAATGAAATAGTACAAAGTTCTGAACTCCAACCTTGATACTCTGATTCAAGCACAAACTGGCTTCGATCCCACAAAACCAACCATGGGTGACATCACCGAAGAGATCGAGTCTCTGGAGGTCACCCTATCCAAAGAAATAAAGGACTCAGTACTGCAGCTTGAGAAGAAACTCATGGATCAACAGAGTAAGATCCAATCCTCTTTTGAACAGAAACTAGAGTCTGCTGTATCTGACATTGACAAGAAAATCGGAGCCTTTGCTGAAAAGGCTGAACAATCACACTCCAAAGTCATAAAAGCTTTACGATAACTTCGGAGTGAATCTCAGCAAAGTACCAAGTTTGCAAAACAACTTGATGAGGCTAGAGCAAAGATTGAAGAGCTCTCAGCCGCCCAAGATGCTTCAGACATCTCAAAGTTTACAAAGGAACTCCAACGAACAAATGCAGTTCTTAACCAAGACATGACTATTCGATTAAGAACTGTATTACAACCTCTGATAAACTTTGCAGATAGCCTTACAAGACAACAAGGCAGGCCTGCAATTGCTCAGCATGCGGGGCATGCTTCACAAGGGGGAGAAAGGCCAAGGTTAACCTCCGCAGCCACAACAACTACTGCTGGTCCTACATTCTCTACCATCACAACAACTACCATGGGAACATCTGGAGCTGGAAGCTCGACAGATAGGTCGACTGAAAGCATCATAGCTCCACACATGGAAAATATCTTCAAGACTAGACGTGCTGACTATGCCTTGATGATCAAGATGAACAACTTCGCACGTGATGATGGAAAATGGACCGCAGAGGCTATCAAACTCTTCGGATTTCAAGACTTGAATGTACTCAAAAGGCTACCACTTCGGAGTTTTGAGACAGCTGACTCCGAAGACATTCAGCTTGACATTCCTTTTAATCCGAAGACCTTCTCCTTCCTTCAGTCCGTTCAATCAATTACAAATGAACAGAGGCCAACCTACTGGACAAACAAAATCAACTTCCATGCTATGCTCATTCAACATCAAAGTGTAGTATGGAGCTTGAACAAGATCAAGAGAATCATATCAATCAAGGAGGCAGAGACTTATGAGAACTTCACGAATTATGAGTTTCTTGTTCTTCGTGGTGCAGATGAGGTTGAGTCAAGGTTCACCATTGCCGACTTCCCAATCATGAATCCAATGGACTTCATTCAAATTCTTGACCTTCTGCAAATAAATGATGCAGGTCATGCCGCAATGTCTGTAGTTACAATCAAAAACCACGTTTTGGGTTTTCTGAACAACTACCTGCTGAGGTTCTCAAAGCACGACATTGAGTTATGTTCCTACTACAAGCAACCATTGAACACTCCTCCTGTTGTAGTTCGGAACATAAGCAGATTCAAGAAGAAAGAGATTTTAGATGAACCATACGGTGTAGTCTTCAAAGGACTTCGAAACGAAACCGAAGTCATGATCAAGTTCTTTGAAATAGACTATTTTGGCCTCCATCCCTCCTCTTTTATCTCAGGCATGATTCCTCATGTGAATGCTTGTCAAGTCAATTCAGAGGAAAAGAAGAAGAAGTTCATGGATCATATGAACTGGTACTTGGCAGTAAGGAAAACCTTGAAGAGGGCCTACAAGAGAAATTTTCGTGTATAGGCTTCGGATGCACTTCACACAAAGGGGGAAATTGTTGGGAATATTTGTGATGAAGTGCTGATGTATCCGAAGTTCTATCAGAATACCTTTGAAGAAAAACCTCGAAGTAATAAACGAATAGAAGACCTCGAAGTCTGCAGGATCCGAAGGGTATCACCTGCAGGATCCGAAGACTCCACAACTGTCAAACCCTCAGGTACACGCGTGGTTGCAGACTACGTGTTGCATGACTCTATCATTCTATTGGATAGTACATCTGATAGAATATTCTCTAAAAAGTATTGTACTATGCGTATCACTGATTCAGTATAAATATCAGTGATACCATACCGTGTTTGATGCGAGATTGTAAAACCCTAAATTATAATCAAGCATTCGGCACAAGTTATCCATTTCACTTTGTTCATCTATTGCTTTATATTATTCATGTGTGATTATTAAACTCGTGTATCATTGCTAGGACCTTAGTCATTATTCAACTCTTAATTGATTTCAACACCCAACACTTAGGATATGATCTTTTATTTGAATGTCTTTTTGATTCTACAATGTATGTGACAGTATATTTACGAGACGACTTATCATCACCAGAGGAAGTTCCATCTTAGTAAAGTAACAGGGTGTCGTTGAGATTCCTAATGATGTAGGAAGAGTTAACATGTGTATATGCGGGTAGGCCTATTAGAAAAAACACATTGAATGTTTGTTTATCTGCTGCTTACTATTAGGGGTGTATGCTAGTATTGATTAGTTGTTACCAAATGCCATAAAAGTTGTATATGGTAGGAACTGAATAGTCTGAGAATGCATGATTTGACCTTATTGCATGTTCCTTGTTTGGTTGTTTCCTTAGGGTAAAATTTCTTATTCGAATGCCTATTTAATTCTACACTATATACGACTGTGCATTTGCGAGGCGATTCATCAACACTAGAGGAAATTCTATTATAGTAGAGTAGTAGGGTGGGTGGTTTTCCTAGCGGTCTAGGAAAAATGTTGACATATGTTAGTACGGGAATATGTGTTAGAGTTATCGGTGAGAAGCGAATTGGGGATTTCGGGACATATCTCGGAACGGACATGGATAGGTGTGGAAGTTAGTAGCAGAGCTGCTATTATCAAAAGCACAGGATTCGCGTTCGAGTCGGGAATTGATCACGAGGAATCCAATGAGCTGAGGGTGTAAGTAATTATTATAATAGATGTGGGTGCTATTGAATTGTTCTAATCTTTGTCCATTCTATTGCTGAATGGTGATAATGAGGTTTACTGAGAGTAGTTCGATTTGATATTTGAAGGCGATAGAGAAGACGTCGGCGACTAGGGAGGAATCCCGTGTACGTTATCGGGATTAGGAGGAGCTGAGGGATATGTCAGTGAAACGGACTGATACCATTCCCGTCGTCGGGGGAGGCAAATCCCATTGTTGGCAAGCACTAGATATATGATGTCGAGGGCGTATTTCTCACTAAGTGGTTTCCTGTACCGTCGGAGGGTTCGCTTTGCCATGCATCTTTTACGGAGAGCATCAAACGATTGGTGGGAAGTTGAGACCAGATCTACGACTACAAAGCAGGTTGAGGCATTGACCTGGGAGGACTTGAGACGCATTTTTGGAGGTAATACGTGCCTTGATAGGAGATAGAGCAAAGTTATTGCGAGCTTGTGGCATTAGGGGACACCAGTATAGGAGGAAGCGACTAAGAGAGCGGGCATACATTTAATGTCCTGATGATCAGGGCAATAACTTTGTGATTGAATACCATTGTAGGGGGAGCACCGAAAGCTCTTGTTGTGGCTCTTCTTCGTGTGATTGATGGATGCACGGGTCAGGCAGGGATTGATGGGAAGCGAGGGCGAGTTTTCTAGCTCACAGATGAAGAGTTGCGTGGGCACGTAAGATGATAATGGGTCCTTTTCGAGTCAACTCTGTACATACCCTAGTTTTGTGTAATAGTGGGGCTACCCACTCTTGTATTGGTCTTGCTCGAGTGATCGACCGAGTCATGTCGGTTGAGAGTCTGGGTCACCCACTTGTGGTTGGGTAGACGACGATTGGACGATGTTGGTTAGAGTTGCAAGTAGTTGAGTAGCAAATGGTGGTTGATGTAAACCACTTTACATCATCAAAACAAGCGTATTGGGATGGCGTTAGGCTTGGATGCGAGTGGATGGCTTGGTAGAGTGGGCTTGCTATTCATTCTCTAAGGAGTTGAAAAAGTTGGAGACGGTAGGTGAAGTCTATTTGAGTGGAAGTAGTTAAAGCTTCGAGGCAAGTAGCATGGTCAACACGAATAAAGGAACCAATCAAGTCAAGGTGTGCGACTGCAAGGAGGGGATTAAGTCAGTGGCACATGAGTAGTTAGAAGAGAAATGCGAGGTGTGGTCGAATTTTAATAAAATAGAGCCTTGAGAGTTGATGCGTTGGTATGGGGTATGTAGTTGAATTGAGCAGTAATATGATCGGGTTCAAACCCAAGTAGGGGAGAAGTAATCCTTTATGGTGAAAAGAGATCCTTGTATGATGAGGGGGATGTTGGACAATTGCAAGGCTATAGCATTCATGCGGAGTGTATATCTTACTAAGCGCTACATCAGTGTTTGGGTGTCGTGCTTATGTGGCGCGATAAGGTAATAGCATATGCCTTAGGGTTTTAGGCTATTTGGTTGCCTAGCGTGTATGGTTAGCATTAGACGGGTCTAGGTCTGGTTTGTAGATGTTATGAGCTCGATGTACTAAGAAATATAGGGTGGCTCGATGTACTGAGAAACAAATTATGGAGCATGAATGCCTGGCAAGACGCACTGAGTGTATACGCATGGCTCGATGCATAGAGCATGTGCGACTCGGAGTGCTGAGCAGAGGGGCATGGCTCAATGTACTTGATGGAGTAGACTACTGATTACCGTGATGTGCAATGATCTGATAGAAAGCTACTATTGTTCAGGGATGAAACTGTAGGTATCGAGTTACATATAAGAGTGTTTTGGACGTTGTAGGGAGGAGGCGGCTAGGATACTTATCTTCCATTGGCTAGTGTTGAAAAATGTTTTTGTATGTGACCATCATTGAAATAAGACGAACTGTTTTTATATTATCTAACAAATATTATCAGTTCATTTCAGGTTACGTGGATTCGAGATTGAACGATTAAACGACAAAATAAGAAAACAATTAAAAAAAAAGATTGGAGTTAAATTTAACATTTATTAAACTTGATTATTGAGGAATAGTTATTTTAATTATTTTCTAAATAATTGATTTTGATAAAAAGATGCAATTTAATTGAAAAAGAATTTTAAAGCCAAAACAAAGAAAAATATAAAAGAAAATTAAATTAAATCTATTTAAAATGAATTTTTGGAAATATATTTTCTAAATAATTTATTTTATTAGACTTAATTAATTTTATAAATTAAAAATGATTTTTCCTAATTTATTTGAATTTATTTCGGATTTTAAATCATTTTTAAACTAAAAAACAAAAGAAATTGGACCAGGCCAACTATTCCAGCACAGCCCAATCTGCGAAGCCCAAGATCCGGCCCATTTCCCTGATCCATCCCAACTTCGGAGCCCAAGACCCATTTCCCTGATCCATCCGCCGCTCCAGATCCGAACCCGCACCCGCCCCTGCTCCGTTTCCTCTCACAGAAAATCCGCGCCCAAACCCGGAGCCGAACCCGACCGGAATCCGACCCAAAGTCCGCGTGTTTCTGATGAAAAAGTTACAGTTTTGGTCCCTGAACTTCCGAAAACCTTCAAAAACAACTCAAAACCCTTTAAAATTCATATATAAACCATTTCAACACCATTTCTTTCATTTTTACCACCAAAAATTCCCCAAATCCTCTCCAACTTCCACCATCTTATTTCCAACTTCCAAACACTCTCCAAAACACCAAGAACACACACCAAAAACACCAAGAACACCAAGAAAAACACCAAGAACACCAAGAAAAACACCAAGAACACCAAGATCAACACCAAGAACACCAAGATCATCAAACAAGAAAACCAAGATCACCAAGATCATCAAACAAGAACAAATAGAGACACAGTCTATTAGAAATCCAGTCCAACCCTAAGCCAGTTCAGTCAATTTATTTGACGAACCTACTTGATAGACCAGTCGTTCCACAGTCCTGTTGTAAACCAGTTCAGTCAATCTATTGACGAACCTACTTGATATATATATATATATTTATATAATTATAGTCATTTACATTATTTATCGTTTTATGTCTTTTAATTATAGTCATTTATATTATTTATCGCTTTAAGTCATTTAATTACTGCAATTTATATTATTTATATATCTTTCACACAGTAAACGGTGCAAACCTTTATTTGTGGCGATCAGATTATATATTTTTAATCTGCAACTCTTATTATTTATTCCGCATTTATCTTTAATATATATATATTTGTCACACAATAAACGGTGCAAACCTTTATTTGTGGTGATCATATTTTATATTTTCAACAATTGGTATCAGAGCTCGTGTGATTTACTTTGAAATTTTCATCAAATACTTTTGGTTAGCGTTTATATAAACCTTCCATAAGCGTTTATTTGAATATTTCATTTTAATATCACTTGTTAAAAAATCCTTCTTTTTAAATTAAAATTAAAAATCTTAAAAACATGTCTTCTGTTAATTACTCCAACATGAATTCAGTTTCTATTGCTAACAGTTTAGGATCTGGTTCACGGGCACCCATACTTATTCCCGAAGAGTATAATTCGTGGGTTGGCCGTATGAATCTTCATCTTAACTCCATAAGTGAAAATGTTTGGAAATGTGTAGAAGGAACATATATTGCTTCAGAGGATTTGTCTACCCTTGCTACAACTCAAGTAACTCGTGTTGAAACCGAGAAAAGGTTGAATCTCCAAGCTAAAAAGGAGCTTGTGTCCGGAATTCCCCACAGTATTTTAAGTCAAATGGATGATATAATACTGTTGACTGCGAATCAAATTTGGGAAAACTTAAAAAACCGTTTTTGTGGAAATCAAAGAATTATTGGAAATAAAAGAACATCTGTTTTAAATGAATTCGATAATTTCAAGATGCTTTCATCAGAAACCATCCATGATGCACATGATAGGTTCAATTTTATCATGGTAAAATTGAATAACTTGGGCATCAAAAAGACACAACACGAGATCAATCTCAAATTTCTAAACAATCTTTACGAAAGCTGGAAGATGGTTAAACTCATCATTCAGGGAAATCCTGCCATTCATACGGAAACTCTATACAATTTGTACGGAGAACTTCAATCGTATGAATCCTCGATTGACCCACCAACCTCTACAGCTTTTGGAGGACCACTTGCTCTCGTTTCCACATCAAACCAAAACCAAACACTTTTTCATGAACAAAACCCCAATCATTTTAATCAAACATCTTTTCAAAATCAATCATTTTTGAACAATTCTTTTGATCAAATTGATTTAAATGATGAAGCAGACTACCAACAATTGTGTGCTTTGGTTGCAAATACAAATCTACAAAGATTTATTCCAAATTACGGTCAATCGAATTTTAAACCAAATTTTCAAAACCGACCACAATTTGGACAAAATAATTCTGGATTTCAACCAAGACCACAATTTAGTCAAAACAACCAAGGTTTTCAACCAAGACCTTATTTTGGACAAAATTCGCAAAGACCCTCTTTCCAAAATAACTCAAACCAGGGATTTCAAAACAATCCCAACTCAGATCATCAAAACAATAACCAAAACAACGGTCTTCAAAACCAAAACCGGGGATTCCAAAATCAAGGATACAATAATCAAAATAATGGTTTTTCAAACAACCAAAATCTTGGATTCCAACAAAACTCCTCCCAATCTTCCCAACAAATCCAAACTCACGCACCGGAACGACTTCCAATCAAAAGTCAAAAGGAAGAAAGTGATGAAGAAGTGATTATCTGTCACAATTGCAAAGGAACTAATCACTACGCAAGAGAGTGCCGAGCCAAAAACAAGACAAAAATCAAAGACTCGGCATACTACGCTCAAAAAGCTGATGAGTTAAAGAAAAAGGAAAACCAAGAAAACCAAAGAGCTTTGATGGCAATCCACGAACCAAATGTGGAATACTGGCCAACCTCTGAAGACGAAGCCGACAATGAACCGACACAATCCAACTTCTGCTTCGTAGTTGGTACAACTTCAAGAGCTCCAAATGTCATAGAACAGGTATGGTCTATGATCTCTGAACTCGGTTTTTCTAAAATACTTTTTGAGTCCCATATATCCAAAATTGAGAAAAGTTTAGAAGCTGATCTCAAGAAATACCATGACACAGTGGTTAATTCTGAAATCTTCAAATGTGAGTTACAAACCCTACAACTCAAATTTGCAGAATTAACCAGAACAAGGACCAAATTGGAAAGAGACGTTGAAAGAAAATCAGAAGATTACAATCATGTCTTTGAACAATTAAATCAATCTCTAATTCAGAAAAGGGAATTGGAATTAAAAAATCAATCAGTCATTTCTTCTGAAACAAAAGAAGTTTTAGAAATGGAAATCATTCAGTTGACACAAAACTTTCAAGAGTCAACTGAAAAACACAAAATCTTAAATGAAAAACTGACTGATTCTTTAAACCAAATCACTTTTCTTGAATCTGAAAACAAAAGATTGATACAGAATGTGGAATCTATCAAAATTGCCAGAAAACTCAGTGATGATATATTCACCAAGGCAAACACCTTGGGTACTGGAAAATTTGATACGAGTTACAGACCAGGAATTGGTAGAGAAACCTTTGAAAAAGAACTAGAAAATCAAGAAAACATGATAATTTGTGAAAACTCTGAATCAACTCTACCAGATCTTTTCACATCTGTTAATGAGGAAGATTCAGATGACGAAACAGTTATCAACTGTAGCCCAGATGATACTGATTTCAATGTTTCCAAATCAAACTCTGCTAGTTCTTCAAATCAACAAATCAAAAATACCAATGAAGCAATCAAAACCCCACTTAACAAACCAAAAGTTTTTGAAAACAAACAAAAGAAACCTCTTCAACCTAAAGTCATATCTCAAAAACAAGTTTCCAAACCAAAATATTTTCAAAAACATTATGAAAACCGCTTTCTTGATATCACCTTTAACCGTTCAAATAACTTTCAAAAACATTCAAATCAGAAAGTTCTAAACAATCATAATCAAAAACTTTTTCAAAACCGCCCGTCTCATCCTACACATGAAAAACACTTTTCAAACACATCTTCACATCTAGGATATTCATCACCAAATCACAGATTTTATCAACCCACTGGTTTTCAAAAACAAATATCATTTTGGGAAAACTTGATAAATCAAATAAAACCTCAACCATTCTATCCCAATAAACCAAAGTCATTGAACAACAAACCCAAAATAGCAAAAGCTAACAAATCAGGACCCATTCAAATCTGGGTACCTAAAATTTCTGTCTAATTGCAGGGATCTAATGCTGGAGAACCCAAGGATGATACATGGTACATTGATAGTGGCTGCTCCAAGCATATGACAGGAAACAGAAACTACCTTCGTGACTTCAGACCCACCCAAACCAATCAAGACGTTACCTTTGGCAACAACATGACGGCGAAAATCAAAGGTTATGGAAACATAACTAATGGTAACTTCACCATAAAGAAAGTTGCTTATGTTGATGACCTGAAACACAACCTCATCAGTGTTTCTCAACTCTGCGATAACGATCTTGATGTCCTATTTACCAAACAAAGAAGCTTGATCATGGACGCCAACTCCAAAGAAATCATTGTTGATTCACACCGTGCCGGAAATATGTATCCACTAGACATGGATCTTATTTATGGTAAACCCGATATTTGTCTGCTATCCAAAGCCCCAGCAGATATTAGTTGGTTATGGCACCGCCGCCTTTCCCATCTAAATTTCGGGTACATCAACAAATTGATCGGCGATGATCTAGTTCGAGGACTGCCACTTCTGAAGCTCGACAATGAAACTCTTTGTGCCGCTTGTGAAAAGGGAAAACTTTCCAAATCCTCTCACAAAAGCATTACAGAATCTAGTGTATCAGAACCACTAGAATTGCTGCACATAGACCTCTGTGGCCCCGCCAAAATCCAAACAATACAAGGGAAGAAGTATGTCCTTGTCATAGTTGATGGCTTCTCTCGATTTACATGGGTCTTTTTCTTAAGACTAAAATCAGAAGCACCAGAAGAGATGATCAACTTTATAAAACAGTTCGAACTAAAGCTCAAACGACCAGTTCGAAGAATCCGAAGTGATAATGGTTTAGAGTTCAAAAACATAACTCTAGACTCATTTCTCAAAAACAAAGGCATCGAACACAACTTCTCAGCCCCTTACACTCCTCAACAAAAACGGTGTTGTTGAAAGAAGGAACCGAACTCTGTGCGAAGCTGCAAGATCAATGCTCATCTTTGCTGATCTGCCACAATACTTCTGGGCAGAAGCAATTGCCACAGCTTGCTACACACAAAATCGCTCCTTAATTCACAAAAATCTTCATAAAACACCATATGAAGTCATTAACAACCGAAAACCAAATATCAAATTTTTTCATATTTTTGGTTGTCGATGCTTCATAAAGAATAATAAAGACCACCTTTCAAAATTTGAATCAAGGTCGGACGAAGGAATTTTCCTTGGTTACTCATTTTCTTCAGCTGCTTATCGAGTACTGAACAAACGTACAAGAGTAATTGAAGAAAGTACCGATGTCCACTTCGATGAATTTTATGTCAGAAAATTGGATCGTGAACATTTTGGTTCACAAATGATAGATAATATTTTTCAAAATCCAATTCCACAAACACCATCTCCTGACATAGACATTGAAGTTGATATTGATTTACTTTTTGAACAACCTAAAACTGCTTATAATTCTGAAATTCTAACTACTCAAATTGATCCTACAGGAACACCCACTGAAGGAACTCCACAAAGAAACAGAAATGTTGCAGATCAAGTTGAGGGGGAACCACAAACACATACTTCCTCATTAGAACAAACACCAAATCCTCCTTTAACCACTCCAAATTTAACCACCCCAGAGTTTACCACTCTATCCCCAAATATCCAAAACAATCCCGATGCAACATTTATGGGGGAACCTTCAAACCTCTTCCAAGAAGAAACTACTGGAGAAGAACAATGGGATACTGAAAATCCTATTATTACAACGGAAGAAAATCGTTTAATAAAATGGACCAGAAACCATCCCACTGACCTAATCATCGGAGATCCCAATTCAGGCATCCAAACTAGAGCCGCAACTGCAAATGAATGTTTATTTGGAGCCTTCCTATCCATGATTGAACCCAAAACCATACATACTGCTCTCAAAGACCCAGACTGGGTAAAAGCTATGCAAGAAGAGCTAGCTGAATTCGAAAGAAATGACGTATGGAATCTTGTTCCTACACCACCAGATGTTACTATCATAGGTTCAAGATGGGTATTCAGAAACAAGACTGACGATCAAGGAGTCGTGTGTCGAAACAAGGCACGTCTCGTAGTCAAAGGCTATTCACAACAAGAAGGAATAGACTACGATGAAACATATGCTCCAGTCGCCAGAATAGAAGCTATCCGCATCTTTCTCGCATATGCTGCACATAAGAATTTTAAAGTTTTTCAAATGGACGTTAAATGTGCATTCCTACATGGAGAGTTAGATCGAGATGTTTATATCCAACAACCACCAGGCTTTGAAGATCCCAACTTTCCTCTTCACAGCTTCAAATTGCAGAAAGCTGTCTATGGCTTAAAACAAGCACCCCGTGCCTGGTATGCCACCTTGTCAACATTCCTCGAAGAATCAGGTTTCAAAAGGGGTTCAATCGATCAAACCCTCTTTCGAAAAATCTATAATAAACATCTCTTAATCGTACAAATATATGTTGATGACATTATTTTCGGTTCTACTGATGAATCTTTGAGTGTTAAGTTTGCAGATCTAATGAAGAGCAAATTTGAAATGAGCATGATTGGGGAGATGACTACTTTTCTCGGACTTCAAATCAAACAGTCAACTGATGGAATTTTCATCAACCAAGAGAATTATGTCAAAAACCTTCTCACTCGCTTTTCAATGGACAAATCCAATACTGCCAAAACCCCAATGGCCTTTGGATACAAAATCGATGCAGACTTAAATGGCAAACCCGTTGATCAGAAAAAATATCGTGGAATGATCGGATCACTATTATATCTCACTGCCAGCAGACCTGACATTATGTTTTCTACTTGTGTCTGTGCCAGATACCAAGCAAATCCAATGGAATCCCATGTCATTGCTGTGAAACGCATCTTCAAATACCTAAAAGGCACTCCCAAACTTGGCCTTTGGTATCCAGCTAAATCCGATTTTCAGCTGAACGCTTTCACCGACTCAGACTATGGAGGATGCAAGCTAGATAGGAAAAGTACATCTGGTAGCTGTCAATTCCTAGGAGGTCGACTAGTGAGTTGGTCTTCAAAGAAACAGAGTTGTGTATCCATATCAACAGCAGAAGCTGAATACGTCGCTGCCGCCAGCTGTTGTTCACAAGTCATATGGATGCAAACTCAACTGCGTGACTATGGCTTCAGAGTTTCACAAATTCCCATATTTTGTGACTCAACCAGTGCAATAGCCATTTCTCACAATCCCGTTCACCATTCCATGACAAAGCACATCGATATTCGATATCACTTCATTAAAGACAACATTCAAAAGGGTCATATCGAATTACACTTCATAAACACCGAAGATCAAATTGCCGATGTCTTCACTAAGGCTCTCGATGAAACAAAGTTTCTATACTTCCTAGGCCGTCTAGGAATGTTAAATCCAGATATCATCTATCCTTAAACTTTTACCTTTTATTTGTACAAATGTGTGTTTACTTTATTTCAAAAATAAAAACAAAAAAAATTACAAAATTTCAAAAGACAAAAAGATTTTAGATTTTTATAATTTTCATATCTTTCCTTAAAAACCAAAATTTCCAAAAACATTCAAATAACCAAAATTTCCAAAAACATTCAGAAAAACAAATCTTCAAAAATACAATAAAAGACTTGCCATAATAAGCTTTTATAGAACCTCGTGATTAATCATCTCTTGACTTAATTTTCAGATGCTTATGCTCGATGAAGATTTTAAGTCATATTGATTCTCAATTGGAGTGAAGGTTCAAATCTCCTACTTTTCATAATGTATATAACTTTATTTCCTTCGATTTTATTTCATTATTGACGATTTTAAACAATCAAGGGACATAAGGTTAGGAGGTTCAGATGAAAACAAAAACCCATGTGAGAATTTGTGCCTCGTCGATCTAAATCATTGTGGAATTCAATTCTTGTGAGCTTAGGTGTGTCACTATTGCTTTTAAGGTATATCCGATTATACCTTGTCACGGTCTCATTTTTGCTTAGATTTCAAAATGACCAGGGACGATACATTCATTTCTTACATACTAGACAAAATGTCTTTTATGCCACCTATCCCTACCTAGTTAAAAGCCAAAAATGAAGACAGCCGCAAAATTGGAAAGACTCCAAACAACGACATATCCTTATAAGAAAATCAAAGGCGAAACAAAGATCTATCAACATCCAATCCTCAAAGACGAGTCAACAAGAATGTCAAATCACTCACCGAAGAAATACCAAGTTAAACAAACTCTCAACCAAATGGTTATTTCAAAACAAACATCAGCAAATCCCGCAATTTGTTTTTAACCATTTTTCAGAAAAGCAAACATCTCAATCACTTAAGACAGATACTCTTACAAAAACAAAAACACAAAATTCTCAATTGTAGCAAATTCTTAATGTTAAAACAAAATATCTTTTTACAATAAATCGATATTGATCAACAAACAGGATATCATCAAAGAAGAAGCTGCAACAATAATGGATTTCCCGGGATACTGTAGCCTTCATCACTGAAGATTTCTTAGTTGCAAACTGCACTATGAAAATTGTTAAACCCCTCTACATGTATTTCCCGACGGAGAGAGAGTGAACATTAATGGCATGAATGAAGAAACCCGCTGAGTAATGCCGAAACCAGTCTTATGTGATTGATTATCTAATAATGAGACTAAGTGACTTTACAGGAAAAGCATAGATGAACACCTCCAATATGAGTGTGAGTCGTCAGAGAGAGATATCACTCATTTTTAGTGATCATTAACTTGTTCTGCTGCCAGAACAACCAAACACCCAAGTGAAATGTGAGCTATATCTATGAGCGTTCATCTGAATTGACCTGTTAGACCACTTGTCGTCATAAATAATGCTATAAAATCTTAAGAAATTTCTTTAGATACATATATGGCTACCATTTGATATCCGAACCCGAGACTTTGATTCGGAAACAAACATTCTTCAAAATCTTTTTCAAAACATAAGATATGTAAAACCAAGTCAAAAACTTTCAAAATGATTATAATGGTTTTATATATATCTTATTATTGACAAAACTTTTATCCCAAATCTTCAATATCAAAACTGTTAATGTGATTATATCTGTCCTTATTTCATCAATGATCACATAGGGGGAAATTGTTGAAAAATGTTTTTGTATGTGACCATCATTGAAATAAGACGAACTGTTTTTATATTATCTAACAAATATTATCAGTTCATTTCAGGTTACGTGGATTCGAGATTGAACGATTAAACGACAAAATAAGAAAACAATTAAAAAAAAAGATTGGAGTTAAATTTAACATTTATTAAACTTGATTATTGAGGAATAGTTATTTTAATTATTTTATAAATAATTGATTTTGATAAAAAGATGCAATTTAATTGAAAAAGAATTTTAAAGCCAAAACAAAGAAAAATATAAAAGAAAATTAAATTAAATCTATTTAAAATGAATTTTTGGAAATATATTTTCTAAATAATTTATTTTATTAGACTTAATTAATTTTATAAATTAAAAATGATTTTTCCTAATTTATTTGAATTTATTTCGGATTTTAAATCATTTTTAAACTAAAAAACAAAAGAAATTGGACCAGGCCAACTATTCCAGCACAGCCCAATCTGCGAAGCCCAAGATCCGGCCCATTTCCCTGATCCAGCCCAACTTCGGAGCCCAAGACCCATTTCCCTGATCCATCCGCCGCTCCAGATCCGAACCCGCACCCGCCCCTGCTCCGTTTCCTCTCACAGAAAATCCGCGCCCAAACCCGGAGCCGAACCCGACCGGAATCCGACCCAAAGTCCGCGTGTTTCTGATGAAAAAGTTACAGTTTTGGTCCCTGAACTTCCGAAAACCTTCAAAAACAACCCAAAACCCTTTAAAATTCATATATAAACCATTTCAACACCATTTCTTTCATTTTTACCACCAAAAATTCCCCAAATCCTCTCCAACTTCCACCATCTTATTTCCAACTTCCAAACACTCTCCAAAACACCAAGAACACACACCAAAAACACCAAGAACACCAAGAAAAACACCAAGAACACCAAGAAAAACACCAAGAACACCAAGATCAACACCAAGAACACCAAGATCATCAAACAAGAAAACCAAGATCACCAAGATCATCAAACAAGAACAAATAGAGACACAGTCTATTAGAAATCCAGTCCAACCCTAAGCCAGTTCAGTCAATTTATTTGACGAACCTACTTGATAGACCAGTCGTTCCACAGTCCTGTTGTAAACCAGTTCAGTCAATCTATTGACGAACCTACTTGATATATATATATATATTTATATAATTATAGTCATTTACATTATTTATCGTTTTATGTCTTTTAATTATAGTCATTTATATTATTTATCGCTTTAAGTCATTTAATTACTGCAATTTATATTATTTATATATCTTTCACACAGTAAACGGTGCAAACCTTTATTTGTGGCGATCAGATTATATATTTTTAATCTGCAACTCTTATTATTTATTCCGCATTTATCTTTAATATATATATATTTGTCACACAATAAACGGTGCAAACCTTTATTTGTGGTGATCATATTTTATATTTTCAACAGCTAGGTTCGCCTTCGCTAACAGTTGCCAAGTATAGCAGTATATATTTAAGAGTCGTAGGGTTGATGGTGGCGTTTTGTCCCAAAGGCGTTAGAGTTGAATTTCAGGGATGAAAATTCTTATAAGTGGGGGAGAGTTCTAACACCCCATTTCCCGATATGTTACTTTTGACGAATTAATTATGATTATTATTTTAACGATAATAATAACAATAATGATAATAATAACTAAACTAATAAATATAATAATCATATTTAAAACCTAGAAATTTATATTAGATGTTGGGGGGTGGTCATTGTGTCATTCTTAAAAACTTAGTTAGTTAAAGAATAACTAAGTGGGGCTTTTAAAAGAAGAGATGATTCATGGGGGACCATTTGTGTCAACTGTTGATTGTACATGGAAATTAAACCTTGGGAGGGTCGATGCAGTGGGAAGCCTCGTCTAGGGCTGTGCATCTTGTTTTAGTAATGAAGTCCACGATCCTAGCTTCAAAATTTCAAGTCAAACCATATTGTAACCTTAGGAACTCGATCGCCAAGCCGTGGACCTTCTATTCTCGTTTTGTATGCTGTTAAGTAGTGTTTGAGAGGGAGAGAAGTGGGGGCTGTGTGGGAAGAAGAAGAAGGAGAAACTTTCGAGCAGAAAATCGTGGGTCTAGGGCTGCATAACGTAATGACGACATAAGGTAAAAAAGGTGTCTCTTTCCTTTCCTCTTGTTCTTGATCGTTAAAAACCACCACCACCAAACCTCCACCGTAAGGTCAAGACTAGTTGGGAAAGTTCATGTTAGGAGTCTACGTTGCTCATACAAAATTATTAGAACCTAACCCATTGTTCATTTTATTTTTTGGTTCTATCATTGAAATGCGGTTCAGTTAGTGGACTGATCAAGTGAGCCTACTTTGGGAATTTTTCATTTGTCGTTGGAAAATGAAAATAACCTAAGGTTGAACTTGTCCTTGGGTCTAGTTTATGCATGATTTTTCCTGGAATTTATTTTAAATCCCTCCTTGGTTGAAAGTTTCAAAATTTGCAACCGGGTAAAATATCAACTTTCTTGTTATAATGAGTGTCCGGACTTGCCTAAATCTAATTAAAACACCTAATAACATCATGTTGATTTAATGGGAAAGGGGGGGGGGGGGTCCATGGTTGAGACATAGTGCGTGTCGGAAGTGGAAATATTTTATATTATAAGCAACACTATAAGTATCTATGTATAGTAATGCTAGTTGTATACTTTGTAGTAACTTATAATGCCTTATTAGAGTATAAGGTGTGCGAGTGGAGGTTGGTAGGACCCGCAGAGTCACTAGACGGATTACTAGTTGCGGTTTCGAGGTGAGTTCTTCAATACACTGTATTGAAATTGTGCATCCTTCGTTATAACACATGTGTGATGTGTAGGATGTAGGTGGATAGTACTAGGCTATGAGAGGTCTAGTAAGTATGTGAGGGGGACGAGTGGATTAGGGCATGCAATCATTAAGCTGGGTGCCATCCTCGGGGCTGGGTACCATGATTGAGCTGGGTGTTGTGATTGTGATGTGTGTAGTCATTGAGCTGGGTGCTTTGGTTGGGCTAGCTACCTTGATTGAGCTGGGTGCTGTGACTAAGCTGAGTGCCATGATTGGATTATATGTTACGATGGTATTGTATGTTGTGGTTGTGTTGTTTCCTTGTTTGTGTTGTGTGCCTTGGTGATGTTGTATTCTTTCTGATTGGGGTAAAGTATGTATGATGGATATGTCGTGTTTGTGTTGAATTCACTAAGTTGTGTGCTTACCGTTTCCCTATCAAATCACTGCTACAGGATTTACAGGTGTTGTTGATGGCGAGGCGTGATGCGTACACACTGATGCTTCTTCTTTTGGACATTTATGTTTTATTGAATTTATGTTAGTTTTTCTACTGTTAATGGTTTTCGTTCAACAGTGATATGCTTTTCAAAGAATTGGATGGTGCTTATAAGTAAAATATTTGAATTTAATGACGAGTTTTATGTAATTGATGTTAATGATTAAAGTATTTATAATAATATGTTTGTTTGTTTAATGATAATGTTTTCATAAAATTTTTAAATTTGTTATAAAAACTGGGATGTTACAGTTAGCTCATCATAGGCATTCCTAGCTTCACTATTGGCAGAAATAAGAAGTTTATTCATTTGTGAACAATCAGCGATAATCTCATTTCAGTCATTAATAAAGTACAAATCATGAATATTATAAGATGAAAAAAGTTGAGATACCTATTTCGGAATGGTCTTTCGAGCATTGGAAGAGACTTCTAAACCCTTAGCCATTAAACACAAATCCGAACCAACCCATTATAAAAAATTTATGTATCATCCTGACCGCTTTCATAGCAACCATCCATACCGCATTTAGCAGCAAACATTGCACCCTGTGTAGGTTTTCACATCTCCTTATTGTCGAATCCTGATGACCACACCTGATGGGTACCATCTCTCTCATCATATCCTGAAGCAACAAGGGACAGATTGTTTATTTTGGATTTGACTTCATCTAACTTCTTGGCATAGTAGGCTTCATCCTTCACCTTCTATTTCTTCTCATGTTGCTTCTTCAGTCTAAAATCTCTAGACAAGTGATTCTTCCCAAAAAATAGTTATAGTCATAGCCTAAATCACCAAGGAGTTTCTTCTCTTGCTTCAGAATGTAATCAGACGTGGGCTTCAGAGTGAATTCACTAGACTTTGAAACGATCTTCAAAGATCCAACAGATTTGAATTGATTATAATTTCCTAAAGGTTTGTTATAAAACTTTTTGTTATTTAAGAAGAGAGTTGTTGCTTCACCTGCCTCATTCAACTCATAATCAACAATCTCCTCTTCACCTACTTCAACAACTTCTTCTGTTTTCTTAGTTTTAAAAACAAGAGCAAATGAACATGTATTTGATTTATCCTCCTTCCACTCCTTTCGAAGATTCTTCCTAAATTCCACATTCACTTCATGAGAACTTTTGCCAACACCGAATTTCTTTAGACGATACACCAAATCACTACCTTTTATAAGTCTGATCAATCAATTTTTTCTCCTTTTGGTGGAATTCACTGAAATCAGAAAGAGTATTAGTGATTACACTTTTCTTCAACTTCTATGTTCCTTCATATATGATCTTCAAATTTTTCCCCAATTTCCTTGGCAGACTTCAATTCTCGGATACGATTGTAAACAACTGGTGGAAGATCACTGCATAGTTCTCGCATGCAACACTTGTCATTATGAGTTTTCTTTTTGTTAGCTGCTTCACGAAGAACAAATCGTCCTTGAACATTAACGAAAGGACCTTCAATAATTGATCGCCAAATATATTCATCGATTCTAGTTAGATAGTATTCCATACAATCAATCTATTGATAGCAATGTTTAGGAATTATCATGGGAGCTTTACTTGCAAAACCCAAAAGATTTATGTAATTCAACATCATTACATTGTTATTAAAATTCGTTATTGAATCACAATGATTAGATCGAATATGATAAGTAATTGTATAAACAAACGTAATTCCATTGAATTTCTCTAGCTCAGCCTTTATACTTCCAGATTGAGACATCCTTAAATGATGCCATAACATATTTGCAAGAAACTAATATTAGAGTCTTCCATCTTGAACCTTTTCAAGATCTTATCAACATATGCACTTTCAGTTAAACCTATAAGTCAACTTGATCTATCTTCATAGATCTTTATTCCAAGAATATAAGTAACCTCTTTTAGTTATTTTATAAAGAAAAAATTACATGATCCTTGGCTTAATACATTTTAAGGATTAGTATGTCATCCACATAATATATTAGGAATGTTACAATGCTCCCACTAGCTTTCATGCGAACACAAGTCATCTTCACTTTTATTGAAACCAATGATAGAAATGAAGACTACTACTTGGAGCTGCTTGCTTTAATCCATGAACGTATTGAATCTCAGTTTTCATGGCTATTAACCGACTTTGTCGGATTCAGAATTTGACATAGCACTATGGTAATTGACTGGTTCATTGGAATTTATCATATGCCATTCCATATTAGTCTTAAGTAAACCAATTTCTCGAAATCTACCAGACTTGCAAACTCTTTTGTTTAACTAAGTTCCTGATCAATCCAATTGTTTATGTTCAACAACCTTTTGTTGAGCACTAGTTTCAACCAATGGTGCATTAGGGTTGTGATTCTTGCTCTCCTTCAAGTACACAAACCTCCCATTCTCCTTTCCCATAGAAACTTGCTTTTTAACAACTTAGGTTTTCAGATAATAAACATTTTTATTGCCGGTGGGATTGTAGAATCGGTATCCTAACAGTATTTAGGATATCCTATTTCATTTTGTAGACCTTTATTAAGTTTTCTTGAAGCTTGTTGTCTTAAATACGCCTCATAACTCAAAACCTTCAAGTAAGACAATGATGGAACCTTTTCATACAAAGACCTATAAGGTGTCTAGTCTACTTTCTTGGTTGATGCCTTATTCAAAATATGTGTAATAGTACATAAGGTATAGCTTAGAGTGATAAAAGGTGTACTATTACTCATCATTGTGTAAACCATATCCAATAAGGTTTTGGTTTCTCCCCTTAGACATACCGCTATCTTAAAGCATTTTATGTTGGGTAAGTTGTAAGACAATCCCTTAAATCCTAAGATGATCTAAGAACCTTTTTCATAGATATATTTCTTCCTCTATGATCATGACGGCCTCAATGGTCCTATTGAGTTTTTCTTCAACTTTAGTTTGAAACACTCTTAAATACTTTAAGTTGTCGTATTTGAAAACCGTGTGGAATTACCACTAACTAATGGTTAGATATCCTTTATACTATACAAATTGCAAAACTACCTTGTCAATATAAGATAATATATGGGGTTAGCTCTTTTTTTCCTACAAGGACTACACAAATAATGAACAAGTGTTTTTCAAAAGGATATTATAGACTATGTAGTATCCATCACCATATGTGGACATGGTTTTGAAAAGACGACATACATCAACATGTATCATTGTTATCAAAACTTTTTTTTCACTACAACAAGAGAAAAGAGCTCAACTTTCCATATAAACAAAACCTGCATATATCAAATGAAACATCCTCATTTGCCATCAAAATAGCAAACTTTCGAAGTTGGGATATGTGTTTGTTGTTTACGCGACTAAGTTGACAATGTGATAAATAGACTTGATTCAAATCACATTTTAGTCTTAGAACTTTTGTTTAGAAAGCTATTGAGATACACTTCATTATTCAACTAAGAGGACTAATTCCGAAAACAAAATAACTCATTTTAGAATATAAATACAATCATCTTAAAAAATGATCAAGTGAATTTCAATTAACATGCAGTTGAAACAAATATATTTAGTCAAACTAAATTAAAACATACATTGTTCAAAACAATCATGCTGTTACAATGAAAGCCTTTATGTTCATAACATAAAGCATAATCACCAAAAGCTTTAGTCTGTAGCCTTTGCTTCTTTGCTAACATCGAGAGAAATCTAGCTTATGCTCATGTGCTCCCTTTATTTTAACACATGTAACGTATTTATAAAAGTTAGTCTTACAATGAGTATCAAATACTCAAATGATTGATGAAAATTAAATGTTTGTATCATATAGATACCTGAAATGCCATCTCTAGGCTTCTTCTTCATTAGAAACCATTTATAAGGCCTACGACAATGCCCCCTCCAATGACGAATGACACCACACTTAGTGTATGTAAATGTTAGCTTTGGAAGGTCGTTTTCAACAGCCAGTAGCATCAATGCAACTCTAATATGGTGGTTTCTCATTGGTCAATATCTAAATTCTTGACACATGCATTACATGCCTTGGTCAAAGAGTTAAGGACTAGATTTATGGCCATATCATTTGGAATGGGATAACCAAGTCTCTCTAATATTTTAAGCTATCCTTTCATGGTAAGAACATGAGATCCAATATCTTGACCTTCCTCCATTTTGCATTTATGCAATGCTTGAACCATTTCAAAGTGTACTATCTTCTCCTGCCATTGGAACAATTCCATTAGCTGACTAATCATATCATATGTTGAAAGACATTCTAGTCCGGTCCTGAGGTATGGAGCTATAGTTTTGACTATAAGTTGTGATACGTCGACTGAATCATCAATATGTTTCTACCAAGCTTTAAAAGCATCCAAGGAAGTGGTAGGTAGCTTGGTGGGAAGTGGTTTGATGAGTAATATAGATTCCTCTTAACTATGAGAACGAATCCAAGAGGCTAGGTAACCTTTATTCCACGAGGACCGCAAAAACAATGCAAGAGTGTTGACACGCCTAGGTCGTTATGCAGTCAAAACCAAGAAAAATAACCTCACCGACTAACTAGTATAGTAGTAGTAAGGGTCGATCCACGGGAGTTTGGTGGTCAGGATAGGACGATAGATTACCAACTGTAGTGTCACGCTACAGCCATAGGTTCTATTTCTATTTACCAAACAAAACCAAATAAAAACACAATTCCAAAACAAGTTCCAAAAACCAATTCAAACATGAACCAAACTAAACTAAACCAAACTATAAACTAAAGTTCCCTACTAAAATCAGAAGCTAAATCCAGAATCCAGAAGCAAACAATCAACCAATTACATTTATATCACATCCAAACATCAACAATACCGAAAAGTGCAATAAAACCATAAATCAAATGATTACTTGAATTAAAACTCCAATCCAAAGAACAAAAGGTACTGATTTCGAAATAAAACAAATCCAAACTACTGCTACTGATCTAAACAATCCATAAACAATAGAATAGAAACTAAACTAAACTAAAGATTACTAAAATAAAAGTGAAAACATAAAAGAATACCAATTATGGTGCTGAAATCTAAATCTTTGAGTCAAAGAAGCCTAAGGTTCACCATACTCGTCGTTCTTCGCCTCTGAAATTCGACCTAATGACCTCTATTTATAGTTGTGAATTATGGCGATCCGCGTCGCGCGTGTTGCCTTATCCCCGTTTTTTCGCTTTTTGAATTTCAAGTCATCGTCTGATCTTTGACTTTGCGCGACGCGCGTGTCTTCTTTCCGCGGAGCGCGTACGAATTCGAATAAAATGGTGTTTATCCCAAACTTCTTCCGTTTTGTCCATGTTTAGTCCCTGTTTTCAACTTTTCTTGCATACAAGCACTAGCACAAAAAGCGAGAAATATCAATAATCTATGATATAAATTCACCAAGAATAGAGCCTAACAACGACTAAAATACTTGATATTGATAGGCGTTGTCAAACACCCAACACTTTTGCCTTGCTTCTCCCCAAGCAAGAGAGCTTTAACAAATTCTAATAATGACTCAAATATTTTTGAACATTTTCAGTTTCAAAGTATATTGTTTCCAAAAGTTAGAGTGAAAATGATTTTTATGAAAAAATAACCAGAATACCCTTTGGAATTCATGACTTTCTAAAGAACCCTTGATTACAAATTTTCTGTCCACAAGAGAGTGTACTTACTTATTAAGATTCTAAAGGCCATTAAGGAATTGTTCATGACTTTCGATGTTGTCCGTGTAACGAGCTTTCAGAAATACTATCCCAGACCCGACGATCTTTGGTAGTAAGGTGTATAAGTGCCTTTTTCGAGACCACCCTTTTCGGACCTACCGACTCGAACAACAAAGGCCACTAATTGACAGTTCCCTCCTAAATTCCAATCCTCAAATACTCTAAATCCAGAAATTTTCTAACTCTTAAAAACTCAACTTATATGACTTAACAATAGCATGTTAACTACTAAACAGTATCACTTGAAAAATACTGAAGCTATAACATTCAAAAAGCATTCATTTCAAAATTACAATTTCTTAAAAATTTTGAAAATTTGCTAAAAATTTTGAAAATTATTCGTTTTCTGCAAAAATTTCAAAAATTAACTCTTTCGACCGTCCACACCCTACACTTAAAATCGTACAACGTCCCCTTGTACATAAAAATATTTCAGAATAAGGGAGAAAGAGTTACCTCTTTAGACGGTACACTGCTTGTTGGAACTAGTTGTCATAGGATACAAAAAGACGTACATCATGATTCAGATTCCTGGAGTTGTAGCGTAACAGGAAACACGCCGGTGAAATAGCAAGTGTAGGCGTACTTGACCCCACACTTGCATGAACACTCATCAGTAGACTTCCATTGGTACTCACATGCAATACTCACAAACAAATTAAAATGCAAAAAGAACAAACATATAAAAGATAGTAAAAAAAATTATGTATAATGTTTCAAAAGATCAAAAGAAAAATACAATCACTCATCATGCTGGGTCCCGGATGGACCAACCTCATCATCGTGGGCTCTGGTAGGGAAAGGCCGTGGATGGTGTCCAGACTGAATGAGGAGCATGCGTAGTGCGTCTCCGATCCATGTGTGTTGCTCCTCCAAAAACACCATCCTCTCATGCAGATCCACCAAGGCAGTATGCACGTCTACAGGCTGTGGTGAATGAACTGGTGGTGGTAGCTGGACCGGCAGGTCCACCCTCCTACGCTGGGCAGGTCGCCTCAATATCTACTCCTCCTCTGACTCCTCATTGACCTGGGGGCCAACTCCCTCAACTGTCGGCATCCTCTCCAATATACCCCTCTGAGGCTGCTGAATAACCCCATGGTCTCGAAGTAACATGCCGATGCAGGCGTGGGTAGGGTTGGGGCTAGGCCAACAATAACCTCGGCCGTCAAAATACCATAAGATTGGGCCAGGCGGGTAATGAAATGCCCACCGACCATAGGACTACTGGCAGTAAAACCCGCCGCCCTGGATACCAAAGAAACTGCTATAGCGAACGGCAGGTTGAGAAACCTGTTGGGGTCAGAGAGGACCCACATGTAGTAAATATCATCCCGGGACACCTTCTCACATCCCCTCCTCTGCATGATGGAGGTATATACGATCCGGTGCATGAGTCGGTGGAGCGGATCGCGGAGCTGGCTCTCCCTGGCTGAGCTGGCCTCAAACATCTCATTAGACATCGCTGCCCAAATAACAGCGCTAGCCTCCCTCTAAGGCTGATCCCAGAAACAGGCGGTGAAGAATGGTGGAAAATGAACACCGCCGATCTCCTCCTCGGTGTAGAGCCCGATGCGTCTGCCAAAATCCTGGAGTGTGCACTCCCTGCTCTGCCCACCCAGCCTGAATCAGACCAGCTGGGCTTGTGGCTCCCTCGATGCCGGTGTTTATCTGTAAGTAGACAGGAACTCGAGCATGAGCTCCTTGTAGGAGACGTCCTCCGCACTGGCCATAAGTCTGTCCCAGCCCTGACACGTGAACGTATATGCTCCATCGGGATGGGTCCAGGTGCGGTGGATAAATGGCAGAAGCTCATCCCATAACCCCACCTGGGTCAAAACGGTCCGATCAAAACTGATCGCACCAAGAACTGGTCGAGTACGGAGCTCCCCGAGTCGAGTACAGTAGCGCGGAGTCTCTTCTAGCACGTCCGGGAACTGTGAAACAGATGTCCCCGTCTGTAGTCGCCCATCTGCAAACAAGTCACAATACACAAAAAAGTTTTGCAAAATTAGTCCTTACGTGCCACAGATTTTCCTGCGTGTCGCCCCAACATACACGACGCTGCTCAAGAACATGGCGCGTCGCGTCGTACATCTGTTGCAAAAATTTCCCAAAAATCACCAAAATTCACCAGTTTAATCTCAACCCAAGCAATAATAAGGCACCCTAACTACCAACTAGCCCCTCTATGGTGAAGATTTTGCAAATGCAACACCCTACGAGTCGGCATTGCCGATTTTCTAAGTTTTTCTAGCTTTCCCCTAATTCAATCAATTTCACACATCAAATGTATGTATTAACTTGCAAAAATGAGTTCTAAGTGACATACCTCGATAGTAGATATCAGAAAACACGAAAAAAATGCGAGAAATCACTTGGTTGATTGGTGCTCTGTTTTGCGCGACGTATGTGCCGGTGTGTGTGCGACGAGTGTTACGTACCTTAATGGCGGGTTCCGACTGATCATAATCCACGACGCGCGTAAAGGTGTTGTGAAAAGTTTTCTGCAAATCTATGAACTAAAAACCTAAGTTCACATGCAACCTAGATTGGATATATGTTTTCTTAATTTGAACATGTAACTAATTCCTAAAGGCCAAACAAAATTAACTAAAAGAATAAATTAAAAAAACTAACCTTTAGTTTTTCTTGCAAGCTAAGCAGCACAAGTGTCCTGCCTCAAATGAGATCACACCCGGGGAGCCAGGGGTTGGACGAAATCCAGAGAGAGAGGAGTCAAAAGTTGGCGTGAATTATGATGCCTGGGGTCTCTATTTATAGGCTCCAGGTGGTTACAGATAAACCTTAGAGATAAACCTTTTTAATTCAAATCAAGATAAACCTTTTATCATTTGAATTAAACCTATTTATCCTCTATATATTAATTTCGATTATAAGGATAATCATATCCAAAAAATCGCCAATTAATATTCCACCTGGACAGTCACTACTCAACTATTGAGTAATTACAAAATAGCCCCTGCACTTGTAATTAATCAAATTAATCACCAAATTAAATACAATTAATTCCAGATTAATTTCTAATTAATTACTATAGTTTCTAATTAATATATTATCACTTTAATATATTAATAAACTATTTTTTGAATTGCTATTGATTTATTAATCATATAATTAGTCAATCTTTCTCTCTCCGGAACTTTCTACCAAACCTCTAGCTATGAGGGCAACCCAAATGGACTTTGCTACTATTAATTAGGTAAATACTAATTATTAGTCATGGCTTAGACACCTAATCCAACAGTCTCCCACTTGGATATGTCTATGACTATAATTACCAATTAAACCTCTAATTAATCAGCAAACTGTAGCTTCCTAGAAACTGCTGCCGAACTCTGACCTAGTCAGTTCTGTCCATAGATAAGTGATCAGATGATCCTCCATCCAACAAGATATTTTCAGACATGAGACATGGATTGAGATCAATCTCTGTCTGACACTGTTTCCCGATTTCCGATTTTGCTTATGACTTTTAGACTTCTAATTGAACGAATCAATTCAGTCCTGGCCGGCCAGCACTTCAGTCAACTTCAAAATCATCGAGTGGCCAACAGATATCTGTTTCCCGCCAGGGTTAAGGGACGAATAAGCTTCGACTCATATGTTATATCTTTTACCCGACAAATCACTCACAACAGCACGTTTTGTAACACCGAGTTACCGATGCGTTTTCGTACTTTCAATGAGCAACCGCCTTGCAAATTATAACTCATATCTCTCCACTTCAAGACCATAAGATATTATCGTCTCAACATTGCTGGTGATGTAAACCATGATGCAATCTATTGAGCGTGAGTTTATCCAATACTCAAATCTCCATTTCGAAGTACTCATGAACGTTGCATCAATCTTATTGCAATGTCTAACTCCTTAGACAATCTACAAACCAATTCATGACAGTCTTCCTTCATACTTACTCCTAAAAAATATGAGCGACTGTGGATATTTGAATAATCTAATTATTCAGGAAGTAAAACATGCGAAAGCGAAACATAAAATCTGACAGGCAGCTAATCCTGCTTATTACCAAGTCTCCACGAGGTAATCACCAAGTCGGATTTATCATAACAATTATCGGTTTCTTATTCTCTTTTAAACTTTCAATTCAAACCTTTTATATCTATGTCTATTTTAACTAAATGACCATTTTCACTCTTTCTATGTATCTAAGTGTCTAACACTTATACACTTTATTGCAGATAATCCAATCGGATACTCTTCCGATGATATCTCAATTTGTCATTCTGTCTTTCTCTCTCACAACTCCATTCCAGTGATGTGTACCGTGACTGCCCGTGGCTCTCGGGGTCTTTTGTCTACATGACTACACCCTAACACTATTTCGAGGTATCATGATGTGCCGGTGAACCACACGCGCTCCATCAGAAACCAACGAATCTCTTTAACCATGAAGTCCTACAGTACCACGTCTTGGTGTAAACAATTACTGATTTGAAAACCCTTTCAAATCATTCACCCTAATCATTACCCAATGATTTCTCACGTGTGTTCAAAATCCACTTAGCCAGGTCATATCCTGAATCCAACTTACTATGCTCTAAGCATGTTCGAGCCGGTAGGTCCGAAAAGGGTGGCCTCGAAGAGGCATTTATGCACCTTACCACCTAAGATCGTCTGGTTTGGGATGGTATTTTTGAAAGCTAGTTACACGGACAACATCGAAAGCCATGGACAATTCCTTAATGGCCTTTATAATCTGAATGAGTAAGTACACTTCATTGTGGACAGAAAGTTTGTAATCAAGGGTTCTCTAGAAAGCCATGAATTCTAAATATCATTCTAATTAGGTTTTCATGAACTATTTCACTCTAACTCATAAGGCAATAAGCTTTGAAACTGAACACAGTCAAAAATTGTTTGAGTCTTAGTTAGAATTTATTAAAAACTCTCTTGCTTGGGGACAAGCAAGGCACAAGTGTGGGGTGTTTGACAATGCCTAGTGATATTACATATTTTAGTCGTTGTTGAGCCCTATTCTTAGTGAAATTATATCATATATATCGTGGTATTATCACTTTTCGTGCCAGTACTTGTTTGGAAGAAAATAATGAATACAGGGACCAAAAGCGTGCAAATTGGAGAAAGTTAGAGAAGAAGATAAAAATCAGGAAAATATGTACGCGCGCCGCGGAAATCAAGAAGGCGCGACGCGGCTTTGAGGCGGTGGAACAAATTCAAATGTCGATAAAACGGGAGAAGATTAGTACGCGCGCTGCGGTTTTCTTAATTGCGTGGCGCGGCTGCGGGAAATTTGCAACTATAAATAGAGGCATTTCCAGCCGAAAACCCTAGCAAAGACCCGGTGGAAAATCGACCTGAAGGCTCTTTGACTCCGTGATTAAGCATCAGCAACTTCATATTTGGTATTTCTATGTTTTAGAATTTATTTTCATTTAGCTAGATAGTTAGTAATTGTTAGCTAGTATCTTTGGGAGTGACAACCACTGATATTAGGCTTTAGTTTATGTTTTTGAATCATTTGGTTACTGTTTGTACCTTTGGAATTCGTTTTGGTTAATGATAATCATTTGGTTACAAGTAATCTGGGGTTTTCGGTGTTTTGATGCTTGTTATTGAATTGTGTTTGTTTGGATTGTGTTGGATGTGTTTATGACCTTGTTGGACTATTTTCCTTTGCTGATTTCAGTAGCCAATTAGGTTAGCTTTTTGGGTTTGAGCTTTAGCCAGTGACTGTCCTATTGGATCTTAGTTATTGGTTTAGTTTATGCCTTGTTTTAGTTTGTGTTTGGTTTGTTTGAATGCCTTTGTTTACTTCTGGATTAGAGATGCACTTCTGATTTCAGAAAGTAACTAGGTTTGGTTTGAAGCTTAGCTTAGTCTATGCTTGTTTTGAGGTTGTTCAGTTTAGGTTTTCTTGGTTTAATAATTGAAAGTTTAGAAACTAAGTCCTCTGACTATAGCGTGACACTATAGTCGGTAATCTGTCATCTGATCTGACCACGTAGCTCCTGCGGATCGACCCTGACTACCAATGTGCTAGTGTGTGTGTTAGGTTTTCTCTTATTTTTGACCACACGACGACCAAGGCGTGTCAAATTTTGGCGCCGTTGCCGGGGAGTTGTGAGCTTAGATTAGGATATTAGTAGGAACTTTTGTTTCTTGATTTTGGTTAGTCTTTTTTGGTTTTCTTGATTTTTGCGGGCGTGTTGCATTAGTGCATGCGTACCCGCAGGGGTGAGCAATTATCCCCTTTGCATTTTGACTCAGAGATTGAGCAAACTGCGCACAAAATCCGTGCACGTAGGCGTTTGAATACAATGAGTTTCAGTCATGTCAGTAGTAGTAAAGTAAGTGTTGCCCAGGAACCCTCGAGTGGGGCAACGGGGATGTCTTTTATTCCCCCAGTTTCGGAGTTTCAATTCGGGAGCACGAGTGCTTCTGGTGGTGAAGTTTCAGCCCTTGCACCCATACCATCATGCACTCCGCCATCGATTCCACCATTTCCACCAGTATCACAACCACAATCCACCAATCCATTCACCTATACAATGTCTTGGGAAGAGCCGACCTGTGATGGCACCCCAGTTTCTAGACAGCAGACACCAACTTCTCAACCATTTTCTCAACCACAACCAGTACTATTTAAACCTCAAACCACATTCCAACCTACACAACCACAACAATACCAACAACCTCCTCAACCATAGTACTAGTATCCAGAGATCGAGGAGAGATATGATGAGGAAGATGAAGGATGGGTGCCACCAGCACCTCAACAACCATGGGACCGAGGTCGGGGACCTCCAAAAAGAGAACAACAGCATCAACCATTACAAGGTCAGCAGGGATACAATGATCCTCAATGTTACAGTAACCTGCTCAACCTTTATATTTTGCACAACCGAGGGGGCAATCGGTTGCATCACACTTCCAACCACGAGAGTATGATGACTCATCGCCCATCTATATTCCTGATGATGTAGAACACTACATAGAAATTAGGCCTCAGCTGATTGGAATATTAACGCAATTCAGAGGATATAAAACTGATGACCCATACAATCATTTGTATGAGTTTTTAGTTGTAGCGAATGCTAATACTCCTAGAAACACCAATAGGGATGCTTTTAGATTAAGATTATTTCCTTTTACATTAAAGGATAAGGCCAAATATTGGTTCACCTCTCTTCCGTCTAATAGTATCACTAGTTGGGACCAACTAAAGGAGAAATTTTTACAAGAATTCTACCTAGTTAGTAAAACCACAGAAGTCAGACGTGAAATTCAAAACTTTCAGCAGTAGCCTGGAGAGGCTTTCCACGAAGCATTTGATAGGTTAAAGGAGTTATTGCGATCCTGCCCGCATCATGAAGTTCCCAAATGGCAGTTAGTGAAAGTGTTCTTTGAAGGAGTCAGCGAAACACATCAAGCAATGATAAATGCCTCGTCAAGCGGGACATTTATGTGGCAAGAGCCAGAAGACGCTTGGAGATTCCTAGAGCAGTTGAGCTTAGGATCGAAGGTTAGTGGAACCATGAAAGTTAATACAGTCTATATAGCAAACATTGAAGCGGAAAGCAAGTGGAAGACAGAAATTCACAAGGAGCTCAGTGTTGTGAGTAAAAACTTTAATCAAATGCTCGCGAGGTTTCAGCAAGAGAAATGAGCATATGTGTTGCATGGGCAAGTTATATGTAACACATGCGGGGGTATAGGACATAATCACAATGAGTGCTCGATGACTCATGAGGAGATTAGTCAAGTGCATGGGTACGGTCGATTTAACAACGCACCAAGACCATTTCGAAACAATCAACAACGCGAAGCAAGGCAACAACCAATGAGGCAGCAACAGATACAACCTCCACCTCCAGCGGGAAGAATGAACATTGGTATACAGGAAATCTTTAGGATGTTAGTCAAGCTTTAGGAAGTGGAGAAGTCTAATTCAGAAGCAATTCTGAAGTTAGGAGAATTGATTATTAAGATGGAAGAGGATAGAACACAGGAAAGGGCGCAGGCATCAAAGGTACAAGTGAATGAGGTGATCACGCTTAGGAGCGGGAAGAAAGTGGATAATAAGGTTACAGCCCCACCTGTGGATGAAGATAGTGATGTAGAAATA
This sequence comes from Cichorium intybus, assembly GCA_023525715.1. Classification (NCBI taxonomy): domain Eukaryota; kingdom Viridiplantae; phylum Streptophyta; class Magnoliopsida; order Asterales; family Asteraceae; genus Cichorium; species Cichorium intybus. Next base: position 96,328,344 of record CM042014.1, read on the forward strand.
ATCTTTGATGAAAAAGAAGAAATGGAGAAAGAAGAGAAGAAGGATAAAGAGGAACACGCGAAGAAGAAGAAGCAGACGAGTACATGGGAGAAAGGAGAACCAAGTGGGACAGTTCCTTTTCCTACAGCTTTGGAAAAGCCGGAGAAAAGACCATATGGGAAAAAGGGACCACAGACAGAAGATATGTGGGAACTGTTTAGTTAGATTAAGGTTAATATTCCATTAGTTAAACTCATCAAAGAAGTTCCCGCGTATGCTAAGTTTCTTAAGGATATGTGCATACATAAGAAACATATCTTGTCCCATTTCCTTAAAATGATTAGCTTACCTGAGAATGTAAGTTCTATTTTAATGGACGCGCTTCCTCCCAAGATGAAGGATCCTGGAGTTCCTCTCATCTCATTAGATCTAGGTGATGTGCACATTAAAAGGGCTTTGTTAGATTTAGGTGCAAGTGTAAACATATTACCCGGACAGTTATTTGACAAGCACGAGTTTGGCACCATGCGATCTACCGATGTAATTTTGAAATTGGCGGATAAATCTACAAAGATCCCCAGGGGGATGCTAGTTGATGTCATCATCAAGGTGGGAGAATTCTATTACCCAGTAGACTTTCTAGTTCTGGACACTCGTCAGGCGACCAATGGAGAACAACCCACGATCATCTTAGGACGACCGTTTTTAGGCACGGCCAACGCGAATATCGCTTGTCGCACTGTAGAAATGGGAATATCTTTTGGGCATCAATAGACCAAGATCAACATTTTCAATGCTAATCCAAAGGGAAGTAACATGGAAGATGAAGAGTGCTATCAGGTAGATATCATAGATGAGCTAGTGCAGCAGTACACTCCAGAGGTACTTCAATCAGAGGCGATGGAGATTCAAGAAGAAGGAAGTGTTGAATGTGAGGAGCAACAAGAAGAAGTAGAAAGAGAGAAGGGTTTAAAGTCTGAAGAATGCGCTCACATAGAGAAGTTACCGACAGAGATTCCAAGGACGTTGAAACCCTCCTTACAAGAACCACCGCGGCTGGAATTAAAGCCACTACTAGAACACCTGAAGTATGCCTTTCTGGGGGACAAGGATACTTTGCCCATGATTTTAGCAGCAGACTTGACAGGGGAACAAGAGAAGGAGTTGCTTAAGGTATTGTCTAAGCACAAGGAGGCCATTGGTTGGACGATCACAGACTTGAAAGGAATTAGCCCAACCAAGTGCATGCATAGAATCATCACAGAAGAAGGTGCTAAAGGAAGTTGTAAAAAAGGAAGTTCTCAAATGGTTAGACGCAGGAATCATATACCCTATTTCTGACAGCGAATGGGTCAGTCCGACGCAGACAGTGCCAAAGAAGTCGGGAATAACTGTTGTGGATACGAAGGATGGTGATAATGTATCCACAAGGCCCATAACTTGATGGAGAGTGTGTATCGATTATCGAAAGCTCAACACCGCTACTTCCAAAGACCATTTTCCTTTGCCGTTCATCGATTAGATCGTAGAAAAGTTAGCGGGACAAAAATATTACTGTTTCTTGGATGGGTATTCTAGGTGCAATCAGATTGCAATCCACCCAGAGGATCAGGCAAAGACAACATTCACTTGTCCTTATGGCACCTTTGCTTTTCGCAGAATGACATTCGGGTTGTGTAATGCGCCTGCTACATTTCAACGATGCATGATGGCTATCTTTTCTGATATGATTGGTGATGCATTAGAAATCTTCATGGATCACTTTTCAATTTTTGGACCAACATTCGAAGCCTGCTTGGATCAATTGGAGAAAGTATTGGAAAGATGTGTCGAATCGAATTTGTTGCTCTCCTGGGAAAAGAGGCACTTCATGGTCAAAGAAGCGATAGTGTTAGGTCACGTAGTCTCTGAGAGAGGGTTCGAAGTCGATCGTGCTAAGGTCAAGGTCATATCTACGTTGACACCCCCAACATCAGTGAAAGGGGTCAGGTCATTCCTAGGACATGCAGGGTTCTACCGTAGGTTTATCAAAGACTTTAGTACCATTTCCAAACCCCTCTGCTGTCTTCTCTTGAAAGATGCGCCATTTGTTTTTGATAAAGAATGTCTAAAAGCATTCAATATCCTCAAAAATAAATTGGTCGAGGCTCCTATCCTGAAACCGCCTGATTGGACTCAACCGTTCGAAATAATGTGTGACGTCAGTGACTATGCTGCTGGTGCAGTATTAGGTCAAAAGATTGATCGAAAACCTGTAGTTATTTTGTAACACCCATTTTCTCAAACCATATTTTAATACAAATACAGTTTATGTTACAAACATATTTTACAACTTGTGACTATAAAGTAGCCACTTAGTTTTTTTTTTATTTTACAAATTTAAACTTAAGGGGGTATTACAGACTCAATACAGATAACCATAATTTAAACTTACTGTGTACAAACTGGTCCCAACTGCAACCTTCGCTCTTTTCACCTAAGTACATAGCATTTCAAAAATAGTATACGTGAGACATAAAGCCTCGTGAGTAATATGGGTTTAGACCCAAAACCTTTCTGTTCAAAACATGAAATATTACAAGTAAACTGCTCAAAACTGATTTATATCATAAATCTCAAAATGTCTTTTCTTCTTTACTTTTAAACCTTAAAAATACTTTCTTTCTCAAAACTGCTTTCTTTCTCATTTTCTTGTGACCAACTGAAACTCATGAATTAAGTTATTTTAATTCATTCTACTAGCTCCCCTCGCAGGACAGAACAGATCCGCCCACTAGGTTATGCTCATTCTGTCTCCCCTTTGTGACTTGGAACGGATTCAAGCACAAGGGTATACTAAGCTAGACAACTACTTCACGACGGGAGGTACCATCCCAGTAGTGTCTTCTGATCCCCCGATTATGTGGGTGATCCTAGTCCGGACAACTGGCTCTTACTTCTTTCTTTCTTTAATACTTATCTCATTACATCTCAAATTGGTCAAAATGGGACACAATTTGTAAACAACTCATACTCAAACATTTTATAACTCTTTACTAACAATACTTTCAAAAACTGGTTTTGACATCTTAGTTCACATAAGGAACTTCTTTCAAAATACTTTGCAAACCATACTTCTTAAAAATCTCTTTTAAACACTAAGCTCTTGTATAGAGCTACTTTCAAAACTATTTTCCAAAACTTTAGTATTTGCAAACATTTGGAAAATCTTACTTTTCTAAAAATAACATTTTGCTATGTACTATAGAAATCCTCATAAAACTCACCTTGATGTTGCTACTAGTCTCTAAGCTTCTCGTATTCCTTTTCCTTTCCCGTGCTCAATGGTATTTGAAGCACCACCTATACAAGTATCATATATATAAATACTCAATAAATACATACTACACTGACTCTACAGTTCTAAGGTCTCATACGTCTCAACTCTAGGTTATAACAAGTGTATAACCATTAATAAACTCGTTTTACAATTTTCTCCGAAATACGCGTATTTTGCTACAGTACCCCCGAGAGGTCACATTTCAGTTCCGACACTTTTCCATGAAGTCTTATGCCATATTAGACTTGTGTTTCAAATTTGGAGTTCATTGGACAAGTCTAGCTCAAATTCCAAAAATCAAGTTTTGGCATAAATGCGAAGTTTAGCCACTGCCGCTACAGTGACTTTTCCGCAAGGTCGGATTACGGATTTGACAATTCCCGACATGTTCTTATACCATTTTAGGGTTATGGCTAAAATTTCAGACCAAACGGACATGTCTAGCTATGGTTTCTATCAATTGAAATTTCTAACATTTTTGGTCCCTGTCTGAGGGCGCACCACGCCTGGCTCAGGGCGCACTGCGCCTGGGCGCACCCCGCCCAGATCTTGGGCGCACTGCGCCTAGCGCCTGGGCAGTGTCCTGATCTGTCGCGATTTGTGCACTGTAGCACGCAGTTTTGACATTTTAAGTCCTTAATCCAGGTCTTAATCATATGGGGTTTGTTCCTTGACTAAAACCCTCCATTAGTACAAGGTTTTAAGCTATTAAAATCGTTTCAATCAATCAAGTACAAGAATTTAAAGTTCTTGACCAAACTTGAAAATTCTCAAGAATAGCAATCTACTTCCATGTTTTTGAGTTAAGTTCTTAACTAATCACTTATTAGAAGCATTAGCTACTTAACCCACATGATTTATAACTGAAATTGCAGTTTCAATTCAACCCAAGAATCAATTCAAGACTTCACCCAAAAACTTAGGTTAAAACAAATGGAATCTTACCTTGTTTAACTTAGGAATCACTAATTCCAAAGTTAGTTCTTGATTCCTTGGCAAATTTCTTGATCTCCCGTGTTCTTCCTCTCGTTCTCTCTAGCTCTCTCTCGTGCCTTCTGAAAACTTCTACTGGCTTCTTCAATAATAGGGGATAATTATCATATAATATATATATTTAATTTTTATAAAAACTTTGCATTTTGGTCCTTAGCCTTCCAATTCCTTTACAAAGATGGTCCAAAAGTCATAACTTAACCATTTAAGCTTCATTAACTTCCAACTCAACATTTTCTTGACATTTTGGTCATTTCCATGACAAATGACCATTTTTCCCTTTTTGGTCATATATCACTATTCATGCGGTAAAACTCCAAATTTCATATAATCTTTTATTTCTTATATTTTTATTTTACATACTACATGTTATTTTACACAATAATCTTATAACGTGTCAAAAGGCCGTTTTACCCTTTTTCAACTTTTTCACGGGTTCTTACAGTCACCCCTCCTTAAGCGGATTCCGTCCTCGGAATCTTTTCGTAATCTGTGAAATTCGGATATCTTCTCTTCATTTCTTCTAGTGTCGCCCAAGTTAGGTTTGACCCTAACGGGTGCTTCCACTTGACTAATACAAGGTCAATCTCCTTGTTCCTTAGCTTTTTAGTCTGCATTTCTAGGATGGCTTCGGGTTCCTCAATCAGTTTGTTAGGAGTCTCCACCCCCAGGTCGGTATACGGTATTACTAACTCTTCTTTACCAAAATACTTTTTCAAGTAGCATACATGAAAGGTATCATGTATTCCACTGAGTTCTGGTGGTAATTCCAGCTTGAAAGCCTGTAACCCAACTCTCTTCAGAATTTTAAAAGGTCCAATGTATCTTGGACTCAGCTTCCCTCTCTTGCCAAATCTGACCACCCCTTTCCATGGCGACACTTTTATCATCACTAAATCTCCTTCTTGCAAGTCATACGGTCTCTTCTTTAGATTCGAGTAACTCCTTTGCCGATCTTGTGCTGCTTTCATGTTGGCTTGAATTACTCCAATCTTCTCATTAGTTACTCTAACAATCTCTGGCCCTGTAAGCTTAGTCTCACCCGCCTCTGACCAGCATAAAGGAGTTCTACACTTTCTACCATACAATGCCTCAAAAGGTGGCATTTTAATGCTAGAATGGTAGTTGTTGTTGTACGCAAACTCCACTAATGGCAGGTGTTCATCCCAACTTCCTCCAAAATCCATCACGCATGACCGTAGCATATCTTCTAATGTTTGGATCGTTCGTTCACTTTGACCATCCGTTTGTGGATGATACGCTGTACTTAGCTGGATTTTTGTCCCCATTTTCTCTTGTAAGGCTCTCCAGAAGTTAGAGGTAAATCTAGGGTCTCTGTCTGACACGATAGACAACGGTGCACCATATCTTCTAAATACTTCATCTGTATACAACTAGGCTAACTGCTCCAATGGAGTAGTTTCTTTTATGGCTAGAAACAGTGCACTCTTGGTCAACCGGTCCATTATGACCCATATACTATCATGACCTCTTCTTGTTCTCGGTAACCCGACAATCAAGTCCATGGTTACATCTTCCCACTTTCCGGCTGGAATGCGTAATGACTGAGCATCTCCATGCGGGATCTGATGTTCCGCCTTGACTTGTGCACAGATGACACACTTGGAGATGTACTAAGCTATCCTCTTCTTCATTCCAGGCCACCAATACTGTCTTTTTAGATCTTGATAACTCTTGGTACTCCCTGGATGTATGGAATACTTTGACTTATGCGACTCTTCTAGAATCAGCTTTCTCAAACTTCCTGCTTTCGGTACCCAAATGCTGTTTCTGAAGGTCTTCAACCCTTGACTGTTGGTCTCGAACTGTATGTCTTTTCCTAGCTTTTCATCTTTTAAGTCTCCACTTTCTTCAACTTTTTGCTGAGCTGCTCTAATCTGTTCTATAATGCTGGACACCAATTCTATGTGCATCGATCTTGCCTTGATTCTTTTCTCAGGAGCTTTTCTACTTAGTGCATCTGCTACTACATTTGCTTTACCCGGATGGTATACAATATCGCAATCATAGTCACTGATCAGCTCTAGCCATCTGCTCTGTCTCATGTTCAACTCTTTTTGAGTGAACACATACTGCAAGCTCTTGTGATCGGTGAATAGCTTGCACTTTGTACCATACAAGTAATGTCTCCAAATCTTCAAGGCAAACACGATCGCTGCAAGCTCTAAATCATGGGTTGTGTACTTTTTCTCTGGATCTTTCAACTGTCTGGAAGCGTATGCTATAACCTTCCCTCTCTGCATCAATACACAGTCAAGCCCCCGATGCGAGGCATCGCTGTATACTTCAAAGTCTTCTGTCCCATCTGGTAACGTAAGGACAGGCGCGTTACACAACTTTTCTTTCAATGTAGCAAAAGCTCTTTCTTGTTATTCTTGCCATCTAAATTTCTCTTCTTTCCGGGTTAGTCGTGTAAGTGGCACAGCTATACGGGAGAAATCTTGAATGAATCTTCGGTAATACCCGGCAAGACCGAGAAAACTTCTAACTTCTGTTGGCGTCTTAGGTGGCTCCCATTTCATCACTGCTTCAACTTTTGCTGGATCAACTTTTATACCTTGGATAGAAACAACATGTCCAAGGAACTGCACTTCTCGCATCCAAAACTCACACTTGGAGAACTTTGCATATAGCTGTTCTCGCTTCAAAGTCTCAAGTACTAACCGCAGATGACTCGCATGCTCTTCTTTATTCTTTGAGTATATCAGGATGTCATCTATGAACACTATAACAAACCGGTCTAGAAATGGTTTACAGACCCAATTCATTAAGTCCATAAAGATCGCTAGTGCATTCGTAAGACCGAATGGCATTACTAGGAACTCGTAATGCCCGTATCGTGTACGAAACGCTGTCTTCTCTACATCACTTTCTTTTACCCTAACTTGGTGATACCCAGATCTCAGATCAATTTTTGAGAAATAATCTGCTCCTTGCAACTGGTCAAACAAATCATCTATTCTGGGCAACGGGTAACGGTTCTTGATAGTAATCTTATTTAATTCTATGTAATCAATGCACATTCGCATTGATCCGTCCTTCTTCTTTACAAACAGAACTGGAGCACCCCACGGAGAAGAACTAGGCCTGATGAAGCCATTATCTAGTAACTCCTGCAACTGGGACATTAATTCCCGTATCTCTGTTGGTGCTAACCGGTACGGTGCTCGTGCTATTGGGGAAGCTCCTGGAACAAGATCTATCCGGAATTCAACCTGCCTTTCTGGTGGCAAGCCTGGTAATTCATCTGGGAAAACTTCTGAGAATTCTTTTACTACTTTTATGTCTTTATATGTCTGTTTTACTCTGTCTTCAGTCATCACATAGGCCAGGAAAGATACACACCCTTTCCTGATACATTTTCGGGCCTTAGCTACACTGATGACACTTGGCACATGCTTTCTTCTTTCCCCATATACGTACACCTTAGCTCCTAGGGTTTTAACAGACACCCTCTTCTGTCTACAAGCTATCTTCGCGTCATTTGCACCAAGCCAATCCATCCCAATTATTACATCAAAGGACTTAATTCCAATGGGAAGGAGATTAAGTCGGAACTTCTTGCCGTTAATGTCGAGTTCGCAATCTATGTACATATGTTGAACTTCCACAAATTTCCCGTCCGCCACTTCTACTTCAAAAACTAGTTCTAACAATTCTAATGGAACTCTCAATCTGGCTCCAAACCCATGGGACACGAATGAATATGTAGAACCGAAATCAAACAACGCATATGCAGGTGTCGAGTTGATCAGTAGTATACCTGAGACCACATCGTGCGTCTCCTTTGCCTCTTCCCTGGTGATCTGAAAAGCTCTAGTCTTCACCTTCTGGGGTTCTGTCTTCTTCTGAGCTGTTGACACCATAGTTTCTCCTCCCTTGTTTGGGCAGTTGAAACTATAGTGCCCCATCTGGTGGCATGAAAAGCATTCCACTTCACTGGCTTTCTTGGCTTTGCAGTCTTTCGCTTTGTGACCGAGTCCGCCATAATTAAAACAGGCGTTTGATCCCGCTCGGCACTCGCCACTATGTTCTTTCCCACATTTCTCACACTTCTTTACACTACCCTGTCGAGTTCATCGCCCCATCTAATGTTTCAGCTTTCTTTACTTCTAGTTCATAATTCCATGGCAAACCCCAGACATAGCGGTTAATTCGGGACCGCTCACTGGGGTAGGATTCCCCCACAAAAGGCAGCATGTCACAAAACTTATTTGTATATTCATCCACCGTCAAGTCCCCTTTTTTTATTGTTAAGAAATCTTCATTCATTTTCTCCAAATCTCTCGTGGGACAGAATTTATCTTTGAGACACGAGACAAACTCCGCCCATGACCAACCATATACAACATCTTTTCCCAAACTCTCATATTTGGTGTTCCACCACACCAGAGCATCATCCTTCAATTTCCGGGAGGCGTAGTTGACTTGGTCTTTTTCTCCACATTTACTAGCTTGCATCACTTGTTCGATTTCTCGGACCCATCGCATTGTCACATTTGGCTCAAAACTGCCATGGTATTCAGGCGGTTTGCAAGCCATGAAGGACTTAAAGGAACAACCCTTCTCCTTCCTTCTGTTTTCTCCGCTAGCTTCTTCCTCGGTCGTCTTTTTAGAGACTTCTTGTGAAGAATGGGCACTAGGTTCACCCATTCGGCTATCGATTATATTATTCACATCCTGCTTCAGCTCGTTTCGTAAGTTATTGATCAAATACTGGATAGCTTCCATAGTGACAGGTTGTGGTGGTGGGTTTGGCTCGGCCCCATCATTTCGAATAACCTGTGCTCCACTTCCTCTTGAAGAAGTGTGACTGCCCTCACCCCTGTCAGCTTGTCGTTCACCTTCCATTACTATATAGATAAACGAAATGTTGGTTTAATACGCAATTCTATATAGTATTTTGAAAGCGGTAGCATGTTATCTCCTTATCTTGACTGCACTTTTATAACAGTCATACTAACTCTATAACTTCTATGAGTCTAAATGTAACTCTACATTACTAAGGCACCTTACTACTACTCTTGCTAGTTTAAGCCTAGGATGGTATTCCAACCTAATTCGCTTAAACTATGGCTCTGATACCAAAACTGTAACACCCCTTTTCTCAAACCATATTTTAATACAAATACAGTTTATGTTACAAACATATTTTACAACTTGTGACTATAAAGTAGCCACTTAGTTTTTTTTTATTTTACAAATTTAAACTTAAGGGGGTATTACAGACTCAATACAGATAACCATAATTTAAACTTACTGTGTACAAACTGGTCCCAACTGCAACCTTCGCTCTTTTCACCTAAGTACATAGCATTTCAAAAATAGTATACGTGAGACATAAAGCCTCGTGAGTAATATGGGTTTAGACCCAAAACCTTTCTGTTCAAAACATGAAATATTACAAGTAAACTGCTCAAAACTGATTTATATCATAAATCTCAAAATGTCTTTTCTTCTTTACTTTTAAACCTTAAAAATACTTTCTTTCTCAAAACTGATTTCTTTCTCATTTTCTTGTGACCAACTGAAACTCATGAATTAAGTTATTTTAATTCATTCTACTAGCTCCCCTCGCGGGACAGAACAGATCCGCCCACTAGGTTATGCTCATTCTGTCTCCCCTTTGTGACTTGGAACGGATTCAAGCACAAGGGTATACTAAGCTAGACAACTACTTCGCGACGGGAGGTACCATCCCAGTAGTGTCTTCTGATCCCCCGATTATGTGGGTGATCCTAGTCCGGACAACTGGCTCTTACTTCTTTCTTTCTTTAATACTTATCTCATTACATCTCAAATTGGTCAAAATGGGACACAATTTGTAAACAACTCATACTCAAACATTTTATAACTCTTTACTAACAATACTTTCAAAAACTGGTTTTGACATCTTAGTTCACATAAGGAACTTCTTTCAAAATACTTTGCAAACCATACTTCTTAAAAATCTCTTTTAAACACTAAGCTCTTGTATAGAGCTACTTTCAAAACTATTTTCCAAAACTTTAGCATTTGCAAACATTTGGAAAATCTTACTTTTCTAAAAATAACATTTTGCTATGTACTATAGAAATCCTCATAAAACTCACCTTGATGTTGCTACTAGTCTCTAAGCTTCTCGTATTCCTTTTCCTTTCCCGTGCTCAATGGTATTTGAAGCACCACCTATACAAGTATCATATATATAAATACTCAATAAATACATACTACACTGACTCTACAGTTCTAAGGTCTCATACGCCTCAACTCTAGGTTATAACAAGTGTATAACCATTAATAAACTCGTTTTACAATTTTCTCCGAAATACGCGTATTTTGCTACAGTACCCCCGAGAGGTCGTATTTCAGTTCCGACACTTTTCCATGAAGTCTTAGGCCATATTAGACTTGTGTTTCAAATTTGGAGTTCATTGGACAAGTCTAGCTCAAATTCCAAAAATCAAGTTTTGGCATAAATGCGAAGTTTAGCCACTGCCGCTACAGTGACTTTTCCGCAAGGTCAGATTACGGATTTGACAATTCCCGACATGTTCTTATACCCTTTTAGGGTTATGGCTAAAATTTCAGACCAAACGGACATGTCTAGCAATGGTTTCTAGCAATTGAAATTTCTAATATTTTTGGTCCCTGTCTGAGGGCGCACCACGCCTGGCTCAGGGCGCACTGCGCCTGGGCGCACCCCGCCCAGATCTTGGGCGCACTGCGCCTAGCGCCTGGGCAGTGTCCTGATCAGTCATGATTTGTGCACTGTAGCATGCAGTTTTGACATTTTAAGTCCTTAATCCAGGTCTTAATCATATGGGGGTTGTTTCTTGACTAAAACCCTCCATTAGTACAAGGTTTTAAGCTATTAAAATCGTTTCAATCAATCAAGTACAAGAATTTAAAGTTCTTGACCAAACTTGAAAATTCTCAAGAATAGCAATCTACTTCCATGTTTTTGAGTTAAGTTCTTAACTAGTGACTTATTAGAAGCATTAGCTACTTAACCCACATGATTTATAACTGAAATTGCAGTTTCAATTCAACCCAATAATCAATTCAAGACTTCACCCAAAAACTTAGGCTAAAACAAATGGAATCTTACCTTGTTTAACTTAGGAATCACTAATTCCAAAGTTAGTTCTTGATTCCTTGGCAAATTTCTTGATCTCCCGTGTTCTTCCTCTCGTTCTCTCTAGCTCTCTCTCGTGCCTTCTGAAAACTTCTACTGGCTTCTTCAATAATAGGGGATAATTATCATATAATATATATATTTAATTTTTATAAAAACTTTGCATTTTGGTCCTTAGCCTTCCAATTCCTTTACAAAGATGGTCCAAAAGTCATAACTTAACCATTTAAGCTTCATTAACTTCCAACTCAACATTTTCTTGACATTTTGGTCATTTCCATGACAAATGACCATTTTGCCCTTTTTGGTCATATATCACTATTCATGCGGTAAAACTCCAAATTTCATATAATCTTTTATTTCTTATATTTTTATTTTACATACTACATGTTATTTTACACAATAATCTTATAACGTGTCAAAAGACCGTTTTACCCTTTTTCAACTTTTTCGCGGGTTCTTACATATTTGTTACGCTAGTAAAACTTTTTCTGAATCCCAATTAAATTATACAACTACTGAAAAAGAATTACTTGCCGTAGTATTTGCATTAGACAAGTTTCGATCATACATTTGGGGATCCAAGGTGGTAGTTTACATCGATCATAGCGCTGTCCGACACTTGCTCACCAAGAAGGAGTCTAAACCTAGATTGATTAGATGGATACTTCTGTTGCAAGAGTTCGATGTGGAGATTAAAGACAAGAAGGGAGCAGAGAATGTCGTGGCAGATCATCTTTCTCGATTGCCAGCTGAAGGATTAGAAGCGGGAATTAAGGATTCATTCCCGGATGAGCAGCTGCTGGAGCTTACTGGAGCTCCTTGGTACGCGAACTATGTGAATTTTCTAGCCACAGGAGCAATACCGACACATTGGACCAAGCAACGACAAAAACAATTCCGCACATATGCTAAAAGATTTATATGGGATGACCCTGACCTTTTCAAGGTGGGAGAGGATCAAATAATTCGGCGATGTGTGCCTGATAGTGAAATCGATGAGGTATTGGAGCATTGCCATGCGTCAGCATGTGGATGGCATTTCAGTGGTAAAAATACAGGGTACAAGGTTCTCGAAGCGGGATTATATTGGCCAACAATTTTCAGAGACGCACATCAAACTGCTAAGGAATGCCTCAATTGCCAACAGTTAGGAAACATATCAAAAAGGGATCAGATGCCCTTAAATCCAATTTTGGTAGTGGACATTTTTGATGTCTGGGGAATTGACTTCATGGGTCCATTTCCTACGTCACATGGTTATGTGTACATTCTGGTAGCAGTGGATTATGTGTCCAAATGGATCGAAGCAGAGGCAACTCGTACGAATGACCACCATGTGGTGTGTAAATTCGTAAAGAAAAATATTTTCAATAGGCATGGAGTTCCACGAGTGATCATCAGTGATGGAGGGTCCCACTTCAAGAATTTTAAATTTGGAAGGTTGCTAAAGCACTATTGAGTGAATCATCGGATTGCAACACCCTATCATCCTCAGACGAGTGGTCAGGTGGAAGTATCTAATAGGCAAATAAAGGAAATCCTGCAAAAGACTGTCAAAACCGATAGGAAGGATTGGTCACTCAGGTTGGATGATGCGCTTTGGGCATACCGTACTGCTTAGAAGACACCGATTGGAACAACCCCATATCGGTTGGTTTATGAGAAAGGCTGTCATCTGCCCGTTGAGCTTGCCAACCACGCCTTGTGGGCAGTCAAACAAGTCAACATGGACTACACGGAAGCAGGAAAAGAAAGGAAACTCCAGTTGTCGGAATTAGAGGAGCTACGAGACGAAGCATATGAAAACGCGGTGACATACAAATCAAAGATGAAACGGTATCACGATGCCATGCTCCGCTTGAAAACCTTTGAGGTAGGACAGAAAGTGTGGCTGTACAAGTCGCGATTGAAGATGTTCCCTGGGAAACTCAGGAGTAAATGGAATGGCCCTTATGCAGTGGTTAGCATCACAGACTATGGCGCAGTAGAGATTCAGGACTTGAAAGGTGGTCAACCATTTAAAGTCAATGGACATAGGCTCAAACCTTATGTTATTGCGGGCACGTTCCAGAAACTGGAAGTGGAGACAGTCGAATTCGTGGTAGATGTTCCAGTGTATACTGCATAAATCTGGTATGTGTATGTCCGGTTGAAGACGTTAAACTTAGCGCTTGTCGGGAGGCAACCCGATCGTCATCTGTATATTTGCATTTTTCTAATAATTCATCACATCCATTTGATCACGGTAAGAAAAAGGCAAGTGTGGGGTCATTTTGGTAATTTTGCAATACCGCGGTGCGGGATCTTAGGATCCACGCCGCGCGTATTGAGTTTTCGCGATTATAATTAAAGTCAGATTTTTATACGCGACGCGGATAGAAGCTTCCCGCGCCGCGGCCTTATCTTAATTTGAAATTAAAGATAATCACTAAAATAGAGTTTTAAAAGCTATCCAAAATTCCCACAAATGCATATAATCAATTTGCGTAATTCGTGATTCTTTTCACTGCGCTAAAAGCCTCTCAATCAATCAAGTCATCTGCATTCTTTTCTCTTCACTGAAATTCAAGTAAGTTCTTCTTTTTCTACTCTTTGTCTTTATAAGTCTTGAACTTGCCTAAATGATGTTGTAATTCACAATGTCGTAATCATCTGATGAAACTGATAGTCAAATTAGGTTTATAGTACTGTACTGCATGAAACCCAATTGATAGATTTGAGTTAACTGGATTGAATTAGATAGAATGATCGATTTTTTTTGGCCGAAATCGTTCGTCTCGCCGCGGTCTGTACAGTCCACGACGCGCAACATGAATGTTCATTTGTCGCGTCGCGGGATGTTACGTGCGCGCCGCGTCGAACCTCTGGACAGTAAACTCATTATCAATTTTTGTACATTTGCAGGCATTATGTCGTCATCAGGTAGTTCTGAAACAATTGACTGGAATTCCTTGACTACCCACACTGATCGGGTACGCGCGGCGAGCTTTTTTAATCGTCGGGGTTTGTGTAAAAACAAACGCATATTGCCAAGCTGCACAGTCAATTGGGACTTGGCAAGGGAATCAGGCATTCTGGATCGTCTGAAGGATTGGCTAGTCCAAGGAGGATATGAAGAGGGGGAGTTACCTTATACTTGCCGGGCACTGGAAAATGCAACACAAATGAACGAGCCTGTTTACCGCGAGGTTTTCCTGCAATTCCTTGCCAGTTATTACTTCGATAACAGGCAGAGGGTCATGGATACTGAGGAGACCATTAGATTTCGTCTGGGAAATCAGGACCGCAGTTGTACCTTGCGAGAGTTCGGGTACCGCATCGGGCTTTACACTGAAGAGGAGTCACAATCACCGGCGTTCGAGGCATTCCACAGGCGCGCCAGCCGTACCATGGGTGATTCTTTTTCACCCGCCGAATACTGGGGCACGATAGCCTCCACCCGGTACCACGAGAACACTGTCCGGGAATGCTACATGCATTTGTCAGTCCACCGCATGTTGCACCGGCTCATCACCACCATGCTGTGACCACGTGCGGATGAAGAAAAAGTATTGCCCCGGGAGTTGCATCTGATGTGGTCAGTGACGCGGATGTTGGAAACTTGTAACATCCCATATTTTGTCGCTGACTTTTTCAAGCAAATCACCGATGCACCGATGGCGATAACTGCATTGGGAGGGGGACATTTCATCACTAGACTGTCAAATTCGTATGGATTGATTTCCGAGCACACGACCGACGGGTTGGAGGTTATCCCTCCAATCATATTTTGTCCGCCTGTGACCACCTCGCGGGAGGTGATATACGTGGACGATGGAATCACGTTCGTTGACCGTTTGCCTTTCCCGGCACTTCTGTCTGAGCCGACTACATCTCGGAAGCGGTCAAGGCCAGCTACCGGTTTACCCTGCAGTCTATCCCCCGCTACGATGAAATCCCGCTTCCTTGCGGATGAGGTAAAGGCACTTAAGGAAACCATGGAGACACACATGCGGGAGCACCAGATCTAGTCGTATGCAGCGCATGAGGTAGACAAAAGAACGGAGAATACACAGACGCAACTCATGTGGTTAGCTGACTGTATGATTGCACTCATGGCAAAGAACAAGTGTGTCCCACCAAGACCCCAGCCGACAATCAGAGACGAAGAGGAGGAGCCCATGGAAGAGGATCCGGAGGAAGAAGAAGGTGATTATGATGACACGGCTCATAGTTGAAAGGAATGGATGTAATTATTTTTGATTTCTTTTAGTACAGTTTGATTTGCATTTTGTTAGGATTACTTGAAAGATTCATTCTTAGGAAAGTTGTTTAGGACAATAAGCCTCTTGAAGGCATTAGACAATAATAATAGAGTAATGGTTTTTGTGTGTTGAATTGTTTATTGTGAGAATTGAAATTGGAGCAATTTGTTGAAATTACCGCACCGCGGCACCATTATATCACGTGACGCGGTCTTTTCCCATTAGACGTTGATTTCAACTCACGTAATTACCGCGACGCGCGTCCTTCAATCACGCGCCGCGGTCATCCGCAACACATACATTTTGCTTATTGTACATTTCTATGTTTTATTTTATATATCTATTTGCTTTTAATGTCTTGTTGAGTTATGCATGTTATACCAAATTGGGAGGAGTTGTGTCAGACAAGTGTGGGGTCACCGTGCCCCCTCCAATTGTCTTGACCACCGGTGTGTTCACTGTTGCGCCACAACTCCAGAATGCGAAATCAAGGACTTTTTGTTCGAATTTGTACCTGTGATACCGAGTACCAACCAAGCAGTCTACCGTACAAAGGGGTAACTCTTTCCCCCTTGTTCTAAATAATAAGTTTTTGTACAACGGGGACGTTGTACGGTTTTAAGTGTGGGGTGTGGACGGTCGAAAGAATAGTTTTTTTGAAATTTTTGCAAAAATGACCAATTTTCAAAAAAATTTAGTAACTTTTTCAAAATTTTTAATAAATTGTAATTTTGAAATGAATGGTTTGTGATTGTGATAGCACTGGTATCTTTCAAGAGATACTATTTAGTTGTGATCATGCTATTAGTTAGTCAAACAAGTTGAGTTTAGGAGTTAGACAATTAGAGTGTTTTAGGATTGGAATTTAGGAAAGAAATGTCAATCTGTGGCCTTTGTTGTTCGAGCTGGTAGGTCCGAAAAGGGTGGCCTCGAAGAGGCATTTATGCACCTTACCACCTAAGATCGTCTGGTTTGGGATGGTATTTTCGAAAGCTCGTTACACTGACAACATCGAAAGTCATGGACAATTCCTTAATGGCCTTTAGAATCTGAATGAGTAAGTACACTTCATTGTGGACAGAAAGTTTGTAATCAAGGGTTCTCTAGAAAGCCATGAATTCCAAAGAACATTCTAGTTAGGTTTTCACGAACTATTTCACTCTAACTCTTAAGGCAATAAGCTTTGAAACTGAACACAATCAAAAATTGTTTGAGTCTTAGTTAGAATTTATTAAAAACTCTCTTGCTTGGGGACAAGCAAGTGATATTGCATATTTTAGTCGTTGTTGAGCCCTATTCTTAGCGAAATTATATCATATATATCGTGGTATTCTCACTTTTCGTGCCAGTACTTGTTTGGAAGAAAATAATGAAAGCAGGGACCAAAAGCGTGCAAATTGGAGAAAGTTAGAGAAGAAGATAAAAATCAGGAAAATACGTACGCGCGCTGCGGAAATCAAGAAGGCGCGACGCGGCTTTGAGGCGGTGGAACAAATTCAAATGCCGATAAAACGGGAGAAGATTAGTACGCGTGCCACGGTTTTCTTAATTGCGCGGCGCGGCTGTGGGAAATTTGCAACTATAAATAGAGGCATTTCCAGCCGAAAACCCTAGCAAAGACCCGGTGGAAAATCGACCTGAAGGCTCTTTGACTCCGTGATTAAGCATCAGCAACTTCATATTTGGTATTTCTATGTTTTGGAATTTATTTTCATTTAGCTAGATAGTTAGTAATTGTTAGCTAGTATCTTTGGGAGTGACAACCACTGATATTAGGCTTTAGTTTATGTTTTTGAATCATTTGGTTACTGTGTGTACCTGTGGAATTCGTTTTGCTTAATGATAATCATTTGGTTACAAGTAATCTTGGTTTCTCGGTGTTTTGATGTTTGTTATTGAATTGTGTTTGTTTGGATTGTGTTGGATGTGTTTATGACCTTGTTGGACTGTTTTCCTTTGCTGATTTCAGTAGTCAATTAGGTTAGCTTTTGGGTTTGAGCTTTAGCCAGTGACTGTCCATTGGATCTTAGTTATTGGTTTAGTTTATGCCTTGTTTTAGTTTGTGTTTGGTTTGTTTGAATGCCTTTGTTTACTTCTGGATTAGAGATGCACTTCTGATTTCAGAAAGTAACTAGGTTTGGTTTGAAGCTTAGCTTAGTCTATGCTTGTTTTGAGGTTGTTCAGTTTCGGTTTTCTTGGTTTAATAATTGAAAGTTTAGAAACTAAGTCCTCTAACTATAGCGTGACACTATAGTCGGTAATCTGTCATCTGATCTGACCATGTAGCTCCTGCGGATCGACCCTGACTACCACTGTGCTAGTGTGTGTGTTAGGTTTTCTCTTATTTTTGACCGCATAACGACCAAGGCGTGTCAAATTTTGGCGCCGTTGCCAGGGAGTTGTGCGCTTAGGATAGACGATCAGTAGGGTTGTTTCTTTTGATGTTTGATTTTAGTTTGTTGATTTTTGGTATGTGTACGTCTTCATAATGGGCGATTACATGTACCCGGATCAGTATTATGAATATTATGATAATCCGGCCGACGCCTATTATGAGGATGATTGCTACAATGGATCATCCGATGACAATGGATGGCGGACCGAGGAGTCATCTCAGCCTAAGAATCCTGCAATTTGGGCCCAACTTTGGGTACTCTGGTATAACACTCACCAAGTCTGAAGGACCAGGCTGATCTCTTGTAAGATTGCAAGCTTCTTTAAATAGGTTAGAGGAAAGTTGGAAATGTTCACCACCTTCGCCAGAACTGGAGGCGAGTGGTTTTTATACCAGTGATACTGTGTGTGAACTTGCATCACCTGAACATGTGATGGAAGGGCATACACCTTGGGAAATTCAAGAGACCACTGAGATGGTCGAAACGGTTGTTGAGGAAGAGGTTGTAGGTGACAATACTACCCCCGACTCAACAGCTTTTGATGTTTTTGAAAATGTTGATCTGGTGATGTGTGAATCTGTACCATCACCAGACAATTTGGTTGATGAGGATGTTGTGGAGGAGGCTGTAAGTGAAAGTAAGGATCTGGTGATGGGTGACTTTATACCACCACCAGATCAAACCGGTCGCTCACTTTTGATCCCGATCCACCTGTTGGACGATGATCAAGAAAATGATGCCGACAAGTTGGTCTTTGAAAACAATAAACATGATTTTATCACCACTCATGATCCATTCATGAATGGAAAATTAGATGTGATCAATACCATCGATGAGGATATATGGAAGCATCCCGATATGTTGCCTTCCGATCCCATTCGATTGGAATACCTTTATTGGTACTACAAGCCAAAATTGCAAACTGAAGATAGGACGCGAGACGCAAGCAAAATGAAATCTGCAAAACAATTACCGGGAGAGGCATTGGGCGCGCTCCACATTAAGCCGTTGATGTTGAAGAGACACCGAAGGAAGGACCGAGCTTGGAGGTTTAAAGCAAACTACAAGCATTCACGCAAATTAATCGTAAAACGGCGACCGAGCAGCAACAGAAGAATCGGCAAACCATTTGACCCGGGGAAATTGGAGTATGGAATCAACGAAGGGACGGTGGTGACCGAAAATCAGCAGAGTCAAATGGTGTACGACCCACCGTAGCCGCAGAAAGACGGTCCAGCTAAAAGACCGAACAATTTCGGGAGGCAACCCGGCATTTCGATAAGTATTTTTAAATTTTTTTGTTTTTTTTTAATTTTTAGTTTTTATTTTGTCAAAATATCACTTGGAAAATTTTTCAAAATACCCTGGCATAACTCGAGTGTGGGGTGGTCGAACGGGTGTAAAAATACGGAAAAATCGCGGAAAAATGAAAAATTACAAGTTAGCGCCACTAACTTTTAATGTTAGTGACGCTAACCCTTGGTCAAACATGGTCAACTCTCTTGCTTCTTCTCGCCGCTAAGATTGGAACCCCCTCCCCCTCCTTGCGCGACTGCCGAGCCGAACACGCACAAACCCGCCAGATTTTTCTTGTTTTCGTGAAATTGCTCTTGCCAAACTTCAATTAAGCATCTCAGATGGCGCATCGTGAGAGATCTGTTGGTAAGCTACCACTGCACCGGTTTGTAGAGTTCATAGAGGGATCACCAGGGACCGCAGGGGCTATGAGACGACTACCAGTGCTAGCTGGCCGGGAGATTGAGGTTGCACCGTCATTGGCCAGGACACTCGCTGCAGCTTCAGGCATCACGGCCCGTCTGGAGCAGTACCTGGTCTGCACCTGGACCAGTGCCGATGGAGCGCGCAGTTTTACATGTCGTGGTTGGGACCGTCTCATCGCGGCAAACGAGACATGCTACCGGGAGATTATTCTGGAGTTTTTGGGTACATGTGATTGGGGAGTATGTGGTGATGATCTATCTTAGCGGACAGTCCGATTTCGATTGGGAGGTATATGGAGGGAGTGCACTGTGGTAGAGCTTGCACGACGAGCAGGCATTTACACCGAGGAGGAGACAGCCGATCCACACTTCCTGCCATTCTTAGCAGCATGTACTACCCGCCCAGACGAGGGTGTGACTGAGGTAGCCATTTGGGCTGAGGTCAGCGACATTACATTCAGCACAGCCGCCATTTCCAGTACCATACGATCGCCGATCTATCGTCTGTTACATAGGATTGTCACTTGCACCCTTCGACAGCGACAGGGTGGTGACAAGGTGCCGAAGAAGGACCTACCATTTTTATGGGCACTTCTCCATGATGACAGATTCTTCCATCTCCCTCACCTGTTAGTTGACTTCTTGATCGAGTCCGCGGATCCCAAATCGGCCAGTCCTTTGGTCGGCAGGCATTACATCACTCGCATAGCCGAGTCCTACCAGCTGCTGACACCAGAGGTTACGAGAGAGATGACTGAGTTCCTTCCGAGGCCGATGGGGGCCTCATATCTGCGGGCAATGGGTGTTATCCAACAGTCTGGAGGGGGCTACACATTAGTCAGTGAGCCTCAGCCACCACAGGCTCAGGATGTAGACATGGGAGCTGAGATACCAGTTGTACAGCCGGAGGTTCCCGCTTCACGACGTCGGAGGAGAGAGACATCTCAGGCTCAGCGAGACCAGGAGCCGGCAGGTAGGGAGGATGGATTAGATGCGAGGCTCACCAAGGTTGAGACCACTCGGGGTGCATTGATGGCTGGACAGGCAGAGATTCGAGCCGATATACGACTATTGATGGAGGGCCAGCGTGCACTTTTTGCACATTTTGGGATACCACCGTTGACGGGTGGAAGCGACGGAGCAGGACCATCTGGGACGCATCATGATTCTGAGTGACATTTTCTTGTACCTTTTTATTTTCTTTTTTATAGTTTTAGTTTCTGTTTGTAATTAAACTTAACATCGTTGCATGAGTTGATATTTTTTTTAGTAGATTACTCTTATCTTGCCAAACTGTGATTGTTGCATCAACTGAGGGAGTTGCACAACGCAAGTGTGGGGTCACTATACCCCTGCACTTGCATCATGCTGGCGTGTTTACTGCTGCGCCCCGACTCCCGAATTTCATCATGAATGACGCGAACAATCGACCCTGCTACAGTATGATCCGAATAATCAAGCAGTTCGCCGTTCCAAAAAGGGATAACTCTTTCTTCCTAGTTTTGAAATATTTTTTGTACAACGAAGGCGTTGTACGATTTTAAGTGTGGGGTGTGGACGGTGAAAGAGTAGTTTTTGAAATTTCTGCGGGAAATGACCAGTTTTCAAAATTTTTTAGCATCTTTTTCAAAATTTTTAATAAATTGTAATTTTGAAACGAATGATTTGTGAATGTTTATAGCACTGGTATTTTTCAAGGAATACTGTTTAGTTGTTAGCATGCTATAAGTTTAGTCAAATAAGTTGAGTTTTAGGAGTTAGAAGATTGGAGTATTTTAGGTTTGGAATTTAGGAAGGAATTGTCAATCAGTGGCCTTTGTTGTTCGAGCCGGTAGGTCTAAAATGGGTGGGGCTTATGCACCTTGCCACCTAAGATCGTCTAGTCTGTGATGGTATTTCTGAAAGCTCGTTACATGGACAACATTGAAAGTCATGGACAGTTCTTTAATGACCTTTAAAATCTGAATGAGTACGTACACGTCATTGTGGACAGAAAATTTGTAATCAATGGTTCTTTAGAAAGTCATGAATTCCAAAAGATATTCCGATTATGTTTTCACAAACTATTCCATCTAGCTCTAGGAACAATAAGCTTTGAAATTGAACACATTCAAAAATTGTTTGAGTCTCTATTAGAATTTGTTAAAAACTCTCTTGCTTGGGGACAAGCAAGGCACAAGTGTGGGGTGTTTAACAAAGCCTAGTAATATCAAGTATTTTAGCCGTTGTTTAGCCGTGTTTTAGTTAATTTATTCTTATTAATCGGCTAATATCACTTACTTTTGTGCCAAAGTGCTTAGTAATGTTTTTTGTGTAAATGCAGGGGTTTTAGTGCAATTCTGGAGAAGTTACTGACAACGCCTAGGGATATCAAGTATTTTAGGCGTTGTTGAGCCCTATTCTTGGTAAAATTATATCATATATGCATGGGTATTCTCACTTTTCGTGTCAGGACTTGTCTGGAGAAAAAGAACAGAAACAGGGACTAAAAGTGTACAAAAAGGAAAAAGTATGGAAAGAATGAAAAATCAAGAGAAGACGCACGCGCGCCGCGGGTTTTGGACTTGCGCGACGCGGATGTAAGGCGGTGGAACACATTTAAATGACGAAAAAACGGGGAACGGATAAGTACGCGCGCCGCGGATTTCACATTTGCGCGGCGCGGTCACGGGAAATTTGCAATAAATAGAGGCATTTCCGGCCGAAAACCCTAGCAAAGACCTGGTGTAAACATCGACCTAGAAGCTCTTTGACTCGAGGATTCATTTCAGCAAGCTCATATTTGGTATTTTCACGTTTTAGATTTTTATTTCATTTTAGTTAAACATTTGTAAGCTTTGAGTTGAGTCTTTGGGTGTGACAACCATTGATCTCAGGCTTAGGGTTCTGTTTTAGTAGCATTTTGGTTACTGATTTTGTATTTGGATATTGGATTTGGTGAATGCAATCATTCGGTCACATTGAATATTGGTTTTTCGGTGTTTTGGTTGTTAGTTTGTTATTTGGTTGTTTAATTGTGATTGAGCTTGTTTGTGACTTGGTTGGGACTGTTTTTCCTTGCTGAAAACAGTGGCTAATTTGGTTAGGTTAGACATTAAACCTTGGCTATTAACTGTCTCATAGGACTGTTAGTTATTAGCTAGTTTATGTTATGCTCGGTTTTGCTAGTTTGAATGCCTTCAATTGCTCCTGATTCAGAGATGCACTTCTGAGTTCAGAAAGTAACTAGGTTATTTGGACATAGCTAAGCTTGGCTTGGGTGTTTGAATATTGCTTTGAGGTAGACAGATAGAAATTAATTCCTCCGACTATAGCCGTGACACTATCAGTTGGTAATCTCTCATCTAGGCTGACCACGTAGCTCCTGTGGATCGACCCTGACTCCACTATACTAGTGAATGTTAGGTTATTTCTTATTTTTGACCGCATGACGACCTCTACGTGCACGTCAAATTTTGGCGCCGTTGCCGGGGAGCTGTGAGCTTAGAATAGGTGAGTAGTAGGAATTTGTTTCTTGCTTTTTGAATCTTCAATTTGGTGTAATTTCATTTTTTGGTTTTGATTCTTGTGGGCGTATTGCACTAGTGTATGCGTACTCGCAGGGGAGAGCAAGCATCCCCATTACAGTTTGATTCTGAAATTGAACGTACTGCGCGCAAACTCCGTGCCCGTAGGCGTTTGAGCATCATGAATTATAGTCAAGTCAGCAGTAGTCCGGTTAGTGTTGCCCAGGACCCAGCAGGTGAGGCAACTGGGAGGTTTTCCATCCCTCCACTTTCAGAATTTCAGTTTGGAAGTTCGAGTGCGTCTGGTGGTGCAGTTTCAGCCCCTGCACCCATACCATCATGCACTCCACCATCTATTCCACCATTTTTACCCACTTCTCAACCACAATCCACCAATCCCTTCACATCTGCTATGACTTGGGGAGAGCCGACCCGAGATGGCACCCCAACTCCTAGACAGCATACACCAATCTCACAACCACAACCAGCCCTCTTTAAACCGCAATCTACATACCAACCAACACAACCTATACATTTTCAACCACCGCATCAACCGCAATACCAATACCCAGAGACGGAGGAAGTGTACGACGAAGAAGATGAAGGATGGGTGCCACCGGCACCGCAACCACAATGGAACCGAGGTCGAGGACCTCCCAGGCGAGCACCACCATATCAACCAGGTCAGCGGGAGTACAATGATCATCTTTACGGTAACCCCGCTCAACCCTTACATTTTGCACAACCGAGACGGCAATCGGTTGCATCACATTTCCAACCGCGGGAATATGATGACTCGTCGCCGATCTATATTCCTGATAACATAGATTCGCAGGTAGAGATTAGACCTCAATTATTAGGAATATTAACTCAGTTTAGGGGATACAAGACTGACGACCCTTATAATCATTTGTATGAATTCTTAGCGATCGCTAACGCCAACACTCCTAGGAATACTGACAGAGATATTTTTAGGCTTAGATTGTTTCCATTCACCCTTAAGGATAAAGCCAAGTATTGGTTTACATCCTTACCATCAAATAGTATTACTAGTTGGGAACAACTCAAGGCGAAGTTTTTGCAAGAATTCTATCCAGTCAGTAAAACCACGGAGATTAGACGAGCGATACAAGATTTTCAGCAAAAACCTGGAGAGGCTTTTCATGAAGCTTTTGACAGATTGAAGGAGCTGTTGAGATCTTGTCCACATCATGAAGTCCCTAAGTGGCAGCTGGTCAAATTATTTTTCGAGGGAGTTAATGAAACGCACCAGGTCATGATAAATGCCTCGTCAAGCGGGACATTTATGTGGCAAGAGCCAGATGATGCCTGGAGATTTTTAGAGCAGCTGAGTTTAGGATCAAAAGTTAGTGGGTCAATGAAGGATAAGACTGTATATGTAGCAAATGTCGAAGCAGAGAACAAATGGAAAGCTGAGATTCAAAAGGAGCTCACTGCTGTTACAAAAAGGTTCAATCAGATGCTCGAGAGATTTCAACAAGAAAAAGGAGCATACGTGTTACATGGGCAAAGCATCTGCAATACATATGGAAAAGTAGGACACAATCATAATGAGTGTTCAATGACTCATGAGGAAATAAGTCAAGTGCATGGATATGGTCGATTTCACAACACACCAAGACCATTCTGAAGCAATCAACAACGAGAATCAAGACAGCCACCTACAAGGCAGCAACAGGTGCAAACTCCACCTTCATCAGGAAGTACGAACATTGGTTTGCAAGAAATCTTCGGGTTACTAGTGCAACTTCAGGAGGTAGAGAAATCTAATTCAGAAGCAATCTTGAGACTAGGAGAGTCTCTTGGAAAAATAGAGAAACAAAAAGAAAAGGAGCAGGAGCAATCACACAAAATGCAAGTCAATGAAGTCATCACACTTAGGAGCGGGAAGAAGGTAGATAACAAGGTTGCAGCCCCGGTTAATGATGATGACAGTGATGTGGAAATAGTTTTTGATGAAAAAGAAGAATTAGAAAAGAGAAAGAATAAAGAGGAGCAAGTGCAGAAGAAGAAGACGAGCACCTGGGAAAAAGGAGAATCAAGTGGAACAGTTCCTTTTCCTACAGCCTTGGAAAAGCCGGAAAAAGGACCATTTGGGAAGAAGGGACCACAAGCTGAAGATATGTGGGAATTGTTTAGTCAAATCAAAGTAAACATTCCTTTGGTTAAACTCATCAAGGAGGTTCCTGCATATGCTAAATTTCTCAAAGACATGTGTATACACAAGAAGCATATTCTGTCTCACCTGCCTAAGATGATTAGCTTACCCGAGAATGTAAGCTCTATCCTAATGGATGCACTTCCGCCAAAGATGAAAGATCCAGGAGTCCCTCTCATTTCCGTAGATTTAGGCAATGTGCACATCAAAAGGGCCCTCTTAGATTTAGGTGCAAGCGTGAATATACTGCCGGGGCAGTTATTCGACAAGCATGAGTTTGGTACTATGAAATCTACTGATGTAATTTTGCAATTGGCCGATAAATCCACCAAGGTTCCTAGGGGTTTGTTAGTTGATGTAATCATCAGGGTAGGAGAATTTTACTACCCAGCAGACTTTCTTGTTTTGGACACTCGTCAAGCAACAAATGGTGAGCAACCGACAATTATTCTAGGGCGGCCGTTTTTGGCCACGGCCAATGCAAATATTGCTTGTCGTACTGGAGAAATGGGGATATCTTTTGGACACCGACAGGCCAAGATCAACATTTTCAATGCAGATCTCAAAGGCCGTAACATGGAAGAGGAGGAATGCTATCAAGTGGACATCATAGATGAACTGGTGCAGCAATATGCCCCAGAAGTACTTCAAGAAGAAATAGAGATTCAGGAGGAAGCAATTGTTGGCAGAACAGAAAAACAAGATGTGGAAGAGAAAAAAGAATTCAAGTCCGAGGAATGCGCGCATATAGAGAAGTTACCAACAGAGATTCCAAAGACACTAAGGCCCTCCTTACAAGAACCACCGAAGTTGGAGCTGAAACCCTTACCAGAACATCTGAAGTATGCCTTTCTAGGGGAGAAAGATACTTTACCAGTAATTGTAGCAGCCAACTTGACGGAGAAGCAAGAACTTGAATTGCTGAAAGTATTGTCCACACATAAGGAGGCTATTGGTTGGACAATTGCGGACCTAAAAGGGATTAGTCCGACTACATGCATGCATCGCATTATCACAGAAGAAGGAGCCAAACCTGCCAGAGATACGCAAAGAAGGTTGAATCCCAATTTAAAAGAAGTTGTCAAAAAGGAGGTTCTTAAATGGTTGGACGCAGGAATCATTTATCCTATTTCCGACAGTGAATGGGTTAGCCCAACGCAGACTGTGCCGAAAAAGTCAGGAATTACTGTAGTAGATACTAAGGACGGCGACAAGATATCAACGAGACCTGTGACTGGATGGCGAGTTTGTATTGACTATCGGAAACTTAATGCTGCCACATCTAAAGATCATTTTCCATTACCCTTCATCGACCAAATTGTGGAAAAATTAGCCGGGCAAAAGTACTACTGTTTTTTGGATGGATACTCAGGGTATAACCAGATTGCAATTCATCCGGAAGATCAGGCGAAGACAACGTTTACATGTCCTTATGGTACTTTTGCCTTTCGCAGAATGCCATTTGGGTTATGTAACGCACCTGCAACATTTCAACGATGTATGATGGCAATTTTTTCTGACATGATCGGGGAGGCTCTAGAAATCTTCATGGATGATTTCTCAATTTTTGGACCTACATTTGAGGCTTGTTTAGATCAATTGGAAAAGGTGCTGAAAAGATGTGTGGAAACAAACTTGGTTCTTTCATGGGAGAAAAGCCATTTTATGGTACGAGAAGGAATAGTATTGGGACATGTGGTTTCTGAAAGAGGATTCGAAGTCGATCGCGCTAAAGTTAAGGTCATATCCACATTGCCACCTCCAACATCGGTGAAAGGAGTTAGATCATTCTTGGGGCATGCAGGATTTTATCGCAGGTTCATTAAAGATTTTAGTGCTATCTCTAAGCCCCTCTGTGGTCTTCTGTTAAAGGACGCACCATTTATTTTTGACGATGAATGTACAAAGGAATTCAATATCCTTAAAAATAAATTGGTCGAGGCCCCCATCCTGAAGCCACCTGACTGGACACAACCTTTCGAGATAATGTGTGACGCTAGCGATTACGCCGCCGGTGCAGTGTTAGGACAAAAAATTGATAGGAAGCCTATTGTCATTTGCTATGCTAGTAAAACTTTTTCCGAAGCTCAATTGAATTACACAACCACTGAAAAAGAGTTATTAGCTGTAGTTTTTGCTTTAGATAAATTCAGATCTTATATCTGGGGATCCAAGGTGGTGGTTTACACTGACCACAGTGCAGTTCGACAATTGCTCACAAAAAAGGAATCCAAACCTCGATTAATCAGGTGGATTCTTCTGCTGCAAGAATTCGATATAGACATCAAAGACAAAAAGGGAGCCGAGAACGTGGTAGCAGATCATCTTTCAAGACTACCAGTTGAAGGACTGGAAACAGGAATTCAAGATTCATTTCCCGACGAACAGCTGTTGGAAGTCAATGGAGCTCCATGGTACGCAAATTATGTAAATTTCCTGGCTACAGGAGCAATACCAAAACATTGGACGAAACAACGACAGAAGCAATTTCGCACGTACGCAAAGAGATTCATTTGGGACGATCCAGACCTTTTCAAGGTAGGTGAAGATCAGATAATTCGTCGATGTGTGCCGGACAATGAAATTGGTAAAGTGTTGGATCTCTGCCATGCGTCAGCATGTGGAGGACACTTCAGTGGAAGGAAAACCGGATATAAAGTTCTCGAATCCGGATTGTATTGGCCGACTATCTTTCGGGACGCGCATAGGACTGCCAAAGAGTGCCTCAATTGTCAGCAATTAGGAAATATATCAAAAAGGGATCAAATGCCGTTGAATCCAATTTTGGTGGTAGACATCTTTGATGTCTGGGGAATCGATTTTATGGGTCCATTCCCCACATCACATGGATACGTCTACATTTTGGTGGCAGTAGATTATGTTTCAAAATGGATTGAGGCCGAAGCAACTCGTACAAATGACCATCACGTGGTGTGCAAACTTGTGAAGAAAAATATCTTCACCAGGCATGGAGTCCCAAGGGTAATCATTAGTGACGGAGGATCGCATTTTAAGAATTTCAAGTTCGGAAGATTGCTGAAACATTATGGGGTAAATCATCGCATTGCAACGCCTTATCACCCACAGACTAGTGGCCAAGTCGAAGTATCCAATAGGCAAATCAAAGAGATCCTTCAGAAGACTGTCAAGACGGATAGAAAAGATTGGTCGTTAAGGTTAGATGACGCATTGTGGGCATACCGGACAGCATACAAAACACCGATTGGAACCACTCCATATCGGTTGGTTTATGGGAAGGGATGTCATCTGCCAGTGGAAATCGCCAATCGTGCCTTATGGGCTGTCAAGGAAGTCAACATGGAATACACGGTTGCCGGAAAAGAAAGAAAATTTCAGTTGTCCGAGCTAGAGGAATTACGGGACGAAGCCTATGAGAACGCAGCCACTTACAAATCAAAGATGAAGCGATATCACGACGCAAAGCTGCGACTGAAAGTCTTTGAAGTGGGGCAAAAAGTTTGGTTGTACAACTCAAGACTGAAGATGTTTCCCGGAAAACTGAGAAGTAAGTGGAATGGTCCTTACAAAGTAATCGGCACTACAGATTATGGTGCAGTCGAAATCCAGGACTTAAAAGGTGGACAACCATTTAAAGTCAATGGCCATAGACTCAAACCTTACATTACTACAGGCACATTCCAGAACTTAGAAATTGAGACGGTTGAGTTCATAAAAGAAATTCCAATGTATACTACATAAGCAGGTAAGTGCACGTCTGGCTGAAGACGTTAAACTTAGCGCTTGTTGGGAGGCAACCCAATTATCATTTGTATAATTTTGCATATCATTCTTAATTCTTCACATCCATGTTATCACGGTATGAAAAAGGCAAGTGTGGGGTTATTTTGGTGACTATGCATCACCGCGACGCGGGATCTTTGAGTCCGCGGCGCGCGTGTTCAATTTTTACGATTACGCTTGAAATCAGATTTTTACGCGACGCGGATAGAAGCTTCCCGCGCCGCGGCCTTATCGTAATTTGAAATTAGAGATAATCCTAAAAACAGAGTTTGAATGCCATTCCAAAACCCCCATACTTGTATATAATCGGAACTTGATAATTTTTGCTTCTTTTCATCGTGGTAAAGTCTCTTCGTGCAAGTAATCCATCTGCATTGTCTTTCTCTTCACAGCAAATCAAGTAAGCACCCTCTCTTCATCTCTTTTCTCTCTTTCTTGACTTAGAGTAAATACTTCTGTGATCCGCAATGTTGCGGTAATCTGGTGAAATTGGAAGTTAAATTAAGATTAGACTACTATTCTCTGCACAACCCAATAGTTAGAACTAGGAAAAACGGCTTAGTAGGGACGTAATCTGTGAATTTTTTTACCCTGAACTCACTCGCCGCGCCTGTTACAGTCCGCGACGCGTAACATGAATAATCTTATCGCGCGCCGCGGAACTATATACGCGCGACGCGCCGAGCGTCTGGACAGAACAGTAACTTTTAAATTTTTGATTTTTGCAGAAACAATGTCTTCTTCGGCCAGTTCGGAATCAATCGATTGGAACTCCTTGGCTACGGGAGTGGGTAGAACAAGAGCTTATAACTTTTACAACCGTCGAACGATTCAACAACAGAAGCGGATTCTCCCCGCGCGATCGGTCAATTGGGAGTTGACCACCGAGTCAGGAATTATGGGACATTTGCAGTACTGGCTGGTACAGACGGGTTATGACAAGGATGAGCTTATTTATACGTGCCGGGCTATCGAAAGCGCGGTCAACATGTCTGAACCGATCTACCGCGAGGTATACTTGCAGTTTCTCGCGAGTTACCACTTTGACCACCAACCGGTGGGAATGGATACAGAGGAGATGGTGCAGTTCCGGTTGGGGAACCACAACCACAGCTGCAGCTTACGGGAGTTCGGGTATCGGATCGGGCTTTACACTGAGGAGGAGTCTGAGGCACCAGGGTTTGACTTATTCCACCGGCGGGCTAACTACGCCGTCGACGACTCATTTTCCCCTGGTGACTATTGGAGCACTATCTCATCCTCACGGTATCATGAGAATACCGTGCGGGAGGGATTGATACATCTGCCTTCTCACCGGATGCTACACCGGTTGATTACGACCATGATTTGGCCGCATGCTGATGAGGAGCGAGTTACACCGCGTGAGCTGTATCTCATGTGGTGTCTGACCCGGATGTTGCAGACATGCAACATGCCATATTTCATTGCAGACTACTTCAGGCAGATCACCGACGCTCCGCTACACCAGACTGCTCTCGGTGGAGGGCACTATGTTATGAGATTGGCCTAGTCTTATGGGTTGCTGACTGAGCACGCCACTCAGGGGCTGACAATTATCCCACCAGTTCCTTTCAGCCCGCCCACCACCTTATCGAGAGATGTGATCTATATTGACGAGGGGGTCACGACATCTGAGCGATCCCCGTTTCCGGCCTTCCGGACCGAGGCATCTTCCTCAGCATCCAGGAAGCGTCAGCGACTGACCGACAGTTTACCTCGCAGCCTCTCTCCTGCTACCATGGAGACTCGGTACCTGGTTGACAAACTGCAAGCAATCCAGCAAACCCTGCAGACCCACCACAGAGACCAGCAGGCACAGGCGGTTGTTACTAAGGAGATGAACAGACGGACCGAGAACATGCAGGATCAGCTCTTATGGTTGGCCGACTGCATGATCACCTTTATGGCTAAATGCCGATGTGCCCCACCAAGACCGCAACCAACAGTCCGGGATGAAGACGAGGAGCCTATGGAGGAGGATCCAGAAGAAGACCCAGAAGAAGGAGAAGAGGATGACACTGCACATAACTGAGGGTATACTTATGGGTGTCTTTTGTTTTCGTTAGTTTTTGTCTTTTAGAACATTTTGCATAGATTTTTACATGTTTTTTTTTCTTAAGTAGTTAGGAATTAATTGTTTAAAATTGATAAAAATAAGCCATTGGGCATTAGTATGTTGAATAAAATAGTAGGTTTTTGTGTTGAGTGCTTGTTTATGAGTGTTTGAATGTGGCTGACGTTTCTGCAATTACCGCGCTGCGGATCTCATATATGCGCGACGCGGTCAATTCCACTTCCACAACAGTTTCAACTCTCGTAATTACCGCGACGCGTATATCTTAATTGCGCGCCGCGGTTTTCTGCAACACATATATTCATTTTTTGTTAAGTTGTGCATGATATATCAAATTGAGAGGGAGTTGTCTCAAACAAGTGTGGGGTCACCGTGCCCCTCCACTTGTCTTGACCACCGGCGTGTCCTACTGTAGCGCTACAACTCCAGCAGATGAATCGAGGATCTTTTTGTATGCATTATACCTGTGATATTGAGCACCAAGCAGTCCATCGTCCAAAAAGGGGTAACTCTTTCTCCCTTGTTTTGAAACTAATTTTGTACAACGGGGACGTTGTACGGTTTTAAGTGTGGGGTGTGGACGGTCGAAAGAGATATTTTTGAAATTTTTGCAGAACTGATCAATTTTTCAATTTTTAGCAATATTTTTCAAAATTTTTAATGAATTGCAATTTTGAAATGAAGGGTTTGTAATTGTGATAGCATCAGTATTTTTCAAGAAATACTGTTTAGTTGTGATCATGCTATTAGTTAGTCAAATAAGTTGAGTTTTACGAGTTTAGAAGATTGAGCCGTTTTAGGATTGGAATTTAGGAAGGAAATGTCAATCTGTGGCCTTTGTTGTTCGAGTCGGTAGGTCTAAAATGTGTGGGCCTTATGCACCTTACCACCTAAGATCGTCTGGTCTGGGATGGTATTTCTGAAAGCTCGTTACACGGACAACATCGAAAGTCATGGACAATTTCTTAATGGCCTTTAGAATCTGAACGAGTAAGTACACTTCATTGTGGACAGAAAGTTTGTAGTCAAGGGTTCTCTAGAAAGCCATGAATTCCAAGGAACAACTCAATTATGTTTTCACAAACTATTCCACTCTAACTCGAAGAGCAATAAGCTTTGAAACTAAACACATTCAAAAACTGTTCGAGTCTCTATTACAATTTGTTAAAAACTCTCTTGCTTGGGGACAAGCAAGGCACAAGTGTGGGGTGTTTGACAACGCCTAGGGATATCAAGTATTTTAGGCGTTGTTGAGCCCTATTCTTGGTAAAATTATATCATATATGCATGGGTATTCTCACTTTTCGTGTCAGGACTTGTCTGGAGAAAAAGAACAGAAACAGGGACTAAAAGTGTACAAAAAGGAAAAAGTATGGAAAGAATGAAAAATCAAGAGAAGACGCACGCGCGCCGCGGGTTTTGGACTTGCGCGACGCGGATGTAAGGCGGTGGAACACATTTAAATGACGAAAAAACAGGGAACGGATAAGTACGCGCGCCGCGGATTTCACATTTGCGCGGCGCGGTCACGGGAAATTTGCAACTATAAATAGAGGCATTTCCGGCCGAAAACCCTAGCAAAGACCTGGTGTAAACATCGACCTAGAAGCTCTTTGACTCGAGGATTCATTTCAGCAAGCTCATATTTGGTATTTTCACGTTTTAGATTTTTATTTCATTTTAGTTAAACATTTGTAAGCTTTGAGTTGAGTCTTTGGGTGTGACAACCATTGATCTCAGGCTTAGGGTTCTGTTTTAGTAGCATTTTGGTTACTGATTTTGTATTTGGATATTGGATTTGGTGAATGCAATCATTCGGTCACATTGAATATTGGTTTTTCGGTGTTTTGGTTGTTAGTTTGTTATTTGGTTGTTTAATTGTGATTGAGCTTGTTTGTGACTTGGTTGGGACTGTTTTTCCTTGCTGAAAACAGTGGCTAATTTGGTTAGGTTAGACATTAAACCTTGGCTATTAACTGTCTCATAGGACTGTTAGTTATTAGCTAGTTTATGTTATGCTCGGTTTTGCTAGTTTGAATGCCTTCAATTGCTCCTGATTCAGAGATGCACTTCTGAGTTCAGAAAGTAACTAGGTTATTTGGACATAGCTAAGCTTGGCTTGGGTGTTTGAATATTGCTTTGAGGTAGACAGATAGAAATTAATTCCTCCGACTATAGCCGTGACACTATCAGTTGGTAATCTCTCATCTAGGCTGACCACGTAGCTCCTGTGGATCGACCCTGACTCCACTATACTAGTGAATGTTAGGTTATTTCTTATTTTTGACCGCATGACGACCTCTGCATGCACGTCAGTTACGGATCAAAACGAACAAGAAAAAGAAGTCTGGACACATTAGGGTCGCTAACTTTTATGGTTAGCGTCGCTAATGTTCGCAGGAGGGAAAAATTCAGATTCAAAATTCAAACGCGCGCGACTAATCTTCTGGAAGCACATATTAGCGACGCTAATTTCCACATTAGCGACGCTAATGTCAAAAAATCATAAAATCTCCGTTTTTGAGTTTTAAACTCCGAAAAGTCGGGATAAGGAAACACGCGCGGCGCGGTAAAGGCTATGCCGCGACGCGGAAACCCAAATTTCGCACAACTATAAATATCGGAGTCCCGTCCGACTTTTCACTCATCCCGAAGGAGAGATCCGAAGGCACTATTTTGTCAGTTTTTCAGTGGGAATCAATATTTTGTTTAGTAATTTAGTTTTTCTCTTGTTTTATCAACTCGGTATCGAGGTATTCCGCAATCGAGATTTCTCTCGATTACTCGATGTTCGTTTAGAATTGTAGTTACTGATTTCAGTAGTAAATACTTGGTATTTTAGATCTGATTTGAGTGTTTGGATATTGATTTGATGTTTGGTTTTTGATTTATAAAAGTTAATCATTCGGTTTGATGTTTAATTGCACTTTTTCGGGATTGTTTATGTTGAATGCTTGTTTGGATGTTTTGGGATTGTAATTGCTTCTGATTTTTATGGAATTTACTTCTGGAATCAGTAAGTAATCTTAGTTTAGAACTTGGGTTAGTTTAGTTTAGTTCATGTTTGATTTGGGTTTTGGCACTTGTTTTGGTATTGGGTTTTTGTGTGATTTTTGGGAAAGTAGAAACAATACCGCTGACTGTAGAGTGACGCTACAGTTGGTATACTGTCGTCTTGTCCTAACCACGTAACTCCTGCGGATCGACCCTGACTACCACTGTGCTAGTGTGTGTATTAGGCTTTTCTCTTATTTTTGACCGCACGACGACCAAGGCGTGTCAAATTTTTGCGCCGTTGCCGGGGAGTTGTGCGCTTAGGATAGACGATCAGTATGGTTGTTTCTTTTGATGTTTGATTTTAGTTTGTTGATTTTTGGTATGTGTACGTCTTCATATTGGGTGATTACATATACCCGGATCAGTATTATGAATATTATGAAAATACAGCCGACACCTATTACGAGGATGATTGCTACAATGGATCATCCGATGACAATGGATGGCGGACCGAGGAGTCATCTCAGCCTGAGAATCCTGCAATTTGGGCCCAACTTTGGTTACTCTGGTATAACACTCACCAAGAGCAGAAGGACCAGGCTGATGATCTTGTAAGATTGCAAGCTTCTTTAAATAGGTTAGAGGAAAGTTGGAAATATTCACCACCTTCGCCAGAACTGGAGGCGAGTGGTTTTTATACCAGTGATACTGTGTGTGAACTTGCATCACCTGAACATGTGATGGAAGGGCATACACCTTGGGAAATTCAAGAGACCACTGAGATGGTCGAAACGGTTGTTGAGGAAGAGGTTGTATGTGACAATACTACCCCCGACTCAACAGCTTTTGATGTTTTTGAAAATGTTGATCTGGTGATGTGTGAATCTGTACCATCACCAGACAATTTGGTTGATGAGGATGTTGTGGAGGAGGCTGTAAGTGACACTACAGACCCCAGCCCAACGATCCCCGAAATTGTGGAAGTTGTTGATACTATTGGGGAAGGGGGTGTATATGACAATACTACCCCCGAACCTAGAATTTTTGAAAATTTTGAGTTTTTTGAAAGTAAGGATCTGGTGATGGGTGACTTTATACCACCACCAGATCAAACCAGTCGCTCACTTTTGATCCCGATCCACCTGTTGGACGATGATCAAGAAAATGATGCCGACAAGTTGGTCTTTGAAAACAATAAACATGATTTTATCACCACTCATGATCCATTCATGAATGGAAAATTAGATGTGGTCTCAACCCTGGTGAGCCTCGCATCTAATCCATCCTCCCTGCCTGCCGGCTCCTGGTCTCGCTGAGCCTGAGATGTCTCTCTCCTCCGACGTCGTGAAGCAGGAACCTCCGGCTGTACAACTGGTATCTCAGCTCCCATGTCTACATCCTGAGCCTGTGCTGGCTGAGGCTCACTGACTAATGTGTATCCCCCTCCAGACTGTTGGATAACACCCATTGCCCGCAGATATGAGGCCCCCATCGGCCTCGGAAGGAACTCAGTCATCTCTCTCGTAACCTTTGGCGTCAGCAACTGGTAGGACTCAGCTATGCGAGTGATGTAATGCCCGCCGACCAAAGGACTGGCCGATCTGGGATCCGTGGACTCGATCAAGAAGTCAGCTAACAGGTGAGGGAGATGGAAGAATCTGTCATCATGGAGAAGCGCCCATAAAAAATGGTATGTCCTTCTTCGACACCTTGTCACCACCCTGTCGCTGTCGAAGGGTGCAAGTGACAATCCTATGTAACAGACGATGGATCGGCGATCGTATGGTACTGGAAATGGCGGCTGTGCTGAATGCAATGTCGCTGACCTCAGCCCAAATGGCTACCTCAGTCTCACCCTTGTCTGGGCGGGTAGTGCATGCATCTACGAATGGCAGGAAGTGTGGATTGGCTGTCTCCTCCTCGATGTAAATTCCTGCTCGTCGTGCAAGCTCTACCACAGTGCACTCCCTCCATATACCTCCCAATCGAAATCGGACTGCCCGCTGAGATAGATCATCACCACATACTCCCCAATCACATGTACCCAAAAACTCCAGAATAATCTCCCGGTAGCATGTCTCGTTTGCTGCGATGAGACGGTCCCAACCACGACATGTAAAACTGCGCGCTCCATCGGCACTGGTCCAGGTGCAGACCAGGTACTGCTCCAGACGGGCCGTGATGCCTGAAGCTGCGGCGAGTGTCCTGTCCAATGACGGTGCAACCTCAATCTCGCGGGCAGCTAGCACTGGTAGTCGTCTCATAGCCCCTATAGTCCCCGGTGATCCCTCTATAAACTCTACAAACCGGTGCAGTGGTAGCTTACCAACAGATCTCTCACGACGCGCCATCTGAGATGCTTAATTGAAGTTTGGCAGGAGCAATTTCACGAAAACAAGAAAAATCTGGCGGGTTTGTGCGTGTTCGGCTCGGCAGTCACGCAAGGAGGGGGAGGGGGTTCCAATCTTAGCGACGAGAAGAAGCAAGAGAGTTGACCACGTTTGACCAAGGGTTAGCGTCACTAACATTAAAAGTTAGTGGCGCTAACTTGTAATTTTCCATTTTTCCGCGATTTTTCCGTATTTTTAAAACCCGTTTGACCACCCACACTCGAGTTATGACAGGGTATTTTGAAGAATTTTCCAAGTGATATTTTGACAAAATAAAAACTAAAAATTAAAAAAACAAAAAAAAATTTAAAAATATTTATCAAAATGCCGGGTTGCCTCCCGAAAGCGCTTCTTTGTTAGGTCTTTTAGCTGGACCGTCTTTCTGCGGCTACGGTGGGTCATACACCATTTGACTCTGCTGATTTCCGGTCACCACCGTCCCTTCGTTGATTCCATACTCCAATTTCCCCGGGTCAAATGGTTTGTCGGTTCTTCTTTTGCTGCTCGGTCGCCGTTTTACGATTAATTCGCGTAAATGCTTGTAGTTTGCTTTAAACCTCCAAGCTCGGTCCTTCCTTCGGTGTCTCTTCAACATCAACGGCTTAACATGGAGCGCGCCCAGTGACTCTCCCGGTAATTGTTTTGCAGATTTCATTTTGCTTGCGTCTCGCGTGCTATCTTCAGTTTGCAATTTTGGCTTGTAGTACCAATAAAGGTTTTTCAATCGAATGGGATCGGAAGGCAACATATCGGGATGCTTCCATATATCCTCATCGATGGTATTGATCACATCTAGTTTTCCATTCATGAATGGATCATGAGTGGCGATAAAATCATGTTTATTGTTTTCAAAGACCAACTTGTCGGCATCATTTTCTTGATCATCGTCCAACAGGTGGATCGGGATCAAAAGTGAGCGGCTGGTTTGATCTGGTGGTGGTATAAAGTCACCCATCACCAGATCCTTACTTTCAAAAAACTCAAAATTTTCAAAAATTCTAGGTTCAGGGGTAGTATTGTCATCTACACCCCTTCCCCTAGTATCAACAACTTCAACAATTTCGGGGATCGTTGGGCTGGGGTCTGTATTGTCACTTACAGCCTCCTCCACAACATCCTCATCAACCAAATTGTCTGGTGATGGTACAGATTCACACATCACCAGATCAACATTTTCAAAAACATCAAAAGCTGTTGAGTCGGGGGTAGTATTGTCACCTACAACCTCTTCCTCAACAACCGTTTCGACAATCTCAGTGGTCTCTTGAATTTCCCAAGGTGTATGCCCTTCCATTACATGTTCAGGTGATGCAAGTTCACACACAGTATCACTGGTATAAAAACCGCTCGCCTCCAGTTCTGGCGAAGGTGGTGAACATTTCCAACTTTCCTCTAACCTATTTAAAGAAGCTTGCAATCTTACAAGAGCATCAGCCTGGTCCTTCTGCTCTTGGTGAGTGTTATACCAGAGTACCCAAAGTTGGGCCCAAATTGCAGGATTCTCAGGCTGAGATGACTCCTCGGTCCGCCATCCATTGTCATCGGATGATCCATTGTAGCAATCATCCTCGTAATAGGCGTCGGCCGGATTTTCATAATATTCATAATACTGATCCGGGTACATGTAATCGCCCATTATGAAGACGTACACATACCAAAAATCAACAAACTAAAATCAAACATCAAAAGAAACAACCCTACTGATCGTCTATCCTAAGCGCACAACTCCCCGGCAACGGCGCCAAAATTTGACACGCCTTGGTCGTCATGCGGTCAAAAATAAGAGAAAAGCCTAACACACACACTAGCACTGTGGTAGTCAGGGTCGATCCGCAGGAGTCACTCTACAGTCAGTGGTATTGTTTCTACTTTCCCAAAAATCACACAAAAACCCAATACCAAAACAAGTGCCAAAATCCAAATTAAACATGAACTAAACTAAACTAACCCAAGTTCTAAACTAAGATTACTTACTGATTCCAGAAGTAATTCCAGAAAAATCAGAAGCAATTACAATCCCAAAACATCCAAACAAGCATTCAACAGAAACAATCCGGAAAAAGTGCAATTAAACATCAAACCGAATGATTAACTTTTATAAATCAAAAACCAAACATCAAACCAATATCCAAACACTCAAATCAGCTCTAAAATACCAAGTATTTACTACTAAAATCAGAAACTACAATTCTAAACGAACATCGAGTAATCGAGAGAAATCCCGATTGCGGAATATCTCGATACCGAGTTGATAAAATAAGAGAAAAACTAAATTACTAACCAAAATATTGATTCCCACTGAAAAACTGACGAAATAGTGCCTTCGGATCCCTCCTTCGCGTCCCGGGATGAGTGAAAAGTCGGACGGGACTCCGATATTTATAGTTGTGCGAAATTAGGGTTTCCGCGTCGCGGCATAGCCTTTCCCGCGCCGCACATGTTGCCTTATCCCGACTTTTCAGAGTTTAAAACTCAAAAACGAAGATTTTATGATTTTTTGACATTAGTGTTGCTAATGTGGAAATTACCGTCGCTAATATGTGCTTCCAGAAGATTCCTCGCGCGTGTTTGAATTTTGAATCTGAATTTTTCCCTCTTGCGAACATTAGCGACGCTAACCATAAAAGTTAGCGACGCTAATGTGTCCAGACTTCTTTTTCTTGTCCGTTTTGCTCCGTAACTTCTCCAGAATTGCACTAAAACCCCTGGATTTACACTAAAAACTTTTCCAAGCACTTTGGCACAAAAGTAAGTGATATTAGCCAATTAATAAGAATAAATTAACTAAAACACGGCTAAACAACGCCTAAAATACTTGATATTACTAGGCGTTGTCAACTGCCCATGGCTCTCGGGGTCTTTTGTCTACATGACTACACCCTAAGACTATTTCGAGGTATCATGATGTGCGGGTGAACCACACGCGCTCCATCAGAAACCAACGAATCTCTTTAACCATGATGTCCTACAGTACCACGTCCTGGTGTAAACAATTACTGATTTGAAAACCCTTTCAAATCATTCACCCTAATCATTACCCAATGATTTCTCACATGTGTTCAAAATCCACTTAGCCAGGTCATATACTGAATCCAAATTACTATGCTCTAAGCATCAAGTCATCAGGATATGTTCATAACACTTCTGATTGGTCCAAGAGGCTGTAAACCCTTTCGGAATCCAAAGATTACCAATTATCCTTGTGTTATGACTTTCGGAAAACATTTCCTTTTGGAGACTCTTTCTTATGCATCTTGAATCTCATCAAGATCATAATTTCAATGGCTAGGTCTATATTGTCAGTTTCATCTATCTGATAGATGTTTGTGAACTACGTGAGTATGTTGCACCTTCTTTATGCCAAGTCATCACACTTTGCAATGATAGGAAACTCTTTTCCTGGGTTTATGCATCTTGAATCTTATCAAGATCATATTGGCAGAATTTCAATCTATCTAATAGATGTTCACGACCACGTAAGTATGTTGTATCTCTTAAAGTCTTTCATAGCAAACCGTTTCTTAACACCAAGTCATTATACTTTGTAATGATAAGAGACGTTTCCTAGAACGAGTATGTAACCCACATACATGTGATAGCAGATAACAACGATACTCCTACTGGCTTTGACACGGTTATATAACTCTTTCGGACTATTCACAAAATCCAGAACTTTTGGTACATTTTTGTGAAACCGAAATCCAAACCTTTCCGACATACTAAAGGAAATCTTTCAGGCTATTCACAAAATCCAAACCTTTTGGTTTATTTTGAGAATCCGAATATCCTTTCTTGCGAGATGCCCATGAGACGAATCCCGGGGCCATGTACCTTTTGCAATGCATGCTCTATGTGAGACCTTATTAGTGTGCCGGTAAACCACACACGCTCCACTAAGGACTCACACTATGCCACGCAGAATCCTTTCGGATTTTATCTTTTATTGAGAGTGCCTCTCGAAATCAATTGCTTGACCCCAGGTGATGACTCATTCAACCAGATGTTCTGTAAGTACATTTCTATGTTCCCTTCTTTTGATGATTCAATTACTCCCACTGGTTCCTAGACCAGTTGTAAAATCAATCAAACTGTCACATAGACTGTGTCTCGCGCTAAGGTTCTCTTATTTGGCAGCAACCGGGCTCACCAATGCTTCCTAGTAGTCGGATTACTTATCCATACCATCTTTAGTGTTTTACCATTAATCGGTATGTCACCCAGATCATAACTCCTTATGACCGTGACCAAAACTACAAGTCAAGAGAAGAGAGGGTATGTCAGGTTTAACAGGAATCCGATTCCTGGTCATGGCCCAGTGGTGACAAAAGGTTCTTTCACTTGGCTAATCCTTGAACTCCTTTAGGATTATTCTTACTCCCGCTGTTTCCTTAGAACATGAGCTCTTTCAAAAAAAAAAGAACTCTTCTTTCAAAGGATAACCGGGATGGCCAATGAAACGACATCACTGATCAGTTTCAGGCTTGTCATGAGATTCAGACGAATGCTACATGACCCTGGACTTTCTATGTACTAGCAGGACGATCCCAACTTTACATTTCAGACAGTGTCGGCATAACCTACTTAGTCTAAGATATGGTGGGAATATGGTTTCTGCGGTCAGACTGGTTGAATATTCAATTCATTGAAATACTAATCAGAAATGTATCTTATACATTGAGGATCAAAAACTATTTCGATCAATGCTCCATCATCTTCCCTAAGACACATTATAACCACTAATGTTCTTGGAAGAGGATAAACTATGAAACATTTTCTCAGTCTACGTTGTCACTCAAGTTATGTTGATATTATACTTTCTTTTGAATCCTTGAACACTTCAAGGCTCCAATCAATCGCTTATTCCGACAAGCGAAGCCATATTTGTCAAACTATTTGGCAAATATCAGGAAGTATAATTAATCGTGTTCTGTTTGAAGATTCGAGCAACACACAGTAACTTATGTGTCTGTTGCTCAAAATCTTAAGGTCGTTTACATCTTATGTAAATTTTATGATTTTGTTAATATTGTTCAAGACATGCAATCATCACCTGACTCCAAGTCAACTGATTCCAAAATCCTATCCATTGGATTTTTGGGTGATTCCTTTCTTGCCACAATTAATTTTATTAAGCACTCAATTCATCATGTGACTCTAAGTCAAATGATTCCAAAGTCCTGTCCAACTGGACCTTTGGTTGAAGTGATTCTCATAAAATTCACTTAACAATCATAAAGAAACACAATTTATAAGTCCAATCCCATTGGATGTATCAACGTTCAAATTATTACCATTTATGCCATTAACACATTCACACAACGTTTCGAGGATAATAAAAACAATCATGTTTTTTAAGAAAATTATTTTATTAAACCAGAATTATCCTCAGAACAATGTACTATGCGAATCCATGTCATATGTATCTATAAACTAATAACAAGAAAAAATATATAGCCTAACTCCAAAAAATGCACGAGCTCCAGATCCAATCCGAATATGCTCCTGTGCGACAACATCCCGCATCCTACAGAGTCCGTGCATATAGAGCAAATGTGAGAAACACATCCTGTATCAAGGAAATGAGGATCAGGTATTCTGAGTTTTAAGATATTACTGAGTTTGCCAAACGGTTTGGTTTTGGAGGATTTTTCCAATCTTTCTGTGACTGTGTCCCACCTTATGGATTCCCAGTTTGAAACATTGAACAATCGGTCCAGACGATCTGAAGCAGCTGAATCAATGGAACTATGCTTCTCCATGAACGACTCATATAGAGTCGACATTGAATGCATTTCCACGATTGTCTTATCCGGTTACCCTTTCTGTTCATCTGGATGAACAGATCAGCGAGTCGAGGTAATGCTTAACTCCCGATCGCAAAGGGAAACCAGTTTTATAGTGTTTGCCTATGTATCCCTCAAACTTGGGAACACGCAAATTGGTGCTACTTCCTTCTAACTTGCAACTTCAAGCTCTTTGAAGATCCTAGTTCGTTCCCTTTATTCAACCAGTTCTCAGAACCTTTCCTCAACCAGCTGTGCTAACTTATCTGACCCCATGAATTCTAAATCCCTACGGAACTCGGGGTCAATGATCAATAGCATAAGGTAACGAACTTTCTTGGACTCAATAGTCAAGGAGTCATGCTTATCACAAGCTGCCGTGTGATGCCATGTATTAGAGCGGACACTCAGTCGGATATGGTTCGCCAGCAAAACTAAGAACTGTTCTCTAATTGCAAAACCATATCACACAGTCAAGTCCAGTCAGCCTTACCATATTTAATAGGTGCTTTCTGAAGCTCTCAGAAATGTGTGAAGGAGGGGAAGGAGGAGAATGACACTTTCTTCAGACATATATAAAATTTGAGTTTATTCGTTTAATTTAATCCTTTTTTTTAAACAATTACCCAATATATATTATTTAACAAGGCTAGGATCCAAAATACCCCAACTATGCTATGAAGAGGGATGTCGTAGTCACAACAGAGTGGTCATTAAGGTAGACAACTTTTATCAATTTCAGTCTTATGAAATTCCTAGATCTGTGAGATTCATTGAACTGTTCAATGGCATGTTTAATCTCGGATATGCCCCACCGTTTGTGACTGGGATGCCGAGGATCACAAACCGGGTGTGAATAACCATGCAAATTTGCTCGGTACTCTCGGGGTCCATTATCATCTCAAATTGATGTGCCGGTAACCCACACATGCTCCATCAACAATGATAATACCCGAGAAACCCATTGCCACTCTTTATGAACCCTATTGGTGTGCTGGTAATCCATACATGCTCCACCAACGTTTCATAAAGTGCAATGTGCAATTTCATGGGTTAGCATCAAATTCACATTTTTCCTAAAGTAACTAGATTGGGATTTTTTTTACTGTTGGATTTTTTTGTAAAGGTTCTAGTATTTTGATCATTATACTTTTAATGATTAAGCGGTCCTATCAAACCCGTTCGGATAACGACCCTCCACTGATCAGGCGAGCGGTGGATGAGAGTGAACACCCATTAGACTGCCATTTTATAGGCAGTCTCCTTATACCCACTTTATAGATCAGCTTCGTGAATGAAGCCTACTATTGATTTGACTAACCAATTTTATATTTTATATATATAGTATTAACTGTTAATAACATATATAATATATATTTTAAAACCCTTTAAAATATTCAAGGTTTTATCTTTTAATATTTCAAATTTAACTATTAAATTT
This sequence comes from Cichorium intybus, assembly GCA_023525715.1. NCBI lineage: Eukaryota > Viridiplantae > Streptophyta > Magnoliopsida > Asterales > Asteraceae > Cichorium > Cichorium intybus. The sequence continues at coordinate 96,372,290 of CM042014.1, forward strand.
AAAATTAAATTAAACCTATAAGAAATCGATTTAATCATCCTTTAATTAACAATTAATTAAATTAATTAAATCTTGGTATTTTAAACCTTTTTTAAAATATTTCAGGTTTATCTTTTAATTTTTCCAAATTTAACTATTAAATTTAAAATTAAATTAAACCTTAAAAAAACGATTTAATTATCCTTTAATTAACAATTAATTAAATTAATTAAATCTAGATATTTTAAACCTTTTGAAATATTTTTCTGGATTTTATCCTTTAATTTTCGTAATTTCTTAAAATTAAATTAAATCCTTGAATTATCTTTTAATTAACAATTAATTAAATTAATTCAAAAGTGGATAGGTTTTCCAAATTAATCAAATTAATTTAAACCTATATTAAACCCCTAATTTTCGAAAAACAAATAATGGGTTTATGGTTATCCATTTAATTAACCAATTAAAGTTACCAAAAATAGAAAACCTCCTAAAACCCTAATAGCCATTTTCGAAAATACTTGGGGGGGATTAGGGTTTCCAAAACCCTAATCCTAGAAATCGATCCATTCAATAATTAGGGTTTATAAGCATTAAACCCTAATTTTAGGAAAACTATTACAGCAATTCAACAAGAAAACAAACCAAATGCTCTATACCACTGAAAGGTTTTTTGCAAATCTATGAACTAAAAACCTAAGTTCACATGCAACCTAGATTGGATCTATGTTTTCTTACTTTGAACATGTAACTAATTCCTAAAGGCCAAACAAAATTAACTAAAAGAATAAATTAGAAAAAACTAACCTTTAGTTGTTTCTTGCAAGCTAAGCAGCACAAGTGTCCTGCCTCAAATGAGATCACACCCAGGGAGCCATGGGTTGGACGAAATCCAGAGAGAGAGAGGAGTCAAAAGTTGGCGTGAATTATGATGCCTGGGGTCTCTATTTATAGGCTCGAGGTGGTTAGAGATAAACCTTAGAGATTAATCTTTTTAATTCAAATCAAGATAAACCTTTTATCATTTGAATTAAACCTATTTATCCTCTATATATTAATTTCGATTATAAGGATAATCATATCCAAAAAATCTCAAATTCATATTCCACCTGGACAGTCACTACACAACTATTGAGTAATTACAAAATAGCCCATGCACTTGTAATTAATAAAATTAATCACCAAATTAAATCCAATTAATTCCAGATTAATTTCTAATTAATTACTATAGTTTCTAATTAATATATTATCACTTTAATATATTAATAAACTATTTGTTTAATTCCTATTGATTTATTAATTATATAATAAATCAATCTTTCTCTCTCCGAAACTTTCTACCAAACCTTTAGCTATGAGGGCAACCCAAATGGACTTTGCTACTATTAATTAGGTAAATACTAATTATTAGTCATGGCTTAGACACCTAATCCAACATGTTGTGTGTCACGCGTGTCCCAAATCAACCCCTGCGCATCGGGTTATCTTGCGAACGCTCGGCACGCTTCTATTCATTCTGCGTCGCGTGCATCAATTCTTTCAAAGTCTTCTGTTTGACCCCACACTTGCCTCGTGCTATGAATTCCTGCAATGATGATGATTAAATTTTCATAATTACTTTAAAAACAAAATACCTAACCTATTTACGGATGTATTGCCTCCCAACAAGCGCTAAGTTTAACGTCTTCAGCCAGACGTTCTTTCTGCGGCTACGGTGGATCGTACGCGATTTGACTCCGCTGATTTCCAGTCACCACCGTCCCTTCATTGATTCTATACTTCAATTTCCCCGGGTCAAACGTTTTGCCGGTTCCTCTGCTGCTGCCCGGTCGCCGTTTTCTAATTAACTCCCGTAACTGCATGGAAGTAGCTTTAAACCTCCAAGATCGATCCTTCCTTCGGTATATCTTCAAGATCGCCGTCTTGACGTGGAGCACATCCAGTGCTGCTCCCAGTAGTTGTTTTGCGAATCGTTTGTTGCTCACATATTGCACGTCGTCTACAGATTGTAGTTTTGACCTACAGTACCAATAGAAATTTTCCAATCAAATGGGATCTGGAGGCATAATATTGGTATGCTCCCGTATGTCCTCATCAATGGTACTGATGACATCTAATTTTTCATCCATTAATGGATCATGAGTGGCGATAAAATTGTGTTTATTACTTTCAAATACCACATTGTCGTCATCATCTTGGTCATCGTCCAACAGGTGGATCGGTAGCAAGATTGAGCGACTGGTTTTATCTGGTGATGGTATAAAGTTAACCATCACTAGATCTTTATTCTCAAAATGTTCATAATTTTCAAAAATTGCAGGGTCGGGGGTGGTATTGTCATCTGCGCCCCTGTCCTCAATAATCATTTCGATCATGTCATCTGGTGATGGTATGGGTTCACTCATCACCAGATCAACATTATCAATATTTTCAAAAACATCAAAAGCTGTTGAGTCAGGGGTAGCATTGTCACCTACAACCTCTTCCTCAACAACATTTTCAACCCTTTCAGTGGTCTCTTGCCTTTCCCAAGGTATATGACCTTCCATCACATGTTCAGGTGATGCAAGTTCACACACAATATCATTGGTATTAAAATTAATTACCTCGGATTCTGGATAGGGTGGTGGACATCCCATATTTTCTTCCAACTGATCTAATGAACCTTGCAATCTTACAAGAGCATTGGCCTGATCCTTCTACGCTGGGTACATGTAATCGCCTATTACGAGGACGTACACATACAAAAAATCAAAATACTAAAATTAAACATCAAAATAAAAAATACCACTGACACTCTATCTCAAGCGCACAAGTCCCTGGCGATGGCGCCAAAATTTGACACGCCTAGGTCTTTATGCGGTCAAAAATAGGAAAAAAACCTCATCGACTAACTAGTATAGCAGTAGTAAGGGTCGATCCACGGGAGTTTCGTGGTCAGGATAGGATGATAGATTACCAACTGTACTGTCACGCTACAGCCAGAGGTTCTATTTCTATTTCCCAAACAAAATCAAATAAAAACACAATTCCAAAACAAGTTCCAAAAACCAATTCAAACATAAACCAAACTAAACTAAACCAAACTATAAACTAAAGTTCCCTACTGAAATCAGAAGCTAAATCCAGAATCCAGAAGCAAACAATCAACCAATTGCATTCAAATCACATCCAAACATCAACAATACCGAAAAGTGCAATAAAACCATAAACCAAATGATTACTTGAAATAAAACTCCAATCCAAAGAACAAAGGGTACTGATTTCGAAATAAAACAAATCCAAACTACTGCTACTGATTTAAACAATAGAATAGAAACTAAACTAAATATTACTAAAATAAAAGTGAAAACATAAGAGAATACCAATTGTGGTGCTGAAATCCAAATCCTTAAGTCAAAGAAGCCTAAGGTTTACCTTACGGGTAGTTCTTCGCCTCTGAAATTCGACCTAATGACCTCTATTTATAGTTGTCAATTATGTCTGATCTTTGACTTTACATGACGCGCGTGTCTTCTTTCCACGGTGCGCGTATGAATTCGAATAAAATGTTTTTTATCCCAAACTTCTTACATTTTGTCCACGTTTAGTCCCTGTTTTCATCTTTTTCTTGCATACAAGCACTAGCACAAAAAGTGAGAAATACCAATAATCTATGATATAAATTCACCAAGAATAGGGCCTAACAACGACTAAAATACTTGATATTGATAGGCGTTGTCAAGTGTTTTCCAAACAGACGACATATATCTGCATTTGAAAAGGGATTTATATATTTTTAAAATTCTAGTTTTGAAAAATATTTAGTATTATGTGTTATTTCATGCATCGAACAATACATGGTACTTTATTAATTTGAAAAATCTAATTTCTCATCATATGGTTTCCTTTTTAGTTTCATAAAATCTCTATTTTACCAACTAAAAGGTTGGTGCTCAATTTGTAACTAATATCTCATATTAAAGTTTAAGTTTGAACATAATAAGAACTATTCTAGTCTTTTAATAAACATCCTTTATTATCTAGACTAGGAGTATGTATGAGTTCTTAAAATCTCAAATTTAACTCATTTTACCAATTTCAAAATCTTAATATTTATACTTTTAGCATGAAAAAACCTATTTTCATCCATACATACAATAATAACAACATATAAGCATCACATAGATGCAAATGTGCATAAACCAAGTCATAACTAGTTTATATTTAATGTGAGCCAAAACATGAAATATTAAATCCATTCTAAAGGGACATAAAGGACCAAAATATTCAAAATGATGTCGTTGAAGCTTTCACTTGCCAAAACATCCTACTCATGCAAGAGAATGAAGACTCCATGAAGTATTCGACTAAAACATCAAAACCCAAAAATTTAGTTTTCTCCTCCCAAGGCTAAGAGCCGTATTGACAGCTTTCCCAAAAATGTTGCAACCTCTTGCTCTTCAATATGGCCTCCATCTTCAAGGCTTGATACATTTTAATCAATATAAACTAGTCTACTACTAATATAATACTTAAAAATGAATAAAAATAAAGAAATACCTATTTACTATTATAATCCACTAAAATAAATAAATATTATTACAACTATATTGAATAGTACAAAACAACACACATCACATTGGTCAATGGCTAGTTTATGCACAAAGCACACATAAAGTTATAAGCAAAAACAACACTTCGTTTTTCAAAGGAAACATTTATGTAACGAAGTGCATGTAAAGTTAGTTACAAAAAGTCATAAAACTAACACATGCAAGTTTCCAAAAAAGCCATCCATAAACTTTTCATACAAGATGAAATTTCGTTCATGGATTTCAAAAACCAAGTTTATCAAATAAAAATTATTATCTAATGTGCAATATAACAATGCCTCTGATACTACTTATTGGGAATTTTGTTCAAAACATGGGTTTCTAAAACACATAAAATCACAAAAATTGAAACGAAAGCTTAAACGTTTGAACAAACATAAATATCTTATTCCCACCAAGGATCAACTTACATAACACAAGAAGAAGTTAAAACTACAACCTTTGAAGCCTTTGATCCAAACTAAAAAGTTGGAGATTTTTTAAGTTGCCAATAAGAACCAAAGTAGACTCTTCTCTAGATGTATGCACCACAAGTATTCAAACACCCTTGAATGCTACTTCTTCTTGTATGAAGAACAAACTCTTTAGCTTGAATAACAAAATATGACTTTTATATTCAAGAGAGTGTGCATTCTTTCTTTTCCATAGTGTTCTACTTATTAGAGAGTTGAAGAGGGAGAAAGTATTCTTGATACTCAAAAATTCGGCCATCTATGTACATGGAGAGAATGAAGAACATTTCTTTATCCATAGCTTCCAAAGATGTCCTTAAGTGCCTTAGATTAAGCAAGACCATGCAATGGAGTAGTAAAGAGGCCATGGCCTCTCACTAAGAGGTGGTGTGCGGCGTGATACAAGAATATATATATATATATATATATATATATATATATATATATATATATATATATATATATATATATATATATATATATATATATATATATATATATATATATATATATATATATATATATATATATATATATATATATATATATATATACAACACACTCTTTCAGTTTATATTTTATAAAAGCCTTCTCAAGGTTTTATAAAATATAAACCACCTTTTTTCAAATAAGTGTTTAACCTTTTTATAAACATAAAAACCCTTTTACATATTTATACTAATATATATATATATATATATATATATATATATATATATATATATATATATATATATATATATATATATATATATATATATATATATATATATATATATTAATTTTAACCTTTAAAATGAATAAGAATTAAACAAACTTATTTATATCATTTAACATTTATACAAATTTTTACATTCTCCTTTATTAATTCATACTATATGAATTAAATTATGATTCCATATTATTTTCACATAAACATAATAGATGTAAGAATTATGACATTTTAACATGAATCAAATTCATATGTTAATCATTAAGATGTCTAACTTATTATTAGTGTGACCTTAATATGATCATATGTTATTAGCAATACTATTATATAATGATTCTTGAGCATCAAGTTCCAACATAATCATGATGTGATTCCAACTACTACGAGACAATTAGATTACGAACGTCACCCCTGTCAATCCAGTTACCATTATCATTTTTAAAAGCATCAATATGATTCCAACTGCTACGAGATTTCAGAGTTTTGCGGAAGAAAACAGAATGTTTATCACACTCACGTAACCAAGACACTTTAGGTTTTTGTTTGAGAAATAATTCGTCAGCAAGGAAGCATTATTAGACATTTAGGTAAAAGTTATGCTTTACATGAAGATCCTTGTTTTCAGGCTCCTTGTCAAGGTCCATCTAGATTCTAGCAAGCTCAATTTTGAGGTTTGTGTAATGCCCTAATTTTTTTAATAACTATGCCATTCCTTATTATTTTTAAAACCTGAATGTCACAAAACATTAATAAAAGAGTTATCCAAAATGTAAAAGTGTGTTGAAGTCAAAACCTCGGAAAAACATATTATAAGTTCATAATACTAAAAACCATAACTCCATAAATTAATTCTTCATGGAATGCGTGCAGGCTGCGGTCATGTAAGTGCTTTCCCTTTGTTTGTCCTAAAGGGCTCTGAAAAATGTAAGTCATCAATGGGTAAGCGAAACACTTAGGGGCTGTTTGTTTTTTATAAAAAGTGCTTCTAAACTTTTTTGTCTTCAGCCTCGCAGACGCGTGTAGACGTTTTGAAACTGCAGATTGTTTGTTTTTCACAACCCGAAGACCTTAAAAGGTCTGCGCGTCCTCTTTTGCTAGAAGTGACATATGAGCCTCTTTTGACCTCTTCCACAAAAAAAAACGCTTCACGCGTTTTTGTGCCCTAAAAAATACGCTGCTTCCGTTCATGCTTCTTTCCTCCCATTCCCGATCAAGCACTCTTCCCTCTTCCTACCGACGAGCCACCGTTGCCATCTTCCCTCCGGTGTCACAGCTGCCGCCGGCGCCATCTCCAACCGGTGCTTTTCCTGATTTGTGGTGTTCTCCGATCGCTCCCATCAACAATTTCTTGCTGAAAGTGCCTTAGGGTTTCAGTTTGGTGTTCTTTCTGCCGGCGCCATCTCTAACTGCCGTCTTGTAAGACCCCAATCCCGGAAAGTCAAGTTCCAAGTCTTAATGAGTCAAAGTAAAACCCGGAATTAAGTTTCGAGAGATTAGCATTTAATAAAGACAAAATATGGAAAATGGTGGAATTTATTAGATAGTGGCGCTCTCTCGCCAAATCCCGTATCAGTTGCTGAGACAGACTGTTCGCGACATTGACCATGCAGGAGTCTGTAGATAGAGGCACTATCTACAGAGATAGCTACGCTATCTCACTTGAAGCGGAAAAAATTGTTTATTTCACGATTTTAAGTTATTTTGTAGTCCACAACTCACTGAGGGTCCGCCATTTTACCTCTAGAACCTCTGGAAACACCATAGAAACTCTCTCAAGCCTTCCCTTGTGTTCTTGGTTCATATTATGGAGTTTTAGAGGATGTTTGGGAGTGAAGAAGAAGCAAGGTGCTAAGGAAGCTAGTGTGAGCAAGGAGATCTGATTTCTTTATTGCTTTGGACCATTGTAAGTGTTTAATCTTTGTATCATTGTGTATAATGGGTGATATTGGTGTTTTGATGCTTGTAAGAACTTCTTGGGACGATGATGGCTCCATTTCTTGGATTAAGGTGGGATTTAGAAACTAAGGAATGAGTTCTTCTTCCTTTAGCTTCTGAATCCATGAGAAAAACCTTAGTCTAGTCTTATTATAGTTTTGGAAGAAGTTCAAGTTTGTTAATCTTCATTTTCGAACTAGTTTTGTCACCATGAGCTTGTTTGGCAAGGATTGGTGGATGGAATTCATGTTTTCATGAGTTAAGGGACTGATTTGGACAACTCCTGAAAGTTGGAGCTTCTGTCTGAACGGATTAAGCACCTAATGAATAAAAGGGCTGAACAGTATAGATAGCGGCGCTATCTGTCTGTTTGACCAGTTTGACTTTTGGTCAAACTTGAAGGTTTTGGATAATGGACTTATAGGATTATTTCGTTTGGGATTTAGAAAATTCTAAGTGGGTTTATCCTTGTTAGGAAGTGCGTATTGTCGGGATCTGCGGGCACTCGTGGGGAGTGCTGTCTAGCATAAGGTCGCGAATCAGGTGAGTCTTCTCACTATACTATGGGTGATATTACATGCGTAGATAGTCTTTATTACTTTGTGTAATAATGTGATTATTTGTACTTACAATGTTTACCGACGGATCGGGGCAAGACCGAGAGTCACACGATGTTTACCGACGGATCGGGGCAAGCCCGAGAGTCACATGATGTTTATCGGCGGATCAGGGCAAGCTCGAGAGCCGAGGACGGATCGGGGCAAGCCCGAGAGTCACACGATGTTTACCGGCGGATCGGGGGAAGCCCGAGAGTCAACGATGCTTATGTGATGGATCGTGTGGTATTTTTGGGGAACTCACTAAGCTTTGTGCTTACCCTTTTACCTTAAATGTTTTTCAGGTAAATACTGGCTTGAGCTTGGAGCACGGCGTGACTGTACCGCATCTGAGGATTTCAATGATTAAACTCTTCCGCTGGGTGATGTTTACAGATGTTTTAATAAATACGTTTTCTATGCTTAAACACTAAGTTTTAATTTGAACGGTTATGTTGACGAACCTTTTTATGTATTTCAAATGCTTTAAAAAAATGAAAAATTCATTACGGAATTTGGGACGTTACACGTCTACAGATATTTTTCTAATATCTTTTTCCCGATTTTGGGGCTGCTGCTTCCTGATTTTGATCTGTTTTTCTTGCTGAAAGTGCCTTACGGTTTCGATTTCTTGCTGATTCCTGAAAGTGCCTTAGGGTTCCAATTTGTTGCTGATTTCTTGGAATCTGATTTGTTTATTCCTCTAGTGCTGATTTGTTGCTGATTTGTTCATATGTTCCTGTTTGTTGCTGATTTTTTGTAGTAGATTTTCTGATTTGTTCATATGTTATAGTTCATAGCAGCCTCGTTCTTTCTAGGATTCATGTTTACCAATTTTTTTATTTGTGAATCAGATTTCTGTTATATGCTTTGGCTATTGCAATGAAATTAGAATTTGTCATATGTTTACTAATTTTTTGTTTGTAATCTGAAATGAAATCTGATTTTCCTATCGATTTTTATCATTAGATTTATGTTATATGCTTTGTCTATTGAAATGAAATCATATTTCTGTTATATGTTTACTAATTTTTGCAATCTAAAATTGTATATGATTTTTTGGTTCTTAGAAATAGGAGAAAAACTACAATGGTCCACCAAGCAACAAAAACACTTGTTGGAAACATGTATCGATATTCAAAAAGCTGTACAACATTTGATCAACAATAAGGATGAGCCAACAACTGATGAATGTTACGAGAAGTTGGAGCTTGTTGGTTTAGAACCAATTGATCCTCTATTTTTAGTTGCTTTTAACATTTTGGAAAGTCTGTGCTTATGATACAAGCATGGATGACACTGCCAGCTATTCCCGATGTCTTAAAAGCGTAGATCAAGATAACCGCTACTGGTTTAGGAATATTAGATTAGGGAAGCATTGTTTGGGTTTTTTGGGTTTCGTTGGGAACCTTATATGGTTTTTTGATGATGTTTGACACATTGTTTGGATTATTTTGCTTATTTGGAAACATTATATGACTTTTTTGCTAAATTTTGACACATAGTTTGGGTTATTGTGGTTGTATGATTTATATTTCGATGTTCTAAAATTAGAACTGTTTAAATTTCAATGTTGAAAAGTGTTATGTTTACAAAATTCAGTTTATTTAAATTTCAGTTTATTTTACAGTTACAGACTTTAAAAAACAAACAGTCTTCTTTTTGCAGACTGCAGGCATTTGGTCCACCTCTTCTGCTACAACCCTAAGGCTAAGAAATTCATTTTCAGGATTTGGCTAATATCTAACCTATCTTGTCTCAAGTCTACAACCCTAAGGCTAAGAAATTCACCCAACCATAATCACTACTTGGTAGTGGTGATACGATGGTGATAGGATGGTCTTATGGTGGTTTTGTGGTGGTGAAAGCCGACATACCAAAGGCTGAAAATTAGAAGAAATAAGGACACAAATCAAGAACTAAGCACATCACACTAGACTTGAAGGTTTAATAGAAAACCCAACCACTACCACCCTTACATGGTGGCACCATAATGGTGAAGTGGTAGTCGGCCTACAGCCATGGGGTGCCGGTGGTGGTTCTTAACCAACAATATAAACAGGACGATAAGAAAGCAAAATACCTACAACAGTCCATCACCAACACTAACCGTCACCTTCCTTCAGTTTGCCGACAACAAATTCGAAAACTTTCACAGTGGTCGGTCCCTCTCACCGACATCTCTCTCTCTCTTGGCTATGTCTCTAACTATCAACTCTCTCTCTCTCTCTTTCTCTATCTCACTATCATCCTCACTCTCTTCTTGGTTGGAAAACAAAAGGAATGAGGAAAGGTGGTGTAGTGGTGAGTTAAACAGGAGCTTAATGAAGTTTAATCATAAGGCTTAATAGGATTTAATTAGCAAGTGAAGAGACTAGTCTCTCTCCTTGCTAGCCAACGGTTAAATGAGGCAAAAGAGAATAATTATATTTTAAGGCCTCAGAGTTTCCATGAATACAATAGCAACATCTAAGCCAAAAGACTTAACATATAAAGTATCTAAAGGGTTTCTTTAGTCCCTCAACTTGGTTATACAACCATTTTATTATTGTTATTTTTATTATTATGTTACACACACATACACACACACACACACACACACACACATATATATATATATATATATATATATATATATATATATATATATATATATATATATATAGAGTTAGTATTAAATGAAATTATCAATTACTGTACAAATGTAAGACATAATATAGTCCTTTAGATTCAATAAATGAATGGCTGAGATCAAAATGGCAGTTTTGTAAATAAACCAAAAAATTAAACGCGTATGTTTTAAAATATATCGTTGAAGGGCAAAATAGTCAAAAGAAAAAACAGATTCAAAAGGTAATATTGCATGTATCACGGGACACGATCACATCAAATCCCAACTTAGAAATAGAATCACAATCGTCAAAACCCCAAAATCGCTGATCATTACTTGAACCACCATCTTCTCTCAAATTAGGGTTTAATCGCATACGAATTCCTTCAAAGAGACGAGTATTTCAAACGGAAATATGTCAAAAAGAAGAACTAGCTACCGATTAAAGGAGAATGCACAATTCAAGTTCAAAAACACTGTGGAAAATCCAATTACAGATGACGATTTCGATGATGACTTTGTTGAACCATTTCCAGGTAATGTTTGCTTGTATTAGTTGTTTCACTAACAAAATTGTACTTGTAATTAACCTCATCCTTTTATAAAAATGATGAACGATACAAAATATAAACTAGGGTTTATGATAAATGGGTAATGTCGTAAGTATTTTGGGAAAATCGAAAGTTATCTAGTTGATGTAATGTAGTTTAAAAGACATTTTTCATTCTCAGAGAATTTACAAGGTTATTCAACAGGGGGTTGTCATGAATAATGAAATAAAGCTCGATTAAATGTTGTGTATTCTCATAGAATACACCATGTTATTTGAGAATATATTCTAATATGTTCATACCAAAAATCTAACATTATCTGATAATATATTCTAAGAGAATATACGAAATGTGAAAAGAATTGGCAAACAAACATCACATTCTCTGAGAATAATATGTACATATTTCAAATTTTGAAAAACCTGGATTCTCTGAGAATACTAATATATTCATAAGTAAAAGGTAACATTATCTGAGTATGTATTCTATGAGAATGTAATAACTTTGATAGATTTTGGCAAACATATGTTACATTCTCTGAGAATGTTATATAAATCTCTGAGAATCTAATGTATATGTGTAAAAAAATTTTGTATAAACATTTAACATTTATTGTGAAATATAATTTAGCAGAGAATGCTCAATATAACTTTAGAACTTAAATTCACTGAGAAATTAATGTATATGTGAAACAAACATGAAATTCTTTGAGAATGATATGTAAATATTTTAAGTTTTGAAAAAACCTGGATTCTCAGAGAATACTAATATATTCATAAGTAAAACGTAACATTACCTGAGTATGTATTCTATGAGAATGCTCATACACTTTAGCAGAGAATGCTCAAAACTTTCAAATGAAATTGAACATACATTCTCAGGTAATATAAACTGAAAATGAAACTACATTCTATGAGAATTTCATTTATGACTACAAATTATGACTGTGCTTACTTAAAATTTTGTTATAAATCTTTCACATTTAATTTAGTACATTGTTATAGAATATAATATCAAATTATTACATTGTTTGGGTTTGAAAATATGTATATTCTTGGAGAATCCATGTTTTTTTCCATGCATCATGAAACCCCCTGTTTATATTATCACATTGTTACATTTTTTAAGTGGGATAATATGACTTTTGTCAGTGAATGTAATAATCAAGTCAGTTAAATACTTGTAGAATGTATTACATTCTATTAGAAACTTTTTTATATTGTTACAGTGTTTGGGTTTCAAATAAAGAATATTCTATGAGAATCTATTTTTCCCCACATTTCATGAAACCCCGTGTTCCAAACAGTGGAATGTAATTGAATACAACACCTTCAATGTGTTATATTCTCTGAGAATGTTATGTATATTGTCTACATTGTTGGTGAATGAAAATAAGGAATATTCTCTGAGAATCTAACACATAATGTTTGACAGTTATATTCTCTGAGAATCTAACCCATAATGTTTGACAATCATTCTCAGAGAATGTATTAGATTCTTTGGGAATGTAACACATAATGTTTGACATTGTAACATAAAGTATGTTACTTTAATTTCAGGAAAACAAGCATCATCAACAAAGACTAAAAGTGACCATATTGAAGAACAAACAAAAGTGATTGACATTTCTAGTTCAAAGCCCAAAAGGAAGAAGGAAACCAAAGACAAGAACTCAAAGGAGAAGGGGAAATATTTTTTGAAAGATAAAGAAAAAACTGGGAAAAAAAAAGGAAAAGTGAGGAACATAAAGACAGGAAAGATAAACAACGGAAGAAAAAGAAGATAGAAGAAGATTAAGATTCGGACAGAGAGTTAGAAAGAAAGTATAGAAAACTGAAAACAAGAATGACACCCTTTAAATTTACAACAGCTATAAAGTCAATGTCTACAATGCAAAAAGAGGCAGTCAAAAGAATGGGTCTAGGTAGTTTATTAGAAATAGATGTAGGAGAGTTACCACCCATTTTAACCTACTACCTATTAGACAACTATGACCCGTCATCAAATAGACTTGTGTTGGAGAATGGGGCACTAGAAATTACAAAAGACCTAATATATGACATTCTTGGAGTTGCAAAAGAAGTGGTGGATTTGAGCACATTACCATCTAGTGACCCACAAGATAAGCTGTTCACGGACTGGAAAGCACAATTTCCTGGAAAAAATACTCAAACATAGCATATCTTGAGTTGATTATATCAACAAACATAGATAATCAACTATTCCGTTTGAACTTCTTATGTTTGTTTATCAACATGTTTGTGGAGTCGATGTTGATGGGTACAAGCCTTATTAAACCACTGGAAAAGATAGTATTACTGGATGACTATTCAAAAATTGATTGGTGCGAGTACACAATGCAAAGCTTGAAATCAAGAAAAGAACTTTGGAAAAGAGATGATCCTAACTCCTACTACACAGGCCCAATCAATGTTATTCTGGTATACAACATTCTCTATCTTATTGATATATCATTTTATGAGAATGAAAATAACAACAATAATTAAAAACATATGTATTCAAATCTCTGAGAATGAGCCAGAACAAATAATTTAAAACAACATTGTTTGTCATATTAATATAGCATTCTCTAAGAATACACAAATAATACATCGAGAAAGTAATGTGTATAAACATTTAAATCATATCTCTTATTTATAATATAAATTTAACATTTTCCTTAATCTGTAATGCAGTTGACATATGTGTTTGCCATAAACACATCAGGAATTGTTATGTTGAGAAAAAGAACGCCATTCATTACTCAAGTGACAACGTTCAAGTTAAAAGCAATTCAGAAATATGAGTTGAAAAACAACAAACTAGGAAAGGGACAATTCATTCAAAGAGAAGTGAATGATGAAAGCACAGATGAAACAAATGAAGAATATCAGGATGAAGAGGTAAAATATTTGTTTTTATTAGAAAGTGTAAAGAATATGCAAAATGTTAAAGTTTAATTTTGTTTGAAATAATGTGTATGCACATGTATGCTCAGAGAATGTACTGGAGAATACATATGATTACTGTATTATCCATCACATTCTCTGAGCATACATGTATTAGGGAATGGGTTTAAAAATATAAATTACAATAATCATAGAAATTGTTATGAATTCTCAAAGAATATATTAAAAAGGTGAAATATATAAGGTCATTTTTATATAATCTGATATAAACAGTCTATGACAATATATACATTCTCATAGAATATGATGTAACATACAGTCATTCTCTGAGCATAAATGTACACACAGGGATTTCTTGAAGGGATTTTAGTACAGTCATTCTTATATAATCTGATCTAAATAGTCTATATGAGTCAATAATGTTAACTATTTCAACATGTTTGATTTTTATACACACAGGGATTTCTTGCAGTAATTGGGAATTCGTACGTGAACATATTGAATGAGAAGCACAGTATGGAGAAGATAATAACACAGGGATAGTTGAAGTTTCCCAACAGCCAACAATTAAAACATTGGAAAAGGAAGATAAGAAAAGAGTTCAAAATAGAAGACATGGAAGAAAATTCTGATAAGAATGAAGACACTGTTTCAGAGGCTGCAACAGAAAGTGATGATGAGAATGATGGGATGGCCAAGGGTAAGGAACTTGTATTGCTTCATGAACCAGACATTCTAAACCAGGTGTCACCAGAAATTAAAGTGAGGGATGATAAGATTGATGACCAAGATGCTTACACAACTCCAGTTGCCAAAAATAATGAAGGGTGGGACAATTCAGAAAACTTATCAGCCACCCAATTCTTCAACCAACCAGGAGTGATGGAGGAGGTTACAAATCTAATGGCAAAGACCACAGGAACAACAACTGAAGAAACAGTCCCTGAAAAGAAGAACAATGAAAATAAATATGCTAATGTGCCTTCCAAAGAAACAGATGATGTGATGAAGGTAGGTAAAAAACAAAAAGGGGGAAACACAACATGTCGGAAAAAGTAAACGTATGCAAAAACCGGGACCTGCTTTGTGCTCCCCTTACGTAGAAAGATTAACCTCATGCGACAAGGTGAAGGCAGAAGTGTTAAAATTGTACAAAGCAATTTTATCATCAAACAAAGATGAAGAGTAAGATACATAGCTTCCATTTATATAAAAGATGTTTTTTACAAATTTAATAACATACCTGTTTCATTTATACAGCGATTTCATTTGGGAGATGGATGATGTGGAACAACTAACAATTGGACATGCATCATATTTTCAAGTTGATGTGCCCATACATTGGGCAATTATTGATTGTTGGGCTGCATATCTAAACATCCTAGAAAAATTCAAATCTGCAGAGGCACCTGCACGTTTGTTCTTTCACACTCATATGATGGTAAGTAGTCAAATTATTTTCCAAAGTTTAAGCCATATTACACCAAAATAACAACATTAAATTCTGTGAGAATTGTGAATCAACAATTCATTCTCTGAGACTGAATTGTTGATTGTCATTCTCAGAGAATATATATTGCTAAATGGGGAAATACTCATATATGGCATATATTTTGCAGTCTGACATGCTCTTAAATGACACTAAGCTTGAGTTTAATCGGTTGGGAGACTTCATAGAAATGATGAGCATGTACATCCCAAATTGGGAAGTGAAAGCAAATTTGATAGATGTTGGATTGGTAAGAAAAACTAATCTGTATATATTTAGTATATATTGGTAAATTTCATAAAAATAACCTCTTAAACATATGGTTTTGCAGGTTATTTTTCCAATTATTGATCGTGACAAATACTACATGCTATGTTTTGACTTAAAAGAAGCCAACTCTACAATTATTGATCATATCAAGAGGAAAGGAACAATTGAGAGAATCTATGGGCCCGGACCTAGAATAGTGGTATGTTTTCAATATTATATTATTTCTCGTTTAAGTTAAAAAATTCATAACATGATTAAATTTAATTGCAGCAAAAAATTTTCTGTCACTGGTTAGCAAGTGTGTACCACCCTCAACATATAAAGTTAATGGAAGATGAACCTTCTATAATGAAAATGGAGTGATAAGTGAATGAACTAGGACCAAATTGTGGTATTTATCTGATGAGACATATGGAGAGCTACAGAGGAGAGGTAGCAAGAAAATGGAAAACAGAACTGAATGGAAAACAAAGGAACGACTCAACCTGCTAAGGAAGATTAAGATACAGATACATGTTTAACCTGTTGACATCTGACTACAATCTGTACATGGATGAGGTTTTAACAATAGCATCCGAATTTGCCAAAATGGATGTGTATAAAATAGCAAAACTGCTTAATGAAAAAAAGGAAAAGACAAAACAGAAACTGGTTGATGAAGAATCCAAAGGTGGAAAAAAAAAGCAAAAGGAAAGAAGAAAATGGGATAGGATGAGGATGTAGTTATGACAATGGTTTTTGGTTCTTAAATTACATTATATGTTATGTGTTTTAATGGTTATTGTCTGTCTAGAAAACAATTGGTTTGGATTTTGAATTCTGCATTTTAATATTAAATGGATATGTTGGATGTTTCAAATTGTGTATCTGCATAATTTCATTCAAAAAGCATATATAAATCCGTATTCTCTGAGAATGGCAGGAAACAGATTAATGAATATAACTGTCATCTGTGATCAATGAATCATAATATACTTTTATAACAATTCTTAGAGAATATGATATAATAAAGTTTCATAAAAAACTATGATGCACCCTAACCACATAAACCTTCAACCTTTATCATAAGCAAACAAACAATAGGGAATATATTTCAGGATCACATGCACTCACAAAATCACCCACCTTCACACATGCCAAAAAATTGAAATGACAACACTATCTTTTTCTTTTCTTTTTTATAAAATATGAAATTAAAATAAAATTAAATTATATCAACATTAGGCTATAAATAGAAGCACATGTAAACTTCTTTCCCACACCTCCTCCAATCTAAAAAAAATGACATTAACCATAGGAGATCGTGTTGAAGTCAAGGGAAAGGAGGCTGGCCTAATAGGGTCATTCTATGCAGGTAGAATTTTGTCCCTGTCCCATGGAAGGTATGAAGTTCAATCTGAGAGACTAATTAAAGACGACGGAACACCCTTGGTTGAGGTGATTCCTCAAAAAAAGATAAGACCATACCCACTGGAGCTGGTGGCTGAATTCAAACTAGGGGAAATTGTTGATGCATGGTACAATGAAGGATGGTGGGTGGGCAGGTACATTCGAGAAGATAATGGTCGCTATATAATACAGTTTGACCGAGGGAATGATTTGTATTCATTTCCTCGAAAAAAACTCCGGCTTCACCAAGAATGTTGTTTTGATGAAATTACCACCCAATGGATGTACTATAAATGTTGAATGTTGAATGTGTACCATCGAAAAAAATTATCGTTTCATCTGTACTATTAATGAATATGTACTACTATATTGTGAAATAAAAAATGTCTTGTTCTAAACATTCCAAAATAACAAAATATTCTCTAATAATGGGTTGTAAAAATTGGTAAAATCAACCAAAAAAGTTAACAGAAAACTATTCTCCAAATTTAATATATGTCATTCTCTGAGAATAGCATAAAAATAACAAAAAAATTAACAGGAAACAGTAAGCACAAAAATAATTGCTGCCAATTCTCTGAGAATGTAATAATAACAACTGAGTTTTACAGGAAACACCAAACAAATGACAATTTGATAACAATTCTTTGAGAATGTAATAATAACAACTCAGTTTTACAGGAAAACAAAAAATGAACAAATAAAAGAAAAATAACTACAATGGTTTTGGTGTATCAGGACAGTTTCTTTTGTCATGGTGAACCACTTTCTTGCAACAATTACACAATCGTTTTGGTTTAGAAGATGCTTCACCCAAAATTTCAGATTTACTCTTCAGTCTTTTACCTCTTGCGCCACATCCTTTATGTCTAATATCCGAAGGATTCTTAATTTCAACTTCATCAGGAAGTGAAACACCTAAAATCTTCTCATACTCCGCTTTCCTGCTCACATCTCCTTGATTAGATACACTTTCACAAAATGTAGCTTTAAGTTTCTTTTGTTCTTCAAGGTACTCACATAGCTTCACAGAATCTTTACTTAACACATTGACACAATGATTAACCATGGAAAATATGTCAATGGCAGTCCGGTCAACATCGCCATCGGTGTGTGAAGTTTTGAACCGCCGCCTCAATAATTCTGAAGGAATAACATCTTTGCACCATCGCCTACATATATATTGATTGAGAATTTCCTCATATTTACAAAACTTCATAACACAAAAGATGTGCCTGCATAACAACCCATACTGTTGAAACTTCATACACTCACATGACAAAAATTGATCCTTTTTTAAATGCTTCACCTGACAATAATTCAACAAAAAAACACTTAGATAAACATGAAAATTACAAAATCAAATCATATGAATACAATATAAGTTATCATACCTTATATGAAGAATCCTTATACAAAGAATCATAATGATATTCTTCAACAGTTGGGTTGTCATCTTCATTTAACACTTTCTTTAAAGTAACATTCTTCTTCTTCTCAAGGACATCATAGTTCTCAACATCTTCTTCCAAGTTGAAGCTCCTAATCAAACAAGTATTCTAAGATTGACACAACTCCTCCTGCACTTGGTAAAACACTTTCCTTGTATACACTTTTACAGCATGCCTTTCATACAGGAGACATGTCACCATTCTTGGATACTTTGAAGAAGCGTTAAAATCAGCCAAGTTTTGGTTATGCCTTTATCTCTCCATTGAAGAATCAAATGTCATCATAAAATTAAGAAGATAAGACCCAGAAAGTGTAGAATTTTGAAAAGACCAATTTTGACTCTCAGAAAATGATGTTGTTCTCATTAACCTAGACATAGGAACATCCCTAAAGAATGCTGGTATCCAACACCTACGCATACCGAACATCTTCTTCAACCACTTGTTGTCAGATAGTTTAAACTCATTAATCATCGCCTGCCATCCATCTTCAAATTCTGAAGCATGTAACTTAGAATTCCAAATCAAAGAATTAAATCGATCCTTGAACTGTTTGTTATTAAAAACTTCTGCAGGGACCTATAAAAAATTTAAAATATAAACTTAGTAATTTCAATTAAAACATATAATATGTAATACATTCTCTGAGAATGACTCAGACACATCAAAGTTAAGAAACCATTCTCAGAGAATGGCATATCATATGCTAACAATAAAAACCCCCTGGAAACACAAAACCAAATTTACTTTTTACAAAATTCTTTGAGAATGACATGAAAAAATATATTAAAAAACATCACCTTATATCCCAACTTTGTAGTTATATGCCACATACATAACCGATAATGCGACTCAAGAAAAACTTGTTCAATTGTTTTTTTCATAGCTGGATCTTGATCAGACAACAAAATACTTGGATGTTTAGAAAACGATTTTCTGAAACATGTAAGTAATCATACATACGAATCTGTGTCCTCCCTACTACGCAACCCGGCACCAAATGTGACACACTTTTTATGATTGTCTAACCCTGTGAATGGGACGAATACCATATTGTACCTATAAACAATTCAAAAACACATCAGCACCACAAGATTCAATATAATATTCCCAAAGAATTACATAACATAAAATATCAAATCAAAAAACAAAACCAACACAGGAACACACCAAATATCTAACCTGTTTGTATCAAAAGTTGCATCGAATGAAACTACATCACCAAACTCCCGAAAGTTGTATTTTGCAGCTCATCAGCCCAAAACAATGCATTCAACTGCTTGTCTTCAACCCTATATTCAAATAAAAAGTTTGGAGAATATTTTACTCTATCCTTCATCAAATTCACAATCATTTGAGAATCACTACCCGCAATGAAACAATTAAGGTTACGCATGTAATTCTTGTAATCAATAGCCAAACCGCCACGAATTGAACACCCACCTTGAATGCCAGTCATTAATCTATATGCCTTACCTCCTCCAACATTCTGCTTTGTCATGTTATAAACATAACTTTTCTGTGAAAAATCAAGTTCTCTACTAGCCCGTGATAGATGCATATTTGATTTACTAATCAATCTATGGTTATGTCTCTCAACAAAGTCATACACATAGTAACCTTGACCACCTGGTATAATCCTAAAAACAATGTGGGCCTTACATTCAGTTCTATGTAAATCTTTTCTTCTTTTAGTTTTCTTCATTTGAACATCCATAGTATCCACATTACCAATGTTTGGTTTCCCTTCCCGATTACATAATAAATGACGAGAAGTAACCACATCATAAGTCGTCTTCTTAAGAGAACCTTTCCTTATATCAAAACCTGCTTGAAATGCATATTCCTTATATATTGTCACAGCAGCTTCTAATGAAGGATATTGAATTCCTCTTTTGGGCTTGATATGATCATCTGTTCTTGGTATCCAGTATGGTGTCCCACCAGGAGAAACAAAATCATTACTAAAAACCGATTCTTCTTCGTCTGAAAATTGTAAAACACAATGAAAACTACATTACAATATAATCATTATCATTAAATAAAAACATAACCATAAAATTCCATCACAATTGATCCGTTATTGTCTGTTCTAGATAATTTTTACTTACCAATTCTAGTAGAATGTAATCCTGTGTCAATATCCTCTACATGTATTGAAACATTTTTCACATTCCTCTGTTTCTGCATTGTTTTCATATGGTTCCTTACTACTTGTTTCACCATGCTCCATCTGTTTCTCAAATAAAGATCCAAACAAATAAACATACAAGAAATATACATCTGTAAAATACTTTTCCCACGATAAAATCATTAAAACATTAAAAAACCAAAATACAAATAAATAAATACATATACTCTCTGAGAATGAAAGCCAAATCAAATTAAAACTCCAAAACATAATTATCCTTATTACATATTTTTCAATACATCTTATTCTTAACCAAAACTATAAAACTAGAAGGATCTAAAAGGACAATTCCTGCTATCATGATCAGCAATCTTATTACAAAATTTGCAAAATCTCTTATAACGACTCCTAAAATCTTCCATGTTGTAACCATCATCATCAAAATACAAGTCCCTTGAAAATTCCAATCCTACAATCATCAAAACGCATACACCTATCCAAAAAGCCATATAATCCTGAAAACCAACATTTATTTAATAAAGTTATTAGTTAATTCTCTTATAATGTCAATAAACAACTAAAACAATTAACCATTCTCATAGAATACACATTCACTAGCATATACCATCACCATTCTCGTAGAATACAGTTACACTAACATGTATATACATCATTCTCATAGAATGCTCTACATCTCCTGTGGCGTAACTAGACAATTCACTAATTTACATAATTCGCATCAGAATTCAGAGCAATTATATAAAATAAGTACATAATTGGCTCAATTATATCAATCGCAAAACGGAAATACCTCAATTAGTATCATTCGCACAACACCATTATCAAAATCACGAAGATCGTAAACAAAATTCATACCTGTGTAGAATTCAATTGATTCTCTACGCAAACTTCACCTGGTACTGTCAATATATAATCGCTTTGATGATACGACAACCACAAATTCAGTATTTATCAACGAAGAATTGATTCTCGAATCAATTTAGATTTAGAATTGATTCAGTTATCGATTTTGAATTGGTTGCAATCTCATTAGCGGTTACGATCTATCTCATTAATTATTATTTATATTAATCTTATTTAATTAAGGAGATTCATGTTAAAATACCGATCCTAACCTTCAACCAGGAAAGAACATGATTCGGATGTACGATCGCACAGTATTTGCTATCCGCATTTGAACCTACACACACACACACACACACACACACATATATATATATATATATATATATATATATATATATATATATATATATATATATATATATATATATGTAACAAACAGAATACGGTAAAAATCCAAATGGGAAAATGAGTTGTATAGTTTGCACCCTTAGAGGAGAGGTTTCGTGACTATTTACAATGCTCCGCGTGGGCGTTTTCAAGAGTATACGATTTTTGTAGACCTTATACATATGATACCCAGGGATGTGAGAGTTCTAATAGGAAGCAACAGTATGCTTGAACTCTTTCTTATGAGTAAGGAAAATTATGAATTTAAAGGTTTGAGGTTTGTTCTTAGACCAAGAAAAGAGGCATAACACAATAGGGCTATGCTCAGACGATCAGTAAAGATGGAAGACTACAACATGGTTAGGATGGGATGTTGTGAAATAAGTGTTGGCCATAACACAATAAATCTTCTTAAGAACTCCATTGTCCCATTAGCTTTTTTAGTCCATGCATATAAGACACCTTTGTAGTTGATGTCCTCAAACTCAATTTGTTGGACACACTCACAAAAGTCATTCATACCACGGGTGATGCCTGGGATTCCAGAGGTGTTATCTTTAGTTTCAAGAGCCACATTAAAGTCTCCTATGATAACCCATAGAGAACACTTCACGACATGTTAATGAGCACAAAAAGTCTCCCAAAGACGATGGCGTTGCATGTGGTAGTGGCCAACATAGACAAAAAACAGAATAAACTCTTCATGTTATCACGTTGTTTGATGAGGAAGTATAAGACTTGATTAGTAACATTGAGGATCATCTAATCAACTTGGAGAGGGTTCCAAGAAACCACAATGAAGGTACCTTTAGGGCTTTGGGAACAGTTAGAAGACCAAGCCCACATAACAAAGAATTTTTGGCAAATCATATCAATTTTAGAATAAATCGTACGAGTTTCCAAAGCAACACATACTTGTAGGTAACTATCACGTATGAGTTCTCTCATAGCCCTTTGGTGAGGGGGAGCTGGGAGACCACAACAATTCCAATAAGTGATATACGTCATAAGGAAACTGTAGAGGTTGTAGAGTCAATCCTCTAGGGATCCCTGGTCAAGAGACATGTCATCCACAATGGGGGTTGTGTTAGTGCTGATAAGCAGGCTATACCCCCATCATCAAATTCGACCTAAATAACATCATCCTTATCAAACAAGTCATCTGAGTCCTGATCAAAATCAACCTGTCAGTATTGGTAAAAAAATCCAGGGGAGAGAGGGTAGCAGCAGGAATAGAAGGAGGGTCTTGTGGGTTAGAGGAATTGTCACTGAGAATATAGAAATGATTGGAGATAGAAGATGAGTGTTTGAAGGTTTAATATTCAATATAAAGACTACAAAGAAAAGGTTCTAGTCCTGGGCTCCAGGACGCGAATTTCTAACAGTATTCATCCATGATGTTCTAGTTGGGACCTCAATAAAGACACATGCAAAAGTGGATTTACCAACGGCATAATTACAGATGTTGGTGGTCCAAATGTCCATAGCTAGTGGGCTTCTAATTTTACTAGCAATATAACTAAGCCCTTCGTCATTTCAAGCTTCTTAACGGATATCATGTATGTGTAGGTTATTTTCAATAACCAAAACATAAAAAATGCGGAAACATAAACTTAGATCTTTAATCTCGAATCTGTTACAAGAAACCAAAACAAAGAAAGATTACATACCTACTTCCATGAAGATTTTTGGATCTTATGAGATGGGTTATTTTTCCAATTGATCTCAAAACCTCTCTCTAAATCCCCCAGCGATAAGACCCACGAATTTTAATGTGTATTTTCGTATATCTGATTTGCTACTTGTCACGTGTTTATATAGATGGAGATATAACCGAATGTGAGAGATTTAAGAGATAGAGATGAGTTTGATTCAACCGGGAACTCAACCCATAGGATAAATACTAGATAATGTGTATCTACTATTCAAAATCAGTCCATCAATAATTTTAAATAGCATTATCTATTAATATAGAATTTATGATAACAATATATTATTTAGATATTAACTGGTCCCATAATTATCCAACAATCTTCCACTGGACCACAAATATCTAAATGTATACATAACCATATAAGCGCTTTAACATATGTTATCATAGTATTGGTACCCTTAAACAATCTCGTCCATTAATCACAACAATATTGGATCAAAGCAGTCTTTGTTACAATTTACGTAACTAAACTCATCAATGGTCACATATACATATATGACTAAATGACATAGATTAACCATAAATTTGTGGTTTTGAAATCAATTCAGATTTCCTACAAGTCCCTATTTAGTTTGAAGTGAGATCAAACTTCAAATAAGTGCAAATAAGTATGGAATAAACCGAACCCTTAATCTGTACAGAAATGTATAATTATTTTTAAACAAAACATAAAGCACCAAAATAACATGCAAAACTCCCACTAAAACAAACATATCATCAATCATTATCACACCCATGTGTGTAGTATGCTCGTGAAAGACCTTGGGAGGTAATCCCTTCGTGAGCGGATCCGCTATAATGAAGTTTGTTTCGATGTGCTCTATTAAAATCTTTCCATTTTGCACTCTTTATTTAACAACTAGAAAGTTAATGTCAACACGCTTTGACTTAGTAGAACTTCTGTTGTTATTGGAATATAACATTGTTGAATTATTGTCACAATACAATTTTAGTGGTCTTTCAATACCAACATTACGCAGCCCCGTGACAAAATTCTGTAATCATATCTCGAGATTTGATGCCTCAAAGCATGCAACAAATTATGTCGCCACAATGGAAGAAGATACCAAAGGCCGCTTAAAACTCTTTTATGAAATAGGCCATCCGGCTACCAGGAGAATGTGGCCCGATATGGATCGGTAACTATATTGGCATCAAATAAAACAAAAAAAAAAAACATAATACCCACTCCAAAATATCTTATTTTCTATATGTGAGCATATAGCATTTTATTGTATGATCATGTGTTCTCAATATCATCGTCTAAAACCATAAATATATATTTACTTCCACTATAATTTTGATACACAAATCATCTTATGCTTTTATCTCAAAACCAAACGAGATAATGATATGATGAAACTCGTGTTGCTATAGATAGGATCTCATAAGTTGAGGTTGTTGAGTTTGTTCATTATAAATGGGAGATTGAACAACATTGTCGGTCCTTGTTCATGAATCACTACTTCATCAGTAGATACTTAAAATCCACAGAAAATCAAAAACAGTAACATGAATCATGATAGATTGCTCCTTAATGACAATGTTTCTAACATTATTTCTCCCCCAAACTCAACATCCTCAAAGAACGTTGCTATATCCAAATTGCATTGTCAAGATGCATGCAACAGAGAACTAACATAATGCTCCCATTTCATTCCGTAAAGATGGTCCCGTGAAGCGCATAAATAACATTCATATTGCAAATATTATGCCAGGACTCAAATTTGATGTTTTGAGAACATAAATAACATTTTCCATCTTTATGCTCATTAATCCATAAACTTTAATTAATTAATTCAATTTACGACAATATTGCAAGGTATGAACACAACATTAATATCAAGTATTTGGACAATAATATTAGCTTGCAACAGATATTTTGTTTTAGTGATAAAACATTGACAATAAATCATATAAATTAATAAGCCCCTCTTTGGATTGACTTATTAATCACATGGAACCGAATAATTGTCATATGTTTACCGCCACATATGTGTTTATTCGACCAAATATTAATCTACCTTTGGGTCGGTTAATATCCGCATTAATAAACACATAAACTATAATATTTAAATTCAATATATGACAGCATCACAAGTTATCAACACAACATCAATACCAAGTCTTTGGACAGTAATATTGACTTGCAACAGATATCTTGTTTTAGTGCTAAAACATTGACAATAAATTATGTCAATCAATAAGTCCATCTTTGGATCGACTTATTAATCACATACAACCGAATAATTGTCAAATGTTTACCACAACATATGTATTTATCCGACCAAATATTAACCTACCTTTGGGTCGGTTAATATCCGCATTAATAAACACATAAACTATAATATTTAAATTCAATGTAAATTAAATTTCACAAAAGAGATCGCTTTGGCGATATATTGTGTCAATAATTTACTACTAAAATAAATGTCATAACTGAAATTTATCAATAACCTCAAAATAAACTTACTTAAATCACACAATTGAAATTATTGACAACGAACAAAATTAAACTGATATCAAATATATTGATATCATAATTTCAACAAATATCATAATAATAAATACCAAAAATTACATGATCATAAGTTAATATCATTATGATTTATAAGTTAATCACAACCGGACCATATGTAACGTTCAAACAATTTAAATTACGATATTTTAGTGAAAACTGCCATATTAATCAAAACTTTAAAGTTCACATTAGATTTGCATAACAACGTTGGGAGAATATAAATTGATCATTTATTAAAAAAAGAATCGGCCAATAAATAAATAAATATTGTAAATTTGCAATTATCACAACAATAACAACTTAATCAAAATTCCTATCCAAACAATAATATTAATAACAAACAAAACAACCGTGGTGATTGTATATCGATCCAAATGACCATCAAGTATCACATAATTCTCAAAAAAAAAAAGAAAATAATACGCACAGAAAAAGAATTATCACACAAGTGGGATTATATCAACAATTAAAACACATTCATACGAACAATAAATACCAAATGAGATGATCGTTCTGTCATGTGCTTCAACATGCAACCCTTTATTATTATTTTAATTAAATCGGTTATGACGCTATTATTCAAATAACTTTGCATAACTTAGAGATATATCGTGTGGTTGCGTTGTATGAAGAAACAAAGAATATTATTAAATAATTTTGATATGATGGTATTATGTGGTCACCGTCTAAATCACATAAACAGTGGCTACTATTAATCTCCCCCTATTACCATAGTCCGAGATGATGTATGTCAATTTAATGCACAGTATATCATATTTAACTAAAAGGATAATGACTTGTAAGGATAACGAACTTTTGAAATTGTTCACATTTGGTCACTGAACTTATTTTTGTGCTTGATTTACCCATGAACTTTTTAAAATTGTTCACATTATACCATTATGACCGGTGATAGAAGGTTTATGCTGATTTGGAATCCTACGTGGCATCCTAGAAGACTTGGAAAGGTAACGAACTTCTAAAATTGTTCACATTTGGTCACTGAACTTATTTTTGTGATTGATTTATCCATGAACTTTTTAAAATTGTTCATATTATACCCTTATGACCAATAATAGAAAGTTTGTGCTGATTCGACATCTAAACCCCAACTGAAGACCACCAGCCTTTATTTACGTCTCAGCTTTCTGATATGATGAGCATATGGACCGGAAAAACCGAACCGAACCGAAAACCAACCGAAACCGAACCGGACCGGACCGAATATATATATTCGGTTCGGTTTTCGATTTTTAAAAAATGTTAATTTGGTTTCGGTTCGGTTCGGTCCGGTCCGGTCCCTTGACCATGATTATTCCTAACACTACTCTTAATCATAAATAACCGAACCGAATCGAAAACCGAAATAATCGAACCGAACCGGAACCGAATATACATATTCATTTCGGTCTTTGGTTTTTAAAAAATCATAATTCGATTTCGGTCCATTTCGGTTTTGATTTGGTTTGGTTCGGTTTTCGGACCGAGCTCATCCCTACTTTCTGATGCCACGTCGGATGTCAAATCAGCACAAACTTTCTATCATCGGTCATAAGGGTATAATATGAATAATTTTAAAAAGTTCATGGGTAAATCAAGCACAAAAATAAGTTCGGTGACCAAATGTGAACAATTTTAAAAGTTCGTTACCCTTTCAAGTCTTATAAGATGCCACGTAGGATTCCAAATCAGAATAAATCTTTTATCACCGGTCATAATGGTATAATGTGAACAATTTGAAAAAATTCATGGGTAAACTAAGCACAAAAAAAAGTTCAGTGACCAAATGTGAACAATTTCAGAAGTACGTTACCCTTACAAGTCATTATCCCTTAACTAAACGACCACTTCAATCCATTATTTTTAGTTAGCGCTTGATGCCTTGATCCATTTCTCTTGTTTTATTCTAATTTACTTATTTACTAAATGTATTTATAAAACTATAATATTAAACTATAAACATTTTATAAAAATAGCATATATATGTTATAAATCGAGTATATACGTATGATGCATTTAATCAATTTTTGAGAACATTAATTTGTGTGATATTATATATATATATATATATATATATATATATATATATATATATATATATATATATATATATATATATATATATATATATATATATATATATATATATATATATATAATTGTAAATTTAAAAAATAATGAAAAGGAGAAAATAATTTTTAATTTAATGTATTTAATTGTGTGATATGTTTCACTTAAATTTAATGTATTTTTGAAACCACAGACCGCACCGCAAACGTTCTAAACCGCATTATGTGGTTGGTGGTGATGGCGAGGTGGCGGTAGCGGAGGTGGTAGAGTTGGCGGTGGTAGTGGTGGTGGCGGCCGCGATGGTGGTAGTGTTGGTGACGAAAGTGGTGCAGGTGGTAGAGGAGATAAAAATCATATATGAATTATATATATATATATATATATATATATATATATATATATATATATATATATATATATATATATATATATATATGTATATATATATATATATATATATATATATATATATATATATATACTAGCTGCGTACCCGCGCAATGCGGCGGCGGAGAATAGTTCTTTTTTGGCGATTAATTACTATCGGTGGCAAACATACATTAGTTTCATTTCGACGAATAATTTTCGGTAGACAAATATAAGTACGTTTTTTTTTCTAGCGCCGAAACGTATCTGTTATGTTGTAAACCGGAACCATCTCGAAAACGATTAAGCAATTCGGTTTCGATTCTATGAATTTTATTTTTCTGGTTTCAGTTCGGTTTTTTTCAATCCTGTTCAAGAATTGATGTTGTCATAAATGAGTAAAATAACATTTGAAACCACAGTGAGTTAACCTTGAGAATTTTATGCAATCGGATTCATTGATCTTTTTTTAGCCTTTTTCCCCCATTTTGACCTTGATTTTTGGTTAAAATTGTTTAATTTAACATTTCTTGAGAAAGGCTGTGGATATGTGATAGAGACAAGGGAAAACCGGTCATTTTCTCAAATATCACAAGTGATGACCAAAAGTAAAAGAAACTTGAATATATAGACAGCAAAATCAATGAAAGTACATTGTTATAAACAGTAATGAAAGTACAATGCTCATAAACAGTAATGAAAGTACATTGCTATAAACAGCAAAATCAATGAAAGTACATTACTATAAACAGTAATGAAAGTACATTGCTATAAACAGCATTGTATTTTTATTAATACTATTATTAAAGTTTTTTTTCTTTATGAATAATATGATCTTTTTAATACTATATAATCTCAAGTTATTCAATTTTTTCATGAAGTCTGAACAATGCATCCTTCAAATTAAATGACTTTCTAGTAAATAACAGAGGCGACATTTTAAATTCTTTTATAAAAAGTATACATTTTAAATAAAAGAGACAACATTTTAAATTCACTTATAAAAGGTATACTTATATTCTAATATTTCAAAAATTATGTCAACCTACAAGATTGCTTTTGAATATATACATTATGCGGCAATGTTACGTCTCAATTCCAATATTCCATCTCATTTTTCTTTCAAGATTGCTTTTGAATACATACATTCCTATAATAAAAAGTACAAAATACGTTTTATAATGGAATCGCAACACAAGCTTACGATATTATAATTCATTGCTCACATGCAACTACAACATATCTACCTTATAAAACAAAAATGTAATCAATTAAAATAAACATCTATCAAGAATTTGGCAGTATTGACCCAACATTAGCTAAAGGCAATTAATATCAAACCGTAATTAAATTAGGTAAAAAAATAATAAATAAATAAATAAACAAAATGAAGGGCTATAAAAAAAACAACCAATGCACAATATAGCTGAGATCGACATTCAAATGCAGAAAAAAAGGTTGTCTATGAAAAAAAATGAAAAGAAGGGTAAAATCGTCAATATAGTCAAATAACCTGGAAGGGACAAAAACTTCTCAATATTATCTAGCAGCATACCCGAGCGATGCGGCGGCGGCGAATAGTTTCTTTCGGCTAGTAGTTTCCAATGTTAATTAGTTTATTTTAGCATGTCAACGCCACCTCCTTTTTGGCACACAACAACTTCATATTGTTTATCTTGTACCCGTGTAATGCGGCAACGATGATTAATTCGTTTCAGTAATTAAGTTGTTACTGTATTAGGTTAAAAAACATGTTGAAATTTTTGGTTAGAAATAAGGATACATTGTAGTAGTCTACTCATACAAATTAGTGGATTTATAAACATGAATAGAAGTTTTAAAATTACAAATTTCTCGATTTATAAATTGGAATCGCAGCTGCTTGTATCTATATTTAATATTTGATGAATATTATAAACTGTTGAAATTAGTTTTACATGTTCTATAATTAATATTTGACGTTTTTTACAACACTTTGTACTTGTTTCTAGCTAATTTTGTTATTGAAAGTAACAATTTTTATTTCAGCCGTATTTTTTGTTTTATTCATTTTCTATTTATATCAATGTAGATAGAATCTTAATCATTTAAATAAATAATGCAAATGCATTACCTTTTCTTTTGAACGCCGCAAATGCATTTCCAGAAATTAATAAAACGAAAAGCAGGGCACATAAGTCATTTAAATATATTGGTATTCCACAATATACATATTCAGATATTCCACTTAAACATTATAAACCTAACCCTAATACAACTCCTTTCTCTAACCAATAGCCGCCTCCAACATCGCCCAACTCTTCTGCAAAGCTCCGGCTCCTCCCTTCTAGCCCAACCGCCGGCTCCTCTTCCTATTCGTCTCCACCAAATTTCAAGCCTCTGATCTTCTTCCTAGCCGTTCACGCCTCCGATCTCCTTCACCGACAGACACATCCCACCTCCGATCTGGTTAAAGCTTCACTGACCAGACCAGACCATCTGCTCCTCTTCCTATATATGAATTTCCTCGGCCTCCAGATTAGTCAACCCTTCGAGATCTCCTGCTAGGCCATACCACCGACCACCACTTTCGGTAATCACCATTGCAACGCCTCTATCACAATGACTCTCAATAGTCGCATCCGGTAACCCATCAGCCACCAACTCTTCTGTCTCCGCCATCGGCTGCCAAATCTAACGCCTTTATCGCGTCGACTAAATAGTCGCATCCGATGGGTGTTCTCAGCAAATCAGATCTGAAAGAAAATTGAAACAACTATACTCAACAATCGTTTCTTGTTATTTACCTATTTATTTATTCATCCGACTGTGAGCTCCGATCCAGCAAAGTTGCACATCTCCTCCACTGTCTCCCGATCCGATTCAGTCGACTGTGAGTTCCATACTCGACTCAGACCTCCGATCCAGCAAAGTTGCACTCAAATCCCTCACCTCCGACCACAGATCGGTTTATGTTTCATTTTCATTTTTGTTTACAGATTTTGGATCTGATTATTAGGTATAAATAAACTTTGTTTTCTGATTATTTAGTGTGTTTTATGATTAGTGATTATTAGATTTTGGATCGGTTTCTGTTTCATACTCGACTGTTTTCAGATTTTCGATCTAATTTTCGTTATTGTTCAAATTTACGATATGATTAGTGTTCTGTGTTTACTTTTAATTTTGGATGTGTGTTATTTATTCAGGTTTGCGATATGATTAATAGGTACAAATATATTTTTGTTTTCTGATTATTTGGATCTTGTATAAGTTCTAGTTTTGAATCTGATTATTATATAAAATTAAGAAAGTTTTGGATCTGATTATTTGGTTATTGTCAATTCTGTATCTTTTTGCATAGATAATCATGTATATTGGCACAAAGATGCAGCAAAATGCCAGAAAGATGGATCAAATTATCTAGCTGAATGTTTGCACATGAAAGTTTCATGAGATCTTGGGCAGCATTGGCGAATGGTGACAGGTATAATCCTGATACATTGTTACATATCGTATAAGAATCAACAGTTTCAAAATGTTAGTGTTTTTATTCTCTTCAGTTAACTACAATGGGTTTCAAAGGAATTAGCTTTTATCCAAAAGACCATTACAACACTTGTTCTATAGAGTTTTTAAATACAAATTTACTGGTTTAAAAATACTAAGCTACGCTACCTTCTACATTCTTGCTGTTTATGCTGAACACATCAGTAACACAAAAAAACCCTGAAAAAAAAGGAAAATATAACTGTAATAAAAATGAAAACCGGAAAAAAGATGAGAATGCACAACCCAAAAAGATGGAAATTAGATCAAGTTAATGTAGATTTCTTACATGTTCAAATCTGGTTATAAAGATGAACAAACCTGTAACAAAAAGGCAAAAAGGCAGTAGTGTTTTTTCAAATCTATATAGTAAAAGAGATCAAGATATCAAAATCAAAATAAATGATGAAATTGTGTGCTTTTGGAATAATACAGGTGTTTAGACTAAATTCATACAAAAAATTACAAGCTCTACTGTTTAAAGCGAAGAACACTAAAGAGATGATGGTGCGAGAAGACTGGTGGATCTTGGTATACCAGAGAATGCAACATGGAGGAGAAATTTAAATGAAGAAGAATATTGGGCGTGGATACCTTTTATACTTTCAATCCTGCAATTTGATTGGTTGATTTTGGGTCAGCTGGATCAGTCTTAAGTGAATGGTATAGATTATTTTAAAAGATCTAAAGGTGTAGATTAAGTTTGAAGGTTGAATCAGAATATACATGTTACAGCTGTGTTTTTTTATTATTATTTGCACATGGGCCAGTTTTGCTTTTTAAGACTCCGATATTCGTAATGTGCAATAGGTGTTTGTACAAAGTCTTAATTTTAAGACATTGTGTTTTAAAAGGTTGTATTTTATGTATGCTTTATATAGTATCATAGATATATATATATATATATATATATATATATATATATATATATATATATATATATATATATATATATATATATATATATATATATATATATATATATATATATATATATATATATATATATTCATTCGAACGTCAACGTTCCGACAATACCAAAGCATTAAATAATTTTTTATCGGTTTTAAAAACAAATCCAAGATAATCTTTATAGATAGAGTGATAATTTTACAAAGCACATAAAATTAAATTATTTGTTTTAAACTCTAGAATATAAAAATAACTTTAGTCGATGTGCTGTATTTAATATTACAAGATTTATATCGTTACTTTAAAGCATAGTTCCAATATATTATTTAATTATTAATATTTACATCGATCTATATAAAACAATTTAATTTTTTCAGTTATATAAAACAACCTAACCATTATAATATTAAATTACAAAAAAAAAAATAACAAATATACTTTGTAGTCAAAATATAATAATGACCCTAGTGAAGAAAACGTAGAGGGGGATATGTTTAGATTATGCCTTTTATACATAAAACGAAAAGTTGGTTTCATATTGCAGACAAAATTTTCTTTCAAACAAATTGCATTAAAATATAATATATGTACGAAAACATGAGTTTGACGAATCATAGAGCAAGATTTTGGAACAAGTTAATAGTTTTGACCGTACGGCAAAATAAAATTAGATCTTGTCACTGCTTTTGCAGCCGTCAAAAACATCCGAGAAAAAAAAATTAATTTACGGTCAATCTTAAAATCTGGAGGGTAATATATGGTTTTTAACGGAACAAAAGAAAACCAACAAGAAGTTTATTCATACACATACAAGATATCTACAGTCAAATCATAATACCATACCATTCTGCTAAGCAAGAAAACGGCAACGGGAAACGAGAAAGATGCGAAAACATATAGCAGGTATAATTTAATTTAAAAATCTTAACCGATCAAAAGTTTAAGAGATTTAAATTCAGTAATAGATTCGAGTAGGCTCTAATACCAATTGTAGGTTATTTTCAATAACCAAAACATAAAAAATGCGGAAACATAAACTTAGATCTTTAATCTCGAATCTGTTACAAGAAACCAAAACAAAGAAAGATTACATACCTACTTCCATGAAGATTTTCGGATCTTATGAGAAGGGTTAGTTTTCCAGTTGATCTCAAAACCTCTCTCTAAATCCCCCAGCAATAAGACCCACGAATTTTAATGTGTATTTCCGTATATCTGATTTGTTACTCGTCACGTGTTTATATAGATGGAGATATAACCGAATGTGAGAGATTTAAGGGATAGAGATGAGTTTGATTCAACCGGGAATTCAACCCACAGGATAAACACTAGATAATGTTTATCTACTATTCAAAATCAGTTCATCAATAATTTTAAATAACATTATCTATTAATATAGAATTTATGATAACAATATATTATTTAGATATTAACTGGTCCCATAATTATCCAACAGTATGTTTATCTACAAATAAATTTTATCGATATGAGCTTTGTGAAGGTTTAAACTGGTCCGCCATTTTTGAATGATCATATGGACGTTTTTAATAGTCCAAGGTCCATTGTTCAAAACATGATGGACACCATGATCGTCACAAAATATAAAGAGATATATATCATGCCTATTAAGAAGCGTATTTTGAAGGCCGTAATTAGGACAAATTTTTTAGGCATGATATCTAACAACTTTAAAATTAACGTTTTGGTCAAATAAGTATCCACATATTGTACGAGCAAATGTAGCACAATTTTTGTTTATCGGTGTCATAGGGATGTGGACAGGCTCTTCAACATTATCACTAAGATTGGGGATATGTTTAGAGTTTGGATTTTCGTATTTTGTTGATCCCCTAAGGACGTGGGCAAAAGAATAAGGAAAGAGGGGGTTGAGGGTTGCTCCTAGTGTCTTTTTCATGATTTTGTGTGTCATGGGCTCATGGCTTTTAGAAAATTTATTTTGGGGTCTTGTGGAATAAAGTGAATTGTTATGTAATGCGTTAGTCCTATGACCATTATGAGTATTAGCTAGAGAGCAAGCACTCACAATAAGGCATGCTACATTTAAGGGGATTGATTTTAGGAATAAAATCGGAAGAGTTAGACTTACATGGGTCCGAAATGGATCTCTTCTCGATATTTGGCCTAATAGTAGAGGTGCACATTATAACCGGTTTTATAATAACCGGTTTTCTATCTCAAACCGAACCGGTTTTTATCTCGGTTTTTTTCTGATTAACCGAACCGAACCGGTTTAAAACCCGAAAAAAACCAGTCGAAAACTCAATTTCCTTTCGAGAAAAACCGGGCAAAACCGGACCGGTTATAACTAAAACCGGTTGGACCCAAACCGATTTTTGAAAAAACCGGTTTTTAATTTAACCGGCTTTTGTGCACCTCTACCTAATAGGATGTATCTTACTTCTTTGCGATGTTTTATTTTATT
This sequence comes from Cichorium intybus, assembly GCA_023525715.1. Classification (NCBI taxonomy): domain Eukaryota; kingdom Viridiplantae; phylum Streptophyta; class Magnoliopsida; order Asterales; family Asteraceae; genus Cichorium; species Cichorium intybus. The sequence continues at coordinate 96,408,168 of CM042014.1, forward strand.
GTTGAAAGTTCATCGGAATCGGGCCCAATAAGGATGGGGTGTTGGCATAATCCACTTGAGGATCCACAAGAGGATGTATTTGTACATCCACTATCTAGAGGTGCATATTTACAGCTTAAAAACCAAAATCGGTATTTAAAAAAAAAGGGTTCAGTTTTTAATCGATTTTAGTTAAAACTAAACGGTTTTTATCGGGTTTTTAGGCTTTAAATGATATTTGGTCTAACTGGTCTCGGTTATGATCGGTCTTTTAGTTAGAATTCGGTTTTTTCATTTACAAAATTGTTTTTTTTTCGATTTAAAAAATCGCTTTTTCGATTAGAAAAACCGTCCAAAAAAAACGGTTCGATTAAGAAAAACAGATTTTTCAAAAAACCAATTCCAGACTTTTCACCGGTTACAAAAACCAGTTTGAGTTTGCAACTCTACCACAAACTCCTCCGCATTTAAAATAGTTGCTGTCGGCATTTTTTGCAATTTGGATCTTTTTATTCTTATTAGTACGATGCAGTTTGGGACGATTGCCTTTTACCCATTAATGGTGTGGAAAGGGTCCACGTGAAGATTATTTTGACACGGAATATCATACACACTTGAAGACTTTTGGCCACTTTTGTCTCATACACACCAATGGGGACACACCCTAACGGTATCTAGGTGCCCCCTCGACCCAAAAAAGGTAAGGATTCAAGAATGGTGTTAAAAATGGTTAGAATATTTGTTGTTGAAAAAAAAAAAAACCTTTTTCTCATGCATGCACGTAGTGTTGAAATTCGAATCGACAGCATTTCTAGACAACTCCAATTTGTCATCTTTGGTGCACGCGTATTTTGATAATTCACCACCTTTTTGATTGTCAATCATATCTTGACTCCTTCCAATTTTCACATTTTTCTGGAAAATTCCTTGGATAGAATCGTCTCTTTCCAAAATTTGCGCAACTTTCAAACGTCTTTCTTCAAACTTGTTTCCAACTTGATCGGCGGCAGCTTTCACGGTGGAGCTTTTTTCTGTCGTCGTACCATTTTTGTTACTCCATTATTGACGGTGTGTAGGATTTTTTTTATTGGGAACGACCCATAACTGCTTCAATACGAGAAGAAAATTGAGCTCTATCCAATCGGTCTTGAATAATGACTTTTTCTTTTTTATCGAATATGCTCGATGGAAGAGGAAGGACACCTTCGAAAACATCAAATTCTTCGTCTTCATTCTCCTTATTTCCATTGACATCAGATTTCCCAACGCTGAAGAACATTGAGTCTTCAAGCTGCGGTTGGATTTGATGGCATTTCTGATCACTTCTTCACTGAAATCTTTTTTATTCAAAGTCGACAAGGAATGTTGTTGGGTGATAGCAACATGCTTCCTTTTCTTCATTTCTTCCAAACCATATTTCTTCAAAGACGTTGAAAGATGGCCGTTCGTAACTGATGGATAAATCGGACGACGGAAGGACGGTGCAATAAGGCCCTCCTTGCCAGGTGAAACTTCCTTTACTCTATTTTGTTTTTGCTAAACCTGGTGTTTTTATTCTTAGAAATTTTGAAATAAATAAATTCTAAATACTTTGTGCAGTCATGGTTATAACCTCGATAATGATGGACAAGATGCTTCACCAGATTAGACATGTGTGTAATTGGCCCTCAACATAGTTACCTTTTACATTGTTCCTAAATGAAATTAACTTGAACGTCATTAATTCTCTGATTTATAATCAAATCATTTGTATTTTATGTTAAGAAAAAAAATACTGTATTAGTTGGAGCTACATTAAATTTATTGAAAACCAATATGTTGGATCTAATTGAGAAGGGTTGATGTTTAGATCCTAAAATTATACTCTCAAAAATGTTTCATATCATTCAATTCTCATGTATTGTCTTTATATTGTATAGAAACTTGGCCGTCTTAAAATGGGGTAATCCATGGATAGTGGAAGCTCGAGATTTTTTGTTTGCTAATAAGACAGAAAATTATACTCTAAAAGCCATTGATTTCAGACATCCTGTATTCTTCAACCCAAATATTACATAACTGGGCTACTAATTAGATTAAATTGCACCTCAAGAAACTAAAGCTGCAATCGGTTAGTTTGAGTAATTAATATACTCTTCTTAATTTATAAGGTATCAAATATAGTTATAAAAATTATATTATTGGGCTATAATATGAATTTTTAATAAAATGATTCAAAAGATCTTAAGTATCTCAATATGATTTGGCTTTTGTCCTATTTGATATTTATAATTTTACCTAATTGTAATTTTTACATAGATGTAACGTATAACCAAACTCGATTTATTCTTACAACACAACCAAACGGATAATCCTTCGACATATTATGTGATAGCTACTAACACTACAAGGAATGTGCTCATTACCAGCGACACAAATCGCCGCTAAAGAGTGTCAAAATCGCCGCTAAAACTTTTACCGGCGACAAATCGCCGCTAATGTGTCGCCAAAAAAGCTCGTCGCTAATGCTTAGAAATCGCCGCTAAAGGTCTTGCCCGTCGCCGCTAATAGTTATTTTTTTTAAAAAAAAATTTATTGATTAATCGACACTTTCCCCTTCCAAATACACAAACGATACCAAGTGTTGGAAAAACCCTCTTACTTCTCACTCACTGCTATGTTTTGTACACAAAAGCAGAAAAAAGAAAGAAGAAAATTGACCAAGCTGCTGGGTTTTTTATCACACACGTAGAGAAGATGAAAATGCCAATTTACAGATACCAATTTAAAGAAGAAAAGTGACCAAGTGTTGGAAAAACCCTATAAAATTTTGAAATGTAGTTAAGTTTAAAAAAAAAAAGGATGATCCCTAGATTGATAAAGCTTTTGGATGGGTACTAGAAATATGTGTCAGATCTCGTGAAAGATGATCAACCTTTTTGATGTTTTGCGATTTTTCAATGACTTTGACTTTTTTTAGTTTAAATTTTTTTAAAGTTTGCGTGTGATGTCGTCTGTGCTTTGAATGGTGTCGAACAAATTCTTCAAACTGATTTTATGCTCCAGGTCTTTGAATTACCTTTTTGTAACTTTGAATTAGTTATCGATAAATTATATTGAGCGCAAAGCTTTTCATGGAAGATGACTAATTGCTTGGAAGACCCATTTATGACATGTAGGTAATATGCTCGTGGGTTGTGGGTTGATGCTCTTTTATATATAGTGATATATAGTGATGACTTATTCATTTTAGTGTAAGCTCCCGTTTGTATGATTCATATAGTTTATGGGGTAGATTATTAGCTTGATTTTTGTAGTTGAGCATTCTCATGCTCCTACATTTTTGTTCTACTCTCATCATTTATACAAATTATGCTGAAACGTTACATCAATCTTGTTTATTATGTTGTGCTTCGTATTCTGCATGTCTAATATGGCTTTTATTTCCTAACAAGTGGTACCAGAGCAGTAAACTATTTAATCGCTTGGAGAATTCTGTTTGTTTCATTCTCAAATATAAATTGTTCATAGATCTAAATTTTTGTGTTCTGACATCAATTCTTCAGCCGATTCGAGAGTTAGATCATTGAATGAAACATCAATTCAATGGAAAATTTTCAGCAATATATAGTAATGATTAACTACGCAAATCTCCTTGGCTTATCCATGAAAGCTCATATGTTGCTTCCAAAGCATTATGATTAGTGGACTGATCGAATGGAGGGCTATCTCACGGGGCTTGATGAATATATCTAGAGATCGATCACCAATGGTCCATTCGCTAACGTGAACGATCGATTTTCTCCAGGTACTAATATGATTGCAATGTTAGCAACAAATATGAAGAAGATTAATAACGATAAACGATGTATAAGAGCGCTATGAGGACTTCCACCAATTGTGTAAGTGTTTAGGTTGTTGTTTCGCATCAACAAACAAAAGAAGATGTGTGATGGGGAGAAATAAAAAGACGATGAAAGAAATAAACATAAAAAGGGATAGGTTTGAACCTACCAACACACTCTGATTAACAATAGAAAGGTAGAAGTAATGCTCATTAGGTGTGTCGTTTCGTGCAAACAAATAAAAGAAATGTGTGGGGATGAGAAAGAACAAAAATAAAAACAAGGGAGAGTTTGAACCTACCAATAATTCTAAATAAGGATAGCAAGATGAAAGTAAGGTTTGTATCCTCGGGGAGAGGGGGTAATCGATCTTGTGCATAACGTACATTTTATATAAAACGGGGGTTTTCACATGTTAAAATTACACAAAAACTAAAATTTGCATAAAACTGAATTTTGGATAGCAACATGATTTCAGACACTGCATAGATATTGAAAATCTAGATAGTTTCAGAATCTAAAAACGGGACAGAATACAAAAAAACAAGAGAACAAAAACGATAGACCCCACTTCAAGTTTGACAAATCTCAGTTGCGTATTTGCATTTGGATAAGAGTGATGATATCATAATCTAAGTTGGTACTAAGAAACAATAACAAGCTCTAGTATTCTTTTACTTGTCAAAAATATTTAATTAAAACAAGTTCCTTAACTAAACCTAATTTTTACAAACATGAAACACTGAACAAACTCTTATATATAAGTAGAAAAGTCGCATAAAGTTTTATACAAGTATTTCAAAACAATGTCCATTTCTCCTCACAAGTTCGGAGGTGTGAAAACATACAACACCAACTTTACACTGAATATAAGTTCAATGGTTGTTACTTGTTTTGATTCATAACACAGTTACAGATTCTATAAATCAAATAATAACAACGCCTAGTAATATCAAGTATTTTAGTCGTTGTTAGGCCCTATTCTTGGTGAAAATATATCATATATGCATTGGTATTTCTCACTTTTTATGCTAGTGCTTGTTTGCAAAGAAATGTTATAATCAGGGACTAAATGCGGACAATTGAAGAAGTTTTGAGGATAAAGCCAAATTCAGTCGAATGAACACGCACGCCGCGGGAATGAAGCCATGCGCGACGCGCCACGTCAAAAGTTGAGGCGGTGAAGAGAATTCAAATAGCAAAAAAAAATGGGGATAAGGCTCTATGCGCGACGCGGCTATAGGTCTTACGCGTCGCGGGTTCTAATTTTCCACAAGTATAAATAGAGGCCATTAGGTCGAATTCTGGAGGCGAATATCAGACCCTAAGGTGGACTTACGGCGACTTTGACTCAAGTTTTGAGATTCCAGCAGCCCTTTGTGGTATTTTTATGTTTTCACTTTAATTTCAATATTAGTTTAGTTGTTTTAGCTCTTAGCTTGGTGTTTCCGGATTGTGACAACCAGTAGCAGTAGGTTAAAGCTCTTCATTTTCGTAGTTGAATGTTTTGGATCTTCTGGTTTTGAGTTTAATGCAAGTAATCATTCAGTTCATGTTTTATTGCACTTTTTACCTTTATTTGTGTTTGAATGAGTTTTGAATGCTTTTGGTTTGTGTTAGTGTTTTTGGATTCTGAATATAGTTTCTGATTTCAGTAATCAATCTAGGGTTAGACTTTAATTTAGTTTCATTTAGTTGATGTTTGGTTTTAATTTTGGATTTGAGATTTCTGTGTGTTTTGGGAAAGTGGAAGATAGTCCCTCTGGCTGTAGCGTGACACTACAGTTGGTAAGCTATCGTCTTGTCTTGACCATCAAACTCCCGTGGATTGACCCTTACTACCGTTGTACTAGTGTGTGAGGATTTATTTTCTTATTTTTGACCGCTCGACGACCAAGGCGTGTCAAATTTTGGCGCCGTTGGCGGGGAGTTATGCGCTTAGGATAGACGATCGGTGGTATTTTTTTTCTTTTGATGTTTGATTTTTGTTTTTAATTTTCTGTATGTGTACGTCTTCACAATGGGCGATTACATGTACCCGGGTCAATACACGTATTATGCTGGCCCAGTTTATTATGATAACAACCAGTGGAACCAAGGTCGAGGACCTCCACGAAAGCAACAGCAAAACAATCAGTGGAGAGGACAACGGTATAATAATGGGCTCTACAATAACGGTAACTTCGTTCCTCCGCTTTATTTTGCACAATCGAGTGGGCAGTCGGTTGTATCGCACTTCCATCCACAGGAGTACGATGAGGCATTGCCTATATTTTTTCCTAAAAATGTAGATTGTCAGGTAAAGATTGGGCCAGAGTTGTTAGGTGTGTTGCCTAAATTTAGGGGTCATACGCAGGATAATCCTTATAATCATCTTCACGAGTTCTTAGATATAGCCAACGTGAGCATACCTAGAAATGCTAATAGGAATTTCTTTAGGCTTAGGTTGTTTACATTCACACTAAAGGACAAGGCTAAGTACTGGTTCATGTCGCTGCCGCCAACAGTATCACTACGTGGGAGCAGTTGAGGACAATGTTCTTGTAGGAGTTATATCCCCCAAGCAAGACAATGGAAGTAAGAAGAGATATACAGGAATTTCAACAAAAGCCCGTGGAAGCATTCCATGATGCTTTCGAGAGATTGAAGGAGTTGTTATGCTCATGTCCACACCACCAGTTTCCACCATGGCAGTTGGTCACGATATTCTATGATGGTGTCGACGGTATGAGCCAGGCCATGATTAATGCATCATTTGGAGGGACAATTATCCTACAAGATACCGAGATGGCATGGAGGTTCTTGGAGCAACTCAGCAATGGATCCAAGTTCAATCATTCAGCAAGGAAGACAAACAAAACCTCATCGGCAGTAGTAGTAGATATCGATAACGACTGGAAGAAGGAGGTGAAGAATGAGATCGGTGCCTTAGCAGGAAGCTTGATACAGTATTGGCCACCGTGCAGCAAGAACCACCAATTCAACAGAAGCATGATCAACAAGAACAAAGACCACAAGAGGTTAGTCAAGCGTACGGTCAAGGGCAATACTATAACAACAACCGACAAGATAATTGTGCTGATGTGAACGACCAAAATTTGGGATTTTTGCCAAACTCACCAGAAACGGAGGCGAGTGATTTTAATACCATTAATACGGTGTGTGAACCTGCATCACCTGAACATGTGATGGAAGGGAATACACATTGGGAAAACCAAAAGACCACCGAGAGGATCAGAAATGTTGTTGAGGAAGAGGTTGTAGGTGACAATGCTACCCCTGACTCAACAGCTTTTGATGTTTTTGAAAATATTAATAATGTTGATCTGGTGATGAGTGAATCTATACCATCACCAGACAATTTGGTCAAAGAGGAAGTTGAGGAGGGGGCTGTAAGTGACAGTACAGACCCCAGCCCAACAATCCTCGAAATTGTTGAAATTGCCGATGCTTTTGATGGAGGGGCGTAGATGACACTATTACCCCTGACCCAACAGTTTTTGAAAATTTTGAAAGTAAAGATCTGGTGATGAGTGAATCTGTACCATCACCAGATAAAACCAGTCGCTCACTCTTGGTCCCGATCCACCTGTTGGACGATGATCAAGAAGATGATGCCGACGAGTTGGTCTTTGAAGACAATAAACATGATTTCTTTGGCACTCATGATCCATTCATGAATGGAAAGTTAGATGTGATTAATACCATCAATAAGGACATATGGAAGCATCTTGATATGTTGCCTTCCGATCCCATTCGATTGGAAAATCTTTATTGGTATTGCAAACCGAAATCGCAAACTGAAGTCGACATGCATTATGCGGACAAACGCTTCACAAAACAATTCCTGGGAGCAGCACTAGGCGCGCTCCACGTCAAGCCGGAGATCTTGAAGAGGTAAGACCGAGCTTGGAGGTTTAAAGCCACTTCTAAGCATTTGCGTGAAATAATTAGAAAACAACAACCGGGTAGCAGCAGAGGAACCAGCAAACCGTTTGACCGGGGGAAATTGGAGTATGGAATCAACGAAGGGACGGTGGTGACTGGAAATCAACGGATTCAAATGGCGTACGACCTACCGTAGCCGCAGAAAGACGGTCCAACTAAAAGACCGAACAAAGAAGCGCTTTCGGGAGGCAACCCGGCATTTCGATAAGTATTTCTTTTTGTTTTTAATTTTTAGTTTTTATTTTGTCAAAATATCACTTGGAAATTTTTTTCAAAATGTCACGGCATAGTCCAAGTGTGGGGTGGTCGAACGGGCTTTTAAAATAACGGAAAAATCGCAAAAAATGGAAAATTACAAGTTAGCGCCACTAACTTTTAATGTTAGTGACGCTAACATTGGTCAAACGCTAGTCAACCCTTGTAATTGCTTCTTGTCGCTAAGTTGGAACTCCCCCTCCCCCTTGTCGCGTTTGTCGAGCCGAACACCACCAAGACCCACGAATTTTTCGATTTTTCATGAAATTGATCCAACAATCTGCAATTAAGAATCCAAGATGGCACGTCGTATGACACCCGTTGTTGCAGTTGGTGGGCTACCACTGCATCGATTTGTAGAGTTCATAGAGGGATCACCGAGGACCGCAGGGGCCATGAGACGACTACCAATGCTAGCTGGCCGGGAGATTGAGGTTGCACCATCATTGGATAGGATACTTGCCGCAGCTTCAGCATCACAACCCGTCTAGAGCAGTACCTGGTCCGCACCTGGACCAGTGCTGATGGAGCGTGCAGTTTTATATGCCGTGGTTGGGATCGTCTTATCGCGGCAAACGAAACATGCTACCGGGAGATTATTCTGGAGTTCTTGGGTACATGTGATTGGGGAGTACGCAGTGATGATTTTTCTCAGCAGACAGTCCGATTCCGATTGGGAGGTGTATGGAGGGAGTGCAATATGGTAGAGCTTGCACGACGAGCAGGCATTTACACCGAGGAGGAGACAGCCGATCCACACTTCATGATGTTTTTAGCAGCATGCACTACCCACCCAGACTAGGGTGTGACAGAGGCAGCCATCTGGGCTGAGGTCAGCGACATTGCATTCAGCACTGTTGCCAATGCCAGTACCATACGATCACCGATCCACCGTTTGTTACATAGGATTGTCACTTGCACCCTTCGACAACGTTAGGGTGGTGACAAGGTGCCAAAGAAGGACTTACCATTTCTATGGGCGCTTCTCCATGCTGATAGGTTCTTCCATCTCCCTCACCTGTTAGCTGAGTTCTTATCGAGTCTGCGGATCCCAGATCGGTCAGTCCTCTGGTCGGTGGGCATTACATCACCCGCATAGCCGAGTCCTACCACATGCTGACGCCAGAGGTTACGAGAGAGATGACTTCATTCCGTCCGAGGCTGATGGAGCTGTGAGTCAAACTTTGAAAAGGCAATATCGGATAAGCCGTGAGTCATTGAGATGGCAAGAACGGAGCCGTGAGTCTAGGCAAAAGCGGGACGAACCCGTGAGCCAGATGCGATCATATGTTATGAGATAATGCATATTTGTTTTGTATAGAGATTTTATTTTTATACATACTATTGTAGATTTGATTACTCATTGGGCTTTATAGCTCAGTGTTTTGATATGTCCCAGCAGGTGAGCGTGATCCCGCTAAGGGAAAAGAAAAAGTTCGTGACTAGGGACTTAGTATGGTGAAGTAATAGCCCGACTTGAAGGATGTATAATATTATTATGTATTGTAATCCTTGATACACTTGTACCTGTTTGTGTTAACAAATACCCTTTGGATATGGTTTTATTGTAAAATATATGGTTGGAAAAAAAAAATTTTATGGGGTGTTTTGTTAATAAGTCGGGTGTTACAAGTTGGTATCAGAGCCGTGGTTTAAGTGAACTAGGTGTCTTTAGATTAGATTCCTGGACTTAAACCTTGAGAGATAATAGATATGATGGACTGTTAAACGTACATAAGTTTGTTATTATATATGTAATCTAACTGTTTGCTGAATTTTCAAGTATGAGAAACACAAGAAGTAATCCTACTGGTATCAATTCGGGGCGTGGAACATCAAGGAGTGGACCAGCCCATGGCTCAAATGAACGAAGAGCAAGGGAACCAGTGGAGGAAAATCCACCGAATCTACGGGCTATTGTGGCGGAAGTGGTTAGGGAAATGATGCCTACATTGGTACATAACCAGAGTGAAGAAGCTACGAAAAGCATTCATGATAGGCAACCAGAAAATGAAAGTCAGGGAGAAAGCCATGCCTGTTCAGAAAAAGAAAAATAGGGCGGGGAAGCTTCTGAAAAGAAAGTCGGATGTACTTATAAATCCTTCCTTGGCTGCAAACCAAAAGAATTCTCGGGGACAGATAATCCAGTCCAGGCAATGGAGTGGATAATGCACATTGAAAAGGTGTTTCGGGTCAACAAATGTGCTGATGGGGACAAGGTAGAGTTTGCCACAAACCAACTGACGAGCAGTGCATTACATTGGTGGCAGATTTACCACAAGTCCTTGGGTCCTGATTCATCCATATCGGTACCTTGGGAGCAATTCAAGGCCAAGTTTAATGAAGAGTATTGTTCAGAAGTGGCTATAAAGAAATTGGAAGATGAATTTCTGCACTTGGAATAGGGTTCTAAATCTGTCCAAGAATATACTTTGAGCTTCCTGGAGAAAGCAAGATTCGCAGAGCACCATGTAAACACTGAAAAGAGGAAAATTGACAAGTATTTTTGGGGATTGACGACCCGAATCCGTGAGATAGTGCAACCGCTTAAATTGTCTACTTTCCGACAAGTGGTGGATAGGGCCACTGAAAGGGAGACAGAAATGAAAAGACAAGAAGATGAAAAGAAAGTAAATGAAAACAAAAGAAAGGCGGAAGACCAAGGGTGGACGCCTCAGAAAAAGTCACAACAAACTGGGTCTAAGGGTAAAGGCAAAAAAGATGAAGCAAAATGGTGTGAGAAGTGCAGGAAAAGGCACTCAGGAAGCTGTCGAATGGATACTGTATCGAATAGTTGCCGAAATTGTGGGAAAGCGGGACATACTACATGGGAGTGTCGGGCGGAGCGTAGGTGTTTCCAATGCGGAGCTACGAATCATATTCGCCCAAATTGTCCCCAGTTGAAATCTGGAGCATTCAGTGATAGATCCAGAGACGATCAGGGAGGAAAGAAGGAAGAGGTGAAGAACCGGGGAAGACCAGCAGCCTCGCGAGCCTTTCAAATGACTGTTGAAGAAGCTCGCGAAAAGACAGATGTGGTTACATGTATCTTTACTCTAAATTCCATACCTGTATATGTTATATTTGATCCAGGAGCTACTCATTGTTTTGTATCGGAGTCTCTGATGTCTCGTTTGAATGTACCACTAACTCCTATGGATGAAAGTTTGGAAGTAGCTATAGCAGATGGTAGATATGTTTGGGTTTCCGAACACCTGGAAGGTTGTCAGCTTAAAATCTATGTGACCACTTTCCCTATAGATTTGAAGCCGATGACTACCAATGAATTTGGAGTAATTGTGGGTATGGATTGGTTAGTAACGAATTATGCTAACATGGATTGTAGAAACAAAAGCATTACAGTATTGTCACCGGAAGGAAAATGGATAAAGATTCAGGGTGAAAGACCACGGTTGAGAATGCCGGTTATCTCCTTTGCTCAAGCTCGAAGCTGCATTAGTAAAGGAGGAATGTCTTATTTGGCTTATGTATCGGTGGCTAAGCCAATAAAGGTGGGGGTAGCGAATGTAAACGTTGTAAATGAATTTCCAGATGTGTTTCCAGATAAACTTCCAGGGTTACCACCAGATCGACAAGTAGAGTTCACGATTGAACTGGTTCCGGGAGCTGCTCCTGTTGCTCGAGCTCCATATTGTTTAGCACCTTCAAAGATGGTGGAATTGCGAAAGCAACTAGAAGAACTGTTAGATAGAGGTTTTATTAGACCGAGTACATCGCCTTGGGGAGCCCCTATCCTGTTTGTTAAGAAGAAAGATGGGTCGATGCGCATGTGTATTGACTATCGGGAATTGAACAAGATCACGGTGAAGAATAAGTATCCGCTACCAAGAATTGATGACCTGTTTGATCAGCTACAGGGGGCATCATACTTTTCTAAAGTTGACCTGAGGTCGGGGTACCATCAGTTGAAGATAGGAGAATCTGATATTCCGAAAACAGCTTTTCGTACGCGATACGACCATTATGAGTTTTTGGTGATGCCTTTCGGGTTAACCAATGCTCCGGCCGTATTTATGGATCTAATGAACCGGGTGTGCCGACCGTTCCTCGATACTTCGGTGATAGTATTTATAGATGATATTTTGGTGTATTTGCGAAGCCAAGCTGAGCATGAAGTGCACTTGCGACAAATGTTGGAGTTGCTTCGTCAAGAAAAATTATATGCAAAATTTTCTAAGTGTGAATTCTGGCTAAGAGAAGTTCAATTTGTTGGCCATGTGATTAATGCCGAAGGAGTGAAAGTTGATCCAGCGAAAATTGAAGCCGTAATGAAGTGGGAACCGCCTCGAAGTCCGACTGAAGTACGAAGTTTTCTAGGTTTGGCAGGTTATTATAGAAGATTTGTCGAAAATTTCTCCTCGATAGCTGCCCCGTTGACCAAGTTGACCAGGAAAGGTGAAAAGTTTGAATGGGCGGAAACACAGCAAGAAGCTTTTCAAAGGTTGAAACAAGGCTTGTGTGAAGCACCGGTGTTAGCACTACCGCAAAGTGGAGAAGAGTATGTAATCTATAGTGATGCTTCTAAAGTCGGCCTCGGATGTGTGTTAATGCAGAAAGGTCGGGTGATAGCTTATGCGTCCCGTCAATTAAAAGAAGCCTAAAAGAAATACCCAATTCATGATCTGGAATTAGCTGCTGTGATTCTAGCATTGAAGTTGTTGAGACACTACTTGTATGGTGTGAAGTTTGTTATTTATACGGATCATAAAAGCTTGAAGTATCTGTTTGACCAAAAAGAGCTTAATATGAGGCAACAAAGGTGGATGGATCTACTTAAAGATTTTGATTGCGAAATCTTGTACCATCCTGGCAAAGCGAATGTGGTGGCAGATGCTTTAAGTCGGAAAGAAACTCCTTTGAAAGTTACATCCGCATGTATGGGTGTAGCAAGCCGGTTACCCAAACTGATCCGTTTAGCCCAGGAAGAGGCGTGTAAACCTGAACATGTAAAAAGCGAGCGAATGGTTGGGTATCTGAAGCATTTGGGTGAAAACGCACAGCGATTGAAAACTTTTAGAGGTCGCGTGTGGGTCCCAAAACAAGGAGAGGCGCAGAACTTGCTTCTAGAAGATGCACATTGTAGTCGATATGCAGTTCATCCGGGCAGTACCAAGATGTATCGGACGCTAAAACCGCTGTATTGGTGGCCTGGAATGAAGAGAGATGTTGGAGGATACGTAAAAAAGTGTTTGACGTGCCTGCAAGTAAAGTCAAACCATCAGAAACCGTACGGAGAAGTCCAGCCGTTACCGATTCCAGAGAAGAAATGGGACAATATTACTATGGATTTTGTAACAAAGTTGCTACGGACACCGCGAGGTCACGATGCGGTATGGGTAATTGTTGACCGTTTAACGAAATCGGCACAATTCATACCGATTAGTGAGAAGTTCAAGATTGATAAGTTGGCGAAAATCTACATAGATGAAGTGATTTGCCGACATGGGTTACCGGTGTCGATCGTGTCAGATCGAGACAGCAGATTTACTTCCCGATTCTGGAAAAGTATTCAAGAGCAATTGGGTTCAAAAGTACTTATGAGTACTGCATACCACCCGCAGACCGATGGTCAAAGTGAAAGGACTATCCAGACTTTAGAAGACATGCTGAGAACCTGTGTAATAGATTTTGGTGGAAGCTGGGAAGATCATTTACCTTTGGTAGAATTCGCGTATAATAATAGTTACCATTCCAGCATTCAAATGGCTCCGTATGAAGCATTGTATGGAGCACCGTGTCGTACTCCGACTTGCTGGACTGAAGTTGGGGAAAAGCTGTTAGCTGGGCCTAAGATTGTAGCATAGACTGAGGAAAAGATTAGACAAATTCGAGAAAATTTGAAAGTAGCCCAGAATCGACAGAAGCAGTATGCAGATAAACGGGTAAAACCGCTAGAATTCCAAGTGGGGGACATGGTAATGCTTAAAGTATCTCCTTGGAAAGGCTTAATTCGTTTTGGGAAGAAGGGAAAGTTGAGTCCTGGCTTTATTAGACCTTTCCGCATATCCCAAAGGGTTGGAGCTGTAGCGTATAAACTGGAATTACCTGATGAACTACATGGTATACATGATGTATTTCATGTGTCCCATTTGAGAAAGACTTTGTTTGACAAGTCTCAGCAGGTACCTCTCGCTGAAATTGAAATAGATGAAAAATTGAGATACCCAGAACAACCCGAAAGGGTGTTAGACCGAAAGGTAAGATAGTTGCGGAATAAGAAAATCAGCATGGTTAAAGTGCTTTGGCGACATCACAGAGGTTCCGACATGACGTGGGAGACCGAAAGCGAAATGAGGGAGAAATACCCTCAACTTTTTGTATGATTCCTAGGACGGAATCTTTTGAAGGAGGGGAGAGATTGTAACACCAAGATACTCTTTATATGTAAATATAATAAAAAGTGTAAATTGGTCATTTTACCTTAGAAGGGAAATTTGGTCTTTTGGACAGAAAAGGATTTGGTTTGTAATAATATTTTGAGTTTTGGACTTAAAATGTTATAAATATAAGTTTTTGTCATAAAATTTGCCAAGTGTGGTAAAAGTTCAAGAAATAGAACTCCAGGGGCTAAACTATAATTCTGGAAGTATAAATAGTGGAAAAGCTCTCTCACATGTGCAGAAAATCGAGAAGCTACGAGAGAGGGTTTTCTTTGTACGATTTCTGCAGATTTTGGAGTTTTCTTGAAGATCAAAGCTAGGAACTCGATAGTTGGCTTTGAAGTGAAGGTTTGGTAGCATTGGAGGTTAGTAATTCAAGTTCTAACCTAGGTTGTTCTTGATGAGTTTATGGAAACTGAAATCTGTAATTTCAGTCATGAATTATGTGGTTTAAATGGCTTAATACTTCCAATAAGTCATGAGTTAAGAACATAACTCAATAATATGGAAGTAGGTTGCTATTGTTAAAGAATTAAGATTTTGACCAAGAACCCTAGATTGTGAGTTCTTGTGATTAACTTGATCCTAATGGCTTAAAATGAGTTCTAGATGTTCCTTTAGTAGAACTAAGCCAGTGGAAGTGATTAAAACTTGATAATTTCGGTTTTGGACCAAAATTGTGAAAACGGGAAATTGTGGAAATGGATTTGAATTTGACAATTCTATGGTTTAAAACTTGATATTAATGAAGGGTTTTGGTCTTGGAACAATTTCCTAGTGATTAAGTCGAGTAATAAGGGCTTAACAAGAGAAAATGAGATTTCATAGCATAAAAATCGAGCATTCTGGTCTGATTTGCAGCAGTCGCGACGCGACCATGGCCTAGGTCGCGACGCGTGGTCGCGGCCGAAATGAAGTTGCTCTCTGTTAAAATTTTGAGCAATTTCCAAGTTTGAATTTGATGCTAGGCTTGTCCGTTTGACCTGAGATTTTGAACATAGGTCTAATATGATTTGAAACTTCATGGAAAATTATTAAAATGAGAATACGACTTCCCGAAGGTACTATAGTAGAATACGCGTATTTCGGGAAGTGTATTAAATTTTTATAACGATGGTTATTGCTTGGAAATGCTTGGAATTGGTCTTATATTAGACTCTTATGCATTGAAGTCAATTAAAGTGATTGTCAACCTATAATCATTGTGTATACAAATGAATATATGGGTACGGGACAAATTGTCGTAGCACGTACAAAAGGGCAAGAACCAACAGGAACTAGTTGTAGCGATCCTCAAGGTGAGTAATCTCACTTATATCCGAAGTGATATGTGCCGGTTGAACAGCTGCAGATGAAAACAGTTTTGGGGACGAATTTGATAAATTTCATGATGAAATAAAAAGACAATACCAGATAAGCCGTGAGTCTGCGATAGACAAGAACGGAGCTATGAGTCAAACTTTGAAAAGGCAATATCGGATAAGCCGTGAGTCATTGAGATGGCAAGAACGGAGCCGTGAGTCTAGGCAAAAGCGGGACGAACCCGTGAGCCAGATGCGCTCATATGTTATGAGATAATGCATATTTGTTTTGTATAGAGATTTTATTCTTATACATACTATTGTAGATTTGATTACTCATTGGGCTTTATAGCTCACAGTGTTTTGATATGTCCCTGCAGGTGAGCATGATCCCGCTAAGGGGAAAGACAAAGTCCGTGACTAGGGACTTAGTATGGTGAAGTAATAGCCAGGCTTGAAGGATGTGTAATATTATTATGTATTGTAATCCTTGA
Source organism: Cichorium intybus (assembly GCA_023525715.1). Taxonomy (NCBI): domain Eukaryota; kingdom Viridiplantae; phylum Streptophyta; class Magnoliopsida; order Asterales; family Asteraceae; genus Cichorium; species Cichorium intybus. The sequence continues at coordinate 96,424,370 of CM042014.1, forward strand.
TACACTTGTACCTGTTTGTGTTAACAAATACCCTTTGGATATGGTTTTATTGTAAAATATATGGTTTGAAAAATAAAATTTTTTATGGGGTGTTTTGTTAATAAGTCGGGTGTTACACTACTTCCTACTTTTGACAACTAATCCCAAAAATCATAAACTAAAGCAATTCCAAGCAAACATAAACTAAAATAAACTACTAACCAAACCTTGTTACTTACTGAAATCAGAAGTACATCTCCAAATCAGAAGCAAACAAAGGCAAATCAATCATCAAACACAATCCAAACATCCACAATTCGATAACAAGCATAAACACCGAAAAATCAACAATTAACAAAAACCGAATGATTGCTATTAACCAAATCAGATTCCAAGGTTCCAAAACAGTAACAACTACTCAAAAACAGAATCAAAAGACTCAATGTCAATGGTTGTCACTCCCAAAGACACTAGCCACTATCACTAACTATTGAACTAAATGAAAATTAAATATAAAAACATGAAAATACCAAAAGATGGTTGCTGAAGCTAAATCTCGGAGTCAAAGAGGCTTGGGGGTCGATTTCACACCAGGTCTTCGCTCGTTTTTTCGACCTGGAAGCCTCTATTTATAGTTGCAAAAATCTCGAGGCCGCGCCGCGCATAAGTGGATCCCGCGGCGCGCGTAGTGGCTTATCCCCGTTTTATCGGTATTTGAATTTTCTCCACCGCCTCATATCCGCGTCGCGCCTTGATGAATTCCGCGGCGCACGTATGTTTTTTCCTGATTTTGCCTTGATCTTCAAACTTCTTCCAAATTGCACGCTTTTGGTCCTTGTTTCCATTATTTCTTTCCAAACATGTACTGGCACGAAAAGTGAGAATACCACGATGTATATGATATAATTTCACTAAGAATAGGGCTCAACAACGACTAAAATATGTGATATTACTAGGCGTTGTCAAACACCCCACACTTGTGCCTTGCTTGTCCCCAAGCAAGAGAGTTTTTAATAGATTCTAACTAAGACTCAAACAATTTCTGACTGTGTTCATTTTCAAAGCTTATTGCCTTACGAGTTAGAGTGAAATAGTTTGTGAAAACATAATCAGAACGTTCTTTGGAATTCATGGCTTTCTAGAGAACCCTTGATTACAAATTTTCTGTCCACAATGAAGTGTACGTACTCATTCAGATTCTAAAGGCCATTAAGGAATTGTCCATGACTTTCGATGCTGTCCGTGTAACGAGCATTCAGAAATACCATCCCAGACCAGACGATCTTAGGTGGCAAGGTGCATAAGCCCCACCCATTTTAGTCTTACAGGCTCGAACAACAAAGGCCACTGATTGAAAGTCCCTTCCTAAATCCCAAACTTAAAACAGTCCAATCTTCTAAATTCATAAAACTCAACTTGTTTGACTAAACTAATAGCATAGTTACAACTACATAGTATTTCTCGAAAAATACTAATGCTATAAACAATCACAAACTATTCGTTTCAAAATTACAATTTATTAAAAATTTTGAAAAAGTTGCTAAAAATTTGAAAATTGGTCATTTCCCGCAAAAATTTCAAAAACTACTCTTTCGACCGTCCACACCCCACACTTAAAACCATACAACGTCCCTGTTGTACAAAAATTATTTAGAGCAAGGGAGAAAGAGTTACCCCTTTGGACGGTAGATTGCTTGATTGGTACTCGGTGTCACAGGTACAAATACGAACAAAAAGGTCCTCGATTTTGCATTCTGGAGTGGTAGCGTAACAGTGAACACGCCGGTGGTCAAAACAAGTGGAGGGGCACGATGACCCCACACTTGTTTGAGACAACTCCTCCAATTTGGTATAACATGCATGACTCAACAAAACATTAAACGCAAACAAATAAAATAGAATATAAACAAGCAAAAGATAAAAGTGGCATAAGTACAGTACATATATCCCAAAAAGTAAAAAGTAAGCAAAATACATCAATCGCCACCTGGTGGCCTGGGAGGTCCTGCCTCATGGTCGTGGGCTCGGGCTGGGAATGGTCGGGGGTGCTGTCCCTGTGCTGATGCAATCCGTAAAAGTACCTCCCCGATCCACTCCAGCTGGTCCTCAATCCTAGCGACCCTGGCCTCTAATCGTCTAAGCTCTGTCGCCTCCTCCTGCTGTGGCTGTAGTGCTGGTTCTGCCGGTGCTGCCGGTCTCCGTCGTCTCCTGCCCGGCTGGGCGTATGCTGGCCGGGGGTCCTGGGGTGCCTCGGTGGCTACCCTCACAAACTGGCCTAGGCGCTGCTGCTCAATAAGCCCCATGTTCTCCAATGCTCATGCCGTAGTGCAAGCTAGAGGTAAAGAGGTCAAGGAAGCCACGACGGGAGCAGTAAGGATCCGATATGAACGGGCCAAGCGGGTGATGTAATGCCCGCGTGCCAGAGGACTGCTGGATGATGCACCCGTCGTACGGGTGGACAAGGAGACGGCTAGGGCAAATGGGAGGTGAAGGAACCTGGAGGGGTCAAGGAGGCCCCAGTGATATGTCATTTCCTCGCCGGACACCTTCTCGCCCCCTCCCTATGCATGATGGTGGTGGAGACGATGCGATGCATGATTCGGTGAAGCGGATCACGGAGATGGCTCTCCCTGGATGTCCCCGCCTCGTAAAAAACATTGGATAACGGTGCCCAAACCTCTGTGTTGGCAGCCCTCTCGGGTTGCCCCTGAATGCACGCACCCATGAACTGTGTGTAGTGTTGGTGCTGGAGATCCGCCTCCGTGTAAATGCATGTGCGCCTCCCAAACTCCCGGAGACTGCACTCCCTCTGGGCTCCCCCCAATCGAAACCGTACCAATCTAGAACGCAGATCTGATGATCGTCGCCTCGAGAACCCGACGACCAATGAGTGCATCCCTCCTGCTGGCATACTCAACAGAGCTAGCTGGTCCCTTGGGAAACTGGAGGAACTGGTGATCAAGCCTGAAAGACATCTGTACAAAAGAAAATAGGCACAAAAATTTTTCAATTTTAGTCCTTTTCTTCCACACCGCACCGCGGTGCGGCCCAAGAACCAGGGCGCGGCGCGGGGAGCGGCTGCTTCCAATTCCAAATCCAAAATCACTATTTAACCTGTTTAAACTCAATCCAAATATACTACAAGGTAGCCTTAGTGCCGACTAACTCATCTAGGGTCATTATTTAGCAAAATAAACACCCTACGAGTCAGCATTGACGATTTCTAAGTTTTGAAGTTTTTGGAGAAATCAACCAAATCAACTACCTAATCACTAGTTTTAACAAGTAAAAGCTAGTTAGAACGACGTACCTTGGTAGCGGGAATGCAATGAGGAAGAAAAACACAAGAAATTTTTCGATGATCAGAGCTCTGCGGCGTGGTTGTGTGTGAATAGTGTCGCGGCTTACCTTTTTGACGAGGGAAACCGACCGATCGATTCCCGCGGCGCGGATATGAACAAACCGCTGTGCGCGTGTCCCCAAATCAACCCCTGCGCATCGGGTTGGTTTACGATCTCGCGGCGCGCAAATTATCTTACCGCGGCGCGGTAATCAAAAATTCCAATTTCTTCGAAACAACCCCACACTTGCCTTGGACCAATAATACTTGTAAATGACGATGATATAATCTTCCTAATTACTCCTAAAAATACAGAACCTAACTATGACAAGATGGGTTGCCTCCCAACAAGCGCTAAGTTTAACGTCTTCAGCCAGACGTACCATTCCTACTCCTATTCTTCCTGAATTCCTGATGGCATCTTCTTGTGATCTGGCGTAAAATTGTGGGCCATCATTGACATCAATGAAGTGAGTTGAGTAATCCTGTCACTAACCCCGCTAATCCATTGCTGCTGAGCTTCCAGAAGTTGAAAGACCTTTGCTTCTCTTTCCCTTGCATCTTTCTCATACTGCTGGTGCCTTGCCTCCAACATCTCCATAATGTCCAGCAGCTGCTCCTTGTCAATAGTGGACAACGGATGCTCCTTTGTTTCTTTGAAAACTTCCTCTTTTCCTCCTTCTCCTGTTCGGGTCCATATTTTGCTTTTTTCCCTGATTCCGGGTTCCATTAGCATACTTTTGTCCAATTTCTTGTCATCATACCCTTGAGGTAGAGATATAGGACTTCCAAACATATTTAACCTTCTCTTTCGCGTCCCAAAGAAGATGTCCAAATCTCCTGTTTTGCAATCAATAACGGCGCCAGCCGTGGCAAAAAATGGACGTCCTAATATTAACGCTGGCGCGTCCTCCAAACTTTCATACTCCATGACTAAGAAGTCTACTGGGTAAAAGAAATCCCCAACATTCACTATGACATTGGTCAATTTTCCTCGGGATACCTTTGTTGACTGATCAACCAACTGTAACACGGTCTTTGCCGGCTCTAATTCCTCATTCTTGTATTTATCATCCAATTATCCCGGTAGCACATTCACACTTGCTCCCAAATCCAGCAAAGTGTTCCTAATGACCACATCTCCTACAGTAGTAGTGATCAGTGGTGACCCAGGATCCTTTTCTTTCTTGGGCAGTGTTCCCAACAGTGCCTCACTAGCTTTAATTGTCAACTTCACAGTGTCAGGTGTCGGAGTGTTGCTTTCCCAATTTTTCTCGCACATCTCCTGAAGTATTCTTGTATCCTCAGGAGCGTCCTTAAGTTCGTCCCACAAGGGTTGGTGCATCAATGGCTCTATCGATTTGGGTGCTTCCTGCCTTTTCTTCCCTTTCTTATCCTTCTTTCTTTGTTTAATTCCTGCTATTATTGGCTGTTTTTCCTCTTGGCCATCCTTGTTCTCCTTTGGTTGAGTTTCCTTCTCAACGAGAATTTCCTTAAATTACGTGTCTTTCCTATTCTCCTCTTTAATTTCCACCTTTTCCTTGACCTCTTCTTCTTTTTCACTCTCAGCCTTATTTCCCGATTCTAGCAGATCTTCCAGAGTGACTTTCCTCCATTCAGCCTCGACAGTGTTGACATGTTCATTTCCGGCTCGCTGACCATGGGTCGGATCGACTTCTGTGGCACTTGGCAGCTTCCCATTATCTATTTTTCGTTGGTCTTCAGCCATTTGGGCGATTTGCCTCTCCATATTGGCGATAGCTTTTCCATTGGCCTGCGATTGCTGCTGCGTCGTGTTGAACATCTCATACATTTTCGTAACTAAATCCTCGTGAGTCCCTGGGGCATTATTGATAGAAGTGTTGGACCCCCTATTGTTGTTGTTGCTACCACTCCCACTCGCATTTCCATTATTGTTTGCAGGCTGGTATGGCCTAGGCTGATTAGATGATTGGTTCTGATAGCTATTCTGCCTCTGGTTATTGAAATTCTACTGTCCTTGGTTATATGGTTTATAGGGTCGTCCATTGTTGTATTGGCCTTGACCCTGGCCATAGACTTGATTCGCTTCTTGAGTCTTTGGTCCTCCTTGACCTCATTGTGGTTGACTCTGAGGTCCATTCTGTAGAGTAGACACAAGCCTATCGAATTTCTTATTGAGTTCGCTTATCTCCTTCTTTACATTCTTTTTCCAATCAACATCAGCTCCTACTGCTGCAGCTGTGCCTACCGTCTTTCTTGTGGAGAAATTTTCTTTGGAGCCATTGCTTAATTGTTCCAAAAACTGCCAAGCTTCTTCTGGGTCTTGCATCATAATAGTGCCACTAGATGATGCGTTGATCATGACTTGGTTTGTCTCACTGGCTCCTTCAAAGAATACCTTGACCAGTTGCCACTTTGGAATGTCGTGATGAGGGCACGACCTCATCAGCTCCTTTAACCGATCCCATGCTTCATGAAAAGCTTCTCCAGGTTTTTGCTGGAAATCCTGAATGGCCCTCCTGATTTCCGTCGTCTTGCTTGCCGGATAAAACTCTTGTAAGAACTTAGCTTTGAGTTGATCCCATGTAGTGATGCTATTCGATGGTAAAGACGTAAACCAATATTTGGCTTTGTCTTTTAGAGTAAATGGGAATAACCTTAGTCTAAAAATGTTCCTATTAGTATTCCTAGGGGTGTTAGCGTTTGCGATAGCTATAAATTCATACAAGTGATTGTATGGGTCATCTTGTTTGTATCCCCTCAATTCTGGTAATATTCCTAACAGCTGAGGCCTAATTTCTACTTGTGATTCAATATTTTCAGGAATGTAAATAGGTGACGAGTCATCGTATTCCCGTGGCTGGAAATGCGATGCAACCGACTGCCTCCTCGGTTGTGCAAAATATAAAGGTTGAGCAGGATTACCGTAAAAGTGATGATCATTATATCCCTGCTGACCTTGTGGTGGTTGATGTTGCTGTGCTCTTCTTGGAGGTCCCAGACCTCGGTTCCATGGTTGCTGTGGTGCTGGTGGAACCCATCCTTCATCTTCCTCATCATATCTCTCCTCTGCCTCTTGATACTGGTACTGCTGCTGAGGAGGTTGCTGTTGGTATTGTTACTGCGGTGGTACAGGTTGGAATGTGGTTTGTGGTTTAAAAAGTACTGGTTGTGGTTGTGAAAATGGTTGTGAAATGGGTGTCTGCTGTCTAGATACTGGGGTGCCATCACGGGCCGGCGCTCCCCAGGACATAGCAGAGGTAAATGGGTTTGTGGATTGTGGTTGGGATAAAGGTTGAAAGGGTGGAATCGACGACGGAGTGCATGATGGTATGGGTGCAGGGGCTGAAACTGCACCACCAGAAGCACTCGTGCTCCCAAAATGAAACTCCGAAACCGGGGGAATGAATGACATCCCCGTTGCCTCACCCGAGGGTTCCTGGGCAACATGCTCTGGACTACTACTGACATTACTAAAACTCTTTATATTCGAACGCCTACATGCATGGATTTTGCACGAGGTTCGCTCAATCTCTGGGTCAAAACACAAAGGGGATACTTCCTCACCCCTGCGGGTACGCATGCACTAATGCAACACGCCCGCAAAATCAAAAAAACAAAATACTAACCAAATAAAATTCACAAAAAATCAGAAACTAAAGTTCCTACAAATCACCTAATCTTAAGCTCACAACTCCCCGACAACGGCGCCAAAATTTGACTCGCCTAGGTCGTCGTGCAGTCAAAAATAAGAAAAATACCTAACACACACACTAGCACTGTGGTAGTCAGGGTGGATCCGCAGGAGTTACGTGGTCAAGACAGGTGACAGATTACCAACTGTAGTGTCACGCTACAGGCAGAGGACCTAGTTCCTAACTTTTGACAACTAATCCCAAAAATCATAAACTAAAACAATTCCAAGCAAACATGACAAAACTAAACTGCCAACCAAAACTTGTTACTTACTGAAATCAGAAGTACATCTCCAAATCAGAAGCAAACAAAGGAAAATCAATCATCAAACACAATCCAAACATCCACAATTCGATAACAAGCATAAACACCGAAAAATCAACAATTAACAAAAACCGAATAATTGCTATTAACCAAATCAGGTTCCAAGGTTCCAAAATAGTAACAACTACTCAAAAACAGAAACAAAAGACTCAATGTCAATGGTTGTCACTCCTAAAGACACTAGCCACTATCACTAACTATTAAACTAAATGAAAATTAAATATAAAAACATGAAAATACCAAAAGATGGTTGCTGAAGCTAAATCTCGGAGTCAAAGAGCCTTGGGGGTCGATTTCACACCACGTCTTCGCTCGTTTTTTCGACCTAGAAGCCTCTATTTATAGTAGCAAAAATCTCGAGGCCGCACCACGCATAAGTGGATCCCGCGGCACGCGTATTGGCTTATCCCCGTTTTATCGGTATTTGAATTTTCTCCACCGCCTCATATCCGCGTCGCGCCTTGATGAATTTCGTGGCGGGCGTACGTTTTTTCCTGATTTTGCCATGATCTTCAAACTTCTTCCAAATTGCATGCTTTTGGTCCCTGTTTCTATTATTTCTTTCAAAACAAGTGCTGGCACGAAAAGTGAGAATACCACGATGTATATGATATAATTTCACTAAGAATAGGGCTCAACAACGACTAAAATATGTGATATTACTAGGCGTTGTCGGTGCCCTGACTCTCGGATTTCATCGAGACGACGAACACAATCAACTCTGCTACAAATGGTCCCGACAATCAAACAATCAACCGTCTAAGGGGTAACTCTTTCTCCCTAGTTTTGAAATAATTTATTTACAACGAAGACGTTGTACGGTTTTAAGTGTAGGGTGTGGACGGTCGGAAGAGTATTTTTGAAATTTTTGCGGGAAATGAGTCAATTTTCAAATTTTTTAGCAAATTTTAAATTTTTTTAATAGATTGTAATTTTGAAATGAATATGAATGTTATAACTTTGATATTTTTTTTCAAGAAATACTATTTAAGTTGTTATCATGCTATGAGTTTAGTCAAATAAGTTGAGTTTTAGGAGTTAGAATGTAACATCCGTGTTTTGGGCTTAAACCGACAAATAAAACTTATTTTGTAAATAAAAAAAAGAATCAATAAATTTAATACTTTGTTATATTTTATATTGCGAATAAAAGAGCCAAATATAGTTTTAAAATCAAATTGTAACCAAATATGAGAAATTTTGTCATAAGGACTAAAAGTGTCGATTTGGCCAAACTTACCCTAAGTAGAGTTGACTAGTCATGGATTTGGAAAATTAGGAGATATTATGAAGGAATTGATGTGGAGTTTAAATTAGGTCAAATAATTCCTTGAATTAATATTAAGGACCTAAATTGTGAAGAATTTTAGTGTAAGGGACCATTTGTGTAAAATTGGGAAACTAAGGGCTAGTGTTGACCTAGACTATGACTCAAGTGGAATAAATAATTGTATTTGGGGCATAAGTATGAATTTAGAGACTTCTAGCTAGAATAATGGACTTTATGGGTTTTTGGTGAAGGAAGACCAAACTCTAGGGACCCTTCTTGCCAAGTCTTGAAGTATGTAAGGTTTTGATGAGGGTCTTCCCCATTTTAGCTCATATTCACGAAATTAGAGAGAGGAAGAGAGGAGAATGGCGATTTCCATGGATTCCAAGAGGATTAGAAGCTTGTTCTTGAAGATTGATCATATACTTGGAGTTCCTAGTCAATCAAAGGTATAAACCCTTCCTCTTCTAGCTTGTAAACCCGTTTTTGGGGTGGGTTTTATGTTAAATCCGAAAATATGAATTGGGGGAGGAAATCCTGGGATCCCAAAGTGTTAGTTTATGATTCTAGTTCATGTTTTGATCAACATCCAATCCATGGATGCTCTAGATCTAATTATTTGATTGATTTGGGTGTTATGAACCCTAGAATTTGGGGATTTGATGAATAGAGGAGGAATATTGAAATTGATGGATGATTATGGTAGTTTTGGATGAGGGGATTCATTTCTAATGATTCCCTAAGGATTCCAACCTTTGATTTGTAGTCTTAAACCATGAATCACTAGAAAATGAGAATTGGGTGTTGAAATGGGTTTTGTTCATGTAGATGATGATTGGATCTCTTGTTTAATGGATGGATGAATAAGTCTAATGTATCAATTTGGATGTATAAGTGGAGTGAGGATCATTTCCTAATGATTCCATGGAATGGAAGAAGGAATCCCCACTTGTAATCATCAATTGTAAGAATGGAATTGGGTATTCCATTGTTTAAGCTTATAGAGTGAAGTTGTGATCATGGCATGTAATGGATTCATTTGAAATGATTTTGAATGATTAAATTGAGTCTAATGATGTAGTAAATTGGATTAGAATAATGTCCTTTTGATGGTTAGAAGTTTAGAAAAGTATTGGACCTTGAGTTGGGCGAAAAGGGGTGAAAAGGACCAAAAGTCGGAACTGCTGTGCACGGAACACGACCCATGTCAGGAGGAACACAGCCTGTGTTAGCATGTCTGAGACCTTCTGGTTGGTTAACACGAGCCGGGTTTTTCCTAACACGGCCCGTGTCAGGATCTGTCCAATTTTGGGTACTTTTTGGGTTTTGAGCTTTACGGTTTGGGCCTTGGGTCCTTGTTTTAATGCAAATCTTTGGGGATGTTTTAACTAATATGTTCCTTATATTAAAGAGTCAAGGACTTCATTTTGGATGGCTAATGATGGTTCCTTCTTAGTTCAAAAGAAGTACTTATAGTGCGCCTTTTAGATGAAACGAGTATGATACCTTCCATTCTTGTCTTGTAGGAAGAAGATGTTTTGTTATGACTTGGAGGTGAGACTAAGGACTTGAGGTAGCACTCACCTAAGACGATTTGATGGATGGGATGATGTCTAGGAGCACCTCCAAATGCATCAAACCTTGTGTGGAGTTAGTGTTGACTCGTCAGTTGACCTTGGGTGAGTTTACTGGGAGTACACAACCCAACTATTATCTTTTGTGTATGTTATCAAATAATTTTCATGCATGATATTATGTGCAATGTTTTATATGATTACTACTTGTGCATTGCATGAAAATGAGTTTCTAAAGATGTTTTCAAATGAAGGTTATGATGATGTTTTGTAAGATGTTTTGAGCATACTATTTGTGCATTGCATTGCATATAGGATGGGATTGACCGAGTGAACCTTATGACGAAGATGAAATGATTGTCCCGGATTTAGGGAAATCATGATTGTCCCGGATTTAGGGAAATCAAGGGCAAAATTCTCAAAATGAGATGTTTGTCCCGGATTTAGGGAAAATCGTTCCCGACAATAGGGAACCGCATGAGGGAGTTGCTAACCCTCATGGGGTTAGTGTGATGGCCACTAGTCCTAGTTTTCCTTATACGGGGATCGGGTGGCATGCTTCATGCATGTCATTCGTGAACTTAGGCAGGTGCCATTGAGGTGAGTTGGACTTTTATGAGATGGACGTGGGTTTGAGATAGTTGCATCATGCATTGCATTTGCATATCATAACTATCTATTTTGAGTAAATCCTTATGATGTTTTAAGTAACTTTTGAAGTGTGATTAAAATCTATTTTTGGGGGTTTGTCCCGAGTGTGGTAGTTCACTGCCTACTTGAAATGGGTCAACCTCGGGTAAGCTCACTAGGCATTTCAATTGCCTAACTTATTTTGATGTGTACTCAGGTTGAGAAGTTTAGATGACTTTAGAAGAGCTGGACGTTTAGAAGGCCACGGGTTGTGTAGTTTCATTTAAGCTGTGTAATGGTAGTTAAATTGTTACAACCTCGCTACTTTATAAACAAAAATGCTTTATCTAAAATGGGACCAAATGGTGTTTTTCCGCAACTTAAACCTAAATTATTACTCATTAAACCCCATGCGTTTTAAAATGGTTTTGAAAGAAAATGACTTATTTGTAGATGATGAAATTGAAGTTTTACTAAAGGATGATTTTTGAAATAATGATGATAAACCATGGGTTAAAATGATGTTTATGAAAAGCCTTAAGCGAGGGTGTTTCATAGAAGATTGGAGTATTTTATGATTGGAATTTAGGAAAAGACTGTCACTCAGTGGCCTTTGTTGTTCGAGCCGGTAGGTCCGAAAAGGATGGCCTCGAAGAGGCACTTATGCACCTTACCACCTAAGATCGTCTGCTTAGGGATGGTAAAACTCAAAGCTCGTTACACGGACAACATCGAAAGTCATGGCTAGTTCTTTAATGGCCTTTAGAATCTGAATGAGTACGTACACTTCATCGTGGACAAAAAATTTGTAATCAAGGGTTCTTTAGAAAGTCATGAATTCCAAAGGATATTTTGGTTATGTTTGCAAAAACTATTCCCAGCTAACGCTGGAGACAATAAGCTTTGAAATTAAACACATTAAAAAATGTTTGAGTCTTAGTTAAACTTTGTTAAAAACTCTTTTGCTTGGGGACAAGCAAGGCACAAGTCTGGGGTGTTTGACAACGCCTAGTAATATCAAGTATTATAGTCGTTGTTAGGCCCTATTCTTGGTGAAAATATATCATATATGCATTGGTATTTCTCACTTTTTGTTCTAGTTCTTGTTTGAAAAGAGATGTTATAATTAGGGACTAAATACGGACAATTGAAGAAGTTTTGAGGATAAAGCTAAATTCAGTAGAATGAACATGCGTGCCGCGGGAATGAAGCCATGCGCGACGCGCCACGTCAAAAGTTGAGGTGGTGAAGAGAATTCAAATAGCAAAAAAAGGGGATAAGGCTCTACGCGCGACGCGGCTATAGGTCTTACGCGTCGCGGGTTCTAATTTTCCACAAGTATAAATAGAGGCCATTAGGTCGAATTCTGGAGGCGAATATCAAACCCAAAGGTGGACTTATGGCGACTTTGAGTCAAGTTTCGAGATTCCAACAACCATTTGTGATATTTTTATGTTTTTACTTTAATTTCAATATTAGTTTAGTTGTTTTAACTCTTAGCTTGGTGTTTCTGGATTGTTAAAGCTCTTCATTTGTGATATTTTTATGTTTTTACTTTAATATTAGTTTAGTTGTTTTAACTCTTAGCTTGGTGACAGCCAGTAGCAGCAGTAGGTTAAAGCTCTTCATTTTCGTAGTTGAATGTTTTGGATCTTCTGGTTTTGATTTTAATGCAAGTAATCATTTAGTTCATGCTTTATTGCACTTTTTACCTTTTATTTATGTTTGAATGAGTTTTGAATGCTTTTGGTTTGTGTTATCGTTTCTGGATTCTGAATATAGTTTCTGATTTCAGTAAGCAATCTAGGGTTAGACTTTAAAGTAGTTTCATTTAGTAGATGTTTGGTTTTGATTTTGTATTTGAGATTTCTGTGTGTTTTTGGAAAGTGGAAGTTAGTCCCTCTGGCTGTAGCGTGACACTACAGTTGGTAAGCTATCGTCTTGTCTTGACCACCAAACTCCCGTGGATCGACCCTTACTACCGCTGTACTAGTGTGTGTGAGGTTTTATTTTCTTATTGTTGACCGCACGACGACCTAGGCGTGTCAAATAACGACAAAAAATTATACTTAATTTAAATGGTCTTTTTGAGCCATGTAAAAAATCTTTGATTTGGGTCTAAACAAAACTTGGGTTGTTAGATTAAAAATGTAATGACAAGGTTATAATGAAAGTAAAATTTGACAAAAAAAGTCTGTAATCAATTGTCTTCTATCAAAACTCTCATTAAGTGTCACTCATTTTTGTGTCCCAAAGCAATTTGAACGACAAATATGGAACATGATAAATCATTAAAAGATAGTGACCAGCCAAGTTTTAATGACAAAGACTGTAAAAGTTTAATAACATCTAACTTAAATAAAATATTCAATAACGAGAATGTTCGACTTAAAGTTTGATGTAGTTTGAAACTTTAACCAAACATGTTGGTTCAAAACTTCTTATATAAAATAAAACTACAACAAAAGTCAAAAAATACAGAATCTGAAATATAACATCTACATAAAATATAATCTAAAGCTGTCTAGAATTTCTGTCCAGCGTTGTCCCATTACAATTTTGTCAAAAGTAATATGGACTACATGACTAGAAGTTGTAGAAAATATAAATTTAGAAAATATATATGGTATTTAAATTGTGAAATTTTGCTACAGAAATGTCCCTCAGGACATATTTAACACTTGTTCTTCAAAAATGAGAACTTATTCTCTAGATAGCGAAACTTCATGTTCTTGAATGATAATGTAACAAAGCTATTTATAACACCATATTTCTTCAATAAATCTGCATTATTGGCTTGCAAATGGTTCCTAGAATTCAACTTTCAGGAAACTATATGTCAAAGAAGTTTAGAAATCAAAGTTGGTGGGACCAATTGTCTCAGAAAAGTTACACGGGCCATGTAATTGTTGCCCTGGTCGTATAAGTTCCAAAGTATAATACCTTCTGATGCATGAATATTCAAGGTTGGCTTTTTTTTTTCTTGGGCTTCTAGAGTTACATGGCCGTGTAACTTTGTTATATAAGATCCAAACTTGTTTTCGTTGTATCTCCTTCGTTACACATCCATTTTCCTTGAAATTTTAATCGTAGCTTCCCTTCATCATTCAAAGTCCATCAACATAATAAAATTTATCTAAAATCCATTAAAATTTACCAAGTAAAAAAGTCTCACGGTAAAAAGTAAATTTGTCCCGAAAAATGGAAAATGCATGGATTAAGTCTATAAAATGCAATAAAAAATAAATTAAACATGGAAAATACATAAAATGTATCTAACAATATGAACATTTTCGGGGGTGTAAATCAACAAAGGAGATTTGGGCAAATTGAAAATCAGATACTATGGAACTGAGAAGCTTAAAAAGAGCGTCATCATCGACACTTTTTGACTACAGCGAATTCAAACAATAGGATGGTATCAACGTCATGCCTTCAAGATTCAACTGATTAGTTCAACGTATAAACTCGATCTGAAATTTTATATATAATGGATTCAAGTTTTGATAATCATCGTTGAGCCTCTCAAAATCTTATGGAATCGTGTGTCTTATTCTTGTGTTACTATTCGTCAAATTATTTTTGTTGGATCGGATCTAAAAATCCTTTTTCAAAGCTCAAACAATTGTTCATATTTGAATTTTATTGATTGACATCAAATTCATATTTTGAGTTCTTCGATTTTTAGTCTTGGTTTTTGCCTCCAACGACCGAATCCTACCTTTTTATTTCATCGAATCTTATCTAATTCCAGTATTTCCGATCTTACATTCAACCTTGATATATGTTCTTCATTATTTTTTCAAAAAGTTATTGTTTGTTAAAAGATACATTTTGAAAATGAGAAAAAGATTCCTGAATATTGATAAAAACATGATTTACAAGTTTGCGATCACAAGCAACGCACCATGTCGGAAGTCCGTTATTGAATAAGAAGTCTTGTGATCAAACAACATTCAAAATAACTAAGTACCAAACAAGCATTGAAATGTCCAATTTCGCATTTAAGAATGTTTATAGTTGATGGTACATTTGGATGTTTCAAAATTTCCAAGATAAAATGAGTTATACAACCACTACGTTAAAATTCAAGGTTTTATTCACTTTCGTGATTGAGTATCAGAGATTGCCTGAAAGTATTAATATGATCATTGAAGAACTTTGTGAAATTTATCCCGTTTCACCAGATAGAGTATTTGGACATGTTTCCCCGATGACAAGCATTTGAGAATTATGGACTACTCTACCTTTGTCACTTAAGACCGACTAATTGAGATGTTCATATTCTATGCAAAATACTCGACTATGTTATAGGAGCTCCTTGCATTTTCATCTAAGAGAGAGAAATATTCCTTGACATACAGCTTCGTATCAAATTTTTTCAGTTATGATTGCCTT
Organism: Cichorium intybus; assembly: GCA_023525715.1. NCBI lineage: Eukaryota > Viridiplantae > Streptophyta > Magnoliopsida > Asterales > Asteraceae > Cichorium > Cichorium intybus. Next base: position 96,439,563 of record CM042014.1, read on the forward strand.
TTTGAGTAATAGATTTTAGAGTTTTGGCTTTGGCCTTTGAGAATTTGATTTCTTGAACTTAGGGCTTCGGATAATTTGTTCGAAGCCATATTAGTTTTGAAAATTTCACCATGTGTTCATGTTGTGGTGACATTGAAATTTCACAAAAAAATTTCATTTACCTCTTTTTACCGCAACGTGTTACAAAGTTGAAGAATTCTTTGAAGTACACCTTATGAAAACTTATGAAAACTTTGGAACATTTCTGATCTAGACAAGTGAGAAACTTCTTGTATAATGCATCGAAAAAGCGAGTTGGACACCATTGAGAGTTTAGTGATAGCCATTCATCAAGGATCTTGTAATCACAAGTAACATCTAATTATAAAACAACCTTAACCTCATTCCGAAGTCTGTTTCTTTAACAATGTTACAAGGCTATTCCCAAATGCCTATTAGCTCAATGAGACATGATTAACAGAATCTAAAATCAAAGTTTTGTTCTTTAACTTGATTTTTTCACGAATAAAGTCATTTTCATCATCGCACTCTATAAAAACCATTTTTGGTTTCATGATGTTCATTTGAGCAGTTTTTTGTTGAAAACCTTTGTTGACTTGAAATTTGAAGTTTCAAAAGTTAGGTCATTGATAAGTTAGATCTGTGTTCAAGTTTTGTTATCAAGAAATACACTTTGTATTGATATGATAAATGCCAAATAACATGAGCTTTATTTTGAAATTTTGAATGGTCTGAGGATATCTGAAGGTTTGGATGCCTTCGGATATGGAGAAAGTATTTATTTACAAAGAATTAGAAAGGGATAAAGTAAGTAAATATGGTTTTTCACGTGAGTGAATCTGTATCAATCATCACCAGTCCATGAACGATTCGTGTGAATGAATTTTTATCCAAAGCCTTAGTGAAAATGCTTGTCAATTGTCTTGTGGTGTTCACAAAGTGAACTTTTATGTTTCCTTCTTCAACATGACTCTTGATTAAGTGATAGAGAAGGGCTATATGCTTCGTCTTTGAGTGTTGAACGAGATTATAACAAATGCAGATGGCACTTTGAGAGTCACAGAATAAAGGTATCCTTTGCATGTTGATGGCATAATCTTTGAGTTGGCTTTGAATCCAGATTATCTACGAAGTGCAGGCACCAGCCGCTACATTTTCTGCTTCAGCCATAGATATGGATACGCATGTTTGCTTCTGTCATTGCAAGCTGATGAGTTTTCCATCCAGGAATTGACAACCCCCAGAAGTACTCTTGCGATCAATGGAGGATCCCCCAAGATCCGAATCTGAATATGATTGAATGTAGAAGCCAGAATTCGCAAGGCACCACAGGCCGTATGAGGTTGTATGATGTAGACAACAAAAGATAGTCTTTACAGCAGCAAGATGGGGTTCTCATGGATCAGATTGATATCGTGCACAATTCCACACAAAGAACATAATATCTGGCCTGCTTGCTATAAGATAAAGAAGTGATCCAATCATACTCCTATAAGACTGAATGTCCACGTTTGGTTTGTCCAATGCTGGGTATAGCATGGTCCTTACGGCCATAGGTATTTAGACATTTGAACAATTAGTCATTCTGAAGCGCTGAAGGAGGCTTCAAGTGTATTTTTGTTGATTTATTAAGATTCCTTGTTTAGATTGTTTAACTTGGAGTCTGAGGAAGGAATTAATCTTCCCTATCATACTCATCCTGAATTTGCTTTGCATTAAATGTTCAAATTCCTTTACTAGAGAAGGGTTAGAGGATCCGAAGATGATATCACCAGCATAGATTTGAACCAGCAGCATTAGATGCTGACCAACTTTCTTTTGGAAGAGAGTGGAATCCACTGATCCTTCTTTAAAATCCGATTGTTTTAAGATTTTTTTCAAGGTCTCATACCAAGCATGAGGGGCTTGTTTTAAACCATAGACTGCTTTATGCAATATGTAACAATAGTCATCATGATCTTTATTAATAAAGCCAGGAGGTTGTTCAAGAAAACCGGTTTCCTCGATTTCTCTGATCAAGAAGGTTCATTTGACATCCATTTGGTAGACATTAAAGTTTTTATGTGCATCATAAGCTAAAAAGATCCAAACGGATTCGAGTCTGGCAACAGGAGTGAAGGTTTCTTCATAATCAATGCCCTCCTGTTGACAATAACCCTTGACAACCAACCTTGCCTTATTTCTGACCATATTAGCTTCGAAGTCTAGCTTTTTGCGATATACCCATTTTAGCCCAATAATTGATCCATTTGCGGGTTTTCGAATTTGCCTCCATACTTTGTTTCTTTTAAATTCCTCTAATTCCAATTGCATCGCTTCGATCCAATCAGAGTGATCGAAGGCATCTTTAACATTCTTGTGTTCGATTTTTGAGATAAAAACATTAAACATGCACAACTCCGAATTTTTGTTTATTTCATTTTTTTATGGTGTTGTGCACGAGTCATAACCCTGTCTTGAATGTTTCCAACGACTTGTGTTTGGGGATGATCCTTCATCCATTTCTCCAGAGGAGGATAGTTTGTGTCAAACTCAGGTGGTCCTTTGGCTATGATTTACTCAGTATCCGAAGGATAATCTGAAATGGGTGAAGGATCATCAGAATGTGATTTTGATCATTTTTGTTTTGAAAATTTGGTGAACGAATAAGGTTAGAGTTAAAAATAGGCTCCCCCTCAATAGTAGCAATCAGTGAGTTTATCAAGATTTGTGGAGTCGAAACTTTAGGCTCCCCCTCGAGTCCAGAAGAATCTAAAGCATCATTTGATGACTCCCCCTCGACCGAAGAGCGACCTTGAGTTGTGCTTGTTGAAGGATCATCAGGACCATTAGAGAGTTTAGTAGATTCAGCAATTTGATTGTCTGGAGCATTTGAAGAGGGACCTTGAGCTGTGCTTGTTGAAGGATCTACAGTTATCACAGGTGGATCAAATAGAAGATGGGAGTGAGCATCAAAGGTTAACATTGGCAAAGCATCAGATGCTGATTCTGGAAATATCAGAGATAAAGGGAATTTTGTGTGAGAATTTTTGATGTAGAAGTCATCGAACAAGAGATTAAATGTTTCTTCAATTTTTCTTGTTCTCTTATTCATGACTCTATATGCCTTAGAGTTTGAAGAATATCCCAAGAAAATTCCTTCATCTGATTTGTCGGTGAACTTGGGTAATGGATCATTTAGATTCAGAATAAAGCATATACATCCGAAGATGTGAAAGAATTTAACATTGGGTTTCCATTTGTTGATCACTTCATACGTTGTGATGTTGAATCTCTTGTGGATGTAAGATCGATTTTGAGTGTAGCAAGTGAAAGGTTTTATGCAATCAATAAACTTAAACCCTAAGTTCACATACAACCTAGATTGGATCTATGTTTTCTAACTTTGAACATATAATAAAATCCTAAAGGCCAAACAAAAATTACTAAAGAAATACTCCCTCCGTCCCAAAATGATAGTCCATGTTTCCTTTTTAGTTTGTCGCAAAATGTTAGTCCACTTCTAAATATAAATGACATCTTTACCAAAATACCCCTAACTGTAATTGTAACAACCAACACATCTAGTGCCGGCATTAAATGAAAAGAAAGGGTAAAACAGTCATTTTGTGGGAAAAAGTAAGATGCATTTAATGTTTTCTTAATCTGTGTGTTTTTTTGTCTATGGACTATCATTTTGGGACGGAGGGAGTAAAGAATAAGAAAACTAACCTTTAGTTGTTTCTTGCAAGCTAAGCAACGCAAATACCTTGCCTCAAATGAGATCACACCCAAGTAGAGAGGAGGTCGAAATTCAAGAGAGAATCAGAGAGTCAGAGTTGGTACAGAAAATAAGGTACCCAGGGGTCCTTATTTATAGTTTTCAGATGGCCAGCAGATAAGCCTTAGAGATAAACCTTTTTTAATTCAAATCAAGATAAACCTTTATCATTTAAATCAAATCTATTTATCCTTATATGTATAATCGAAATTATGGATTATCCTCTCCATAATTTCGCTGGGCACTTCAGCTGCCATAATTGTCACTTACTCAACTATTGAATAATTATAATTCAGCATCTGCTTCTTTAATTGATTAAATTAATCACCAAATTAATTCCAATTAATTCCAGATTAATATCTAATTAATTAATAATGTTTCTAATTAATATATTATCAACATAATATATTAATAAACCTTTTATTTTATTTCTGTTGATTTATTAATCATATAATAAATCAATCTTTCTCTCTCCTGCTTTTTCTGCCAAACCTCTAGCTATGAGGGCAACCCAAATGGACTTTGCTACTATTAATTAGATAAATACAAATTATTAGTCATGGCTTAGACACCTAATCCAACAGTCTCCCACTTAGATAAGTCTATGACTATACTTACTAATTTATCCTCTAATTGATTAGCAAACTGTAGCTTCTTAGAAACTGCTGCCGAACTCTGACCCAATCAGTTCTGTCCATAGATAAGTGATCATATGGTCCACCATCCAACAAGATATTTCCGGACTTGAGACATGGATTAAGATCAATCTCAGTCAGATACTTTGTTTCCCGATTTCTGATTTGCATATAACTTTAAGACTACTAATTGAACACATCAATTCAATCCTGGTTTGCCAACACTTTCAGTCAACTTCAAAACATCGAGAGGCCTATAGATATCTGTTTCCCATCAGGGTCAAGGAACGAATAAGCTTTGACTCATATGTGAAGGGTTTTCTAGCAAACAATGAACAAATAACTCTTATGGTTCACATGCAACCCTAGAAAGATCTATGTTTTCTTCTATGAAGATAATAAACTAAAATCCTAAAGCCAACAATTATTTCTAAAAATCAAATGAAGAATAACCAACCTTTTGATCTTATTATCCTTGAAGCTAGCAGCATAAGTGTCCTGCCTCAAATGGTGTCACACCCAAGCAATGGAGAAGACAGTTCAGCATAGTAATCCTTGGTGAAAATGGCGCAGGTTTTAGGGTGGCCATTTCCTCCTTTTATAGCCTCCAAGGGTTACAGCTGAAACCCTAAGGAGCCTCCAAATGGGCAAGCCTCTTAACCATTTGGACAAGGCTTTCCTTAACCCTAATTAGGGTTTCGAAATATGAGTGTACCCACTCATAATTTCGCCAACTTAGGCCCTTCCACAGGTTTGCCAGATTATTCAAATATTGAATAAATACAAACCAGTCCCTGCACTATTAATTAATTTATTTAATCACTAAATTAAATCCAATTAATTATAGATTAAATCTCAATTAATTATTATAGTTTCTAATTAATATATTAACACTTAAATATATTAATAAACCATTTAATTAATTCTATTGATTTATTAAACAATTAATAAATCAACCTTTTACTCTACTGAACTCTATCCTAACCTCCAGCTATGATGGCAACCCAAATGGACTTTGCTTCAATTAACAATATAAATATAAATATAAAGTCATGGCTTAGACACCTAATCCAACAGGCTCCCACATGGATAAGTCTATGACTTTAATTTATCTTCTGATTAATAAACAACCTGCAGCTTCCAAGAAATTGCTGCCGAACTCTGACCCAGTTAGTTCTGTCCATAGATAAGTGATCATATGATCCTTCGTCCAACAAAATATTTTCAGACACGAGACATGGATTGAGTTCAATCTCTGTCCGATACTCTGTTTCCCGATCTCCGATTCTACTTATGACTTTAAGACTTCTAATTGAACACATCAATTTAGTCCCGGCTGGCCAGTACTTTAGTCAACTTCAAAATCATCGAGATGCCTACAGATATCTGTTTCCCATCAGGGTCAAGGAACGAATAAGCTTTGACTCATATGCTTGTGTCTTTTATTTGTCAAAATCGTACACAACAATGCGTTTTGTAACATCGAGTTACCGATGCGTTTTCGCATTATCAATGCACAACCGACTCGTAAATTTCAACTCATATGTCTCCGCTTCAAGATCATACGATATTATCATTTCAACATTGCTCGTGATGTAATCCATGAAGCAATTTATTGAGCGCGGGTTTATCCAATACTGAAATCTCTATTTCTAAGTACTCGTGAATGTTGTAGCAGTCTTACTGCAATGTCTAACTCCTTAGACAATCTACAAACCAATTCACGACAGTCTTCGTTCATACTTACTCCCGAAAAGTATGAGCGACTATGGACTTTTGAATAATTAAATTATTCGGGAAGTGAAACATGCAAAATTGAAACATAAAATCTGACTGGTGGCTACTCTTGCCTAATTACCAAGTCTCCACGAGGTAATCACCAAGTCAGATTTTACATAAAACTATTATCGGTTTCTAGATTTCTTTTAAACTATTTAATTCGTGTTATGTATCTATGTCTACTTGACCTTTCACTCTTTCTATGTATTCAAATGTTATACATTAATACACTTCATCCGATCGGATATCCATCCGATGATATTTCAATTTTGGTCATACCGTCATTCTCACTAACAACTCCATTCTATGTACTGTGACTTTCCATGGTTCTCGGGATCTTTAGTCCATATGACTGCACCCTAAGACTATTTCGAGGTGTTACGATGTGCCCGTGAGCCACACGCGCTCCATCGGAATGCCAACGAAATTCTTTAACCTTTAAGTCCTTATTTTAAAAGCTCTTTTCAAATTGTTATCAACATTCACCCCTAATCATTTTCCACTGATTTCTCACGTATGTACAAAATCTATTAAGTATTCCCAGCCAGGTCATATCCTGAATCTGACTCACTATGCTCTAAGCATTAAGTCATCAAGACATGTTCATGACACTTCTGATCGATCCAAGAAACTTGTTGGATTCGATCCAGTCCTATTCCAAACTCTTTTGGAATCTAAGGATTACTTATAATCCTTGTGTCATGATTTTCAATAACTATTTCCTTTCGGAGACTCTTTTCCATGCATCTTGAATCTTATCAAGATCATGCTTACTATGGCTAGGTTTATACTGATGACAACATCTATCTGATATATGTCAATGGATTATGTGAGTATGTTGCACCTTTTATATCTCTCATGCCAAATCATCACACTTTGCAATGACATGAAACTCCTTTCCTGAGCTATGCATCTTGAGTCTCATCAAGATCATTTTGGAAGAGTTTCGATCTATCTCATAGATGTTTACAACCACCTAAGTATGTCGTATCTCTATTAAGTCTTTCATAGCGATCCGTCTCTTAACACCAAGTCGTTACACTTTGTAATGAAAAGAGACGTTTCCTAGAAACAGTATGTAACACACATGCGGACATAGATAACAGCGACACTCCCACTGGCTTTGACACGGTTACGGACTATTCACAAAATCCAGAGCTTATGGCACATTTTGAGAATCCAAACCTTTCTGACATCTTAATGGATATCTTTCAGCCCTTTCTCAAAATCCAATCCTTTGGCATATTTTGAGAATCTGAATATCCTTTCTTGCGAGATGCCCATGGCGTAATCCCGGGCCCACGTACCTTTATACTGTCATATTCTTTGTGAGTCCCTATTAGTGTGCCGGTGATCCACACGCGCTCCACTAACGACTTACAATATGCAGTATCCTTTCGGATTCCATCTTCTATTGAGAGTGCTTCTCTCGGAGCCAATTACTTGACTCTGAGTATCGTCTCACTCAACCAGATGTTCTGAAGGTACGTTTCTGTCTATGTTGGTTTCTTTTGATGATTCCTCCCACTGGTTTTAAGACCAGTTGTAAAATCAATCAAACTGTCACATAGACTGTATCTCGTCCTAAGGTTCTCTTAATTGGCAGCAACCGGGCTCACCAATGCTTCCAAGTAGTCGGATTGTAAATCCGTACCAACTATAGTGTTTTACCACTATTCGGTATGTCACCCCGATCATAACTACTTATGACGGTGATTAATACTACTGGTCAAGAGAAGATTATGTCAGTATCAGCACAAAATCTGATTTCTACTCTAAGCCTAGTGATGACTAAAGGTTCTTTCACTTGGTTAATCCTGAACTCATTTAGGAATGTCCCAACTCCCACTGTTTCCTTAGAACATGAGTTCTTTCTAAAAGAGCTATTTCTTTTCCAGGTATAGAGGGATAGCCAGTGAAACGACATTGCTGATCAGGTTCAGGCTAGTCATGAGGTTCAGACAAACACTACAAGACCCTGGACTCTCTATGTGTAAGTGGGATAATCCCAGCTTCACATTTCAGCAGTATCTCCAAAACCTACTTAGTCTAGAATGTGGTTGGAACATGGTCTGACTGGTTTAGTATTCAATGTATCGGAAACTAATTGGCAATGTATCTCATACATTGAGGATCGAACTGTTTCGACCAATGCTCCATCATCTTCCCTAAGTCACATTATAACTATTAATGTTCTTGGAAGGGAATAAACTGTGAAATATTTTCCCAGTTTATGTTGTCACTCAGGTTCTGTGGGTCTTGTACTTCCTTTGAAGTCCTTGAACCGTTCAAGGTTTCAATTCAATAACTTATTCCATATTCGTCATACCGATTTGACAAATATCGCGGAGTACAACCAATTGTGTTCTATTTGAGGATTCAAGAAATACACAGCAACTGATGTGTTCGTTGCTTCTAATCTCAATCTCTTTTACATCTCTATGTAAACTTATGACTTTGTTAATTCTGTTCAAGACTTGCAATCTTCAGTTGACTCTAAGTCAACTGATTCCAAAATCCTATCATTTGGATCTTTGGGTGATTCATTTCTTGCCACATGTGTTTTATAAAGAACTTAATCATCATCTGACTCTAAGTCAAATGATTCCAAATTCTTATCCAACTGGATCTTTGGTTGATTCATTTCTTGACACATTAAGAACTCAACTCATCAAGTGACCCTAAGTCAGGTGATTCCAAAGTCCTGTCCAACTGGACCTTTGGTTGAATCGATTCTTATAACATTTAACAATCATAAGGGACACAATTCCTAAAATCCAAATACTTTGGATGCATTCAACATACAAGTTATTACTAATCATGCATTCAACACATTCATATAACATTTCAAGGATAATTTCAAACAACAGGTGTTAAAAGAAAAACGACAATTTTATTAAAACAAAAAATCCTTGAACAATGTACTATATGATAGACAATGTCTTACGCATCTAAAAGCTAATAACAATATTTCAATATCTAACTAAACTTCAAAACTGCATGAGCCGGAAATCCAATCCAAATGTGCTTATAGGCGCCAATGTCCCGTACCCTACTGATTCCCTGCATACAAACCAAAATGTGACTATCACATTATGCATCAAGGAATTATGGAAGATGAGTTTTGAATCTACCTGATCTTTCAAAAGATTTTGACCTTGGAGCGTCTTCCAATCTTTCCGCGACTGTATCTGATTTTGTGGATTCCTAGTTTAAGACATGTCCAAACGATCTGGATCATTTCTTGCTGCATCTTTTCACTGGACTTAATCTAGAAGTAGATGAACCATTAGAGCTATGCCTGTCCAAGAGTGACTCGTATAAAGTCAACAGTGGATGCATTTCCATTAAGTTCTTTTTCTGGTCTTCCTTTCTATACGTCTGAATGAACAGATCGAACTTACTGGTCAGCGAAGCGAGTAGAGTGTTAACACTCGACTCCTGACTCATGGAATAACCAAGTTTGTGCAACTCGCCTATGTACGCTTCAATCTGAAGAACATGCGAAGCGATGCTACTTCCTTCTTTTAACTTACACTCTGCAAGTCTTTTGAAGATCCTAGCTCGTTCCTCTTCAACCGGTTTTTGGAACTTTTCCTCAACCGATTGCATTAACTCATATGGCCCCAAGGATTCGAAATCCTTACGGAACTCAGGGTCAATGGTCAATAGCATGAGGTCACGAATCTTTTCGGATTCATCAACTAATAAGTCATGCTTATCATAAAGGCTCTTTATGATGACTTGTTTCGGTGGTACCGGGATCGGATACTCGGTGAGATGTAGCTTGCCAGCAATTCCGAGAGCCAATCTCCAATTGTGAAGCCATTCCTTACAGTTGAGGCCAGTCAGCCTTTCCATATTTAGCAGGTGCTTTCTGATGCTCTCAGAAATGGATGAATGAGGAGAGGGTGGAGAATAGACACTTGATTCAGACATCTACAATAAACATAATTTATTAGTTCAATAATCCTTTTAAATAATTACCCAATATATTATTTATTAAGGCTAGGACCCAAAATGCCCCAACTATGGTGTGAAGAGGGATGCCGTAATCACAACATAATGGTCATTAAGGTAGATAATACACTTATCAATTTCATCTTATGAAATTCCTAGATCTGTTGAGACACATTGAACTATTCAATGGCATGTTTAGTCTCGGATGTGCCACACTGTTTGTGACTGGGATGCCGAGGATCACAAACCGGGTGTGAATAACCATGCAAATTAGGTTGGTACTCTCGAAGTCAATTACCATCTCTAATTAACGTGCCGGTTAACCACACACGCTCCGTTAATAATGACAAAATCGAGAAACCCATTGCAAGTCTTTGCGGACCCCAGTTGGCGTGCCGGTAAACCACACACGCTCCACCAACATTCCACAAAGTGCAATGTGCAATTCCATGAATTAGCACCAATTCAAATTTTTATCCTAAAGTAACTAGATTGGGATTTGTTCAAGGTTCTAGTACTTTCAATTATAGCATTATACTTTTAAGAGGCTTAGCGGTTCTATCAAACCCGTTCGGCTAACGACACTCGACTGACCAGGGGAGCGGTGGGTAAGAGTGGATACCCATTAGACTACCATTTTATAGGCAGTCGCCTTATACCCTCTTTATAGGACAGTTTTGTGAATGAGGCCTACTTGCGGTAAGACTAACCAATTTTCTTATATATAAATTATTAACTTTTAATCATAAATATATAAGATATATTTTAATCTTATTAAAATATTTTAGATTTAATTTTAATATAATTTTCGCAAATTTTAAGGAATTTTTGAAAATTTAAATTAAATCTTTAAGCTGATTTAATTGATCTTTTAATTAACAATTAATTAAATTAATTAAATCTAAGATATATCTTATGAAATTAATCAAATTAATTTTATAATCTTGGCCCCTAAGGATCGAAAATTACAAGCCAAAATAAAGGAGGTTCTAGTTATTTAATTAATCCAATTACCAAAATAACAACACACTATATAAGGCAAGTAAATCAAGCAAATAAAGGGGGGACCAAGTGGTTGGCGGCTAGGGTTAGGAAACCCTAGCCAAAACCTCGATCCAAGGCCTAGCCTTGGGGTGTTCATCGCAAAAACACCAAAGGCACAAACAATTCATGCAGTTTATATCAAACACAAGAAAACAAGCCAAGCTCTGCTACCACTGAAGGGTTTTCTAGCAAACAATGAACAAATAACTCTTATGGTTCACATGCAACCCTAGAAAAATCTATGTTTTCTTCTATGAAGATAATAAACTAAAATCCTAAAGCCAACAATTATTTCTAAAGATCAAATGAGGAATAACCAACCTTTTGATCTTATGATCCTTGAAGCTAGCAGCACAAATATCCTGCCTCAAATGGTGTCACACCCAAGCAATGGAGAAGACAGTCCAGCAGAGTAATCCTTGGTGAAAATGGGGCAGGTTTTAGGGTGGCCAGGTGCCTCCTTTTATAGCCTCCAAGGGTTACAGCTGAAACCCTAAGGAGCCTCCAAATGGGCAAGCCTGTTAACCATTTGGACAAGACTTTCCTTAACCCTAATTAGGGTTTCGAAATATGAGTGTACCCACTCATAATTTCGCCAACTTAGGCCCTTCCACTGGTTTGCTAGATTATTCAACTATTGAATAAATACAAACCAGTCCCTGCACTATTAATTAATTTATTTAATCACTAAATTAAATCCAATTAATTCTAGATTAAATCTCAATTAATTATTATAGTTTCTAATTAATATATTAACACTTAAATATATTAATAAACCATTTAATTAATTCTATTAATTTATTAAACAATTAATAAATCAACCTTTTACTCTACTGAACTCTATCCTAACCTCCAATTATGAGGGCAACCCAAACGGACTTTACTTCAATTAACAAGATAAATATAAATATAAAGTCATGGCTTAGACACCTAATCCAACAATATGCTTATATCTTTTACCAGACGAATCACTCATAACAACACGTTTTATAACATCGAGTTAGCGATGCGTTTTCGCATAGTCAATGAGTAATTGCCTTGTAAATCATAAGTCATATGTCTCCGCTTCAAGATCATAAGATGTTATCGTCTCAAAATTGCTCGTAATATAATCCATGAAGCAATTCTTTGAGCGTGGGTTTATCCAATACTCAAATCTTCATTTTCTAAGTACTCATGAATGTTGTAGCAATGTTGTTGCTATGTCTAACTCCTTAGACAATCTACAAACCAATTCATGACAGCCTTGATTCAATACTTACTTCCTAAAGTATGAGCGACTGTGGATGTTTCGAATAATCATATTATTCAGGAAATAAAACATGCGAAGTGAAACACAATTATAAACAATTGACAAATAGAAGTAAACAATACTCATTAATAATTCTCTATTATTAAATCACCAAAGTGAATTACATTTATATTGTTACAAGTTTCAAAACCTATCTAATTATAAAAACTAATATCATCTCGCAATCCAATGCTCCTAGCATGCTGATTGTGTTTGATCTTACTCAAAGCCTTTGTCAAGGGATTTGCAGGATTCTCTTCAGATGATACCCTCTTAACAAGGAGGTGACCTTCTTCTACTCTATGGCTGATGTAGTGGTACTTTCTGTCGATAAGTCTGGACTTTCCATGATCTCTCGGTTCATTTGTAAAAGCAACCGCTCCTTCGTTATCGTAGAATAGTTCCATAGGCTCCTGAATACTCGGGACTACTCCAAGGTCACCGATGAAGTTCTTCAGCCAAGCCGCTTCCTTCGACGCTTCACTTGCTGCTATGTACTCTGATTCGCACGTAGAATCAGCCACCGTCTCTTGCTTGGAATTCTTCCAAGTAACCGCTCCTCCATTCAAAAGAAATTCCCAGCCCGACTGAGACCGACCGTTGTCTCTATCTGTCTGGAAGCTGGCGTCTGTGTACCCGCTAACTCTCAATGTATCACTGCCACCAAGGACTAGAACCATATTCTTCGTCCTCCGCAGATACTTGAGTATATTCTTAACAGCTAACCAATGAGCCCTACCAGGGTTTCCCTGATAACGACTGACCATGCTCAAAGCAAAGGACATGTCGGGACGAGTACATGTCATAGCGTACATGATGGACCCTACCGTCGAAGCATACGGTACCCGACTCATGTCAGCTATTTCCTCATCTGTACTCGGGCTTTGAGTCTTACTCAACTTTGCATTGCTCTGGATAGGCAGCTCTCCCTTCTTGGAATTTTCCATACTAAACCTCTTTAGTACCTTATCCAAGTATGTACTTTAACTAAGTCCTATTAGTCTCTTCTTCCTATCTTTCAATATTCTTATCCTGAGAATATAGGCAGCTTCTCCTAGGTCTTTCATGGTGAAACACTTCCCAAGCCAAGACTTGTCATCTTGCAAGGTTGGAATGTCGTTTCCTATGAGCAGTATGTCATCAACATACAACACTAGAAAAGTGACTATACTCCCACTAGCCTTGACATATACGAAGGACTCATCTTCACTCCTAGAGAAACCATACAATTTGACTTTCTCATGGCAGCAGAGATTCCAGCTGTGAGAAGCTTGTTTCAATACGTAGATTGATTTCTCAAGCTTACACACTTTATTAGGATGCTTTGTGTCTACAAAACCCTCTGGCTGATACATGTAAACATCCTCAGCAAACTTCCTGTTAAGGAAAACAGTTTTGACATCCATCTGCCAAATTTCATAGTCGTGAAATGCAGATATGGCAAGCATTATCCTAATGGACTTAATCTTGGCCACTGGTGAGAAGGTCCCATCATAGTCAACCCCCGGGGTTTGAGTAAAGCCCTTCGCAACCAGTCAAGCCTTAAAGGTGTATACATTTCCATCCATGTCAGTCTTCTTCTTAAAGATCCACTTGCACCCAACTGTCTTTCGACTTGGTACATTGTCAACCAAGTTCCAAACTTGATTGTCATACATGGACTTGATCTTGCTGTCCATTGCCTCTTTCTACTTGGCAGACTCAGGGCCCGCCACTGCTTCCTTTTAGTTAGCTGTCTCATACAAATTTATCAGTGTCCTATCACTGACAAACGTGTCACCATCCGTAGTTATATGGAAACCATAAAACTCGGGTGGCATGCTAACTCTACTGGAGCGCCTAAAAGGTAACGAAATGTCTGTCGGACCTACATGAACTTCTTTCTCTTGTTGGTTGCAACTTTCTCCTAAGGTTGTATCATTGGATGAATCTTGAATTTCTTCAAGGTCAATGGTACTCCCACTGTCCTCTTTGAATATGAGCTATCTCTCTCTTGAAAGACTCCTCTTCTAGCTACAAAGACCATTTCTTCGCTTGGTCTATAGAACAAGTATCTAAAAGACTGTTTCGGGTATCCAATGAATATACACCTCTCACTTCTTTTTGTGAGTTTGTCATGAGTCTCTCGTCTCACAAAAGCTTCACAACCCCAGACTTTGATATGTGCTAACGAGGGAACTTTCCCCGTCCACATCTCGTGAGGTGTTTTGGCAACCTTTTTAGTTGGGAAAAGATTGAGGATGTGGGTGCAGTCTTTAAGGCATACCCCAGAAGTGGATGGGAAGAGAAGCTCGACTCATCATGGAACGAACCATGTCTAACCAGGTTCGGTTACGCCTCTCAGCAACACCGTTCAACTATGGTGTTCTAGGAGGTGTTAACTGTGAAACTATTCCACATTCCTTAAGATAGTCAAGGAACTCGATACTAAGATACTCACCACCTCTGTCAGATCTAAGAATCTTTATCTTCCTGCCTAATTGATTCTCAACTTCATTTTTAAACTCTTTGAACTTTTCAAAGGTATCTGACTTATGCTTGATCAAGTAGATATACCCATATCTACTATAATCATCAGTAAAAGTCACATAGAATCGAGTGGCATCCCTTGTGGTTGATGTGAAGGGTCCACACACATCTGTGTGTATGATATTCAACAGACCTTCACCTCTTTCACAAGTCCCTCTGAAAGGTCACTTTGTCATCTTCCCAACAGACAAGATTCACATGCATCATTCGACTTGACATTGAATGATTCCAACACTCAATCCTTTTGGAGTTGGGCGATGCGTTTCTTGTTGATGTGCCCAAGATGATAATGCCACAAGCAAGCCTTTTCTACACCACTAGAAGAATCAATATGTAATACACTATTACCTAAATTTTCAGCACAAGTCACTATTTCATACACACCATCACAAGGAAAAGCTTCAAAAATAAATACACCATTCTTATAAAATGAAATTGAACCATTCAAATTATTAAAAGAATATTGAAAACCTTGTCTAAACAATGCATGAAATGAAATGATGTTTCTTGCCATATCTGGCGAATATCAACAATTTAATAAATCTAAACTTGAAGGGTTTTATACAATCAATGAACAACAAAATTACTAAGTTCACATGCAACCCTAGAAAGATCTATGTTTTCTTCTATGAAGATATAAACTAAAAACCTAAGGCCAACATTTATATCTAAAGATCAAAATAAGAATTAACCAACCTTTTGATCTTGTTCTTGAAGCTAGTAGCAAACAGATCCTGCCTCAAATGCAAGTCACACCCAAGCTAAGGAGGAAAGAATCCAGCAGAGTTCCTTTGGTTCAAATTGGCGCAGGAAATAGGGTGCCATGGGGTTCCTTTTATAGCCTCCTAGGGTTACAGCTGAAACCCTAGAGGAGCCTCCAAAGTGGGTAAGCATGTTGACCACTTGGACCAGATCCCCTAAACCCTAATTAGGGTTTTCGCCACCTATGGAGAAGCCTCCATAGTTGGCGCCACTTTTGGCCCCTGGCCACTGGCTTGCCAGTTATTCAACTATTGAATAAATACAAACCAGTCCATGCACTTATAATTAATTAATTTAATCACTAAATTAAATCCAATTAATTCTAGATTAAATCTAAATTAATTATTATAGTTTCTAATTAATACATTAACACTTAAATATATTAATAAACTATTTATTTATTTCTATTGATTTATTAAACAATTAATAAATCAACCTTTCTCTCTACTGAACTCTATACTAATCCTCCAGCTATGAGGGCAACCCAAATGGACTTTGCTTCAATTAACAAGATAAATACAATTATAAGTCATGGCTTAGACACCAAATCCAACAGTCTCCCACTTGGATAAGTCTATGACTTTAATTGTCCATTTACCTTCTGATTAATATCAGTTTCCCAGAAATTGTTCCTGAACTCTGACCCAGTCAGTTCTGTCCAAAGATAAGTGATCAGATGATCCTCCGTCCAACAAGATATTTTCAGGCTCAAGACATGGATTTATATCCATCTTGGTCTGATACTCTGTTTCTCGATTTCCAATTTGCTTATGACTTTAAAACTGCTAATTGAACACATGAATTCAGTCCCGGTTGGCCAACACTTTCAATCAACTTCAAAATCATCGAGAGGCCTACAGATATCTGTTTCCCCATCGGGTCAGAGGACGGATAAGTTTCGACTTATATGTCCGTACCATTTACAAGTCAGAATACTCACAACAATGTGTTTTATAACACCGAGTTATTGGTGTGTTTTCGCATTACCAATGAGCAACCGTCTCGCAAATTACATATCATATCTCTCCACTTGAAGATCAAAGGATATTATCTTCTTAACATTGCTCGTGATGTAATCCATGAAGCAATCTATTAAGCACGGGTTTATCCAATACTCAAATCTCTATTTTTCTAGGTACACATGAACGTTGTAGCAGTCTTACCGCAATGTCTAACTCCTTAGACAATCTACAACCGATTCATGACAGTCTTCGTTCATACTTACTCCCTAACAGTATGATTGCCTGTGGAATTTCAAATAATCTAATTACTTAGGAAGTTAAACATGCAAATATAGAAACACAATAATAAACAATTGACAAAGGCAGTAACAATACTCATTTAAAAATCTCCATTATAAAATCACCAAGTCAATTACATTTATACTGTTACAAATTTCAAATCTATCTAATTACTAAAACTAATATCATCCTTCAGTCCAATGCTCCGAGCATGCTGATTGTGCTTGATCATACTCAGTGCCTTAGTCAAAGGATCTGTAGGATTGTCTTCTGATGATACCCTCTTAACCAAGAGGTGACCTTCTTCTACTTGATGTCGAATATAGTGGTACTTTCTTTCGATATGTCTGGACTTTCCATGGTCTCGCGGTTCCTTTGTCAAGGCGATCGCTCCTTCGTTATCGTAAAAAAGTTCCACCGGCTCCTGAATGCTCGGGACAACTCCAAGGTCCCCGATGAAGTTCTTCAGCCAAGCCGCTTCCTTAGACGCTTCACTCGCTGCAATGTACTCTGATTCGCACGTTGAATCAGCCACCGTTTATTGCTTGGAATTTTCCAAATGACCGCTCCACTGTTCAAAAGAAATACCCAGCCCGACTAGGACCGACCACTGTCCCTATCTGTCTGGAAGCTGGCATCCGTATATCCACTCACTTTCAAGTCATCACTGCCACCAAGGACTAATACCATATTCTCCTTCGCAGATACTTGAGTATGTTCTTAACTGCTAGCCAGTGTGCCTTTCCAGGATTACCTTGGTACCGACTAACCATGCTCAATGCAAAGGATACGTGGGGGCGAGTACATGTCATAGCATACATGATTGACCCTATTGCCGAAGCATAAGGTACCCGACTCATCTCAGCTATTTCCTCATCGGTACTCGGACTTTGAGTCTTACTCAACTTGGCATTACTCTGGATTGGTAGCTCACCCTTTTTGGAATTTTCCATGTTAAACCTTTTTAACACTTTTTCCAAATATGTACACTGGCTCAGACCTATTAATTTTCTCTTTCTATCTCTCAGTATTCTTATCCCGAGAATATAAGCAGCTTCTCCAAGGTCTTTCATGGCGAAACACTTCCCGAGCCAAGACTTGACATCTTGCAAGGTCGGAATGTCATTTCCCATGAGTAGTATGTCATCAACATACAACACCAGAAAGTGACTATACTCCCACTAGCCTTGACATATACACATGACTCATCTTCACTCCTAGAGAAACCAAACTCTTTGACTTTCTCATGGAAGCAAAGATTACAGCTGCGAGATGCTTGTTTCAATCTGTAGATTGATCTCTCAAGCTTACACACTTTATCAGGGTGCTTGGTGTCTACAAAACATTCTGGCTGATTCATGTAAACATCCTCAGTCAGTTTTCTGTTAAGGAAAGCGGTTTTGACATCCATCTGCCAAATTTCATAATCATGAAATGCGGCTATGGCAAGCATTATCCTGATTGACTTAATCTTGGCTACAGGTGAGAAGGTTCCATTATAGTCAACCCCTGGGTTTGAGTGAATCCCTTCGCAACCAGCCGAGCTTTTAAAAGTGTGTACTTTTCCGTCCATGTCTGTCTTCTTATTGAAGATCCACTTGCATCCGACTGTCTTACGACCCGGCACATTGTCAACCAAGTTCCACACTTGATTGTCATACAAGGACTTAATATCGCTGTCCATTGCCTCTTTCCAATTGGCAGACTCGGGGCCCGCCACTGCTTCATGGTAATTAGCTGGCTCATCAAAATTAGTCAACGTACGATCACCGATTAATGTGTCACCATCCGAAGTAATATGGAAACCATAAAACTCGGGTGGCATGCTAACTCTACCCGAACGTCTAAGAGGTAATGAGATGTCGGTTGGTCCAACAGGAACTTCTTCCTCATGTTGGTTGCTAGTTTCTTCTAAGGTTGGTTCATCGGGCGTCTCCTGAATTTCTTCGAGATGGATTGTACTCCCACTGTCCTCTTTGGAAATGAGTTCCCTCTCTCAAAAGATTCCTCGTCTTGCCACAAAGACCACGTCCTCGCTCGGTCTGTAGAACAAGTATCCAAATGACTGTTTCGGTATCTGATGAAGAAACACCTCTCACTTCTTTCTGCGAGCTTGTCATGAGTCTCTCGTCTTACGAAAGCCTCACAGCCCCAGACTCTGATGTGTGCCAACTAGGGAACTTTCCCCGTCCACATCCTCGTGCGGTGATTTCGCAACCTTCTTGGTTGGGACAAAGTTGAGGATATGGGTGGCAGTCTCTAAGGCATACCCCCAGAAATAGATTAGAAGCGAAGCTCGACTCATCATGGAACGAACCATGTCCAACAAGGTTCGGTTTCGTCTCTCAGCAACGCCGTTTAACTGCGGTGTCCTAGGAGGCGACAACTGTGAAACTATTCCACATTCCTTAAGATAATCGAGAAACTCGATACTAAGATACTCACCGCCTCTGTCAGAGCTAAGCATCTTTATCTTTCTGCCCAATTGATTTTCTGCTTCATTTTTTAACTCTTTGAACTTTTCAAAGGTATCTGACTTATTCTTGATTAAGTAGATATACTCATATCTACTAAAATCGTCAGTAAGTGTCACATAGAACCGCATGCCATCTTTTGTGGTTGTTCTGAAGGGACCACACACATCTGTGTGTTTGATATCCAACAAAGCTTCACCTCTTTCAAAGGAACCTTTCAATGGTGATTTTGTCATATTGCCAAGCAAGCAAGATTCGAATACATCATCTGACCCGAGGTCGAATGATTCCAACACTCTATCCCTTTGGAGTTGGGCGATGCGTTTCTTGTTGATATGACCAAGGCGACAGTGCCACAAACACGCCTTTTCTACACCGCTTGAAGAATCAATAGTTAAAACATCTTTACCACAATTGTCAACACACATAATAGATTCATACACTCCATCACAAGGCAAAGCATTAAATAGAAAAACATCATTTTTGAAAACTAAAATTGAACCATTCAATTTATTAAACTCATAATAAAAGCCTTGTTTGAACAATGCATGAAAAGAAATTATGTTATTTGCCATATCAGGCGAATAGCAACAATTATGTAAATCTAAAAAAACTCTACTACTAAGCACTAGTCTATAGACACCGATCTTGGTAACAGGTGATGTTCGCCTATTGCCAATGACCAAGTTCAATATACCATGCTCCAGCTCCCTACTTTCGTTTAGGCCCTGCAAATCAGAACAGATATGAAAACCACATCCTGTATCAAGGACCCAAGAACAGGAAGAAGATGAGTTATTAGATATAGAATATGTACCTGCTTGTGATGGCTTTACTTTGCCATCCTTGATATCCTGCAAGTACCTGGGCAGCTCCTCTTCCAGTGACCCTTTTCTTTGCAGTAAAAATAGTCAGCTTCTTTGGGGTTCGTGACGTGCGGAATGCCGGAAGACTTGGCTCTCAGGGCACTGCTATATGTCCCGACATGAGTCTTTTCCCTCCAGTTTTGCTTCGGAGGGCCCTTCCTTTTCTTTCCCTTGCCATATCCAATAGCTAGCACAGGTGGGTTGACCGGGAGCATACTTTTCCCTTTCATCCCGTCTTCAGCAGTACGAAGCATGCGATGTAGTTCAGCCAAAGTCGCCTGACTGTTGTTCAAATGATACGCCAGTGCGAACTGGTCATAAGAACTAGGTAGAGATATCAGCACTATGTCAACAGCCAAATCCTCATGTACATGCATCTCCATATTCTAAGCCTTTCCACATAACCCTGCATCCTTTGTACATGAGTGCAAATGGACGCTTCGTCCTTAGGCTTGCCGTTAGTGAAAGCTTTAACCACCTCACGCCTTTCGATGCACTCTTGCTTGCGGGAATTTTCCGCGAGCTCCTTGTGCATCTCGTAAGGCTCGTAGTCCTCATAAATACGCTGCAGTTCAGGATTCGTGGTAGCGATCATGATGCATGTAACGCCCTAGAATTTTTCCATTTTTTTTAAAACATAATAACATTAAAAGCACAATGGCGTTATCGCTTAAACATGATTGTTATATTTCATGTCCGTAAGACATGAATGTCAAAAATAAAGTTCAACCAAGCATTTGGTTTACAAGTTTACAACCACGGGCGTTACGAATTTATATCAAAACAAACCATAGCAAGCAGAGAAGGATTAAACCATAAGACCAAAAGATGAGAGCTATGCTTAGCTCCACTCCATCTAGTCTTCCCAAAACGTATCTAGCACTTAATATAGTCATCCTACTCTTGCGAACCTCGACCTGGGACACATGGCATGAAACATAAAATACGTAAGACAAAAATGTCTCGTGAGCTACATGGGTTTTAGACTCAAAACATTTAAAAGCATAACTTGTGAATTTTCCAAAACCTTTGTGAACAATTTCCATATAAAGACACTAGTTGCCAAAACCTTTCGTATGTCATGTCATGTAAAAATACTTGCTTTCAAAGTCTTTCAAACAATCAAATGATAACGTTTGTAATGTAATACTTTTCTATTTCTTTCCTTTAGTTTGACTGGCATTTGAACATGATAGTATTTTTATACTTAGGGCCTTAATCACTCTTGGTGATACCCCAAGTCTGGACTGAGATGGTGAGAACAAAATCAAACCATCTCAGCGTCATATCACATGCTTTGACGGGTATCTCAACATGTGTGTTTTTTATACTTAGGGCATTAACCCCAAGTCTGGACTACGATGGAAAGAACATAATCAGTCCACCCTAGCGTCATATAGTTTTAGGAAATCTACTTCGCGAAGGGGTTGGTACCACCCCAGTACATTCCTCTGGATTCCTTTGCGGGAACGTCATCCCCCGGGTACAACAACATTTCCATCACTTCATATTGCTGTGCATTTCATATCATAATACCAGTCCATTAAAACGCATTGAGGCTTGATGCCCAAAACTTTCTTTCATAACAATATGGCTTATTGCCAAAGCGTACTTTCAAATCATTGTGGCTTAATGCGAAAACTTGCTTTCAAATCGTTATGACTTTGTGTAAAAATACACTTTTCAAATCGTTAGGGCTTAATGCCAAAACATGCTTTCAAATCGTTGTGGCATAATCCCAAAAATACTTTTCAAATAGCTTTCAAATCGTTATGGCTTGATTGCCAAAACACGCTTTCAAATCATAATATAAGGCTTATAATCATGTCATAGGTAAATGAACTCGCATATCATTTCATATTCAAAAATCATGTAAACTATAAAAACATTTTGCCATGTACCCCAAAGAGGGAAAATGCCACATGTACTCACCTCGGTCCGCTAGTCTTTGCCTCTACTTGCTTCTGCGCACTCCTTAGCTTCTATATTGATAATATAGAAGATTAGTATAATAATCAAATACTAACATACCACGTATGTTACACAAGTCTAATTCATATAACTCTCTTCAAACTAGTTCATACTAGCATCATTATAAAAATATTCAATTTTAGCCCATTATTAAGTTAAACGTTCTTTTGGCAAGTAATAATCTATCATTTCCAATAATAATTTGCTCACGACAATTTCTCCTTTTTATGGTCAAGTTTGACCAAATTCGTCAAATCAACAACTTGGTTCCTCATTTTACCCGAAAGCTCCAAGTTTATAAATTAAACGTCAAACAATTATTTTTTTATTAAATCTTTTATACTTGTAGCATACTTGTGTTCTTAAGTCCACAAGGCATGAGTTTTATGAACCATTTGTTCCAACTATTCAAACTTATCGACCTCAATATATGTATAATTAAATTTTTAGATTGAACATGGTGTGTTCTTCACACATTTATGATCTTTAAAAGGTTATAATTCCAACATGAGTTAATTCCATTCCAATGCTTTCCAATTCCGATGTCTAGCACCAATATTCCTAAAGGTTTTTGATGTATCTAGCTAGCAACAATCTTTCATCTTCAAAACAGTAGATTATTAACACAAAAACCCAAACAAAAGTGTCATTCCATGGAAATCTTTCACCTTTTATTCCTTTTTGCATCATGCATTCAAAAATATCTAACCAAATATCAATACTCGAGTCCCATGAGTATTTTTGAACTCATACCAATGAAAGAAATCAAAACCCTTGCTTCTTATCGACATGCATAAACAAATTTCTCAGAATAAACATCTATGGTTTGAAATCAGATTTATACCTCTTCTAATTTCTGTACAAAAATCTGCAATTTGTAGAAGACTTGAGCAGGAAATCGAGTTTATAGCATTCCTCAGCCTCCCCCTTGCCGCCACCGGCCTCCTTTTGTCGTGTCTCGCCGGAAAATCGCCGGCAGCGCCAGTGCTTGGCCTATAGGTGCTGCGGTCGACCATTGCTGCTGTGCAGTCCCGCCTCACGCCGCTCACCTGCTCGGAAATCACTGCTTGGCTCGCTCTTTCTCCCTCTCGATTTCGATTTTTACACACACTAGTGTGTGTGTCGAGTTCTTCCTTCTCAAGCTCCTGTCTCCCTCTCTTTCTGATTTCGTATGCGTGACCAAAGGGAAAAGACGAGACCCACAGACATTATTAACCCATTGGCTGATTTAAATGAGAAATGACAAAAATGCCCTCCTCTTTCCAGACTTAAGACTAAGACGAGTCCTCTTAGTCTAAGTTTTACTTGATTTTATAAGACTAAGACAGGTTGTCTTAGTCTAGAAATTTCCAGCTTCTCTTTATTTATTTATTTGTTTATGACTTTGCAGGGGCATAACTTCTTCGTACGAAATCCAAAACTTGCAAACTTTATACCTCTAGAAAGGTGGGAACGAGATCTACAACTTTGCTCTACTGACTCAGGTGTAAATTTATATAGATTTTCTGTTATTAACCCTTGAAAATGACTCTTTGGTCATTTTTGTCACTTTTGGGCCATTTTAAAACCCTCATATCTCCTTCGTTACAACTCCAAATGGCCCGATTCTTTTTCCTATATTTTTGTTATCTCGAATACTACGCAAGTCACCTTGATGACCCTTTCCTAATTCACTTTAGATTTAGAGATATTAATTTTTAAAAATTGCTAAATAAAAATTTCTCCATAACTCTACCTTCTTGGACCAGTTTGCCATTGCATATTATATTGAGTTTATTTAAGTACCAGCTCTTTTAATTTGAACACTTGCATAAATGCTTATATTATATATGACAAAAATTTGTTTGTCACAATTATCTACCCCTTAAACGGATTCCGTCCTCGGAATCACTAAGATAAGAATGAGATTAACTTGCAATAACATATTCTCGTATGAATAAGAACTTCTCACATTTTATTCACTTAACTCATTATCACTAAAATGTGCTTATACTAGAATCGTTGACGATTCCTCACTTTACATGCCATAATAAGTTTGGCTTTTCCTAAAAGTGAACTTGTACTCCATTAATTTCATTCTTGCCACCTGCACCAAAAGTAGCATTCTCCTTTGTCATTTCTACTTAGCCATCATTCATCAGGCTTTGACTCCAAAAGTCTTTCTTTCCATTAAATTATTTTATCATGAGTAATATTGACTATTAGATTAGCCATGTCATAACAATCAATCAACTTAGTACATGCATCCCTTTTTATTTTCAACATTCACTCATCTAGTCCCTGAACTTTACGAAGTTCTAAATATCTTTGACCATTCCAAATGGGTCCTTGTATATCTTGTATTAACACAATCGTGTTACCATAGATGATTAGAGAATCATATATCTTCCTTTCATTGCACCTGTATGAGTAATTCAGTCACCATGAATGACTTTTGCATCAATTCTTGTCGTTCAAAATCCATAATCACCTTTCATAACTTGGGAATTTGCAGCTACCTGACTGTCAACCCCCACAAGCGAGCTTCCATCTTCTAGATTCATCCATGATGATCGAGAACTTTACTTGGGTATTTCAATAAACTAAAGTCAACAACAGTTCACAACCAACTTAGTCAACGTTTACAGTCAGCTCGACCCCTAAACTTGTAATACTCATGTGGTTACGTGGTTCATGCAACAATCTACTTTCACAATAAGATCCAATCCTTTGCATCGTCATCCCATTGATGACATGTGTTCTTTAAAGCACCATTTTACATCTTTCATCAACTTCTAGCCCCTTGTTGTATTTCATTCCTCAAGTCTTTAGACTTATGTTGGTACTATTCCGTCACTATGAACATCCATATGGCTAATCGCCTCGGGTCTTCCCATCTACCCCTTAAACAAAAACGAAGAGCATTTTTGTTTAAGGTTCAATTCTCTACATGAATCTTACATATTACTAATCTATTTCCCTTTGACAATTCTTACTTTCCACAATCTTAGGATAATCTTTTGACATAATTAAAGTGGTAATTTCCACTAGTTCTTTACTAACTCCATACAGGATGACATGAGACTACCATGTCATTTGAATCACTTAACTTCCAGTCAATTATCACCTTAGTGATAATTATCTCATGATGAGAAAAACACTAATCTCACTCTAGTCCTCGAAACACTTTTCTAAATATCATCCTTCATGTGCTAAATCTCACACAACAATCATGATAATTTTATATCTCCATGAATAATTCCACTGCTCTTTATAAGTTGTGATTTAACAACTTGCATTCTGAACTGCTATCATTAACCGTTGAGTAGACATGCCATACATTCATTGTCTAGCCATGCTAATGCCTAGACTTCATCCTAAATCTAGCTTCGGACAATGAAGAGTCCCTTATAAACGATCGAGAAGCTTCCAGAAATTCACATTGCATACATAACTATAACTCGGTATAGTCACTGTGTGACTATCTTTCGATTTGCATCACGTCCACCTAAGCGGCATGCCCTCTCTTCGTATTAGCATATCGTCTGTAAAGAATCCTCCTGAACACCAACTTACGCTCAATCATGGCGCCGTGACTTCCACATAGATGTGTCGTGACACTCACGAGCCCATCTTACCAATAATCCCACTGCACGTTAGCTTGGGCAATCTGCTTTCAATTTTGTACACTACTATAGCAGTCTGCTTGCCATCCAGTAGTGATCCCCGTATGATTGCATCATGTAAAACAAGGCATAAAATCCTTGTCTTGCTTAAACCTTCTATATTCTCAGCCACAACACTTAAGCTGCCAAGTTTTGACAATGTGCTTTGAACATGTGTCATGTCATACTTAGTTACTCGAACACGAAGTCCTCATTACATTTGCACATAGCTTAAATTCATATAGACACTGAAGCTATAAAGAGTATGGTACCTGAGACTGCGTACCTTTGATACTCTTCCATTTTCCTCTCTTTCCTCCATTGGGCATTTCACTTGTCATCTTTTCCTGTTAAGTCATCATACTTATGACTTGATCGTTCGTTTATCCATTACATTCTTACATTCGATGTACTCGTTTGGGTTTGGAAGTCATAACCTCCCACTTCTTGTTTATCTTCTTTTTCTTATCTTTATCTTACACTATCAAATTGGGTTCTTTGCCTAGTACTTGCTTAGGCATATTACTTTCATTTTCTAACCAACACGCATAATCTTAACCTTTAATATGTATACTTAAGCCCCATGATAGTCCTAGAGTGACTCATCATGTTACTACCTTCCATTTGCTATCTCTATGACATAGGCATCATTTAAGGGCTTAAGTGGCATGCTAAGACGTTTACGAAATTCATGTGATACAAAAGAGAAATTTGCACCCGAATCGAAAAGAACATAAGCAGGTAATGAATTCACAAGTAAAGTACCTGCAACCACATCGTGAGCTTCTTTAGCTTCCTCGCGGGTCATCTGGAACGCCCGCCCCTTTACTTTCGTTGGTTCAATATTTTTGTTGCTGGCAGTGGAGACCAAAGTCTCATTTCCTTTCTTCGGGCATTGAGAGCTATAGTGCCCCTTTTCATGACAAGAAAAACATTCCACCTCCCGTGCATCCTTAGACCTACATTCTTTGGCTTTGTGACCAAACTGACCATATTTAAAACAGTTCTTAGTCCCCTTCTTACACTCCCCACTATGGTGCTTCCCACATCTTTTCCACTCTTTCACTTCTTCCCTCTTTGAAGAATTTGAGGAAAAACGACTCTTTTTGCTCGACCCCATAGGACCTGATTGGTTTCTCTTTTCCCCGAAGCCCTGACGCTCCTTAGTCCTTTTCTCTAGCATACTCTCCACCCTAGCAGCATCTTCAATGGCCTCGTCAAGAGTAGTGGCTTTCCCGATCTCTAAAGCATAATCACTCGGTAACCCATTTGCATAATGGTTAATTCTCCCTGCTTCAGTTCGGAGGGTGTCTTCCATGAAAGGAAGCATGTCACAACTTTTTCGTGTATTCATCTACCGTCTGCTTTTCCTTGCTAAGGGCAAAGAATTCATCTAGCAACTTCTCCCGATGCCTGACTGAACATAATTTTCCCTTTAGGCGCTTGGTGAATTCCTCCCAAGTAAAGGAGGAAACCACTTCACTCCCAAGAGTTTGATCAAGAGTACTCCACCATGTAAGAGCATTGGCTTTTAACATTTGGGAGGTGAATTCCACTTTCAAATCTTCAGGACAACGACATATTCGTAGGACCCGTTCAGTTTCAGCAATCCAAGTAACAGTCACCTTTGGATCCATCTCTCCATTAAAATCCTTTGCTCGACAGGACATAAAGTCCTTAAACGTACCCTCCTTTGCCATCTTACGGGGAGGCGATGGAGGTGCTGCACGAGAGGATGATTGAGTTTGAGTAATGTTCTCGGGGGTCTTACTTTTTACACTTTTCTCCGACAAGGACTTAGATCCTTCCCCCAATCGTTCGTCAAGAAGACGATTCATATCAGCTTGAGTTTGAAGTCGTGAATCGTCTAATAGTTTTTGAATATCCTGAAGAGTTAGTGGTGGGGGATTTGCATCGCCCCTAGAGTTGCCTTCCTTTTCGGCTTAACCTCGCCGAATTTGGATAGGAGGCACACGGTTCGGGCCTTGATCATCATTTCGTGATCCTTGGCCACTTCTTGTTCGCATCTTGTGCTACAAAATTTTAATACTTTAGCAATCAAATAATATAACTTGCCTTATTATAGATTCTATGAACCTATTATGGCATTTCCTGTGATCACATACTCATTTAATTCAAGTAGCACATAAGGTCTTAATAACTTAAGACATCACATAATAAGTCACTATCTATCTAACATTTCTATTGCATGAGTTTAAGCATAGGAGTGGAGTGATCCAATCCTAATTCGCTTAAACTATGGCTCTGATACCAACTTGTAACGGCCCAGAATTTGCCCATTTTTTTTTAAAACATAATAACCTTAAAAGCACAATGGCGTTGTCGCTTAAACATGATTGTTATATTTCATGTCCGTAAGACATGAATGTCAAAAATAAAGTTCAACCAAGCATTTGGTTTACAAGTTTACAAACACGGGCGTTACGAAATTATATCAAAACAAACCATAGCAAGCAGAGAAGGATTAAACTATAACACCAAAAGATGAGAGCTATGCTTAGCTCCACTCCATCTAGTCTCCCCAAAACGTATCTAGCACATCATATAGTCATCCTACTCTTGCGAACCTGGACCTGGGACACATGGCATGAAACATAAAATACGTAAGACAAAAATGTCTCGTGAGCTACATGGGTTTTAGACTTAAAACATTTAAAAGCATAACTTGTGAATTTTCCAAAACCTTTGTGAACAATTTCCATATAAAGACACTAATTGCCAAAACCTTTCGTATGTCATGTCATGTAAAAATACTTGCTTTCAAATTCTTTCAAACAATCAAATGATAAAGTTTGTAATGTAATACTTTTCTATTTCTTTCCTTTAGTTTGACTGGCATTTGAACATGATAGTATTTTTATACTTAGGGCCTTAATCACTCTTGGTGATACCCCAAGTCTGGACTGAGATGGTGAGAACAAAATCAAACCATCTCAGCATCATATCACATGCTTTTGACTGGTATCTCAACATGCGTGCTTTTTGTACTTAAGGCATTAACCCCAAGTCTGGAATAGGATGGAAAGAACATAATCAGTCCACCCTAGCGTCATATAGATTTAGGAAATCTACTTCGCGAAGGGGTTGGTACCACCCCAGTAGACTCCTCCGGCTTCCCTTGCGGGAACGTCATCCCCCGGGTACGACAACATTTCCATCACTTCATATTGCTGTGTATTTCATATCATAATACCAGTCCATTAAAACGCATTGAGGCTTGATGCCCAAAATATTTCTTTCATAACAATATGGCTTATTGCCAAAGCATACTTTCAAATCATTGTGGCTTAATGCCAAAACATGCTTTCAAATCATTATGACTTTGTGTAAAAATACACTTTTCAAATCGTTAGGGCTTAATGCCAAAACATGCTTTCAAATCGTTGTAGCATAATGCCAAAAATACTTTTCAAATAGCTTTCAAATCGTTATGGCTTGATTGCCAAAACACGCTTTCAAATCATAGTATAAGGCTTATAATCATGTCATAGGTAAATGAACTCGCATATCATTTCATATTCAAAAATCATGTAAACTATAAAAACATTTTGCCATGTACCCCAAAGAGGGAAAATGCCACATGTACTCACCTCGGTCCGCTAGTCTTTGGCTCTACTTGCTTCTGCGCACTCCTTAGCTTCTATATTGATAATATAGAAGATTAGTATAATAATCAAATACTAACATACCACGTATGTTACACAAGTCTAATTCATATGACTCTCTTCAAACTAGTTCATACTAGCATCATTACAAAAATATTCAATTTTAGCCCATTATTAAGTTAAACGTTCTTTTGGCAAGTAATAATCTAACATTTCCAATAATAATTGGCTCACGACAATTTCTCCTTTTTATGGTCAAGTTTGACCAAATTCGTCAAATCAACAACTTGGTTCCTCATTTTACCCGAAAGCTCCAAGTTTATAAATTAAACGTCAAACAATTATTTTTTTTATTAAATCTTTTATACTTGTAGCATACTTGTGTTCTTAAGTCCACAAGGCATGAGTTTTATGAACCATTTGTTTCAACTATTCAAAATTATCGACCTCAATATATGTATAATTAAATTTTTAGCTTGAACATGGTGTGTTCTTCACACATTTCTGATCTTTAAAAGGTTATAATTCCAACATGAGTTAATTCCATTCCAATGCTTTCCAATTCCGATGTCTAGCACCAATATTCCTTAAGGTTTTTGATGTATCTAGCTAGCAATAAACTTTCATCTTCAAAACAGGAGATTATTAACACAAAAACCCAAACAAAAGTGTCATTCCATGGAAATCTTTCACCTTTTATTCCTTTTTGCAACATGCATTCAAAAATATCTAACCAAATATCAATACTCGAGTCCCATGAGTATTTTTGAACTCATACCAATGAAAGAAATCAAAACCCTTGCTTATTATCGACATGCATAAACAAATTTCTCAGAATAAACATCTAGGGTTTGAAATCAGATTTATACCTCTTCTAATTTCTGTCCAAAAATTTGCAATTTGTAGAAGACTTGAGCAGGAAATCGAGTTTATAGCATTCCTCAGCCTCCCCGTTGCCGCCGCCGGCCTCCTTTTGTCGTGTCTCGCCGGAAATCACCGGCAGCGCCGGTGCTTGGCCTCTAGATGCTGCAGTCGACCACTGCTGCTGTGCAGTCCCGCCTCACGCCGCTCACCTACTCGGAAATCACTGCTTGGCTCGCTCTTTCTCCCTCTCGATTTCGATTTTTACACACACTAGTGTGTGTGTCGAGTTCTTCCTTCTCAAGCTCCCGTCTCCCTCTCTTTCTGATTTCGTATGCGTGACCAAAGGGAAAAGACGAGACCCACAGACATTATTAACCCATTGGCTGATTTAAATGAGAAATGACAAAAATGCCCTCCTCTTTCCAGAATTAAGACTAAGACGAGTCCTCTTAGTCTAAGTTTTACTTGATTTTATAAGACTAAGACGAGTTGTCTTAGTCTATAAATTTCCAGCTTCTCTTTATTTATTTATTTATTTTACTTTGCACGGGCATAACTTCTTCGTACGAAATCCAAAACTTCCAAACCTTATACCTCTAGAAAGGTGTGAACGAGATCTACAACTTTGCTCTACTAACTAAGGTCTAAATGTGTATAGATTTTCTGTTATTAACCCTTGAAAATGACTCTTTGGTCATTTTGTCACTTTTGGGTCATTTTAAAACCCTCATATCTCCTTCGTTACAATTCCAAATGGCCCGATTCTTTTTCCTATATTTTTGTTATCTCAAATACTACCCAAGTCACCTTGATGGCCCTTAACTAATTCCCTTTAGATTTAGAGATATTAATTTTTAAAGATTGCTAAATAAAAATTTCTCCATAACTCCACCTTCTTGGACCAGTTTGCCATTGCATATTATATTGAGTTTATTTAAGTACCAGCTCTTTTAATTTGAACACTTGCATAAATTCTTATATTATATATGACAAAATTTTGTTTGTCACAATGCAAGCGACTTTGGTTGCATCATCAGAATGTTTTGTATACGAGGCGATTTCCTCGGGAGTAGCAGTATCTAGGTCAACCTCAACTAGCTCGGTTTCCAGAACATACTCTTTGTGTTCAAACCTTTGAGCCATTTTGATGTTGCGGATCTAGTCATTGTAGTTAGTGCCGTCCAACGTCACTGTGGATCACAATGACAGAATCGAGGTGACATTACCGGGGTTCAAGTGGGGAATGGATTGGTCAGAAGACATCTGAATAAGAAGAAGATAGTTTTTAATTAGACATTATTAAATAATCCTCATATTCACCCAAGAATAAATATAATGCTAGGATCCTACAATAACAATCTACAATATCGAAGAGGGATGCCGTAATCTATATTGTAAATTTTATAAGGTAGGCGAATGACGATTCAGCCAATTCCACCGTGGAAACATAATCAAATTATAATGGAATTCCTAGTTTTCTTTTGAGATTTATTGAACTGTTCAATAGCATGTTTTAATCTTGGGAATGCCCCACTGTTTGTGACTGGGATACCGAGGATCATAGACCGGGTGTGAATAACCATGCGAATTAGTTTATTATCTTCATAGAAGAAAACATAAATCTTTCTAGGGTTGCATGTGAACCATAAGAGTTATTTGTTCATTGTTTGCTAGAAAACCCTTCAGTGGTATCAGAGCTTGGCTTGTTTTCTTGTGTTTGATATAAACTGCATGAATTGTTTGTGCCTTTGGTGTTTTTGCGATGAACACCCCAAGGCTAGGCCTTGGATCGAGATTTTAGCTAGGGTTTCCTAACACTAGCAGCCACCCACTTGGTCCCCCCTTTATTTGCTTGATTTACTTGCCTTATATAGTGTGTTGTTATTTTGGTAATTGGATTAATTAAATAACTAGAACCTCCTTTATTTTGGCTTGTAATTTTCGATCCTTAGGATCTAAGATTATAAAATTACTTTGATTAATTTCATAAGATCTATCTTAGATTTAATTAATTTAATTAATTGTTAATTAAAAGATCAATTAAATCAGCTTAAAGATTTAATTTAAATTTTCAAAAATTCCTTAAAATTTGTGAAAATTATATTAAAATTAAATCTAAAATATTTTAATAAGATTAAAATATATCTTATATATATATGATTAAAAGTTAATAATTTATATATAAGAAAATTGGTTAGTCTTACCGCAAGTAGGCCTCGTTCACAAAACTGTCCTATAAAGAGGGTATAAGGCGACTGCCTATAAAATGGCAGTCTAATGGGTATCCACTCTTACCCACCGCTCTCCTGGTCAGTCGAGTGTCGTTAGCCGAACGGATTTGATAGAACCGCTAACCTCTTAAAAGTATAATGCTATAATTGAAAGTACTAGAACCTTGAACAAATCCCAATCTAGTTACTTTAGGATAAAAATGTGAATTGGTGCTAATCCATGGAATTGCACATTGCAGTTTGTGGAACGTTGGTGGAGCGTGTGTGGTTTACCGGCATGCCAACTGGGGTCCGCAAAGACTTGCAATGGGTTTCTCGATTTTGTCATTATTCACGGAGCGTGTGTGGTTAACCGGCACGTTAATTAGATATGGCAATTGACTTCGAGAGTACCAAGCTAATTTGCATGGTTATTCACACCCGGTTTGTGATCCTCGGCATCCCAGTCAAAAACAGTCGGGCACATCCGAGACTAAACATGCCATTGAATAGTTCAATGTGTCTCAACAGATCTAGGAATTTCATAAGATGAAATTGATAAGTGTATTATCTACCTTAATAACCATTATGTTGTGATTACGGCATCCCTCTTCACACCATAGTTGGGGCATTTTGGGTCATAGCCTTAATAAATAATATATTGGATAATTATTTAAAAGGATTATTGAACTAATAAATTCTGTTTATTGTAGATGTCTGAATCGAGTGTCTATTCTCCACCCTCTCCTCATTGATCCATTTCTGAGAGCATCAGAAAGCACCTACTAAATATGAAAAGGCTGACGGGCCTCAACTGTAAGGAATGGCTTCGCAATTGGAGACTGGCTCTTGGAATTACTGGCAAGCTACATGTCACCGAGTATCCGATCCCGGTTCCACCGAAACAAGTCATCATAAAGAGCCTTTATGATAAGCATGACTTATTAGTTGATGAATCCGAAAAGATTCGTGACCTCATGCTATTAACCATTGACCCCGAGTTCCGCAAGGATTTCGAATCCTTGGGGCTATATGAGTTAATGCAATCGGTTGAGGAAAAGTTCCAAAAACCGGTTGAAGAGGAACGAGCTAGGATCTTCAAAAGACTTGCAGAGTGTATGTTAAAAGAAGGAAGTAGCATCGATTCACATGTTCTTCAGATTGAAGCGTACATAGGCGAGTTGCACAAACTTGGTTATTCCATGAGTCAGGAGTCGAGTGTTAACACTCTACTCGCTTCGCTGACCAGTAAGTACAATCTGTTCATTCAGACGTATAGAAAGGAAGACCAAAAAAAGAACTTAATGCAAATGCATCCACTGTTGACTTTATACGAGTCACTCTTGGACAGACATAGCTCTAATAGTTCAGCTACTTCTGGATTAAGTCCAGTGAAAAGATGCAGCAAGAAACGATCCAGATCGTCTGGACATGTCTTAAACTGGGAATCCACAAAATCGGATACGGTCGCAGAAAGATTGGAAGACGCTCCAAGGTCAAAATCTTTTGAAAGCTCAGGTATATCTAAAAAACCTCAAAACTCATGTTCCATAATTCCTTGATGCATAATGTGATAGTCACATTTTGGTTTGTATGCAGGGAATCAGTAGGGAACGGGACATTGGCGCATAGGAGCACATTTGGATTGGATTTCCGGCTCATGCAGTTTTGAAGTTTAGTTAGATATTGAAATATTGTTATTAGCTTTTAGATGCGTAAGACATTGTCTATCATATAGTACATTGTTAAAGGATTTTTTGTTTTAATAAAATTGTCGTTTTTCTTTTAACACCTATTGTTTGAAATTATCCTTGAAATGTTATATGAATGTGTTGAATGCATGATTCGTAATAACTTGTATGTTGAATGCATCCAAAGTGTTTGGATTTTAGGAATTGTGTCCCTTATGATTGTTAAATGTTATAAGAATCGATTCAACCAAAGGTCCAGTTGGACAGGACTTTGGAATCACCTGACTTAGGGTCACTTGATGAGTTGAGTTCTTAATGTGTCAAGAAATGAATCAACCAAAGATCCAGTTGGACAGGACTTTGGAATCATTTGACTTAGAGTCAGATGATGATTAAGTTCTTTATAAAGCACATGTGGCAAGAAATGAATCACCCAAAGATCCAAAGGATAGGATTTTGGAATCAGTTGACTTAGAGTCAACTGAAGATTGCAAGTCTTGAATAGAATTAACAAAGTCATAAGTTTACATAGAGATGTAAAAGATATTGAGATTAGAAGCAACGAACACATCAGTTGCTGTGTATTTCTCGAATCCTCAAATAAAACACAATTGGTTGTACTCCGCGATATTTGTCAAATAGGTATGACGAATATGGAATAAGTGATTGAATTGAAACCTTGAACGGTTCAAGGACTTCAAAGGAAGTACAAGACCCACAGAACCTGAGTGATAGCATAAACTGGGAAAATGTTTCACAGTTTATTCCCTTCCAAGAACATGAATAGTTATAATGTGTCTTAGGGAAGATGATGGAGCATTGGTCGAAACAGTTCGATCCTCAATGTATGAGATACATTGCCAATTAGTTTCCGATACATTGAATACTAAACCAGTCAGACCATGTTCCAACCACATTTTAGACTAAGTAGGTTTTGGAGATACTGCTGAAATGTGAAGCTGGGATTATCCCACTTACACATAGAGAGTCCAGGGTCTTGTAGTGTTCGTCCGAACCTCATGACTAGCCTGAACCTGATCAGCAATGTCGTTTCACTGGCTATCCTTCTATACCTGGAAAAGAAAGAGCTCTTTTATAAAGAACTCATGTTCTAAGGAAACAGTGGGAGTTGGGACAGACCTGACTGAGTTCAGGATTAACCAAGTGAAAGAACCTTTAGTCATCACTAGGCTTAGAGTAGAAATCAGATTTTGTTCTGATACTGTCATAATCTTCTCTTGACCAGTAGTATTAATCACCGTCATAAGTAGTTATGATCGGGGTGCCATACCGAATAGTGGTAAAACACTATAGTTGGTACGGATTTACAATCCGACTACTTGGAAGCATTGGTGAGCCCGGTTGCTGCCAATTAAGAGAACCTTAGGACGAGATACAGTCTATGTGACAGTTTGATTGATTTTACAACTGGTCTTAAAACCAGTGGGAGTAATCATCAAAAGAAACCATCATGGACAGAAACGTACCTTCAGAACATCTAGTTGAGTGAGACGATACTCAGAGTCAAGTAATTGGCTCCGAGAGAAGCACTCTCAATAGAAGATGAAATCCGAAAGGATACTGCATATTGTAAGTCGTTAGTGGAGCGCATGTGGATCACCGGCACACTAATAGGGACTCACAAAGAATATGACAGTATAAAGGTACGTAGGCCCGGGATTACGCCATGGGCATCTCGCAAGAAAGGATATTCAGATTCTCAAAATATGCCAAAGGATTCGATTTTGAGAAAGGGCTGAAAGATATCCATTAAGATGTCAGAAATGTTTGGATTCTCAAAATGTGCCATAAGCTCTGGATTTTGTGAATAGTCTGTAACTGTGTCAAAGCCAGTGGGAGTGTCGCTGTTATCTATGTCCGCATATGTGTTACATACTGTTTCTAGGAAACGTCTCTTTTCATTACAAAGTGTAACGACTTGGTGTTAAGAGACGGATTGCTATGAAAGACTTAATAGAGATACGACATACTTAGGTGGTTGTAAACATCTATGAGATAGATCGAAACTCTTCCAAAATGATCTTGATGAGACTCAAGATGCATAGCTCAGGAAAGGAGTTTCCTGTCATTGCAAAGTGTGATGATTTGGCATGAGAGATATAAAAGGTGCAACATACTCACATAATCCATTGACATATATCAGATAGATGCTGTCATCAGTATAAACCTAGCGATAGTAAGCATGATCTTGATAAGATTCAAGATGCATGGAAAAGAGTCTCCGAAAGGAAATAGTTATTGAAAATCATGACACAAGGATTATAAGTAATCCTTAGATTCCAAAAGAGTTTGGAATAGGACTGGATCGAATCCAACAAGTTTCTTGGATCGATCAGAAGTGTCATGAACATGTCTTGATGACTTAATGCTTAGAGCATAGTGAGTCATATTCAGGATATGACCTGGCTGGGAATACTTAATGGATTTTGTACATACGTGAGAAATCATTGGAAAGTGATTAGGGGTGAATGTTGATAACAATTTGAAAAGAGATTTTAAAATAAGGACTTAATGGTTAAAGAATTTCGTTGGCATTCCGATGGAGCGCTTGTGGCTCACCGGCACATCGTAACACCTTGAAATAGTCTTAGGGTGCAGTCATGTGGACTAAAGATCCCGAGAACCATGGAAAGTCACAGTACATAGAATGGAGTTGTTAGTGAGAATGACGGTATGACCAAAATTGAAATATCATAGGATGGATATCTGATCGGATGAAGCATATTAATGTATAACATTTGAATACATAGAACGAGTGAAAGGTCAGCTAGACATAGATACATAACACGAATTAAAAAGTTTAATAGAATCTAGAAACCGATAATAGTTTTATGTAAAATCCGACTTGGTGATTACCTCGTGGAGACTTGGTAATTAGACAAGAGTAGCCACTAGTCAGATTTTATGTTTCAATTTTTGCATGTTTCACTTCCCGAATAATTTGATTATTTAAAAATCCACAGTCGCTCATACTTTTCGGGAGTAAGTATGAACGAAGACTGTCGTGAATTGGTTTGTAGACTGTCTAAGGAGTTAGACATTGCAGTAAGACTGCTACAACGTTCATGAGTGCTTAGAAATAGAGATTTGAGTATTGGATAAACCCGCACTCAATAGATTGCTTCATGGATTACATCACGAGCAATGTTGAGACGATAATATCGTATGACCTTAAAGCGGAGACATATGAGTTGACATTTGCAAGTCGGTTGTGCATTGATAATACGTAAACACATTGGTAACTCGATGTTATAAAACGCATTGTTGTGTACGATTTGATGAGTAAAAGACACAAGCATATGAGTCGAAGCTTATTCATTCCGTGACCCTGGTGGGAAACAGATATCTATAGGCCTCTTGATGATTTTGAAGTTGACTAAAGTGCTGGCCAGCCGGGACTAAATTGATGTGTTCAATTAGAAGTCCGAAAGTCATTAGCAGAATCGGAAATCGAGAAACAGAGTATCGGACAGATATTGATCTCAATCCATGTCTCGTGTCTAAAAATATATTGTTGGACGAAGGGTCATATGATCACTTATCTATGGACAGAACTGACTGGGTCAGAGTTCGGCAACAGTTTCTAGGAAGCTGTATTAATCAGAAGATAAATTAAAGTCATAGACTTATCCAAGTGGGAGACTGTTGGATTAGGTGTCTAAGCCATGACTTTATATTTATATTTATCTTGTTAATTGAAGCAAAGTCCATTTGGGTTACCCTCATAGCTGGAGGTTAGGATAGAGTTCAATAGAGTAAGAGGTGGATTTATTAATTGTTTAATAAATCAATAGAATTAATTAAATAGTTTATTATTATATTTAAGTGTTAATATATTAATTAGAAACTATAATAATTAATTAAGATTTAATCTAGAATTAATTAGATTTAATTCAGTGATTAAATAAATTAATTAAAGGTGCGGGGACTGGTTTGTATTTATTCAATAGTTGAATAACTGACAAACCAGAAGCCAGGGGCTAGATTTGGCGCCACCTTGGAGGCTTCTTCCAAGGGTGGCGAAAACCCTAGTTAGGGTTTAGACAGTCTGGTCCAAGTGGTCAACAGGCTTGACCACTAAGGAGGCTCCTTAGGGTTTCAGCTGTAACCCTAGAGGCTATAAAAGGAGACTCCTGGCACTCCATTTTCTGCGCCACTTTTGAACCAGAATTACTCTGCTGGACTGTCTTCTCCATTGCTTGGGTGTGACTTCATTTGAGGCAGGATCTCTTTGCTGCTAGCTTCAAGGATCATAAGATCAAAAGGTTGGTTATTCTTCATTTGATCTTTAGAAATAATTGTTGGCTTTAGGATTTTAGTTTATTATCTTCATAGAAGAAAACATAGATCTTTCTAGGGTTGCATGTGAACCATAAGAGTTATTTGTTCATTGTTTTCTAGAAAACCCTTCAGTTTGTGACTGGGATACCGAGGATCATAGACCAGGTGTGAATAACCATGCGAATTAGCTCGGTACTCTCGAAGTCAATTACCATCTCTAATTGACGTGCCGGTTAACCACACACGCTCCGTCAATAATGGCAAAATCGAGAAACCCATTGCGACTCTTTGCAGACCCCAGTTGGCATGCCGGTACACCACACATGCTCCACCAATGTTCCCCAAAGTGCAATGTGCAATTCCATGGATTAGCACCAATTCACATTCTTGACCTAAAGTAACTAGATTGGGTTTTTGTTCAAAGTTCTAGTACTTTCAATTATAGCAGTATACTTTTAATAGGATTAGCGGTTCTATCAAACTCGTTCGGCTAATGACACTTGACTGACCAGGAGAGCGGTGGGTAAGAGTAGATACCCATTAGACTACCATTTTATAGGCAGTCGCCTTATACCCTCTTTATAGAACAGTTTTGTGAATGAGGCCTACTAACGGTAAGACTAACCATTTTAATCTTATATATATATATATATATATATATATATATATATATATATATATATATATATATATATATATATATATATATATATATATATATATTAACTTTTAATCATAAATATATAAGATATATTTTAATCTTATTAAAATATTTTAGATTTAATTTATTACTAATTTTCGCAAATTATTAGGAATTTTTTGAAAATTTAAATTAAATCTTTAAGTTGATTTAATTGATCTTTTAATTAACAATTAATAAAACTAATTAAATCAAATATGAGAATTACAAGAATTAATCAAATTAATTTCCTAACCCTTATCCTAATCATCGAAAATTGCAATCAAGTGATAAGGGGTTCCAGTTATTTAATTATCCAATAATTACCAAAATAACAACCAACAAATCACAGAAAAGGAAAGGGAGCTAGGGTTTGGTTAACCCTAGCCGCCAACATGAAGTCTTGGCCTCCCAAGGGTTATTTTCGAAAACCCTTTTGATCAAACAAAGCAGTTTATATCAACTCAATAGAAAACAAGCCATAGCTCTGATACTACTGAAGGGTTTTATACAATCAATGAACAACAAAATTCCTAAGTTCACATGCAAACCTAGAAAGATCTATGTTTTCTTCTATGAAGATATAAACTAAAAACCTAAGGCCAACATTTATTTCTAAAGATCAAAATACGAATTAACCAACCTTTTGATCTTGTCCTTGAAGCTAGCAGCAAACAGATCCTGCCTCAAATGCAAGTCACACCCAAGCTAAGGAGGAAAGAATCCAGCAGAGTTCCTTTGGTTCAAATTGGAACAAGAAATAGGTTGCCAGGGGGTTCCTTTTATAGCCTCCTAGGGTTACAGCTGAAACCCTAGAGGAGCCTCCAAAGTGGGCAAGCATGTTGACCACTTGGACCAGATCCCCTAAACCCTAATGAGGGTTGTTGCCACCTATGGAGAAGCCTCCATAGTTGGCGCCACTTTTGGCCCCTGGCCACTGGCTTGCCAGTTATTCAACTATTGAATAAATACAAACCAGTCCCTACAATTATAATTAATTAATTTAATCACTAAATTAAATCCAATTTATACTAGATTAAATGTTAATTAATTATTATAGTTTCTAATTAAATCATTAACACTTAAATATATTAATAAACTATTTATTTATTTCTATTGATTTATTAAACAATAAATAAATCAATATTTCTCTCTACTGAACGCTATACTAATCCTCCAGCTATGAGGGCAACCCAAATGGACTTTGCTTCAATTAACAAGATAAATACAATTATAAGTCATGGCTTAGACACCAAATCCAACAAAAACTAACATCACTACTAAGCACTAAGCTATAAACTCTGATCTTGGTAACACGTGACGATCTCCTATTTCCCATGATTAAGTTTATTCTCTGGTGCTCCACCTCCCTACTTTCCTTTAGGCCCTGCAAATCAGAACAAATGTGAAAATCATATCCTGTATCAAGGACCCAAGAACAGGAAGATGATGAGTTTTTAGAGATAGTGTATATACCTGCTGATGATGGCTTCACTTTGCCATCCTTGATATCCTACAAGTACTTCGGGCAGCTCCTTTTCTAATGACCATTCTCTTTGCAATAGAAGCAGTCGGCATCTTTGGGGTTCGAGACATGAGGAATGCCGGAAGACTTGGGTCTCGGGCCATTACTAGATGACCCGACATGAACATTTTCCGTCCAATTCTGCTTGGAAGGGCCCTTCCTTTTCTTTCCTTTGCCTTGACCAATTGCCAAGACGGGAGCGCTCACAAAAGGTACACTTTTACCCTTCAGCCCGTCTTCTACAGGCTGCAGCATATTATGCAACTCAGCCAAGGAGGTCTGAGTGTTGTTCAAATTGTAATGCCAAGACACTCCTTTTATATATATATAAAAAGGGGTAAAATGGTCATTTTACCTTGGAAGGGTAATTTGGTCTTTTGGACAGAAAAGAATTTAGTGTGAAATAATATTTTGAGTTTTGGACTTAAAATGTTATAAAAACTGATTTTGGTCATTTTACCGCAAAAGGGTATTTTGGTCATTTGACCATGTGAAGGACCAAATATGAAAAATATTGTTGTTTGTGACAAATGTATAAAGAATGAAAGTTTTATTGATAAAACTTGATTATTGTGGCCAAAGTTCAAGAAATGGAACTTAAGGACCAAAAATGTAAACTTTAGAGGTATAAATAGAGAGGTTGACTCTCTTAGTTGACTGGCCATTTGTGCAGCAACGGGGATGGGGTTTGAGAGCAAAAACCTGGAAATCTTGAAGGATTGAAGCAAGGAATTGGAATCATAGCTTGGAATTGGTGATTCCTTTGTTAATCAAGGTTAGTAAACTTGATTTTAACCAAGTTCTTGAAGTGTTCTTGATTTGGTTTTATAGAAACTGAAATTTGTAAATTTCAGTTATGATTATGTGGTTTAGATAGTTTATTACTTCCATTAAGTCATGCTTAAAGGACTTAATTCAAGAAAATGGTAGTAGATTGCTATTTGTGATGAATTTGAAGTTTTGGGGCTTTGGGACTAAGAACCCTAATTCTTCATTTTGATTGATTTAGTTGTTTTGAATGGTTGAAAACCTTGTTAAAGTATAAGGTTTTAGCCTAGAAACAAACCCCAAACGATTAAGAACAGAAATAAGGACTTAATGGGCCATACCTGCGTGCTACAGTGCACAAATCACGGCTGGACAGGAGACCTGCGCAGGCGCCAGGCGCGGTGCGCCCAAGACCAGGGCGGGGTGCGCCCAGGCGCAGTGCGCCCATCCCCTGACAGGGGACTTCAGAAATGCTAACTTTTGTTTGGCTTGTCCGATTTAGCTCAAACTTGAACCGTAGGCTCGTTATGGTCTGAAAAGTTTGGGAAAATTTTTATATTGAGTTTTCGACCCCTCGGGGGGCACTGTAGATCGATTCGAATGCCTCGGTGAATAGTAAAATTCATAAAAAGTTAGTAAACGGAAAGTTTATTAACTAGACATTATTTATAATGATAATGTATTGAACTCTATTGTATTAGAGTTAATTGGAATGATTATTAACCTATTATCATTTGATATAAATGAATATATAGGTATGGGACAAAATGGTTGTGGTGCACGCAAAGGCAAGAAACAACCGGCATGTGAATGCAGCTAGTATCCAGGTGAGTAATCTCACTGATATCATATAGGATATATGATGATTAAGTTGTTACAGGTTGAAACGGCTTCGGGGGACGAAAGTGACAAGTGTAAAATATATGTAAAAGACAATACCAGATAAGCCGTGAGTCATTGCGATGACAAGAACGGAGCTGTGAGTCAATACATATATATATACACTGTGATACGACAATACCAGATAAGCCGTGAGTCTGATAAAGACAAGAACGGAGCTGTGAGTCAACAATAATGACATGACAATACCAGATAAGCCGTGAGTCTATTATAGACAAGAACGGAGCTGTGAGTCAGTTAATATTAATGGTGCGACAATACCAGATAAGTCGTGAGTCTATAATAGACAAGAACAGAGCTGTGAGTCTAGGCAACAGCGGGCTAACCCGTGAGCCATGGTTATTTTGATGAATTAAACCTATATATAGACAAGACCGGATAAGCCGTGAGTTTAGGCAATAGCGGGCTAACCCGTGAGCCAAGGCAACAGCGGGCTAACCCGTGAGCCATAATTGATCGTGAAAGAAACTGTTAATTCTGGTGCGGCCTATATGGATATGATATTCTGGTGCGGCCTTCGGGCTATGATAAACTGGTGCGGCCCTCGGGCTACGATTCATACGCTGGAAATGTTTTGGTACGGCTTGTATAGCCATGACAAATGATACGACTTATATAGTCATGAGATATGGTATAGTCAGGTATGACTAAGAAAGATGGGACAGAAATGATTTGAAAGGTATGCAAATAACAGACTGGATGTGATGAAGTGTACAATAATCTGATGTGATTTGAAAATCACATGATCTCACGATTAGGCCGGTAAGGCTATACAGTAGGATATGAAATCCTAAGATACATACGATTAGCCGGTAAGGCTAGCAGTCTGGGTCCGATATCCAGACAGATATATACGTTTGGCTAGAAAAGGCTATAGAACGGGATTTGATATTGACAGATGAAATGATAGATATATGTATCATATATAAAGGATTATATATGGATGTATTTGTTGTACACGTTATTCGCAGATATGATTACTCACTGAGCTTTGTAGCTCATACCGTTTGTTAAATGTCCCTGCAGGTTAGCATAACCCTGATAAGGGTAAGGATTAAGTCCGTGACTCAAGAAGTGGACTTGTAGATGCTGTCTGTAGCAGCCCGGCTTCAAAGGAGACTATGGTATTTTATACTCTCCTTGATACACTTGTACCCGTGTTTATTAAAATATACCCCTTTGTTATGGTTTTATGTATTGAAACCTTGGTTTTAAATGAAAAATTTTTCAGGGGTGTTTTGTTTTAAAAGCCGGGTGTTACACAAATGATACGCAAGTATAAACTGGTCATGAGAACTCAGTAAGGAGTTAAGGATCATACCAATGGCCAGCTCCTCATCCACCTGCATACCTAGCTTCTGCAGCCTCTCCACATAACCTTGCATCCTATACACGTGAGTGCAGACGGACTCTCCGTCTTTCTGCCTGCCGGTCATGAGGGCTCGGACTACTTCACACTTCTCGACACGCGTTCACTTGCGGAACTTTTCTGCAAGGTCCTTATGCATCTCATAAGGCCAGTAGTCTTCGTAGAATCTTTGCAATTCAGGAGTCATGGAAGCAATCATGATGCAGGCCACTTTGGTCGCATCATCATAGTATTTCTTGAATGAGTCATATTCCTCGGGAGTAGCTGTGTCGGGGTCAACTTCAATAAGCTCGGTGTCAAGAACATACTCTTTGTTCTCAAACCTTAGAGCCATTTTTATATTCCTCATCTAGTCATTGTAGTTCGTGCCATCCAATGTCACTTTGGTACACAATGAGAGGATTGAAGTGACATTACTGTTGTTGGAGTGGGGTGCGGATTG
The DNA here is from genome assembly GCA_023525715.1 of Cichorium intybus. Lineage (NCBI taxonomy): Eukaryota > Viridiplantae > Streptophyta > Magnoliopsida > Asterales > Asteraceae > Cichorium > Cichorium intybus. The sequence continues at coordinate 96,483,895 of CM042014.1, forward strand.
GGGAGCAGAGTTGTTAGCGGAAGACATCAATAGAAGAAGGTAGTTTTAATTAGATATAAATATATTCCTTAATATTAACCCAATAATAATAATTAAGGCTAGGACCCAACTATATAATTCACAACTTAGAAGAGGGATGTCGTAATCTAATTGTAAATTTTATAAAGGTAGGCATAAAAAATTAATCAAATTAATTTAATCCTTTCTTAAAGAAATTAGCAGATAAGGGGTTTAAGGTTATCCAATTATTAAATAATCACAGTTACCAAAAATAGAAAACCTTCTACAACCCTAATAGCAAAAATCGCAAATCAAGGGGGGAGGGGCTAGGGTTTCGAAAACCCTAACCCTAAATCGAATTTGGCCAACTATTTAGGGTTTAAATTCAATAAACCCTAAAAATTAGGAAAAACTATTACAACTATTCAATTAGAAAACAACCAAAAAAGCTCTGATACCACTGAAAGGTTTTATGCAATCAATAAACTTAAACCCTAAGTTCACATGCAACCTAGATTGGGTCTATGTTTTCTAACTTTGAACATATAATAAAATCCTAACCATTGGTTGTTTCTTGCACGCTAAGCAACACAAATGCCTTGCCTCAAATGAGATCACACCCAAGCAGAGAGGAGGTCGAAATTCCAGAGAGAATCAAAGAGTCAGAATTCGCGCAGAAAATAAGGTACCCAGGGGTCATTATTTATAGTTTCCAGATGGCCAGTAGATAAGCCTTAGAGATAAACCTTTTTGAATTCAAATCAAGATAAACCTTTATCATTTAAATCAAATCTATTTATCCTTATATGTATAATCAAAATTATGGATTATCCTCTCCATAATTTCGCTGGCCACTTCAGTTGCCGTAATTGTCAGTTACTCAACTATCGAATAATTACAATTCAGCCCCTGCTCCTTTAATTAATTAAATTAATCACCAAATTAATTCCAATTAATTCCAGATTAATTTCTAATTAATTAATAATGTTTATTATTAATATTTTATCCACATAATATATTAATAAACCTTTTATTTTATATCTATTGATTTATTAATCATATAATAAATCAATCTTTCTCTCTCCTGGTATTTCTGCCAAACCTCTAGCTATGAGGGCAACCCAAATGGACTTTGCTACTATTAATTATATAAATACAAATTATTAGTCATGGCTTAGACACCTAATCCAATAGCAAGCAGTAAAGAGAGCTTCGTCCCGAAAAGACAATGGTAGATTTGCAAAATTAAGCATTTTTCTAGCAGCTTCGCATAGGGACCTATTACGACGTTCAACAACTCCATTTTGTTGAGGAGTATAAGGTCCTGAAAAGTTGTGCATAATTCCCTTTTCTTTTAGAAATCCATCCGAACTCTAATTCTTAAATTTAGTACCATTGTCACTATTTATGATTCAGACTGATATTTTCAGAGAAAACTTCCATGTTTTTTTAAGTGAATGATTACGTTTGCAGCCTCATAGATGCTACCACAACTATGAACGACTATGGATATTTAGAATAACCAGGTTATTCAAGGATTAAACATGCTAGTATAGAAGACACCAATTATTTTAATGAAAATACTATATCCAATATATCAAGTCATTACAATAAATGTTTCTTGTAGTGTTCCAATATCCAAATACTAAATTTAATTCGTATGAGTTCTATGAATACAATCGTCCCCATACTCAACTTTATTCTAAGTATAGTTGATTATCTTGGAGAGCATGATTGCTGTTCAGATGTGACTTAATATCTTTTATCTTGATCAAGTACATTCTTGAAATCATAAAATATTTCTAGGTGATCCATGGATGGAAGGACTCAACCTAGTTTTTCAGTCAACTTATACACCAAATCATATTATAATTCAATTTCTAAAGTAGCAGCGTATTCTATTTTATAGTGGACTGGATTATTATGTTTTTCTTGGAACTAATTCCAAAAAAACTCATTATTCATTCATAATGAAGTTATAGTCCATTTATAATTCACAATTATATCTACGTGTTTTGAAGTCAGCATCTTATATATCTCTTTAAATAAAGATCTTCTTCAAAACTGATTAACTCATATACATTCTCTTAGTGCTTCTCAAGTGCTCTTAGAATGTCCTTTTAGTCTTCCAATGACCATCTCATGTATCTTCTTGGTATCTTATGATATGATCATATCATAATCATATACATAGTCTTGCACATCATATGCCATAATGATGAATTCATTTGTCAATGAAAATGGAATATAAATAATTTTATCTTGTTTAAATATTTGTGCTAAGTCATTTTTAAGGCAAGCTCAAAATAGTGGTGTGTGGCATTGGCAAGGATCCTTCATGGAAACCTTGCATCTTGATCTCTATCAATATATTGTCAAAACTTTAACATTCGTCTTGATCTATCTCCATAGATTTTACATTCCAAGTATGTATTTCTGTCATTCATAAGCCTTTCATTTTATAATACTTTCTGACTCAAGGCGAAACGTCCCTGCATAGTCGGAATGTAATTTCTCATGATTAAGTATGTCTTATTCATACAAGATTAGGAATATTACTATGCTCCTACTAGTTCTGAGTAAACACAGATGTTTATCATCATTGTGTTGTAAAACATACTTTGTGCATTCACAATAAAATGATCATTCTAATATTGAGATGTTTGCCTTATATCCAAAATCGATATTAAAGGTTATACACTTTGTTAGGATATCTTGGATCAACAAAATCTTCAGGCTAAACTATATAGACATCTTCAAGAACATATCTTTTAATGAAAGCGGTTTTCTTGAAATCCATTTGTCATATCTTATAATCACATTATGATGTAATGGTAAATATCCTCATAGATCTAATCATAGCCACTGGAGAAAAAGGGTTGGCCATAGTCAATGACATAAGTATGAGTAAAGCCTTTTACAACAAGCCTTGCTAAAAGTGTATAGATTTCCATGTTTTTCTTTTGGAAAGAACCACTTACTCCTTTTTGTCTCACTATAGGGAGGAAGATTAATCAAGCCCATACTTGATTATCACACATGGGTAGCATCTCAATGTTCATGGCTCAAAGTCATTTATCAAATTCAAAATCTAACATAGCATTTTGGTAGTTAATAGCTTTACAATAAACTATAAATAAAACTCATCAATGAGAGATACCATAATTGTCATGTTATAGATGATTTCTACCATACATGTAAACAATTTGTGTTTTTGAATAACTATTATTCATTTTAAACAATTTCTTATTAAAACTAGTGCCAACTTTTGCTACATCGGGCCATGGTTCTTGAACTACTTCAAGTTCCATGTGTCTCCGACTTGCTTTTTCATTAGAATTTTTTTTTGTATAATTCAGCATTTAGAGGAATAAGAGAACTTATTCTAGGTAGGCTTGTGTAATCTAAAACTCTTTTAGAATATCCTAAAAATATGTATTTAGTAGATTTTAGAAGCTTTAGTCTTACATAGGCTTCCAAAATATTAACAAAATGTTTCATCTACTTCTTAGTTAGAGCTTGTATTAGAAATACAATTAATAATGATACAAACATAACCCCAAAAGGATAAAGGAAGAAAATTTCTATCGATTAGAAACTAAACCATATCCAATAACGTTTAGATTATCGTTTATAATCATCAAGGCTTTAGATGGTAGTTTTGATTTGATTTGCAACTTCTTATTTTAAAACTTTAAAAGGTTTCACTTTATCATATAAAGTACAATGACTATACTTGTTAATGAAGTTGATGAGGTATCTCATACTAAATCTAGACATTCATTAATAAGGAAGTCATACATCACGGTGTATAGTTCCTTAAATTTATTTTCTCTACTATTTAGTGAAAATATAATTACTAATCTTTTATAAATAAGATTCATATATGTCAAATAAAACATCTTTATTTGCCTTCAAAAAGTATTTCTTGAAGTTGGAATATGTGTATTATATTTATAACAAAGATAATAGTATGAGATATAATTCTCAAAATAAGAATAATCATTTCGGAATATGAATGTGATTGTTATGAAAAACCATTGATATTTACTTCGTTATTCTAGTATGAGATATAGTTCTCAAAATAAAAATAATCATTTCGGAATATGAATGTGATCGTTATGAAAAACTATTAAGTAAATAATCAATTCACTGAGACATAAATTTACACAGGCTAAATTTGAAACATATTGTTCAAAACAAACATTGTTTTACAATACAAGTCTTTTATGATGAAATCATAAACGATAATCTTCAAAAGTGATGCTCCAAGTCGCTTGTTGTCAGCTACTCACTTTTATAGAATGTTTGTAGACATTTGAAAATATTACATTAACATAAAGTATCAAATACTTGAATGTTATTAGGAAAGTATAAGTTCTATCTTATAGATACCTGAATTACTGATCAGACCAATATTTTTCAGATAAGAGGGACAGTTCCTCTTCCAGTGTCCTGTTTATTTACTATGGAAATAAGATCATGCTGGAATTTTTATACATAAACACATTTTATCGAGCAGCAGAAGACAAAAACAGATTAAATCCCATAAATTGAGCATATTAAGTAACACGATCATATCATGTTCATAACCAGGATCATATGTTCTAAGCAATTGCATCAACGACAAGATGAATATGAAATCATACCTTTTTTGGATGTAAGGATCCAAAACAGAATCCTTCTAATGATTCACACCCAATATCACAAGAAGAACAAGCAGACAGAAACCTTTCTATCTTGAAGGTGTCGATCCGAAACCCTTTGGGAGGGTTTAGAAAATCAACAAAAGGGAGGAGGGAGGAGGGTATGGAGGTGGCTGCTCATAGGGTGGGTATTGGGATGCCTTAGGGTTTGACCCCAAGGCCCTTATTTATACTGGAAGGCTCCTAGGGTTCCAAACTTAAGGAACTCTCTGGCGGCCGCACCCCTGGACTTGTTTCTATTTATTAATCCTTTAATTAATCACAATCCAGTCCTTCTAATTAATTTCCAAATTAATTTCTTATCTAGTTTCTAATTAATTTATTTCTCAATAAATGAATAAACTGATCTTTCCTCTATCTTTTTTGCTACTGTTTGTTTTATTGGGTCGTGAGGGAAACCCAAAATGACCCTGCTATTATAAGAAACATCACCACAAGTTGATGACCTTGGCCACTAATTCCAACATATCCATCTTTATTGGCTCTTTTGATTTCTTGGGATTAAAGGTTTCATTTCCCTGAACAATGAATCTTTTAGAGGTCACATTGTGACTTTCTTCAGCCTTGCATTCTACTAATGCTTGAACCAGTTTGAACCAAGTTCTATAGTTCTGAAGGTATATATGTTTAACATGACAAAATATCTCATATGCTTCTAAGTTTTTCAATACTTCTTGAAAGTCAGGAAGATCCATTCCCAGTATGATGTCAGATACATCTTCAGCATCACAATGATGCTTCCACCAGGAATCATGTTAAGATCGTTTGTGAAGTGTCTGTTGTTCAGGAATAGGGCATTTGATGATATATAATTTATGATCCATTTTGAGAACGATTCTCAGGGTACGAAGCCATTCATTGAAATTATATCCGTGAAATGTTATTTTCTCTTGCATATCAGCAAAAGAAAGATAATTGATGGTGGTGAGTTTGCATTTATAATTTATGCATCTACAAAATTTTAACAGAATTCATTTAGTATTTTCAATATCCAGTCTTTAAAAATTAAAACATTTTATTGTTTATATAACATTAATTTATTAAAGTCTAGGAACCAAGTTACGGAACAAGTAAATAGTTGGGTGACCTTTATCTCATCTACTTAATCCAACTCGGTAGGTAGCGATTACCAATTACATCAAATGTAATTCCTAGATTATGGGATCCTAAACAACAATTGTTTAACTTGGCATGTTTGATCTCATCTATGCTTCAAGTCTCTCATGCTTGGGTGACCTTTATCACATAATAGTCTTGATCAAATCATCCAACTCAAAAATCTTGTGAACTATAATTTATAAATGGTTAGTTGACCTTTTTACCATTAACAAATATAAAACACCTTCGTCATCATACGACAATGCAAGTAGACAATGTGACCCAAGAATCTACAAGAACTTCACAAATGATGTGTAAGTGATTTTATAAAAGGATTACATAGATTTGAAGTTTAAGAAAAAGTTTTTATATATGTTTTACAAATATAGTTATAAAAATATGCACTACTAGAAAAATAGCTTTTAATGACATACGAATTACGACACACATAACTGTATGTCATAAATTGGTGTCATCTTTCCTAAAATCCGAAGAATTTATGACATACATAAACGTATGTCATCTTTTAATGTCATAATCAGAAGAAAAAAAAATACGGGAGGCACTTTAGTGTCATTTTATAAAAAAGTATGTCATCTAGGATTTCTCTTATATTTTACGCTTCAACCTTTTTTTCTTCCCATCCCAACCCGATGATATCTAGGGTTTCTTGCTTCATCCCCGCCTCCATTCTCTTCAGCTCCCAAGTCGATTACCCTATTCTTCTCCAATTCTCCCATATACCGACATGAAATGCTCCAAGGATCAACACGATTTAGTAGATTCGTATTCTCGATTCTCCGACAGCCTTGTATTTTTTGTTTCTCCGACAATAGACTTTGTATGTTTGCAAGAATTGGAAAGCCGATCGATTGCAGGTTTCCCCGCCTCCAGCTTCCTCAACCTCGTCCTCCACATCCGCCTTGCTCAGCTTCTTTCTCTGGTGAGTTTATTCCTCGGTAAGGTTCCTCTCAGCATACATCTCTTCCTCGGTAAGCTTCCTCACTCGATTTCTCTGATTTGGATGTGATATTTGAATTCGACATCATAGCTTATCCGATTCTAGTTAGGATCATTTCGATATTTAGTTCGAGTTCTCATAGGGCAAAGCTCAACCAGGAGAGCATCCATGGCGATACTCAACAGATCCAAAAAAACGGCGGTCATCTTTCATAAAATCGGCTTGGCAGATCCAGGTATGGTTCGATCCTCACCCCAATTTCTTCTAGGGTTCTGATATTTGAATCAATTTGATTGTTCTGATATTTGAATCGGCTTGGCAGATTTCTTGTGAGTACGTCAAAGAAATCTGGAGACGACTTGGGACGTGGTGGTCTGCTTTCTGTTTTTCCATGCTGTTTGGAAGAGTGTCGGGTGGTCCTTAACTCCTACGATTTGTCCAAAACTTGTAGGTTTTTCGTTCTTTCCTTAATTTGTTATGTGTTTTAGTGGACATGGGAAGCTAAGAACTCGATTCTATTTAGGAAGAAGAGCATTACCTCTATAAATATAGTGGAAAATATTCAAGCTTATACTCTTAACTGGATTAAGCTTAGATCTAAATTTAATAGTTTAGTTTGGTCTGTTTGGATTAGTCCCTCATTGATACACAACTGTTTGTAATTGTTGTCTTTAGCTCCTTTGCTAAGGGCTGCTTTGTTTTGGTTTTAATGTCATTTGTGTTTGTGTTTAAATAACAGGTAAAAACAAATTAGCATGGGAAAAGAATATAATAATACAAGCACACAAGCCTACACAAACTGATGGGTGTGATAATGTGTGCTAGAACTGCAATAATCAAGAGGCATGGATTTTCGTTCTTATTAAGGAAGCATAGTACATATCTTTTTTTAATTAACAAGAAGCATCGTGTATTTCTTTAATTCCCTTTTTCTACTACTAAAACATGTACTTATTTTGGGGAATTCAATGATATACAGGAAAAGATATTGCAACTATGTGATGCTGGTGGGAGCAAGCAATTTAGAAGACCAAGCTAGTTCATACCCCGTTGCAGATTAATGGATCAACATACTTTTAGTTTGTATCATAGCATTCTGTATTTATTTTAATGGAGCAACTATGTACTTTAAGTTCTTTTCTTATTAACCTATTGTACTTTGATGAACATACAATACATTGTACATTATACATTCGTTTTCTTTGTTAGTAACACATTAGAATGTTTCTATGAGAATATTCCTAGGCTATTCTTAGCATGGTGTATGTATGTATGTGTGTGTATGTGTATGTGTGTGTGTATATATATATATATATATATATATATATATATATATATATATATATATATATATATATATATATATATATATATATATATATATCGTAATTTATGACTTACATTGTGAGTCGTAAATGTATGTCATAGATGTATGTCGTAAATTTATGACACACAAATGTGTGTCATCTTTCATTTATGACAGGGGCTTCCTTGACATACATTTGTATGTCATCTGTACCCTTTAATGACACGCAATGCGTGTCATTAAAAGCCTTTTTTCTAGTAGTGATGGTCTCATGAATATTGCATGCATCCAACAATTCATGTATCATTTTGTACAAAATATATCTCTTATATAAGGTTCTTTAGGTTTCAAATAAAACTTCATTTTATTAACCATTAGAAGCGATCAATTATAAACTAATATCTCATATTCAAGTTTATTGGTGGATTGCTTTTAAGAACCGATTATAGCCTTTTAATAAAACTTTATTTTATTAGTTAAGACTTGGAGTTTTGTATGAGTTTTAAAATTAATATTTTTAATCTCCTTTTAATCATCAAAATCTTATGATCTTGTGAATTTGTGGAATAAAAATTCATTTTATTTTATAAACTCATTTTAAGCATTGTATGTCTAAAAAATCATATTTTGATAAACCAAAACCAAATGATGATAGGTATGGTCTAAAACATAATATCAACACAAAAGTGTTAAACTAATATCATATATTAAGTTTTGACGTAGAAAATAATACATAGTATTATAGTTTGACGTTATCATGCCATAAAACGATTTTTAGTCTTTTTAATAAAACTCTTATTTATTACAAAAGACATGGAGTTTAGATTTAGTTTAAACACATTCTAAACTATCTTAAATATTTTAGATAAAAACTCAATTTTAAACGTTTTAAAACGCTTTTAATAAAAACTTATTTGTAAACGTCTTATGTTACATTTTAAATATTTATTTCTCAAACTCCAAGTGATGTTTATTAGTGGTAAAATGTTATTTAACATTTTGAAAACCATTTCCATACATAAACATAACATATAACAACATGAAAATAAACATCACAAGCATGCAACAAAAAGCATATAAATCAAGCCATTTTCTAAAATAATTTTGTGAGCCATGAGAAGAATTATTAAGTCTTTCCTAAAGCACTTAATGGACACTTCAAAAGGGTATTCAAGCTCCCACTTGCAAGACAACTCTTGCTTCCAAAAGAACTTCAAGGCACCAGGTGTTGTGGATTGATGACACTTACCATTAAGACTACAATTAAGCCTAAAACCAAGAGTAGAAGCTGAAGGTAGGGATTATAGTCTTAAGTGGTTAAAGCATAGAAAATCTTCCAAAAATGCACATTTATTCATCTTGTTACATTTGGTAAAGTGAATAAATCTAGTCTAACTAATTTATTACATACAAAATAAATAAAATGAAAAATACCTATTTATATATTACATCTTATGAATAAATAAATATCAACCAAACACAACACAATGGTCCTAATGGCTTGATTATATACAACATCACCATATGAAATATACACAAAAACACTTTGTTTTTCTAAGGCAACTTTATACAACCAAATTCATGGAAAAATTGGTTGCATAAAAAAATAACAATTATAAAAACTACAAAGTTACCAAAGAAAATATATTTGGTAATTTCTTTGCCAAAAGAAATACCCAACATATTTTCCAAAACCAAAGGTTATCAAACATTAAAATAAACATTTCTAACATGTAAAAGAGGCTCTGATACCACTGATGGGTTTTGATAAGCTAAAAACGATCATTTTGCGTAAAACAATTTTAAGCGGCAAACGGAAGCGGTTTTCAAACAACTATTATTTTAAGATTGTTTTAACAAAACAATAAGAGGATCCAATTACATACTATAGAAAGATTATTTGACAACCATAGGATGAAAAGAAAACAACCTTTGAAAACGTTAATCCCACTTGGTTTTGGGGAGTTGATGAAGATGGCAAGAGAACCCAAAGGATAGTTCATCTATAATGTATCACCAACAATAGTAAGCCACTAGTAATGCTAGTTCCATTTTGTATTTGTGACTTCTTAAGACTTTAAGTGCTTAACAATTAAGCACTAAAGGAGAAGCACTTCTACACCATTTACACTTGCAAAAGGCTTCAAAAGCCATGCAAGAGAGGGGGAGAGAGTGAGGAGGACGAATTTTAGTGTTGGAATGAGAAAAAACTAGTTAGTTTTTTGGTATTACATTTTCTTAGATACCCACACATAAGATCTAAGACTCATACCTCTAATAAATGCCAAGTGATGGCATGTAAGAAGCATGAGTTGTGTAAGAAGAAGGTTGGCAAGCAACCTCCCCGTCCCCTTGACTAATCAGAAACTAGATGTACTCATGTAACTAGAAAGTTGAGTGGAAACCTAAGTGTCCAAAAACTTGTACATGACTTATTAATTCACACTATATAATATAGTAACTAGTTCATACTCTATTGATTTATTATTTTCATAGAATAATAATTATATCCTAATTAAATACAAGAGTTGATTTTTTTTAATAATCGTATTAATAATAAATATTCAATACGTGCCAACTAGATTACAGTGTGACCCTATAGGAACATATTATTGGCAAACATCATTATAAAATGATTCTTGATCATATAGATCCAACACCAAACTCAACAATAAAACCATCCTTCTAGATCTTTGTAAGTAGTCATCCATTGTGTTCTTTCATTTTTTGTAATACCTTTCTAGTTTGGCAATGTAGTGTTATTAAAGGATTGTTGCATGGGAGGATTTTTCTTGGGCTGCTGCAAGTCGACGAGAGAGAAAAATGGACATGAGGTATTCGATCTTGCAATTCTAGCCCATGCAAACACTTGGGTCATCATTTATAGGCTAAACCGATCAAACCCTACTCTTAATTCACGTGAGATTGAAGCTGCTACCCCTTTTCTGCAGTGTTGTGTTCTTCCAAGGAAGAGCGGAATCTGAAAAAGAGAGGGAGATAGAGAAGAGAGGTGAGGGCAGTAAGATCATGTAGAATCACATAAGGAAGAGATCAAGCTAGATAGGGCTGTAAGAGGTAACTTTTGATTGGCTTTGTCTTCTTTGTCTTCTTTTTCTTTCTAGCCGAGAGAACCTTCATCACCAACACACCTTCACATGAGGTTTTGTGGGTGTGTGTTTGTGTGCTTGATGTCTATGAAGACATTGTTTCTGATTTTCTAATGATATGAGGTCTTTTTCTCAAGCTTCATTTTGAGTTATCTTGTACGGTTCTATGCTAGCCGATTTCCACACTCACATACACACACACACTAGTGTGTGTGTGTGTGTGTTAATGATAAGGATAGAATATTCTTAAGTATTATAACCCAAGTCTCCTAATTTGTGATTGCTCTGGACTAGTATCAGACCCTAGAGGTCTTATTTAGGGTCATAATGGGTAAGGGTCTAAAACCCTAACCCTAATGTGATTTTATGTGAAGTTGTAGAAATTCACTTTTTATTCATCTTGTTAAATTCATGTTAAATCTTGGAATTGTTCATTTGATTCATGATTTATATCCTTTGTTTTGGATTTGACTCTAGTTTGTTCCCGAAAAAGGGTCTTGATTGATTCAAATCCTAAGTTTTGTGGAATTGCACATTTCCACTAATTGGTCCAAGTTCTGTCAAATATGGTTCTCTGTCTTTGAAAAATCACCACAAATTGTAAACGAGTCGTTTAGGGCTGAGACCAGTTTCCCTTGTCCGAGATAAGTGTCTAGTTAGCCCAAACAACATTTCAAAGCCCAATACTTATCCCATTTGGAGCTCGGATTGATTATTTTGAGTCTGATCCAGCTGAGTGTCCAATCTATTTAGTATGCTTGTGGATTTTATTCTCACCTCTTAGAGAGTGAAAATGACTTCAGGCTAGAGCCTATGGTTTTATATAAGGGTCTAGTTTATACTTGATTTTTCCCTGAATTTATGGATGGCCCTTATTAGGTTGAACATGACAAGCTTCGCAACTTTGTCTGGCTCTGGATAGTTTTGGATTTCCGGTCTTGGTTAATACATGGAAAATAGAAGGAAAATAATTGGGGGATGTTATTTAAATATTTGAAATCCCTAAATTTATGAACTTAAAGACGGTGCAATAATATCCTATAATGGTTTGGATTAGCATGCACTAAATGGGGTTTCATCAGACTCCTCGGGTGGGACTAAAAGCTGAATTATAACTTAATAACAACAAAGTAACACTATAAGTATCTATTTATAGTAAGGCTAGTTACTATACTTGGTAGTAACCTATTTTACCTTATAGGGTATAAGGTGTTCGAGTGGATCTCGGTGGGACTTGCAGATTTGCGGAGTGGATTTTCGGTGCTGCTGTTTAGAAGTGAGTTGCTCACTACATTGTTTGGATGTTATATGTTTTTTACTGTAACTCGTGTGTTCTTATAGGATGCGTGTGGGTAGAACCATGCCATTTGGTTGTCTAGTATGTGTTGATTTGTTGGTGTGTAGTTAGTACTATACGTGTCTAGGTCTAGTATGTAGATGTTATGGGCTCAACGTACTGAGCAATATAGAGTGCCTCGGCACACTGAGCACTATAGGGATACCCGACAAGATGCATTGAGCGGATACATACAACTCGATGAATAGAGTATGCGCCACTCAGGGTGTTGAGCGGTGGATCATGTAGTACGAGCAGGAATGTCCAGCAAGATGCACTGAGCGGATGCGTATGGCTCAATGAACAGTGTATGTGCGTCTTGACGTGCTTAGTGGAGGAGCATGGCTCAATGTATAGGTAGAGTAGACTAGTGTTTCCTGTGATGTGATGTGTATTCTTTCTAATAGCAGTAGGGTTTGTGAAACTGATATGTTGTGTATATGTTGGAACTCACTGTGCTGTGTGCTTACCCTTTCACTATTAAATCGTTGTTTCAGGTTCTACAGATGTGGGTGATTTCAAGGCATGGCACGTACACAATGGGGCAGCTTTCGGGAGAATTTATGTTCTATTTAACTAGATGGTAGTGGGTTCCAGTGTTAATGAATTTCGTTTGATAGAGACATGTTTGTAAGCCCTAATTTCAGGTACCCATATTTATTTAATTTAAAATTAAGAGTTTTTGGAAAAAGAGGAGGATAGTGTTGTGATCATAAGGATAGTGCTGCTATCTTTGGGTTGAGATCGTGCATGGCATGTTGGAGGATAGCAACGTTATTTCTATAGATAGCGTCGCTATCCGCCGCAAATAGAAAAAATGCCCTAATTTTGGGATTTGGGCCCTTTAGAGGCATAAAGCCCTAAGGAGACGTCATTTTCTCACCCTCCAGCTCTAAAAAATCCTAGAAACACCTCTTTTTGCTCTCTTGGTGGATTTCACTCATTTGAATTACTTTGAAGGATTGTAAAAGAAGAAGAAGAAGGTGCTAAGGTACAAGGGATCACTCTCATTAGATTCTCCAGCTCTAGTTTCTAATTTTGGACTTTGTAACTGTTCATACTCTTCATTTATTAAGGATTCCTTTCTTTGAACAAGGATTTGGGGGGTTTTTACTCCTTATAGAGGCAATGATGGTTGAATCTGAATGCATGGGGGAAATTAGGGCTTGAGGACGAATATTCCTTTCTCCTAGAGCTCTTGAACCTTATGATATCCTAAACCTAGCCTTGGATTTTTTTAGAAGAGTTAAGCTTAGTTATTACCATTTTTGGCCCTAGATCTTGTCCATAAGCTTGCATGACCATGTTTAGACATGAAAGTTGACATTTTTATGGTTCTAGAGACTGTTTGGGAGAGTCCTGGAATATTATAGACGTTGACTTAACGGATTAAGAGTTCTAGGAATGTTGATATCTCTATAGATAGCGACATTATCTTGGTTAAGAGTCGCGATGTAGCTGAGTCACTTAGCGACGCTATCCTTATAGGATAGTGGGGCTAAGTGCAGTTGACAAAGGGTTGACTTTGACCTGTTGACTTTGATTCTTTGGACCATTTGACTTTTAGGTCAAACCTTAGAAAATTATGAGTATTGGTCCAAGGAGGGACCTGGGTAGTTTGTATCTTTGTCTAATACAATATTTTGAATTTAGGAAGTTTGGAAGAGTTATTACGGAGACTTCTTTATAGCGAATTACTAGGTGAGTCTTCTCACCTTACCGAATGTGATGTTGCATGCTATATAAATTGATATTGTGGGTTAAATGATTAGTACTGATTATTGTGATTGACATGTGATGGCAGATGGGGGTGAGCCCACAAGCCAGGCAGATTGAGGTGACCCCGAGTGTCCACACATTGTGCAGATGACGAGCAAAAAAGGCTAAGCCCGTGAGTCTTAGTCGGGGCGGATCGGGGTGAGCCCGAGAGCCAGGTTGTTTAGGGCAAGCGTGGAGACCATCGTATGTTACTTATTGTTTGGATACAGGGTAATCTGGGGAACTCAATAAGGGTTGTCTTTACGGTTTTTTTTTAAATGTTACTGGTACTTTAGGGGGATGTTGGGAAGGGCCCAGCTTGAATACATGGCATCTACACCCGTGTCTAGCCTTCCGCTGATTTTCATTATCTACCTATGATGAAACTATGTGTTTTGGATTAATTTGATATTGTAAACGTTTTCATTTTGGTTGAGAATTAATTAGTTATGTTTTCAAAATAAAATTTTTAAGTTTAATTTTTGGGATGTTACAACATTTTAAAAGAATTGGATGATGTTTATAAGTTCAATTTTATATCAAATGACGTGTTTTATTTTTATGATGTTTTTCGTTAAGTTTTAAATGATATGATGTGTATTTAATGAAAAGGTTTTTAAAAATAATTTTTAAATTTACTGTAAAATCTGGACGTTACAAGTTGTTATCAAAGCACAACGTGAGTGAATCAGGCTCACTTCAGTGGGTTCTGATCTCAAGTTTGAGGCTCAAAGGTTCTATTTAAAATATTTTTACAAGTAAAGGATTTAATGAATATCGAAGACACAGTGTGTACCACCAGCCGACGCCAGTGGGGAAAAGGTTTAAGTGCTTAGTTTTGGTTGATGGTTTATAGGACATAAGAAGTATGTATGCTGGATTGCCTGATAGAGATCACACTTTAATGTTATGACTACCTGCTGCTTGCTATTTAGAATGTAGGCTTGTGTTGGTTACTTGTTTTTTGAATACCACTAAGGTTGTATACAGTAGGAACCACATAGCCTTAGAATATCTGATATGACCTTATTGCATGTTCCTTGTTTGGTTGTTTCCTTATGATAGGATCTTTTATTCGAATGTCTAATTGATTTTACGTTGTATACGACTATGCATTTACGAGATGACCCACCATCAAGAGAAGAAGTTTCTTCGTAATAAAGTAGGAGGATGGGGTGTAACATTCTAAATTTTAGAGCAATTTTAAAAATTTTAACATAATATTTCAAACAAAAACACATCATATTATTCATTATTTTCCAACAAAATATAAATCAAATCTTTTAAAACATTCCATTGTCAATGCAAGTTACAAACCAGCTGAAGTCAAAATCCTATTAAAGTCAAAACCAAAACATAAATCACCAATAGAAGTTGCACCAATGTGTGCACGTCACGCCTTGCCACCACCTACATCTGTAGAACCTGAAACAGTGATTTAATGGGGAAAGGGTAACGACACAGCTTAATGAATTTTAGCACACACATCATACATCAACCAAGCATGCTTTACCCCAAACTAGAATAACACACACAATGCACCCAACAACTATCCAACCACACTATGTAATGAGCCGTGCCATCTTGCTCAGCACCTTGAGTTGTGCATGGAATCTTGCTAGTGCATCTTGCTAACTGCTCAGCACTCTCATCCGTGCATACAATCTTGCTCTGTGCATCTTGTCGGACAATCTTGCTCTAAGTACAAACATCTCACATACTCAAGGCAGACCCTATCCTAATACCACACATCCACATATTCACATATATCACACATATCACAATAAGCAGGTATAACAACAAGCTCATATTCACAACACAACACACCAAAGGATGAATGACATCAATATAATGCAGTGAGAAACTCACCTGAAAAGTAGCAGAAGGTAACACACAAGCAAAGTAGTACTCAAAGACCCTCCTTCTTCCACTGATCTACAACCCATATACCAACCACTACTGAGAACGGATTTTATAATTATAAATAACTACTTATAGTTATAGACTTTTCTGATTCCTGACACACACCATGTCTTAACATGCACCCCCTTAACCCCATATATTAATCATTGAGGTTATTAAATTTTTAGATGGGTCCAAACACACACTACAACCTCTAAAACTCATAACCAAGACAAAAACCACAAACAGAAGATTTGACAGCAAGGCTGATGTTTGACCCATATGCAAGATTCGCAAAATACAACTAAAGAATAATCCAATATAAAATATGGGAAAATCATGAAAACACTAGACCGAATGACAAGATCACAGGGCCTGGCCTCAGGTCATTTTCATTCTCCTATATTAAACTAAAAATCCCCAAAGTTACCTAAGTTGATCAGTTCACTCACAAACCTCACTCCAAAGATATAAGCAAGGAATAAAAAGTATAAGGAATTAGGTTCTGAATTTTGGTGGGATTTAAATAAACCATTAGCCTAAACGTCTCCCATAGGCCTTGTACCTAAATTATGTTTGTGCAATTAACTATGTAGTTTTCAAAACAGAAATCAGTGTACAGCACATCCATGGACTAGTTGGTAAAGAATGCAACTTTCACCTAACTTAGAGTCCGAGTTAGCCCAAGACCTTCTGGATTAGGAGACTACACACCAAAGAAATTCTAGGGATATAAATTTAACCCCTAATGTACCCTCATAAGATTTAAGATCATTTTTCAAAAATGGCATCAAAACAGCGAAGTTCTGGTTTTACATAAAATCACACATGGTGATAACGTTTTCACCCTCATTCCTTAAGACCTTAATGTCCAATGATTTATATCAAAATAATTGACATAGTATGTTACTATTCAAGGGTATTATCTGAGCAAAATAACTTGCTTAATGAGTTAATACATTGATCAAAATCTAGCTTGAACTAGGGTTTGTACAATTTCATAAGCAATCATGCAATGGTTGTTGATCAAGCTTATCATCACCAAAAGAATATCCAACCAGGACCAGCTATGAACAAGGCTAGGTCAGCCCTTAACCAAGCACAACATGAGCTCACACACACACACATACACCAACATACATGATGGTGTGTGATGTGTGGTTTAGTTTTGACCGTGAAACAATAAAGAAAGAAGAAGAAGAATATACCGATTGAAGAAATCTAAAGGCTTCAAGCAATCCTCTTCACAGCTAGCTTCTGCCCCCACAGTCTCTTCTCTTCACACACACACTTTCTTTCCCACAGCCCTCTTATTCTCCTCCTCAGTTTACATGATAATGGGGAAAACGACACTTAGGGATCGACTAGGATTAAGGATCACAAAACAATAGAATACGGGACCAATAGTAGCTACAACATAGGCTGGAATGTGATGGGAACCAAATGCTCAAATCCTTCTCCTTCCCGTCGATGTGAAAGAGCCCAAAAAACGAAATTCATGCAAGTATCAAGAATTGTCCAAGTTTCACCTAATGTCACAATATCCCCTTACCACATATTTTATTTATTATTATTATTATTATTATTATTGTTATTATTGTTATTATTATTATCAGGCTTTAATTCTTCTAATATATGAAACTTAATTAAATAACGCTATTTCTAATGCTATACTGGAAATAGGGTGTTAAATGGTGAAACGACCAAAAAAATTTATAATATAAATATGTAAATTAAGATGTATGTAATTTAAGTTTTATATGTAAATTTTATGAGACACTATGTTTGTAAGGGTAAATTGGTCATTTGACCATATGCAGAAATTATCATAAAAATTTATTTATAGTTTAGGACTAAAAATGTGAGAAATTAGATTCTATGTAAAGATAATTGATTTTTGGTGGCCAAAGTTCAAGGAAGTGAACTAGAGGGACCAAAACTGTAAATATGGAAAATATAAAAATGAGAAAATATCTCATTAATGATCATAAATTCAGTAAAGATCTCTAGAGACTACGGGAGAAAGCTTGAAGAACCGATTCCTGGGAAGTTCGCGAGATTGAAGCAAGGATTTGGAAACAATAGCTTGGAAGTTGAAGTAATCAAGTATTAAGGTTAGTAAAGATCATTTAGCTTCAATTCTTTAGTTGGTTTTTCACGGGATGAACTGAAATTTCAGTTCATCTCATGATTTCAAGTGATTAATATGATATCTAAATTTGGTACATGAAGTTATGCAAAGATTAAACCAATTTAACCGAAGATTTTGTTGATTTTGGGTTTGGAGCTCAAGAACCCTAGAAATGGGTTTTTGGAACTAAAATTTATTTCTATGATTTTATTAAGTCATATATGTTATAAATGAAGTGAGAAATCGGTTCCATTCTCAAAAATTTGTTAAAATGATTTTTGGGAAAAAATGGGTTTTCGGGAAGGATTTCAATCAAAGATGATGAAATTGGTAAATTATGGTTAAAATGCATGAAGAAGTTGTTATTAGGGCCTAGAAGTGACCCTAAGACGATTAAGTCATGTATTAAGAACTTAATGTAGGGAACCAATGCAGCTGCAGCTTGAAAAATCGCCAAATTAGGCATTGTACTTGAAGATCGAGACCCAATCCTATAAGGATAGCGACGCGACCTCACGGCAGGATGAAATTGCAGTTTTGCTTCAAGTCTCCTGCCAAGTGGTCTTGAATTTTTGGAATTGGTCCTATACTTATCCGATTGACCTCAATTTTTGAACATAGGTCCAATATAGTCCAAAACTTCAAAGAAAATTATCGGAATCGAAATACGACCCTCCGAGGGTACTATAGTAAAATACGTATAAAATACGATTTAACTAAAGTTGGTCATGCAAAAGTTATACACATGTTCTGACCTTTAGTGGTATAAAAAGGACTCTAATAAGTTATAGAGTCAATTAGAATATAATTTAATGTATGATATATATTAAATATAGGTGCAAGTCAAGTAATTGGACATCGAAGTGGTAAAGAACCAAGAAATGCCTAGTCGACTTTTCAAGATCTATAAGGTGAGTACATGTAGTATTTTTACCCATTTTGGGTTACATGGCAAGTATGTATTTTTTTCAGATTTTATATAATAATTTTTATGTGTGAAAATATTTGCAAGAATGATATTTTCTAGCTTACATGGGAAGCAAACTGCTATATTTGAAAGTATGATTTTGGCAATAGCCTAGATTATGGTAAAAGCATGTTTAAGTCAAAAGCTTGGCATCTAGCCATTATGTGTACAAGTAATGTTTCAACTTGCAGAAAGTATTTTTATATATGACTGGTATTGTAGCTAGCAATGTTAGTAAGGGAACTATGTTCCACCTACCCGGGTTAGGTAAGGAGTCTACTGGGGAAAACCCCTTCGCGAAGTAGGCTGCCTCAGCACTTCTACTACGAGGATTGATCCGTTCTTTCTAGCTGTAGAGACTTGGGGTATCACTTATAGTGATTAAAGCCCTAAGTATAAAAATCCAGCAAGTTTATAAAACCAGTCACAGAAAGTATGAAAGAAGCTAGTTTTGAAAGATATGAGATGAAATGGTTTCGAAAGATAAAAATTTATAGTATATTAATACTATAAAGTTTTGGCGACTGTTTATATTATAAAATTTTTATAGAAGGTTGAAAAAGGAGATTAAATGTTTGAGTCTAAAACTCATGTAACTCACGAGACATTTTGTCTTACGTATTCTATTTTTATGCCATGTATTCCAGGTTCAGGTGCGAGGTTGTGAGATAGTTTGAAGATGTAAAATAAGTCCTAGAGTGTAAAAGAGTGGAGCTGGATATAGCTATCATGTATTGGTATTGATTAAATCCTTTCTCTTAAACTTATGGTTGTTTGATATGTGTTTGTAACACCCATTGTTGTACTTCAAAAATTTTATGGTTTTTGTTGAACTGTATTTTGTAAAACATGCTTTTATCTAATATGATGGTTTGTAAAAAGTTGGGGTGTTACAAGTTGGTATCAGAGGCATAGTTTAAGCGAATTAGGATTGGACCATTCCACTCCTAGGCTTAGGCTTGTGAAATAGTCAGTTAGAGTGAGTTACATAGTTTTTATGTCTTAAGGAATTAAGACATTATTTGTTAATAGAATGATATGAGTATATTTATGAGTTAAAAGTAGCCAATTGATACTAGTGAACAGTGGAACCAAGCGGAAACATTGGGAACAACATGTGTAGGTGATTATGGTAATATGGGCCCGTATTACCATAATCACAGGACGCGTATTGAGCCTATTGTAGCCGCGAGGGAATACTGGGAAACTGGTGGAAAAGTAGTAAACTAATATTATGATATATTATGAAATACTAAAGCATTTGAAATTTTATAGCAAGATGCGAACTAGAAGTGGTCAAGGATCGTATGCGGAAAATCCAGATCCTAATGCAAGGCCTCCTATCCCTCCTCGACCGCCCCAAGCCGTTGATGATGGCAATTCTAGGGGTGAGGTTAATCCACCTCTATTGACCTTGGAGGCAATCCAGAAGTTATTACATGACTCTCAAGTACAAACCAGACAAGAAATGACTCGCCTTCTGGATGAACGATTAGGCGAAAGATCAAAATCACAAAATGAAGATAGTGAGAAAAGTGTGGCTCCTGAGGGTACTGACCCAATACAGACCTCTTCTCAGGGAGATTCTTCCTCCAAATCGCAGCCACAGTTCAAGACTAAGGGAGTGTGTACTTTTAAGGACTTTATGTCCTGTCGGCCGAAAGAGTTCAATGGGGAAATGGACCCGCGAATAACTATTCGGTGGGTAAATGAAATGGAGCAAGTTCTTCGCATCTGCCGTTGTGAAGAGGATATGAAGGTCAGATTTGCTTCTCAAATGCTAAAGGCGGAAGCTCTTAATTGGTGGAATACTCTCCGCAGAACCAAGGGAAGTGAGTTTGTGGATGCGTTGTCTTGGGAGGAGTTTGTTCAGCGGTTGAAAGGCAAGTTCTGTTCAGCTAGGCATCGGGAGAACTTGGTCAATGAATTCTTTGCTCTTGCAAAGGAAAAACAGACAGTTAACGAGTACACTAAGAAGTTTTGTGAGATGTTGCCATTTTTGGAAGATACATTACCGACTGAGGCTGGAAGGATAAACCGGTATGTTAATGGGTTGTCGGGGGACTACTCATTGGAAGTTGGCAAGGCTACTACTCTCGATGAAGCCATTGAATCTGCGGCTAGGGTTGAGAGTATGATAGAGAAAAAGGCCAAAGAACGACAAGCTTTTGGGGAGAAGCGAAAGTCTTCAGGAATCTCTGGAGCAAGCAAGAAGAGTCGTTTTTCATCGGGATTTTCTAAGCAAAGTGAGGTCAAAGAATGTAAGAAGTGTGGAAAGAGGCACAGTGGGGAATGCAAGAAGGGCACTAGTGGGTGCTACAAATGTGGTCTTCCGGGCCACCAAGCCAAAGATTGCAAGGTGAAGGATATTAGCGAAGTGGAATGTTACAATTGTCACGAAAAAGGCCATTACAGTACCAATTTTCCAAAGAAGAAGAATGAAACATTAGTTTCCACTGCAAGTAATAAAAAGATGGAGCCGGCAAAGACGAAAGGGAGAGTGTTTCAGATGACCCTTGAAGAGGCCAAAGAGGATCAGGACGTGGTGGCAGGTACACTCATTGTAAACTCTCAACCTGCTTATGTTCTTTTTGATTCTGGAGCACATTTCTCTTTTGTGTCCCATGAATTTCGTAAGCGTCTGAACATACCAATGAAACCGTTAGATGATACCTGTGTAATAGAAGTCGCGAATGGAGAGTTAGTTACGGTACGTCATGTGTATGAGAAATGTCCAATTGAGATTAATGGGCGAATCTTAAATACTGACTTGCTACCTATCGGGATTAAAGGATTCGATATTGTTATTGGGATGGATTGGCTCGGAACTCATAATGCTAAAATCCTTTGCGGAAAACGAATAGTATCGATCAAATTGCATGATGGTAGCAAAGTTTACATATATGGGGAACGTCGGAAGAACATGCAAAGTCTCATTACTGTTATTAAGGCCCGTAAATGCATCCATAAAGGGTGTGAATCATTTATCGCTTATGTGATGAATGGGAAGAAAGAGAAGCAGAAGATGGAGGATATAATAGTGGTCAATGAATTCCCTGAAGTTTTTCCTGATGACTTACCTGGGTTACCACCCATTAGGCAAGTCGAATTTCGCATTGACGTGGTCCCTGGAGCAAGTCCCATTGCCCGTGCGCCGTACCGTCTTGCTCCTACAGAGATGAGAGAACTTATGTCCCAGTTGCAAGAACTTCTTGACAAGGGGTTTATTCGTCCCAGCTCTTCCCCTTGGGGAGCTCCAGTGTTGTGTGTCAAGAAGAAGGACGGTACTATGCGTATGTGTATAGATTATCGCGAGCTCAATAAGGTGACAATCAATAATCGATACCCTTTGCCACGAATTGATGATTTGTTCGATCAGTTGCAGGGAGCTAGTTGTTTCTCTAAAATTGATCTTCGTTCTAGATATCATCAAGTATGGGTGAAGGATGAAGATGTATGTAAGACTGCATTCCGAACTCGATATGGTCACTATGAATTTTTAGTGATGTCATTCGGTCTCACTAATGCCCCAGCTGTGTTTATGGACCTTATGAATAGGGTTTGTAAACCTTTTCTTGACAAATTTGTTATCGTTTTCATCGATGACATTCTGGTCTATTCGAAAAGTGAAGCGAAACATGAAGTGCACTTACGTGAAGTGTTGTATACCTTGAAGAATGAACAGTTTTACGCGAAGTTGTCAAAGTGTGACTTTTGGTTGCGGGAAGTTCAATTTCTAGGCCATGTTGTTTCGGCTGAAGGTATTAAAGTTGACCCAACAAAGATAGAAGCGGTAATGAAGTGGGAGCCACCGAAAACACCTACAGAAGTTAGGAGTTTTCTTGGGTTAGTCGGTTATTACTGACGGTTTATCCAAGATTTTTCTAAAATAGCAGTGCCATTGACTCAGCTAACCCGGAAAGAGGTGAAGTTTATCTGGGGAGAAAAACAACAAGAAGCCTTTGAAATATTAAAGAAGAAGCTATGTGAAGCTCCAGTATTATCTTTACCAGAAGGCACAGAAGAGTTTGTAGTATACAGCGATGCGTCTAATAGAGGTCTCGGTTGTGTACTTATGCAAAGGGGCAAAGTCATTGCCTATGCCTCTAGACAGCTAAAAGATGCAGAGACACGTTATACTACTCATGATTTGGAATTAGCTGCAATTGTGTTTGCATTGAAGATTTGGAGACACTATCTGTGAGGGACGAAATGCAAGATATATACAGATCACAAAAGTCTACAATATCTTTTCACTCAAAAAGAATTGAATTTGAGACAGACACGATGGATCGAGCTCGTGAATGATTATGATTGTGAAATAATATATCACGAAGGAAAAGCTAACATAGTAGCCGATGCCCTAAGCCGAAAGATTCGTGAAAAAGTTATTAAAGAGAGGTCTATGAGAATTGAAGTGGTCTCAACTTTAATTCAAAAGATTAAAGAAGCTCAAAACAGTGCTTTAACCGAAGATAATATAAAGAAGGAAAAGCTTGGGAAAAAGGTGGTGTTTGAAGTAAATACACAAGGGTTGCGTACTTTTAAAGGACGTATTTGGGTTCCCAAATATGGGACAACCAGAAAGATAGTCTTGGATGATTCTCACAAATCCAAGTATTTTATACATCCTGGAAGTACGAAAACATATGAAGATTTGAAGCAGCATTACTGGTGGCCAGGAATGAAAAAGAGAATAGCAAAGTACATATCCCACTGTGAGACTTGTGCACAAGTAAAAGCAGAACATCAGGTGCCGTATGGTAATACGCAGTCGTTGCAGATACCAGCAGGGAAGTGGGAAGAAGTGACCATGGATTTTGTCATGGGGCTGCCAAGAACGCGAAGAGGACATGACAGTATATGGGTCATTGTCGATAGACTGACCAAAAGCGCCTTATTCCTCGCGATCAAAGAAACTACACCACTTGGAGCACTAGCTCAGCTGTACATTGATGAAGTGATCAGACTTCATGGAGCACTATTGTCCATAGTTTCAGACATAGATCCTAGATTCACGTCCAATTTTTGGGATTCTCTACAAGAAAGAATGGGAACTCGAATTAAGATGAGTACAGCCTATCACCCTCAAACGGATGGACAAAGTGAACGTACTATCCAGACGTTGGAGGACATGTTGAGATCATGCGCCATCGATTTTGGAGGTAATTGGGATGAGCATCTACCATTGGTAGAATTCTCGTATAACACAGTTATCACTCAAGCATCAAGATGCCGCCTTTTGAAGCGTTATACGGTAGAAAGTGTAGAACACTAGTGTGTTGATTGGAAGCTGGAGAAACGAAACTCACTGGGCCAGAAATTGTAAGAATGACGAATGAAAAGATTGGTGTGATACAGACCAACATGAAAGCCGCGCAAGATTGCCAAAGAAGCTACTCAAATTTGAAGAAAATACCCTATGATCTAAAAGAAGGTGATTTGGTGATGATAAAAGTATCACCTTGGAAGGGGGTGATAAGATTTGGCAAGAGAGGGAAGTTGAGTCCAAGATATATTGGACCCTTCAAAATTTTGAAAAGAATTGGATTACAAGCGTTCAAACTAGAACTACCACCAGAACTCAAAGGAATACATGATACATTTCATGTATGCTATCTCAAGAAGTACTTTGGAAAGAAGGAGTTAACCATTCCTTTAGAAGAAATAAGGGTGGAAACACCCAACAGACTAGTTGAAGAACCCGAAGCGATGTTAGAGGTGAAAACCAAGAAGCTAAGAAACAAAGAAATTGACCTAGTATTGGTCAAATGGAAGCATTCATTGGGCTCGAATTTGACTTGGGAAACTTTGGAAAGCATGAAGAAAAGATACCCTAATTTTACAGATTATGAAGCGATTCCGAGGACGGAATCCTAATTAGGGGGAGGTAGTTGAAACGACCAAAAAAATTTATAATATAAATATGTAAATTAAGATGTGTGTAATTTAAGTTTTATATGTAAATTTTATGAGAAACTATGTTTGTAAGGGTAAATTGGTCATTTGACCATATGCAGAGATTATCATAAAAATTTATTTATAGTTTAGGACTAAAAATGTGAGAAATTAGATTCTATGTAAAGATAATTGATTTTTGGTGGCCAAAGTTCAAGGAAGTGAACTAGAGGGACCAAAACTGTAAATATGAAAAATATAAAAATGAGAAAATATCTCATTAATTATCATAAATTCAGTAGAGAGCTCTAGAGACTATGGGAGAAAGCTTGAAGAACTGATTCGTGGGAAGTTCGCGAGATTGAAGTAAGGATTTGGAAACAATAGCTTGGAAGTTGAAGTAATCAAGTATTAAGGTTAGTAAAGATCATTTAGTTTCAATTCTTGAGTTGGTTCTTCACGGGATGAACTAAAATTTCAGTTCATGTCATGATTTCAAGTGATTAATATGATATCTAAATTTGGTACATGAAGTTATGCCAAGATTACACCAATTTAACCGAAGATTTTGTTGATTTTGGGTTTGGAGCTCAAGAACCCTAGAAATGGGTTTTTGGAACTGAAATTTATTTCTATGATTTAATTAAGTCATATATGTTATAAATGAAGTGAGAAATCAGTTCCATTCTCAAAAATTTGTTAAAATGATTTTTGGGAAAAAAATGGGTTTTCGGGAAGGATTTCAATCAAAGATGATGAAATTGGTAAATTGTGGTTAAAATGCATGAAGAAGTTGTTATTAGGGCCTAGAAGTGACCCTAAGACGATTAAGTCATGTATTAAGAACTTAATGTAGTGAACCAATGCAGCTGCAGCTTGAAAAATCGCCAAATTAGGGCCTGGAATTGGTCCTATACTTATCCGATTGACCTCAAATTTTGAACATAGGTCCAATATAGTCCAAAACTTCATAGAAAATTATCGGAATCAAAATACGACCCTCCGAGGGTACTGTAGTAAAATACATATAAAATACGATTTAACTAAAGTTGGTCATGCAAAAGTTATACACTTGTTCTGACCTTTAGTGGTATAAAAAGGACTCTAATAAGTTATAGAGTCAATTAGAATATAATTTAATGTATGATATATATTAAATATAGGTGCAAGTCAAGTAATTGGACATCGAAGTGGTAAAGAACCAAGAAACGCCTAGTCGACTTTTCAATATGTATAAGGTGAGTACATGTAGTATTTTTACCCATTTTGGGATACATGGCAAGTATGTATTTTTTTTCAGATTTCATATAATAATTTTTATGTGTGAAAATATTTGCAAGAATGATATGTTCTAGCTTACATGGGAAGTAAACTGCTATATTTGAAAGTATGATTTTGGCAATAGCCTAGATTATGGTAAAAGCATGTTTAAGTCAAAAGCTTGGCATCTAGCCATTATGTGTACAAGTAATGTTTCAACTTGCAGAAAGTATTTTTATATATGACTGGTATTGTAGCTAGCAATGTTAGTAAGGGAACTATGTTCTACCTACCCGGGTTAGGTAAGGAGTCTACTGGGGAAAACCCCTTCGCGAAGTAGGCTGCCTCAGCACTTCTACTGCGAGGATTGATCCGTTCTTTCTAGCTGTAGAGACTTGGGGTATCACTTATAGTGATTAAAGCCCTAAGTATAAAAATCCAGCAAGTTTATAAAACCAGTCAAAGAAAGTATGAAAGAGGCTAGTTTTGAAAGATATGATATGAAATGGTTTTGAAAGATAAAAAGTTATAGTATATTAATACTATAAAGTTTTGGTGACTGTTTATATTATAAAATTTTTATAGAATGTTGAAAAAGGAGATTAAATGTTTGAGTCTAAAACTCATGTAACTCACGAGACATTTTGTCTTATGTATTCTATTTTTATGCCATGTATTCCAGGTTCAGGTACGAGGTTGTGAGATAGTTTGAAAATGTAAAATAAGTCCTAGAGTGTAAAAGAGTGGAGCTGGATACAGCTATCATGTATTGGTATTGATTAAATCCTTTCCCTTAAACTTATGGTTGTTTGATATGTGTTTGTAACACCCATTGTTGTACTTAAACAATTTTATGGTTTTTGTTGAACTGTATTTTGTAAAACATGCTTTTATCTAATATGATGGTTTGTAAAAAGTTGGGGGTGTTATAAATGCGGTGAAATTCCTAGTGGTATAGGAAGAGTTAAGATTTGTATGTAGGATGGCATGTTAGAATGAATAGCTCGAATGCTTTGATTGTCTACTGCTTACTGTTACGGATGTATTCTAGTATTGATTAATTGTTTAGAGAATGCCATGAAAGTTCTATACAGTAGGAACTGAATAGTCTGAGAATGTTTGATTTGGCCTTATTACATATTCCTTGTTTGGTTGTTGCCTTAGGGTAAAATCTCATATTCAAATGCCTATTTGATTCTACATTGTATACGACGAATGTGCATTTGCGAAGCGATTCGTCAACACTGAAGGAAATTTCGTTATATTAGAGTAGCATGGTGGGTGGGGTTCCTAGCGGTCTACGAAAAGTAATGCCATATGCTAGTACATTATATGTGTTAGTATTATTGGTGATAAGCGAATTGAGGATTTTGGGACGGTTATCGGAACGTACATGGATAGGTGTGGAAGGTAGTAGTAGAGCTCCTACTATTGAAAGCACATGATCCGTGTTCGAGTCAGGAATTGGTCATGAAGAATCCAAGGAGCTGAATGTGTGAGTGTCTAACATAATTGACATAAATAATAGCATGATGTGGTAAACCTTTATCCATTCGATTGTTGAATGGTGATCATAAGGTAAGAGTGGTTCGAGTGCTGGTATGAATGCCTTGGAGATTCAGGATCTGATGATGACAGAGGTGTCACAGTCGATGAGGGAGAAATCCTGGTACGTTTACAGGATTAGGGATGAGCCGAGGGATATGTTGGAGGAAAGGATTGCTACTGTTCTAGTCATTGGGGGAGGCAAACCACATTGTTAGCGTATGTTGGAGATCTGATGTTGATGGTGTATCTCTCACTAGCAATTGCCTGGATGGTCAGAGGGTTCACTTCGCCCTCAATCTTTTACGAGTGATGGAGGATGATTGGTGAGGGATCGAGACCTCAATTGTGTTGTTGGCTCAGATTGAAGCATTTACTTGAGATGATTGGTGAAGTGGTTCTGGAAATAGTGCGAGCTCTGAGGGAGGTGGAACAAAGTTCCCGTGAGTTTATGGCTTTTGGATTCGATGACGGAGACCGTGACTTTGAGGACGCATGGTACATCTTTTGTAAGTGCTAAAATCAGATCGTTGACCAACTCGTTGTTTGACATGTTTGCTAGCAACTCCAATATGTTTGTTTTGATGGAATGAAAACAAGTAGTTTGTATGAATGTTTTAAATGTTAAACAATTATTATGTTTTGGATGTTTTAATCGTATGTTCTGAATGTGTTTTATAAATACACTTATGGTTCTGGATTTCTTGTATAAATGATCATTACTTGTCTGTCCGAAATCCAGTCTTGGATTTCGGAACTCCGACTAAGTCCGCACCAATCCAGCAAACCAAGTTCTGAAGATACAATGCTCGGAAGACACAATTCGAAAGACCACATTCCGAACTAACTCAGAAGATCACTCAAAGTCAAAGAGACAAAGTTCCTAAGGATACTCTGATTCAGAAATGCCAGGACTCTGAAATCCACATAGAATTTCGGATAAATAATACAAACCAGCTCTAGGAACTTCCTTCATAAACATTCAACATAGAAGACTGAAGAACTGAAGACTATCTCGAAGATAAGGCAAAGGATAAGCACTTCAACTTATAGGATATAATTAGACTAGATCAGGCTTGGTCTTTTAGAAGCATGTCGATTGTACTTGATGTATTAATTTATTGTAACTATAGCCACCCTAGTCTGACATTATATTATTATATTAGAATTATCCATGTTGTCTGAATGAAGAGAGACATGTTGTCTGCTCTTCAGTCCATAGGTCTTTGTCTGATGGTCGTTCCTTAGTCTATAAAAGGAAGACCTTATCCTTCTTCAGTCCTCATGAGTTTGAGAGACAAGTTGTAACACTTTAATCAAATATCAATATATTCTCTCATTCCATCAATTCCCTCTCTCTGTCTTCATTTTCTCTTGTCTTTACATTTCAAGTATCATAATACTCACGCCATTATGTTTCTTATTATCAACTGTTTATGCACTTTATTTATTGTTGAGCTATCGATCTTTTCCAAGTAATCTTTATATTCCGTAAATCAACTCAAGTCTTCAGACTTGTCCACTTCCAAAACCTTCCAGTTTCAGAACTTTACTTTCTGCAATCTTACTCTTTCCGCATCTTACTTAGAATATTTGGCGACAACAATTGGTATCAGAGCCTGAATAGCTGTCTATAAGGTTCTAAGTGACAAGTTTGCTATAAGTCCTGGCTACAGCAACAACCTTAGAATCCTCTATAGACCTTGCATGCTATTGTAGCTCAAAATCTTTAAAATCTTTTCTTATGTGTTAAGCAGTTCAAAACTCCTTCCAAAAATGCAGATGAATTATTCATTGAATGTTGCAAATAGTGTCGGAAGCTCTAACTGAGCTCCTATACTCATCCCTACTGAGTATAATGGCTGGGCATCTAGAATGCGAAATTATCTCAAAACAAAGGGAAATGATATATGGCGTTCTGTTGAGGAGGGACCACATGTCCCAAATTACACTCCCAGACCAGACACTGCTGAAGAAGCACTGGGAGGTGTTCTTCAGCCAAGATTGACTCCTTTAGACATTGAGAAACTAGACAACGACCAAATAGCATTTACTGAAATTCAATGCGGCATTCCTCCGAAACTATTTGATCTTTATACAAAACTGCACGACAGCCCAACAAATTTGGGTTCTCCTGCAAAATATGTTCTTAGGATCGGAGGAAGCAAAAGATCAAAAACTGGTGTCAAGTCTTTCTGAGTACAATCACTTTACAACTTTTGCCGGAGAAACATTGAGACAAGCATTTACTCGCTTCTCCATAATTTTCACGAGACTCTTGAGTTCAGGAGCAGAAAGGTCCAATCAGGAGATCAATCTTCGATTTCTTGAAGGACTCGGAAAGGACTGGGTGCTTGTCAAAATGATTCTTCAAGACTCAGGAAAACTAAAAACCTACAACATGTATCGACTTTATAATAATCTGGTAGGACAGGAACATGATATAAAGGGAACTCAGCAACAACTACAACTTGGAGGACCCCTGGCGTTAGTTACAGAACACAACCATCCGATGATGGGCAACACTCCTCAACAACTAGTACAGTACCAACAAGCAACTCAGCAACCTATCTACATGACGACTGCAAACAATCAGAATGCCTCGGTACCTCAGATTGCACCAAGTCAGAATTCCCAACCAGCTCAACAACCAAATCCAATCCCTTCTTACCATCCTTCACAACCACAAATTTCTTACCCTTCCTACTATCAAGCTCCGACAGTACAATACCAACCACCTCCAACTTCTCAACAACCCATTCAATCTAAAACCCCAACTCTTGCTCTCCCTGCTCCAGTTCAAACCTCTGAATCATGTTATTCTGATTATGAAGAAGCTGAAGAGGCTGCTTACCAACACGAAATTGCCATGATTAGTCAGAAATTTAACAGAATTCCATCTTACTCTAGTCCAAAGAAAAATTTCCGTCCTTCTAACCAAATTGCAGGACATCAATCAAAACACAACTATCAGAAAGGACACCATCAGTCAGGACAAAATCGATACTATCCGAAACCTGAAGAGCAGCATCAGGAGAAACCAAAAGGAGTACCAGCTGTCAGCACCAATCAAGTTTACACTCCTGAAAAGAACGAATTGGAAGTAATTAAGTGTCACAATTGCGGAGGACTCTGGCACTATGCCGCAGACTGCAGAACTCCGAGAAAATATCCGAAAGAAAAAGAAGAAGAGAAAGTCAAGGCGTTTATCGCATCCGGAAATGTTGAAATCTGGTCTTCTGGAGATGAAGACGAACACTTTGAGAATAAGCGAAAAAGAGGAAAAGGCTTTGGGGAATGCATGATGGTGCATGCAACTCCAAAAACCCCAATCCCAGGGTTAGGAAGCTTCAAGCATGTTAAAGACAGTGCTGAATCCTCATCCTCCTCCATGCCAAAGAATTATGCTTTTATGGTCAACCACAAAACTGGCAAAGGAGTAAGCATCATAGAACAGGTACGTAACATGCTTCACTTACATCATATTTACTCTAATGATCTAGAACCTGCTCTAGAAAAAATATCTAACACATGTGCAGATGCCTTAGCTGCTTATCAGCGGGTTCTAGAGGAAAGGGATGACGGATATGACGAAGTGTTAATGTTGAAAAACAGGCTAGAGGATAGAAAACTATTTTGTGTAAAGCTTACCGCTGATTTGAAAATCGAACAGACTTCTAGGACTTTGTTAGAAAATTCAAATCAGCTTTTGACATCGCAAAGGGATTTAGCCCGAAGCGATAATGTAAGGCTCAACAAATTAGTGGATCAGTTGTATCATGCAACTGAATTTTTCAAATCACCTGCTAATCTATGCAGTTATCTCGGCCATAAACCTTATAGCGGTCACCTAGCGAGATTTGATTTAGCGTTTATCGCGGTGGTATAGCGGTGGTATAGCGGGGGTTTTTTTTTTTTTGTTACTTTTAGACTATTAATACTACGTAGAATTAATATCACAAAAAGTTGCATAAAAATGTCACATAAAACATAGATAGTATTCTAATATGAAAAGATAGTATTCTAATATGAAAAGTGTCAACGTGTCAAACATTAATCTAATCGCAATCCATGGGTTCGACATCCGAGTCAACATCGTTTAATGCATTCACATCTTCCGAAAAGTAAATCTCGGCAAATCTCGGACATTATCTCGGCAAATCTCGGCAAATCTCGGCGAGATTCTCGCTGGCGAGATTACTGAGCGAGATTTTGATTTTTATCTCGGCCTAAGCCCGAGAAACGCTATCTCGGCGCTATCTCCCGAGATTGACTGCATAGCTGCTAATACCAACTCTTCGGAAAACACATTTAATTGGGGTTGGGCAAGAAAAACAACAAACAAAAACTACCCCATTTATAACAAACCAAACCCTTTCTTTCAATATCCGTCAAATGAATATGATGAGAAACACGATGAGGACACAACGAAGAATTTATCAAAAACTCCTATCAATGAATCAGAAAATGCCATTTCTGAATCAAAGAAAGGAATCTGAATCCCTTTCTCATATTTTTCGGAAGCGGGCACTGAAGAAAGCAGAAAATTGTGCATAACTTCGGTCCCATTCATGCCTAGACACATGACCCCGGTCCCAAATGATCCATCGACAAGTTCTCAACAACACACATTCTTCGAAAAACTACAAAGTAATTGTGTTACTGACGAATTCAATCCTTGTCATAATGACTCGAAAGAATCAAAAGAAGAAAATGTTGATGAAGAAATCGAAATGGAGAAACGTCAAAGTAGTATCATCATTAAAAACGATTTTAACAAAATCACAATCAGGAATCCTAATGTTGTTAACACATCTAATATGGCTTCTGAACCATCCTGTTCTGGTAGTAAGTCTTATATAGATGCATTACAACTTAATATTTCAAACGATTCAAATCCAGAAAATATCTCGCTCGAAAAACTTAAAGTTAATCATGAAGAGTCAGAATCTTTAAATGATTATTTATCTGACTCTTCCCCAAGAGAGACTTTTAAAAGGGGAAAAGGACAAAATTTAACCAAAAATGGGGTAAAACCAACCTTAAACCGAAAAGATCTCCGATCACCTCGATCTCATGCAATGTTTGAGCAAAGAAATTGCTTCTACACTCAGAAAAAACCAAAAGCCAAGTCACCTTTCATCACTCCAAGTCATACTCGGAAACCTGCTCCTTCAACATCACGAAAGTACATCCGCAAAGGATTACTTCCGACTCCAAATATCAAACCTATTCAGTATCATCAAAATGTCAACAACTTAAATTACGACTTAGAATTTCCAAAAATAACAAAAAATACGAAAACAGCACGAAATGTTCCGGTAATTTCTAAGAAATCTGATACTGAATTTTTGAAACCAAAAAATCTCATTTTTTGAAGATATGAGAAGCAACAAGCAAAATCATAACAATATCGGAACCAAAAATCAAAACTCCGATCATTTTCAAATAACTCTGAAAATCTTGAGACGACAACAAAGTAATACTTGTTGTCATTGTTGTAATCATACTACAAAAATACCTTTTGTTACCAAAACAAAAACTTTCAATTATCAAACAAAAAATGTCTTTCAGAAACCTTCAAAAAGATTTGTTCAAAAATGGGTTGTAAAATCATCCATTTCGGAACCAAAATCAATCTCTGAAACTAAAACTTCTTCCAAACAAACAGTAAAAAACAAATCTTCCATGTCTGGAAAAACAAATGGGTCCAAACAAGTTTGGGTGCCCAAAGTAACTATCTAATTTTCAGGCATTTAGTGCGGAAGAGCAGGATGACGAATGGCTTATTGATAGCATCTGCTCAATGCACATGACCGGAAGATTGGAGTTTCTGAGAGATTACCGAGAAGTTAATTTTGGAGGATACGTTACATTCGGAAACGATGCAAACGGCATTATCAAAGGATATGGTGTACTAACAAATGGAAATTTTACCATTCAGAAAGTTGTCTACGTTCTCGGACTCAAACACAATCTTGTGAGCGTAGGACAACTGGTCAGTACTGGTCTCCGAGTGGAATTTGATAATGAATTCAGCTATATTATGACTGGTAACAGAGACAGATGCCTAGTAAAATCTCCAAGACAACTCAACATGTTCCCTTTAGATATGGTGTACTAACAAATGGAAATTTTACCATTCAGAAAGTTGTCTACGTTCTCGGACTCAAACACAATCTTGTGAGCGTAGGACAACTGGTCAGTACTGGTCTCCGAGTGGAATTTGATAATGAATTCAGCTATATTATGACTGGTAACAGAGACAGATGCCTAGTAAAATCTCCAAGACAACTCAACATGTTCCCTTTAGATATCTCCATGTTCGTCGGAAAGCCTAGGTTATGCCTGCTATCAAAAGCTCATTCAGAAGTTAGCTGGCTCTAGTATCGGAAACTAGCACATCTCAACTTCCGATTCATGAATCAGCTAGTAACTGGAGAAATGGTCAGAGGGATGCCACTTCTGAAATTCGACAATGAAAACTTATGTGCGGCATGTGCACTAGGCAAGCAGAAGAAGAAACCACACAAGACGATCACAGACTCAAGCATCACTCACCCACTAGAACTTCTTCATATTGATCTCTGTAGTCCATCAACTGTTGCAAGCCTGTATCATAAGAAATATATATTAGTTATTGTGGACGATTACTCCCGCTTTACCTGGGTATTTTTCTTAAGATTAAAATCAGACACCTTTTTAGAGCTCCAAAACTTCATTACATCAGTTGAGCTCAAGGTACAACTACCCGTAAGAAGAATCCGAAGTGACAATGGAACTGAGTTCAACAATGGGCAAATCGAAGAATTTCTAGCCCTAAAAGGAATAGAGCACAACTTCTCAGCACCCTACACTCCTCAACAAAATGGCGTAGTAGAAAGAAGAAACAGAACCTTAGTGGAAGCTGCCCGATCAATGCTAAATTATGCAAATCTACCTCTAACCTTCTAGGCAGAAGCCATTGCAACAACATGTTTCATTCAGAATTGATCCATTATCAATAAACGACTCCAGATGACACCTTATGAAATCTTAAATGGGAGAAAACCAAATGTTAAAATTTTCCATCTTTTTGGTTGTAGATGCTTTATCAAAAATAACAAAGATCACTTGGGGAAATTTGTACCCAAAAGTGACAGCAATTTTCATGGGTTATTCACCTAAATCTATTGCTTACCATGTTCTAAACAGGAGAACTCGAGTTATTGAAGAGAGCTTTGACATAGAATTTGATGATCAATATCACTGGAGAAAGAAAAATCAAGGCATTCTATACGTCATGGAAAATGATGTTCCAGTAGGACATCGACCCATTCATACAGTCGAAATAGATTATGATCTCCTCTTTGACCCTCCTGAAATTGCAACAAATGTTGAAGTCATTCACTCTCCTGAAGCAATTCAGCAAATCATTTCAGCCTCAGGACCTTCCAACTCTTCGGAACCCATAACTCCAGACGATCACGTTAAATCTCCAATCAATATTTCTACAGTTGAGGGGGAGTCTTCGTCCCCTCCTCAGATCCCATAGGTTCAGGGGGAGCCTTTGCTCCCAGCACATGCCGAGGGGGAGCTCATGCTCCCCACTCACGTTGATGGAATACCTCAATCCGAGAGGGACCATCAGCAGTCAGGAGATGCTCAGTCAGGAGATGCTCTAATCAAATCTTCGGAAGATGCATCTAATGATGCACCAATTTTCACATTCGAAGTCGATGAAGACACTTCTGCTGAAGAATCTCATATTCAAGATATATCTCCTGAATATCCCAACTTTGTTCAAGATATACCTCCTCCTGTCTCTGATCCAGCTCTACTTCCGAGATTGCACAAATAGACTCGGAACCATGCTCCGAATCAAATTATCGGAAGCCCCTCGAGCGGAGTTCAAACAACATCCAAGAAGTCAATCAAGGATGAATGTCAATTTGCCGCCTATATCAGCAAATTTGAACCAAAAACAGTCTTCGATGCTCTAGACGACGACGATTGGATCAAAGCCATGCAAGAAGAATTAGAAGAATTCAAAAGAAACAAAGTTTGGGATCTTGTACCACGACCATCTAATCACAAGATCATTGGCACAAGATGGGCCTTTAGAAACAAGCTAGACGACATGGGCACTGTAATTCGAAATAAAGCCAGATTAGTGGCAAAAGGATACAGTCAAATCGAAGGACTCGACTATGACGAAACGTATGCATCTGTTGCAAGACTAGAAGCAATCAGAATTTTCCTAGCCTGTACTGCTCACAAAAATATCATTGTCCATCAGATGGACGTAAAGAGTGCATTTTTGCAAGGTGATCTTCAGGATGTTGTCTATCTTCAGCAACCTCCAGGCTTTGAAGACTTGTCTCACCCCAACCATGTGTATCGCCTAAATAAGGCTGTGTATGGTTTAAAACAATCTCCGAGAGCTTGGTATGAAACCTTGTCAAAATTTCTAGTATCCTCAGGATATAGAAGAGTAACTATTGATCCAACATTTTTTGTAAGAGCACATCAGAAACATATAATGATTGTACAAGTTTACGTAGATGACATTATTTTTGGGTCAACCAGTCAAAATATGGTTGATGATTTTGCAAAAGTTATGACTGACAAATTTCACATGAGTATGAACAGGGAAATCAATTTCTTTTTAGGTCTTCAGATCCAACAAACAAGCAGAGGACTTTTCATTCATCAAGAAAAATATACAAATGAACTACTGAAGAAAATTTCTCTTGAAAATTGTTCTACTGCAAAGGTTCCGATATCCACAAAACATAAAATACTCGCAGACCCAGAAGGTGAACCAGTAGATCACAAGATGTATAGAGGCATGATTGGTTCACTTTTATACTTAACTGCAAGCAGACCTGACATCATGTTCTCAACATGCATTTGTGCAAGATATCAATCAGCTCCGAAACTGTAACATCTGACTGCTGTAAAACAAATCATCTGATATCTTAAAGGTACAAGGGCAATGGGTTTGTGGTATCCAATCGGAGACAATTTTAAACTTCAAACATTTACCGATTCGGACCATGCTGGATGTAAATTGGATTGGAAAAGCACATCAGGAGGCTGTCAATTTTTGGGTGGAAGGCTAGTAAGCTGGTCTTCAAAGAAGCAAAACTGCGTTGCTTTATCCTCAGCAGCAGAAGCAGAATATGTTGCTGCCTCTACATGTTGCTCACAAGTTCTTTGGATGAAGACTCAAATTCTAGATTATGGTTACCGATTCCTTCAAGTCCCAATTTACTGCGACTCCAAGAGTACCATAGCCATTTCTCATAATCCCATTCAGCACTCCATGACGAAACACATCGACCTTCGGTATCACTTCATCAAAGATCAAATCTTACAAGGTAACATCGAACTTTACTTTATTCCAACTGAAGAACAGGTAGCTGATGTCTTCACTAAGGAATTAGACTCTACAAAATTTAATAATTTCATGGATAAACTGGGGATGTTGAACCCTGACTCAGACATCTTCAGAGAGTGACACTCAACTTCTGAATATTAGCTACTCCGAAAATTATGTTCTCTCGGAACAACTTCCTAATTTTTCCTTCAGAACCTGGTCTCCGATTAGAATCCTGCTAATCCGACAATAGACTCCGACATTCTCAGCATAACTTCTGAACACCTTCAGAATGTCCCCTCTTCCTCCAAAATCATCTGCATTAGTATTTTTCTTCTTAAATAACAATTTTCATCTTATCATTCTCCTTTTATCTCTTATAACAAAAAATTTAACATTCACAAAAGGTAACATGCAACCACATTTCATTAAGTTAAAAAGTGAGTACATAACCACGGTTCATTAAGTCATAGTCATTACATTAAAGAAAACTCAAAATTCTATGACTTAATACCCTAAAAACATTAAAAATTAAAAAGAAACAAAATACATCACACTAACATTCTAACACTTGTGGTATTGCCACTTGGGTGGATCACCATGGGAGAAGGTTTGAGTGATTCGCAGAGACAAATCACACACACGCAATGGTGTGCCATTCCCCAAGAAAGATACATTATACAAATCATCCTCAATCACCTCTTCAACCACTCCACTCCACCAACCTTGGCGATCCCACACATCGACATAATCACCCACCATGTACTCTACCAACACCATCGGTGGAATAGGACGAAGGACACCATACTTCACCCTCACCACCATCATTTCACCAGTGGTACTGTCTAGGAGACAACGGAGCCTGACCTCGCATCTTCGTTTCCATGTATTGGTTATCACTCCTTCACAAAAATCCCCTGCAAAATCTCCCTTTGAAAGCTTGACCTCAACTTCATCTTGACAGTTAAAGAAGTAACGAGCCATGGTGTGTAAATATGTTCTTGGTACAAATTCATAACGTTAGCCAACCCCCCTTTTATAAGCTAACTGCATGCCTGTTGATCTTCTCTAAATCAATGCCTTAGAGGTCATAATGACTCTAGTGGACAGTTAATTCACTCGTCACATCAACATCGTGGCCAAGGCAGTTGATTAGACGGTTCTGCGCCTCCGACGGCGTAATCGATAACCTCTCTTAAATCAACGCAGATTTTCCTTTCTTCTAGAACTGACACATGCACGCCTAATCTTATCTTAATTCTTCTCTCTATTCTAGATACGACAAATTCTAAAGTTTCCTTTTCAATATTCTATACTTCTGAACCTTTCTCTCTCAAAAGTCCTCTTAGCAACTCTAGATATTCTGATTTTTTTTCTAGAAATCCCTTCTGAATCTTAACTTCTGAATAATCGCTTTTCTCACATTCAAAAAGGTATTCAACAAACATAAACATAACAACATGCTTTCATTAATTTAAACCCAAAATATTACAAAATCAAATGAAAGAAACAACAACAACACTTAAACTACAAACACATAACATAACATAACATCACAAAGCAGATACATGTTTCCCTCTAAAGATTAACAACCCTCATCAATCATCAGAGCTTATAATACTGCCACATCGGAGTCTCTCCAAGATGATACCTCTTATGAATCCTCAGTTCCGACTCATCAACAAAC
Source organism: Cichorium intybus (assembly GCA_023525715.1). Classification (NCBI taxonomy): domain Eukaryota; kingdom Viridiplantae; phylum Streptophyta; class Magnoliopsida; order Asterales; family Asteraceae; genus Cichorium; species Cichorium intybus. Next base: position 96,522,918 of record CM042014.1, read on the forward strand.
AATCGTGTTCCATCCACCAAAATCACATGGAACTGATTAAACGGAGTTTTCCGTGCAATTGCAGCCGGCCACCACCCACGACGATACCATACCTCCACAAAATCAAACTGCTTAAACTCCACCAACACCTTAGGAGGAACAGGTTGCAGATATGAAAACTCTACATGGACATTCAAAGGACCACCAGTCGCTCCATCGGTTACGGTCGTCATCTTCACCTCATAGCGATGATTCCACACTGCTTTGATTACCCCTCCATACACTGATCCTGCGAACTCTCCATCTTGCATCCTCACTTCTACTTTCTCATCGCGATTGAAAGGACGTCTCGCTGCCATCTTAATCTCCCAAAACTTTGTGTGATTTCTTTTTGCTCAAGAGCAACCCCCTTTTATAGGCAAACAAATCATTTCTCACTCTTCACCATTTCACGACACCTCATTACTTAGAGATTACCAACATAGAGATGAGATGCATGATTTGACAGTCTAGCCCAATCAGTCGGCGTCATTTATTAACTCTATAATAATATATGACACCAACCAGCACAAATGACAACACTTGCATTACCCATCAAGCTGACATGCTCGATTATATTAAATCTGAAACCCCCTTCTCAGAATTCTAATTATCATAATGTTTCTTCCAAATCTCTTTCAGAATTTTAGCATTCAGAAACATTGATGTCACTTCACAAAATTGAATCCTCCTTCTGAGCCAGTCTTTAAGTTTCGAACTTGTTTCGGAACTTGTTTCGGAACTTCTCACATTCTGAATCAGGTTTTCTGCATATCACATCTCTGATTGTCTCCCCTCTGACTATCTTAACTCATCATCCTTTTAGAACTTCTGATTAACCTCGATTGAATTCGATGTTCTGATTTACACCTCTGCTTCTGAGTACTCTTACTTAGAATCAAATTCTTCAGAACCTCCATATTGTTGAATCTAAGTTTCGGATCATCGCTCCTCAGAATCAAGGTATTCATCCAAACCGTACCATCGACACTTCAACATGACCAATTTAATGATAGAATGAAAATTAAATACAAGATACATTTAATATCCAATAATTAAAAAGCATACAATCAGAATTTCTCCAACGGATATTCTCACTATCACACATGTCCATCGTTTAATGGACCATCACTTGTCATTATTACCTAGCATTAAATGCCAAGCACACACTTTTCTGACACACCTATTCACACGTCCCTTCATTCTCTTATCCAACGGTTCTTTACACACTTTCAAAAATTATTTTAACCGTTCCCCCTTATTCATCTTCTTCAACGCTTTCTATTCCTTACAAAATCCCTCTTTATTCTCGTCACTATCTCTCTCGTCGCCATCTGCAATCTCGCAACCCTAGAAATCTCGAACTTCCATTCTCTTTTCTCCCTCGCAATCTTCATGCAGTACCTTTTCTAATGGCTTCACAATAAAAAAGCGGCGGACCTGACAATGACACCATTCTAGTTGCCGTCACCAATGTCAATCTCTCAAGAAATCTCACCAACTACAAGGAACATCTACGAGTGCTCATTCACATTTTATCCAGACATAAACTGGCTAGGGCTTTCTTTGATCCACCCCCTGCAATTCCAGTTTCCTTGCTTCAAGATATTGTCACAATCGCTACCAAAGGCCAAAACTGCTATACCCTCACCCTACTCGATGGCAGAAAAACCACCTTGGACAAGAAAGTATTCGCCGCAGCCCTACAACTTCCATACCACGAAATTACTTTTGATCGTCCAACTCCTCACCAACTTGAATCCATGATCTACAAGATGGGATACATGTACAAATTGCTTAGATTGTTTCAACTATCCAAAGGGCGCATCTCGCCCCTATGGCAATGTTTGTTTCATTACATCATCAAGTGCTTAACTGGTAAGATGGGCGGTACAGATCAATTAAGCAAACAGCTTCTTGAACTTCTTTGGAGTCTATATACAGGCTATGAGAACGATTATGCAGAAATATTATTTGAAGATTTCCTCTCCTACATTCCAACTTCTCAGACTCCAAAAGGAAAACTTCATTCTGCACGTTTTTTGGCCATATGCATTGATCATATCTACCAAACCCTTCAGATCCTAATTCCTACACCCAGATCCAAAGATGAAAAATTAGTAATGCCTGAAGCCAAACCATATGCCCCAAAAACAGACACAATTTATGGAAAACTTCGAAAATTACCTGACTCTCTTCTGAACCTGGTTGATCCTACAGAACCTACTTTACTCTTACACCTCTCTGAAACAAAGGATGTCCCGCCTTACTCTCCTCATTCCCTCAGAGACTGTGTGGCCCCAAAGATACCAAAGAAGAAAGCTTCAGAGTCATCTCCATCTAAGCAACCTCCGAAAAAGAAACAGAGAAAAGACAAAACGGTACACTTTTATTTATCTTCCCCCTTTTCTGAATCTTCCTTTCAGAAATATTTTATTTCTGAACTATCTTCTTATTCTTGTTCTCCGAAACCTTTATCTCTAATCTCACTTCTGATTCCCTACTCTGAAACCTCTTCTGATTCTTTAACCTCCTTCTGAATCTCTCAGAACTCCCAATTTTACAACTATCCTCAACTTAAGACAACAATCGAAATCACTTATTTTATATGTCAAAACTAAGTGCCCTGTTAAACAAATTATTGTTTATCATCATTAACACTTGGGAAATCCAGGTATATATTAAGTATTGCTTGATCACATTGTTTTAACTTCAGAGTTTTAACAAAATGCAAATCGCAAATCTCCGATTTTTGAGCATCCAAATAACTTTTGGTCTGAACTTTAATATCTCTGTGATACATTAAGTTTGGTTCACTATAGGTATGTGTTACTTCTGGAATTTGTTTCCATATTCTAACTCGTGCAATTTCTTTTTAGACTTTTGAACCATCTTCTAAGGACTCTGAGTCTGAAAAATAGAGGAAAGACAGAACTCTCTAGGCTCGGAGGACACTCAAGAAGAAATCATTTTGGTGGAAAAACATAACTCACCAGCAAAAGGGGAAGGAAAAGAAAAATACATTGAGACTACCAAAGATACACCTTTTGTAACCATCATTTCAGATCCCACTCAACCTCCTGTCAATGCATCAGAGTTTGACGTGTGGAGATTCAAAACTGCAGTCAATGAACAGGCGACATTAGTTGAACGCTTTAAACAGCAGTTTGAGCTCAAGAACAGTGAGCTCCAAACTCTCTCAACATTTGGTCCACCGACCGACGATGATTCAGAAGCGGTCAAAGCAGAACGAAAGAGAATCAATGCACTCGCTTTACGTATTGACTCCTTTCTAAGTGCCTCTCTCAACACCTTAGTAGACACTCCCGTATATCTGTTTGACATAACTGAGACGGACTGGTCAAAAATTTCCTAAGAAATCGTCCACCTCACTTGGGACAGGTTCCTTGCTCAAGAGCTTCAAAAGAAGAAAACCATTAAAACCACCATTGAGCAACCTGCTGAATCAGGTTCTCGTCTTCTAATCTCCGAAACCCAATCCATACCTGTCAGACCTTCCGTTTTCGGTACCGATCAAGAAGTAGATCAACCCTCCTCTTCCAAAATGCATCAAATTAACCTTAGTGACACCAACTCCTCCTCAGAAAAAGCTGACACAAAGGTTCCCCCCTAATCCGTCAGTTCCCCAGTCAAAGATTATGCATTACATCAAAAGGTTGATGCCTTAACCACCCTTCTGACTGACTTCAAAGCGTCCCAAAATCAGGAGGCCCTGGTTAAAGAGATAGATGCATTAAAAGACAGAGTTGCTGCACTTGAGAATCGAGACATTCTTCTCCTTCTCGAAAATCAAGTTGAAAAAGTTATCTCTGATGGCCTAGCAAACGTTGACGCTCATCGCCAATCCGACGCCACAAACATGATGAAGGCCGCACAAAAGTTGTTACTAGAAGTAGAGAAATGTCAGCAGAAAATTCCAGAGCTTATGGAAGTCGTGGCCAACAAAATAACCTCCACCACTGACCATCTTTCAAGCTATCTACATGGCGTTCTTTTGGAAAACATTTCTCTCCGAAAGAATCACTGTATTCTCTTGCAAATCATCACTCACACCCTCAAATCCATTACCGACACTATAAATGGGCCCCTTCAGCAGATCAAACTCTGTACTAGTCTCAACATAGATGTCATGGAACAGTTTAAAGATCTCACCTCCAAGACATTTGCTGGTGATCTAGGGAATATGTTCACCCAAGTGACCACCAATCTTGAAACCATTTTGGGCCGCCTACCTGTGCTCCCTTCAACTTCTGAAGGAACCCCAGGAGGGGGAAGGGCGGTTCAAACAAACGAAACAGGTCCAAGTGGGACCAAAGAAAATGATGATGAGATCATGGTGGACACAATCGTAGGTCCAACTCAGAAGAATCAAGAAGAAAGAAACACTCAGGAAGACACCCATGCTGGTAAGGGTGATGATTCTGAAAAAGAGACCAATGCTGAGGAACCAACAAAAGAACCGATCATCACTCAGACCCCAAAAGAAACTTCAAAATCTCCAACAAAGGTGCCAACACCTTATTCCTCTCCTCTAAAAATACAGATTCCAACAGTTGAAATTCCATCAGAGGATGAGATTCTCGTGTACTCACCAATCAAAGAATCAGACCCCTCAGAAGTTAAGGCCAAGAAATTTGAATTCTTTGATACTCAAGCTCTTCTACATGCTGAAGGCTTCAATTCCGAGTCTGATCCTGATCTAAACAAAGTCGAACCAAGTGGTCCCAGCAGACCTCCCGTCAGACCCGATTTCTCAAAGTTCCTCATGTCCCGATCATTGACCGATTCCAACTTCAAACCCTTTATGACTTACAATCCTCCTCCTACTTCCGAACACAACTGGACATACCACTGACTCCGAACGGAGAAAAGTATGTCTACTCACTTAATTTCACACAAGCCCAAGGATTCAACAAAGATCTAGCAGCTTATTACAGAAATCAAAAATTCCTGAGCACATGTACCAAACCTCAAGTTGATACATGGTCAATCGAGCCCATAACATCCGTTCGAAGCATCAAGAAAAAAAAGCTTTCAAAAGTCTAACTATTACGAATATGAAATAGTTAGAAACAACAACTACAATAAACCGATTCTGATAACAGAAGCTGACTTCCGAAAGATGAATCCAGCAAATCTTTTCACAATCATGCGAAAGCTGTCAACCAAAGAAAAACAAGTCGCTAGAGAAGCCTATGTTGCAGCCAAACGATTCTTACATCGCCTTCTAGAAGAATTCTGCACTGCCGATGCTGAAATGTTCAAACTTGTTAATCTAGTAGAGCCATTCCCAGAAAAGGTTGATCTGTCAATGCCAGAAAACAGAGACAACTGGAATAGAGGTGCCACCTTTGACCCAGTACTTGGACTGGTATACAAGAACCCAAAGCAAAAAGGATCTCTTTTCTTTCTTCGTGCTGATCAAATCAGAAGAGTTCCTAACGTGATGCTAACTGAATACATTAAAGCCATAAACAAGTCACAGTCATCAGACACAGAAGCCAAGAAGGAACTGATACTGAGAATGGAGTGGCTGCTGGCAGTTAGGAAGTTCTGGTCATACGCTGTGAGACAAGGCATATTGGATAAACATTGAAGAAGTTGACTCAAACCCCTCGATTGGTCACCGAAGGGGGAATTGTTAGTGCTAAAATCAGATCGTTGACCAACTCGTTGTTTGACATGTTTGCTAGCAACTCTAATATCTTTGTTTTGATGGAATGGAAACAAGTAGTTTGTATGAATGTTTTAAGTGTTAAACAATTATTATGTTTTGGATGTTTTAATCGTATGTTCTGAATGTGTTTTATAAATACACTTATGGTTCTATATTTCTCGTATAAATGATCATTACTTATCTGTCCGAAATCCAGTCTTGGATTTCAGAACTCCGACTAAGTCCGCACCAATCCAGCAAACCAAGTTCAGAAGATACAATGCTCGGAAGACACAATTCGGAAGACCACATTCCGAACTAACTCAGAAGACACTCAAAGTCAAAGAGACAAAGTTCCTAAGGATACTCTGATTCAGAAATGCCAGGACTCCGAAATCCACACAGGATTTCGGATAAATAATACAAACCAGCTCTAGGAACTTCCTTCATAAACATTCAACATAAAAAACTGAAGAACTGAAGACTATCTCGAAGATAAGGCAAAGGATAAGCACTTCAACTTATAGGATATAATTAGACTAGATCAGGCGTGGTCTTTTAGAAGCATGTCGATTGTACTTGATGTATTAATTTATTGTAACTATAGTCACCCTAGTCTGACATTGTATTATTATATTAGAATTATCCATGTTGTCTGACTGAAGAGAGACGTGTTGTCTGCTCTTCAGTCCATATGTCTTTGTCCGATGGTCGTTCCTTAGTCTATAAAAGGAAGACCTTATCCTTCTTCAGTCCTCATGAGTTTGAGAGACAAGTTGTAACACTTTAATCAAATATCAATATATTCTCTCATTCCATCAATTCCCTCTCTCTGTCTGCATTTTCTCTTGTCTTTACATTTCCAGTATCATAATACTCATGTCATTATGTTTCTTATTATCAATTGTTTATGCACTTTATTTATTGTTGAGCTATCGATCTTTTCTAAGTAATCTTTATATTCCGTAAATCAACTCAAGTCTTCGGACTTGTCCACTTCCGAAACCTTCCAGTTTCAGAACTTTACTTTCTGCAATCTTACTCTTTCCGCATCTTACTTAGAATATTTGGCGACAACAGCTTTCCAGCTCACGGCTGTGGAGGTGTAGGTGATGACTAGAGTGACATCATGTATCATCCGTATTACTCTATACATGCCTTAGAGTTTTTTGATATTGGATCTACCCACTATTTTCTCATCAAATGTTGGTGATCGAATGAGTCATGCGGTCGAAGGTCTGGATCACCACTTGTTTTATAGGTCGTCGATGTTTGGATGGTGACGGTTAGAGTGTCTAGCGGACAAGCAACATATGGAATTTTAACTATGTCAACTCACAAAGAGTAATTTTAATTGTGTCATCTCATAAAGTGGAATTTTAACTATCACCTCATAGAGAGGAATTTCTAAGTATCACCTCACGAAGAGGAATTCCTAAGTATGTCATCACATAACAAGTACATACATATGTAAACACACAATAACATGTATAGAAAGTAAAACCCACCTAAATCATGTAGGCAACTAACAAGAATCCAAATGCCAATATATCACAAATAGCATGTATTAACATACAATTTTATCTAATTGCTAACCGGGTCAAAATAAACTATTTCTATACTTGTTTCATTATTACTTAACAATTTGTGTTTTCTAATCCTAATATCCTATGCACAGTAGTTGTTGTTCAGCTATTTTGACCAAGCAAACTTTAATTAATTTCTTAACTTTTAAAGCTAAAATCTAGTATTCTTTCATATATTTTCATTTCCACTGACCTTGAATTTTTTTCTACTATTTTATATGAATTTAATAAGTCAAATGTAGCAAGCTGTCCAATTCTGTTCAACATGACAGCCCCAAACAATTTGCATTGCTAACCTCCTTTAAGGTTGAAACTAGGCTTCAAGGTATATAAATAAAAGAAACTAGACAGTCATAGTTTTCTAATGCCACTGGTCTCACTCTCAAACTATATTTTTATTATGTACTATGGATTTTAAAAGATTCAACAACAAGCTATTCAGTACAGTGTTTGGTTCATAAATCCTAAACCACAACTCTGGTAGCCCCGAAAGCTATACAAGAAACTAGGGTTTATGTCATACATACACATCAATAGGGTAGGAATTACTTGACAAAGGTTCCAAGAACACCAAAGGACCAGCCAAGGGGTTGTGGTACGGTCGGTTCACAACCATCACAACATGTGGTGGTTCGGTGGCGATTCCATAGTGGAGGAAGGGTGATCGAAAAAAATCAAAGAGAGAACACTTACCTTTCAAGTTTTCATGAGATCGAAAACCTTGAAGTTAAAACCCTTTTCTTTCTCTCTTTCTCGCTTTCTCTCTCTGGCAAACTCTTATTTATCATGTATGTGTTTGCGTGGTAACCTAGCTACATAAGCCCTTATTGCGGCTAGGTTTATATTCATGAACTAGGAAAAAACGAGAAGAAACCATGGGCTCCAAGGATCCTGAGCCACATGGAGGATAAATATTATCCTCTAAATCAATTTACATGAATTTCGTGATATGGTGTACGTTTTTTTTTTCGGAATGTGACACGCGGATCTTCCTCTGGGTCATGTGGATCCGGTTTGCTTCATTCAGATGTGTCTCGATGTTGGGTCTTTTATATTATAACGGTCTGGAATTTGCGTCTTTTCCATTCACATCGCCACCCCACCGCTTTCGGTTCTAGGTGCTTAGAGATTTCCGCTTCTTTTTTGATCGATTGCCACTTCTTCTCTGATCGATTGCTGCGTCTGCTGAATTCAGTCGATCGGAGGTTTTCTTCTCAGTAGAGTGACTTCATCCCTAGCGGGATGTTCAGTCGGAGGATTAGTAACAATCACGATGGCACCCCCCACGATGAAAGAATCGCTTCCAGATCCCTCAAGAATAATCCATTTTACAGTCCGGCGAGGCGGCGTTGTGTTCGACTTGCAACGAGAAGATACGTCCTGCTAACAAGCTTTTTCTCCATCATCGTGTCCTAAAATCAATGTGCAGGTGTGTGTATCTGGCTTTGGAACTATGTATTAGGTTTGTATATGTCTTCGATTTTATAGCCAGTTAACTTTTTGATTTTCATCTTTGGTTGCAGGTGGGATTAATTGGGGAATAGCAACACCAACTTCAACTTACGGATGAGTTCGTCAATTTACAACCTCTAAAGAGTACGTTTCCATCTTCTAAAGCTTCCCTCACATAGAAAGCAATTACGCATTGCATGTTTATATCCCATGTTTCATTTCTCATCTCATTTTCTTTTTCGCCTCACAGTTTGAAACATTTTACAGCCTCTGCATTTGAATTTTAAAATCACAAGTTTTGATACTTGGATCGATTAATGTCTTGGGTTCAAAATATTGAATATATTGAATATTGTGGATGAAAGTCAATAAAATCTTTGCAACACTGTAAACATCCAAATATGTCTCCTGTTTAAAATTTGTGAAGTTGTAATTGGTATGGAACATTCAAAATTGAAATTCTTGCCATTTTTAGACGGCTAGGAGACTAAAAGAAGTCCATTTTTCCTCTGTAAACTATGGACATGTAGAGGTATTACTATGTGACTTCAAAGTGTTTGTTTTATACTCTATCACAAGAAAATTTTAGATCTTGCTTATAGTTGTATAATTAATTACATTGTCATGATATAAAGATTGCTTCATTGACAATATTACAATCCAATTGTTGTTTTCTTTTTGATTATATCATCTGACATAAACTATCAACATTATACAGTCTTTTTACCACCCGAAAGTAAGAAGGAGCTAGCCCAGTTTTTGAAGAAAGCCACTTCACTTGTATCAGACCTTCACGTTGTGGATATTGATGTTCCATTAAGTATGCTCCCAAAAGATGAAGAAAAGCTAATAAAAGCTGCATTGGGTAGAGAATTTCACATAAGTCTTGGAAGAATTGTTCCCATTCGTGTCCTTCAAATAGACTCAATGGTTTCAATGCTTCGTCAAAAGCTTCAGTTTTAAAAGCGGTCTGAACATAACTCAAAACATTACAAAACTTTCTTTAAATTGCAATTAGTTTAATCTTTTTTTTATGATGTTGAAAAGGGGTATATGCTTGATTTTAATAAGTGGGAGGTTTTCATGAATGATGATCAGACACGCACGTTTCTTTCGGTTGAAAATACAACACGAGTTCTAACCGAGGCTGGAAGACACTGCTGGAGGAAGGGTTGGGTTTCTCTGCACTCACAGTTATACCAAACTCTTTAGGTTGAGATTGGAAGACGTTAATGTTTGTGCAAATCAGTCCGAATGAGAATGATTTGAGTAAATCGCTTTGCTCGCTCAACTTTGCAAGCAGAGTGAGAGGAATACGATTAGGTACTGCGAAGAAACAAGTAGAAAGCTCGGAAGTTTTAAAGTACAAAGAAATGGTAATATTGCATCGACTATTTGTATTATAAAATTTTGAAAAGTGACTGCTCACATTTCTTTCTACTTCTCATTTTGCATTATTTCAGAAAAGAACATTGTAATGCCACTTCTAACAAGGTATGTACTCTTAGCATGTTCAACTTATGTATTTTTTTCTTTCTCTTACTCTTTTTGATGATTGTCTACTCATTTTTTATGAGATTTTTAGGATCAAAAGGAATCAAATGAGGTGTGAATCATGTCAGCTTCAGATTATGTGGATGCAGTGCAAAGCTTTTTGTCATTACAAAAGTTGATACCAGACTCTTTAGGTCGAGACTGGATAAATGATGTTTAAAAAATATTTCAGAGAAAATGGAAGGAAATTTTGTAAAAAGTTAGGACTTAACGAGGAAAGTCACCTTTCAATGACTTTCTCTTTAAGTCATTCTTTTTGTATAAAGTAAAAAAGATTGATTTATGGTACAATAGACAACAATTAATTAAATTTGTTTATAAGTGTAGTGATCTTCATTTTTTCATTTTCAGGTTTTGCAAGTTAGTGATATACTTGAATTCAAAGGAGCCTGTAGTGACCGAGGTGTCATCATCCTATTGTTTTTCCTCTCATCCTAATTAGTTCTCAAGAGAAATTTGGTAATGCCCAAACTACCCTCTCAAAAGGTAACTTGAAAATAACATATTCTTTTTTGTCTAACAGCAACAAATAAACTTTCATAAGCTTTTAGGACACAATCAAATTTCAGAGAGGAAATGTATCCGGCGAGATCGACTATCGACGAACCGACAACCGGGGACCTTTTGTGAATGATAGACCCAAACTACATTGCTTAAAAAGTACAAAAATTTTCCAGAAATTTTTTAAAAACATGAGTTTAACAAAAAGACAATGACAGCTCATGCCTGATTATAGCATTGTAGTTTCAATTTTTTTTCTTATTAGAACATTGTACTTTCAAAAATAGGATGCTATAATAAACAATTAGGAACTGCGTATCGCCTAGCACCTAAAGTACGCACATTTACATTTCTATACCCTTTTTGGCAAATGCACCACATAATAGCAACTTACATTCATTTCTTTACACATATAGCAATGTACTTACGATTCCATACCCATAATAGCAACATACTTTGTCACACCCAAAAAATTTCGCAAAATATTTGAACTCTTTAAAACAACTTTCATAAAAGAAGCTATGAGTTTACAAAAGATAAGTATCACAAAACCAAATTATGACGAGATAAACATAATAATGTGCGGAAGCAAAATAATAATAATGTCCCAAAATGGAAATTCTTCTAGTAGTGGTATCCCGGTGCTCCAAGTCACGCCTCAGCCTCTTTAATCTTAATACCTGAAAATGTTAGGGAGAACCGTAAGCATAAAGCTTAGTGAATTCAAACACAGACATCATATCTATATTCACATTTACCAGTCCTAATCTATTTCCAATTATAATTACATTAATAAGCAAGGAACAAATCAATGCTTATATTAATAGGGAGGACTTGTAGGTTTGAGCCGCACTGGGTAAATCCCGTATCCTTTGGCCCCGATCCCCGCACCTCATAAAGTGTATAACGTTGGTGATCTTACCTAACTACCCCTCATAGTATTAATCAATCACATACAGTGCACATGTACGATTTTATAACAATAATATAGCATGCTGTAAATATTATATCTAAACAATCACACACGAGCTATCTAGCAAACATAAACACTAATACAACGGTGTGAGAGAACTCACCTTGAGTGAGTGTGTAACGGATAGGAGTCAATATAAGGCTACCAGGCTTGTGCAAACTTCAAGGCTTCACCTAAATAGAACTAAAGGTTAGAAGAGTGAAGTTGTGAAACTAAGAAATGAGAAGGGAGTAATCACAGCAAGGACTCTAAAACAGTCCTGCTGTTCGGGACTGAATTACTCCAAAATGCACAATAGAAACATAGGATTAAATAATTTTTGCAAGAAAATATAATGGCTTAGGTTTCCAGAACCATAAGGAACTCCTCATAACTCCAAAGGATGCAAGAGATATGAATTTTACAAAAAGACTTGTCACTGCAATCTTTGGACGGACAGTCAGGTGGTGTTGGCCAATTATACCCAACTTGTGGGTGGAATTAGCCCCAACCAAAACTCAGAGGAACATTAGACACACAAATACAAGTCTCAGAGTTGGAATCGATTAAACATGGTTTCCCAAGGTCTAGATATAAAAATCACAAGGTGGTCAATCACAGAATCAGCATAAGCTGGTGACTGTCCATTGACCTGGAGTGTGGGTCCATTCTAACCAAGTTATAATAAGAATTAACGACCCATCTTCTCCAGATATTAAATTAACTATGTAATGTACATGTGGGTATTTGGAATCACTCAGGATCATTTCCTAAACCCTAGTAATGATAAAAACCAAATGACATATCACAGCAGACCCGGATCAGACCCAACAACAGAGAAGCTGTTGTTGACCATAGGTAAAGTCCTTTTTATCGAGGGTGCCTTTTAAGAAAGTTACCTAACTCGATTTGTGAACTTTGGGCACTGATATGGGGTCCATTTGAGTTCTAGAACTCGAGATATGATGTTTACAAAATGGTTACCGAATCTGATTGAAGCAGAAACATAACCTTTAATGACATATCTTGGCCAATCCACCCTTTTCTCTTTGGGATACATTCTAGGATGTACCAACTCATCCTATTTAGTCCCCATAAATATTGTGGTACTAAAAAGGATTAGAGATCATTAGGGATTCATTTAGCCATATGAAAACTATAAGAACTTAATCATAAATCCAAGTACAAAACCCTAAGATCATGATTTTCAATTTAGGGTTTTGTAGTGATCTTTCACATACACTCACACTCATATGTACATCAATGATGATGTAATGAGGTGGTGTATTCAGATCTAACACTAAGATACATACATCTAAAAGAAAGGGTTGGAGTTAGGGATGAACACAAGAGCAAAGTTACAAACATACCAAGGATTGGAGTTAGGGATGAACACAAGAGCAAAGTTCTTGGTTGGAGGAGAGGGAGAGGAAGCCGTGAAAGAGAGTGTGGAGTGGAGGAATTAGGGTTTTTGAACCCTAATATATTAGATTAGTGGGCTAAACCCTAAAGCCTTTAGGCTAGAAGACCATTTAAGCTTTAATTGGGTTTGGCTATAAACCCATGGACTCAATTATATGATTAAAAGATGGGAATAATTATAAGCCCAAATCTTTTAATTAATCATGCCTTAATTAATTAAATTAATATAATATCTCATAATTAATTAATTAAAATAAATAACGTACCGAGAAAAACCGGGGCGTTACAAATCTCCCCTACTAGGAACGGACTTCGTCCTCGAAGTCATTGCCAACAAATAAATTCGGATAATGAGCCCTCATCTCCTCCTCCGGTTCCCACGTCCATTCCGAACCCCGTCTATGTCGCCACTGAACCTTAACCAAGTTTATAGTTTTGTTCCGAAGGGTCTTCGTTTCCCGATCTAGAATCGCGACTGGTTGCTCAACATAGTTGAGACGCTCATCAATCTGGATATCCTCCAATGGTACCACTGTGGTCTCATCAACGACACACTTCCGCAGTTGAGAAACGTGGAAGGTGTCATGGATCAGGCTGAGTTCTTCAGGTAACTCTAAACGATAGGCCACCTCCCCAACGCGAGCAATGACCTTGTATGGTCCAATGAATCGTGGTCCTAGCTTTCCCCGCTTCCGGAAACGGATTACGCCTTTCCAGGGAGAGACTTTTAACAACACAGAGTCTCCCACCTGGAATTCGAGGTCTGAGCGTCTTTTGTCGGCATAGCTTTTCTGACGACTCCTTGCCGTGGCCAAATGGTCTCGTATCACCTGAATCTTTTCCGTAGTTTGCAGCACGATCTCGGTACTCCCAAGTACCCTCTGCCCTACCTCGCCCCAACAAACAGGCGTTCTACACTTCCTTCCATACAAGGCTTCATACGGGGGCATCTTAATGCTGGAGTGATAACTGTTGTTATAAGATAACTCGGCTAGATGCAAGTGATCATCCCAACTACCCCCAAAATCGATCGCACATGCCCGAAGCATGTCTTCCAGTGTCTGAATCGTCCTCTCACTCTGCCCGTCCGTTCTTCTGCTTCTTATGTGCATCTCCGGACGTCTTGGTCAGGGCGTGGTCCGCCTTCCTCTTGTGCTGCTGGGTCTGTAGCTCAATCTCCCTCCTCCTAGCGGCATCCATAACAGCTGACAGTGTTGTGAACTCCTGCATGCTCACAAACTCCCGTATCTCCGTACGTAGGGCATCCTTATACCTGCTAACCAACCATGCCTCATCTCCGGCAAATGAGGGACAGAAAGACATCATCTCCAGGAACTTGGCATTCAGATCTGACACGTACTCTGAAGTCTGCTCAAAGGTCATAAACTGCTGCAGCATCCGCTGCTGCTCCACCTTGGGCACATACTGCTTCTCAAACCTCTCCACAAACTGGGCCCAAGTCATGGCTCTCAGCTCATCCTCAGTCAACAATGTTGTAACAGTCTTCCACCAGGCATTCGTCTTCTTCCTCAGCTGGCTCATCGCAACAACAACCTTGAACTGGTCTGGGCACCCGCAAGTCATGAGGGCGCTTTCAATATCGGCAATCCAGTGCTTAGCCTCTACTGGATTCAAGTCACCATTCCACTGAGGGGGGTGGCACTTTGAGAACTTCTCATAGTAGTAGGCTGAGTCGCGAACAAGAGGCGCGGGTAAAGCTCCTCCGTGAACAGCTGCGAAACGCTCATCCAAGAGGGCACGAACTTGGGTAATGATGTCAGTAATGACATTCGGAATGAGGTCGTTGAAGGCATTGTTAAATTCTTCGGCGATGAGTTCCCTAACTTGCTCCATTTGGGTCTGATTTAGACGAGTAGCCGGAGCCATCTATATTCGCAGAGTAAAGAGATTATTAGGATTTATTCGTCCTAGATATTTCTATGAAGACGGAACACTCAGCTCACTGGATATTTTCAACCTTTCCCCGACACGAGATCGGCATCGGTGCTTCAAATAGTAGGGGCCCTTCTACTACCTTCCACACAAATTCCAATCTTGCATTCACGTCTAGTTTCAAATGTTCCAGTTCGCTCTAGCCGGTTATTTAAACAACTCTCTCTCACATGGTATTACTAGCCTAGGTGAAAATTTAACAATTTTAGGGCTAGCTAATGATAAGTCTAAAGGCAAAGCTCCTAATAACAATTCAAGGTGCAATAATATATCAAAACAAAAGTATAAGAAACAAGGCTTACTTGGCTGACCGGCACACCCTGGGATCTTCCACTACTAGTCTTCAAAATTTTAAAGAAAATTCTTTTAGAAATTATTTTAAGGGGAACAAAATTTTAAGAGCCTCAAATTTGAGTCTAGAACATTCCTAAGAATGCCTAGTTCTCTCAAACGTGTGCTCTGATACCAACTTGTCACACCCAAAAAATTTCGCAAAATATTTGAACTCTTTAAAACAACTTTCATAAAAGAAGCTATGAGTTTACAAAAGATAAGTATCACAAAACCAAATTATGACGAGATAAACATAATAATGTGCGGAAGTAAAATAATAATAATGTCCCAAAATGGAAATTCTTCTAGTAGTGGTATCCCGGTGCTCCAAGTCACGCCTCAGCCTCTTTAATCTTAATACCTGAAAATGTTAGGGAGAACCGTAAGCATAAAGCTTAGTGAATTCAAACACAGACATCATATCAATATTCACATTTACCAGTCCTAATCCATTTCCAATTATAATTACATTAATAAGCAAGGAACAAATCAATGCTTATATTAATAGGGAGGACTTGTAGGTTTGAGCCGCACCGGGTAAATCCCGTATCCTTTGGCCCCGATCACACACCTCATAAAGTGTATAACGTTGGTGATCTTACCTAACTACCCCTCATAGTATTAATCAATCACATACAGTGCACATGTACGATTTAATAACAATAATATAGCATGCTTTAAATATTATATCTAAACAATCACACACGAGCTATCTAGCAAACATAAACACTAATACAACGGTGTGAGAGAACTCACCTTGAGTGAGTGTGTAACGGATAGGAGTCAATATAAGGCTACCAGGCTTGTGCAAACTTCAAGGCTTCACCTAAATAGAACTAAAGGTTAGAAGAGTGAAGTTGTGAAACTAAGAAATGAGAAGGGAGTAATCACAGCAAGGACTCTAAAACAGTCCTGCTGTTCGGGACTGAATTACTCCAAAATGCACAATAGAAACTTTTGAAAAATATATTTTTGTATGTGACAATCACTGAAATAAGATGAACTGTTATTATCTAACAAATATTATCAGTTTATTTCAGATTGCGTGAATTCGAGATCAAAAAAAACAAGAATAAATCAAGACCCGAGAAACTTTGAGAAAACAATCCAAACCTGAGGAAGTAACGCTACGTACCAAAGAGCAAAATACAAAATATCATACTGCTACAGCAATCACGACGCGACAGACCCTATGGTCGCGACGTGAAGAAAAGAACAAAGACAGAAGTCCAAACTGCTACAGCGCTCGCGACGCGACGGCAATGGTGGTCGCGACGCGAAGACCTCCATCGCGAAGCACCTCCAACGCGACACCACCAACTTTCTAATCGCGAGACTACCAACCCAACGCACTATCCTTCGCGACGCGACTAAAAGCAACGCGACCAAAAGGAAACGCGACGAAAAGCTCGACATACCAGCGAAGACGCACTGACCCGACAAAAAGCGCACCGACCACCAGCCAAGCACCTTCGCGACGCGACGGACCTTCTGGTCGCGACGCGAACGCTGTGTGTTCAGCAACTATAAGTTGAGACTTTCTCTTGCTATTTTGTTACACCCAATCAACCAAGCATTATATACTCATATACTCTCCAAGAAACCCACGACCAAACACCTCAAGATACTTTGATTTCTAAATTTGGCAACAAGAAGCAAACCATATAACCGCAAGAAACAACAACCTCCACCCGACACCAAAACTTCAAACCTCTAAACAACCTCTACCCGACACCAAACAAAACCTCCACCCGACACCAAACCCATACAGCACCAATACAACTACAATACACATACCCACGTCCAAACCAACACAAAACCGAAGAAATACCATTTCAGCAAGAAAACACGAGCAAAGAACAAGAATCGAAGCTTCAAAGAAAATCACCATATTCATCTACTATCGATAAGTTCTTTGAAATTACCTGTGTTATTATTGATTTATTCAAACTTTTATAAATCAACTGTACCAAATATCCAAGACATAAAAAACGAACCGTGACAACGAAAACATATGTGGACTGTATTTAACCGAGACATCTAACTTCTAACTTCTAACTTCTAACCTTTTATTTATTGTAAAAACACTTTATTTTTGATAATGGCGTTTATTACATCTAACATCTAACTTCTAACATTTACTTTATTTACCGCTTTCTGTCTATTTAAATACTGTCTAGTTTAGATTTACCGCTTTATTTTATTCCGCAACTCTTATTTTATTTCCGCATATTATAGACAAAATACATATCTGTCACACAGTAACCGGCTTAAAAACCCTTACTCGTGGAGATCGATCTTCGTATTTTCAACAATTGGTATCAGAGATCGTGTGATTTACTTTGAAATTTTTATCGAGAACTTTTGTGTAGCGTTTTTATAAACCACCAATAAGTTTCCTTTAAAAATTCCATCTTAATATCACTTGTTCAAAAACAAAAAAAAAAAAAAAACATTTAAAAATTACTTGTGTGATTTATCTTGAAAATTTTTGTCGAAAACTTTTGTGTAGCGTTTTAATAAACCACCAATAAGTTTTCTTTAAAAATTTCATTTTAACATCACATTTTCGTTAACAAAAAAAAAACCCCAAAAATGTCTTCCGCAAACTACTCAGACATAAATTATGTATCTATTGCTAACAGTATAGGTTCAGGTACTCGAGCACCCATTCTTATTCCCGAAGAATATAAATCATGGGTAGGTCGTATGAATCTTCATCTCAACTCTATAAGTGAAGATGTGTGGAAATGTGTAGACGGATCTCTACCAGATAACATGACTTCTCTTACGAGTAACTTGGATATACTGAATGAAAGGAAGAAACTTGAACTTCAAGCCAAAAAGGAGCTTGTGTCTGGAATACCCCACAGTATTCTAAGCCAAATGAATGATATAATCCTTTTAACCGCAAACCAAATTTGGCAAACTTTGAAAAATCGTTTTGAAGGAAATGAGAGAATCATTGGAAACAAGAAAACATCTGTTTTAAACGAATTTGACAACTTCAAAATGTTTTCACATGAGACCATCCATGATGCTCATGACAGATTCAATCTCATTACCATCAAAATGAATAATTTAGGCATCAAAAAGTCACAGCATGAAATAAACCTCAAATTTTTAAACAACCTTTATGAAAGCTGGAAAATGGTCAAACTCATCATTCAGGGAAATCCGGCAATTCATACTGAATCTTTGTACAATCTGTACGGAGAATTACAATCGTATGAATCCTCGATTGACCCACCAACGTCTACTTCTTTTGGAGGACCGCTTGCTCTTTTGTCAACATCCTCTCAAAACCAAACACACTTTCCTGATCAAAGTCAAATTGATTTAAATCAAAACCAAGCTTTCTTAAGTAATCCTTGTGACTTGTCCGATCCAAATAATGAAGCTGACTACCATCAATTGTGTGCTTTGGTATCAAACACTAATCTCGAAAGATTTTTGCCACATCATAGACCAAATTTTCAACAAAGATCTACTTTTGGACAGAACTTTCAGAATCGTGGATTTCAAAATAATCACAACTCTTACAATCAAAACAATGGTTTTCAAAATAACCAAAATTCTGGATTTTAGCAAAATCATTCAAAACCATCTCAACAGAAACAAACTCAAACATCCAAAAGACCACCCGTTAAGAGCCAAAAGGCTGACAATAACGATGATGATGATGAAGTAATCGTTTGTCACAAATGCAAAGGACTAAATCATTATGCCCGAGATTGTCGAGCCAAAATCAAGGTCAAAGACTCAGCTTACTACGCTCAAAAAGCCGAAGAACTGAAGAAACAAGAAAAGAAAGCAAAGCAAAACGCTTTGATGGCATTCTACGAACCTAGCGTGGAACACTGGCCAACTTCTGATGATGAAACAGATAATGAACCAGCTCAGTCAAACTTCTGCTTCATGGCAGACAATGAACCAACCACAAGAGCTCCATATGTCATCGATCAGGTATGGTCTATGATCTCAGATCTCGGTCTTTCAAGAACACCATTTGAGTCCCACATGACTAAGATTGAGAACAGTCTAAAAGCTGATCTCAGACTGTATCATGACACAATAGTCAAATCTGATATCTACAAATCTGAATTACAAACTTTGCAACTCAGATTTAGAGAATCTACAAGAACTAGAGACAAACTTGAAAGAGACATTGAACGAAAATCTGAAGAAAATAATCACATCCTAGAACAATTAAATGAAGCTCTAAAACAAAAAAGGGACTTAGAAATAAAAAATCAATCTGTTATTTCATCTGAAATAAAAGATACCTTAGAAAAGGAAGTCCTTCAGTTAAAACACAAAATTCAAGATTTAACTGACAAAAACACTAGTTTAAATCTAAAACTAGATGATTCTTCAAAACAAATCAAACTTCTTGAATCCGAGAATCAAAGATTTCAAGGAAAACTGGATTCTATCAATCTCGCTAGAAAGCTAAGTGATGATATTTTCATCAAAGCAACATCCTTAGGATCTGGCAAAATCGATACGAATTACAGACCTGGATTAGGAAGAGAATCCTTCGAAATCGAACAGGCCAAACAAGAAACCAGGACAAACAGTGAAAACTCTGAATCAACTCTAACAGATCTATCCACATCTGTTAATGAGGAAAATTCAGACAACGAAACAGTTATCAACTGTAACCCAGATGATACTGATTTCACTGTTTCCAAAAGATCTTTCACTAATAGGTCTTCAACCCACCAAATCCAAATTACCAACCAAAACTCCTTTTACGAGACAGGCAGTACCTCTAAACCAATTGCTCTTCAAAAGAAACAACAGACAAATAAACAACCCATTCAAGCTGTCTTTAAACCAAAAGAACAAAGCAAGCCCATTGTTTTCAAAGAAAAACCTTTGAAACCAGTCGCTGTGCCACAAAACCAAACCTTTAATCCAAAACAAAAACCTTTTCAAAAACCGATTCAAAGTCACTTTCAAAAGATAAACTTCAATCTCTCAAGGAACTTTCAGAAACCATCATTTCACCAAATTCCATTCCATCATCAAAGTGTTTTCCAAAACCATTCAGATCCCAGATACAAAGAAATGTTATCAAACAGAACTTCACATATAGGATACTTTTCACAAAATCAGAAATCGTTTCAAATGACAGGTTTTCAAAGATAAATCTTAAATTGGGAAAATCTGATAAGTCAAATCAAGCCTCAACCACTTCGTCCAATTAACAGAAACCATAATGATTTCAGATTATCAAAAACCATTAACAAATCAGGACCCACCATGGTTTGGGTACCTAAACTTTCTGTCTAATTGCAGGCACTTTGTGCTGGAGAGCCCAAGGATGGCACATGGTATATCGATAGTGGCTGCTCCAAGCATATGACAGGAAACCAGAGCTTTCTACGAGACTTCAAACCCACAGAATCCAAACAAGATGTTACTTTTGGAAACAACATGACTGCAAGAATCAAAGGTTATGGAAACATAACAAATGGTCACTTCACCATCAAGAAAGTAGCCTACGTCGACGGCCTGAAACACAACCTAATCAGCGTATCACAACTTTGTGACAACAATCATGAAGTTCTTTTCACCAAACAACGAAGCACAATCATGGACGCCAAGACCAAAGCCATTCTAGTTAATTCTGATCGTCTAGGCAACATGTATCCACTAGATATGGACCTTATCTATGGAAAACCAAACATCTGTCTCTTGTCAAAAGCTTCTGCTGATATTAGTTGGTTGTGGCATCGTCGTCTTTCCCATCTCAATTTCGGCTACATCAACAAGTTGATCGCAAATGATCTTGTTCGCGGACTGCCACTTCTGAAACTTGATAATGAAACCCTTTGTGCAACTTGTGAAGGAGGAAAACTGTCCAAATCCTCACATAAAAGCATTCCTGAATCTAGTGTATCCGAACCACTAGAATTACTGCACATTGATCTTTGCGGCCCTGCAAAAACCCAAAGCATAAAAGGGAAGAAATACATCCTTGTTATTATTGATGATTACTCACGCTTTACTTGGGTTTTCTTTTTAAGGCTAAAGTCAGAAGCACCCGAAGAAATGATCAACTTCATCAAACAGATTGAATTAAAGCTCAAACGACCGGTTCGAAGAATCCGAAGTGACAATGGTTTAGAGTTCAAAAACATAACTCTAGACTCATTTCTCAAAAACAAAGGCATCGAACACAACTTCTCAGCCCCTTACACTCCTCAACAAAACGGCATTGTTGAAAGAAAGAACCGAACTCTGTGCGAAGCTGCAAGATCAATGCTTATCTTTGCTGATCTACCACAATACTTCTGGGCAGAAGCAATAGCCACAGCTTGCTACACTCAAAATCGCTCTTTAATCCATAAACAACTTCATAAAACACCATATGAAGTCATTAACAACCGAAAACCAAACATCAAATTCTTTCATATTTTTGGTTGTCGATGCTTCATAAAGAATAACAAAGATCACCTTTCAAAATTTAAATCAAGATCAGACGAAGGAATTTTCCTTGGTTACTCCTTTACCTCAGCTGCTTATCGAGTACTGAATAAACGTACTAGAGTAATTGAAGAAAGTACCGATATTCATTTCGATGAATTTTATGTCAGGAAATTGGATCGTAAACATTTTGGTTCTAAAATGATCGATAATATTTTTCAAAATCCAATTCAACAAATGCCTTCTACGGACATAGAAATTGATCTTGATTTACTTTTTGAACAACCCAAAACCGCTTATAATTCTGAATTTCTAACATCTTCTACTTTTCCTACAGGAAACTCCGATGCAGAAACTTCACAATCAAACCAAGAAAATACAGATCAAGTCGAGGGGGAATTACCAACACTAAATTCCTCTTTGAACACTCCTAATTCACCTGTTCAAAATGATCCCAGTGCATCATCTATGGGGGAACCTTCTTTACCTCATTCTCACCCTATAATCCAAAAAGACATATCTGACAACAACCAAAATCTATTCCCAACAGAATCACCTGACCAAGAAGAACAATGGGACATAGAAACAACAATCAAAATACCTGAAAAAACTCGCCTAAACAAATGGACCAGGAATCATCCTGCAAACCAAATCATAGGAGATCCCAATTATGGTATTCAAACAAGAGCCGCTACCTCAAATGAATGTTTATACGGAGCATTCTTATCCATGACCGAACCCAAAACCATCCATTCAGCTCTCAAAGATCCAGACTGGGTCAAAGCCATGCAAGAAGAACTAGCTGAATTCGAAAGAAACCAAGTATGGGATCTTGTTCCTACTCCTCCCGATGTTACTGTAGTAGGTTCAAGATGGGTTTTCAGAAACAAAACTGATGATCAAGGCATAGTTTGTCGAAACAAAGCAAGACTTGTCGTCAAGGGCTATTCTCAACAAGAAGGAATCGATTACGATGAAACTTATGCTCCAGTTGCAAGACTCGAAGCCATTCGTATCTTTCTAGCATATGCAGCTCACAAGAACTTCAAAGTATTTCAAATGGATGTAAAATGTGCATTTTTACATGGAGAGATTGATCGCGATGTGTATATTCAACAACCTCCAGGTTTTGAAGATCCACAGTTCCCAAATCACAGTTTTAAGTTACAAAAAGCAGTTTATGGCTTAAAACAAGCACCTCGAGCCTGGTATTCAACATTGTCAACATTTCTAGAAGAATCAGGATTCAAAAGAGGTTCAATTGATCAAACTCTCTTTCGTAAAATTTTTAATAAACATCTGTTAATCGTTCAAATATATGTCGATGACATTATTTTCGGTTCCACTGATGAATCATTGAGTGTCAAGTTTGCAGATTTAATGAAGAGCAAATTTGAGATGAGCATGATAGGAGAAATGACTACTTTTCTTGGACTTCAAGTCAAACAATCATCAGATGGAATTTTCATCAATCAAGAAAATTATGTCAAAAATCTTCTAACTTGTTTTTCTCTTGACAAATCAAATACAGCAAAAACCCCAATGGCCTTTGGTTACAAATTAGATGCAAACTTAAATGGCAGGCCTGTTGATCAAAAGAAATATCGAGGAATGATAGGATCACTCCTATACCTCACAGCCAGCAGACCCGACATCATGTTTTCTACATGTGTCTGTGCCAGATACCAAGCCAATCCTATGGAATCTCATGCTATAGCTGTAAAAAGAATTTTCAAATATCTTAAAGGAACTCCATCTCTTGGCCTTTGGTATCCAGCTAACTCTGATTTTCAGCTTAACGCCTTCACCGACTCCGACTATGGAGGATGCAGACTAGACAGAAAAAGCACATCTGGTTCTTGCCAATTTCTAGGAGGCAGACTGGTAAGTTGGACTTCAAAGAAACAATCATGCGTGTCCACTTCAACCGCAGAAGCTGAATATGTAGCTGCCGCAAGCTGCTGTTCACAAGTCATGTGGATGCAAACTCAATTACGTGACTATGGCTACAAAGTATCACAAATTCCCATATTTTGTGACTCAACCAGCGCAATTGCCATTTCTCACAATCCCGTGCACCATTCCATGACAAAGCACATCGACATTCGATATCATTTCCTCAAAGACAACATACAAAAAGGTCATATCGAATTGCACTTCATAAACACCGAAGATCAAATTGCCGATGTCTTTACTAAGGCTTTAGACGAAACCAAGTTTCAATACTTCCTAGGCCTTCTAGGAATGTTGAATCCAGATAACATCCATCCCTAATCTCTTACATTTTGTTTGTACAAAAGAGTGTTTACTTTCAGTCAAATAACCAAAATCTTCCAAAAACATTCAAATAACCAAAATTTTCCAAAAACATTCAAATAACCAAAATTTTCCAAAAACATTCAAATAACCAAAATTATCCAAAAACATCCACATAATCAAAAATCACAAAAAAAAATTAGGATAAAGTTTTATCTTTTAAAATCTTTATAAAACCATGTGATTAACATCTTCTTGACTAAATTTTCAGATACTTATGCTCGATGAATGTTGTCAGTCATATTGATTCTTAAATTAAAGTGAAGGTTCAAATCTCAAAATTTTCGTTATGTACATTCTCCTATTCCCTTTGAATTTACTTCAATTATAACGATTTTATCAATTAAGGGACATAAGATCAGGAGATTCAGATGAAAACCAAACCCATATGAGAAATTGTGCCTCGTCTTTAAATGCTAAGTGGAATTCATTTCTGTGAGCAAAGGTGTTTTCATGATGACTTATAGGATTTATACTCTTATACCGTGATGCTAGTCTCATTTTTGCTTAGATATCAAAATGACCAGGGACGATACAATCATTTCTTTATATATTAGACAAACTGTCTATTATATCACCTATCCCTATCCTCAATGAAGCCACATCAAGAAAAGATTTATCATCTTGCATAGCAAGTCTGACAAATGAAGAAACGACAAAGTCACATCCAACAAATGCTATCAACAAATCACAATTGATAACCACATCAGATATCTTTTCACAAATCAAGAAAAGATAAAGACAAAGGTGAACACCTCACCAAAGAAAAGGAAGATTTACAACAACAATCAATCAAGACAGACATCTCTCAAAATTTTCCAAACAAACAGATTCTCAAATGCTTTATCAAATATAACTGTTAAAACCGAAGATTTACTGGGATACTGTAGCCTTCATAATTGAATATCCTTAGTTGCAAACTGCACTATGAATATTTCTAAACCCCTCTACATGTATTTCCCGACGGAGAGAGAGTGAACATCAATGGCATGAATGAAGAAACCCTCTGAGTAATGCCGAAACCAGTCTTATGTGATTGATTATCTAATATGAAGACCAAGTGACTAAAGTATATAGGTATAAATCCACATTATGCATAAGTCAACACCTTCAAACTGAGAGATATCACTCATCTTTAGTGATTATACACCAGTTCTGCACCCAAAACAAACAAACACCTCAGTCAAGTGTGAGCTATACCTATGAGAAGTTCATCTGAATCGACCTATTAAGATCAATTGTCGTCTTTATAAATGTTATAAAATCTTAAAGAATATTATGAAAGTACATATACAAAAACCTTTTGATAATTGAACATGAAACCTTGATTCAGAAACAAATATTCTTGACAAACATTTTTCAAAACATAAGTAAAATCTAGTCACACTTTTTCAAAACAAGTGATATGGTTTTATAAATGTTTTATCCAAATTACAAGAATTTTCAACCTTACCTTTTAATCTGTTCTTATTTCAGTAATGATCACATAGGGGGAAATTGTTGAAAAATATATTTTTGTATGTGACAATCACTGAAATAAGATGAACTGTTATTATCTAACAAATATTATCAGTTTATTTCAGATTGCGTGAATTCGAGATCAAAAAAAACAAGAATAAATCAAGACCCGAGAAACTTTGAGAAAACAATCCAAACCTGAGGAAGTAACGCTACGTACCAAAGAGCAAAATACAAAATATCACACTGCTACAGCAATCACGACGCGACAGACCCTATGGTCGCGACGTGAAGAAAAGAACAAAGACAGAAGTCCAAACTGCTACAGCGCTCGCGACGCGACGGCAATGGTGGTCGCGACGCGAAGACCTCCATCGCGAAGCACCTCCAACGCGACACCACCAACTTTCTAATCGCGAGACTACCAACCCAACGCACTATCCTTCGCGACGCGACCAAAAGCAACGCGACCAAAAGGAAACGCGACGAAAAGCTCGACATACCAGCGAAGACGCACTGACCCGACAAAAAGCGCACCGACCACCAGCCAAGCACCTTCGCGACGCGACGGACCTTCTGGTCGCGACGCGAACGCTGTGTGTTCAGCAACTATAAATTGAGACTTTCTCTTGCTATTTTGTTACACCCAATCAACCAAGCATTATATACTCATATACTCTCCAAGAAACCCACGACCAAACACCTCAAGATACTTTGATTTCTAAATTTGGCAACAATAAGCAAACCATATAACCGCAAGAAACAACAACCTCCACCCGACACCAAAACTTCAAACCTCTAAACAACCTCTACCCGACACCAAACAAAACCTCCACCCGACACCAAACCCATACAGCACCAATACAACTACAATACACATACCCACGTCCAAACCAACACAAAACCGAAGAAATACCATTTCAGCAAGAAAACACGAGCAAAGAACAAGAATCGAAGCTTCAAAGAAAATCACCATATTCATCTACTATCGATAAGTTCTTTGAAATTACCTGTGTTATTATTGATTTATTCAAACTTTTATAAATCAACTGTACCAAATATCCAAGACATAAAAAACGAACCGTGACAACGAAAACATATGTGGACTGTATTTAACCGAGACATCTAACTTCTAACTTCTAACTTCTAACCTTTTATTTATTGTAAAAACACTTTATCGTTGATAATGGTGTTTATTACATCTAACCTCTAACTTCTAACATTTACTTTATTTACCGCTTTCTGTCTATTTAAATACTGTCTAGTTTAGATTTACCGCTTTATTTTATTCCGCAACTCTTATTTTATTTCCGCATATTATAGACAAAATACATATCTGTCACACAGTAACCGGCTTAAAAACCCTTACTCGTGGAGATCGATCTTCGTATTTTCAACAGAAACATAGGATTAAATAATTTTTGCAAGAAAATATAATGGCTTAGGTTTCCAGAACCATAAGGAACTCCTCATAACTCCAAAGGATGCAAGAGATATGAATTTTACAAAAAGACTTGTCACTGCAGTCTTTGGACGGACAGTCAGGTGGTGTTGGCCAATTATACCCAACTTGTGGGTGTAATTAGCCCCAACCAAAAATCAGAGGAACATTAGACACACAAATACAAGTCTCAGAGTTGGAATCGATTAAAAAGGGTTTCCCAAGCTCTAGATATAAAAATCACAAGGTGGTCAATCACAGAATCAGCATAAGCTGGTGACTGTCCATTGACCTGGAGTGTGGGTCCATTCTAACCAAGTTATAATATGAATTAACGACCCATCTTCTCCAGATATTAAATTAACTATGTAATGTACATGTGGGTATTTGGAATCACTCAGGATCATTTCCCAAACCCTAGTAATGATAAAAACAAAATGACATATCACAGCAGACCTGGATCAGACCCAACAACAGAGAAGCTGTTGTTGACCATAGGTAAAGTCCTTTTTATCGAGGGTGCCTTTTAAGAAAGTTACCTAACTCGATTTGTGAACTTTGGGCACTGATATGGGGTCCATTTGAGTTCTAGAACTCGAGATATGATGTTTACAAAATGGTTACCGAATCTGATTGAAGCAGAAACATAACCTTTAATGACATATCTTGGCCAATCCACCCTTTTCTCTTTGGGATACATTCTAGGATGTACCAACTCATCCTATTTAGTCCCCATAAATATTGTGGTACTAAAAAGGATTAGAGATCATTAGGGATTCATTTAGCCATATGAAAACTATAAGAACTTAATCATAAATCCAAGTACAAAACCCTAAGATCATGATTTTCAATTTAGGGTTTTGTAGTGATCTTTCACATACACTCACACTCATATGTACATCAATGATGATGTAATGAGGTGGTGTATTCAGATCTAACACTAAGATACATACATCTAAAAGAAAGGGTAGAAGTAGAGAGATTACTACATCAAAATAACAACATAAGATGCTACATAAAATGATAGAATTGAAGAACAATCAAAATTACAAACATACCAAGGATTGGAGTTAGGGATGAACACAAGAGCAAAGTTCTTGGTTGGAGGAGAAGGAGAGGAAGCCGTGAAAGAGAGTGTGGAGTGGAGGAATTAGGGTTTTTGAACCCTAATATATTAGATTAGTGGGCTAAACCCTAAAGCCTTTGGGCTAGAAGACCATTTAAGCTTTAATTGGGTTTGGCTATAAACCCATGGACTCAATTATATGATTAAAAGATGTGAATAATTATAAGCCCAAATCTTTTAATTAATCATGCCTTAATTAATTAAATTAATATAATGTCTCATAATTAATTAATTAAAATAAATAACGTACCGAGAAAAACCGGGGCGTTACATACTTGCATTTGTTTACTGATAATAGCAGTATGTAACAAATAAAGTACATTACACATATTGGTAGTGAAACATAAGTACGTTGTTATTATGAGTAGAATAGTATAACTACATTGCTATTATAGGTAAAAAATCACGTTGCTATTATGGCTAAAAGAAGATTAATATGTGGTTATCATATGGGTAAAAAATTAAAGTACATTGCTCATATTGGTAGTGAGAGTAAAATATGTTGCAATTATGTGGTGGTGAAGCTTCTGAAGGTGTATTTGTTGGTGCCTTCCTTTCCATGTCTTGAACAGCAGTGGTACTACATAAATACATAATTACATTATTCAAATCATTTGTTAAATTTTTAGCACCTTCAAAACCATTTTCTTGGTATATTGCAGGTTTTGAAGTTTTTAATGGAAAAAATTAGTATTAGCACTCTTTACGGGTGAGTTACTGTTGGTACCCTCATTTTGCAGGTAAACTTTTTGTTTTTTTTCCACTCACATTTATTGTCAAATTAAATGAGTGACAATTTTAGACCTTTTATTTTTGTGCCAGGATTGTGCGGTTGGTTTCTTTTTTGCACTGCTTCCAATCCTCGGGGGTACTTTTGGAATTCTTCAAGGCATGTTATCTATGACAAGAACGTAAGTAAATAACCGCTTCCTTTATTCACATATTCACAAAATGCTATTACTGAGTAAATGACAATAATGGCCCCCTTGCTATAATATTTGGTCCTTCTTTCAGATTATTGTAATGTTTTTGGTCCTTATTCCAGGTAAAATGGCTATTTTCGGTCCTTGTTGAAAATATGATAACTGATCTCCACGAATAATGTTTTTTAAGCCGATTACTGTGTGACAGATATGTATTTTATCTATAATATGCGGAATAAGAAAGAGTTGCGGAATAAATATAAACTAAAATTAAGTTACTAAAAGCTATAAATAAGTAAAATAAAGCAGTAAATCTAAACTAGACAGTATTTAAATAGACAGAAAGCGGTAAATAAAGTAAATGTTAGAAGTTAGAGGTTAGATGTAATAAACGTCATTATCAACGATAAAGTGTTTTTTACAATAAATAAAAAGGTTAGAAGTTAGAAGTTAGAAGTTAGATGTCTCGGTTAAATACAGTCCACATATGTTTTCGTTGTCAAGGTTCAATTCGGATGTATTGGATATCTGGTACAGTTGATTTATAACAGTTTAAATAAATCAATAATGACACAGATAATTTCAAAAGAACTTATCGATAGCTGAGGAAGATGATGTTTTCTTTGAAGCGTCGATTCTTGTTCTTTACTGTAGGATGAGGTTTGGTAGTTTTTGGTGTTTGGTGAAATGGGTTTTTGGTGTCGGTTTAATTGAGATGCACGGGGTTTTTGTGGTTTAGTTTTCGTGGTGTATGTATTTGGTAGAGGGTGTGTAGGTTTTGTAGTTTGGTATTCGGGTTGAGGTTGTTTAGAGGTTTGAAGTTTGGTGTCGGGTAGAGGTTTTGTTTGGTGTCGGGTAGAGGTTTTGTATGGTGTTGGGTAGAGGTTTTGTTTGGTGTCGGGTAGAGTATGGGTGTAGCGGTTTTGTTTGGTGTTTGTTTGGACGTGGATTTTCTTTGGTTGAAAAGAGTTTTCTAGAGAGTTTTGGCAGGTTTTTTTGCTCTTTGGACGTGGGGTAATCTTGATGTATTGGTGCTTGAATGGGTATGGTGTGGTGTAAGATTTTTTTGCACAAGAATGGCAAGAGGTAAGCTTCTTATTTATAGTTGCTGAGAACAGGGATCGCGTCGCGACCATATAGTCGTCGCGTCGCGAAGGTGCGTGTGTCGTGTTGCTTTTGTCGGCCACTGGTCTGGCTAGTGCGTTTGTTGGTAGTCTCACGAACAAGAAGTAGGTGTTGTCGCGTTTAAGGTCTTCGCGTCGCGACCACCCTTGCCGTCGCGTCGCGATCGCTGTAGCGATCTGGATTTCTGTCTTTGCTCTTCTTCACGTCGCGACCATGGTGTCCGTCGCATCGTGATTGCTGTAGCAGTGTGACATTTTTGTATTTTACTCTTTG
The DNA here is from genome assembly GCA_023525715.1 of Cichorium intybus. Classification (NCBI taxonomy): domain Eukaryota; kingdom Viridiplantae; phylum Streptophyta; class Magnoliopsida; order Asterales; family Asteraceae; genus Cichorium; species Cichorium intybus. Next base: position 96,553,463 of record CM042014.1, read on the forward strand.
GTTCGTAGCATTACTTCCTCAGGTTTGGTTGTTTTCTCAAAGTTTCTTGGGTCTTGATTCATTCTTGTTTTTTATCTTGAATTCACGCAACCTGAAATAAACTGATAATATTTGTTAGATAAAAACAGTTCATCTTATTTCAGTGATGGTCACATACAAAAATATATTTTTCAACAATTTCCCCCTATGTGATCATTACTGAAATAAGAACAGATTAAAAGGTAAGGTTGAATATTCTTGAAATTTGGATACAACATTTATAAAACCATATCACTTGTTTTGAAAAAGTGTGACTAGATTTTACTTATGTTTTGAAAAATGTTTGTCAAGAATATTTGTTTCTGAATCAAGGTTTCATGTTCAATAATCAAAGGGTTTTTGTATATGTACTTTCATAATATTCCTTAAGATTTTATAACATTTATAAAGACGACAAGTGATCTTAATAGGTCGATTCAGATGAACTCTCATAGGTATAGCTCACACTTGACTGAGGTGTTTTGGTTGTTCTGGGTGCAGAACTGGTGTATAATCACTAAAGATGAGTGATATCTCTCAGTTTGAAGATGTTGACTTATGCTTAATATGGATTTATACCTATATACTTTAGTCACTTGGTCTTCATATTAGACAATCAATCACATAAGACTGGTTTCGGCATTACTCAGAGGGTTTCTTCATTCATGCCATTGATGTTCACTCTCTCTCCGTCGGGAAATACATGTAGAGGGGTTTAGAAATATTCATAGTGCAGTTTGCAACTAAGAATATTCAATTATGAAGGCTACAGTATCCCGGTAAATCTTTTGGTTTTGAGAATCTGTTTGTTTGGAAAATTTTGAGGGATGTCTGTCTTGATGGATTGTTGTTGTAAATCTTCCTTTTCTTTGGTGGAGTGTTCACCTTTGTCTTTATCTTTTCTTGATTTGTGTGAATACACATTGTATAAAAGACATCTGATGTGGTTGCCAATTGTAATTTGTTGACAGCATTTGTTGGAGATGACTTTGCACTTTGAGATTTGATTTCCATGTTTTCTTTTGATTTTCTTGGATATGACTTGTTGTTTCTTCAATTTGTCAGACTTGCTATGCAAGATGATAAATCATTTCTTGATGTGGTTTGATTGAAGATAGGGATAGGTGATATAAAAGACAGTTTGTCTAATATATAAGAAAATGATTGTATCGTCCCTGGTCATTTTGATATCTAAGCAAAAATGAGACTAGCATCACGGTATAAGAGTATAAATCCTATAAGTCATAATGAAAACACCTTTGCTCACAGAAATGAATTTCACTTAGCAGTTGAAGACGAGGCACAAATTCTCACATGGGTTTGGTTTTCATCTGAATCTCCTGATCTTATGTCCCTTAATAGATAAAATCGTTATAATTGAAATAAATTCAAAGGGAATAGGAGAATGTACATAACGAAAAATTTGAGATTTGAACCTTCACTTTAATTTAAGAATCAATATGACTGAGAACATTCATCGAGCATAAGTATCTGAAAATTTAGTCAAGAAGATGTTAATCACATGGTGTTATAAAAACTTTTAAAAGGATAAAACTTTATTCAATTTTTGTGATTTTTGATTATGTGGATGTTTTTTTTTTTTTTTTTTTTGAAAAAATTTGGTTTGGGGGTGAGAATAGGGTAACGAGAGTTCCCCCATAAATGATGCACTGGGATCATTTTGGATAGGTAGATTGGGGTGTGTTTAAAGAGGGTTCTGGTTTTGGTGGTTCCCCCTCGACTGGATCCGCATCATTTTGGTTTGATTGTGAAGTTTCTGCATCGGAGGTAGTGTGGGTTTGAAGTCTTGTAGAAGGCTATTGTTTGTTGTCATATGCTTGGAACGGCCACTATCGATATACCATGTATCATCCTTGGGCTCTCCAGCACAAAGTACCTGCAATTAGACAGAAAGTTTAGGTACCCAAACCATGGTGGGTCCTGATTTGTTAATGGTTTTCGGTGATTTGAAATCATTATGGTTTCTGTTAATTGGACGAAGTGGTTGAGGCTTGATTTGACTTATCAGATTTTCCCAATTTAAGATTTGTTTTTGAAAACCTGTCATTTGGAAAGATTTCTGATTGTGTGAAAGGTATCCTTTATGTAATGACTTGTCTGATAACCTTTCTTTGTTTTTGGGATGAGGATGGTTTTGAATTTTTTTTTGTTTTTGTGGCAAAGAGGCTGGTTTCAAAGGTTTCTTTTGGGTTTGTTTGAAAACTTTGGGTTTGCCTTGTTCCTTTTGAAGAGCAATTGGTTTAGAGGTACTGTCTTTCTTGTAAAAGGAGTTTGCTCTATTCAAAAATTCTTTAAGTTTGGAGTTTTGGTTGGTAATTTGGATTTGGTGGGTTGAAGACCTATTAGTGAAAGTTCTTTTGGAAACAGTGAAATCAGTATCATCTGGGTTACAGTTGATAACTGTTTCGTCGTCTGAATTTTCCTCGTTAACAGATGTGGATAGATCTGTTAGAGTTGATTCAGAGTTTTCACTGTTAGTCCTGGTTTCTTGTTTGGCTTGTTCGATTTCGAAGGATTCTCTTCCTAATCCAGGTCTGTAATTTGTATCGATTTTGCCAGATCCTAAGGATGTTGCTTTGATGAAAATATCATCACTTAGCTTTCTAGCAAGATTGATAGAATCCAGTTTTCCTTGAAATATTTGATTCTCGGATTCAAGAAGTTTGATTTGTTTTGAAGAATCATCTAGTTTTAGAATCAAACTACTGTTTTTGTCAGTTAAATCTTGAATTTTTAGTTTTAACTGAAGGACTTCTATTTCTAAGGCATCTTTTATTTCAGATGGAAAAACATATTGATTTTTTATTTCTAAGTCCCTTTTTTGTTTTAGAGCTTCATTTAATTGATCTAAGACGTGATTATATTCTTCTGATTTTCGTTTGACGTCTCTTTCAAGTTTGTCTCTAGTCATTGTTGATTCTCCAAATCTGAGTTGCAAGGTTTGTAATTCAGATTTGCGGATATCAGATTTGACTATTGTGTCATGATATAGTTTGAGATCAGCTTTCAAACTGTTCTCAATCTTAGTCATGTGGGACTCAAATGGTGTTTTTGAAAGACCGATTTCTGAGATCATAGACCATACCTGATCGATGACATATGGAGCTCTTGAGTAGGTTGTGAAAGACATTTTTGGGTTGTTTTTTTTTTTTTTTTTTTTTTTTTTTTTTGAAAAATTTAAGATTTTTTTTTTGTTTAGAAAGGATTTTGAACAAGTGATATTAAAATAAAATTTTTAAGGAAAACTTATTGGTTGGTTATAAAAACGCTACACAAATAAAGTTTTCGACAAAAATTTCAGACTAAATCACACGAGCTCTGATACCAAATGTTGAAAATACAATAACTGATCTCCACGAATAAGGTTTTTTAAGCCGATTACTGTGTGACAGATATGTATTTTATCTATAATATGCGGAATAAGAAAGAGTTGCGGAATAAATATAAACTAAAATTAAGTTACTAAAAGCTATAAATAAGTAAAATAAAGCAGTAAATCTAAACTAGACAGTATTTAAATAGACAGAAAGCGGTAAATAAAGTAAATGTTAGAAGTTAGAGGTTAGATGTAATAAACGCCATTATCAACGATAAAGTGTTTTTTACAATAAATAAAAAGGTTAGAAGTTAGAAGTTAGAAGTTAGATGTCTCGGTTAAATACAGTCCACATATGTTTTCGTTGTCAAGGTTCAATTCGGATGTATTGGATATCTGGTACAGTTGATTTATAACAGTTTAAATAAATCAATAATGACACAGATAATTTCAAAAGAACTTATCGATAGCTGAGGAAGATGATGTTTTCTTTGAAGCGTCGATTCTTGTTCTTTACTGTAGGATGAGGTTTGGTAGTTTTTGGTGTTTGGTGAAATGGGTTTTTGGTGTCGGTTTAATTGAGATGCACGGGGTTTTTGTGGTTTAGTTTTCGTGGTGTATGTATTTGGTAGAGGGTGTGTAGGTTTTGTAGTTTGGTATTCGGGTTGAGGTTGTTTAGAGGTTTGAAGTTTGGTGTCGGGTAGAGGTTTTGTATGGTGTCGGGTAGAGGTTTTGTATGGTGTTGGGTAGAGGTTTTGTTTGGTGTCGGGTAGAGTATGGGTGTAGCGGTTTTGTTTGGTGTTTGTTTGGACGTGGATTTTCTTTGGTTGAAAAGAGTTTTCTAGAGAGTTTTGGCAGGTTTTTTTGCTCTTTGGACGTGGGGTAATCTTGATGTATTGGTGCTTGAATGGGTATGGTGTGGTGTAAGATTTTTTTGCACAAGAATGGCAAGAGGTAAGCTTCTTATTTATAGTTGCTGAGAACAGGGATCGCGTCGCGACCATATAGCCGTCGCGTCGCGAAGGTGCGTGTGTCGTGTTGCTTTTGTCGGCCACTGGTCTGGCTAGTGCGTTTGTTGGTAGTCTCGCGAACAAGAAGTAGGTGTTGTCGCGTTCAAGGTCTTCGCGTCGCGACCACCCTTGTCGTCGCGTCGCGATCGCTGTAGCGATCTGGATTTCTGTCTTTGCTCTTCTTCACGTCGCGACCATGGTGTCCGTCGCGTCGTGATTGCTGTAGCAGTGTGACATTTTTGTATTTTACTCTTTGGTTCGTAGCATTACTTCCTCAGGTTTGGTTGTTTTCTCAAAGTTTCTTGGGTCTTGATTCATTCTTGTTTTTTATCTTGAATTCACGCAACCTGAAATAAACTGATAATATTTGTTAGATAAAAACAGTTCATCTTATTTCAGTGATGGTCACATACAAAAATATATTTTTCAACAGTCCTTGAGTATACCTACTTTTGCAAGTTTGTCTAAAAAGTTTGTTTTGCAATTTTGGTCCTTATTCTAAGTAAAATGACTATTTTTGGGCCCCGATTATAACTGATTCTTGAGATTTTGGTCCCAAAAAGATAGTCATTTTATTTAAGACATGGACCAAAACCATTACAGACCTAAATTAGAGACCAAAAAGTTTACAATAGAAAATGGCATTCAGAGTATAATAATGTCTTAATAAGACAAAGTTTGGAAGTTTTCATTATTGTAGGGGATTCTGCAACTAGACATGTGGGGACTAACACTTTTGGATTTATGGGACTGGAAAGCCCTTTGTGAAGTGATATCTAGGAATCGATTTAGCAATTCCTTACTTGTAGCTCCAATGCCGACCGTTTCAACCACCAGATTCTTGGAAATAATGAATCTTTTGAGCCATATACTTCTAATATATTTAATCGCAAAGTTCTAAGATATGTCTATCTGTCACTATAAATTTAATTTATATAACTTCGTGTTAATTATATTTTCAGTGGAGAATGGTCTCCTACTCTTCACAATCAGATAATTTATGAGGATGGTTATGTTCAGAAAATCATGAAAATTCATGATGATTTGAAGAGTATATACAAGTATCGTTTTGGATTTTTTCCTTATTAGTTTTTTCTTATGTATAATAGCAATGTACTAATGTTTCTTGAATGGTGATGTGGAATCGGAACTGTTTGGGAAATTAAACAAAGGACATTGGTAGACATGGTTGACCATCGATGCTACATTGGCCAAAGTGAAAGCCTGAACATACAATGCTATCATTCACATTTTTTTGCAACCGGAAACAATATGCTGCTTTGGTGTTTCGTGCGAACCCGTGCGGAGCACGGGCTCCCACTAGTTCTGATTAAAAACTGTCCGCCCAACCCTATCCATGCAACAAATTTTTTTTTCAGTTTAAGCCCTCGGTTTGCCATAAATATGATATTAGCATCGTGCAACTTATTTCTAATATTTTAGTTTAACTCATTTACATCTTTAATCCCTCAAATATTTTTCTAAACGATATACATATTTATAAGCCCTTATTACTATTATTATTCTATATTTTTATATAATTTATAATAATTTAAATAATTTATTTCCTAAAATAGAAATACGCTACATAAGTAAATAAATAAATAATTAAAGGAAAATAAGACGTTACAACTGTTCGGGGACATACGATAAAATTGGAACGATACAAAGAAGATTAGCATGGCTCTTACACGTAGTACTCTAATAGATTTTACTCTAATAGATTTTGAAGGTTTTGGGCTGATATAATAATATTCTTATTTTTCTTTACAAAAATGTGCGTGTCCACAAAAGGATAAAAGCATTCAAGTGAAGTTACACAACTTCATTGGATTATCGTGTCCAGTTAGGCTTAGGCTTGAACACAGACGACGACGAGCTTGAACACGAGGATCTAGTCCAACCCATTGCTAGAGATTAGACGAAAAGAAAAGTCTTTCGTCTAGTGCGACGAGATTGTATAAAAGTAAAGATATCACAAAAATGACAATATGGTTGGAATATTATAATATGAAGCTTGACGGATGTATGCAGTTTGAACAAGAAAATTGGCCCCCCAAAAATGAAGAAAAAGCCTGTCAAGAAAAACAAAAAGTGCACAAAGATAAACGACTAAAATGCATGAAATATTTGATGACATCGACACACCATATTGATGGAAGTGTACCATATATCGTTTTATAGTATAAGAAGGATATTTTGAAAAAACAAATTTACAATAAATAGACTTGTAGTAATTTATATTATGTTTTTTTTATGTAATTTCTAATTTATTATCTAGTTTGTTTATTTAGTCAGATATAGGGATGAGCTTTTGACCCGGAGAACCGGACCGGACCGGGAACCGAACCGGAACCGGAACCGACTAGGAACCGGAACCGTGTATTCGGTTCGGTTCTCGGTTCTCCATTTCCCACAAAATCGGTTCTCGGTTCTTCGGTTCTCGGTCCGGTTCGGGCCGGGTCCGGAACCGAACACATTTCTTAATAGCACATTATAGTATACCCGAACCGGAACCGAAACCGGACCGGAACCGAACCGGTAGGAACCGGAACCGGGGTATTCGGTTCGGTTCCCGGTTCTTCGTTTCCTATAACATCGGTTCTCGGTTCCTCGGTTCTCGGTCCGGGTCGGTCCGGGTCCGGACCGATTCTCATCATTTTGGATAGGTAGATTGGGGTGTGTTTAAAGAGGGTTCTGGTTTTGGTGGTTCCCCCTCGACTGGATCCGCATCATTTTGGTTTGATTGTGAAGTTTCTGCATCGGAGGTAGTGTGGGTTTGAAGTCTTGTAGAAGGCTATTGTTTGTTGTCATATGCTTGGAACGGCCACTATCGATATACCATGTATCATCCTTGGGCTCTCCAGCACAAAGTACCTGCAATTAGACAGAAAGTTTAGGTACCCAAACCATGGTGGGTCCTGATTTGTTAATGGTTTTCGGTGATTTGAAATCATTATGGTTTCTGTTAATTGGACGAAGTGGTTGAGGCTTGATTTGACTTATCAGATTTTCCCAATTTAAGATTTGTTTTTGAAAACCTGTCATTTGGAAAGATTTCTGATTGTGTGAAAGGTATCCTTTATGTAATGACTTGTCTGATAACCTTTCTTTGTTTTTGGGATGAGGATGGTTTTGAATTTTTTTTTGTTTTTGTGGCAAAGAGGCTGGTTTCAAAGGTTTCTTTTGGGTTTGTTTGAAAACTTTGGGTTTGCCTTGTTCCTTTTGAAGAGCAATTGGTTTAGAGGTACTGTCTTTCTTGTAAAAGGAGTTTGCTCTATTCAAAAATTCTTTAAGTTTGGAGTTTTGGTTGGTAATTTGGATTTGGTGGGTTGAAGACCTATTAGTGAAAGTTCTTTTGGAAACAGTGAAATCAGTATCATCTGGGTTACAGTTGATAACTGTTTCGTCGTCTGAATTTTCCTCGTTAACAGATGTGGATAGATCTGTTAGAGTTGATTCAGAGTTTTCACTGTTAGTCCTGGTTTCTTGTTTGGCTTGTTCGATTTCGAAGGATTCTCTTCCTAATCCAGGTCTGTAATTTGTATCGATTTTGCCAGATCCTAAGGATGTTGCTTTGATGAAAATATCATCACTTAGCTTTCTAGCAAGATTGATAGAATCCAGTTTTCCTTGAAATATTTGATTCTCGGATTCAAGAAGTTTGATTTGTTTTGAAGAATCATCTAGTTTTAGAATCAAACTACTGTTTTTGTCAGTTAAATCTTGAATTTTTAGTTTTAACTGAAGGACTTCTATTTCTAAGGCATCTTTTATTTCAGATGGAAAAACATATTGATTTTTTATTTCTAAGTCCCTTTTTTGTTTTAGAGCTTCATTTAATTGATCTAAGACGTGATTATATTCTTCTGATTTTCGTTTGACGTCTCTTTCAAGTTTGTCTCTAGTCATTGTTGATTCTCCAAATCTGAGTTGCAAGGTTTGTAATTCAGATTTGCGGATATCAGATTTGACTATTGTGTCATGATATAGTTTGAGATCAGCTTTCAAACTGTTCTCAATCTTAGTCATGTGGGACTCAAATGGTGTTTTTGAAAGACCGATTTCTGAGATCATAGACCATACCTGATCGATGACATATGGAGCTCTTGAGTAGGTTGTGAAAGACATTTTTGGGTTGTTTTTTTTTTTTTTTTTTTTTTTTTTTTTTTTGAAAAATTTAAGATTTTTTTTTTTGTTTAGAAAGGATTTTGAACAAGTGATATTAAAATAAAATTTTTAAGGAAAACTTATTGGTTGGTTATAAAAACGCTACACAAATAAAGTTTTCGACAAAAATTTCAGACTAAATCACACGAGCTCTGATACCAAATGTTGAAAATACAATAACTGATCTCCACGAATAAGGTTTTTTAAGCCGATTACTGTGTGACAGATATGTATTTTATCTATAATATGCGGAATAAGAAAGAGTTGCGGAATAAATATAAACTAAAATTAAGTTACTAAAAGCTATAAATAAGTAAAATAAAGCAGTAAATCTAAACTAGACAGTATTTAAATAGACAGAAAGCGGTAAATAAAGTAAATGTTAGAAGTTAGAGGTTAGATGTAATAAACGCCATTATCAACGATAAAGTGTTTTTTACAATAAATAAAAAGGTTAGAAGTTAGAAGTTAGAAGTTAGATGTCTCGGTTAAATACAGTCCACATATGTTTTCGTTGTCAAGGTTCAATTCGGATGTATTGGATATCTGGTACAGTTGATTTATAACAGTTTAAATAAATCAATAATGACACAGATAATTTCAAAAGAACTTATCGATAGCTGAGGAAGATGATGTTTTCTTTGAAGCGTCGATTCTTGTTCTTTACTGTAGGATGAGGTTTGGTAGTTTTTGGTGTTTGGTGAAATGGGTTTTTGGTGTCGGTTTAATTGAGATGCACGGGGTTTTTGTGGTTTAGTTTTCGTGGTGTATGTATTTGGTAGAGGGTGTGTAGGTTTTGTAGTTTGGTATTCGGGTTGAGGTTGTTTAGAGGTTTGAAGTTTGGTGTCGGGTAGAGGTTTTGTATGGTGTCGGGTAGAGGTTTTGTATGGTGTTGGGTAGAGGTTTTGTTTGGTGTCGGGTAGAGTATGGGTGTAGCGGTTTTGTTTGGTGTTTGTTTGGACGTGGATTTTCTTTGGTTGAAAAGAGTTTTCTAGAGAGTTTTGGCAGGTTTTTTTGCTCTTTGGACGTGGGGTAATCTTGATGTATTGGTGCTTGAATGGGTATGGTGTGGTGTAAGATTTTTTTGCACAAGAATGGCAAGAGGTAAGCTTCTTATTTATAGTTGCTGAGAACAGGGATCGCGTCGCGACCATATAGCCGTCGCGTCGCGAAGGTGCGTGTGTCGTGTTGCTTTTGTCGGCCACTGGTCTGGCTAGTGCGTTTGTTGGTAGTCTCGCGAACAAGAAGTAGGTGTTGTCGCGTTCAAGGTCTTCGCGTCGCGACCACCCTTGTCGTCGCGTCGCGATCGCTGTAGCGATCTGGATTTCTGTCTTTGCTCTTCTTCACGTCGCGACCATGGTGTCCGTCGCGTCGTGATTGCTGTAGCAGTGTGACATTTTTGTATTTTACTCTTTGGTTCGTAGCATTACTTCCTCAGGTTTGGTTGTTTTCTCAAAGTTTCTTGGGTCTTGATTCATTCTTGTTTTTTATCTTGAATTCACGCAACCTGAAATAAACTGATAATATTTGTTAGATAAAAACAGTTCATCTTATTTCAGTGATGGTCACATACAAAAATATATTTTTCAACAGTCCTTGAGTATACCTACTTTTGCAAGTTTGTCTAAAAAGTTTGTTTTGCAATTTTGGTCCTTATTCTAAGTAAAATGACTATTTTTGGGCCCCGATTATAACTGATTCTTGAGATTTTGGTCCCAAAAAGATAGTCATTTTATTTAAGACATGGACCAAAACCATTACAGACCTAAATTAGAGACCAAAAAGTTTACAATAGAAAATGGCATTCAGAGTATAATAATGTCTTAATAAGACAAAGTTTGGAAGTTTTCATTATTGTAGGGGATTCTGCAACTAGACATGTGGGGACTAACACTTTTGGATTTATGGGACTGGAAAGCCCTTTGTGAAGTGATATCTAGGAATCGATTTAGCAATTCCTTACTTGTAGCTCCAATGCCGACCGTTTCAACCACCAGATTCTTGGAAATAATGAATCTTTTGAGCCATATACTTCTAATATATTTAATCGCAAAGTTCTAAGATATGTCTATCTGTCACTATAAATTTAATTTATATAACTTCGTGTTAATTATATTTTCAGTGGAGAATGGTCTCCTACTCTTCACAATCAGATAATTTATGAGGATGGTTATGTTCAGAAAATCATGAAAATTCATGATGATTTGAAGAGTATATACAAGTATCGTTTTGGATTTTTTCCTTATTAGTTTTTTCTTATGTATAATAGCAATGTACTAATGTTTCTTGAATGGTGATGTGGAATCGGAACTGTTTGGGAAATTAAACAAAGGACATTGGTAGACATGGTTGACCATCGATGCTACATTGGCCAAAGTGAAAGCCTGAACATACAATGCTATCATTCACATTTTTTTGCAACCGGAAACAATATGCTGCTTTGGTGTTTCGTGCGAACCCGTGCGGAGCACGGGCTCCCACTAGTTCTGATTAAAAACTGTCCGCCCAACCCTATCCATGCAACAAATTTTTTTTTCAGTTTAAGCCCTCGGTTTGCCATAAATATGATATTAGCATCGTGCAACTTATTTCTAATATTTTAGTTTAACTCATTTACATCTTTAATCCCTCAAATATTTTTCTAAACGATATACATATTTATAAGCCCTTATTACTATTATTATTCTATATTTTTATATAATTTATAATAATTTAAATAATTTATTTCCTAAAATAGAAATACGCTACATAAGTAAATAAATAAATAATTAAAGGAAAATAAGACGTTACAACTGTTCGGGGACATACGATAAAATTGGAACGATACAAAGAAGATTAGCATGGCTCTTACACGTAGTACTCTAATAGATTTTACTCTAATAGATTTTGAAGGTTTTGGGCTGATATAATAATATTCTTATTTTTCTTTACAAAAATGTGCGTGTCCACAAAAGGATAAAAGCATTCAAGTGAAGTTACACAACTTCATTGGATTATCGTGTCCAGTTAGGCTTAGGCTTGAACACAGACGACGACGAGCTTGAACACGAGGATCTAGTCCAACCCATTGCTAGAGATTAGACGAAAAGAAAAGTCTTTCGTCTAGTGCGACGAGATTGTATAAAAGTAAAGATATCACAAAAATGACAATATGGTTGGAATATTATAATATGAAGCTTGACGGATGTATGCAGTTTGAACAAGAAAATTGGCCCCCCAAAAATGAAGAAAAAGCCTGTCAAGAAAAACAAAAAGTGCACAAAGATAAACGACTAAAATGCATGAAATATTTGATGACATCGACACACCATATTGATGGAAGTGTACCATATATCGTTTTATAGTATAAGAAGGATATTTTGAAAAAACAAATTTACAATAAATAGACTTGTAGTAATTTATATTATGTTTTTTTTATGTAATTTCTAATTTATTATCTAGTTTGTTTATTTAGTCAGATATAATGAAGTATGTTTAGTTTTTTATTAATTTTAATGTTACTTAATTAAATTGTATTTGTTATAAAAAAATTATTTGTTATTTATTTATTTATTTTAAAAAAAAAATGAGGGAAGCGAGGGTGAGGCATGTCAGATGACCATTTTCTAATTTTACAGTAATTGATGAAGAATGAGAGGAAGTTGATCTAGTGCTTAAACGCTGATGTAATATTGAAAAAAATGAGACGTGCAAGGTGACCATACCACGTCATATCAATGTTGGACATGCCCATGGCAGGCCCAAGGCAAGGCATGTCAAAACTCAAAACCACTCTGACCACTTAAGAAGAAAAAAATTAATGTTCTTATATGATATTGCGATTGATTTTAGCTTGTCTATTAGTAACGCTCAAGGAGGGAAACACCGGATCATTACGAATTAAAACATTTTTTTTTGTCGATATTAACTCTTTTAAAATTGCACTTCTTTGTTAAATGATCACACATCGAGCCAAATAAAAAATTTATCCACAAAATTCTATAAGCTTCTGGTGTGATATTCTTGAGAGTTTTTCACAACCAACTGGCCCAACAAATGTAGGCTAGAAAGCCCAAAATCGAACGATGTGAACATATAGTACTTAGTAGTACTATTAAATGGGAATACAAACTTAGGTTTGCTCTCAATTATCATAAATAGGAAAATTCTGGTCAAAATTCAGGGCGAAAGTTATTTGATTTTTAACTGAAAAACTGAAAATAAATCGAACCGAAATCGATTTCAGACCAAACCAAATTCGAATTCGGTTTTTGGTTTTGTGTCGTACCAAATCGAATATGACATTTGGTTTATGGTCTGGTTTTTGGTCTCCCATGGTTCAGACCAAATCGAACCGAAAAACCGATTTATATTAAATATGTAATTAAAATATATATGCTATATTTTATGATATTTACTTAATTATGTTTTTGCCCTTTTAAAAATGATTTTTTTTTAATTTAGTTTCCTTAGTCTCAAACCGAATTCGAATTCGATTTTCTATTTGGTCTGCAATAGTCTGAATTTGGTTTGGACAAAAAAAATTTCAAACTGAGAACACCGATTCGAAAAAACCAAAGAAACCATAAACCGAACCGATTTCCACCGTATTCAAAATGTTTTTGTTCGTCGTTTTGTCGTACAAACTTTGAATACCCCATAGTGCATCGCATTCAAACATTACATATATCCAACCTCTTTATGAATATTAGCAATCATTATTCCACGTTAATGCAAGAATCTTTTATTAGTATTCGGTATTTATCACATTTTTTTGTTGATTTTGAAGTTGAATCTTACTTGGACTATTATTGTTTTGAAGTTGAATTTTACTTCTATTATTTTCTAAGAAGTTACCTTAAGAGGAAAAGATGCCATACCTTTTTAACATCATAACACGTTCTCTCTTAGAAAACAAGTAAGGAAAATAATATAAATATAGCACAATGAAAACGCAAGAAATGAAGTTGCTAGTGAGTTGCGAGGCATTGATATTTATTGTTTAAAATAAAAGACATCATATTAAAATATTTTATTTGTAAAATATTAATTAATAGACGGTTTACATAAATGTTGTTTAAACGGGCTCTTGCATAAACTTAAATCTGAACGTAGCATATAAAAAGTATTTTCTACAGATAATGATATAAATATGTATGTATCGTATATCCAAATAACTATAAAATTAAATTTAAGCATCATTATGTGATGTAGCAGAAACATTAGAAAAGAATATAATATTGTAATTTGTTCTGAAATTGGATTATATTTAGATTAATAAGTTTGAAAGAAAATGGTATGCAATTTATGAGATCTCATCTGGATTTGTAGACCCTCATATTTTCACTGTATGAAATATGGAAACATAATCTCTAACGATGTAAAGGAAAACAAAATTTATATCAATATTTATATAAAAAAGGAGACACTCTCAACAATATATTGATTTATACTGAGTATTAATTAATATAAGAAATATAGTTAATAACAGTATAAAAAATGTATCATATATTCATATAGTGATATAAAGGAAAAGTTGTATGTATATTCAGTGTAGTAAAAGTCGGCCTAGACGGCGCCTAGGCGCTAGACTGACGACTTCTGCCTACGATTAATGTTAGGCGGTCAAGTTAGACGGATTCGGTCAACAGTTGTCAAATCGGGTTTAGACGGGTTTGGGCGGGTCTAGGCGGCAAAATTTTCAAATTTTAAAATTTTAAAATCTCAAGATTTTCAAAAGTTTTCAAATTTTCAAATTTTCAAAATCTTTATTATGTATATAAATTATTATAATCAGTGGCTAAGTTACGATTATTTATGATTAAAATTGTCAAAAATATTATTAAATAGTCTAAACATTCTGATGTTTGATAACTTATATATTTAAACACCTAGATGTGTCAAATTTTTATGCTTATTTATTAATTTTGTAGGGATATAGATAATATTTAAATTTTAAAAAATAAGTTTTATTACAGTTAATACTTCCCGCCTAGGCGCCCGATTAGTTCTCGTCTCAACCGACTAGTCCTAAGCCTCAGGCGACCGCCCGACTAGTGCCTATCGACTTCTAGAACCTTGACATATATATATATATATATATATATATATATATATATATATATATATATATATATATATATATATATATATATATATATATATATATATAGATGTAGGTTCATATGTGGAGCCTAAATATTGTGTGAATGTACGAGACATTTTCAGCCAATCATTTATCAAGGGTATTTTCGGCATTGCAATTTTTATGATTAATTAAATATTAAATAGAATCCGATTAAGATGGCAACTTTAAATATAGAATCCGATTAACATTGCAACTTTAAATATAGATAACGTATAATTGGTATGTATATGTAACAACCTAACGAGATTTATTCGAGAAAAATGTTTTTATATTTCATTTATTCCAGCCGTTTCATATTCGTTTGTGGAGATTTTTTTTGAACATCGACTGTAAGAAGATGCCTTCATCTATCGAGAAATCTGTTAATATTCATTCGATTTCAGGAGGCAATCAACATCAAGATTTTGAATATATATTAATCAAGGTTAGTAAATTGTTTTATACAATTCATGTTCATTCGATTACTAATAGGTTAATTTTTTTATTTGATCTTATTCCAAATCTATCATTTTTTGAATGAGTTATCAGACAGTTTCAGACAATTGCATCTTGCAGAAGGAATAAAAGAATGTGCTGTTGCAAGATGATGAAATTATCAAGATTTTGGATAATAAAAGATTTTGTAAAATCTGCTATGCCATTACCGATCACGACAGCAGAAATTGTCCAAATGCATTAATTTAATTAAATTGTGTTATAAAGTTTAGTGTTTTAGAACATATGGTTAGAGATTCAATTTAATTACTATGTATTTGATATGGATCTTCGTTTAATTTTAATGAGAATGTTCTTTTGATTATATTGTTCATATTTGATTTGTAAACCAGTTTTATGTATATTCTGTCAGAATATTAAGTATAACAAATGTATTATGTTTTATTATGTTATGATTCTATAAGAATTTGTATGTTACATTTTTTTACCCAATTTAATGATTTGTCAGTAAACACGTATTCTGATAAAATTTACAGATTTTGATTTTTTTAGTTGATATTATTTTTTGTTTATTATCGATTTAAATACAATAAAATCACTTATATATTTAGAAGATATTGTTTATATTGTTAACAAGAATTTTTCAAACCTACCTTTCCTAGAAATATGAGCTTCCTTAAAATATGGCGATTTTTATTTATAGATATCTTGTTTAGTTGATTTTGTCAAACATATTTCTTATCACAACGTTTTCTCTGTAAGGTTTCATCATGGAGAAACAAGATCGAATCAATGTCAATACAGACGAAGGCACAAAACATTCATCCGAAGATTCCATTTTTAATTTTAACAAATCAAGTGCAGGTAAGTGTTTTTCACTTTTGATTCACTTTTCGATGATGCATAAATCACAACATCGTTTTTTCTCATTTTACCAAACGAAGGCACATCAGAGCCAATTGAAGATTTCATTTATAATATTAACGAATCAAATGCAGGTAATATTATTACAGGTTTGATGCAATTTTTTATTATTCATAAATCACAACATTAGCAATTTTTTATTTTTCCAGATGAAGGCACATCAGAGCCAATCGAAGATTTCATTTATAATAGTAACGAATCAAATGCAGGTAAGTTTTTTTACAGTTTTGATGCACTAATTCGATGATGCATAAACAAGTTGTTGTTAGTGTGTCACACGTGTGGAACATATTCTTTCAGAATTGATTCATATGTGTAGTCATGCCAAGTATTTCATGCTTCAGTTTGTATCAACAAATTATGTAAGAATAATAACACACACGTCTTATTTACATGTTCTTAACATTACTTGCCTTTTAACGCAAATAGCGTATTATTTTTTACAGATACAGATGAATCAATATTTAGTAATGATTTTGTCTCTCCTGGTGGCACACCATACTGGACTCCTAAAACGAGTAAAATGCCGAAAGTCGATGATGTTTATGACTCATATAACGCAGCTGTTGAAACGTACAAAACTTATGCATTTGAAGCGGGTTTTGACATTAGAGAAGGATCCAGGACAAAGATTAATGGTGGTATTATCACTACTAAATACCTGCTATGCAACAGAGAAGGGAAACCTAATACGGGTAATGTTGACACTGTTAATATTCAGTACAAAAAGATTAAAAGAAGAAAAGAGTTGCATAGGACAGAATGTAAGGCGCATATTGTATTCAAGCTTATTCCTGGTACAGATAAATATGTGGTACATAAATTTGTCGAGAATCACAATCATATGCTAATTAGCAAGGATAACATGCAATTTTCTCGTACCACTAGGCAATTAAATTTTACTACAAAAACTTTTCTTAATAACATGACAATACAAAATGTTGGTGCTGCAAAGTCCTATAGATTGCTTACTAGTATCCAAGGTGGGTGCTCAACCCGTGGTGGACTTCTTGTTCATTTTAAGAATTATATGAGGGATCTGAATTGTTTTATTGGCGGTAGCGATGCCCAGTTGATTGTTAACATTATGGAAGATCGGAGTAAATGTGCATCAAATTTCACATTTGAATGTAGGGTTGTGGAGAAACAACTAAATACGATGTTTTGGGCAAATGAAATTGCCAAGTATAATTATAAGGAATTTGGAGAGGTTGTATCCTTTGATGCTACATTCGACACTAACAGGTGAATTCTTAAAGGGTTAATGACTTGAGAGGGTAATATACTTGTGCAAATGTTCACATTTAGGTAACATTATTTTTTTTGTGCATATTTAGGTAACATACTTGTTATACTTGTTCATATTTAGGTAACAATATTTTTTTATACACCTTTAGGTAACATAGTTATTATACTTGGTCAAAAACGGGTAACAATGTTTTTTTTGTTCACATTCAGGTAAGAATATTGTTACCTAAATGTGAACAATATTGTTACGTAAATGTGAACAAAAAAACATTGTTACCTGTTTTTGAACAAGTATAAAAAGTATGTTACCTAAATGTGCACAAAAAAACATTGTTACCCGTTTCTGAACAAGTATAACAAACATGTTACCTAAATGTGCACATAAAAAACAATGTTACCAAAATGTGAACATTTGCAAAAGTATATTACCCTCTCAATTCATTAACCCATTCTTAAATTATTTTGTTCAGAACTTTCTATATATTTATAACAAGTTTATAATCTTCACATGTACCGTATGGTTTTTGTTCCGTTTACCGGAATAGATAACCATAAAAAATGTGTCACATTTGGTGCTGGATTGCTTAGTAGAGAGGATATGGATTCTTATACGTGGTTGCTCAATTCATTTATCAAAGCTTTTGGCAAACAACCTACTATAGTATTGTCTGATCAAGACCCAGCGATGAAAAAAGCGATTGAACAAGTACTTCTAGAATCCCAACATCGTTTATGTATGTGGCACATAACATCTAAGCTTTCAAACAGTGTAACACATGAAATTAATCTCATTTCTTTATTTATAACATATTTGATACTTTAAAATCATATTTTAAAGCTTTTTTATGATGTAGGTATCTGCCCAAGTTTATAACAATCCAGATTTAAAAAAACCCTTTAATAGTTTGATATGGAATGCTAAGATGGATGAATCAGAATTTGAAGCTGGTTGGGACCTTATGATCAACGACTTTAACTTATCTGATAATAAGTGGTTGCGAGATATGTATGCTTTGCGTAGTAATTGGATACTCGCATACTTTAGGGATATTCCTATGTCAGGTTTAATGCGAACCACATCATTGTCGGAAAGCCAAAATTGGTCATTTCAGAATAGTACACTTGCTGGATCGTATCTCATCAATTTTATGATGACATTTGACGCCACAATGCATCGTCAAAGGCATAACCAAAATGAATCTGATTTTCGTACAGCAAGCACTTTTCCGAAAATATTATCATATCTTCCATACGAACCTCATGCAGCTAGAATATACACACGAAATTTTTTTATCAGGTTCAGGAAGAGATTTTTGAATCTGAAAAAAGTTGTTTGATTAAGAATTTCAACTGTGTCGAAAGCATTGATACATTTACTGTATTGGAGAGGAAGACATGTATTAGCACACGAAACAAAAAAAAATCCGACAATGAAGATTCTTCCGACGAATACCATTACAACAACCTTTTGAAAGATTCAGAGTTCCAGGTATATTTTAATATTTTTTGTTTTTTAACTTACGAAATTATATGTTTTCTTTAATATGTTTGTATCATCTTTTGTAGGTTGCTCATGTCAAAAATACTGACATAATATCATGTAGTTGTATGCATTTTGAACTCATTGGACTATTATGTAGACATGTCTTTTTGTGTTATGAAGTATATCCAATTTGATAGCATTCCAGATCAATATATATCGAGGCGTTGGTGTAGAGATTTAATTCCTACAGAAATTTTGAGGAAGCGTTTTAAAAAGGGTCAAAGGAATAGCCATGTTGACAAGACGGCAATTGACATTTATTCTACAATTGATCATTGTATATCTTTCCTGAGTAATGATCCTATGAAGCTTAAACAATATTTTGAAGACCAGATTGAATTGAAGAACAAGTATTCTGATAATGTTGCTCCTCATTCAACCCTTAACAGAACAGCTGAATATGAGAAGATCCTAGGCGTTACAATTCCTGATGAAATTCAAATTCAGAATCCATCCAACATTAAGAACAAAGGTTGTGGTAGTCGTGGCAAAAGACTTAGAAGTACAAGTGAAATTCTATCTCAGCAATCTTCGAAGCCGAAGCGATTGTGCGCCACATGCAAGCAGATGGCCAATCATGACAAGAGGAATTGTCCGTCTAGAAACAAACAAGTTTAATATAACTAATATTCATTCACAATTTTGCTGTATTTCCTTTTTTCTTGGATATTTTTTATATGTATTGACTTTTTTCATTTGAATACGTTTAGTAATTCTTAAAGAATTAATTAACAATTTATGTCCCTACATACACACACCATTTCATTTTAAACATTCTACTAGAATTTCAAATACAATTTAAAGTTGTACTTACTATTTTTAAAATTGTGCCAATTTGTGCCATAATGGATACATGTACTTTCGTATGATTGTATGTAACCATTATAATACATAAGTATATACTCATTTTTACCCTTAATATTCTATTAGAATATAATCTTACTTGTATTGTTAAATTCTTTTAGAATGGCATTTGTGTACAATAATATATTACAACTCAACACAAAGGGTCTATTCTTTTACAAGTATTTTTCTAAGTATTACTTTATGTTTTCCTTCCATACTTAATTCTCAACACAATTTATGATTCATTTTGCTAGTAACGTTTCATTTTAAATCGCAACACATCATGTATATTCTTTCAGAATAACCTTGTTTGTACCCATACTATTTTGTTAACATATCATGCTGTCTAGGATACCAGATTACATAATTAATATGTAATTATTTCTAAATCAAATTAACACATTCTATCACTTACTAAATACATTAAAAACAAACATACCACAATAAAACCTAATTTTTAATAACTTGCCAACAAACCAAAAGTTTAGCAATCCTAGATAACTTGCCACATCATTCATCCAATATTAAAAATGTCAAACATACGCATATACTAAGTAACATAATTCCCAAAACATGAAGACGTCTTGCTTTTCAGTCAACTTTAAATGCTTACTACAAGTCAAGCTTTCCTCCTTGGTTTCTTTTTCTTTTTTGATTTAGCATATTCATCCAGTTTGATAGTTTTCTCCCACAGATCCAGATTGTCATATGCCTCTGATTCCAACATCACCTTATCTTTCTGCATGTTCAGATCCGATGTCAGCATCCTATACATGTACTTATATCGGAGTCGATCTATTGCATTTTTGTCATGTGGCTGCTTCCCCACTAGCCCTGATTCCCATTTTATTTTTGCCTCTCCCATGTAACTTCCATGTGTCTCATCAAATAAACGCCACAGTCAGGACTTTTCTTCTGCACTTACCAATTCAGCTTCATGACCCTAGGCTCCATTTTCCATAACACCGAATGCTTTGGATGCCTTTGTTCCTTCAAGTAAATACAAAAGAATTTTTACAGCAAAACAAAATTTTATTAACTTAATTAAACCACTCTTTCACTGCATTGACTCAACAAATTATAAAATAACATAATAAATTATGACTCATGATCATATATACTAATTCTACTAGAATTAGTAATTAATTATCATACCACAATTTGTGGTACTCTGCCATAGGTAGTTTATTGGTTTCCCTTGCGTTGCAAATGATCAATTATGTAGTAAAATGGTCTCCTTAGATCGGAACACAGTAGGTAATAATTATCACGTGCAACAATAGGGAAAAACACCTACAAATAAACAAAATAAATTACAACAATTTGAAATAATTTAACAAATACAAAAAACTATGGCTTTATAATATACTCACGAGTCTCACATCTCGGAACTTTGCATTGATTTCAAAGTTCCCTATGTATAAAAGCATTTGATCAACAAACAACCTCTGGCGATTAATTTCCAATTCATTCTCGTCCATTAGATACGCATTCTGTTTTAACATCAAGTCATTGTACAAATAATTATATAATTAAAAGTATTAAATTGAACGAAGTACACATACCACTACATTGGTATCAAAAAACACCCATGTCGGTGATCCATCAGATTTAAATAGTTCCATCCTATTCAAGAATCCTGCCTAGCAATCTATTACTGACGAATGTATTATCACGTTCTCTTCAAAACAATGTGCATACCCTTGTGTCAGTCTGTTCCCCTCATCAATTTCCCAAATATCATCACTTGCAATACACAAAACAGGTGGTTACTAACCATTTCAAACATTATAGCAATATTTTATACAAATTTTAAAACGTATTATAATACAATACTTACTTGTTATCTCTGTCAGATGTGAGTATTGAATTGCAAAAATTAATTTCCTCCTTTTTCAGCCTTTCTGATATACTCACTGCCCGTTTCACAAACGTGGATTTAAATGGCTGTGTAACTTTTACTTTTCTTTTCCCTTTAACATCATCTTCATCAAGATCAGCAGCATTATCAAGTTCCCTCAATATGTTTTTCCCTTTTTCAAAAACCGTGTTACTCACATTTCCTATAAAGGTTTCATTCTCCACATCTCCTTCCAGTTTCCCAGAGCCGCTTACCTTACTCTTATAGTATTTTTCACTTTCTTTGTCCAACACATCTATAACCTTTTCCAAAACAGCTAGGTCTTCAAAAAACTGTGTTGCACCGATATCTGCACATTCTCCCTGTCCAACAGCCTCGGGAGTATCGCATAAATCTCTATCAACCATCTGTTCTTCTGGTTTATCTTCCCCAACACGTGACCCATCATTTTTTGAACATATTCTACAATCTGACTTTTAGTCACCTGATCCTTCTCACCTTCATTTTCTTCTTCATTTTTTCCCACATCATTTCCATATTCTTCATGTTCATGTGCATCCTCATCTATTATCAAATCACATTCATTAAACAAGATTTTCTTTTTATTCAACCATTCTTTTAACACACCATTGTCGGGAAATTTCTTCAATCCATCTGTCAATGCTTTTTCCAAGTTCAACTTTTCTGACACAATCTTGTTATATCCTAGTTCAACAATTGCACAATACGCCTGCATTTCAAATACATGTAATTACATTATTGTTCAATACTTTTTCACCAACACATTCTAATAGAATGATTTCTTATCATGTACATTAAAAATACCTTTTTAAAATATTAAATTTGACTGAATTCATGCTAAAAAGTTTTTTGTTTTACCTCTACATGGCCATACTCTTTTTCAAAAGCTTGTACATCCGTTTCATTGTTGTAATTGTCGAATTTTTCACTACATCTCTTTTCAATTTCTCCCATCCCTAGCATGTTTTCTTTGATTTCTTCCTTTTGTATATCATCCAATTGACTAGCCGTCACATACTTTATGAACGACCTCCCTTTTTTCAAATTGTTGATTGGAACCTTCACGCTATACACATATGTTAGCTGGAATGAAATACATAATTTGTTAGGTGTTTACAATATTTTTACATACATAAATATTCAAATTTTTTAGTAACACTATTTACTAACCAAAAAAAGTGTCATTGGGCCTGTGTAATAACAGGTTCTGTCATCCCTCTTCCACCAATATTTTCTAGATTCCAAACAATCTACCATGTACTGACACCAGTCGATACATGATACATCCGCTACCGGTATTAACTTTTCAACAACCTTCATTTCACATGTTCCCATAAGTTTTGATTCCACAAAAGTATTGATGAAAAGTACTAGAAAATTCAATATGAACATGATATCATCCTCCTTTGTATCCTTTATTAGCTTATAATAAGCTTTGGCACTGTAAAGCTTTTTTGGGAACTGGGCTTTCCATTGTTGTAGGACCGGGTCGTTATACGCACAAGATTCCAATTCCTTTATATTTTCACCACCCATCGGTAAGCCCATTATATCGTGCACGAGCTCTTTCGTAATCCTTATCCATTATTTATTAACCTTGAGCCTATTACTTCTAGGATCATAATTGTCAAGCAAAATGTAATTAAGCTTCCCCGGAAGATTGTCGATATTCATTCCTAACATCGACCCGAACCCCATGCTTTTTACCGCTTCTTTCTGTCCATCTGACAATGTCTTCATTGTTAAACTAACTTTCCCAGGAGTCATTCGTGTGCTAAGTGTTCTCAAACCAGGTGGGTACGCTCTCTTATCTACATCAATATCTTCCTTGTTATCTATTTTTTCTTTTTTTTGAAGGTTTTGAACTGCTCCCAATTTCAATAACCTTATTCTTTCCTTCATTTTTCCCCAACTTGCATCTCTTGATAGGTGGGTTGCTCGTTTTTTCTGCATCTTTTCGCTTTTTATTAGTTGATTTATCTACCACCTTCATCTTCCCCTTTAGGACTCCAGAACTTGCTGTTGCTATTTTTCCTGTATTTACTCTTTTCGTAGACATTTATCATCTTGAATCGAATCTGCAACATTATTACATATATTTATCAATCACACTTGATGCAATAACAAACATATTACATATTCTTACAGAATCGACTAAACAACTATGTAGACTACATTTTCATGCTTACTTAACCAATTACCTTGTTTTGTAGTTACTTCTTTTTGACCTCCTACTTGCATTCTTTACTTCGGTCTTGTTGCATTCTACTTGTTGTACTTTTTGTAACTACAAAATCAAATTACAAAGTTTTTTAACTAACCAAACTTTGTTTTAAATCGATACTTTTAAAATTTCAAATCATGTTAGAATGTACCGACTTACATTTAGGTTTTTAACCTGTATCCACAGCCCCTTGTTTGTTTTCTGCTATTTTCACGCCTGTCAAATACATATACACACATTTTCAGTTAATACATTATATAAAAAATTCAACTACATTACCTTATATGTTAATTACCATGAAACATTCAATAACAATACATTCCATTTGAATTTCTTCCCATCAATGATGTTTGACTTAATTCTAATCGAATTTTTACTCAAATAAATATAAACACATAACTGTGAATAGAATTCATTCAAATAGAATCATTTCACATTGATGAGGAATAAAGTTGTTGTTGAACCCAGGTTTATTCAATCAGAATTTGTTCTTTTTCATTACGATTTGTTCTCATTCATGAGGATTCAAGAAGCATAAATTCTGATTGAATGTGTTATCAACTTTGAGGATTCAATAAGAATTTGTATTGACTCAATCGAATATGATACATGTATATAAACTTTTTAAAACCTTCAAAATTTACCTTCATGCAACATATTTTCAGAATTATGCATCAAAATACCATTACCTACATCTACCTCCGGAACCCTAATTCTCATTCTACCTCATAAACCCTAATTTTCATAATATATTAAGTATTTATATGCATATGGTGGAATATCACTCAGAAGCAACTTGGAAAAAAAAGTTTAGAAATAAGGACATTTTAGTAGAATTGAAAGATGCATTTTTGGTTTGAGGCGTTGCTTAACTCATTCAGAAGCAACTTGGAATTAAAGATTTTCAGAAATAAGGACATTAGCTACATCGGCATTCATAACAATAACATCAATAAAAACCCTAATTTTTTTCAAATTTGAACGTCAACAAAAACCCTATTTAAAAAGAGCAATTGTTAAACCCTAATTAATCACCTGGTGGAGTAGACACGAAATCATCATCGTCCACAGTAAGCGGTGTATTGGACGTGTTCGTGAATTTCATCTTCACATTTTCACGCAATCTTGAACTTGATCGACTTTGTTCCATTTTTGAATAACTGCTCCGTTGATTGTTACGATATCGGCTTCAAGAATTTTGCAGTTGCCTCTTCAGAATTTCCAAGATATTATTCATGATTTAAGGAAAAAATGATACGATCAATTCAATTTTGGAATCAAAATATTTTGTTTACCGGGTTTGACTGGCGATTCCTAAATTCCCGTGCCTACCATTCTCCCTCCATTCGTGATTTACCCTTTTTACCCTTTTCATTCTTAAAAAAACCCGGTTACTTGTTTTTTAATTCTATTTATTTACAAAATTGCCATTAAGATCTCCACCATTAATAAGAATGATCCTATGGTCTAGATTCTCTCACACACTCACACTATAATTGTATTCCACATTTTATTTTATATATATATATATATATATATATATATATATATATATATATATATATATATATATATATATATATATATATATATATATATATATATATATATATATATATATATATATATATATATATATATATATATATATATATATATATATATATATATATATATATATTGGCGGAACGTTTAAGGGCCAGGGGCATGGCCCCCTGATTTTTACCGTACTAATAGTCTAATACCACCGCTCCTAATATAATTATGTTTTTGAAAAACAGTAAGAGATAATCTTATTTCGTTAGGAAATTCTTCGCAGATAGGAAACTGAGTAATCAGGAAATTAGATAACAAACTAACTCTACAAAAATAACCAAATCAATTGAATCTACAAGTTATTTATTCAAATCTTCAAAACATAAAAACCCTAAAAATCACAGAGTTCGTAGTAAAATAATTGCAAAAGTTGGACATCTAGATCCGAGTGAAATCAGAATATATGAGCTACTTCTTTCGTGAGTGGACTCTTTGGTTCTTCGCAAATGGGTTGTTAAGATTCAAGAAAATACCCAGGGCATAAACATGAACATAAACATATTGCTCTACTTCTCGCATCAGTGTTGTTGTAATTGTTGTTTTCCGTTTCACCGGATTTGGTCGTCCTCCTTTATGTCGTCCTCCTTTATGTCGCCTTCCTCGTCTCTTTCTATCCTCACTGAACCAGACCTACGTGTTATCGCCGTGCTCTCTCTCACTCTCCTACCTTCTACGCGTTTGCAGGTGCATACCTTCTCTCCCTCTCTCGCTCAAAATCACACTAAAAATTGAGAGGTGATAAATGTAAGTTAAAAAGTGACGGTGGCTGTAAATATGTGAAAATTTTCCACGCACAATAACCTAGGCTAGATAAGTCGTAAGTGCTATGAGCACTCTCCAAAAAAATACTGTTTTTTTAGAACGGCAGAGGAATTTTATAAAAACTAAAGCATCTCTAGCAACAAGCTAGAGAGAAACAAAACTACAAAACAGTCATAGCATGTTTAGGATTTAACATCCAACAATCCCAATCTAATTTACGATTATTACGCCTATTTCTAATCCAAAAATACGAAAGAGAGCGAACATCGTCGAAAACCTCGTCCTTGCGAGGTTTATCCATTCCAAACACGAGTTTATTTCGAAAACTCCACAAGCACCAAAATGTAACACCAATCACCGCATCAAAATTTCGTTTAACATCTGTTTGTAACATCACACCATCCGCCTTATGACAATTTATTTTATTAAATGGTTTACTGATGTTTATTAAAATAAAATAAAAAACACAAAGGCATGACATAAAGAACTATAAACACTTGGTTCGTTTATTTACTTTTAGTTGTTTGATATGGTGTATTATAAAACTCACAATCTCTAATAATTTGCAATTGTTACAAAATTATATTGAAATAGTTGTTAGTTGTGTTAATTAGAATTTATAGCTATGATTGTTAAGATTGAAAAAAATAGTTCTCGCTAATGGTTGCATATGTAAAGTTTAGATGTTTATGTACTTTTCTTTGCAAATTTGGTTTCGGCTCCCTTAATATAATTGTGCGTGTTCCGCCCCTGTATATATCCTCCGTGATTGGACAACTTCTATCCGTTCACAAAGACAACCCAATTCCAACTATTGCGATTAACTGTATGTTCAAATTTGAGAAAGCCACCATATACTTGATTAATTAAAATAGCAAATTTTAGAATAATAATAATAATAAAGGATAAAATTGTAAAAGAAACTAAACAAAAATGACGAATGTCAATGCATTGCGTGACGAGTGCTGTAGAAGATGGAGGCATTACGAATGTACATCACAAATCAAAAATACACATTTTATTAGTTTGTATACCAAGAAAATTTTTAAAAACGAAAAGTTGTGCCCTCTTGCTTCAGTATTCATCAATGTGTTTGAACACAAATAATGAATGTTAAAGAATGGGTAGGGTTTGAGTGGAGATCTGGATACCCCTTGGATCGTGAGAACAGTTTCCGAACTGATATTTCTACCCTATGCCTGGGTTACAAGAAATTTAGCCTAGGATAATTCAAGAGGACACTCACGAATCTAGGCACAGAAAACGTGAGCCAAATTGCTATGGAGATCTGAGAGAGTTTTGATGAAACGAGAGCAAAAAGGTGTCCCTGTCCTCAATGAGGAGAACCGTATTTATAATAAACGAGTGGAATAGGGTTTCGTCTAGGGTTAGCCGTCATGGGCTTTAGGGTTGCCGTCATCAGTTCCTTCGGTAACAAGTCACGGATTTATGAAGGATTTAATGGTTTCCAAAACTGAAGAAATTAGTGAGTTTTACCATAATCACCCTCAAGAAATACGATTTTCCCGCCCGCAGACATAAATGGTTAGAGTCCAATAGATATTCTATGAATAAACATGCTTATTTTCCCCTTTATTGAGATAATATTTCTTGGAAGAGGGATATGATCATAAATAATCTCATCTATTAGAAATATTTATGATATAATAAGTATTAATTGCCAATGGTATTGGCAGAAGCCAAATAGTAAAGACATGGTCTTACTTTTTTGAGTTTGATGGTTCAAGTTTGGCAACAGCTATATGTAAAAGTAAAATATGATAGATTTATCGTTAAAAATAGTTATTAATTAACAATAATTATTAATATGATCGATTTTAAATTATACTTATTATTTATTTATTATATTTTTGAACGACAAGCTAAAAGAATGCATTAAAAGTTAACAATCGGCTAGCAATGAAAAATACATGATTTGGTACATCATTAACCGAGAAAACACAAAACCCGTAACGTGTAACCAATAAAAAATGCAAAGATGTGTTTAAGTGCATCGTTTTTAGTTTTTTTAAAAAACATATTTGCAATCTAAAGTACAAAGATGTGTTTAAGTGCTTCTCAAAATATTTAATATGTCTCGGGGTCGAAAATACCTGCAGGATTACAAGTGCTTTTGCAACACTCAACAATAAGTTTTTATTATTATTATTTTTAATCTATAGTTGAGACATGATAGCATATTCCATGTGCTATACATTATTGAAAAAGATGCATAGAATGTTTGTTTATTTTAAATATACATTTTAGAATTTACAATTTTTTTCTGCAAAAAAGTAGGTTTAGAAAGAGAACAAAAACAAAATTGTTAAAAAAAACTAAAAGAAATATTCTAAAGCTAATACGAAAATAGCATGGGAATCAAATTTTAAAAAACGTAGGTGTACCAAATATAAAAGTAAAATTACTAAAAAACTTTAGACAAGTTTTTTAAAGTTTGTAAAAAATAAACATAGAATGGGAATCATATTCATAATAAATATTAAAAAATGGGTAAATTTTCTTATTTTGTTGGAGTTGGCCATTATTTTTCCAAATCGTTTAAACTCTGTATCAACATTTTGAACCATTTTCCAAATCGTGAATTTATTTTGCATCATCAGTTGTAATTTTTAGTAGGGGTGGAATATATACGGTACCAGGATTTTTTCTTCTATACCGTATACCATACCAATTATAATTGACACAAAAATTTAATTACCAATATCATACCAAATATACCTGGTACCAACTTTTTTGGCTACCAACAAGTTTGGTTGGTACATATTGATATTGGTATATACCAAAAACTTTTCTTTTAGTATTGTTTTCCCTAACTTATCATCGTTTACGTGCTAGTCGCTTGTGCTATTAGTTTGATTTTAATATCTACTGTTGTTTGAAAAAAGAATTAGCATTAATAGTTGTTTTAATAATTCATTTCCAAGTGTGACTTGTTAGTTATTACTCCTATATGTGTGTGTGTGTGTATGTGTGTGTGTGTGTGTGTGAATTGGTTGGTACGGTACAACCGTGGTATTCAAGATTATGTACCGTTACTGTACCAAGATTGCTTAATTGGTATGGTACTACCAACCAAACATATTTTCCTACCAAACATGTTGGCTACCAACTTTATTAGTACGGTTGGTAACATGTTGGTTGGTTCTCCACGGTATATTTTTGCCAGTCCTAATTTTTAGTAGCAAATTTACTGTTCTATTTTTTAATCTTATTATATTATCTCATCTTTTAATATTTATTTTATATTTAATTCCTATTCTATTTTTAGTTTTTTTTTTTTTTTTTTTTTTTTGGTAACCGAGGACCCCACCCGACCCATTCTTTGGATGACCCTGATGAAGCAACCTCGGGGCCCACGCACACCTGGCAGCAGGGTGGTCCGGGTCAATCACCTACGGGGGTAGAGAGGTGGCCAGTGGCCATCCCCTGATTGAAACCTAACACTCCCTATGGGGAAAGGGAGGGAGTGAGATTAGAACTTGGAACCTCTTTATGGGGGAAGAGAAAGAGTCCTAAGCCTTATCCACTAGGCCATCAGGGTGATGGTTTATTTTTAGTTTTTTACAATCTTAAATAAAAATTGCCTAATTTTTTTTAGTAATTTTGTTTTTATATTATTTCTAGGGCAAATTACGAAAAAAAACCACTGTATTTTAACACTTTTTCTGGTTTAAGCATCAAATTTTCATTTGTTCTAATAAAACCAACAACTTTTGGAAAAAATTTCAACGCGATCATTATAACCTGAAGAAGCCGGTAACAATGGTTTCGATGAAACTTTTTACAAAAAGATGGTGCTTTTTTCGAATCATAAAAATTGGTGGTTAAAACGATTTTTTTTGGACAATATAAAGTTTTTTTTCGTAATTAGTTTTAAATAAAGTTTACACTTTAATTTACATAAGTACAAAAAAAAAACTATATTTCATCATGTTTTCTGGTTTAACCATCAATTTTTCATTTGTTTTAATAAACCACTAATTTTTAGAAAAAGTTTTAGCTCAACCATTATGACCGGAAGAATCGGTAATAATGATTTTGATGAAATTTTTACCAAAAATTGGTGATTGTTTTCAAATCTTTTAAAAATTGGTGGTTAAACCGAACTTTTGGCAAAATATATTGCTTTTTTCACAATTAACCTTCTTTCTAAACCTATTTTTGACAAATTGTTTTTTTATAGATTTTAATACATATATTCAAAAGAAATGCGCTTTATTACATCTTTTTTTTATAACATTGTGTTTTACAAAATTAGTTTCTTTAAACTTTCATACGTTTTGGTTTATATATATGTTTTTAAAGATTTTTCTATTTCTAAATATTGGTGTTTTTCATGTGTTTTTTTCAAGATGTTGTCATTTCTATAGACTTTTTCTTGTCACAATTTACTTTTCCAAAATGTTAGGTATTTATTTTTATGCATATAGAACTGTAACTATATATAGTTTTTTTAGTTTTTTTTATATTTATATTTACAAACCAAAAGTGCATAATTAAATATTCATATACTTGCAACAATCCAATCAATCCCCACTCCAGAAATCTATATTCATTAGGGTACATTCTCCCATAAACACACAGCAACAGATTGATGGCTAGCCACCATGCAAAAGATACATTGCCTCCAAAACATTCCTCACTATCGAGAACCACTCCTCATATGTTAGTTATGGCGACGCCTTGTGCCGCTTGCAAGATCTTAAGAAGAAAATGTGCAGAAACATGCATCTTGGCACCTTACTTTCCTCCCCATGAACCTCTCAAGTTCATTATGGCCCATCGTGTTTTTGGTGCAAGCAACATAATCAAATTCTTACAGGTAAGGAATTTATACGTATAACTTCCCACTAGTGCTCTATAAGAAAATTTGTGGACTCACTCTTTATGGAATCATCATTTGTGTTCACTTTATTAACAAATGATATCTTGAATGTCTTAATGTATGATTAAACATATTAATTTAATCACACGTCTTGTCAAATATTGTTTTTTATTAAAAAGCGTACTTTATGTGGTATTTCGGTAAATCAAAGTTATAAAATATTCATTAAATAATTAAAATATGTTAATGTTCAGTATCTAACAATTATTGGAATGCCAAATATGAAATAAAAAACTAGAAAAGGAAACAATCCTAAAACTTAGCGACTACATGCCACTCTGGACTAAAACAAACCATCTAGTCTTTACATATGTTTTAATTCCATCAGAATCTCACAATTAAAAATAACAAATATAAAATTGATAACCAATACCTAAAATGTCATATGAATAACACAAATAGTTGACATCACATGATCTATATACGTAATAAATAGAACGAAATAAAAACCAAAAATATTGCTAAAAAAATCGATAATACTTAATTAGTTAATTTGGAACCGTAGGTAAAGGAATTGAGGCTCAACTATCCGACCAAACCACAAGAAGCTATTTGTGAAAACCTCCGTCGCGAAAGGACATTTCTATTGTGTGCTTAATGAGCTCCCTAATTTCAAAGTCTTTAAAAGTTTAGTCATTTTAAAATCTAAATGTTTTTTCATACACTTCCCATACTTCCACTTATTCACTAGGATGGTTCCGAAAGTTATAAAACTTTAGAAAAGGCTAGACTAGTCCGCTTCACTTGTCTTTTCGTTTGTATTCGACCTTTTCCTATGTCTTATTTACAGAACACACTTTATGACTTTTCAAAGGAAATAACTGTTTTGAGTATAATTTTAAAATATTCCCAATAATAATTAAATGCTTGGCATATAGTTTATAGAGATATTTACAAAAATGACTATAAAGACCATATGATTATTTAGAATTAAAGTAGATTACCTATTTTTTGGATTTCAAAATTGTATTTCGAATTAAACTGGTTTGTTTCGGATCATCTTTATGTCATATCAGAAGCACATTTGAGACAAAAAGGTTAATCTCGGAATAAAATAAGTTTAGAGAAAAGAAAATATATTTCTGACAAAATTATATTTCGGAAAACTAATTATGTAGAAAAGAAATACATTTTTGATTTCGAACCTGTTTTTTAAATTATGTACCAAATTGCTGAGTTTGAAATCTGAAATAGCCACATTTGGGACTTGATGGATATTTTGGTAAATGTAAAAAAACTTATGTCCTTTTACACTGTCAAAAAATCTATGGGTTTGAGTTAGCAACGCTAAGAAGATTTACATTAATTTTTCAGTGATCATGTCGGTCATTTTTGTAAACATCTCTTTTTATAAGTCAAAATTATAACACGTTGGGGAACCATATTTCACATTACAAATATCTTATGAATATTGTTTATGAATAATTGGTAAAAGACACAATGATTCCACGTCTATATTATCATATTCCCGACTTCGTTTCAAATATCCAGGAATTACCAGAATCTCAAAGAGCTGATGCAGTTAGTAGCATGGTTTACGAGGCCAATGCAAGAATCAGTGACCCTGTATATGGAAGTGCCGGTGCCATTTTTCAACTACAGAACCAAGTTAGCGAACTTCAAGCACAACTTGCCAAAGCTCAAGCCGAAATAGTCAATATTCAGTGCCAACATGCAGCTTTGTTTTGCAATGAAACAAGTAACTCTCCTCAGCCATCATCCCAATTTATAACTGGTTCTGATGAAAGATTTGAAAGCAATAACCCTACTTTCGATATTGATCAAGATTCTTTTTGGGACACTATTTGGGCATAAGCCCACTAATTTTGATAACATCTGTTAACTCATTAGTATAAACTATTGGGAAGAAGTGAGGTTAGAATATTACGTGTCGGGATTGATGCTACGACACTTAACTTAAGAAAGAGGAAACTAAGTTAATATGAAATATGCATACTTTAAGATAATTATACTCAAATTAGTCGCAAAGACAGATAAATTTTGCCCAGAGTCATAAAGTAGATTAAATCTTTCGTTATAGATATATCAATGTAACTCTGGTAATTAATGAGAAAAAGATATGTCGGGTCTAAACTAATGATCATTATTTATTTTATGCGATTGGCTTGTGTATTGTTTCGTTCATGCTTGTGATTTTTGTGTATTTGGTGAATTCAAATTGTATTATTGTCTTATAACTGAAAGACATTTTAGACATTTAATAAAATACCAACGTTTTGTTGATTACATTATATCTCGTTCAATTTATACGATAACGGAAAGTGTTGCATCATATTGAATTGAATTCAATCTTTCTAGCAACCAAAATTTATTGATAACCATTGATGTTTGTTTGGGTTCCCTTTACAAAGGGTTATTTGACTATGTTGTTTTCTTTTGCAAAAAGGCTATGGAGCATAGTTAGTTATCCATACAAGTTAAAGTTTGTACCAAGCCCTTGGTGTTTGTTTTAACCCGTAGACTGCTTTGTGGAAGATATAACAGCGATTGAGAAAGTCAGGATTAACAAAACCTGGGGGTGTTCCATAAAAATTGTTTCATCGAGTTCATCATTTAAGAAAGCACATTTGATATCCATTTGATAGACATAAAAGTTTCTATATGCAGCATAAGCAAGAAAAATATGAACGGAACCGAGTCTAGCAATAAGAGCAAAGGTTTCTTCGTAGTCAATTCCCTTCTCTTGACAGTATCCTTTGAAAACCAACCTAGCTTTATTTCTTACAGCATTGCCTTCGGTATCAAGTTTGTTGCGATACACACACTTAAGTCCTACTTAGAAGCATTACCTGGTATTGAAATTAATTAATCTTCAAACCTTATTTCTTTTAAATTCAACTAATTCATTCTTCATGGCTTCGACCCAATCTA
Source organism: Cichorium intybus (assembly GCA_023525715.1). NCBI lineage: Eukaryota > Viridiplantae > Streptophyta > Magnoliopsida > Asterales > Asteraceae > Cichorium > Cichorium intybus. Next base: position 96,587,383 of record CM042014.1, read on the forward strand.
GGTGATCAAAGGCATCATTTACATTATTTGGTTGAATTTTGGATATGAAAACATTGAACATGCAAAATTCAGAATTCTTATTTAATTCATTTTGTCTTTCATTGAGTTGTGCATGTATGAGAACCCCTTCTTGAAGATTACCTATTACTTGAGCTTTGGGATAATCTCGTGTCTATTTTTCTAATGGAGGATATTCGGTATCATACTTAGTAAAACTTGAGTGAAGACCTCTTCGATATCAAAAGGATAACCTAAAACATATGGAATAATAACATTAGAAGTAGAAGGAGGATAAAATGGGAAGGTAAAGTGTTATCAGTTAAAATTGGCTGCCCCTGGATTGGAGCATCAGGAGCTTGAGAAATGTAAAGAGGATTGTGTGTGAACCATGCAATAGAGATTGCTTCGACCCGAAGTACATTGGAAGATTTACAAAGTTGAGCATGGTATGGGCAGCTTTGCATAAAGATCGATTCCTTCTTTCAACAACATCGTTTCGTTATGCTGTGTATAGAGCTAAAAAGTTGTGAGTAATCCCTTTGTCGGTTAGAAAGGAATCAATAATTTGATTCGTGCACTTTGTATCATTATCACTTCGGATTTGATCTCACTGATCTTTTCAATTGTATCTCAATTTGTTTGATAAAAGAAATTATCTCTTTAGAAGTGCCATATTTCTTATGAAGAATGATTACGCATGTGAATTGCGACAGGTGATTAACAATGACTGAAAAATAATTCATTCCTCCCAAAGATTCTATTGTTGATGGATCACATAAATCAATGTGTAAAAGTTCAAGAGGCTTAATGATCTTTGAGTCAATTATGATAGGATAACCTTGATGTTTTTGTTTACCATGTTCACATGCTAAAAAGAGGGTATCATTGTTGAACTTAATTGTTGGACCAAACCAGATCCATAGTAATTAGCTTGTTGATACTTTTGAAATTGAAGTGGGAAAGCCTTCGATGCCATAAACAACTTAAGTCAGAAGATGCTTTTGATATTAGAAAAAGCAAAGGAGCACCTACAATTGGCTTCATGATTACCGGATACATCGACCCTTTTCTTTTTCATTTGAGTAAAACTTCTTAAGAATCTTCTTTGCAATCACAATCACACTGCCTTCATCATCAAAAGTCACCAGACTTCCAGTTCCCTCACACAATTGAGAAACACTGCTTAGATTATGTTTTAATCCTTCAATATATGCAACCCGGTAGATTGTGAACTTCCTATTTGTAATTTTCCCATAACCATGAATTGAACACCTTCATTGGCAATAGCAGCCACTATCAATATATCATTCTTTATCATACTACTCTTCACACATTACTTGAAATCAGTTAGACAATTCATATACCCAAATCTAGTTGGGTCTTAAGGGTTAAACAATGGTATTTACAATCCATTTATCTACGAAGTTATCATTCTTTGTTTCCGAAGTGGAACATTCTTCTCAAGTGGGTACATGCTTCTGAAGATAATTCACTTCAGACTTCGATATCCATTTCAAAACCATCTTTTTTGATAATGTCGATTTCTCGGCTTTTGAATCAGATTCATGCTCTTTATCATATTTTGCATTGCTTTGAATCAAACCGTTTCGCATCCATTGCATTTTCGTGATAGAATAATTTTCATATGAAGAGCTAGAATGAGTATAAGTACTCATGTATTCTTCATAAGCGAGTGTAAAATCATCCATTGTGATTTTTTTCTTTAATAGTTCTAAGTACTTGTCCAACCAAACATGAAATGTATCCACAAGATTGTTGCCTTTTAAGAATGTTTCCTTCGTAGATTTTGAATATTTAGGATTTGGAAATTTTGGTTGATAACGTACGAAGTTAGGATTTGAATATTGTGGTTGAGTACCTTTTTTTTTCTTCTTGGTAGAAATGAGTTGGACTTTTGATTGTGTTGTCTTTTAAAATCAATTACTGAAAACTTTAGAGATTGAAAACGTTTTCGTCTTCTATTCTCATACAATTTGTTTTCTTTTGAAAATTTTGTCTTTTATGAAATTGTAGAATGAACGAAGATTTAACTTTGTAATTCCATGAGTTTGAAATTTTAATCTCATAAAATTCCCATCTTCGAGTGTTAATTTTGACTTCAAGATGTTAATTGAGGTTGTTTTCTAACATTTTGTCCGAACAGAAACAATATTCTAGTGCTATTGTTTCATTGTCCTTTTTAATCATGCAAGTTAAACCATTATCTATATTTAAAACAACACCATTTTTACCAACACGTTTATTTTTAGATTGGAGACCTTCGAATAGACACATGTAATTTGAACAAGATACATATCATTATTTTCAGATAATTGTTGAAATTAATCAGATATGTCCATGACTTGAAAGGAATTTGAATCATTCTCAACTGAAGTTATCAATTCTTTTATGATTGACACTTTTTCAAATGTATTTGGGACTTTTTCTTGAAAAGATAATGAAATAAAACTTTAAAATTCAGATTCTGAAAGTTCACATTTATTCGAAGTGGAATCTAAAACCAATTCAGACTTCGAAGTTGATTTTGAAGAGGACTTTAACGTAAACAAATTCACACAATCTACTTCTTCAACATTGGATTCAGATTCTGACTCATCCTCGCAACAAGAAAATTGTTCATCACAATTCATTGAAATTTTTAAAGATTGTAAATCTATGAAAGGAATTGGATTGGACATTAGTTTCAACATATATATGATTTTAGATACTTTTTAACTTCATAAAACCATGAGTATAGATTTTATTTGTCACTTCCGCAGATGAAATGACGGATTCACTTTCAAAAGAAATATTATCAACTTCTTATCTATGTAGTTATTGCGGTAAAAATTCAAATAGCGATCACTGTCTCTATTTGAAATCGCGATTTTCACGGTGGTATAGCGTTGATATATTATCTTGACTTTTTTGTTACGTAGAATTTTTATAATAGAATATTAGTGTTTCTAATACAAAAAAAATATGAAATAAGAAAATGAAACAACATTCTAGTTTAAGAAAAACAGTAATTCATTCAAGTTTCAAGAACATTCAACATTCATGACAGTAGATATTCTCTAATAAATCAAAATTTAAAATGTAATATGATACAATTCACAATATGAAATAACTTTCTTTAAAGCATATCATCAAACACTTTATATACATATACTTGTGAGGAACTTACAAACCAAGTTTCAATTCAAACATTGAACCAATTCACAACCAAGTAATGTAATCCCCTCCTCAAATTACAAACATGGATTACAAGAAATCATCAATCGGATACAATGGAGACCTGCAATCGTCAACTGGATAAACCTGTAATCGAGGTTTCATTGTCCGAGAAACAAACCCTTAATCAGATACCCCTGGTGAAAAAATGATTCAATCAGATAGACCTGGTGAAACGAGACCTGATACCTACAATGTATAGCTTCATTGTTTCCTGATTGTTTCATTATTCCCCGATAGCCTTACACCTGCTTATCTCACATTGGCTTCACACAGAGACACAAGGGGAGTACACTAGTTATAAATAGCTCTTATTGGTGTTGCAGCAAATCGCCCCTTTAACCTTTTAGGACTAGGTTCACTCCTAGATTTACTTGGTTAAATCAAAATTTAAAAATTTTTACTTGCTAAAACGAAATAGCAGGTTAAAATTGCAATAGCGACCAACAAAATCATGCAAAATTGCAGTAAATAGCGCCGCTATTAGCGGTACCGCTATTTTTTATCGCTAAATGAAATATTATCGCGTTGAACGGCGCTATACGCTATAGTGTTGCTATAGCAACGCTATAGCGTGTTATTGATTGCTTAGCTTCCTATAGATCAACTTCAAGAAAAGGTAACAACTTCTTATCATGTTCGTTTGAAAGATTCAAAGAATGGTAAATCCTAGTTATATGAGAATACAAACATTTTGCTGTTTCACAAAAATATTTCTTTGTTTTAGCAACACATTATTACTCATCAAGTGTTCTCTACATTTCTCTGAAATATTTATTCTTAATTCATTTTTATCTAAAACACCATACATTCCATCAGATTTACTCCTCAAATAGGTTAGTGTAAAACCCTATTTCCCAATATGTTACTTTTGGCGAATTTATTATTATTATTATTATTATTTTAGTGATACTAAATAATATTAATGATAATAATAAAAATCAAATTAATAAATATAATAATCATATTTAAAACCTTGAAATTTATATTAGATGTTGGGGGGGGGGGGGGGTCATACTGTCATTCTTAAAAACATGGTTAGTTAAAGAATAACTAAGTGGGGCATTTAAAAATAAGAGATGGTTCATGGGGGACCATTTGTGTCAATTGCCGATTGTGCATGGAAATTAAACCTTGGGAGGGCCGATGCATCGGGAAGCCTCGTCTAGGGCTGTTCATCTCGTTTTAGCAATGAAGCCCACGATCCTACCTTCAAAACCTCAAGTCGCACCATATTGTAACCCTAGGAACTCGATCTCCAAGCCGTGGACCTTCTATTCTCATTTTTTTATGCTGTCGAGAAGTGTTTTAGAGGGAGAAAAGCGGGGGCTGTGTGGGAAGAAGAAGGAGAAAGTTTTGAGTAGAAAATCATGGGTCTTGGGCTGCATAACTCAATGACGACATAAGGTAAAAACGTGTCTATATCCTTTCCTCTTGTTCTTGTTTGTGAAAAACCACCACCACCATACCTCCACATGAGGTGTGTATGTACGTGTGCGATTCATGCTTGGTGTTTCTCAACTCCTCTCCTCTGATTTTCTTGATTTGATGTCTTGGTTCCAAGCATCGGGAATGAGATCCACATGTTCTAGATGTCTAGCCGATTCAATACACACACATGTATACCATTATGTGTGCAAGTGTGTGTTTATGTTGTGTGCAACATGGCCGGTTTTAAGGGTGGGCAAGAGGGGCTGTTTGCACAGGGCCCAAAATTTTAGGGGGCCCAAATGTTTTTTTTATTTTTAATATACTAGGTTCATTATTCATTAAGCACAATTGCAATTATAATCCTGGGAGAAAGTTTTGAGTAGAAAATCGTGGGTCTTGGGCTGCATAACTCAATGACGACATAAGGTAAAAAGGTGTCTATTTCCTTTCCTCTTGTTCTTGATCGTGAAAAACCACCACCACCACACCTCCACATGAGGTGTGTATGTACGTGTGCGATTCATTCTTGGTGTGATTTTCATGATTTGATGTCCTGGTTCCAAGCATCGGGAATGTGATCCACATGTTCTAGATGTCTAGCCAATTCAATACACACACACACTTATACAATTGTGTGTGCAAGTATGTGTTTATGTTGTGTGCATTGTGCAATGCATGCTATGGTATCCTAATCCAATTTATCTATATTTGAGGTGTTTTTGAACTTACTTCACACCTTAGAGGTCTTATTTTGTTCTTTTAATGGGTTAGGTGGGTGGAAACCCTAACCCTAGTTATCTTTTTATGTGATTTTAAAGTTCCTAAAAATTGGGTCAGTTTTTAAAATTCATATAAAATCATATGGGTGTCCTTTTAGGTTGAGTCTTACATTTATGGATTGAAATTTGTGCGTAGTTTCTTGGTCTCAAAGTCCTGGCCTAATTCAAGCCTTCGTTCAGATGAAAGTCGCAATCTTCACTGACTGGTCGAGGGCTGCCGAGTTTAGCAGTGAATTCTGTATTGCTAAATTAATAAGTAATTGTAAAAAAATAGTTTGAGGTCAAGAGCAGTTGGAAAAGTTCATGTTGGGAGTCTAGTTTGCTCATACCAAAAAATCAGAACCTAACCACTTGTTCATTTTGTTCTTCGGTTCTATCATCGAAATATAGTTCATGAGTGGACTGATGAAGTCAGTTAACTATGGGGATTTTTCATTTTTTGTTGGAAAATGAAAATGACCTAAGGTCAGGCCCTGTGACTTTTTCCTTGGGTCTAGTTTATGCATAATTTTTCTTGGAATTTATTTTAAACCCCTCCTTGGTTGAAAGTTGCAAACTTTATAACCAGATCAAAAATCAACTTTGTTGTCGAGTTTCTTTTGTTTTAATTGTTTTGGTTTTGTGTCATGGTTGTTATAGTTAGTGTACGGGCTTGCCTAAATCTAATTAAAACAGTAATAACTTCATGTTGAGTTAATGAGAATAAAATGGGGGGGGGGGGGTTCCAAGGTTGAGACACAGTGTATGTCGGAAGTGGAAATATTTTATATTATAAACACACTATAAGTATCTATCTATAGTAATGCTAGTTCTATACTTTGTAGTAACTTATAATGCCTTATAGGAGTATAAGGTGTACTAGTGGACGTTAGTGGGACCCGTAGGGTCACTGGACGGATTACTATATTTGCGGTTTGGAGGTGAGTTCTGTTGGAAATCATAGTTCATGTAATTAGTTTCAAAAACAAGAGTTTGCAACGGAAGCATAAAATCATGAACACAAATTCCATTTTCAAGAGGATCATGCTACATCATGTAGAGATAAGATGAAGAACAAACATAGATTAAGTTCAAGATCATAACCTTTGTTCTTGGGTTGGATTTGGATGATTTTGATAGCTAGGAATCAAGTTAGAATCCCTCTATAGTTGATCCACCACAAGCTTGAACAACCTTGAATGCTAGTTCCACAAACTTGCAAAATAACTCCTTTTTCTTCTTGAAGCTAAAATCGATTTTGCTTAGCACTTTAGGAGAGTTATTTGGCTGATTTTAAGAAGCAAGAATGATCATCAACACCTCCATATTCTCGGCCACTATATCACCCACAAAAGAAAGAAAAGCACATGCAACTAGCTTAAAAGAAAGTCCCATTTGATTTCTATAATCAAAAGCTAGAAGACACAAAGCATCTTCCACCTCTTTTAAGTTCTTAATGCATTCTTTTTCCTTCCAATATGGCTGATTTCATGATGTCAAATGGAGTGCTAGTGGGTTGTTATTATTTATAAAACTTAGATAATTATAAGCTTATAAATAATACATCTTCTTATTTCTTTAATGGGATAACATTTATCCCATAATCATATATATAAATAAAACATCTAAACATACAATCTTAATTGTATAATTATATATATATACATATATATATATATATATATATATATATATATATATATATATATATATATATATATATATATATATATATATATATATATATATATATATATATATATATATATATATATAACAATATGTACATTTTATTTAATTTACCAATAAAATTAAATAGAAGGCTTACTTATAAATTAATTAAATCATTTAACAATTTAAATAATTTAATCAACATATAAATATATATATATATATATATATATATATATATATATATATATATATATATATATATATATATATATATATATATATATATATATATATATATATATATATATGATTAATTCATCACATATGAATTAGTAATCAACTTTTAATTTTGTAGTTATTATTATTTACTTCAAATAATAATAACCTACAAGATTAAATTGCAAGTTTAGTATCATTTGATGTTAAATCAAATTTAACATTCTAAATGATCAATTGGTGTCAAACTTGTTGTTGGTGTGACCCTATAGGATCATGTATTATTAGTAATATCATTTTATGATCATCCTTGGGCATATAGAACTAACAATCTCCCACTTGCACAAGGTTGCATCATAGAATGATATCGACAGTGGTAAACGTCTAGCAACATTTCACTGCCCCCAATAACACATGACATTGTGCCATTCAACAACATTCAATTCTTCAGAAAACACGAGGCTCTAATTGATGTATAAGGTAATCTATCAATTATCCCTTTGTCACAGACATCATGTTGAACATGAGACATGGATCTTAATCATTCTCATTTTTATGTTCAACTTTCAATCAGGCGCCTTAGATGTCTAACTCTCAACACATAAGAGGAACAAATCCCGTATTGACTACATACGCCCCTCATATAGTTAGTACTATGCATGAGTATGGCCTTTATGGTTGTCTGTATTTCAAGAACAACAGTGAACCATATCAAAGCATAGTACACTCTACACTTGAGTCCCAAATATGTATCTCAGGTCAAAGGATACAATGATAATACCTTTATTCAAGAATCACTTATGATGATGATCCATGGAGTGATCTTGAAACGGGTCAAGTCCAATACTTGTTTACTGACAAGTACCTATGAATTTGGTTGCAACCTTTTGCTACTTTTACCCATAAAAGTCAACCAATCCAATTCATATTAGTCTTACTTCATAATTGCTCCCACAACTATGATCGACTATGGACGTTTAGAATAAGTAAATTATTCAAGGATTAAACATGCTAATAAAACACAAAATTATGAAAGAAACATCATGTCACATATATTACATAATTCTTGTCGTTTACATAAGTTCATATTCATAAAACACTAAACACAAATCAAGTCCATTCATTAGAAAAACGGAGTCCTATACCCTTAGCATGACTTTCATGCTTAGTTTGGGGTAAAGGCTTCGTGAATGGGTCTGCCAAATTCTGATATGTATGAACCTTGTGAATACTTATTTCACCATTCTTAACTTCATGTCTAATGTAGTTATACCTTCGGTGAATGTGTTTGGTCTTTTGATGCAATCTAGGTTCCTTTGCTTGAGCTATAGCACCTAGATTGTCACAGAAGATTTCTATAGGGTCCCGAATGGAAGGAACAACCCCTAGATCTTCTATGAACTTTCTCATCCAGACAGCTTCTTGAGCAGCTTCCGAAGCAGCAACATATTCTGATTCTGTAGTGGATTGTGCAATCACTTCTTGTTTGGAACTCTTCCAAGACACGGCTCCTCCATTTAAAATAAAGACATACCCAGATTGAGATTTCGAATCGTCCCTATCTGTTTGGAAGCTTGCGTCAGTGTAACCCTTTACCTTTAAGCTTTCTTCCAAACCGCCGTAAACTAAGAACATATCTTTAGTTCTTCTCAAGTACTTAAGAATGTTCTTTACAGCAGTCCAGTGGGCTTCACCTGGGTTCTGTTGATACCTACTAGTCATACTTAAGGCACATGAGACGTCGGGCCTAGTGCATAACATGGCATACATGATGGAACCAATTGCCGAAGCATATGGGACATGTTTCATCCTTTCAAGTTCAGTCCTAGTGTTTGGGCACTGAGACTTGCTTAGGATGGTGCCATGCGGTATTGGCAAGAATCCTCTTTTGGAGTCTTGCATCTTGAACCTTTTCAAGATTTTATCAATATATACACTTTGGCTAAGACCAATAAGTCTCTTAGATCTATCTCTATAGATCTTTATGCCTAATACATAAACAGCTTCCCCTAGATCCTTCATTGAGAAACAATTCTCAAGGAACGCTTTGACACCTTTTAAGGTTGGGATGTCATTTCCAAATAAAAGTATGTCATCTACATACAATACTAGGATTATGACAATGCTCCCACTAGCTTTCTTGTAAACACAGGAGTCATCCTCATTTTTCATGAATCCAAAACTCGTAATCTTTTCATCAAAACGGATGTTCCATGTTCGAGACGCTTGCTTTAATCCATAGATAGATCTTTTAAGCTTGCACACTTTGTTTGGATGCTTGGGATCGACAAAACCTTCAGGTTGATCCATATAGACATCTTCCAATAAGTGTCCATTAAGGAAAGCGGTCTTGACATCCATTTGCCATATCTCATAATCATAGTACACGACCATGGCAAAAAGTATCCTAATCGACTTGATCATTGCCACTGGTGAAAAGGTCTCATCATAGTCAATACCATGAGTCTGTGAGTATCCCTTAGCGACAAGTCTAGCCTTAAAAGTGTGAACATTTCCATCCACGTCGATTTTCTTCTTGAAAATCCATTTGTTCCCAACAGTCTTACAATTTGTGGGAAGATTAACCAAGTTCCAAACTTGATTATCGTGCATGGATTGCATCTCAGTGTTCATGGCCTCAAGCCATTTATCAGATTCAGGATCTGATATTGCACTCTGATAGTTGACGGGTTCATCAGAATCTATCGTATAACATTCCTCTTCCATCATAAGGTAACCATACCTTTCTGGTTCAAATCGAACCCTACCAGATTTGCGAACACCTTGTGTTACAGTTTGTTCCTGATCAACCGTTTGTTCAGGTTCAACAATTTCTTGTTGAATGCTAGATTCAACTTCTTGTGTATCAGGTTGTGGTTCCTGAAGTTCCTCAAGTTCCACAAACCTCCCACTAGCCTCTTCCGTCAGAAACTTGTTTTCTAGGAATTCAGCTTTTCGAGAAATAAATATCTTATTCTCGATGGGATTGTAGAAATAGTATCCAAGAGAATCTTTCGGATACCCTACGAAGATACATTTAGTTGAACGGGGTTCTAATTTGTTTGAAGCTTCTTGTCTAACATAAGCTTCACAACCCCATACCTTGAGATAGGATAAAGATGGAACCCTTCCATGCCATATCTCATAAGGCGTTTTATCTACCTTTTTAGTAGGTGCCATGTTTAGGAGACGAGCAGCTGTTTGTAAAGCATAACCCCAAAATGATAAAGGTAGAGTACTTCTACTCATCATGGATCGAACCATATCCAATAGTGTTCGGTTCCGCCTCTCAGACACACCATTATGTTGTGGTGTTCCAGGTGGAGTAAGTTGTGAAACAATTCCACAAGTCTTAAGATGATCCATAAAGTTTGTACTTAAGTACTCACCTCCTCTATCAGAACGAAGAACTTTAATTGTTTTGTTGAGTTGATTTTCCACTTCACTTTGAAACGTTTTGAACATTTCAAACGCCTCATGTTTATGTTTAATCAAATAAACATATCCAAAATGACTAAAGTCGTCAGTGAAGGTGATGAAATAATATTCACCATATCTAGTCATTGGCTTGAAAGGACCACATACATCCGTATGTATGATTCCTAACAAGTCCTTTGCTCTCTCATTGGTTCCGGAGAAAGGAGCTTTAGTCATATTGCCATGTAAACAAGATTCACATATATCAAATGAGTCATTCTCATTTGCCTTCAAAAGTCCACTCTTTTGAAGTTGGGATATGCGATTCTTGTTTATATGCCCAAGGCGACAATGCCATAGATAGGTTTGACTCAAATCACATTTGGGTCTCTTGGTGAAAGTGTGGTATAAAGAGCCATGGTTAGTCTTTTCATCAAGGTTTACTTCATAAATTCCATTTAAAGGCCTAGCCTCAAAATAGAATACATTATTTTTGTAAACACAAATATCATCATTCATAAAGGAAAGATCAAATCCACATTGTCTTAATTTAGCAACCGAAATAATATTCCTAGTCAAGCTAAGAACATAGTAAACATTCAACAATGTCATACACAAGCCATTAGGTAGTAATAAATCAAAACTTCCAATTGAATCCACCGCAACCCTTGCATTGTTTCCAACCCGGAGTACTACCTCATTTGCCTTCAGTCGCCTACTCCTTTTGAACCCCTGCAACATATTACATATGTGAGTTCCACAACCAGTATCAAATACCCATGTGTTAGGAGATAAATTATAAAGTTCTAGGTCTATCACATAGATACCTGAAGTGCCCTCACCGGCATTCTTCTTCTTCAACTCCGCAAGATAGGTAGGGCAATTTCTCTTCCAATGCCCAACCTTGCCACATTCGAAGCACGCGTCTTCTTTGGCAACTTTTGCCTTCTTCTTGGGCGGACGGGATGATTGGACAACTTTCTTGCCCTTTCCTTTGACAACCTTTGCCTTTCCCTTGCCCTTGGAGTTTTTGGGGTGTTCGGGTCTAGTTCTCTTTGTGCCACCTTCCTTGATCATGAGAACTTGAGTGGTTTTCTTAGGCAGATTCTTTTCCGCGGTAATTAGCATCCCATGTAATTCCGGGATAGTCTTGTTTAAACCATTCATGTTATAATTCATGACGAATGGATCAAAAGACTTTGTCAAGGAGTTAAGGATCATATCCGTTGCTAGCTCTTCGGGCATCACAACTCCAAGACGTGCCAAATGATCAATGTGACTCTTCATTTTGAGCACATAAGAGCTTACCGACTGCCCATCCTCCATCTTGCAAGCATGGAAAGCCCGAACAGTTTTGAACCTTTCCGTTCTTGCAAGTTGTTGGAACATTTCCTTTAGTTGATTAATCATGTCATAGGCTGAATGATTCTCCAAATCCTTCTGAAGGTCGGGAATCATGGTTGCCAGCATGAGGCATGATGCATCGATGGAATCATCCATCTTTTTAAGCCATGCATCGTGTGCGGGCTTAGGAATGGCAGGGGGCTCTTCAGGAAGTGGTTCATTGAGAACATATTCTTTCTTTTCTTGTTTGAGAACAATTCTCACACTACGGTACCAATCCAAGAAGTTGGTATGGTTAAGTTTTTCTCCCTCAAGGAGGGACCGTAGTGAGGTTTTGTTAGGAGCCGAGTTTGTTGCGTTTGGTGCCATCTACAAAATTTTGACAAGGTTCTATTTAGTAAATTATGATATTAAGTCCTTAATAATTAATACCCTTTCTTGTTTCATAAACTTTAATTAATTAAGGTCTAGAATCCAAGTTGCATTACGAATAAGTGGTTAGGTATCCTTTATCCCGCCTATTCGAATCAACAAGGTAGGTAACGGTTTACCAATTATATCCAAATATAATTTCTAGAGTTATGAGATCCCATTATAACATTTATAAGTTTGGCATGTTTGATCCCATCTATGCCTTGGATTTCTAATGCTTAGGTGACCTTTATCACAAGAGATTTCCAAACGAATCATCCCATTTAAACGGACGTGTAGTTTTGACAACTATTAATGGTTAGGTGTCCTTTATCCCATCAATATTGCAAAACTACTTCTTGTATCACAAGAAGACTCCAAGTGGTTAGGTATCCTTTATCCCACAAGGAAATACAAGTAATACATGAGTGTCTTTAAGAGGGACGACATTGATTCGTATTTCATAAGGGATTTGAATGTTTTACAATTCTAATTTTGAAAAACATATGGTATCATGTAGATTGCATGCATCCAATGAACATGGTACCATTAAATCTTATTTTGTTAATTGATTCCATAATCATAAAATGTCCATTTTATTGATTCTTTGTATGTGGTCAAGATTACAATTAATATCCAATATTAAGTTTGAGTTTGATCACATATATTAGAACCAATTTATAATCCTAAATAATTACCATTATTATTTAGGGTTGGAGTTTGTAAGAGTTCATAAAATCTCCATTTTATTTCTTGTATCATTCATTTTCAAAACTTGACTTTATAGGTTTTATAACAAAACTCATTTTAATAAAACCAATTTTATCACATCTTATGTTTTAAAAGTCATATTTTGAAAATTACAAACTCCTTGATGATTATGTTTAATTATCTAGGTTGTCTAGCATGCAAAATCTTATTTTCATCCACAACATAACATGATAAAACATTCAATCATCACAAGCATGCATGGGTGCATAAACACAAGCCAACTAGTTTGATATTTCATGTGAGCCATACATGAAATATCAAGTCCAATCCTAGGGACAAAAAGGTGACAAAAACTCAACCAAATGATCTTCGATTTGGCTACAATTTTACCAAGCTTCTTATATCACCAAATGACACTTGAACCACCATTTCTTGACATCATGGAGTGAGATGTGATTTTTCTTCTGGCCCCTCAAAACTTGTGACAGCCAGGGCAGCAGGAAGAAAGATTTGGTGATTTTTGTTGCATTTTTCAATTCATTCATGGCCATATTGATGCTAATACTTGTTAAAACTTAATGTATATACTAGATATTAAAGTTACCAACAAGTATATCACCAAATGACCAAGATATGAATTTTTAAAACCTTTCTAAACAATTTCAAAATCTGGACAGCAGCTCTTCAGAAAGTGCTGCTGTTGGGTGCAATCTTCTTTTGGACTTTTACTTCCTTCTCTTGTTACATTTTGTGAAATAAATAAAATACAACTATTCTAATATTTACAAAAGGAATATTAAGAAGGAAATAACTAATTATTATTACAAACCATTTGAATAAATGAATAGATTACAACCATATCGAATATAAACACAAAACATGCATCATATGGTCCTTGGCTTGTTTATGCACCATTTTATCACATAAAATCATAAGAAAACCAACACTTTGTTTTTCTAAGGCAACAATTTATGTAACCAAAAGCATGCAAACATAAGATATAGTTGGTTACATAAAATCATAGATAATATACTTGCATGTTGCCAAAGAAGCCATGCATGAAACTTTTATTTAAGAAGATGAACATTCATGGCTTCCAAAAACCAAGTTTATCCAAATAAACTTATTATCTAAACATGCAATATAGCCATGGCTCTGATACCAATTGTTGGAAATCATAGTTCATGTAATTAGTTTCAAAAACAAGAGTTTGCAACGGAAGCATAAAATCATGAACACAAATTCCATTTTCAAGAGGATCATGCTACATGCATGTAGAGATAAGATGAAGAACAAACATAGATTAAGTTCAAGATCATAACCTTTGTTCTTGGGTTTGATTTGGATGATTTTGATAGCTAGGAATCAAGTTAGAATCCCTCTATAGTTGATCCACCACAAGCTTGAACAACCTTGAATGCTAGTTCCACAAACTTGCAAAATAACTCATTTTTCTTCTTGAAGCTAAAATCGATTTTGCTTAGCACTTTAGGAGAGTTATTTGGCTGATTTTAAGAAGCAAGAATGATCATCAACACCTCCATATTCTCGGCCACTATATCACCCACAAAAGAAAGAAAAGCACATGCAACTAGCTTAAAAGAAAGTCCCATTTGATTTCTATAATCAAAAGCTAGAAGACACAAAGCATCTTCCACCTCTTTTAAGTTCTTAATGCATTCTTTTTCCTTCCAATATGGCTGATTTCATGATGTCAAATGGAGTGCTAGTGGGTTGTTATTATTTATAAAACTTAGATAATTATAAGCTTATAAATAATACATCTTCTTATTTCTTTAATGGGATAACATTTATCCCATAATCATATATATAAATAAAACATCTAAACATACAATCTTAATTGTATAATTATATATATACATATATATATATATATATATATATATATATATATATATATATATATATATATATATATATATATATATATATATATATATATATATATATATATATATATATATATATAACAATATGTACATTTTATTTAATTTACCAATAAAATTAAATAGAAGGCTTACTTATAAATAAATTAAATCATTTAACAATTTAAATAATTTAATCAACATATAAATATATATATATATATATATATATATATATATATATATATATATATATATATATATATATATATATATATATATATATATATATATATATATATATATATGATTAATTCATCACATATGAATTAGTAATCAACCTTTAATTTTGTAGTTATTATTATTTACTTCAAATAATAATAACCTACAAGATTAAATTGCAAGTTTAGTATTATTTGATGTTAAATCAAATTTAACATTCTAAATGATCAATTGGTGTCAAACTTGTTGTTGGTGTGACCCTATAGGATCATGTATTATTAGTAATATCATTTTATGATCATCCTTGGGCATATAGAACTAAAAAGTTCTTCACTACACTGTATTGAAATTGTGCATCATTTGTTGTAGCACATGTGTGATGTGTAGGATGTAGGTGGGTAGTACTAGGCTATGAGAGGTCTTGTAGGTATGTGAGGGTGACGAGTAGATTATGGCATGCAATCATTAAGCTGGGTGCCATCATTGGGGTTGGGTACCATGATTGAGTTGGGTGCTGTGATTATGATGTGTGTAGTCATTGAGCTGGGTACTCTAATTGGGCTGGGTACCATGATTGAGCTGGGTGCTGTGACTAAGCTGAGTGCCATGATTAGATTATATGTTATGATGGTATTGTATGTTGTGATTGTGTTGTTGCCTTGTTTGTGTTGTGTGCCTTGGCGATGTTGTATTGTTTTTGATAGGGGTAAAGTACGTATGATGGATATGTCGTGTTTGTGTTGATTTCACAAAGCGGTGTGCTTACCCTTTCCCTATCAAATCACTATTACAGGATTTACAGGTGTTAGTGATGGCGAGGCGTGACGTGTACACACTGATTCTACTTCTTGTGGACATTTTTGTTTTATTGACTTGATGTTAGTTTTTCCGCTGTTAATGGTTTTCGTTCGATAGTGATATGCTTTTCAAAGAATTGGATGGTGCTTATAAGTAAAATATTTGAAATTAATGGCGAGTTTTATTTAAATGATGTGTTTATGATTAAAGTATTTATAATAATATGATTCTTTGTTTAATGAAAATGTTTTCTTAAATTTGTTTGATTTGTTATAAAAATGGGACGTTACAAGTTGGTATCAGTGCACAACTTAAGTGAACCAGGCTCACTTCGGTGGGTTTTGATATCAAGTTTGAGGCTCAAAGGTTTAGATTTAATGAATGGCATATCGAAGACACAATGTATACCGCCCACCGATGCCGATGGGGAAAAGGTTAAAGTGCTTACTTTTGTTTGTGTTTTCTAGAATATATGATATATGTATGCTAGATTGCCCACTTCAAAGAATACTGTAGATGTTGTGATTATCTTCTACTAACTTATGGAATGTATGCTAGTGTAGATTAGTTGCTTTGTGAATGCCATTAATGTTGTATACAATAGAAATTGAATAGCCTTAGAATGTCTGATCTGGCCTTATTGCATGTTTCTTGTTTGGTTGTTGCCTTAGGGTAGAATCTTATATTCGAATGTCAATTTGATTATACGTTGTATGTGACTGTATATTTACGAGGCGACTCGTCATCACTCGAGGAAGTTCCATCTTAATAGGGTAACAGGGTGGGGGTGAGATTCCTAATGATGTAGGAAGAGTTAATATGTGTATATGTGGGTAGGCATGTTAGAAAGAACACATTGAATGTTTGTTTATCTGCTGCTTACTATTAGGGATGTATACTAGTATTGATTAGTTGTTTGCAAATACCATAAAAGTTGTATATAGTAGGAACTGAATAGTCAGAGAATGCTCGATTTAACCTTATTACATATTCCTTGTTTGGTTGTTGCCTTAGGGTAAAATATCTTATTCGAATACCTATTTGATTCTACACTATATACGACTATGCATTTGCAAGGCGATTCGTCAACACTAGAGGAAATTTTGTTATAGTAGAGTAGTAGGGTGGGTGGTTTTCCTAGCGGTCTAGGAAAAGTCTTGCCATATGTTACTACGGCCATATGTGTTAGAGTTATTAGTGAGAATCGAATTGGGGATTTCAGGACAGATCTCGGAACGAACATGGATAGGTGTGGAAGTTAGTAGTATCAAAAGCACAGGATCCGCATTCGAGTCGGGAATTGGTCACGAGGAATCTAATGAGCTGAGGGTGTAAGTAATTATTATAATAGATGTTGGTGCTACTGAATTGTTCTAATATTTGTCCATTCTATTGCAGAATGGTGATAATGAGGTTTAGTGAGATTTGTTGGATTTGAGATTTAAAGGCTACAGAGAAGTCGTGGGCAACTAAGGAGGAATCTCGTGTACGTTACCGGGATTAGGGTTGAGCTGAGGGATATGTTATAGAAACAGACTGATAATGTTACAGTCTTCGGGGGAGGCAGACCCTATTGTTGGCATGCACGGGATATATGATGTCAGGGGCGTATTTCTGACTAAGCAGTTTCTTGTACCGTCGGAGGGTACGCTTTGCCATGGATCTTTTACGGAGGGCATTAAAGGATTGATGGGAAGTTGAGACCATATGCACGACTACAAAGTAGGTCAAGGTGTTGACCTGGGAGGACTTGAGATGTAGTTTCGGAGGCAGTACATGCCTTGATAGGAGATAGAGCAAAGTTATTGCGAGCTTGTGGCATTGGGGGACACCAGTCTAGGATGACGCGAGTAAGAGAGCGGGCATACATTTCATGTGCTGATGATCAGGGCACTACCTTTGTGATTGAAACTCACCGATGGGAAATTGTTACCAGTTTGGTCGAATGAGTCACGTGGAAGTGGATTACCGAGATTGAATATCGTTGTAGGGGGAGCACTGAAAGCTCTTGTTGTGGCTCTTCTTCGTGTGATTGATGGACGCACGGGTCAGGCAGGGATTGATGGGATGCGAGGGTGAGTTTTCTAGCTCACGGATGAAGAGGTGTATGCGGCACGTAAGATGATAACGGGTCCTTTCCGAGTTAACTTGGTACCTGCCATAGTTTTGTGTAATAGTGGGGCTACCTACTCTTGTATTGGTCTTGCTCGAGTGATCGACCGGTAGTGTCAGTCGAGAGTCTGGGTCACCCACTTGTGGTTGGGTAGCCGATGATAGGACGATGTTGGTTAGAGTTGCAAGTGGTTGAGTAGCAAATGGTGGTTGATGTATACCTCTATACATCATCAAAACAAGCCTATTGGGATGGCGTTAGCCCTGGATGCGAGTGGATGGCTTAGTAGAGTGGGCTTGCTTTTCGTTCTCTAAGGAGTTAAAAAAGTTGGAGACGGTAGGTGAAGTCTATTTGAGTGGAAGTAGTTAAAGCTTCGAGGCAAGTAGCTTGGTCAACATGAATAAAGGAGCCAATCAAGGCAACGTTTGCGACTGCAAGGAGCGGATTAAGCCGGTGGCACATGTAGAGTAGTTAGAAGCGAAATGGGAGGTGTGGCCGAATTTTAATAAAAAAAAGCCTTGAGAGTTGATGCATTGGTATTGGGCATGTAGTTGAATTGAGCAGTAATAGGATCGGGTTCGAATCCAAGTGGGGGAGAACTAATCCTTTGTGGCGAAAAGAGATCCTTGTACGATGAGGGGGATGTTGGACAATTGCAAGGCAATAACATTCATGCGGAGTCTATATCTTACTAAGCGCTACATCAGTGGTTGGGTGTCGTGCTCATGTGGCACGATAAGGTAATAGCATACGCCTCAGGATTTTATGCTATTTGGTTGTCTAGTGTGTGTGGTTAATATTAGACGGGTGTGGTTAGTATTAGACGGGTCTAGGTCTAGTATGTAAATGTTATAAGCACGACATACTTAGCAATATAGGGTGGCTCGATGGACTGAGCAACAAATTATGGAGCGTGAATGCCCGGCAAGACGCACTAAGTGTATACGCATGGCTCGACGCACAGAGCATGTGTGACTCGGAGTGCTGAGTGGAGGGGCATGGCTCAATGTACTTGACACGCCTAGGTCGTTATGCGGTCAAAAATAGAAAATAAAACCTTACACGCAAACTATTATAGTAGCAGCAAGGTTCGATCCGTGGGAGTCAAGTGGTTAAGATATAGTGTGAGAATAACCAAACTACAGTGTCACACTATAGTTGACGGAGTTCCTATCACTTCCCGGAAACCGATAAAATAAAGTACCGAAAACTAAAACTTGCATTAACTAAACTAAACAATTTCAAACTCCAAACCAAACTTACTTACTGATTCCAGAAGTACATTCTAGAGAAATTAGAAGCATTTAACAATCTCAAACCATCCATAAGCAGTTTAACATAAACCAATACCAAAAACACGCAAAATAACTCAAACTGAATGATTAACATTAAATAAAACCAAATCCATAAGTCTCAAGGTTCTGACTTCGAAAATAATCCCAAATCAACTCGTCCCAACAGATTCTACAATCCAGAATCGATGGAATCAAGTGACAACTAAAACTAATAAATACTAAAAATAAATGAAAAACATAAAAATACCAACTTAAAGCTACTGAAATCCGAAATCCTGAGTGAAAGAAGCCTCGATTCCACCTTTGGGTCAGTTCTTCGCTCCTGAAATTCGACCTAGATGTCTCTATTTATAGTTGAGAAATCGAGCTAATCTCGTTCGCATGGCTAAAAACAGTGGCGCGGCCTTATCCATATCCCCGTTTCTCGCACTTTGAATTTCAACTCATCGTCTAATATTTGACTATCCGCGACGCGCGTGCTCCTCTACTCGTGCTGCGCGTGTCTTTTCGACTGAAAGTGGTCTTTATCCAAAACTTCTTCATTTTGTACATCTTTAGTCCCTGTTTTTATCTTTTTTCGCATACCAGCACTAAGCACAAAAGTGAGTAATACCACAGTTTATACGATATAATTTCATTAACAATAGGGCCTAACAACGACTAAAATACTTGATATTGATAGGCGTTGTCAAACACCCCACACTTGTGGCTTGCTTGTTGTTGAGTCATAAATGAAGATTGAGTCAAAGATGCTAATCTGATTTTTCGCCATATCTTGTGCCTTTAGTTTAGCTATCGGTTATGGAATGGGCCTGTCCTTCCATACTTAGTTTTTGTATAAATAGCATGCACGTACCCTAATTAGGGTTAACTTTGGTAATCTTTTCTACGGCACTCATACAGAATAGTTCACATCGAATTGTTCTTGAGTAGCATATAAATCATTCGACATCAGTTCTTCATATTGCCTGTTCTTGATCTTGTTTATTATTATTATTCCGCATTATTTGAATCTCGATCCAACTCTCGTGTTTCAACAATTGGTATCAAAGCAGGAGTTTGTGTTATTCACAGATCTGTTTTGATTATCTTTATCGTTTTGATCGATTTTGAATATCAGACTTTGATCTTTACGTTAGATTCTTCTTTTGATCTATTCTTACACTTCTGATTCAAACCATAAACTAGTTTCAATGGCTTTTGACGACTCACATACTCAGTCATTCAATCTATCAAGCAACATTGGATCCACCACCAGGACTCCAATACTATTCACAGAGGAATATGAGGTTTGGGCGTTGCACTTTGAAGATTATGTTCTTGGCATTGAAAAACATGGAGCAACAATCTAGCAAGCTATTACAGAAGAAACCTTTGCTCACACAGCCACAAGCAGGGTTATTAAAACCCTAAAAGAATACAACAATCTACTTGTTGCTCACACAGACATTCCTCAAGACGAGAAGGATAAACTGATGTACAACATTAATGCATCCAGAATTATCAGATTCGCTCTCCAAGCAGACACTCTTCATCTGGTTAGTTCATGTGAGATGGCAAAAGATATTTGGGATAGACTCAAAGAACTGTACTCTGGTGATGCAGACCTTGAACATTCAATTCAAACTACTCTTCTTTCCGATTTCGGATCGTTTGAACAAGGTCCGGAAGAAACCCTGACTCAAACGTTCAATCGATACAATCATCTTCTCAGTCGATTATTAAAATACAATCTGGCTCGGACTGTAATTGAGCAAAAGGTCACTTTTCTTGACGGTCTTCGTTCCGAATGGAAGGCTATCGTATCAACCATAAAAGTGCATGAACAGTTTAAAACTTACACTCTACCTAAAGTTGTGGGAATCCTCAAGTCCCATGAAAAGGAAGTCATTTCGGATGCCAAAGCGACTATCGGTCTTGGTTCACTCGCACTGGTTGTTGCTGGGAAGAAATCGGCTGAAATCGATTCCGATTCAGATTTTTCCGACGATGATCTGACCAGAGAAGACAAAGCATTAATGGTATCAAATCCCAAGAAGTTCTTTAAGAAAAAATTCTCCAAATACAAAAACCGAAGTCGACAAGGGGGTTTCAATTCTGAAAAGTCATCAGAGGAAAGCCAGAAAAAGAAAGGTGATGAGGAGAAGAAACTCGTTGGCGACTCAGGTTATGATTGCCATTACTGTAAAAGTAAGAACCATTTTGTGAAAGACTGCTTGCTCCGAAAGCAAACTGAGAAGAAGGAGCAGGTAAAGGATGAAGCTTATTATGCAAAGAAGATTGCGGAACTGAAAAAGAATGATGCTTCATCTACCAAAGCAGCCTTTGTGGTAAAGGAGGATAGCGAGTTTGGTGCCGTCGAGGTCTGGTCAACGGACTCGGATGATGAGGAGGTGAGAAATCCGACGCATGGCCGATGTTTGATGGTGAAGGGTGATCATTCCGACAGTAGAGGGTACTCTACCGATGGGTGCCAAACCTCAGCAAGTTGTTTTGCTGCGAAACCTGTTTTTGAACAGGTAGAGGAATGTGAGGCTGTGGTCAACAAGGTACGCTCTATCCTTAAATCTTTAAATATCTGCTCTTCTAGTTATGATACTGAATTAGATGATCTTAGATTCACTGTCTCTAGTTTGAGTGATAGCTTAAAAAGAACACGTCTAAGCAATTCTAACCAAAATGATCAATTGAGCAGGGTATCGAATAAGAATGAGGAGAGACGAATGAGAATCGAGGCGTTGGACAGTGAGTTAGTTAGAGCACGAGATGATATCATTTATGTCAAAAGGGATAATCTAGTTCTTGTCAAACAGAGAAATATTTTTTATTTAATCGGAAAGCGTCTTTACAATAATATTACTCAGTTGCATCTTGACTGTGATATAGGCAGGGGTTTACACAAAATGATTTTGCCCTTTCTTGAAATGAAAGAGGATGAAATCGATGCAGAATGCCACATGTGTGAAACCATTGTTTCATCCGATGAGGTTTCGGAAGCTTATCGAATCAGACTTGATAAAATTGAAAGTTATATTCAGTCCAAAGAACATAAAAATATGGTTAAAGAATATTTTTCAGAAAATGATCATGAGGAAATTAAAACATCGATCTTAAAGAATTTTCACTCACTATGCTCTAAATTAAATTCTGATAATACTCCCATTAATGAGAATATTTCTGATTTTGATGAAAGTGATATGAGTGAGATATCTGTTGAGGATGAAATTGACTGTTCGGAATTCATATCCAATTCTACTGAAACTAAGAAAAATCTCATTTCTGAAAATTCAGTTGCCTTTGCGAGAATTGTTGAAAATGAAGGATCACACACTTTAAACAAACATGCCACTGTTTTTCCAAAAATTCAGACAGTACCAAATCAAGTTTTCGTTAAACTAGGCCTAAATTCAAAAGATGTAACTGAACTTAAAGTCCTAGTTGATAACGATAATTCCGATGTCTGTGATTCCTTCTTTTGGTCGGAACCGATTGACAACTCGGATGAGACCAAAGGTCTTTCCGAAATGACCTCGTGGAAGTCTCGTGGTAACTACATTTCTGGATCGTTGAATTGTAAAAATTCTATTTCGCAAAATGGTTCATGGGGTACAAAGAATTTGAAATTCAATTCTTCAAACTCTAAGACAAGTACTTTCAAATCTGACTCCAACCACTGCTCAACATCTTGTATTCATAAGTCTCCTGAAGAGCTGATAGCCAAAAGGAAACAAATGAATGCAAGGTACAAAAAGAATTTGAAAGAAAGAAAACAGTTTTGGAGAAACAAAAACGACTTAAACACAACCCAGAAAGTCAATCCAATTCCAATTCCGAAATTTGAGCATACTCCAAAACCAACACCTAAAGCCTCAGCCTCAACAACAACAAAGAATCCCACTCGTATTCTCAGCTCAAGTGATTCAAAAGGGAAGGCCAAGCTCTATCCTGAAACCAGTCAAAATCTCAAAAACAACGAGATTCAACCAACAGTTATTTCTAAACCAAACTCCTCATCTCAGTCAATTAAACTTCCAAATCCTACTCATAACTCTCCCAGTCAGAAAACCCATTTTTATCAAGTAACCAACACGTTCACTCCTACGAAATCTCGTTTTGATAGAGAACAATGGCAATGCACAAAAATGAAAGTGTTCCGAATTGATAATAAGAAAAATCAACCATTTGTGAGAAAATCATTTTGGGTTGAAAAATCATGCATTTTTCCTATCTCTCGTAAATTCTCACATGGGCCCACATTGGTTTGGGTTCCGAAATCTCTCTAACTTGTGTAGGTTCTACGTGACGAACAGTATGATCCAGAATGGTACATTGATAGCGGCTGTTCACGTCACATGACAGGGAGGAAGGAGGAATTACGAGAATATCGTTCGCTAAAGAATGGAGGAAGAGTAAGCTATGGAAACAATGCAACCGGAAAAATCAAAGGCTATGGCATGATCACTAACGGTGAAATTTCGATTCGAAAAGTGGCATATGTTGAAGGACTTCAGCACAATCTAATCAGCGTTTCGCAACTTGTTGTTGGTACTGGTCTCAGAGTTTCATTTGATGAATATGGTTCCGAACTAGTTGAAAAGGAATCTAAAAAGCTCGTTCTGAAGTCAAAACGAAAAGGACAGATGTTTCCTTTGGACATGAGACCCATCCAAGGAAAACCCGCCATCTGCTTACTTACAAAAGCTTCGTATGATGATAGTTGGTTATGGCATCGGCGTTTATCTCACATGAACTTTCGTGATATCAATAAACTGGTGCTTGGTGATCTTGTACGAGGATTACCACTACTCAAGTACAACAAAGACCAACTGTGTAATGCATGTGAGCTGGGAAAACAAAGCCGAAAGAGTCATTCTACAATTATCAACACAAAGATCATTGAACCATTGGAACTTCTGCATATTGATCTTTGTGGTCCGTCTGCCATCGAAAGCGTTGCTCATAACAAATACATTATGGTTGTGGTAGATGACTTCTCTCGCTTCACATGGGTGTTCTTTCTCAAGCAAAAATCTGAAGCAGCAATCAACATTATTAACTTCATCAAGCAGATAGAAACTCTTCTCCGAAAGCAAGTTCGGATGGTAAGAAGTGATAATGGCACAGAATTCAAAAATAAAATTCTAGATGATTTTCTTGTCAATAAAGGAATCTCGCATAACTTCTCTGCCCCCTATACTCCTCAACAAAATGGAGTGGTAGAGAGACGAAATCGTTCTCTTTGTGAAGTTGCTCGCACTATGCTCTCTTTTGCGAAACTTCTTCTCTACTTCTGGGCCGATGCCATCGCAACTGCGTGCTTCACCCAGAACCGTACGAACATCAACAAACGATTTCACCTCACTCCATATGAAGTAATAAACAAAAGAAAACCAAACGTGAAATTCTTTCGTGTTTTTGGATCTAAGTGCTTCATTTTTAACTCAAAAGAAAAACGAGTTAAATGAGATGAAAAGGCTGATGAAGGTATTTTTCTTGGGTACTCTCTTACGTCAAAGGCCTATCATATTTTGAACAAATGATCTCGGAAAATTGAAGAATCGTACTACATCACCTTCGATGACAGCTACAATTCAAGAGCAAAACAACCTACTCCGAAGCCTCAAGAAATCTTTCCAGAATCAAACAGAACAACTATTCCGCTTATGGATCTATATGAGGAATTCATGAATTTGTTTGATGAACCAGAAAATGCAAAGTCAGCAGAAGCAAAAGCAAGAGACAACCAAGGGGATGAGCTGTTAAAACTAATAGACAGTGTCGTCAGTGAAAATGAAACTTCACCTGACAACTCCACAGATGTTCCGATTGCGAACACCGCTTCCAGTTTCAATAATCCAACTTCCATTTCCGATGCACCCGTCCAAGGGGACCGTTCTGCACCTATCCAGGGGAGAATCCAGCATCCTTTCAGAGGGAAGATTCTTCTTCTGATACAGCGACAACACACCTTCAGTTGAAGAAGGCAACTCCGATCTTGTTCATGCAGGAAACGATGCAACCTTCCAGGGGGAGAATGAAATTGAAAACAATGACCTCGACACATAATCAGAGGTACAATCGGAAGCTGAAGAAATTATTCCAGAGATTAATCCTGAATATGATCCAAATTATCCTCCAATGATAAAATGGACGAGAGATCATCCAAAATCTCAAATCATCGGAGCAACATCTGCTGGCGTTCTCACTCGAGCTCAAGCTAAAGAAAAGCAAGCTGCATTATTTTCAAAAGTAGAATTTTGCATGTTTCATTCATTTATCTCCAAGATCGAACCTAAAACAGTCAAAGTTGCACTTGACCATGCTGACTGGGTCCAAGCAATGCAAGATGAGCTTAATGAATTTGAACGCAACAAAGTTTGGAGACTAGTTCCGACTCCGGAAAAGGCTTCGGTTCTCGAAATGAAGTGGGTATTCTGAAACAAATTAGATAAGGAAGGCAATGTCATTCGGAATAAGGCTCGACTGGTTGTTAAAGGCTACTGTCAAGAAGAAGGAATTGATTATGAAGAAACATTTGCACCAGTAGCTAGACTGGAGTCAGTTCGAATCTTTCTTGCATATGCAGCACATAAGGGTTTTGATGTCTATCAAATGGATGTTAAATGTGCTTTTCTGAATGGAGAATTAGAAGAAATGGTCTATGTTGAACAACCACCCGGCTTCGTGAATAGAACACATCCTGATCATTACTATGTATTAGATAAAGCTGTTTATGGATTGAAGCAAGCTCCAAGAGCATGGTATGAAACTCTAACTCGCTTTCTCAAGCAATTCAAGTTCAAGCAAGGCTCTGTTGATCCAACCTTCTTTCGCAAAAAGGAAGGAAACCATCTGATGATTGTTCAAATTTATGTCGATGATATCATTTTCGGATCCACGCATCCAAGCCTAACGGTCGAATTCCGAAAACTGATGGAGACAAAGTTCGAAATGAGCTCCATGGGCAAAATCAACTTCTTCCTAGGCCTTAACATCAGACAAAGCTCAGAAGGCATATTCATCAATCAAGAAGCTTATACCAAGTCTCTCCTAGAGAAATTCGGAATGAAGGGAGATTCTAAAGTCAAGGTTCCGATGGCCTTCGGAACCAAACTCACTCCTTCACTAGACAAACCTGCAGCAGATATCACTCTTTACCGTCAAATGATAGGTTCACTTCTCTACCTTACTTCAAGTAGACCTGACATTATGTTTGCTGTTTGTTACTGTGCTAGATTTCAGGCTAATCCTAGAGAGCCACATCACAATGCTGTGAAGAACATATTCTGATATCTCAAAAGAACAACCTCTCTTGGACTATGGTATCCATCAGGATCTGGGTTCTTCGTTCAAGCATTTTCTGATGCTGATCTTGGTGGTTGTGGATTGGATCGCAAAAGCACTTCAGGAGGATGTCAACTTCTCGATGGAAAACTCGTAAGCTGGCAATCAAGAAAACAGACTTGCGTGTCTCTCTCAACAGCTGAAGCTGAATATATTGCTGCTGCTTCATGCACCTCTCAGATAATATGGATTCAAAACCAACTAAGAGACTATGGAGTCAGTATGAAACGTATTCCTCTTTACTGTGATTCCGAAAGTGCGATTCGGATCTGTCACAATCGAGTGCCACATTCAAAGACCAAACACATTGCACTCAGATATCACTTTATTAAAGATCATGTCGAAGACGGGAACATTGAGATTCATTTTGTTAGTTCAAATGATCAGCTGACAGATATCTTCACTAAGGAACTTCTCAAGTTATCATTTAACAGAATTCTACAAGGCCTTGGAATGATGGTAGCAGAATCAGTTCCGAAATCAACCTGACGTTCCGATTGATTCCGAAATTCGGAATGCCACGGAATCGGAATTTAGACAAGAATGATTCGGAATGCATGTATCCTTTCTGAAATTTTTGTTTTATTTTTTTTTCAAAAACATCAAGAATTTTTTTTAAATATCAAAAATTTTTTCTATTTTTTTCTATTTTTTTCCTTTCTTCTTTATTCTATTTTAATTTTTTTTTATTTTTTCTCAACAAAACATCAAAAATACTTTCCTTAAAATTTTCTTTGTTTTCGTATGTTGTGTGTTTTATTTTGTTTTCTTTTATTTTACCTTAAGTTTTTAATTCTTAATTTTTTTTTGTTTTGTTCTTCTTGCTGTCAACTGTACTTAAGAATGCAGATACAGAATCCAAAGAGAAATTCATAAACAAAAGCAAGGCACTTTTTATTTAAACTGAAGGAAGGTAGTTCAGTACATCAAAAGGAACATCAAAAACTACTTCATCCTACAACTTATAATAGTGCCACATCGGAGGATCACCAAGGTGGAAGGCTTGATGGATTCTCACCTCACACTCATCCACGAAGAGACGACTCTCATCCGCTAGTCCCACTAAGAACTGGTTGTGAGGAGTTGTCCGGATGATCACCGCTGGCCACCATCCCCGCTTGTGCCAGACCTCCACGAGGTCGAACTGTTTATACTCCACCAAGATCTTTGGTGGGACAGGCTGCAAGTAGGGATAACTGGTCTGGATCGTCAGGGGACCACTACCATCACTATCCTTAAGCGTGGTCATCTTGACCTCGTACCAATGGTTCCACACCGCCATGATGACTCCACCATAAGTGCCACCTGCGTATTCACCTTCACGCATTTTCACCTCGACCTTGTCACCGCGGTAGTAAGGACGTTGAGCCATTTGATGAACCGTCTGAAGGTAATCTCTCGAGAATGTGTGCTGTTTCTGCTAACTCTATTTTCCTTTTATAGGCAAACAGGACACCGATTAGGCTTCCCAATAGTGGATATTAAATCACTTTTTGGGAGTAATGATGCAAATCTGTTGCAATTATTACGCGTCATCAAAGCAGAGACGGCTGATTAACATCTGATTGGATGTTTCCCACTCTTTTCGCCTGAGCATTTAATGAGTTCTCATGATGACTTTATTTCTCAGCATTATTTCGCAGTAAATTTTTCTCTCTTTCCACCTGTCTAACTATCTAATGAATATCTATGATTATTGAATTAAAAACCAATTTCAATATATGATTTCGAAAAGTCTAGTCAAAGATCGCAACTCATTTTCACCATGAGAAGCTGTGAGACTCAAACAATCTCTCTCGACCCTTCTATCACTTCTCCACACTCAATTCATTTCCATATAACTGTAACCCTTATGAAGGCTTTCAGCATTACCACTGAAAACTGATGGTTACATAAAATTTGTGTTCATGATTTCGGAATTGTTTCTACCACAGTTTCGAATGAAACCCAAAAATCCGAACACACTAAGGAATTGCCGACAACTTCAAAGGAAATCTCAATCTTTTATTTTTGCGTGATCTTTATGAAATCTACTCGACCAAAGTAATTTCTATCCAAAGAGATCCAATTTTTAATTTTTTTTGAGATTTCAAAATATTTCCTAAGTCAAACAAAATTCTCCTTACCCTCACTTGTTCTTATGACTACACTGGTCAAAACAAGTCCTTTCTTCCGATTTCGGACATTTCTCACGTTTTCGGAATTCGAAAGAAAGTTCAGCCCACCCCATAAAGCTAAAAACTAAAAAGATACCTTTCAATGATTCTTATCAATCAATTGATCGTAATTCAACGGGAAACCACAAAAACACTTCCGAGTCTCTCTTGATTCCGAAGGAGGAGATCTTTGCCCGGGATCATATAGTTTTATGTCGATCCGACATCACTCTTGGAATTTCTAACTCTAGTTGATTTTATGATAAGGATTCAGATTGATGACCTGGCAAATTTTTTTTTACTCATCAAATTTTTGAAATTTTGGATGATGTAATTAAGACGTGGCAGTTACAACGTCATCTCAACAGCAGCTATTTTCTCGCTTTTCACGCGCCTGCAATTCGACTTTTGGGGGCCACTCATGATGATAAAGCGTGATTCTTGGGAAACGAAAACGACTGAAGCGGGATTTCCTCTTTTTAATTGGATTCCAAAAGATATTTAAAGGGTTTCTTGGGTTTCCTTTTCTCTTCTCCGCATTTTATCTCTCACGCAAGAACATTAAACCCTCAACGTACTCTTCTTCTCCAAAATTCCCACGCTCTCTCCCATGGCTGGTTCATCCTCTGCAAACGACAACACATCTTCAACACTGATGTTGAAGATCAAAGAAAATCAAAACTTGATCATCGATCTCAACTCCTCTCACTACAGTGAATCCATTCGGCCAATGATCGAGTGTTTGAAGTACTTCCCAATCGCAACCGCCCTGACTGCATCTACTACGGTACCCATCTCGCTTCTTTCCGCCGCTTACTCCACCGCCTTCTACAACAAAGCAGAGGAGTTTGTCTCTTTTGAAGTGGGTTCTGTCAAGATGAAGATTTTAAAATCAAGATTCAGTAAACTTCTAGGGTTTACTGCAGCCGAAGACCTAATTGACCCAGAGACGCTTCAACCTGTAACCCTTATCCGTCTGTTCTATCAAATGGATTACAAAGGTGACATTACCCAGTTGTCTAAATTCACCAAGAAAGGTTTACCACCACAGTGAAATGCCCTTTTCACCATTCTCTTCAAAAGCTTTTCCGAACGAACTACTCGAACTGACAGTGCGAGTAAGCTCTTTTACTCCTTTTTCTATGGTCTTTACAATGCTGTTAATCTTGACTATGGGTCAATACTTTGGAGTCAATTTTTCGAAAGTGTGAACTACAGACTCCGACATCAAGAAATCTCATGTGCTCGTTTTTGGTCCCTCGTTGTTCAACAAACAATCGAGAAGCATAATATTCATATCATGACGGATTCTGTGATGTCCGTCATCCCAACCTTGCCAACAGCAACCTTCGTCACCAGCAAGGCAGAAGACTTCGATTTTATTGGTGCCATTCCGATGGCAATGCTTGATCGTGTTCCGAAAGATGTCAATTGCATTGTTGATTACTGCAAGAAGACATCTTTCGCTGTTCGGAACCTGGACGACAAAATTCAACTAGCTTTTGACAAGCTTGAGAATCCCAGGAAAGTAACCAAGAGGAAGGGCAAGGGTGCCGCTTCTGACACCGAAAAACAATCAAAGCGATCCCGAAGGCTTCAGAAAATGGTCATACAACCTCAATCGGAGGATGACAACTCCGACGACCATATTGTCACAAATCCTTTAGATGACGATCTGGATGAAAATGAAGGACCACATCAAAGGCCTCCATCACCTACTCCCGAAACCACTCCAAAACCCACACCTCCTGTCTTTCCAAAACATCAAACACCACCTAAATCTCCAACTCTTCCTCAATCACCACCAAAATCTCCACCACCTACATCTCCACCCCAACAACAGTCACCACCAAACTCTCCATCATAGAAATCCCCTCCACGAAAATCCCCAACACCAGAAGCTCCTACCCACAACTCACCGAAAATCCAAGAGCCAACTTCCGAACAGGAAGATGAAGACGTCCTGATTTACGATGATCAGGATGACCTGGCCGAATACATTGAGTCTCCATTCAATGTACGCTTTCATGATTCGGAACCTTCTGCTCCTATGACTCAGGAGCAATTTCAAGAATTGTCTATGAAATTGGACAAACTTCTTGAAACACAGCAGGGCCCTTCCACTTCCGACTGGCAATCCCAGTTGGACACTCACAAAACTCAAGTAGAGACATTGATTTATGCAGCATGGAGGAGAATGCCAAAAAGGTTGCCACCTTAGAATCCGGAATTTTGGATTTTATGAAGGCCTACAATGAATCCACTCAGTCTTACAATGATAAAATGCAAAGGGTCATTCATGGGTTTGCGGAGACCCTAGAAGCTAAAAAGGAAGTGATTGCGACGCTTCGCTCCGATCTCCAGCAAGCAAATTCCGATCTGGCGTCTGCCTTACAGTCTAAGATTGATAAGCTGCGATATGATCTAGCATCAGAAAACGAGTTGATGGATATCGTGGCATCTAAAACTACGAAGATCCAACTCCTGAAGGCCGAACTGAAGAACACTACAGCGGTCTTATCATCCGCTGTCTCTCAAACACAGGCAGTTCGTAACTGTGTCACCAAGATTGACACATATATTCGAAGGATGGTAGAAGAAGACTATCCAGTCCTAACTCCTTACCTTCGTAGTCATATTACGAATAAACTCCATCCAGTCATTTTGTTGCTAAGCAAAATTCAAGGTGTTTCGGAAGACGTTGCCATTCCGAAACAAGGGGGGATGAGGACAAACCGGATAAATCCAATGACAATGATGGAGACAATGTGCCTGAAAAGTCAATTGAAAAAGAGAATAGAGACGATACTGTTGATGTCTCTAAAAACGACAAGGGCGAAGGAACGAAGAAACCAGGATTCTCTACCATCACTAACCCAAAGAAACCAGGGACTCAAGAGTCTGCTGATGACATTCAAAAACCAAAAGCTGATTGGTTTGAGAAGATGAATGTTGGTGATACATCTGCCGGTCCTTCGAAACGAAAGGGCAAGAAGATCGGAGAAGATGATGTAGATGAAAATCTGGACATGTCGGAGGATGCCAAACTGGCTAGAGCTGCAAGGGAAAAAGAACTTGACGAACTTATTCGGATCACCAAACAGCTTGATGCCGAAGATGCAGCCAAACGACAAGCGGAACTTGATATGAAAGCTCATCAGTCTCTATTTCCTGATTGGGACTACGAAACCATGAAGTCGGAAGCTATCACACAACCCATAGAAAATTGGTTGTAGCCAGTTTGTTCTTACGATGTCGGAAATCATGTTGACTCTCAAATGGACTTTCCAATTACAGCAAGAGTATTTCTTATCCGCTGCTTCGATGAACTGAAATCGAAAACAGAACCTCGGGCTGTGGTCAATGATAAGCTGTTCAACTTCTACTTGGAGCACTCTAAACCGCAGTACATGTCTTGGAGCCTGAAGAAGATTGTGAAGCTCACTCCAAGAATGCCTCTTGTGACTTCTCCGTTCCGAAACGCTATCTTTCTTGCTCGTAGAGGGTCAGATGATGAGAAAGATGAATTCTCCCTAGCTGATGTTCCCTTCATGAACCCATTTGACTGGGTGTCTCTGTTTAACATCCTTTCAAGGAGGGAAGACCATGAAATTCTTCATGAGCATGTTAAGAAACTTCTCACTGGCTATATTCTGGAAGTGTCCAATCTTGATGTTGAAGTGACATCTATTCTGAACTCCGTTCCGAAATTTTCAGCTGAAAAACCTCCTTCTGATCTGAAGAGACGTCGCCTTGGAAAGAATAAAAAGGATGAATGGAATGTGGCGTATCCATCCAAGGAGGGAAAGGATTCGGTGAAAAAGAATTTCTATCTGCGAGACAAACATCTTTACCGAACTCCGGCATTGAAGAAAATTCTCGATCTTATTAACAAAACAAAACTGAATACTGAGAATGATAAGAAATGCTTCAATGATATGCTGACCTGGTACATAGCCTTTCGGAAAAGAATCCTGCTCTTAATTCCGAAAGTCTTTGAGAAAGAGGTGAAAGTTGTAAAACCTGAACCTGAAGAATGAAGACTGATCGCATTTTGACTCAAAGGGGGAGATTGTTGAGTCATAAATGAAGATTGAGTCAAAGATGCTGATCTGATTTTTCGCCATATCTTGTGCCTTTAGTTTAGCTATCGGTTATGGAATGGACCTGTCCTTCCATACTTAGTTTTTGTATAAATAGCATGCACGTACCCTAATTAGGGTTAACTTTGGTAATCTTTTCTACGGCACTCATACAGAATAGTTCACATCGAATTGTTCTTGAGTAGCATATAAATCATTCGACATCAGTTCTTCATATTGCCTGTTCTTGATCTTGTTTATTATTATTATTCCGCATTATTTGAATCTCGATCCAACTCTTGTGTTTCAACACTTGTCCCCAAGCAAGTGAGTTTTTAACAAATTATAACTAGACTCAAACATTTTTTGAATGCTTTCAATTTCAAAGTTTATTGTGTCGATAAGTTAGATTAAAATAGATTTTTGAGAAAAATGACTAGAATACCCTTTGGAATTCACGATTTTCTAAAGAACCCTTGATTACAAATTTTCAGTCCACCAAAAAGTGTACATACTCATTCAGATTCTAAATGCCGCTAAAGAAATGTCCATGACTTTCGATATTGTCCGTGTAACAAGCTTTCAGAATACTATCCTAGACCAGACGATCTTAGGTAGTAAGGTGCATAAATACCCCTTCGGGGTCACCCTTTTCGGACCTACCGGCTCAAACAACAAAGGCCACTGGTTGACAATTCCCTCCTAAATTCCAATCCTAAAATATTCCAAATCTAAAATTTTCTAACCCTAAAAACTCAACTTATTTGACTAAATAATAGAATGCTTACAACTAAATAGTATTTATTGAAAAATACCAATGCTATAACACTCAAAAGCTATTCGTTTCAAAATTACAATCTCTTAAAATTTTTGAAAATTACTTGTTTTCTGCAAAAGTTTCAAAAATTACCCTTTCGACCGTCCACACCCCACACTTAAAATCGTACAACGTCCCCATTGTACAGAAAAGGATTTCAGAACAAGGGAGAAAGAGTTACCCATTTAGACGGTAGACTGCTTGTTGGAACTAATTGTCACAGTATAAAATTCGTACATCATGATTCAGATTCCCGGAGTTGTGGATCAACAGTGAACACGCCAGTGAATGACAAGTGTAGGGGTATAAATACCCCACACTTGCGTGAAACAACTCCTCGGTAGATTTCTGTTGGTACTTACACAAACAAACACTCACCAACAAATTAAACGCAAAAAGCAAACACAAAAATATAGAAGATAATAGCATGTTATGTACAATGTTTTCAAAAGCTAAAAAGAAAAGTACAATCAATCGCCCTGCTGTGTCCTGGATGGACCAGCCTCATCATCATGAGCGTGAGTGGGGAAGGGCCGTGGCTGTCGTCCAGACTGAGTAAGGAGCTCAAGTAGTGCCTCTCCAATCCATGCCTGCTGCTCCTCCAAAAATGCCAGCCTCGCAGAAAGATCCTGCAAGGCAGCCCGTACGTCTACCGGCTGCGGTGGTGGCTGTGTCTGTGGTGGTGGCTGAACTGGCACCTCCACTCTCTTGCACTGGGTGGGTCGGTGCAAGGGCTTCTCCCCCTCCTCGTCCTCCTCCTCTACCTGTGGGCCAGCTTCCTCGATCGTAGGCATCACATGGTATAGACCCTGTCGCGGCTGATGTATGATCCCCATGTTCTCAAAATAACGTATCGATGCCTGCGTTGGTAGTGTCGGGGCCAGGCCGGCAAGAACCTCGTCCATAAGAATGTCGTAAGATGGGGCCAGGCGGTTAATGTAGTGCCCGCCAGCCATGGGACTCTTGGCGGTCGAGCATGCCGCACGAGATGTCAATGAAACCGCTAGTACAAATGGCAGGTTGAGGAAGCTGCCAGGGTCAGAGAGGACCCACATGTAGTATACGTCGTCTCGCGACACCTTCTCGCATCCCCTTCTCTGCATGATGGAGGTGGATACGTTCCGGTGCATCAATCGGTGGAGCGGGGCGCGGAGCTGGCTCTCCTTGGCTGAGCCAGCCTCGAACATCTCATTGGACATCGCTGCCTAAGTAACTGCATATGCCTCCCTCTGTGGCTGATCACAAAAGCATGCAGTAAAGAAAGATGGAAAGTGAATACCACCGATCTCTGCCTCGGTGTAAAGCCCTACGCGCCTGCCAAACTCTCGCAATGTGCACTCCCGACTCTGCCCTCCTAATCTGAATCTAACTAGCTGGGCCTTGGGCTCCCTAGAGGCTGGAGTGTACCTGCAAGTGGATAAAAACTCGAGCACCAGCTCCTTGTACGCGACGTCATCCCCGGTGGCCATCAATCTATCTCAACCTTGGCATGTGAATGTGAATGCTCCCTCAGGGTGGGTCCATGTGCGGTAGATTAAGGGCAAAAGTGTTGGATTAGGTGTCTAAGCCATGACTTATAATTGTATTTATCTTATTAATTGAAGCATAAGTCCATTTGGGTTGCCCTCGTAGATGGAGGTTAGGATAGAGTTCAGTGGAGTAAAAGGTTGATTTATTAATTGTTTTATAAATCAATAGAATTAATTAAATGGTTTATTAATATATTTAAGTGTTAATATATTAATTAGAAACTATAATAATTAATTGATATTTAATCTAGAATTAACTGGATTTAATTTAGTGATTAAATAAATTAATTAAAAGTGCAGGGACTGGTTTGTATTTAGTCAATAGTTGAATAATCTGGCCAACCAGTGGAAGGGCCTAAGTTAGCAAAATTATGAGTGTGTGCACTCATATTTCGAAACCCTAATTAGGGTTAAGGAAAGCCTTGTCCAAATGGTTAACAGGCTTGCCCATTTGGAGGCTCCTTAGGGTTTTGACTGTAGCCCTTGGAGGCTATAAAAGGAGGCTACTGGCTGCCTTAAAACCTGCGCCATTTTCACCAAGGAAACTCTGCTGGACTATCTTCTCCATAGCTTGGGTGTGA
Organism: Cichorium intybus; assembly: GCA_023525715.1. NCBI lineage: Eukaryota > Viridiplantae > Streptophyta > Magnoliopsida > Asterales > Asteraceae > Cichorium > Cichorium intybus. Next base: position 96,623,402 of record CM042014.1, read on the forward strand.
CTTGCATTTGAGGCAGGATTCTTTTGCTGCTTGCTTCAAGGATCTTAAGATCAAAGGTTGGTTTTTCTCAATTAATCTTTAGAAATTAATTGTATCCTTTAGGCTTAGTTTATTATCTTCATAGAAGAGAACATAGATCTTATTAGGGTTGCATGTGAACCATAGGAATTTTTGTGTTCATTGCTTGCATAGAAACCCTTCAAAAAGCTGATCCCATAACCCCACCTGGGTCAAGATAGCTCGATCGAAACTGATTGCAGCGAGGACTGGTCGGGTGCTGAGCTCCCGAAGTCGAGCTCGGTAGCGAGGGGTCTCCTCGAGTATGTCGGGGAACCGTAGAAACTCATGCCCAGGCTTGTAGTCAAACTGCTCGGCCATCTGCACACAAATCACAACAGAATAATTTTTTTTTCAAAATTAGTCCTTGCGCCCCGCGGATACTCGCAAGTCGCCCCAATACACGCTGCGTGACATATGAATGCACCGCGTCGCACTGTATGTCTGTTGCGAAAATTCTCCAAAAATCACATGTTTAATCCAATCCCAAGCAATCACAAGGAAACCTATACACCGACTAGCCCCTCTAGGGTGAGAATTTTGCAAATAACTCACCGTATGAGTCGGCATTGCCGATTTTCTTAGATTTTCTACTTTTGACTATTTCGATCAATTTCGCACTTCAAACGTATGTAATAACTTGAAAGAACGAGTTCTAAGTGACATACCTCAATAGTAGATACTAGAAACATGAAAAACGCGAGAAAAATACGTTATCGGGATGTGCTCTATTCCGCGCGTCGTTGTGTGTGTGGTGCGACGAGGGAGATACGTACCTTTAAAGGCAATTTTGACCGATCAAATTCCGCGATGCGGATAAAGGTTTTACGCGTCGCGGGTGTCCAAAATCAACCCCTGTGCATCGGGTTACTTTACATACGCGCGTCGCGGTTTTCTCCTTCGCGCGTCGCGCCCTCCAATTTTTGCAATTCCTTTCGATTGACCCCACACTTTCTTCGTGCTATAAATTACTGCAATGATGATGATTAATTTTTCCTAATTGCTTCAAAAAACAAAAACCTAACCTATGTACGGCTGGGTTGCCTCCCAACAAGCGCTAAGTTTAACGTCTTCAGCCAGACGTGCTCCCTCTCATTCCTTCTTTGGCACAAGCTCCTCATTTCTGGTGCAAAATCATGAACCAATGTTGCAATCATCATCGTGAGTTGCGTCATCCGATCACTTACTTGATTGATCCATTGTTGCTGTGCATTTAGAAGCTGAAACACATTAGCTTCCCTATTTCTTGTGTCCTTTGCATACTCCTTGTGTTTTCGTTCCATGGCTTCCATCATATCAAACATTTGTTGCTTATCAGCTGTTGTCAGCAAATGTCCTTGCATTTTCCAGAGCATTTCCTCATCCTCACTTCCACTTTCATTATTCTTCATTTGATTTCTACCTTTATCATTCACTCTTGGTGCCATGAACGGTCTATTGTTCAAATACTGATTATCGTACCCTGGTGGTAGCATCATCGGGCACCCGAACATATTCAACCTTCGTTTTCGTGTGCCAAAAGTGATATCTAGATCTCCCGTCTTGCAATCCATCACAGCCCCAACTGTAGCCAGAAATGGACGTCCCAAAATCAGTGCTGATGCGTCCTCGTGACTTTCGTACTCCATTACCAAGAAATCCACTGGGTAGAAAAAGTCGCCCACCTTGAAGATCACATTTGTTAACTTGCCCCGTGAGACCTTTATGGATTGGTCTGCCAATTGTAAGACTAATTACGCAGGCTCCAACTCTTTATTCTTGTACTTGTCGTAAAGATACCCCGGCAGAACATTTACACTCTCTCCCAAATCCAATAATGTATTCCGAATAATCACGTCACCTATAGTGACAGTTATCAATGGTGAACCTGGATCTTTCTCCTTTTTGGGCAGTGTTCCCAACAAATCCTCACTCGCCTCGACAGTAAGTCGCACTGTTTCTGGTGTTGGCATCTTGATTTGTTCGTTTCTTTTGCACATTTCACTGAGAATTGTCGTATCTTCTGGCGCATTCCTTAATTCATCCCATAGTGGTTGATTAATTGACGATCCACTCGGCACACTTTGCTTCTTTTTCTCCTTTATGACTTTCTTTTTCTGCTTTATGCGAGCTACTGTTTACTGTTCTTCTTTTTGGACACCTTTTTCATCCTTATTTTCGGTCTCCTTTCCTACGAAGTCTTCCATTCTAACCTTCCTCCATTATGTCTCCACTGCGTTGACATGTTCCTTACCAGCTCTTTGAGTATGGTTCGGATTCACCTCCGTGTTACTTGGTAGCTTCCCATTATCTCTCATTCGTTGGTCTTCAGCCATTTGTACAATCTGCCTCTCCATGTTTGCAATTGCCTTAGCATTCGCCTGTGTCTGCTGTTGCACAAGTTCATATAATTTTGCCGCCATATTCTCCTGATTCTCCGGGGCACTATGAGTATTACTCATATTAGTCGCTCCCCTATTGTTGTCGTTGTTTCCACTGGGACCATTGTTGTTTATAGCCTGGAACTGTCTTAGTTGGTTAGAAGGTGGTCCTTAATAGTTGTTTTGATGGTTGTTGTAAGGCTGGTTGTGGTTATAATTCTGATTCCCTTGATTATAGGGTCTGTATGGTCGTCCATATTGTTGTTGTATTGACCTTGACCATAAACGTGGTTGACCTCCTCGGTCCTCTGCCCTTGCTGATTACCTTGTTGTTGAAAATTTTGTGGTCCTTGTTGAAGGGTTGCCATCAGCCTATCGAACTTCCTGTTCAAATCTCCTATCTCCTTTTTGACCTCATTTTTCCAATCATTGTCGGTACCCACCGCTGCTGTGGTACTAACTGGCTTTCTTGCAGAATAATTTGCTTTAGAACCATTACTCAATTGCTCCAAAAACCTCCACGCGTCGTCTAGAACTTGCATCATGATTGTCCCACTTGATGAAGCATTGATCATGGCTTGGTTGGTTGCATCCACCCCGTCGAAAAAGAATTTAACAAGTTGCCACCGTGGAAACTCGTGGTGTGGACAGGATCGCATCAGCTCCTTCAGTTGTTTGAATGCATCGTGAAATGCCTCTCCTGGCTTTTCTTGAAAATCCTAGATAACTCGCTTGATTTCTATCGTCTTGCTGGCCGGGTAAAACTCTTATAGGAATTTCGCCTTAAGTTGTTCCCATGTGGTGATACTATTTGGTTGCAGGCACGTGAACCAATACTTAGCCTTATCTTTTAGAGTAAAAGGAAATAGCCTTAGCCTAAAAATGTTCCTATTGGTCTTCCTAGGAATATTAGCATTCGCTATAGCCAAAAACTCATACAAATGATTGTAAGGGTCATCCTGCTTATATCCTCTAAATTCAGGTAAAACACCTAACAGTTGTGGTCTAATTTCTACCTGGCTATCAGCATTTTCTAGAAAGTAAATGGGCAATGTGTCATCACACTCCCTCGGTTGGAAGTGCGATGCAACCGACTGCCCGATCGGTTGAGCAAAGTACAAGGGAGGAACGAAATTACCGTCATTATATAACTCGTTGTTATAATATCCTTGCCCTTGTTGTTGATGTTGCTGTTGGTATCGTCTCGGAGGTCCCTAACCTCGGTTCCATTGTTGATTTTGCTGAACAGGATTGTTCGACATCCAGCCTTCATCTTCGTCATCATAGCCTGGATCTCCATCTTGATATTGGTAGTGTTGAGGTTGTTGTGGTTGTATTTGAGGTTGAGGTTGAGGTTGTGGTGGTATGGGTTGAAAAGGTGGTTGAGGTTTTTAAATGGGTGGTTGGTGTTGTGGTTGCGGTTAAGAAACTGGCACTTGCTGACGTGGACGTGGGGTACCATCTCGGGTTGGCACTCCCCAAGTCAACACAACAGAAGCTGGGTTTCCAACAGGGTTGGTAATCGGTTGACTCAATGGTTGAACCATAGGCTGAGTGCATGATGGTATAGGTGCAGGGGCTAAAACCGCACCACCACTAGCACTAGTAGAAACTATATGAAATTCTAATGAAACTGCGGGTATAAATGATGCTTCCCTCGTTACCTCGCCCGTAGGCTCATTGGTAATGTCCTCAACTACTACACTATTGGGACTCATATTGATCAACCGCCTACACACACGGTTTCTGTGCGCGGTTCGTTCAATCTCAGACTCAAACAAAAGAGATGATGATTGCTCACCCCGACGGGTACGGATGCACAAGTGCAAACGACCGTCAAAACCAAAAACCAAATTACTAAATCAACTAAATAACCAAAAACTAAAATAAAAATCAAAAAACAAACCACTGACACTCTATCTCTAGCACACAACTCCCCGACAACGACGCCAAAATTTGACACGCCTAGATCGTTATGCGGTCAAAAAAAGAAAATAAAACCTTACACGCAAACTGTTGAAACACAGAAGTAGGATCTAGATTCAATAATGCGGAATAAGAACAATAAACAATAACACACAAAATGTAGAACTGATGTCGAATGATTAATATGCAACTCAAGAACAATTCAGAGAGAACTATTATGTATGAGTGCCGTGAATATGATTTACAAAAGTTAACCCTAATTAGGGTACGTGCATGCCTTATATACTAAAACTAATTATGGAATGGACAGGCCCACCCATAAATACGCTAACAAAAAGGCTTAATGAATGCATACGCAATTGACTCAATCTAATTAATGACTCAACAATCTCCCCCTTTGAGTCAAATTGCGAAGAAGCTTCATTCATCAACTTCTGGTTTCGGAATGTCTAGTACTTTCTCAAACACCCTCGGAATCAGAAGCAAGATTCTCTTTCGGAACGCCATGTACCAGGTCAACATGTCATTGAAGCACCTCTTATCATTTATAGTGTTGCTTGGAGTCTTGTTGATAAGATCAAGAATCTTCTTTAGTGCTGGTGTCCGATATAGATGTTTATCTCTCAGAAAGAACATTCTCTTGACATAGTGCAATGTTGCTTGGAGTCTTGTTGATAAGATCAACCTGGAAAATGCAGCATCCTTGATTCCATTAAGAGTGCAGCATCTCGTTAGGCTGCTTCTTCAGCTTCAAGCTCTCGATTGATCCTTAGTATTCATCAATCTCTTTTTCTCTTTCAGTTTTAGCCAACTTGGCTGTTTCCGAAAGCTCAGTCTCGTCTTCTTCATCATCTTCATCGATCTTCTTTTTCTTTCGTGTCGAAGGACCAGCAGATGAGTCACCAATATTCATCTTTTGAAACCAATCGGATTTTGGTTCCTGAATATCATCAGTAGACTTTTCAGCCCCTGGTTCCTTCACATAGGTAACCGTAGAGAACAGTGGTCGTTTGGTGTAGATTTAAGAGTCGTAGGGTTGATGGTGGCGTTTTGTGCCAAAGGCGTTAGAGTTGAATTTCGGGGATGAGAATTCTTATAAGTGGGGGAGACTTCTAACACCCCATTTCCCGATATGTTACTTTTCGCGAATTAATTATTATTATTATTATTTTAACGATATTAATAACAATAATGATAATAATAACTAAATTAATAAATAAAATAATCATATTTAAAAGCTAGAAATATATATTAGATGTTTGGGGGGGGGAGGGGTCATAGTGCCATTGTTAAAAACTTGGTTAGTTAAAGAATAACTAAGTGGGGCTTTTAAAAATAAGAGATGATTCATGGGGGACCATTTGTTTCAATTGCCGATTGTACATGGAAATTAGACCTTGCGAGGGCCAATGCTGCGGGAAGCCTCGTCTACGGTTGTGCATCTCGTTTTAGTAATGAAGTCCACAATCCTAGCTTCAAAACCTCAAGTCACACCATATTGTAACCCTAGGAACTCGATCGCCAAGCCGTGGACCTTGTATACTCGTTTTTTATGCTGTTGAGAAGTGTTTGAGAGGGAGAGAAGTGGGGGTTGTGTAGGAAGAAGAAGAAGGAGAAAGTTTTGAGCAGAAAATTATGGGCCTAGGGCTGCATAACGTAATGAGGACATAAGGTAAAAAAGGTCTCTTTCCTTTCCTCTTGTTCTTGATCATGAAAAACCACCACCACCAAACCTCCATTGTAAGGTCAAGACCAGTTGGAAAAGTTCATGTTAAGAGTCTACGTTGCTCATACAAAATAATCAGAACCTAACCCATTGTTCATTTTGTTCTTTGGTTCTATCATTGAAATGTGGTTCAGTGAGTGGACTAATCAAGTTAGCCTACTTTGGGAATTTTTCATTTGTCGTTGGAAAATGAAAATGACCTAAGGTTGAACTTGTCCTGGTGTCTAGTTTATGCATGATTTTTCCCAGAATTTATTTTAAACTCCTCATTGGTTGAAAGTTGCAAACTTTGCAACCAGGTAAAATATCAGCTTTGTTGTTATAATGAGTGTGCGGGCTTGCCTAAATCTAATTAAAACACCTAATAATTTCATGTTTAGTTAATGGGAAAGGGGGGGGGGGGGGTCCATGGTTGAGACACAGTACGTGTCGAAAGTGGAAATAATTTATGTTGTAAGCAACACTATAAGTATCTATCTATAGTAATACTAGTTGTATACTTTGTAGTAACTTATAATGCCTTATAATAGTATACGGTGTGCGAGTGGAGGTTAGTGGGACCCGCAGAGTCACTGGACGAATTACTACAGGTGCGGTTTCGAGGTGAGTTCTTCACTACACTGTATTGAAATTGTGCATCCTTCGCTGTAGCACGTGTGTGATGTGTAGGATGTAGTGGGTAATACTAGGCTATGAGAGTTCTAATAAGTATCTGAGGGGGACGAGTGGATTAGGGCATGCAATCATTAAGCTGGGTGCCATTATTGGGGCTGGGTACCATGATTGAGTTGGGTGCTGTGATTGTGATGTGTATAGTCATTGAGCTGGGTGCTGTGACTAAGCTGAGTACCATGATTGGATTATATGTTATGATGGTATTGTATTTTGTGATTGTGTTGTTTGCCTTGTTTGTGTTGTATGCCTTGGTGATGTTGTATTCTTTCTGATAGGGGTAAAGTATGTATGATGGATATGTCGTGTTTGTGTTGAATTCATTGAACTGTGTGCTTACTGTTTCCTTATGAAATCACTGTTACAGGATTTAAAGGTGTTGTTGATGGTGAGGCGTGACGCGTACACACTGATGCTTCTTCTTTTGGACATTTGTGTTTTATTGAATTGATGTTAGTTTTTCCTCTGTTAATGGTTTTCGTTCGACGGTGATATACTTTTCAAAGAATTAGATGGCGTGTATAAGTAAAATATTTGAAATTAATGACGGGGATATACTATGTCAGAATGACCAATGTTAGTTTTTCCGCTGTTAATGGTTTTCGTTCGACGGTGATATACAATGTCAAAATGACCAATTTTATTATAATTAAACTTATTTTCAAAATCATCGAAATGAAATTAGTCTTAAATGAGTGGATATTTTAGTAACTAATTATGCTTCATATTTTTGGACTTTGTATGGCCACTTTCAAATAGGGGTAATGTAGTAAATCCATATTTAAGATAATTGGACATTGAAAGAGGGGTATTTTGGTAATTTCACATAATATGACAATACATCTAATTGGAGGGTAATTTGGTAATTTATCAATAAAGACAAATTCATTTACATGGAAGGGCATATTAGTTAATCTCTGTAAAAAGAAAACAAACACATCTCATTTCCCATTAAGGGATGCATGCATCGTAACTTTTCCATAGAGAGACAGAGAGAGTGATTGTGGGTTAGAGGTGAGGCACGCTTACACCTATGGTGGACCTTCGGCAGACCAGAAAGGCCCTCAAGTCGCAGTTCCAGTGAGTAGTAAAGGGTTACAGGGAGAAGGACCAGAGGTAGGCGTAAACCCGAGTCTCTAACGCTATTGTGTGTGGTGTGTGTTTTTGTAGAAAATCAACGGGAAGAGAGAATGGAATAGTGAGGCGGGGTGTGCGAGGACGTTAGAGAGAAAGGGACACGTGTGATTCATCGCTACCGGAAAGGAGCAGAAAGAGAAAGTGAGGCGAAAAAAGGAGTTGGTGGGTGTAACTCGGTGGTGGAATGGAGCGAGTCCCGCCTGTTTGCTCCGGCACCCAGTGGCATTTCAGCCAAAGCAAGTAGAGTGAAGGGTAGAAAGAAGAAGAGTAAGGGTGAGAGGGAAGAAGGATCCCAAGCTGGGCTGGTTTGACACCAGCGGCGGTTGGCCGGAGGCGGTAGGGTCGCCGGAGCTGGTGAACGTCATCTGTTTAGATCGCTGTCATCTGGTTAGGTCGCTGGAACAAGGCCATTAGCAGAACTTGATATCTGGTGGTCGACATTTACGAAGGGAGAAGCAGACGATGATGCGAGTTCATGTTGCTGCTAGGTTACATTATTGGACCGGTAATCATCAGAGAAGTAGGATATGGTTTGGTCAGGGACGAAGACATCACCGAAGAAGGGTGGTGGTCAGACTTGCAAGTCCCGATTGGTGTGTGGAACATGTGTTCACCATCGCTAGAAGTCGAGGGGTGGCGGTTTGGAGAGCTTCGTCGGAGGCGATGGTGGTGCCGGAAACCTGTGAAAATAGCGCTTGTGAGACCGGCCATGGCGTGAATAAGGTATTCTCCCGACTGCATCTTTTGGAGCTCTAGGTTTTGATTATGTTGGGTTGTTAGCGGACTACTGGTTTCCTTATTAGGCTATAAGGAGTGCCTCCTTTGGTTCCCACATGAAAAGTGATGTCACGTCACCGACACATCATCTCCCTTGCTTACCACACCACCAAAGAAATACCCACCACTCCACATCACTTATTTTATTTTATTTTTTAATTTTCTATATATTATAATATTATTAAGAAGAGAGAGAAAGGAAGAGAGAGATAGAGAGAAAGAAGAAGAGAGACAAAGAGAACCGACGTTGCTTGCCGTTGCCCTACCCATGCCAACCCACGGCCACGCCACCCACGCCAAGAGGGGGTGGTGTTCAACGTCGTGGCCACATGCCACGTAGTCCCCACGCCACTCACCTTGTATGTATTCCTCACAGCCTTAGGTTATTGACCTTAATGGGTTTGCTTGTGGGCTATGTTCTTATGGATTGGACTTATTCATCGATTTGTCTCAACTCTCAAGTATCAAGACTAAAACCGGGAATGAATACTAAATTAAATCATGCCTAAAACATTTATAAATGAATACTAAATTAAATCATAACTAAAACTTTTATAAATGTAAACCAAATTAAATCATGACCAAAACTTTTATAAATCTTGATTTTCTAGATAGTTATACGTAAGACCTTAAATTTTGAGTTACTGGTTATATAAAGCAAGGAAACCCTAGAACAACTGCAATTGTCAACATTTCAGCCTCCAAAACATCACTATTCACTCTCTAGACTTCGTGGATGGGTTTTTGATGATTTTCGTCTGTTAGAATGGATTTTTGAGGCTGTTCATAGTTAGCGACGCTAACTAGGGAAGTTAGCGGCGCTAATTGCGTGTTGACCGTTGACTTTGATTTTGATCTTTGACCGTTGACTTTTGACCAGTTTGACTTTTTGTCAAACTTGAGGGTTTGGGGTACCGATCATAGAGGCTTTTTCTGTCAGGGACTTAGGAAGTTCTAAATGAAGTTTATCCTTGTTAGGAAGTTCATATTATCGGGATCTGATGACACTCGCGTGGAGTGCTGTCTAAATTAAGGTCGCGAATCAGGTGAGTCTTCTCACTATACTATGGATGATATTACATGCGTAGATAGTCTTTTTTACTTTGTGTAATAATGTGTTTATTTGTGCTTTACGTTTTGCCGGCGAAAGCCAATGACGATGATTTCCGGCGAAAGCCGATGACGATGTTTGCCGGCGAAAGCCGATGACGATGATTGCCGGCGGAAGCCGATGACGATGATTTCTGGCGGATCGGGGCAAGCCCGAGAGTCACACGATGTTTATCAGTGGATTGGGGCAAGCCCGAGAGCCAACGATGTTTTTATGTGATGGATTGTGTGGTATTTTTGGGGAAATCACTAAGATTTGTGCTTACCCTTTTATCCTAAGTGTTTTTTAGGAAATTGCTGGGTTGAGCTTGGGGCACGGCGCGACTGTACCGCATCTGAGGATTTCAACGATTAAAGTCTTCCGCTGGGTGATGTTTATAAATGTTTTGATAAATACGGTTTATATGTTTAAATACTAAGTTTTAATTTGAATGGTTTTAGTTGGCAACCGTTTTTATGTATTTGAATCGCTTTTAAAAAAATGTAAATTTTATCACAGAATTTGGGACGTTACAAATCTTAAATGTTGATTCATCCGAAAGTGTGTTGGATATATCATGTTTGTGGTATTGTCATATTGTCCATATAATCAAGAAGAAGTTGCATCACGAAGCTCCAAGTGGACAGGACTTGGAATCATTTGACTCATAGTCAAGATGATGTATGCGAATCTTGTCTACATGGAAGATGACAAGATTGCCATTCACAGGAAAATGTGAAAGAGGCAATGGAATTGTTGGAACTGATCCACACAAGTGTTTGTGGACCGTTCAAATCCGCCACAAGACATGATGAGTAATACTTCGTTACGTTTACTGATGTTTTTCAGTAAATATGGATATGTTTATCTAATTAAACATAAGATAGAAACTTTGAAGTGTTCAAAGGGTTTCAAAACGAAGTGGAATCAACTGGGCTAGAATATCTGAGTATACTGCGAACATCTTAGGAACTATGAAATGATTCACATATTGTATCCTACCAGAACACCGCTGCAGAGTAGTGTGTCTGAGAAGAGAAATCGAACATGTTGGACATGGTTCAATCCATGATGTGTCGAACTACAATTCTGATTGGATTCAAACGGTTATACCTTGGAATTGGCAACCTGCATCTTAAACCTCGTAACCAACCAAGTAGGTTGCAAAGACATTCTCTGAAATGTTGAAGTATGGTTTATCCCTCACTAGCACATAGAAAGTTTGGGGTTATGAAATCTTCATTCGTCACAAGATTGAACCCAGATCAGAGAAGTGTCATTTCATTGGTATCTCGCAAGTCCTTTGGATACTTGTTTTACAAGTCATTTGACAACAAGGTGTTTGTGTCTCATAGAAGAGCCTTTCTTGGGAAAGAGCTCATATCCAAAGAAGCTAGTGGGAGTAAATATTGGTCTTGAAGAGCTTCAAGGATCAACCAATGAAAGAACCTTTAGTTAACACTAGCACTTAAAACTGATTAGTGGTAAAACATAAGTTGGTAAGACATAAGTTGGTAAGGATGAGTTATCTAACTACATAGAAGCATTCGTGAGCCCGGTTGCTGCCAAACAATAGAGGATATTGAAATACGAGATTCAGTCCATGTTTAATTTGATGGATCTTACACCTGTCCTGAAAACTAGTGGGAGTAATTGGATCTTCAAAAGAAAAACAAAATGGATAGTAATATACACACATTCAAAGCAAGACTGGTTGAGTAGGGCAGTACTCAAACTCAAGAAATTGATTATGAGGAAAGGCACTCTCATCAGCAGCTGAAAAAGAATCTATTAGGATATTGTTTGCCATATGTACATTTTATGTGACATGGCAAAGTAGATGTTAAGACCGCTTTCCTTAAATGGATAACAAAGGGGTTGTGTGTATGACATAACCAAGAGGTTTTAAACATGCCAAATATCCAAATAGAGTGTGCAAAGCCTGAAAGATTCATCTGTAGAATCAAACAAACATCTCGCAGCTGGAATCTTTGCAAGACATAAAATGCCAAAGAGCTTGGATTTTCATGAAGCATAGATAAGTCCATATTTATGTCAGAGCTAGTGTGAGTACTATTGTAGTCTGCCTAGTGATGTATGTCAATGACATACTGGGAAAATCGTTTCCTATAAGGAATCTAGGAGATACAATATACATAAGTGGAATAAGGGTCTATGGAGATAGATAAAACGTCTAAGAAAGGACTTAGCCAAAGTACATATTTGAGTATGATCTTGAAGAAATTTGAGATGCATGAGTCTAAGGAAAGAGTTTCCACACATGGCATCAAATTGATTGGAGAATCAATATGCCATGACATGTGCTTGACCTGATACCCCGTATGCTTGGAGCATAGTGAGTCGATTTCAGGACAACCCTGGTAGAAGTCATTGAATTGCAGTGAAGGATAGTCTTAGAGTATCTTAGAAGAACAAGAAATGTGTTCTTGGTTCATGGAGGAAAAGGAAGAGCTAAGAGTAACTTGTCATAGTGATGCCAGAGATGACACTTGCTCACAATCAGGATATGTGTTCCTGTTAAAGGAGGAATAATAACTTTGAAATGTTCCAAGTGAAATGTATGACAACTAGTATGGGAGACTTCTTCATACCAAGGGTGCAGTCACCTTGACTAAGGATCTTGAGGACCATGACAGGTCGGGACATATACTCTGGGATTGATGTCGTGTTTAGGAATCAAGTTGAGACATCGTAGTGAATAAAGCATCATCGAAAGAGTATCCGGCTGATCGTTTCACTAAGACTTGGACGCGGACCAAGCATGAAGGTCATACCAGGGTCCATAGGCATCAAGTATGTAGCAATATGACATAAGTGTTTTAGTTATTAGTTTGATAACCGAAACATATAACAGTAGATAGATTTTATCTGACTTGGTGTATTATTAATGGAGATTTAATAAAGAGCTGGAGAGCTACCATTTGCATTAATTTATTATTGTGTTTCACTTCAGCATGTTTAGAACCTGCTTCCCGAGTATTAATTTACTCAAACTTCCACAGGTCGTACTCTTGGAAGCAAGTAGTGATTTAAGACTGTCAGGAGTGTTAGTAGATTTTCTATAGAAATTAGACATACCATGGTGATTGAGACTAGCCCTCATGATTACTTGATAGAGATTCAAGTATTGGAACAACCCACACCTAGAGATTACTTCATGGATTAAGTCACAAGTAAACTAGCATGATAAAATATTTTATTCTTCAAACCGAGATACGTGGGGGATCTGCCTGTTATTCCGTTATACTTCAGTCCACTCAAAAGCTATTTGTAACCGGTAGTTATAACGGGTATGTCCGGGTATGATATGATGAAATAAACAGAGACTATGTAGTCAAAGTTTATCTGTTCCTTCTGCCTGATAAGGGGAAGCGATATCTGTGGGCCGCCCGATGATTTGATGTTGACATTAAGTGTTTGGCCAAACCCAGACTAGATAGATGTGTTCAATCAGTAGTTTGATAGAGTCATCATAAATCTATATCGGGAAACAAACTTTGAACTCTCAGGATTTGACATTTTCCATGACCCAGTTTCATTACGATATCTTGTAGAACAGAGGAATAGTTGATCACTTATCTAAGGTGTCTTTTCTTTTCTTTGATCAGAGTTCGGCAGTTGCATATGATGACATGCTCTGCTAATTGTCAGGTAATATTGAGACCACACAAGTTGACAACTTGTCCAAGTGGGAGCTGTTGGAATAGTGTCCAAGGTCAACAACTTCTGGTAATATTTCTGATAATGGTAGAGTCCTTCTGGGTTGCCCTCATGACCCAGATAAACAAACAGAGCCAGAAATAAATAGAAATGGAATGACTAGTTTATTACTTTATGGAGAAATAAATTAGAAACTAGGTCAATAAATTAATTTGGAATTAATTTAGAATTAATTAAAGGGACTGGATTGTAATTGATTAAAGGTTTAATCAATGGAAACAAAGTCCAGGGGGTGCGGCCGCCAAAAGGCTCCTAAGTTTGAAACCTAGGACCCTTGCACTATAAATAGAGGCTTGTTCAACCCTAAGGCATCCTAAGAGTCTCATTATGCCGCCATCTCTCCCTCTCTCTCCCCTTCTACGAAATTCCTCATGCCTCTCTAGGGTTTGAGGATTTTGCCTCTTTCCCTGATGGAAGTTATGATCTGTCTGCTTTTCTAGCGTTCCTGGGTATGAGTCATTAGAGGGATTCACACTTTGGATCTTGTTCATCCTTTGCAAGTGTTGTTCATCAGATTCAACAAAGGAGATAATCATAAGGTACATTATGTTTATGTTTTGTTGCTATAACTGATATGAACTGTATGATCCTGAACTCTGTTCATGGAGATTCTTGTGATTTGATCTTGTTAGTCTTTCGCTACATATGTGTTTATGTTTATATGATCGAATCCTAACAGATCGGGTAAGGAGCGTGGGTGATTGCTGACGGGTTTCTTCGGAGCTTGTTCTGTTCAAGGTTGTGTTTAGCTGTTTAATTCGGGTTGAGTAGTAGTAGTGACACACATGGTAGTTTAACCGGGAGAGTGTGAGCAAGGGAATGGTTAATGGGGTGCTTGGTTTTTCGGCAGCAAAGAGCACCTCGGTTCTTCAGCATCGGGAATGCTAGGCTCGGTTCTTCGAGTTTCCTCTCAGGAAGAGTCGTGTAGGAAGTTCTAGGAATTAGTGGAGTTTCTTGTTAGTGCGTTAAGGATCGGTTGGATAACCGATCTGGGAAGCGGTTGGAAGTTTTAGGTTGTTAAGTTTCAGATTAGGTTTGATCGTCGAGATGTGGTTGGGTATCTCCGTTGGGAAGTATTGTCTGCTTGGAAGTTAGGATGACTTTTGGTAAGGAAGAGTGGATGTGGTCTCGGTTTGGGTATAACACGGGTTCTTTCTTAATTTTTGGGAGATCGGAATGTTTTCAGTGTATTAAGGTTTCCAAGGACCTTGGTTTCGCCTTTGGTTTTAGGTGGTGCTTATGTTTTGGGCCTGTTGGTCTAGCGTGTGTTAGGGATCGATTGTGTCAACCTTGTGTTATTAATCGATTGATTTTTAATTCTGAAGTTTGCTATAGCTGTATGGATAGTTGACCCTAGGTTGGGAACCTGGAATCGGGATTGGTAAGGTTGTTGGTAGCCCTATGGGGGGATTGATGGGTGTTAGGTGTGATTCTTGGTCACCTAATATATTCTTGCGACTGGGGGAACATAATGAATCGGGGAAGGACTGTGAATTCAGCTGGGAGTTGGATGGAGCAGAGAACCTGGTGAGTTTTGTTGGTGGACGGATCAAGAACCTGGCTGTCCAGCTAGTGGGTCGGGCATGTCATGGGAAAGCCTGAGAGTCCTTAGATGATAGTTTAGCAGAATTAGTCTGATGGTCTGTGGTTCGGTCGTGAGCAAAGTGTTAGGCTTCGATTGTCTAGACACTCTTGAACAGAGTGCTTATGGGTTGCTAAGTCGGTGGTTGAAGTTGTATAAATAGTTTATCAGGTGTCATGTGTTTGAGTATCTTTGGAGACAGTGAAAGGTAGGCTTGATACCCATGGGGTTTTGTGAGGATGCTCTGGCAGCGGGTATCTGGAATTGCGGGTCGGCATGATTAGGCGCGTGGCGGGCAGTGTGATTCTCGAGCGTCACGGAGTGGATCTTGGAGTGAAGGAGTCGTCGTCGGATATTAGTGATTTCTGAAGTTTTGTGGCGAAGTCTTCCTGGTTTCGGAATTTCACGCACATAAGGATTTTAATGACCGTGGATTTGTTCGTGGTTTAGGTGCGCGGTTAGGGTATGTAAGTAAAGGATTTCGGGGACGAAATCCCATTAAGTGGGAGAGAGTTGTTAGACCCTAATCCCGAAGTGCCAAGTCTTGAGTTAAAAGAAATCAAATTTTAGGTGAAAAGAGGTTAGCGTCGCTAAGGTGCTTTAGCATCGCTAATGTGCTTCTGCTGGGTAGTGGGTTTACACGTTGCTCAGTTAGCGACGCTAACCTATGGTTAGTGATGCTAACTGCTGTTTCGAGCCAAAACCTTAAATTTTGAAGTTTGTTCCACATTTAAGGATGGGAAACCCTAGGGAAACCGCCATTTTCGTCATTTCAGCCCCCAAATTGTCCTTTTTCCTCTCTAAGTCTCCTTAGATAAATTTTTGGTGTTCTTGGCCCCTTGGAAAGGATTCTTGAACGTCGGATGGTGTTAGAAGATTGATGGTGATGCTAGAAGTTGTTTCCCTTGGTTGAAGCTTCAAATATCTGCATTTTTTGGACCTATGTGAGCATAAAGCTTGCTCCTTTTTATGTTTAAATGGTTGATCTTGTGTTTATGATGATGGAAAATGGAATAAACGTTCTTTATGGTGTTGTCTATGGAACTTTATTGATGGAACTTTATTGATGCTTGAAGTTTGGTTTGCTTTGTTTGGATCATTAAGAGCATTGTACATGAGTTTCCTTGGTTAATCTTTTATACCTAATAGCTATTTTCCTTCTTGGGTACAATTATATTGATGAAGAAGAGCTAGAAGCAGTGTTGCAGAAATCGGCCTTGGCGGCCGATTAATCGGCGATTAATCGCTTGGCGGTCTTCATCCGATTACGATTAGACCTAATCGGTCAGCTTGACGGTTTGCTGCAAAAATCGGCCTTGGCGGCCAATTAATCGGTCTTGGCGGCCGATTAATCGGTCTTGGCGGTCATTTTTTCAATTTTTTATTTTTTTTATTTATTATTTATTTTTTTATTTTTAAATGACGACACAAACACTCTTTAATAACTCAAGAAAAGTAAAAAAATATCAATATTAAATAATAAAAATAAACAAATGTATAATATTTGATGTGTATTTCGGAATAAAATGAATCAAACTTTGCTATTTTTTATATTTATATATTTTTAAATGAATTTCTTTATAATTTAGGGTCTCCGATTAATCGCCGACTAATCCCCGATTAATCCGATTAATCGCTTAACCCCACTCGACCGTCAAGCTACCGTTAAGCGATTTTTACAACCTTGGCTAGAAGAAACAAAAAGTCCATGATGACAGTAAGATATATGATGAAAGTGAAAACATCAAGAAGAAAACTTTAAAATGCAGCAACAAATTTACCCAATTAGAAATTTAGTGTTTCCATTTTTTTTCTTATTGTGAAATATTACTTATGACCTATGCAGTTATCGCAATCAAAAACCAAATAGCGCTTACCAACTGTTATTTTCGATTTAGCAATTCTAACGGTGGTATATCACAACTTGAATCGGTGTTTAATCAATAGGTGTTCATTTTCGATTTAGCAATTCGTACAGTGGTATCGCTTCATGTACCGATTCCAACTCAAGTCGAGTGACGGTGCAAATGCTGGAATCATTTACCGCTGGCAAGGCACAACTGAAATCGGTGTTTAATCAATTGACGATCGTCGAGCAAGAAGCTGGGACTAGTCTGACTCTGATCGTCTGACTCTTTCTCGCTGATGCAAGCAAAGCAAACAAAAGCGATCCCAAACATTTCCGGTTAGGTTAAACAATATCAAACTTTATTTGGGCTAAAAAGACTGGTTTAATCAAATTTATTGGCCCTCTTTGTTTTTTCTTTATTGAAACAGCCCAAAGAACATTTGATATAACTGATATATCGCTATCCAAATTTGCTTGAAATAGCGGTATTTCTTGGTTAAAAACTGAATATAGCATCAGCGAGATTTCTAACCGCAATAACCTATCGCTATCTTGTAGTGCTAACCCCCTCGTTTTTTAGGCCACTCAGTTATGTACAACAGATCTTAAAATAAATATAAGATAATACGGTGAAAATTAAAAAATATGTATATCAAATAACATCTTGTAAAATGCGAAAGATATTACAATATCCTTCAAAATATAAAGGGTTTATTTCATAAAAAACCATATATTTTCAATCTTTTTCTATTTAAATCTAAAACGTTATTTTTTTTTTAAAAAGACCTAAATTTTAGAGAAACTTTTTAATTTAGCTCATTTACCCGGTTTTACAGGTTACATATAATTTTTTTATCAGAAAAAACCTTAATTTCTTTTTTTTTTTCCGAAAAAACCCCTTTATTTTCTTTTTCAGAAAACTTTTTAATTTAGGGATATATTTCATATATGATGTCCAAATTCTATCAACTTTATATCCCTGGAAAGGTCGTAAATAATACTACAACTTTGTTTTACTGACTTTTGTTTGAATATATTCGGATCTTTCGCTATAGTCTCTTAAACACGAACATACATATAAATAAAAATAACTAAATTTGAAAATTTAATTACATTAATTATAATTAAATGAAAATAAAACACTTCATTAATTAAGAAAAATAAAATTAAAAACGTAAAGCAAAACGACAAACTACAAATTAAAAAAAAAACGACAACTAAAAATGTCAAACCACAAACGTAAAAAAACAAAAGTACGACCGATATTTTTTTATGATATCGGCTTTGTATTTTAAAACCATCTCGAGTGCTTCCCCCTCGAGACCCTCCTCCGGATTCGACGACAAAAACTTTATGTCTTTTAGTCGTTGTTTTTTTTCGCGGATTCATTATTTTTTTTCGCAGGCTCGTTATTTGTCTTCGTAAGCTTTTTTTTTTCAAATGTCATCCGCTCGTGAATGTTTAAGTTGTACCGTTCAAACTCCAACGACATAATTGCCACGTCGGCACTTTTTTGGGACCCCGTCCTACAAGACGAAGTCACTTTTCTTTTCTGTTTCGCGGCATCTCTCCGTGTTGGACGGACGAAATCGGCAAAGTCAAGCTCGTCCTCTTTCCGCCTCCCCCTCGTTCAAATCTATATTGATACGAGCGTTCGATGATGTAGTGTGGTGGCTTATCGTTTGGGGGGGGGGGGGGGGGTAAAGTATAAAAAAATTAACTGCATGGTTTGAGGAACTCGTATGGGGAGGAACCCACGGCCACCCACCCATCCAGGTCAGTGTATCATAGGTTTTTAAGGCCACGTTAGTGCCCATGGTATACGGGTTGACCAGTTCGTTTGGTCTTATAGAATCTTTATATGAACTCCAATTATGTTGATTCCTTTTTATATTTATATGAACTACAAACGTATGAGGAATTGAGAAAAATTCATCATTATGAAAATTATACTATTTGAATTAATAAAAACCGAGGAAAAAGTTTCAGATCAATTAAAGTTATAATGAAGAAGATATGGATGTTTGAAAATTGCAAAAAATTATCTAAATATGTTTATGCTCATGTTTATGAGACTATAGCGAAAGATATGAACATATTCAAACAAAAGTCATTAAAACATAGTTGTAGTATTCTTTACGACATTTCCAAGGATATAAAGTTAGTAGAATATGGACATTGTATATGAAAGTTATGTCAATTACAAAAACAAAGAAAAATCATTTTATTTGTGAAAAAGTCACTAAAAATCGTTTAACTTGTCAATAAACCCTTGACCGGGTAAAGGAGCAAAATTAAAAAGTTTTCTGAAAAAGTAAATTGATCGTTTTTTTCGGGAAAAAAATTAGGGTCTTTTTTGAATATATATATATATATATATATATATATATATATATATATATATATATATATATATATATATATATATATATATATATATATATATATATATATATATATATATATATATATATATATATAACGTGTAAAACAAGTGAAAAGGGCTAAATTAAAAAGTTTTTCTAAAATTTAGGTCTTTTTTGAAAAAAAAATTCGGTTTAAACAAAAAAAAATTGAAAATATAAGGTTTTTTATGAAATAAACCCAAATATAAAATGTATCTTTAAATAATAATTTAAATTTTAAAAAAATTAGATCCTAATAAATCTCAAAACTCAAACTTAGTGTTAAAAAAATCCTAACAAATCAAATAACACTTGTTAAATCTCAAAATATCAGTCTGGTTTCTACATCTTAAAGACGAACCAAGGAAACCCTAGTCATCCTCATATGCCATCATATATCATGATTCATCGTCGTCACCTGACTCACCGAACGTGTGCTCACTCATCTTCTCCTTTTTCGTTTTCACCACTAGCGGTAGGCGTCACCACTGATTGACAATCACACTCCTTTGACGGAACACAACCTCTCTGTCACTCATGACTAGGCGTCATCGGTAACGACTTTCGCTGTATGTACTCGGTCACTCTCCCTCCTCGCACAATAACACACACATACACAGTACTATTACCCATTGGCTTTGGCTCTCGTTTCCTCTCCATGTGATGATGAAACCATATAAAATTTATGGAGAGAATACAATAAGTTGAAACGCTAGATGATATGCATCTCTATATGAAATGTGGTGTTTGTTTTTCTCTCTATATATATCTCTCTCTTTACATGTGTTGTTTTTATCAGACTATCAGCTATGATTTAGTGATATATTCAATGCCTATATCCAGATATGATGATGAAATAACCCATACTTCAAAGATATGACGATGTGATAGTAGGCTGTATAAGTTAAATATATATAAATATAAATACTATTTTTATTTGTTGATTTGTTCTAACATATTGTTTTACGTTTAATTGTTCTTTTAATTTAAGGGTGATCTTAAATAACCCCTGTAGGTGCGTGGATGTAAGTGTTGTGTGAGTTGACCTTCACACATATATCACATCATGAGTTTTTTTACCAATACCCTAATTTAATTGATCGTTGACTTTATTGTTGTTTAGTTAGATGCTTTTATATGTTTATCTTAAAGTAATAATTAATTTAAGATTTCTAAAATTGTTGTATTTATTAGTTTAGAGTTGTTCATTTGATTAGAAAAATAGAAGATCTTCTAAACGAAATGATCTAATGTCCTATGTATTGCTCTATCTCATCGATGTCTATTGACACCGCTTTGAATGACTTTTGTTCTTGTAACACCCCAAATTTCAAAAAATTTAAAAATCATTTATTACCAAGGTTTCAAGAAAACATTTATTCCAAAACATAAAACTGTTCAACATAATCCTTAAATTAACAGCGGAAACATTTGAAATTACTAATATAGTTTATTGACATCAATCTTTTGAATGCGACGCGCTGCCGTCAAGCCTTGCCCTTCCCTTTGTCCTTTGAATTACCTGAAATGTTATAAAATCAACGGGTAAGCTTAAAGCTTAATGAGTCCACAAATTACCATACATGCCCACACATTAAACAACCCGTCCTCGAGAACGACCCGACCCTACCCGCCATACAACAGCTACGGGCGTCCATCATACAACAGCTATGGACACGGGAAGGTTCTACCCATCATACAACAGCTATGGGTTCCCGGTTATGGCCCAGCTCATCATACAACAGCTATGGGACAAGGCAATAGTCCAACTCGCCATACAACAACTACGAGGGGACACGCATCAGTACTGAGCCCAACAACAAATAACCACAGAGATAGAGCAAATCATATAACTGTAAATAACACAGAAGATGCCTAACATGCAACATCATATAGTAAGGTGTGGATACTCACCTGATTCGAAACCGCACAGATATTCTCTAATATCCCCACTTAGCTCGTCCACACACCTAAATTCCACACACATACAACATATCAATTACTGACTAGGCTCTTACAGACCTGTCTAAAGGTTAGACTCACTATTTGCCATCAAACCGTGGTCAAAACTAAATTCCTGGTCAAACAGTCGCTCGCCGCGGCGTGGCTCCTCGCCCTACGCGCCACGGCTACCATTGCACAATTACGGGGTTTCAGCCGAGTCCGCGCCGCTGACATAGCCAGTCCGCGTCGCGGCTCGTAACATTCCAAAATGTTTTTCAGCGATTAACAGTACATCACTCGGCTAGGGTTCCTTTCTACACCCTTCCTGGGATCAGAAACTACCCTAAGGTCACTTCCTTATGGACATGTAAGTCCATGCATGTCCTTGGTTCAAACCCTAAGTGCTACAAATCATCTAAAGCTACAAACCAACTGGTAACACCATATGACGGGATAAAAAGGAAAGTCAGAAGAGCAAATCTTCTTACCTTACTTTTGAAGGACGAAGTGATGCCCACGATCCGTCCTAAACCTTCTCCCGCATTGGATCTCCTTCTTCCAATCTCCAAAGCCTTTGAACCAAAGAGTCTTTGTTGAAACTAGACGCCTCTGCCCCAGAGAACTCCCAAAAACACGAACCCTAGGGCTGGGTTCCTTTATATAGGCGTTTAAATCCGAATTAGGGTTTTTCACTTTAGAGGCGCACCGCGTCGCGGGTTCTTTAGAACCGCGCCGCGCGTACAAATCCTTCGCGATTCTAGATTCTTCCTAAAAGCCGCGCCGCGGATTCCTTCGGGCCGCGACTCGGCGGACCGGGTCTTACAATTCTCCCCCACTTAACTGGATTTCGTCCCCGAAATCTGTACCGGTAAATAATTCTGGATAATGCCTCCGCATTTCCTCCTCCGGTTCCCAAGTCCATTAGGACCCTTTTCGATGCTGCCACTGAACCTTAACTAATCCTATTGTTTTATTTCGTAAAGCCTTTATCTTCCTTTCAATGATGGCAATTGGTCGCTCCACATAATTTAGGCGTTCATCTAATTGAATATCCTCCAACGGCACCATTGTGGATTCCTCAGTAACGCACTTCCTGAGCTGCGAAACGTGGAACGTGTCGTGAATCTGGCTAAGCTGCTCGGGCAGCTCCAACCGGTAAGCTACCTTACCTACACGGGCGACAATTCGATATGGTCCAATGTACCTAGGGCCAAGCTTTCCTCGCTTCCTAAAACGAATCACTCCCTTCCAAGGTGACACCTTTAGAAGAACATAATCCCCAACTTGAAACTCGAGATCGGACCGTCGTCTATCCACATAACTTTTCTGTCGACTTTGAGCGGTTAACAATCTCTCCCGAACCTTCTGAATTAACTCAGTTGTCTTGAGCACCACCTCTGTACTACCCAATACCTGCTGGCCAACCTCGCCCCAGCAAATAGGTGTCCGACATTTTCTTCCATACAACATTTCAAAGGGAGCTCTGCCAATGCTCGCGTGATAACTGTTATTGTAAGAAAATTCGGCTAAAGGAAGATGGGAATCCCAACTCCAGCCAAAATCGATGACACATGCCCTAAGCATATCTTCTAGCGTTTGAATCGTCCTTTCACTCTGCCCATCCGTCTGAGGATGATATGCTGTGCTGAAATGAAGGCGAGTGCCTAATTCTTCATGAAACTTCTTCCAAAACCTAGACGTAAATCGGACATCCCGGTCGGATATCACCGAGACCGGTATACCATGCCGAGAGATAATCTCATCTGTGAAGACCTTAGCCAATTCCTTTGCAGAGTAAGTCTCTTGGATGGGAAGGAAATGAGCACTTTTAGTCAACCTATCCACGATAACCCAAATAGTGTCCATATGTCGAGGGGTTCTTGGCAACTTCGTGATGAAATCCATTGTGATATGCTCCCATTTCCATTCTGGGATCTCAAGAGGCTGCAACTTACCATGAGGCCGTTGGTGCTCGGCCTTGACCTTACGACAGGTCAAGCATCTTTCGACAAACCAAGCTACTTCCCTCTTCATGCCTGGCCACCAATAATATTCGTGCAGATCCCTATACATTTTAGTTACTCCAGGGTGGATAGAGAACCTGGATTTATGTGCCTCTTCCAATAGGGTTTGACAAACCCCGCCCAGCTTCGGTACCCAAATTCTCTCATGGCAAGTTAACAAATCCCTACTATCTTTGACCATAGCTGCCAACTGACCCACAATCCTCTCACTTTTCTGATTTTCGCTCTTGCTTGCTTCCACCTGGGCTTTCCTAATCAGCTCAAGCAGCGGTGTCACAATTGTCATCCTTAGACAAATGCCCCGAAGGGGTGCTCCCGAAGCCTTACGACTTAACGCATCAGCTACCACATTGGCCTTTCCAGGGTGGTAGTGTATCTCAGAATCATAGTCTTTCAATACATCCAACCATCTTCTCTGTCTCATATTAAGGTTTGTCTGGTCCATCAGGTACTTCAAACTTTTGTGGTCCGTGAAGATGGTGCACTTCACTCCATACAAATAGTGTCTCCAGATCTTGAGAGCGAAAACGATCGCTCCCAATTCCAAATCATGAGTAGGATAGTTAGCTTCATGGGGCTTCAACTGTCGCGAGGCGTAAGCAATCACCCTGCCTCGTTGCATCAAGACTGCCCCCAATCCCGTGATAGATGCATCGCAATAAACTACCATGTCCTCCATGCCTTCAGGCAACGTTAAAACCGGAGCTTCACACAATTTCCGCCGCAAAGTCTCAAAATCCTACTGCTGCTCCTCACCCCACCGAAAAGCAGCGTTTTTCTTAGTTAGTCGAGTCAAAGATACCGCAACCTTTGAGAAGTCTTGGATGAAACGGCGATAATAACCAGCCAGACCCAATAAACTTCTAATTTCAGAGGGAGTCCTCGGGACCTCCCACCGCATCACAGCCTCCACCTTAGCCGGGTCTACCATGATTCCTTGCTCATTTACAATGTGACCCAAAAACTGAACCTCCCGTAGCCAAAAGTCACACTTGGATAATTTTGCATAAAGCTTCTTCTTCCTTAAGGTCTCTAATACTTCCTTTAAGTGTTGTTCATGTTGCTCCCTGCTCCGAGAGTAAACTAAGATATCGTCAATGAAAACTATAACCGACCGATCCAACATCGGTCGACACACCCGATTCATTAAATCCATGAAAGCTGCAGGAGCGTTGGTTAGTCCAAACGGCATCACCACAAACTCGAAGTGGCCGTATCTCGTCCTAAAAGCCGTTTTCGGGATGTCTTCCTCCCGTACTCGCATCTGATGGTATCCTGACCGCAAATCAATTTTTGAAAACCACGAAGCGCCCTGCAGTTGATCGAATAAGTCGTCGATGCGAGGTAATGGATATCGATTCTTCACCGTAAGCTTATTCAGCTCACGATAGTCTATGCACATCCTATTGGAACCATCATTCTTCTTAACAAACAAAATAGGCGCTCCCCACGGTGAGCAACTGGATCGAATAAATCCCTTATCTAATAATTCTCGAAGTTGAATAGACAATTCCAGCATCTCCGGAGGCGCAAGACGATACTGTGCTTTAGCTATCGGAGCTGCACCAGGAGTTAAGTCGATCTTAAATTCCACCTGTCTCTCTGGCGGTACGCCAGGCAGGCCCTCGGGAAAAACATCAGGAAAATCTCAAACCACTGGTATATCACCTGCTTTCCGCTGTGGCTTCCTTTCTCATGTGTCTACAACATAAGCCACAAATCCCGAACCTCCATGCTGAAAATGTTTGCGTGCCCTAGCAGCTGAACAGAAAACTGCACCTCGATTCTTTCTCTCACCTTGCACAAGCAGCTCTCCCCCACTTGGGGTTTGAATCCACACTCGCTTGTTCTTACAATCGATCCATGATTCATGCTGACCCATCCAATCCATATCGATGATGACTCGGGAGTCACTCAACGGTATAGGGATGAGATCGATCGGAAACTTTATTCCTTGAATCACGACTTCGCATCCCCGATAAACACTAGTCGCTTGCACGGTTTTATCATCCGTAATTTCCACTTCTAACGGCCGATGAAGAGTTCCTAAAGCAATACCGAAACTCTTTCCCAACGCGGCAGACACAAAAGAATGACTAGCACCCGAATCAAATAGTGCAAAGGTAGGCGTAGAGTTGACTAAGAATGTTCTTAATCAAAGCATAATAGACATATTAATTACACACACCACAAACACAAGGCAAGTAAAGAAAGAGTACCCGTGACGACGTCGGGCGCATCCTGTGCCTCCTCGACGGTCATGACGAATACTCGACCCTTGGTCTTAGGGGCTTCCCCTTTCCCCTCCCTACCATCGGTAATCCGGAGTGTAGTGGGTGCCAGATTCTGAACCACTCCCTGAGTCAGACGGGGACATTGGGCCTTGAAGTCGCCTACCTGATTACAATTAAAACAAATCTTGACCTCTTGCCGACAATCTTTAGCATAGTGGCCCTCATTTCCACACTTATGGCATATTAACACCCAGCAACGCCCCTCATGATTCCTTCCACATTTACCACACTTACCGTGGCTCCTTTGCCCTTGCTTTCCTTGATCTGCCCCTCGAAATTTCTTCGACACCTGCTGAGTCTGAGCAGGCGCCGGACGCTTCTGATTTTGTTGGGTTTCCAGTTCCAACTCTCGGGCCCGAGCGGCCGCTATCATATCAGTAAGAGTTTGGTGCCGAGCAGCAGACACAAATTCCCGAATGTCTGTGCGAAACATCGCCAAGTATCGTGTCATCCTCATGCGCTCGGTTGCCGCAAACTCTGGACAGAAGAGTGCCCGTTCATTAAACTTCTTGGTGATTTCCGTCACCGTCTCAGTAGTCTGGGTCAGATTTAGGTATTCCTGCGCCAAGCGTTCCATTTCCACCTGTGGAACATACTCCAATTTGAACTGTTCCTTAATCTGCGGCCATGTAATGGCATCTAACTGAGCAGGAGTGAGATCTTTCGTTCGTATTTCCCACCAATCCTTCGCACCCTCTCTTAAAAGATTCGCCGCAAACGTTACCTTGGAGTTCTCATGAGAGGAACATGTGCGGAAAGCACCCTCCACTGCGGAAATCCACCGCATGCTAACAATCGGATCCCTGCCCCCATCGAACATCGGAGGCGAACAAGCCGAAAAGTCCTTATAACTTGCATCCCTAGCACGTGATGTGCCCTGAGTAGCCAGTCGTTCCTCGAGCATTGCCCATAACTCAACCTTAATCGTACCAAAGAACTAAGGTATCGCAGCCAACACTTCTCGCGAAACCTCCTCCGCTATCAGGTTACGGAGATTCTCATCAGTCGGTCCTCCCCCACTCGAGGCACCCGCATCTGGTCCACCGTTACTTCGAGTGACTGCCATTCTAAAATGCGCAACAGTTTCTAATATCAATACTCGGGTCACTCCTATCTATCCAACTACTTGACTTTTTAGGACTTTGTTTGACTACTCTTGACTCAAGCGTGAATCCTGTGCTTTCGGTAATACTGGCCTGGTACTACCTTCCACACCTATTCGCCCTTGTTCCAAGTTCGTCAACCATCCTCCTAAAACGTCACACGTACTAAACCATTTCCTATGACTCCTGCGGTCAGGCACCGTGGTGCCTAATCTTTTGATCTAACTCTCCATCTCACACGTGCCTAAGAGAACTACTGCTAATGTCGTCGAGTCGCCTCACGGACGCACAGCCGTACACAATCAGGAATAAGATAGACGTTTGAATAACTGATCTACCCTAAAGTCACAACTAAACAAGGAACAGCCAGTAAGGCCAAACCAAGAATTCTTAGGCTATCTTACCCTAATTGTATATAACCTACCAGCATTCACTAAGCAACCTAACGACAGTAGCATAAATTCCAAAGCAGCACATATGGCACAAACAGTCTACAGAGTATATTATCCAGGCAACTTTACATTCTAGCACAATAAATTTTATCACATAACACAACTTGGCATGGCTAATTGGGAATCACAAAACTTACTTGAGCTCGGCTGACGGTTCGCATCGCATCTTCTTTTACTTTACTTTAACCTTCCAAAAACATTTTCTTAACAAAATCGCTCAGTCCTAAGTTTGATTTTGGATTCCCAATACAGTTCATCCAAATCCCTCAAACCAAGGCTCTGATACCAATTTGTAACACCCCAAATTTCAAAAATTTTAAAAATCATTTATTACCAAGGTTTCAAGAAAACATTTATTCCAAAACATAAAACTGTTCAACATAATCCTTAAATTAACAGCGGAAACATTTGAAATTACCAATATAGTTTATTGACATCAATCTTTTGAATGCGACGCGCTCCTTGCCCTTCCCTTTGTCCTTTGAAT
This sequence comes from Cichorium intybus, assembly GCA_023525715.1. NCBI lineage: Eukaryota > Viridiplantae > Streptophyta > Magnoliopsida > Asterales > Asteraceae > Cichorium > Cichorium intybus. The sequence goes on from CM042014.1 coordinate 96,651,028, forward strand.
TACCTGAAATGTTATAAAATCAACGGGTAAGCTTAAAGCTTAGTGAGTCCACAAATTACCATACATGCCCACACATTAAACAACCCGTCCTCGAGAACGACCCGACCCTACCCGCCATACAACAGCTACGGGCGTCCATCATACAACAGCTATGGACACGGGAAGGTTCTACCCATCATACAACAGCTATGGGTTCCCGGTTATGGCCCAGCCCATCATACAACAGCTATGGGACAAGGCAATAGTCCAACTCGCCATACAACAGCTACGAGGGGACACGCATCAGTACTGAGCCCAACAACAAATAACCACAGATATAGAGCAAATCATATAACTGTAAATACCACACAAGATGCCTAACATGCAACATCATATAGTAAGGTGAGGATACTCACCTGATTCGAAACCGCACAGATATTCTCTAATATCCCCACTTAGCTCGTCCACACACCTAAATTCCACACACATACAACATATCAATTACTGACTAGGCTCTTACAGACCTGTCTAAAGGTTAGACTCACTATTTGCCATCAAACCGTGGTCAAAACTAAATTCCTGGTCAAACAGTCGCTCGCCGCGGCGTGGCTCCTCGCCGCGGCTACCATTGCACAATTACGGGGTTTCAGCCGAGTCCGTGCCGCTGACATAGCCAGTCCGCGTCGCGGCTCGTAACATTCGAAAATGTTTTTCAGCGATTAACAGTACATCACTTGGCTAGGGTTCCTTTCTACACCCTTCCTGGGATCAGAAACTACCCTAAGGTCACTTCCTTATGGACATGCAAGTCCATGCATGTCCTTGGTTCAAACCCTAAGTGCTACAAATCATCTAAAGCTACAAACCAACTGGTAACACCATATGACGGGATAAAAAGGAAAGTCAGAAGAGCAAATCTTCTTACCTTACTTCTGAAGGACGAAGTGATGCCCACGATCCGTCCTAAACCTTCTCCCGCATTGGATCTCCTTCTTCCAATCTCCAAAGCCTTTGAACCAAAGAGTCTTTGCTGAAACTAGACGCCTCTGCCCCAGAGAACTCCCAAAAACACGAACCCTAGGGTTGGGTTCCTTTATATAGGCGTTTAAATCCGAATTAGGGTTTTTCACTTTAGAGGCGCACCGTGTCGCGGGTTCTTTAGAACCGCGCCGCTCGTCCAAATCCTTCGCGATTCTAGATTCTTCCAAAAAGCCGCGTCGCGGATTCCTTCGGGCCGCGACTCGGCGGAGCGGGTCTTACAGTTCTGGTCCATCGGCCCCTCTGATTCTTGTTGGCGTGTTCCGCCCCTGCATAGCACGCAAGTTTCTATCTAGTTTATGACAAATCAATCGAATTATAACATTGTAGTTTCATTTTTTCATTAACATTGTAATTTGATTTTATGCTTGTTAATACGTTATTGTTTGAAAAGTTCACCTAGTTTTAACATTCAACCTTTATTTTTTTAACGCCCAAAATCCACCCGGTTATAATATTTTATCTTAAATTTTAAAATACTCAAACTACCCTCCATAATTCGTAGGATGAGTCTCAAAACTTTAATAGTATATATATATATATATATATATATATATATATATATATATATATATATATATATATATATATATATATATATATATATATATATATATATATATATATATATATATATATATATATATATATATATATAGGATCGGGTGAAGACTCAAAAATTGGTGAGGACTGCGAGGACAATTTTTAGCCTTAGGATTGAGAAACAAGTAGATGAGATTCAATTTTATTTATCGTCAAAATCTCACGAGATGAAACGACATTTTGGTAATTATTTATGAGATTTTGAAAAATTCCGACGAAAGATAAATGTTTGGAGGTTAAAATGGTAAATGAAATAAAAAAAATAAAAAAAGAATCAGAAAAATCCTCGGTCAGGCGCCTAAACTTCCAACATGCTACCAATTCTCTCTCTCTACCACATGTCCGCTGAGCTTTTATTTCTATTTCACCCATTTTGTTTTTCGGCTATAACTTTTTTATTTTACAAAAAAAAATTCTGAAAAAACCAAATTTCTTAAAATTTAATTTTCTACAAAATGAGCACAATCATGAAAGTTTCAAAAAAATTATTTTTTTAATTTTTTATTTTTACAAAACACCTAGAAAAAAAATATTTTGGAAAAATTATGAAAATTTAAAAGATACTTCTACTCAATATACTAGTGACTTTTGTAAAAAGAATTTCTTATAAATAGTTTTTTGAATTTTTCGTATTTTAATTTTATCAAATATTGCAAATAAGATGATTCGAAATATTTATGATTTCAAAAAGTTATGATTCAATATTTTATGATTCTTAATTTGTTATGATCTAAAAGTATTTTGATTCAAATATTTTATGATCCAAAAATAATATGATTCAAAGATAGTATGATCATGATGCTTGATTTTTTATGATTCAAAACTTTTGTAATTGTTAAAGATTTAAAACTCGAACCTATATTTAGTTAAAAAAAACATAAAAAGGAAAAAAAAATAAAAAATAAACCAAAAAATAAAAACAAAAGCAAAATAACACTAGTAACTTGAAATATGTAGTAAAAAATTAAAAAAACGAAAAATTATAAAATAATAAAAAAATTAAAAAAAATAAAAAACCAAAAAATAAAAAATAAAACGAAAAATAAAATATAACAAGTGAAAATCGAGTATATATACATTTAAAAAAAATTTAAAAAAATTTTCAAAAAAATGTAAAAAATAAATTAAAAATAAAAAAATATAAAAAAATTAATAAGAAAAAGAAAATAAACAAAAAAAACCCACTTAAATGATGTTCTATGGACATTCATCGCATGTGATTAGATTATCGAGTTCGTATTACGTTCCACCGACGTGCGTCGCATTCGATCGCATCACGTCCAACTATTGGGTTTGACGTTTGTGCCTTTGACGAAGTGGGTGGTGGAGAATTGGCCTCGCAGTCCTCGCCATTTTTTGAGTCCTCACCGGATCCACACCTTATATATATATATATATATATATATATATATATATATATATATATACATATGTATATATATATATATATATATATATATATATATATATATATATATATATATATATATATATATATATATATATATATATACATATATATATATATATATATATATATATATATATATATATATATATACATATATATATATATATATATACATATATATATATATATATATATATATATATATATATATATATATATATATATATATATATATATATGTATATATATATATATATATATATATATATATATATATATATATATATATATATATATGTACATATATATATATATATATATATATATATATATATATATATATATATATATATATATATATATATATATATATGTGTGTATATAATATATATATATATATCTATACCATACTATAAACCATATATAAATTACAACCTTTTAAAGCACAAAAGTCTTAAAATTAAGATAGTACCACCATTTGATGCACACAAATACAATAAACCCCGATTGCCACCATGTCATTTGCTGAACTGTTGACCTAATGTGATGATATAAAAGCAAAAAAAAAACCCTACACATAACAAATAAGGAGCCGTCATCCCACATTTGCTCTACCAACCCCGATCCTCATCACCGTTCTACTTCTACTCTGCCATCATCCGCACACGCCATCGTCACCACGCCAGGGCATCGTTGATTCCGTCTACCACCATTGCCACTACAAGTCCCGAACTCTGTAGCTCTTTCAACAATCGGTTTTCACAGATCTGAAAACCGGTCCACGGATCTGAATTTCGTTTTCGTTTTCGCAGATCTGAATTTGGTTATCGTTTTCGCTACTCACCACCATCGCCATCGTCATCCGATTCTCTCACAACAATCCACCACAATCCACCACAACACCGCCGAGTGAAGATGGGTTACCACAAACCCCAAATCATTTTCGTTTTCACAGATATGTCTTTTGTTTTCGTTTTCGCTACTCACCACCATCGCCATGTTCGAATTTCAACACCACCTACCGGTAAAACCCAGTGTCTCTAGACATTGAATACACGTCAAAACCACCTACCGGTAACAAATGGTGGTTCGAATTTCAACCTCCCACCACCGCCATGTGTCTCTTGCTCGACCCAGATCTTGGTATGAAACCATCATGGTAAGTATGTGACATGTGGTTATTGATTTGGGGTTTTAAGGTTTAGTTTTTATGGATCTGCCTTTTGCTTCAGGTGTTGGCGAACCTTTCGGATTTTTTATGCACAATGCTCTCTTCTGAATTTTGCACCATCAGACTTCTGTATTCGTCAAACTTCACATATACACATCGAAAATGTCGGATCTCTCTATGGATACTGTCAAATGCTTTTTGCTTGACTACATTTTTGTGCTTTTCATTGTTTATACTTTATATACTATCTCTTTCTTATTATGTATCCAATTTTGATTTCAGGAAATAGAACCACAATGAACAATATATTAAGGTTGGTTCTAAATCTTAAGGTTGGTGGTCAATCTGCTAGCATTTTTTGTGTTATCTCATATCTGTAGGTCTTTGTGCGTTTTTTGTTGGTTGAATCAATGTTGAGAGCAAATCCAAAAAGATCATGACAACAACGGGAAAGTTTCTTTTCAGATGGAATTTTGTTCGTTCTTTTAGGTATTTGAGGTGAGGAGAAAGCAAGAACAGGGCCATTTAACTTAATTGGCAGCAGAGAAGGCTCATCAGGAAGCTATTCAAGCTCAACTTGACACTGTGAGTAATACTTTAGGTCAATCCTTCACATCCTTTTGACTGTTTGTGTTATTTGGATTCACAAATTCCATATATATTGTTCTTATTTACCTATCTACTTAGGTGATGTGAATGATGTGGTCAATCAAAGGAAAAACAGCATACACCTGCTATGATTTCTAACTGTTTCTTTCATATGCAGGAAAAACAGCGGAAACTTGCAGAAGATCAAATGAATTTAGTACAACAACAAGCATAAGCTAAAGCCCAAATGTTGTGATATGAAGACGAATTAGCTAGAAAAAGAATGCAGGTTCATTTTCATTTTTTATACTTTCTTCTAGAATTTGTTTTTCTGCTTTTTTTCTTTAAAATGTAGATCTTATCGTTTGCTATTCATTAAAGCATGTTGCTTTGGGGTCTTTACAGTTGAGAAATTTTAGGCTATTTTAATGATTTTTTAATCATTTAATATTCTTTTTTTCTATAATGTGAATTACAAGATTTGAATTCCAACATAGACTTAAAAGTACATGTCGGCTTGCAATCTGGTCACTGTTCTGTTCCAAATAAATTGATTATTTTGGGTCGTTGGGTATAGCTGATTTTTACAACTTTGTTCCCTAAAATATATGATCTCAAATTTGAACCTATGCTACTTTTGATTCTGTTTCAGGTGGTTGTTCTTTCAGATCTGCACTACCATGGCTCATCCTACACTTATCAAGGAGAATCAGAGGTGGAGAATTCATGGTCTCCATATCTGGTATAACATCGTACTTCCAGTTTTTTGTTATACTAGCATCCTACTTAAAAAAAATTCACAACCTTGTTATATCTTTATTACTAATGAAGTCATTGTCTTTGAAGACAACATGTTCTTATTACTAATGCACTCTAAAGTTGTTGTTTAATATGGCATCGTACTTTCATTTATATTACTTAATTTTATTTTGAGAATTTGGTTACAGTTTAAGTTTGATCTCTCCATCGGTACCCCCCATTTTATTGACAGAAGATTACTTAATATTACTTAATTTTATTTTGAGAGTTGCAATATGTTGTTAACATAAAGATTATAAAACGGACAATAAATTAAAAGTTTGAAAGTAATGAAAGTTTGAAAATTCTGAAATTTTGAATTATTTGAAAATTTTGAATAATTTGAAAAGTTTAAAATTTTGAAAATTTAAATAATTTGGAAATTTCAATAATTTGAAAGTCTGATAATTTGAATGATTTTGAAAATTTTGAATCATTTGAAAATTTTCGAAATTTTCGAAATTTGAAAATTTGAAAATTTTGAAAAGTTTGAAAATTTCTGAAATTTGAATAATTTGCAAATTTTGAAATTTTTTAAAATTGATCTATCTTAAAAGTTTGAAAATTTTGAATAATTTGAAAAGTCAAAAGTTTGAAAAGTCTGAAAATTTGAACGATTTTAAAAAGTTTTGAAATTTGAAAATTTGAAAATTTTGAAACTTAGCTCCCGCCTAAACTTTTCGGATTTTCAAAATTTGAAAATTTTGAAACTTAGCTCCCGCCCAAATTTTTCGGATTTTCAAAATTTTCAAAATCTGAAAATTTTGAAACTTAACTCCCACCAAGTTTTTCGGATTTTCAAAATTTGACACTTGACTGTGTTTCTTTGTTTTTTTTTTATATTTTGCACTTGAGTGTGTTTCTTTGTATTTTTTATATTTTGCGATTTTTTAGTTGTGCATGTGTGGTACAAGCATGTATAATTTCTACTTTAATCTTAGTTGTGCTAGAGCCGAAGGAGCTGATTTGGTGGATCATATGTTTGAGTAATTATAGTATTTATTTTTGGTATGATGCAAGTTCAATCGTTTGCTGTAGGATGTGTTTAATACTTACAATCAGACAGATTATAGATGTTCATTTAAAATGACGAGCCTACCCTTGAGGGGAGTTAATTACATGTGAATCCCATGTTTTTTAGGCTAACAGGTAAAACAAATTACAATAAAAAGAATCATAGATAGTCTGGCATCATCTATCTTTGCATAAACAACATTATTTTGGACCACTGTTCCGAACCAATTACCAAATATTCCTAGAAGCTCATGTTGATTCTTTTCAACTACAAAAATACTATTTTACCTTTTTATTGGATAAACTATTTTATAACCATATTTTGACATTTTCTAGGATATATCGTGTATCAAAGATTTGACAAAGCTATATGAAGCCGCAACTATTGAAGACGTATACTTGGCTTATGAACAATTGAAAATTGATGAACAATCTTTGTACTGTTGCACACACATAAACTTTACTACATTGCCCCTTGCCCTATTGTTTACTTTGTCTTTTGTTCAGATTATAACATTCTATTTCTATTTATCATTTCATTGCAAAATATCCCTATAGTTCCAAACCGATTTCTAAAAGTTTTTCCATTTTTGGTCCCACACTCTGGGTTTTTACCGTCCCCTATATCGTTGGAAAGATAATCAATTGCCCGAAAAGAAATTAATCACTCTCATATTCGCCAACTCCCCCTCCCATCTGCAACCTAAAACCTAAAAAGTAATTGTCGAAACGAAATGATTTGCCGCCGCCGCATTGCGCGGGTACGCAGCTAGTATATATATATATATATATATATATATATATATATATATATATATATATATATATATATATATATATATATATATATATATATATATATATATATATATATATATATATATATATATATATATATGTGTATATATATATATATATGTATATATATATATATATATATATATATATATATATATATATATATATACATATACATATATATATATATATATATATATATATATATATATATATATATATACATATATATATATATATATATATATATATATATATATATATATATATATATATATATATATATATATATATATATATATATATATATATATATATATATATATATATATATATATATATATATATATATATATATATATATATATATATATATATTGTTACTAATAAAGAAATCCTTTTAGTGCCAATTGGCATCATTTTAAGGCTATAAATTGCCACATGGCAATCTATTATTCTTAGAGAAATTGTTTTCCCACCTAAAAGAATACATTGTATTGACTAACAAAGTTAAATTGTAATCTTCCATAATTTCCCGAAAAAAACAGCCATAATAAATCCCTAAAAGTCAGTTTTTCTATTTAATTCAATCTATAATCAATCCGTTCCTAAAAATAAGCTAACATATCGTTAAAATACATGGATAACTTATGATTATATTTTTTTCATTATATTCATTCGATATTCATCCTCCTTCCTACATCTCTGCATTCTCTGCGAGACGACTGCTTTTCTACCTTTGCTTTTCATCCACGTGCACAATAAATTGAAGCTATAGTATATATTCTTTTTTATCACTATATCTGCAACACATACACACACGCTGAGAATTTGTTATAAACATAGAAACGGAGCAAATGACAATAAAAAAATCATTTGAGTAATAGTGTGTGTTTTTGTGTGTGTGAGCATATCAGTGTGATCGACACCAAAAATCATTTATATTCGGATTTATGTTGTATAACATCACACACACATACACACACACACATCTTTTGTAACAGTGTGTTTCAGTAAGGTTGTGTGTTACTTTCGTCAAACCTTTAAGAATAGCAATCTACTTTCATTTTTTTCTTTTTATGCGAACTTTTGTTTTTTTGTTAATACTTTTTTTCGTTTTTTCGATGGAACTGCAACACACACACACACATTGTGTGTGTGTTTCTCAGATCGAGCCTGACATGGACCACACACACACATTGTGTTATTAAAGCAATCTATTTTCATTTTTAATGCGTTTTATCAAAGTACTTACCGAAACCGATTTAAGAAATCTACTTTCATTTTTTTGATAGTTTTGCTCGTGTTTACTGAAACCGATGATAACAATGTAGTTAATTTTTTTTCATTTTTTTCGATGGAGTGCAACACACACAATGTGTGTGTGTGTGTGTTTATGAGTTCGAACCAGACATGGACCAAATCTGCAAAAACTTTATTTTTTATGTTTATAGCATTCTACTTTACTTATAACATCAACAATAGCAAGCTACTTTTACATTTGTCTTTTTATTCACTTTTTTAATTTGTTTCCTTTAATTCTTTTTCATTTTTTATCGGTGGAACTGCATCACACACACATTGTATATGTGTTTCTCAGTTCCAACCAGACATGGACCAAATCTGCAAAAACTTTATTTTTTATGTTTATAGCATTCTACTTTACTTATAACATCATCATTAGCAAGCTACTTTCACATTTATTTTCATTCGCTTTTTAATTTTCTTTCGTTAATTGTTTTTTCATTTTGTATCGGTGGAACTTCATCACATACACACACACACACATTTTGTGTGTGTCTTTCTTAGTTCGTACCAGACAGACACAGATTCAATCTGCAAAAACTTTATTTTTTATGTTTATATTACCCAACTTTACTTATAACACAAAGAATAAAAACCTACTTTCATATTTGTCATTTTATTTGCTTTTTTAATTTTTTTCGTTAACTTTTTTTCATTTTCTGTCGGTGGAACTACATCACACACACACACACACACACTTTATGTGTGTGTTTCTTACTTCGCCAAATGTGCAAAAACTTTATTTTTTATGTTTATAGCACCCAACTTTACTTATAACACCAAGAATAGCAACCTACTTTTATATTTGTCATTTTATTTGCTTTTTAATTTTTTTTCATTAATTGTTTTTTTCATTTTTTTTTGGTGGAACTGCATCACACACATACACACACTTTGTGTTTGTGTGTTTCTGCATTTTATTTAATTTTTTCCATTTAGTTTTTTCTTTAATGGCAATCTACTTTCAGTTTTTTGAATAATAGCAATCTACGTTCATTTCCATGTACGTTTTTCCATTTTTTGATTTTTTTCGTTTACTTTTTTCCGTTGATAGCAATCTACTTTCATTTTTCTCGTTAATAACTTCATTCAAATGAATTTATGTTGTTCCGTTAATAGCAATCTAAATTGTCTTTGTAACCCTTAAAAGGAGTTTTCATTTCCATGTATGTTTGTGTAATTTTTTTAATTTTTTTCCGTTTATGTTAATGGCAATCTACTTACAGCTTTTTTTTAATAATATCAATCCATTTTCATTTCCATGTCTGTTTCTGCATGTTATGATTTTTTTTTCTTTTACTTTTTTACCGTTAATAGCAATCTACTTTCATTTTTTTCATTATTGGTCGTTGGAACTACAACACACACATACACACTTTTTGTGTGTTTTTCAGATCGAATCATATAGGGACGAAAACTGCAAAACTTTTTTTATCTGTTACTGTGCGAGTCAGTGTGTGTGTGTGTGTTATATATATATTTTTTATTTTTGCATTGTTGGTCCTATTGACAAATATTTAGATATTTTTTTTGTTTTGATATTATAACAGCCTACTTTTACAGATTTGAAAATGTTCACATATTTGAAAATGTTACACAGTTTTGGTCCTATTCCCATATTTCAAAATGTTGACAGTTTTGGTCCTATTGATACTTCACAGGTTTGTTTCTTCAATTTTTTAATTTTTTCCGTTATTTTATTTTATAACTTAATTCTTTTGTTTTATAGCATCGTACTTTCATTAACACATCGTCAAAATCAATGTAGTTTGTTTTATAGCATGTCAAGTATGTTGCTATTTAGTACTTAAATTGTAAGAAAATTATTTATTTATTCGATAATTTTTTTTGTTGCTATTTACTACTGATTATATAGTATAGTTATAAAATACGTTGTGTATTATAGCATTCTACTTTAATTAAAATTTATAATAATATGCATTTATTTTTGTTCCTTTTACAAATGGATGGTAAAAAGCCAGCTACTGTTAATCAAATAGACATAAAAATAATGAAATCTTACTTAAGCTTCATGTGATCCGACTTTGGAAGTTTAAGTCAAATGTAAAACGAAATGAAAATTATTCCCTTCAAATGTTGTTTATCGATGAAGAGGTAATTAGTAACTTACGTAAAATAATAGTTTATTAAAATTTTAATATATACGCTAATTTCATTATGGTTATTACTAATAGTCCATTTTTTATTTTAGTGAACAATCATTCAAGGGAGTGTTATAACACAACACTTATTTAGGTTTGAGAACAAACTAAAGAAGCTGAAAGCTATTATATAAAATCGCCATCGATTCTAGAGCAATGACGGAAGTTTGTTTTTAGTAACAAAAAACATTGACTTTTCTTATACCCAAGAACCAGTGTCAACAATCGTCTAACTTTATCTAAAAATACATTTTCTTTTGTTGATTTCCAAACAATTTTGATTGGTTAGTTCGTATTTTATATATACTATATAAGCATTAGTATTTGTTATTTTTCCTATTTATATTAGTTGATTTTAACAATTTATTTTCATCTATTTTTTAGATGTTATTGGAAATATGGCAACATATAACCGTATCATCACAAACAACTTGGAAAAAGTAATACATCAGATTTCTTTTGATATCGAAGATTTACAATTTGCATACACATAATCATCTATATAATAATTATTTTTAAATTATCTTATACTTTTAATTAAGACAAAATATTTTTACACGAGAATTCTATTAATAGTAACGTTGTGGGGTAATCTGGCACACGAACGAAATGATTATATATCGATCAATGGAAGAGATGTTCTTTCGGTTGTTGTCTTACAGTTTGGGCAAATTAACTTTTATCAAGGTTAATGTTTTTTAAACTTGTCTTATAATTTTATTTTATTTTACATATGTCTAAAATATCTATATATTTTATTTAGTGGTGAAATAAGTGTTAAAAGTTACTTTGGTGCCTCAAAATTGTTCATGAATTCAAATATCGATGAAATCAATGATTTCAAAAAAGTAGGTATATTTTATATTCTTACGTATGTTCATTTATTTTAATTTATATTATTTTAGTTATTAGTTATTTCTTACTATGTAATCAGGTTTCTTGGTCGAATTTGAGAATCTACGTCCTCAGGTGGCATGACTATGATAGCATCCCAATCTGTGTCTGAACTGATGATTTTTTAAATACTCATGACTTTAAGGACATTATGAGTATTTTAGAACCCAAACAGGTTTGTCAATTATATATAATACAAAATTTTGTTAGTAATACTTTAATTTACTCTAATAACTTATTTTATACTACATGTAAACAAGTACATTATTCTTGGGACTATTCATTTAATATACCAAAACAAACCTTGGTATTATCTTGGATGTTTTGCTTGTCAAATGAAAGCCACTGAAACGTGGCTAATTACCGATAACCTAGATGGTTCCGAATCAACCCAAGAAAAACATATTATAGAATGTAACAACATTATATGCAAAAAACCTAATAAAGAATTTGTTCCAACGTTTCTTCCCCTTAATTTTTTTATACCTATTATTTTTCTTTTTAAATATTATATGATGTTTTTGATTTTGACTACCAACTATTTTATTCCTATAGATTTATGATACTTGTTTGTGTGCAATATGGTACGAGAAATCTACGGTTGACGTTATTTGATAAAGAGGTTGTTAGGCTTTTGAAAATATCCGCAAAAGAGTTAATTGAAAAACAAACTCAGGTATAAAGATCTTTAATTAATAGCAAGTAATAAACTCGGTTTTGGTGTGTTTTTTCTATGATTATTTGTTTCACTAATTACTTTATTTCTTTATAGGCAGGATTTAGTTTGGGTTATATCCGGATGAAATCAATGTGTTGAAAAATAAGCTTATGACGTTCAAGATTCAGTAAGTATAATGTAGAAAATAACAATAATAATGTGTATACCATTATAAAGGTAACAGATGATGCAAACATTATTTGTGAGTTGGAAATTAAAAATGTTCATCTGCAGGTATTCTTCAATATTTATAATTAAAATTTTTCATTATTGTTATTTTCTTTATTTATCTTATTTTTTATTTTTTTTTTCTAATTTATAACTTTGCATATTTTCTTTTTACTATCTAGAATTGTAATGAAAAATATTCGAATGAAGTTGATTCTGAAACTGGAGAGAATCTAACGCCATGTACTGTCGATAAATCTACATCAACATCTTCTTTACAAGTTATATCTACTCCAATAAATTTGAAAAGGAAGCTTGATATGACATGGAGGACAACGCTATTTGCTCAACAACCAAATCCTGACTCAGTTTAGCACAAACTGATTTAGAAAACAAACTTTTGGTTCCAAAACTTGTGAAATATGTTTTTTCTTTTACTTGGGTATTTTAGGTTTCCCTTTTAAAGTTTGACACTTTACGTATCATGTTGACATTTTGATTTTTATGTTTTTATGATTTATAAATTCAACTGGGTACTTTGACTTTTATAATCACACTATCATGTTTGTATAGACGTATTGTTTCGTGTTGAATTATATTTACTAGTATGTTATAGTATTGTTAATAGGATTTGTAATCAAAGTATGTTGCTACATACACAACATATGATGGCTACGATGCTCTAACGCATAAATACATCAAACTATTATAGTTTTTTTTTTGTTTTTTTTCTTTTTTTAGAACGGCAGCATCAAACTATTATAGTATGTTGCTATTTGTCGTATATTTATTTGTGTCGTATATATTATATCAATGTACTTTAATTATGACTTTTATATGAAAAATGAGCAAGGTAAAAATATTACCCATTAGGTGAAGTAAGTGTTAAATAACCTGAAACGTCCACAAACAAACCTAGCTGCATATCGACCTCCATGAACTTTGATAAGCAGCCAAATTACAACAATTAAAAGAAGGTTTTCCCAATAAGTCCTAACTTTGATATATTTACACACATTTTTTTCTCAAATATCTTTTAAACATGATTTATTACCTTTAGATTTGGATGATTCACCAGAAACGATCTTTTTGTTCTTTTTTGGATTTTGATCGGTGTCAGAATCATTTGAATCAGGACTTGAACACTTGTCAGATGAAGAATTTGCATCAACCTCATTCCATGGCATCGCTCTTTTCATGATGTATTAGATACAACAGCACTATAGAACATAAGTATTCATATGAAAATAACGTAAATTTCAAATAGTGTCGTGAAATTATATAACTACAATCAGCATGAAAAATAACAAAAAAACACTAAGCATTGATCAATGTGAGCATAGCAGACATCATAACCGTGTCTAATTAAATTCATGGTGCAATCTGAAATCAAGTGAAAGATAGTCACTTTTACGGAGGACTACAACAACAAATTTGGGGGATATGAAGATGAGTATATAGATAAGTATCTATTATTAAAGAAGGATAAATCGTAGTGTTGGATATCCTAAAATCTGATCAAACAACAGAAAACATTTTATATTCTTTAATGTCAGTACACCCGTAAATTTATTGATGATTTTACAAACATCCTTTTTATCAAATTAACATCACGAAAGCATAAATTAAAAAGGAGGTCATCAAATATATTTGATATTCCTTCAATCGACCTTAAGCAGATGATGAAAATAATTATCAAAGTATTGTTGAAGACATACATGTTGGTATATCAAAAGGTAAATATCCTAGAAATCCCTATTAATTTATTTTATTTATACTAAGAATCTACAAACAGTGTTAAATAATTATTAGTATTTAAAAAATATTATTCAACAGATTACCTAGATCTTGGTGATCAAATTGTTATATGTTTCGTTTGTAAGGCAAAATTATGGAGAGATGAAGCTTCAAGATGAAAAAAAACACCAAATAGAAGTTATCCAATATGTTGTGGTAATGGAAAAACTGAGTTGCCAAATCTAAAACAAGCTCCGCCAACTTACAAAGATCTTTTTCGTTCAGTAGATTCTAAATCAAAATACTTCATGAAGAACATTTGACGTTACAATTCGATGTTTTCATTTACCTCAATAGGTGGAAAAGTAGATTCTTCAATAAATAAAGGCAAAGGTCCATACATGTTCTAGTTCAGTGGTCAAAATTATCATATGATGAGAAGTCTTCTACCGGCTAACGGAATGAAACCAATGTTCTCTCAATTATACATGTATGATACTGAGAACGAGAATTCAAATAGACAAAGAAGCTTTGGGTATATATTTCCACATATCATTATTATTTCATTTAATTTTACTTCAATATTACAATACTAATCAAAATTTAATAAATTTATGTTGTCCTCAGCTGTTCAAAAGATGCTTCTACATCAACAGCTGCTTTAAATGATATTGAGATTATACAATATTTGAAACAGATGTTAGATTCAAATAACAAGCTCGTCAAGTGTTTTAGAATGGTAAACGACTGTTTTCATGAAAATCCTAATCCAGACGTAAAGTTACGCATTATAGGAAAGAGGATACAAGATGGAAGGACATATAACTTACTAACTGCATATGAGGTAGCAACTTTAATTGTTGGAGACATTGGAGATTCATTTGAAAATAGGGATATCATTGTACAAACTTCATCTCTTCAACGTATTAGTGAATTACATCATTCATACCTTCCCCTTCGGTATCCATTACTCTTTCCATATGACGATGACCGTTACAGAGTTAACATCCCTCATAGAGGTATTGCGTCTTCAAGCAACAACAAGCGGCATAACTGTACAATGAGATAATTTTTTGCTTACAAAATTCAAGGAAGAATTAATGCCTTCTAATAAATTCTTCATTCAAAAAGGCTTTTTCAACAATTTTTGTTTGATGCGTATACGATGATTGAAAGACAGAGACTGTATTTCAAACATCTCATGTCATCTTACCCTCTTCTTTTACCGGTGGCACAGGGTACATGCAACAAAAATACTTAGATGATATGTCACTTTGTAAGTGGTTTGGATATCCTGATTCTTCATAGCGATAACCTGTAATCTAAAACGGTCTGAAATTAAACGATTTATTGAAGAAACAAGGCTTCAACAAGAAGATAGACCAGATATCTTATGTAGATTGTTTAAAATAAATTTTGATTCATTGATTAAATAGTTAAGGAGTTCATGGTTGGCACTTTGTGTCTATAATAAAACCGCGCTATAATGTCACTCTATAGTCGGTGAATATCACTTACCCTTGATCCCAAAAATCAGACTCAAAACTAAAAATCATAAAATAACTCAGATCTATGCACAAACAATATATAAAACACCCATGAATCCAAAACAAACCATGAAACAATATATCAGATCCAAACTCAAACATTCATCAACAATCAAACAAACATCAACGGAACTGAAAATCAACTTTTACTCATAAAACGAATCCAAAAACAATTGTTCATCAGCCGAATCTGAGATCAGAGCCAAACACTTTGTGAAATTAGAGAACTACAAAGACTCTGTGATCGACAATGTTCTACAATCAGAAACCTCGAAAACACAAGAGTAAATACTAACTAAAATTGCAATAAAAGTAAAACCGAACCAACTATGGATCTAAACTGAAAAGCTAGGAAATTCTAAGTCAAAGAAGTTAGAGTTCCATTCTACGGGTCATTCTTCGCTCCCAAAATCCGACCTCAGACCTAGGAGCCTCTGTAGACCTAGGAGCCTCTGTAGACCTAGGAGCCTCTGTTTATAGTTGAGAAATCTGCTTGTCCGCATCGGATAGAAGTGTTGTTCGCGTCGCGGGTCAGCCCTATCCCCCGTTTTCTTGCTTCTTGGAATTTGAACTCCTCTGGATCATGTTTTTATCCCATTGGCCGCGTCGCACGGAGCTATCATCCACACCGCGAGTATCACTTTAGTCTTATCCTAGTTTTTCATCACCAACTTCATCAATTTTGCAATATAGACCCTGCATTTTCACTAAAAACACAAACAAGCACTTGACCCTAAAAGTGAGTGATATTAGTCAATTAATAAATGTAAACTAACTAAAACTCAGCTCAATAATGCATAAAATGTTTAACATTACTAGGCGTTATAATGCCTTTCATGCCTAGGTGACCTTTATCACACCACATTCCCGATCAAGTCTTCCTACTTGAAAAACTTGTAGAATTGTAACTAATAGTGACTAGGTGTCCCATCTGGCATTAAAAGGTACAAAACGACCTTGAACATCATAAGACAAAATCCAAGCAACAAGGTGACCCTGTACCAAAAAGACCATACAAACGATGCACGAGTGTTCTTTAAGAGGATGACATAGACTTGCATTTTTAAGAAAAGGTTTTTTATGTGTTTTACTAATATAGTTAAACATGGTCTCATGAATATTGCATGCATCGATTAATTCATGCATTCTTTTGTAAAAATCATATCTCTTGTATAAGGTTTTTTAGGTACTAAATAAAACATCATTTTATTAAGTACGGGCCATGATCAATTATAAACTAATATCTTATATTAAAGTTTAGGCATAGAGCACTTTAAGAACCGATTATAATCTTTTAATAAAATATTATTTTATAGTTAAGGCTTAGAGTTTTGGATGAGTTCTAAAATCATTATTTTAAATCTCTTTTTAATAATCAAAATCTTATAACCTTATGAATTTGTAGAATAAAACTCATTTTTATTTACAAACCCATTTTATACATCTTATGATAATAGTTCATATTTTGATAAACCAAAACAAGTGATGATAATTATGTTCTAAATTACATTTAGCATGCATAAAGCGTAATATCAACACAATGCATTAAATTTTAAAAACTAATAGCATATATAAAGTTTCGATGTAAAAATAATACATAGTATTGTAGTTTGACGTTATAACACTATAAACCAAATTTTAGTTTTTTTTAATAAAACTCTTATTTATTATAAAAAATATGGAGTTTAGATTTAGATTAAATACATTTTAAACTATTTTAAATATTTTAAAATTGGCTATTAAAGTTTTTATAATTGGAAGCCTACTTTCTTTGGTGATTTTAAATCAAGCATATCAATTTCTTTCCCTTTATGATGATTTAAAATGCAAGAAGAGGATGGTGTTTCACAATGGTTTCTGAAGGAGGTTGTGTTATGGTCAGACAGTGGACAAGTTTTTGCCATTCAATTTGGGATTCTATTGGGGCATAATAGTAATTTAACAGATTAGTTAGTTGTACAGTTAGTAAACAGTTAAGTTAGTTGCGTGTATGTTAGCTTTAGTAGTGCAGGTTAACTGTTGTATATATTTCGTTTTACTGTACTTGGTTAAAGGTAATGAGAAGTTTGATTTTCTCTCCTCATTCATACTATTTCTTCATGAATGGCAACATGGTATTAGAGAAAATTCATGCTCTGTTTCTCTGATTTTCCTTTGAATTGATTTTTGAATTTGTTTCTTCTTCTTCGTTTGAGTTAGGATCTTGTATCTTCCTACTCTGTTTTCTTTGTGTTCTCTTTCTATTCATCAATGGCTGAAATTCCAGTTAATGTAAATAATCCAAATCAGTCGTCAAATAATCCGTACTTCATCCACCATAATGATAATCCAGGATCTATTCTTGTATCTCAAATCCTCACTGGTGATAATTACGGCTCTTGGAGTCGATCTATGGAAATCGCACTTTCAGCCAAAAAAAAATTTGAATTCGTTAATAATTCGCTGCCTAAGCCAGACGGTTCAGATCCAGAAAAGCTTAAATCGTGTCTCAAAAACAACAATATTGTTATTTCATGGATTCTGAATGCTGTTTCCAAAGAGATTTCCGCTTCTATCATATATCTCGAAACTGTTGCGGCTATGTGGAAGGAGCTGAAAGAGCATTTTCATCAAAGCAATGGTCCATGTATTTTTCAAATTAAGAGGAGTTTGATGAATCTCACACAAGGTCAGGATTCAGTTAGCAATTACTATACGAAATTAAAAGTTCTTTGGGAAGAATTGATAAAACTACAATCATCACTGCACTTGTGGAAAATGCACTTATGGAGGTGCAAAAGAAGCTGAACAAACTATGAGTTTCCTTATGGGATTAAATGACAGCTATTCACAAGTTCGTGGTCAGATCTTGTTAATGGAGCCACTACCTCCTGTAAATCGCATTTTCTCACTGGTTATTCAGGAAGAAAGGCAACGTGAAATTGGTACTTCTCAACCTTCTGATTCTGTAATGGCTTTTAATGTTCGCTCAACCAATTATAACAACAATTATCAAAACAAGAATCGTGTTGCTGGTAACAACAATTTTAAAAATACTAAAAGAGATTCTCCTTACTGTACACATTGTAATCGATCCGGTCATACACAAGATAAATGTTATCGGTTGCATGGATTTCCACCTGGCTATAGAACATAGAAAAATCAAGTTGATAATCGTGTTCATGCTTTTTCGTCGACTGACAACGTGGTGATAAATTCCAATACTCAGTCCAAGATTTCCTCAATTGATTCTTCCAATCAAGGACATGATGTTGTTACTGGTCTTACGAACGATCAGTGTCAACAATTGATTGCAATGCTATCTGGACAACTCGCTTCTAATTCCACTAATGATGTTTCTACAGCAACTGTTCAAACATGTAATTACTACATTCTCACTCTCAATTCCAGTTTATTCAAATCCAATGTTTGGATTATAGATTCAGGTTCTACCAGGCATATATGTAACGATATGGAATTGGTTACTAATGTCAAAGCTATAGCCAATACAAGAATTCGATTACCAAATCGCTCATTAA
The DNA here is from genome assembly GCA_023525715.1 of Cichorium intybus. Taxonomy (NCBI): domain Eukaryota; kingdom Viridiplantae; phylum Streptophyta; class Magnoliopsida; order Asterales; family Asteraceae; genus Cichorium; species Cichorium intybus. Next base: position 96,670,477 of record CM042014.1, read on the forward strand.
TACCGGTACATAAAATGGGGGATATTAAACTCAATGATCAATTATCACTTAAGGAGGTCTTATTTGTTCCTCAATTTGAGTTGAATTTGATTTCTGCAACTATACTAACAGCTCATGATAAGAATTTGATGATTGAGTTGTATTACAATTGTGCTATGATTCGACAGATCAAGACCAAGAATGTGATTGGCAGGGCTGATGTTCAAGCTGGACTTTACTTGTTTCAAGGATCACAACCCACAATTCGTATCAATGCAATCACTTCTCACAGATGGCATGCACGATTAGGTCATCCATCTGCAAATAAAATCAAGTCTCTTGATAGTCTTTTAGAATTGAATAAAGTTCATAGTACAGATACATGTGGCATATGCCCATTAGCGAAACAAAAATGATTACCTTTTGTTTCTGCAAATCATGTAACTGATAAACCTTTTCAGTTGATTCACTGTGACATTTAGGGTCTGACATCGCAGCGGTCGTCATGTGGTCAAAAATAAGAAAATAACCTCAATCTCACTTAGCACAGTGGAAGTCAGGGTCGATCCACAGGAGTTACGTGGTCGAGACAGGTGACAGATTACCAACTGCAGTGTCACGCTACAGTCAGAGGACCTAGTTCCTAACTTTTGACTATCAATCCCAAAGAGCATAAACTAAACTAAAACTATCAACCAAACCTAGTCACTTGTTGAAACCAGAAGTACATCTCCAATTCAGAAGCAAACAAAGGCAATTCAAACATCAAACACAAACAAAGCATAAACTAAACCAATAACTAAAGTCCAAATGAACAGTTACTGGCTATGTTCAAACTAAAAAGCTAACCCTAGTTGGTCACTGAAATCAGCATGGGAAATCAGTCCAATCAAGGTCATTCAAGCATCCAAACACAAAACAAACATTCACAATCCAATAACAAGCATAGATACCGAAAAACCAACACTTAACATAAACTGAATGATTATTACTAACCAAAACAGATTCCAAGGTTCCAAAGCAGTAACAAACACTGGAAAAAAAACTAAAAGACTCAATGTCAATGGTTGTCACTCCCAAAGACACTAGCCACTATCACTAACTATTGAACTAAATGAAAATTAAAGATAAAAACATAGAAATACCAAAAAGTGGTTCTTGAAGCTGAATCTCGGAGTCAAAGAGCCTTGGGGGTCGATTTTACACCAGGTCTTCGCTAGTTTTTTCGACCTAAAAGCCTCTATTTATAGTTGCAAAAATCTCGAGACCGCACCGCGCTTTTATGGATCCCGCATCGCGCGTAGGGGTTTATCCCCGTTTCTTCGGAATTTGAATGTTTTCCACCGCCTCATCACCGCGTCGCGCCTTGATGATTTCCGCGGCGCACGTACGTATTTTCTTGATTTTGTCTTGATCTTCAAACTTCTTCCAAATTGCACGCTTTAGGCCCTGTTTTCATTATTTCTTTCCAAACAAGTGCTGGCACGAAAAGTGAGTAATACCAGTAGATATGTGATATAATTTTACTAAGAATAGGGCTCAACAACGACTAAAATATATGATATTATTAGGCGTTGTCAAACACCCCTCACTTGTGCCTTGCTTGTCCCCAAGCAAGAGAGTTTTTAATAGATTTTACCTAAGATTCAAACAATTTTTGACTGTGTTTAGTTTCAAAGTTTATTGCCTTATGAGTTAGAGTGGAATAGTTTGTGAAAACATAATCAGAATGTTCTTTGGAATTCATGGCTTTCTAAAGAACCCTTGATTACAAATTTTCTGTCCACAATGAAGTGTACGTACTCATTTAGATTCTAAAGGCCATTAAAGAATTGTCCATGACTTTCGATGTTGTCCGTGTAGCGAGCTTTCGGAAATACCATCCCAGACCAGACAATCTTAGGTGGCAAGGTGCGTAAGGCCCACCCATTTTAGACCTACCGGCTCGAACAACAAAGGCCACTGATTGACAGTTCCTTCCTAAATTCCAATCCTAAAACAGTCCAATATTCTAACTTCTAAAACTCAACTTATTTGACTCAACTAATAGCATGATCACAACTACATAGTATTTCTCGAAAAATACCTGTGCTATAAACAATCACAAACTATTCATTTCAAAATTATAATCTAATAAAAATTTTGAAAAAGTTGCTAAAATTTTGAAAATCGGTCATTTCTGCAAAAAATTTAAAAAACTAACTACTCTTTCGACCGTCCACACCCCACACTTAAAATCGTACAACGTCCCCGTTGTACAAAAATTATTTAGAACAAGGGAGAAAGAGTTACCCCTTTGTACGGTAGATCGCTTGGTTGGTACTCGGTATCACAGGTACAAAATACGAACAAAAAGGTCCTTGATTTCGCGTTCTAGAGTTGTAGCGCAATAGTGAACATGCCGGTAGTCAAAGCAAGTGGAGGGGATACGGTGACCCCACACTTGCTTGAAACAACTCCTCCAATTTTGGTATAACATGCATGACTCAACAAAAACATCAAATGCAAACAGAATAAACAAATAAAATATAAACAACTAAAAGATAGTAGTGTCATAGGTACAGTACAGATATCCAAAAAGAAAAAGAAAAATACATCAATCGCCACCTGGTGGCCTGGAAGAACCAGCCTCATGATCATGTGCTCGGGCTAGGAATGGTCGGGGGCGCTGTCCCTGCTATGTGGCTAACTCCAAAAGTACCTCCCCGATCCACTCCAGCTGGTCCTCCATCCTGGCGACTTGATCCTGCAGTCGCCTCATCTCTGTCACCTCCTCCTGCTGTGGCTGTGGTGCTGGATCTGCTGGAGCTGCCGGCCTCCTGCGTCTCCTACCCGGCTGAGCGTAAGCTGGCAGGGGATCCTGAGGTGCCTCAGTCGCCACCCTCACAAATTGGCCTGTGCGCTGCTGCTCAATAAGCCCCATCTTCTCCAGGGCTCGCGCCGTAGTGCGAACTGGAGGTAAAGCGGTCAAGGATGCCACAACCGGAGCAGTAAGAATCCGGTACGAACGGGCTAAGCAGGTGACGAAATACCCACGGCCTAGATGACTGCTGGCAGATGCACCCGTCGCACGGGTGGACAAGGAGACAGCTAAGGCAAACGGAATGTGAAGGAACCTGGAAGGGTCAAAGAGGACCCAGAGATACGTCATGTCCTCGCCAGACACCTTCTCGCCCTCCTCCCTATGCATGATGGAGGTGGAGACGATGCGGTGCATGAGTCGGTGAAGTGGATCGCGAAGATGGCTCTCTCTGGATGTCTTCGCCTCGTAGAATACATTGGAAAATGGTGCCCAAACCTCCATATTGGCAGCCCTCTCGGGTTGCCCCTGAATGCACGCTGTAAGGAACTGCATGAAATGGCGGTGCTGTAGGTCCGCCTCTATGTATATGCCGGTGCACCTCCCAAACTCCCGGAGGTTGCACTCCCTGTGCACTCCCCCAAATCTAAATCGTACGAGCCTGGAATGGGCCTCCTGAGACCCCAGTGCAAAACTGACAGTAGATAGGAACTCCAAAAGAAGCTCGGTATATATTGTGTCCTCTTCGGTGGCCATGAGCCTGTCCCAGCCTCGGCGTGAGAACCTGGCCTCTCCATCAACCCATGTACGGTGCAAAAATGGCTCGATCTCGTTCCAAAGCCCAGCGTCTCGCAGAATGTCCCGATCGATGATTGTCGCCTCGAGAACCCGTGACCAATGAGGGCATCCCTTCGTGAAATATTCTCCACTGAAATGTCCAGCTCAACGGGGAACTGAAGAAACTGGTGGTCTAATCTGAATGACATCTGCACAAAAGGAAACATTTTGCAATTTAGGTCCTTTTCTTCTCCACCGCACCGCGGCGCGGCCCAAGAACCAGGATGCGACGCGGCACGGCGCGGCGAGTGGCTGTTTCCAATTCCAAATCCAAAATCACGATTTAACCAGTTCAAACTCAATCCAAATACACTACAAGGTAGCCTAAGTGCCGACTAACTCATCTAGGGTCATTATTTGGCAAAATAAACACCCTACGAGTCAGCATTGACGATTTCTAAGTTTTTGAGTTTTTGGAGAAATCAACCAAATCAACTGCCTAATCACTAGTTTAAACAAGTAAAAGCTAGTTAGAATGACGTACCTTGGTAGTAGGAATGAAATGAGCAAGAAAAAACACGAGAAATTTTCGATGATTAGAGCTCCGAGGCGTGGTGTGTGTGAATAGTGTCGCGGCTTACCTTAATATCGAAGAAATCCGGCCGATCAATTCCCGCGGCGCAGATATGAGCGAACCGCGGCACGCGTGCTCCCAAATCAACCCCTGCGTATTGGGTTGGTTTACGATCCCGCAGCGCGCAATCTGCCTGACCGCGGCGCGGTCATCAAAAATTCAACTTTCTTCAAAACAACCCCATACTTGCCTTGGACCAATAATACCTGCAAATGACGATGATATAATTTTCTAATTACTCCTAAGAATACAGTACCTAACTTATGAAAAGATGGGTTGCCTCCCAACAAGCGCTAAGTTTAACGTCTTCAGCCAGACGTGCTGTTCCTTCTCCTATTCGTCTTGAATTCCTGATGGCATCTCCTTGTGATTTGGTGCAAAATTATGGGCCATCATTGCCATCAACGAAGTGAGCTGAGTCATCCTGTCACTAACCCCGCTAATCCATTGTTGCTGGGCTTCCAGGAGCTGAAAGACCTTTGCTTCTCTTTCCCTTGCATCTTTCTCATACTGTTGGTGCCTTGCTTCCAACATCTCCATCATGTCCAGCAGCTGCTCCTTGTCAATGGTGGACAACGGATGCTCCTTTGTGTCCTTCAAGACTTCCTTTTTTCCTCCTTCTCCCGGTCGTGTCCATATTGTTCTTTTGTCCCTAACCCCAGGCTCCATCAGTAAGTTGCTGTCCAAATTCTTATCGTCATACCCTTGAGGTAGAGATATGGGACTTCCAAACATATTTAACCTTCTTTTTCTCGACCTGAAGAAGATGTCCAAATCTCCTGTTTTGCAGTCGATAATAGCGCCAGCTGTAGCCAAGAACGGGCGTCCTAATATCAATGCAGGCGCATCCTCCTGACTCTCATACTCCATGACTAAAAAGTCCACTAGGTAAAAGAAGTCCCCAACCTTTACTATGACATTAGTAAGCTTACCTCGGGATACTCTAGTTGACTGATCAGCCAGCTGTAACACAGTCTTTGCTGGCTCTAATTCCTCATTCTTGTATTTATCATACAAGTATCCCGGTAGCACATTCACACTTGCTCCCAAATCCAGCAAGGTGTTCCTAATGACCACATCTCCTATAGTAGCAGTGATCAGTGGTGACCCAAGATCCTTTTCTTTCTTGGGCAGTGTTCCCAACAGTGCCTCACTAGCCTTAATAGTCAACCTCACAGTATCAGGTGTGGGAGTATTACTTTTTCCATTTTTTTCGCACATTTCCCGAAGAATTCTTGTATCCTCGGGAGCGTTCTTAAGTTCATCCCACAAAGGTTGGTTCATCGACGGCCCTGTCGATTTAGATACTTCTTGCTTTGTCTTCCATTTCTTGTCCTTCTTTCTTTGTTTTATTCCAGCTATTTTCGGCTACTTTTCCTCCTGGCCATCCTTGCTCTCCTTTGGTTGAGCTTCCTTCTCAATAGGAATTTCCTTTAATTCCTTGTCTTCCCTATTTTCCTTTTCAATTTCCACTTCTTCCTTAACTTCTTCTTCTTTACTCTCTGCCTCACTTCCAGATTCTAGCAGATCTTCCAGGGTGACTTTCCTCCATTCAGCATCGACAGTGTTGACATGTTCCTTTCCGGCCCGCTGACCATGGGTCGGATTGACTTCTGTGGTACTTGACAACTTCCCATTATCTCTTTTCCGTTGGTCTTCAGCCATTTGGGCGATTTGCCTCTCCATATTGACGATGGCTTTCGCATTGGCCTGCGATTGCTGTTGTGTTGTATTGAACATTTCATACATTTTTGCGACCAGATCCTCCTGCGTCCCTGGGGCATTGTTGATCGAGTTATTGGGCCCCCTATTGTTGCTGCTACCATTTCCATTGGCATTACCATTCGCCGGTTGGTGCTTCCTGGGCGGGTTGGATGACTGCCCTTGGTAGTTGTTCTGCCTCTGGTTATTGAAATTCTGCTGACCTTGGTTATATGGTCTGTAGGGTCGTCCATTGCCATACTGTCCTTGACCCTGACCATAGACTTGATTCGCTTCTTGAGTCTTTGGTCCTCCTTGACCTCCTTGTGGCTGACTCTGAGGTCCATTCTGCAGAGTAGACACAAGCCTATCAAATTTCCTATTGAGCTCACTTATCTCCTTCTTTACATCCTTTTTCCAGTCGGCATCGGCTCCTATTGCTGCAGCAGTGCCTACCGTCTTCCTTGTAGAAAAATTTGCCTTGGAGCCATTACTTAGCTGCTCCAAAAACCGCCAAGCCTCATCCGGGTCTTGCATCATAATAGTGCCACTAGATGACGCGTTAATCATAGCTTGATTCGTCTCACTTGCTCCTTCAAAGAATACCTTGACTAGTTGCCACTTGCGAATATCGTGATGAGGGAATGACGTCATCAGCTCCTTTAGACGGTCCCATGCCTCATGAAAGGCTTCTCCAGGCTTCTGCTGGAAATCCTGAATAGCCCTCCTGATTTCCGTCGTCTTGCTTGCCGGATAGAATTCTTGTAAGAACTTAGCTTTGAGTTGATCCCATGTAGTGATGCTATTTGAGGGTAAGGATGTAAACCAATATTTGGCTTTGTCCTTAAGAGTGAATGGGAACAATCTTAGTCTAAAAAGGTTCTTATTAGTATTCCTAGGGGTGTTAGCATTGGCTATGGCTATAAATTCATACAAGTGATTGTATGAGTCATCCTGTTTGTACCCCCTAAATTCTGGTAATATCCCTAACAACTGAGGCCTAATTTCTACTTGAGATTCTATATCCTCAGGAATGTAAATGGGCGACGAGTCATCATACTCCCGTGGCTGGAAGTGCGATGCAACCGATTGCCCTCTCGGTTGTGCAAAATACAAGGGTTGAGCAGGATTACCGTAAAAGTGATGATCATTATATCTCTGCTGACCTTGTAGTGGTTGATGCTGCTGTGCTCTTCTTGGATGTCCCCGACCTCAGTTCCATGGTTGCTGTGGTGCTGGTGGAACCCATCCTTCATCTTCTTCATCATATCTCTCCTCAGCCTCTTGATGCTGGTACTACTGCTGAGGTGGTTGCTGGTGTTGTTGTTGCGGTGGTATAGGTTGGAATGTGGTTTGAGGTTTAAAAAGTACTGGTGTTGGTTGAGAAATGGGTTGGGAAATAGGTGTCTGCTGTCTAGATACTAGGGTGCCATCACGGGTCAGCGCTCCCCAAGACATGGCAGATGTAAATAGGTTTGTGGATTGAGGTTGGGATAAAGGTTGAAATGGTGGAATCGACGGCGGAGTGCATGAAGGTATAGGTGCCGGGGCTGAAGCTGCACCACCAGTAGCACTCGTGCTCCCAATGTGAAATTCTGAAACCGAGGGAATAAATGACATCCCCGTTGCCTCACCCGAGGGTTCCTGGGCAACACTTACCATACTACTACTGACATTACTGAAACTCATTGTATTCAAACGCCTACGTGCACGAATCATGCGCGCAATTCGCTCAATCTCTGAGTCAAAATGCAAAGGGGATAATTGCTCACCCCTATGGGTACGCATGCACAAATGCAACACGCCCGAGAAATCAAAAACCAAAAATCAAAATTACTAACCAATTAAAAGGAAACTAAACTAACAAGTCCTACAAATCACCTAATCTCAAGCTCACAACCCCCCTGCAACGGCGCCAAAATTTGACATCGCAGCGGTCATCATGCGGTCAAAAATAAGAAAATAACCTCACTCTCACTTAGCACAGTGGAAGTCAGGGTCGATCCACAGGAGTTACGTGGTCGAGACAGGTGACAGATTACCAACTGCAGTGTCACGCTACAGTCAGAGGACCTAGTTCCTAACTTTTGACTATCAATCCCAAAGAGCATAAACTAAACTAAAACTATCAACCAAACCTAGTCACTTACTGAAATCAGAAGTACATCTCTAATTCAGAAGCAAACAAAGGCAATTCAAACATCAAACACAAACAAAGCATAAACTAAACCAATAACTAAAGTCCAAATGAACAGTTACTGGCTAAGTTCAAACCAAAAAGCTAACCCTAGTTGGTCACTGAAATCAGCAAGGGAAATCAGTCCAATCAAGGTCATTCAAGCATCCAAACACAAAACAAACATTCACAATCCAATAACAAGCATAGATACCGAAAAACCAACACTTAACATAAACTGAATGATTATTACTAACCAAAACAGATTCCAAGGTTCCAAAGCAGTAACAAACACTGGAAAAAAACTAAAAGACTCAATGTCAATGGTTGTCACTCCCAAGGACACTAAAAACTATCACTAACTATTAAACTAAATGAAAATTAAAGATAAAAACATAGAAATACAAAAGTGGTTCTTAAAGCTGAATCTCGGAGTCAAAGAGCCTTGGGGGTCGATTTTACACCAGGTCTTCGCTAGTTTTTTCGACCTAAAAGCCTCTATTTATAGTTGCAAAAATCTCGAGACCGCGCCGCGCTTTTATGGATACCGCGTAGCGCGTAGGGGTTTATCCCCGTTTCTTCGGAATTTGAATGTTTTCCACCGCCTCATCACCGTGTCGCGCCTTGATGATTTCCGCGGCGCGCATACGTATTTTCTTGATTTTGCCTTGATCTTCAAACTTCTTCCAAATTGCACGCTTTTAGTCCCTGTTTTCATTATTTCTTTCCAAACAAGTGTCGGCACGAAAAGTGAGTAATACCAGTAGATATGTGATATAATTTCACTAAGAATATGGCTCAACAACGACTAAAATATATGATATTACTAGGCGTTGTCAGGGTCCTTATCATGTCAATTCTCATCAAGGTTATCGATTTTTCATCACAATTGTGGATGACTGTACACGTTTTACTTGGATTTATTTGATTAGACAAAATCTGAGGCACAACGTGTTATTCCCCAGTTTTTCAAAATGGTGCTAAATCAATTTGATACTCATATCAAAATGTTTAGATTAGATAATGCGAAAGAACTCCAATTTACTGAGTTTTTTTTAACAAAATGGTGTATTACACCAATTTTCTTGTGTTGAAAGGCCACAGCAGAATTCGGTTGTTGAACGTAAATATCAACATCTTTTAAACGTTGCTCGTGCTTTGTTCTATCAAGCTCATGTTCCTTCAATTTATTGGTCTGAATGCATTTTAACAGCAGCATATCTGATCAATCGAACTCCTTCCAAATCCCTTGGAAATATTTCTCCTTACAAAAAGCTTTACAATGATCATCCTAATTGGCTATCCAGCTGGCATGAAAGCATATCAACTACTTGATATTGAAACTCATCAGATCATTGTTTCTCGTGATTTTCATTGTAATCTTCTTGACCTCAAAGACAAAGAGTTCCTCCTTCATATCTTCGTGATTTTCATTGTAATCTTCTTAATTTAGTTCAAGAAGAAACTTCTGTCAAACATCCCTTATCTGATGTGCTATCTTATTCTCAACTTTCTCCTTCTTATCAGGCATATACTTATGTTTTAGCTACCCAAATTAAACCTACTTCATTCATAGAAGCAATTAAACAACTTGAATGGAAACAAGCAATGGATGAGGAGATAGATACATGCTTTGGAATTAAATCACACATGGACAATCGTTCCCTTACCATCTGATCGAACTCCTTTGGGTTGCAAATGGGTTTTTAAACTCAAAAGAAAGGAAGATGGATCAATTATAGGTATAAGGCTAGATTAGTAGCTAAGGGATACAATCAACAAGGAGTGGATTTTTTGGACAGTTTTTCTCCTGTGGCAAAACTTGTAATTGTGAAACTTTTCCTCACAATGGCTGCTCAAAATAAATGGCCTTTATTTCAATTAGATATAAATAATGCATTCCTGAATGGAGATTTACAAGAGGAAGTCTATATACAATTTCCATCGGGTGTTCATCCTCCTTCTGTCCCTCATCAACCTGGAAAGCTTGTATGTAAATTACAAAAATCCTTATATGGCTTACGTCAGGCTTCAAGACAATGGTATGCAAAATTTTCATCCTTTCTTATCTCTGAAGGTTTTCGACGGTCTCAATCTGATTTCTCTCTATTTGTCAAAGGATCTGGTACTGCTTTTGTGGCTTTATTGGTTTACGTGGATGACATTGTTCTTACCAGATCTTCTCTTACTGAAATCAATCTTATTAAACAACGATTGAGTGATACATTTCTTCTTAAGGACTTGGGGAAACTTAAACATTTTTTGGGCCTAGAAATTGCTCGTTCAACTGAAGGAATTGTTATTTCTCAAAGACAATATGTTTTAGATCTTTTACAAGATACGGGAATGTTAGCTTCTAAACCCACATCAGCACCTATGGATCCTCGTCATAAAACCTCTATTTTTGATAGAGATCCTGTACAAGATCCATCTCAATACCGTCGTTTAGTTGGAAGACTTCTTTATCTTACTATAACACGTCTCGATATAGCTTATGCAGTTCACAGACTTAGTCAATACATTTCCAATCCAAAAATACCTCACCAACAAGCAGCTTATCATCTTTTACGATTTTTAAAAGGCAATCCTGGTCAAGGATTATTCATTTCATCAAAACCATGTCTACAACTCAAAGCTTTTAGCGATTCAGATTGGGCAGGTTGTATGGATACTCGAAGATCTGTTACATGATTTTGTGTTTTCCTTGGTGATTCTTTGATCTCTTGGAAATCTAAAAAGCAGACAACAGTTTCTCGAAGCTCTACAGAAGCAGAATATCGAGCTATTGGTTCGGTCACATGTGAGGTCATCTGGTTAAGACAGCTTCTTCGTGACTTTGGCATCATTTTGGATCACCCAACCTTAGTTTTCTGTGACAATAACTCTGCAATGCAACTAGCAGCCAATCCCATCTTTCATGAGCGAACAAAGCATATCGAGATTGACTGTCACTTTATCCGGGACAAAATTACTGAACGCATCATCAAGATTATGCCCATTCATACTTCACACCAGTTAGCTGATCTTTTTACTAAACCCCTTCCTTTTTCAAAACTGGTTCCGATTTTATCCAAGATGTCACTTAAAAATATTTTTAAGTCTCCATCTTGAGGGGGCATATTGGGGCATAATAGTAATTTAACAGATTAGTTAGTTATACAGTTAGTAAACAGTTAAGTTAGTTGTGTGTATGTTAGCTTTAGTAGTGCAGGTTAACTGTTGTATATATTTCGTTTTACTGTACTTGGTTAAAGGTAATGAGAAGTTTGATTTTCTCTCCTCATTCATACTATTTCTTCATGAATTGCAACAGATTCTGATGGAAATTTCGTTCAAGAACAGAGCCTTTGCATATGATTTTGCAACCTCCAAACAATTATCTGTGCAAATGTAGGCAATTCTCAGGTACCGGTCCGTATTCTTCTTTTGATTTTGGTTTTCCTATTTTAGATAGTGGTATGTATTCCATAAACTACCATCAAAATCCTCTATTCTTAAAGTTTCAGGATCAAATAAATATTGTACTAAACAATTTAGTTTGGCATGACATGGTGCAAGAGGGTGGTGGATCTTGCTCTGTCTGGATGGAATGGTTTACATGAAAGGACTAGCGATCAACATTGCTTAATCCCTTTTATAATGTAAAATATTGATCGTTTGTATATGTAGATTAATTTATAATTGACTGTCATTTATTTTGGTGTTAAATTTGACAGATTCACGAGGCATTTGCAAGATACAGTGGACTAACAGTTGGGATATGCAACATTTACTATGTCTACTTGCCTATTATTGAAGTGATTTTTCACCCTAAAATTGTCAACTAAAACAGTCGTATGTGACAGGGTTGCTTGACGTGTATAGACCATACAGAGTTTTGTGAATCTTAATAAACAATATAAATGTTTATTTTACTAATATCCAAACTCTTCAGTAAATTGGATTCAAAAAAAGATGAGAGTTTCGAAAATATAATGAATTTAGACTATTTGTTTGCCTACATTCATGATCAAGTGTATAGCATAATAGAGAATTAGTCTTCTGTTAAAACTTGGTTGAACTAATATTATTGTATTTAGCTAACTAGTTCATTCTTTCAACCGTTGTATTTACTTTAGTATTGCAAGTGGTATTAATTTAAGTCTGCCATGCTTTTCTTGCAGCCACTAGCCCATTCTCCATGTTCACCGGCTGAAAGAAGTAAATAGATGAGAAAAGATCGAGGAAGATGCTAAAGGCCAAGTGCAGGCGAGAGTCTTTAAATGTTGATTATTGACTTGAAAGAAAGTGTATTCAAGACTCTTTAGATGAACTAAAATATTCAATTTTAAATATTCTAGGTATTTAGACGTATAAATGCTTGGTTTAAATTTTGCATATTATGTATTTAAAGCGATCATTTTGATTCAAAAATAAAGTGTATTCTTGGTATTTCGACGTTAATTAATTGCTTGGTTTATATTTTGCATGTTATTTTTATTTTCTATAGATTCGACATGTATGTTTTTTTGGAAACAAACCATTAAACTGTTGAGCAAGTGTGAAGCGTGATCTGAACCGGAGCAGTTCGACAACCGAAGAGAACCAACCGTCCGAAGCAACCAGAAACACAGACGAAGTCTTGTCAGTACTGTTGAGGTATGCACCTCGGACGAATCCTCAATTCCTTGTCTAGGAAGATCTTAGCTCCGGTTAGACCAACACAAGATCAACAGTTGGAAAAGTATCTCAGTCAGAGTGAATTTCATGCAGGATGGCAGTAGTATCTTTTCAGGAGATCAGTCGCCTAGTTGGATCAGGAACAACCATGGGATCAGGAGGACCCGGGCAGCCCTGCCTCGTCCGGATCCGAAGCCATGTCCACTGCCAGGACCGAAATGTATCTAATCATTCAAACCAAGGAAGGTCAAACCTCTTCCGGATTAGAAGATACGTCCTCTGCATGGACATGCAAGAAGGCATCCAAGATTGACACCAGATCCGTCATAATTGAGGAGGTCCATCCGGACCAAGGGGGTTACCAAGCCGAAGGGTTGTGATAATGAGATAACTTCATCCGGACCGAAGGGCAGTATCTGAGGAAGCCTTTCATCAATGTCTCATGTAGATTGTAGTTCATCGTGACATCAATAGCTTGTGATATGGTCACAGGAATGAATGCATCAGCAGCAGGAGAAGATGAATCAGCAGTATAGTTCGAAAGAAATGTATAAGCATAGTTGGACAGCCACATTCTCGTCTAAGGAGGCACTCAACCGAAGACCGATGAGGAGTTCTTCAACTGAAGACGGGGCTTTGGTTGTACCCAGTATTGGTATTGTCACATCTCCAGTCAGAAGAATCTTGGAAACACGCGAAGAACGGTATTTTGTGTCAGGGGCAGCATGGGGAGCATGGTGTATCACCTTTTGAGTCTATAAAGAGATAATGTGTAGGGCTAGTTTGTCCTTTTCTTCGTTCTCGCCCAAGATTTGTGTGTTCAGCCTTCCATGTCTCGTTATTTATACATCTCGTTGGCTTTTCAATGTAATATGTCAAAATATCAAATACCCAATGTTTAGATTGTGAACATTGAGTAAGTAGTCAGAAATTCCCTTTGTAAATCATTGAAGTTTATCAATGAAGGATTTCTCTCGTTTCTCATAGTGGACGTAGCTCGAGTTTTTGTGGAGTGAAAAACTTTACATGGTGAAGTGCTTGGTCGTGTTCGTTGGTGCATCCGCTGCCCAACAACAAATTGGTATCAGATCTTCATGGTTGAAGCCGAGAGGATCAAGATGGAAAAACTAGTTCATAACTTTGACTCTTGGAGTATGCAAATTTAAGATTAACTCTACTAGATCTGCTGCACCTGTCCATGGTTTGAACAACCTGGAGATTTGACAATGGTGTTGAGAATATTTGTGATAAAGTGCTTACCCCATCCGAAGGCCTAGAAGACTAAAGAGTCCGAAGCCTGAAGACTCCAAAAGATTTACTCCAGAGGATCCGAAGGCTTACAAGAAACAACCTTTTGAGTGCACGCGTGTTCACCAATCTACGTGTTACACTCTACGTGTTACACGATACTACATTCCTATTGGGTAGTACTCCATAGGAATACTCTGTAAAATCTTTTATACTATCTGTATCACTGATTATGTATAAATATCAGTGATATTTTTCTGTGTCGAGTGCGCGATTGATTCACCACCATTGTAAAACCCTAATTCGTAATATCAAAGCATTCGACACTTGTTATTCAACCCTTGTGTTCTTCATTGTTCATCTCTATATTTGTGTGTGTTGATTACTTAGCTTGATTCTATTCTTCTGAATACTTATCATATTCTAATATTTGATTAATTTCACACCCAACACATGGTATCAGAGCAGGACAACTCGAAAACCAGTCTTCTAGAGTCCATTTTCATTGTTACAGTTCTAGATCAAGATTGATTCATAGATCAGGTTTCCGCAATTGTAATCAACCTCTATTGCTAGTTTTTCTGAAAAGATCCAGTTGAAAATCAATCAAAATGACTATCTAATTGGCTCATCCTCTAAAGCTACATATGCTAATATGATGAACTATGCCAATCTAATTGGCTCATCCTCTAAAGCTCCTGTTCTTGTTCCAACTTACTATGACTACTGGGCTGATGGTATAAGAGATTATATGGAGGGATTAGATGAAGAAAAGGATATTTGGAGATCTGTAAAAGATGGACCTCACACAGATATTGAAGGATGATTCGTTGTAGTTGATGGAGAGGATGTCGAAGTTCTTACTATAGCTGACTTAAAGAAAGTCAGAAATGATCAACGAGCTATGAGAGAGCTTAGAAGTGGACTTGGTCCAGATGTTAGACATCACATTTCTGGTGCAAAATCTGCCAAAGAGATCTGGGATCGCCTAGCAGTTAGATTTGCTGGTGATAACACTCTTCAATCAAGTGTTATTCAAGAAGTGCTAGCAAACTTCAGTAATTTCAAACAACAAGAGAGTGAAACCTTGGAACAAGCATATGAACGTTACAAAAAAATGATTTTCACTCTAGAAAAGCATGGTGAGACTCCAAGTCAACAAGAAATCAATATCAAGTTTCCTTAAAGTCTGAGGCCTGAGTGGAGACCTATCATGCTGATGATCAAATTCTATGAAAACATCAAAACTTACTCTCTGGCAGCCTTGTAGGGAATGAACGCAAACCGCTTCAAGGCAACGGGCTATCTCCCAACTTTCAAATCTCATAAAGTCTCATGAACCTAATATCTGTGGAAGACGAAGTGAAACTACTGGAACATTAGCCGTTATATCTAATGTTGAAGAAGAAGAGACTAAGGATGAGCCTGATGGCTATATGGTCGATGATAATGGAGAAACGGTTGCATTGTATGTTGCAATCAACCGAAGGTTTAAGAAACCATCAGTGAACAAATCAAGCTCAGGAAAACCATTTGTGAAACCTTTCAACAAAACTTCTTACACTCCGAAACCCAAACCTGAAATCTACACACCAAAGGATGAAAACACCAAATCTTCAACTCCGAAGCCCTAAAAAACAAAGACTTCGGAAGCCCCCAAGGAAAGATGAAGAGAAGAAAATTGCTGGTGACGCTGGGTATAACTGCAATTATTGTCATGGTAAAAATCATTTTGCGAAGGATTGCATGCTTCGTAAAAGAAATGAAAAGCAGACACAAGTTAAAGATGAGGCCTACTATGCGAGAAAACTAGAGGAGGCAAGAGAGAAAACAAAAGACCTTGCCTTGATGGCTACGAAAGATAACATGGGAACATACAAAGTGTGGTCTTCTAACTCCAAAGACGATGAAGTAAGGAAGCCAACTCATAGTGATTTCATAGCTTATGATGCTGGTAAGAGCTTCTTGAAAGATGATTCCGAGGAGAATGAAGTTGATGGAGAAATGGGTCATGAAGAGTTCGGAGGTCTAGGATATGAAGATTCAAAGTTGAAGGATGTGATGGGTGCAGAGGTTCCGAAGGTTTGGTCTGATGATTCTTCGGATGATGTGATGAGGAAATTTGCTTGATGGCGAAGGAGTCTCGTCTGACCATTCCCGAACATGTACCAAAACTTCTCTTATCTTTTAAAATTCCTGCATCAAAATTTTCTTTTGATATTAATGAAATAACACGTTATTGCTCTGTGATGAACAAACTGCTAATTGATGCTAAAAATAGGGCAAAAGTCAGTGACCAGGAGATTCTACAATTGAGGGGGAGAGTAGAAAGTATTAAGCTGTCCCTAGAAAAAGCCAACTTAAGAATCTCGTTGTTAGAAGAGAATAGAGAGAAATATTTGAATAAGAATGATGTAATTTTGAAACAACGAAACATCTTTTGTGAAACTGCCAAACGTCTGTATTCTCATATTACTCGTATCTATCATTTAGCTGACATATGCAATGTTCAACATAGACAACTTCTACCATTTTTAGAATTTAAGTTGAAAAATGTGGATAGTATCTCTTATGAATGTGAGTCTATTGTATCTGGTTCCGAAGTCACTAATCCTTCGTACATGCATGGTCTAATCTCTATGGAAAAGTTCTTGACCGCTGATAATCTGTTAAAAACATTGCCAAAAGAAATTCCAATATTGCAGAAAACCATTCCTCAAATCGAAAATAAATCAGAAGTTATTGTTGAGACTGAATCTGAGAATGATTCTGAAAGTGATTCGGATATCGAGGAAATTGATTTCTCCTCTTTGTCTACTTTGAAAGTTTCCTCCGCATCCGCCTCACCCTCCGAAGATATTTCACAATTATCTTCGGTTGACAAAGGCAAAACAAAAATAGATTGTAAAATTGTAACATCTGAAATTTCAAATGATAACAAGGAAATTGTGAAAACAAAAGTGCAAATTTCTGATGAATGTATTTCCTATGATCAATATCTCAAAGTCAATTCAAAAAAATTAGTCAATGTCGCATGTATCTATCCGAAGGTTTCGTATTTCAAAAATTCCATTTTTGTGAAACGTGGAGGTGTAGTTTTGATTGACAATGATTTGGTAAAACTAGTTGAGGAGGATAATTCCACAGTCACTGAGGAATGATTCTTCTCATCCTAAAAAATGATTGAAAACAACATGAATGCAAACATGGAAGTGAAAATAAATGTGCGAAAACAAGATTTGTATGGTCATAACATTTACAATCGTCTTTGTTATAAACAAGACAAAATTCCAAAGAATTTGACCCATCTTTTGAACGACAAAAATGAAAATCATATTTATACCAACAGAAATTACAAACAAATTCAAGTTATGGATAAACCTGTAACTCCGAAGATGGATGTTTTTTAGTTAATGGAGTCAAATGAAAGTGTACCTCTTGCACAATCTTTTGAAAATGAAGTTGCAAAATCTAAGATAACCATTTCCAAACCTGCAGTGCAAAATCCCAAAATTCTGAAAAATCCACAATTTCAAAGCTTCGCTTCAACTTCCAAAACGAAACCGGTTGTTGTAATTTCAAAACCAACTCAAAAACCAACTGCTGTGAATTTGAAAACAAAACAAACACCATAAATCTTGTGAAAAGAAAAACACCCTTCGTACCAAGAAAAATTGCTGATATGAAGGCTTTTACCTCCGGAACAAAACCAATTGATACGAAGGATTCAAATACTAAAACAAATCAATTTTCCAAACCTTCATTTGTACCATCTAAACCAAACTTCCCAAATCCCAAGTATCAAAAACCTTCAAAGAAAACCTTTTCAAAAGGGAACAATTTGATAGACACTTTTCACGTTTGGCTAGACAAAAATTTGAATATGTTCAAAGATAAGAATCTATCATTAAATGATTTCAAGCTTGCATATGAGGAGTACTACTGTATTTTCACGTTATGTAGCTCATTATCAAGAAAATCAACAATTAAAAAATCAAACTCAAATTGGAAAAGGAATGACTTAAAAGAAAATTTAACTGCAAAATCAAAATCTTTAAAGTCATTAAATTCTTCAAAAACATATAAAACCAAGAAAACGTCAAAAACTTCAAAATCAAAATCATCCAAACAAATTTGGGTTCCGAAGGTTTCCAACATTTCGACTTCTTCAGACTCATCAATTCTTACAAAAAGCTCTTCGGATTCATTTTCTGGTTTATCTTGCTCTTCACATGAAACTTCTGAGAACATGATAAACCTCACAGCTAATGAAATAAAAAAGTGGCTGTTGAAAAATGGATTCAAGAATCCTTCGCCTACCCTGAGGACCCAAGATTGATTGGGTACCAACTTCTTATTGATTGAGTGCAGATCGCGTCAAATGAGCAGTATGATTCTAAATGGTACATGGATAGTGGCTGCTCAAGACGCATGACTGGAAGAAAGTAGTATCTCAGGGATTATAGAACTTTGGATGATGCAGGAAATGTTCGTTTTGGTAATAATAACACCTGTCCGATTTGTGGATATGGAAAAATTACGAATGGGCAATTCACAATAAACAGAGTGGCATTTGTTGAAGGATTAAAGCATAACCTAGTGAGTATTTCCCAATTGGTTGTTGGAACTGGAAATGCTGTAACATTCAACAATCAAGGAAGTCTCATTATGAAGGAAGCTACGATACGAAGGAGGTGCTATTAAAGTTAGAAAGAAAGGGAGCAATGTTTCCCTTAAATCTAAAGCCAGTAACTGGTGGGCATTCGTTGTGTCTCTTATCCAAAGCAAACTCATATATTAGTTGGTTATGGCACCGAAGGCTTACTCACTTGATCTTCAAAGATATAAATAAGTTAGTGGCAATGGATTTGGTTCGTGGTATGCCGGCTCTCAAATTTGATAATGGCTCACTTTGTTCTGCTTGTGAACATGGCAAGCAAACAAAACAAAGGCATCCAACTGTGATTAATCCAAAAATCACCGAACCTCTTTCACTTATTTATATGGATCTGTGTGGTCCATCCCTAGTTGAATCAATTGGAAAGAAGAAGTATATTCTGGTGATTGTTGATGACTATTCAAGGTTCACATGGGTTTTATTCTTAAGGAACAAATCAGATGCAACAGAAGCAATCATCTACTTCATCAAGAACATAGAAGTAATGCTTAAAAAAGTGGTCCGAACTGTGCACAGTGACAATGGTTCGGAGTTCAAAAACCAAACTCTTAATGGGTTTCTGAAGAAAAAGGGGATTAGTCATAACTTCTTAGCACCATATACTCCTCAACAAAATGGTGTTGTTGAAAGACGTAATCGCTCTTTATGTGAAGCAGTTAGAACGATGCTCAACTTTGCAAACTTGCCCATGTACTTCTGGGCCGAAGCCATTTCTACTACATGCTTCACTCAGAACAGATCATATATCCACAAGAGATTTCATATCACACCTTACGAAGTACTCAACCGCAGAAAACCAAATGTCAAGTTTCTTCACATCTTCAGTTGTAGGTGCTTTATACTTAACATGAAAGATCACTTGACAAAGTTCAATGACAAATCAGATGAAGGGATATTTCTTGGATATTCACAAAATCCAAAAGCATACAGGGTCATGAATAAAAGGACACACAAGATGAAGGGATATTTCTTTGATGACTACTATATCAAGAAATCTCAACATCCATTTCCAATGTCATCTATCTTTCCAAAACCAGTTGTGGATGCATTACCAATTATGACTTTTGATGAAGACTTCAAACTTCTTTTTGATCCACCTGTTAGAGCTGTGAACTCCGAAGCCAAAGCACCACACAACTGTGTGTCTGAACTTTCCAAGCTCATAGATGGCCCCGAAGACTCACCAACAAGCAGTATTCAGAGACCCTCTTCGGTTGAGGGGGAGCCTTCTAATAGATCCGCAGGTCAATCTGGTTTCGAGGGGGAGCACAACAATCCTAGTCTCAACAACCCTTCGTATGAAATTTCACATATCATGTCCCTATATCCTTCTGTCCAAAGGGAGCCAAAAGCTTCAACTCCAATCTCTTCGGATCATGGAAGAACAAACTCTCCAATAGCTGCTGTCGAGGGGGAGCATACACTTAACTCTTCCTTTACTTCCTCAAAAAACAACTCTCCTATAACAAATGTTACAAACTCAAATAATAACAATCTCTTAATAACTGATGATTTTCCATCCACTTCAGGATATCCTTCGGAAAAGTGGACAAAAAAATGTTAAAGATGCATTTCATCACCCAGAATCATCCCTAATCACTTGTCATCGGTAACGTTCATGATAAGGTCTTGACACGTGCACAACTTCATCAGAAACAACAAGAATTAAAAAAAACTTCAGAGTTTTGCATGTTCAATGTGTTTATCTCTAAAATTGAACCAAAGAATGTTAAAGATGCATTTCATCACCCAGAATGAATTGAAGCAATGCAGTTGGAATTAGAAGAATTTGAAAGAAATAAAGTTTGGATACTGATTCCAAAACCAGCAAATGCTTCAATCGTTGGTCTCAAATGGGTTTATAGAAACAAACTTGACACCGAAGGCAATGTGGTTAGAAACAAGGCAAGACTGTTTGTCAAAGGATACTGTCAACAAGAGGGGATTGACTACGAAGAAACATTCGCTCCTGTTGCCAGACTTCGCTGTCCGTCTGAATGCTGGCGAGTCGTGCCGCTGGTGTGCTGGCGAGAGGCTGTGCGTATCCGTATGATACATTATCAAGTCCCCCAGTCTTCGTAATCAAGGCGATGACGTGGTCTAGTTTTGACTAGCAAGATTGGAGAAATAGCATTTCATTTTCCGAAAGAGTCGGCGTCATTATGGTTGACGTGAGTGACGTGCCTTATCCATTTCCATCATTAGGAACGTTTTCCAACTTCCCGCTTTTCATTTCATCTTTATATTGCTTTTTAGGGTTTTTTTTGACTTCCCCTTTTTCTTACGTTTTACTCACTTGCTTGTTCCTGTCTTCCCATTGTCGTCTTCCTTCTTTCTTCTCCCTCCCTTTTAAAAATGGCAAGCAACGATCGGCAGGAAATTCCTGATGATGTTTACGGTCCTTTAGTTGAGTGGTACGGTTTCCAGCCCGAGGATGGTCCTTGTTCCCGATGCCGACGTAGGGTTTTCTTTGCCTCCTGAAGGGAAAATTGGTATTTATTTGAAAACTTTCGATGTTGGGTATCACCTTCTAACGTCGGATTTTATGGAGGAAGTTCTGCGTCGCAACAGCGTTGGTTTGCACCAACGCCGAATTCGGTGAACAAGATAGTGGCTTTCGAGCTCTTGTGTCGTAGTTTGGGTATCGTTCCCGATTTTTATGTGTTCAAGCATTACTTTCGTGTTGCTGCTTCCGGTGAAAATTATGCCTTTTACAGAAGGACCTCCGTTCACACATTGATTCCGACCCAAGTACTCGCCTAAGCACTGGCAAGATAAGTGGTTATGGGTGAACTCTTCTCGCGTTGGGTATATACATCATCGCACTGGTACGATTTCTGACCAAATTCCTAAATTGTTCCCCCATCAAGAGCAGATAGTGAAAACTTTAAACGGTTATCGTGTCGTTCCGGAGGAATTTCCCGAGCACATCCTGGCTAGTGGGGGTTTGAGCACATCATGGCGCATGAGGGGAAAAATGTCGGAGTTTTATGTGCTACGGAAGGGTATGTGTTGATTCTTCTTTTCCTTTTCCCCTTTTTGTTGATCTATCCTTGATGTTTCTCCTTTTTTGTTTTCGTTTACTTGCATGTAGTCCATGCAAAGTGTGTTTTGAAGACGTTCTTGCTAAAGAATGGGGAAAAGGAGAGCTGAAGTATCGCGAGGTCGATTTGTTCGATAAAGTAGCTGCGCCCTTCGCTTTTCGAAACCCAGATGTAGCTGCTCGAGACACAGGGATACAGGGCTTAGAGGGAGAGAAGGTCAAAGGAGAGGGGTCTGGAGGTGTCCCGTTGATAGATGCAAAAGTGGGAGGGTTGTCGAAGATGATCGCGAAGAATCTTCTGAATCGGTGCGAGATAGCAAGGAAGGTATTTTGAGGGGGTCGGCCAGGTTGGCAAACAAGAGAAAGTTGGCATGGGGGTTGTTGGAGGGTTCGAAGAATCCTCCTGATACAAGGCTGATCAGAAGAGTAAGTCGGCGTCAGTTGTTAAACAACTTAAAACAGGATGATTTGGGTATAATCTCCATTCCTGATGATGAGGAGGTGGACGCCGGTGAGAAAAGGCTCCGGCAGGATCCAGGAGCGCTGGGGATCATAATGAGGGATTATCATTTGACCCAAAAGTCGTGTCTGGGTCTGGTGGAATGGAAAATTTAGGAGATGCTGGGGGTAATGATTTTGATGTTGGTGTTGGAGGTGGATTTGAGATAGGCGAGGGAAGTGGGTCTGGGGTTGGTGGTGGCATGGGGGCGGCTTTAGATACCCATGTTTGGTCTGACTTTTCATCGCTGCCTTTCGTTCCTGAGTGGAAACTCGTTAATGGTTCTCAGCTGTTTCCTCAGGAGAATGCCGTTGATTTTGCTCTTCATGCATTTCCTCCGGCCGCCGAGGCGGAGATGGAGAACTTTTCTCATGACAATTCGGTTAACACCTTGAGGTTTGCTTCTGCTCAGTCTGCATATTATCTGGCTGCTGCAGCGAAGAGGATAGAGCGTTTATCAGAGTCTTCCTCTCTCCAAGAGTCTTTAATGGTTGAAGCTCATGATGCATTGGCTGAGAGTGCTCGTTTACGTGCACTGAATGTTGAACTAGAGGCTCACGTTGCTCGTTTAGAGGCTGCTGCTTGTCAGTTTGATCGCAAATGTGAGTTGTTGGTTGCAGAAAAAATGTCGGTAGAAGAGCGATTGGAGAAGCTTGACCAAGATAACCAGGCTCTAATGATCCGTTCGAAAAGTTTTGAAGCCGAATTGTGTGAGAAAGATCGCCTATTGGAAGAGAAGAGTATTTCCTTGGAGAAGATGGGAGATGACTTGAAGTGGATGGTGGAAGAGGGTGCTGTCAGAATTGTGGAGAAGGTATTTCTGGTTCCTGAGTTTGTGCATGGTATTAACCGTATTCGCAGGGCAAGTTATGTAGCTGGTGAGGAGGCAGGCAGGCGTGGTCTGCGTTAAGAGTTGAAGATTGGTGGCCCGGATGCTGGAGAAGGAAGTTTGGCTTCGAATTGTGCCAGGGATGTTGACTATGCCATGGAAGAATTTGCATCCCTCGATTATGCAGGGTTACTGAATTTGGGGCAGCTCGGGGTGGACGGCTTGAGGGAGTTGTTGAAAGTGGAAGCCGATGGGTAGGTTGTTGAATTTGATTTTTGATATGGTTGTAATCAGTTTAATGCTTTGGACAACTTCTTTATGTGTTTGGTTGGTTTAGGGTGGTTGTAGACAAATGTTTCGTTTATGTTATTGACGGATAGATCTTTGTTCACTTGATCTTTTAATTTGTTCTTGGTGGACACGATGCTTGGTTATGCGTATTGTTGATGTAGGTGTCATTAGTGTCAGGTCGGAGCTTAGTTCAACTGGTGCTCAATTATTCTTAAAGTTTTAGATTTTTGATGTAAATGGTGCTTGGCCATCTGTTGATAAGTTGCGACTTAATGTGGGTGGTGCTCGGCTAATTGTGTTAAGTTGTGACTTAATATAGATGGTGCTCGGCCGTTTGCATTAAGTTGTGACTTAATACGAGTGGTGCTCGGCTAATTGTGTTAAGTTGTGACTTAACATAGATGGTGCTCGGCCGTTTGCATTAAGTTATGACTTAATACGAGTGGTGCTCGGCCAATTGTGTTAAGTTGTGACTTAACATAGATGGTGCTCGGCCATTTGTATTAAGCTGTGACTTAATACGAGTGGTGCTCGGCCAATTGTGTTAAGTTGTGACTTAACATAGATGGTGCTCGGCCATTTGTATTAAGTTGTGACTTAATACGAGTGGTGCTCGGCCAATTGTGTTAAGTTGTGACTTAACATAGATGGTGCTCGGCCATTTGTATTAAGTTGTGACTTAATACGAGTGGTGCTCGGCCAATTGTGTTAAGTTGTGACTTAACATAGATGGTGCTCGGCCATTTGTATTAAGTTGTGACTTAATACAAGTGGCGCTCGGCCAATTGTGTTAAGTTGTGACTTAACATAGATGGTGCTCGGCCATTTGTATTAAGTTGTGACTTAATACGAGTGGTGCTCGGCCAATTGTGTTAAGCTGTGACTTAACATAGATGGTGCTCGGCCATTTGTATTAAGTTGTGACTTAATACGAGTGGTGCTCGGCCAATTGTGTTAAGTTGTGACTTAACATAGATGGTTGGTTGAGTTATCATTTGTAATGACAGATGTGTGTGAGTCAACCATTGGTTGGGTGATCAGTCCAACCAATTTGTCCTTTGACAGCACATGTAAACATAAATGTTACTTTCAGATACATTTTCGGAACTCGGTTCCTTGCAAGATTAGTCTATTACATCCGCTAGAGAGGAAATAATAACAAAAAGAAGAAAACTTGCTATTGTAGTAATTTGTGCTGCGTTGCTTTTGTTTCTAAAAGTGAAAACTCTTCAAATGCTGGATGTTCCATGTCCTCGGTATTGGACTACCATCCATGGTTTCCAATATATATGCTCCGTTCTGGTGTGCTTCCACCACTTTGTACGGACCCTCCCAGGTTGGGCCTAATTTCCCCCTCGGCTGGGCATGGCTAACTTCGTTTTTCCGCAATACCAAGTCACCTACTTTGAATGCCCTTCCTTTCACCCGTCTGTTATAGTACCTTTCCGTGTTAGACTTATACCTTGCATGTCTAACGCTGGCAAGTTCACGTCGTTCTTCTAGTAAATCCAAATTGTGTCTTAGGTCCTCCTCCGTCTTTTCAGTGCTGAAGGCAGAGACCCGTAGAGAGGTTATGGAAAGTTCTGGCGGGAGCATTGCTTCTGATCCGTACACCAAGCTGAATGGTGTTTCTTGTGTGCTGGTTCTTGGTGTTACTCAATAGGACCAAAGAACGCTTGGTAGCTCCTCCACCAAGTTGCCTTTGGCCTTTCCCAGTCTTTTCTTGATTCCATTCACTATGGTGCGGTTGGTAACTTCTGTTTGGCCATTGGCTTGTGGATGAGCGACCGACGTGAACTGCTGTCGGATTTGTCTTTCCTCGCACCATCCTCGAAAGGGATTTTCGGCAAACTGCAGCCCGTTGTCACTGATTAATACTCGTGGGGTGCCAAACCTGGTGAGTATATGTTTCCACATGAATTTGATGATGCTACGTCCAGTTATGGAGGCTACAGGCTCCGCCTCTACCCATTTGGTGAAGTAGTCGACTGCCACGATTAGGAATTTCACTCTTCCTGGAGCTTCCGGAAAAGGCCCGACAATATCGATGCCCCATTGGAAGAATGGCCATGGGCTTGTTATACTTGTCAGGGTGGCTGCGGGTAGATTCTGTGTTGGGGAAAAAGTCTGGCATTTTATACATTTGCGTGTTATCTCCATTGCATCGGCGTGAATGTCGGGCCAGTAAAATCCCATTCGCAGGATTTTGCCCGTTAACGCCCTTGCTCCCTCATGGGCCCCTGCTAGCCCAGAGTGTATTTCGTCTAGTACCTGACATCCTTCTTTATTTGTTATACATTTTAGCCAGGGGGTCAGGTATCCTTTTTTGTAAAGATTCCCTTCGATTATGGCAAAGTTGGGAGCTTTGACCCGGATCTTGCGGGCTTCCGTGTCATCTTCTGGCAAGGTCCCATGTTGGAGGTATTCCATGAATGGAGTACTCCAAGTTGTTGAGTCCTCTGATGTTTCGTTAACTTGGTTTTCTTTGATACTGCTCTCAGGTAACACCTCGACTAACACTTTTTTGGTTAAATGGTCGAATGATGTTGAGGCTAGCTTACTCAAGGCGTCGGCTCGCCTGTTTTCTGACCGGGGAATTTGTTTAATTGAGAAACTATCAAAGGATTTTGTTAACTTTTGTACTGCCTCCATGTATTTTTGCATTCGTTTGTCTCTGGCTTCGTATTGGCCATTTATCTGGTTCGTCACCAATAATGAGTCACTTAAGGCTGTCACTTGCTTTGCCCCCATTTTCAATTGCTAGTCGAAGTCCTGCCAACAAGGCTTCATATTCCGCCTCGTTATTTGATGTTTGAAAGTCAAAGCGCAATGCGTACGTGATCTCTTCGCCCTGAGGACTTTTTAGAATCAGGCCAGCCCCTGATCCTTCTTTTCCGGCTGCTCCATCAGTGAATAAAGTCCATTCGCATAGTTGTTCCTTGGCGGGAGAACGTGTGACAGTCGGTGTTTCTGTGAACGATTGGTCGGGGACTTCGATTAAGAAATCTGCCAGCGCTTGTGCCTTGAAGCCTGTGCGAGGCCGGTAAGTGAGGGCGTGTTCTCCCAGCTCTATGGCCCATTTGGCTAGTCTTCCAGAATTTTCTGGTTTTAGGAGGATCTGCTTAAGCGGCTGACTGGTGAGTACTTCAATGTGGTGCGTTTGGAAATATCGGCGGAGACGCCTGATGAAATACATTGGGAATTGTGTATTGCTCCTTTCCACTACTAATACCGCTGAGATGGCTTCATGTGACGCTGATAAATACATGGAAAATATTTCACCTGGAATAGGACTAGCCAGCGTAGGTAAGTTGCTCAATGTTTGCTTAAGATTTTGCCAAGCTCCGTCAGCTGCTGTCGTCCACCTGAATCCTTCCTTATTGACTTCCCCTTTTAGCGTATTGAAGAGTGGAAGGGCTTTCTCTGCTGATTTTGCTATGAAACGGCCTAATGCTGTTAACTTTCCATTCAATGTCTGCATCTCTTTCAATGTGGCTGGAGGCTTGGTCTCAAGGGCATCTTGTACTTTAGCGGGATTGGGGAGGATACCTTGGTTTGTCACATAATATCCCAAGAAATGGCCTTCCTCTACACCAAATACACATTTCGCGGGGTTTAGCTTCATCTTAGCCTGCTCCAATGTTTTAAGTGTCTCTTCTATGTCTGTTATTAATACGGTCTCTTCCAAGCTCTTGATTACCATATCATCGACGTAGACTTCGATGTTTCCCCCCGATTTGGTTGCGGAATAATTGATCTACCAATCATTGGTATGTTGCACCTGCATTTTTCAATCCAAAGGGCATTTTCCGATAGCAGAATGTTCCTCGATCAGTGTAAAATGCCGTTTTCTCTTCGTCCTCTTTTTTCATTTGTATTTGGTGATAGCCCTTTTATGCGTCCAGAAAACACTTCCACCGAAAGCCTTGAAGTGATTCAACTTTTTGATCTATCTCTAGTAGAGGGTAGTAATCCTTGGCACAAGCTTTGTTTAGATCTGTGTAGTCTATACACATCCTCCAACTTCCGTCGCTTTTCTTGACCATTACTGGGTGAGCAATCCAGTCAGGGAAAATAGCTTCCCTCAATAACCCTGCTGCAACTAATTTGGTCACTTCTGCATTAATTGCCATGTTTCGTTCACCTGCCTGGCCCCGTTTTTTTCTGCTTGATGGTATTACTTCCAGGCTTAACGTTTAAACTGTGCTCTATTACATCTCTGTCTACTCCCACCATATCGGCAGGCTCCCATGCAAATACGTGTTTGTATTGTTTTAGGAGAATAATCACTTTCTTTCTTGTTTTTACAGGCAAACTGGTACCAATACGAACTGGTTGCTCGGGGTAATCTTGGTTAATAATTTCTTTGTCGTTTAACTCTTCCGTTCTGGCCTTTTTGGCTGGCCTGATAATATCGTTTGGTTGCATGACTTGACAACAGCTTAGAGTCTGGGGGCTTGTGGCCAGAACGCAAGCTACCCCGTTTGGTGTTCTGAATTTCAGGAGGTCGTGCACCGTAGATGCTACCGCCCCAAACTTCAGTAGCCCTGGTCGTCCCAAAATTATGTTATGCTCTGAGGGTGCCCTTACAACGAAAAAGTCGATGAGTGATATTTTATGGAGTTTTCCGTCGAAACTCTTCAGCGTGAATGGTAGGGAGATAGTTCCAAATGGCCATATGCTATGACCAGTGAATCCTACGAGTCGTCCCCTGGCGGGCTTCAGTTCTTCTTTGACGCCTTGCGGCAGTAGGGTAAAACAGTGCTCATGTATGATGTCGGCAGCACTTCCGCTATCCACATATACTCTATGGATCTTGATATTTTGGACATATCCAGTGAGTACCAGAGGGTTATCTCCTTGCCAGCTCTCAGGTCTCGGGTCGTCAATTGAGAAATTTAAGTTCAGGGGACCGACCTCATGATGTGTGTGTTTTCTATCAAGGCGGGCAGGTCGTTTCTGACTAGCCCGAATAGTTAGAATCTCGAGAGCTTTACCACCTGTATTATCATCCTTCCTTCCTCGTTCAACTTTTCTGTCCGCTTCAAATTGTTCTCGTAGTTTTCTTGCAATTTCTACCAAATTACCCTTCAGGTGTTTCTCCTCCATTTCTTTCTTGAGCATGGCACAATCAATGGTGTCATGGGCGCTGCTTTTATGATATTCGCAATATCGTTGTTTACTATCTGCGGCTTTGTTCGTGGTAGATTCTTTAACTGCATAGATATCTGTCTGCCTGTTCCTGGGATCCTCTCGATAGAGTGGATTGAATCGTCGTGGAGGTCTACCTCCTCTTGGAGGAAGGTTGGAATGGTCCTGGTGTCGACTGTGAGAATGATAACGATCGTGTCGCTTGTATTGGCCATCGGTTGTTGCCTTGAGATACTGTTGCTTTTCTGCTGTACCCTCTTCCTGCCTAAGGAACCTTTCGACTCGTTCCTTCATCTCGTGTTGGGTTTGTGGAGGCCTTCCTAGAAATTTTCGAGATAACGGTCCTGGTAACAATCCCCAGGTGAACGCTCCCGTCACCATGCGGTCATCGTGTCCCGGTACATCTAATGTGGCTTTGTTAAATCGCCTGAAGTAATCTTTCACAGACTCGCCTTCCCGCTGTTTGCAACCCATTATAGCATGATTATCACCCCTATATTTGCGTAGTTGCATGAAATTAGTTAGAAACAATTGTTTCAACTGCTCAAAGTTGTATATACTGTTTGGTGCTAAACTTTTGAACCATGCACCCGCGTTCCCGTCCAGCGTTGTCGGGAAGTACGTACACCAAAAGCGTTGATCTAACTTCAGCGAGGTCATGTGCCATTCATAAGTGTCAATGTGGCTGTCTGGGCATGTAGTTCCATTGTATACCTTCAACGTTGGTAGTTTGGCCGTACTTAGGATCTCGTAATCCAGGAGTTCTTTGACAAAAGGGGAGCGCGGTGTAGTAATTGTCGAAATTGGATTCAGTGTTTGTGGTTGGAAGGACTGGTAGAATGGCACAAATGGGTATTGTGGTGTCATGTAGGGTGGGTTCATTATTGGAGCAGTAGGATAGCTGTTAACGTAAAATGGTGGTGGGGTGAATTGAGTTGGAGGTGTAGGGGCGCTTACAAAGAAATTCTGCGGTACAGTGGGTGTCGGAGATGGGGTCGACGGGGTTCCCGCGACAAACAATGGTGGAAAAGGCGGTAAGAAATTTGCCGGGACTGGGGTTGTCGTTGACACTCCCGCCGCTGCGAGAGTAACCAACGGAGGTGGGAACAGCGGTTGCGTTGCTGTTGGCCTTGTGTGGGGAAAAGGATTAGCATAAGGTAGCGGCGGCGTCAATAGGGTTGACATCGAGGTCTGCCACGGTGAGATAGTTGTCATGGGCGATGCTGCCGTAACCGCTTGGGGTGCAGTCACTGGAGTCGAAGGTGTTACCTCTCCTAGTGACGTCATAGGTCGTATTGGACTGCGTTGGGCGTCGCCCTGTTGACTTCCGGATGGTGTCGCCATTCAAGGTTGGGAGATTGTTGTTCTTTGCTTCGTCACACAAACGGATGGCGCCAATGATGCAAACTCTAGTCTCGGAATGATCTCCTGAATGATAGGATCCTGGACCTGAGCTCACCACAACAAAGAAATGGGGTCAGACGCACTCCGGGAGGCGGTCACGGGAGGGCGCTCCGACGGTTAAGTTAGCACGATGGTCGGAAAGTATGGATTTATTTTGAAAGAGTGAGAGTACAATGACGATATGTGATGATGATCTCCCCAAGGGTGTGATCATCATATACCGTTATACCTGCGTGGGGACCACTTGTCAATTGGTAGCGGATCTTTACCTTATTGGTCGATCGTCTGCCATTAACTGTGATTGACTCATTTGTCTGGCCAGGTGGTAGTTCGGGGACCACCTAGTTCGTTCGTGGCTTAACGGATTGCACGATGACTGTTGCACGGTGATGTGTCATTCTGGCATTGGTACACATGGCAATCGGCCATTTGCGACTATCGAGTCGGGTGAGGTCTAGCCAGGCCTCTGGCGGCTGGCTGTCCGTCTGAATGCTGGCGAGTCATGCCGCTGGCGTGCTGGAGAGAGGTTGTGCGTATCCGTATGATACACTATCATTGGATAAAGCAGTCTATGGTTTAAAACAAGCTCCTAAAGCATGGTATGAAACCTTGACTAAATTTTTGAAAGAATCAAATTTCAAACAAGGCTCAGTGGATCCAACACTTTCCCCAAAGAAAGAGGGTTCACACTTGATGGTAGTCCACATTTATGTGGATGACATAATCTTCGGATCCACTGATCCAAAACTCACAAAATGTTTTAAAAAGTTAATGAAAAGCAAATTCCAAATGAGTATGATGGGGAAGATAAATTTCTTCCTTGGATTAAAGATCAAACAATCAAAAGAAGGGATTTTCATCAATCAACAAAAATACACCAAAAGTTTACTCGAACGCTTCAGAATGACTAACTGTTCCAACGCGAAGGTTCCATTACCCGCAGGTACCCGGTTGAATCCTTCGTTGGATAAACCGAAGGCATATCTACAACCTGTAGAAGCATGATTGGATCGTTGCTTTACCTCACAGCCAGTCGTCCTGACATAATGTTCGCAGTATGCTATTGTGCATGATATCAAGCTGATCCACGCGAACCACATTTGGCTGCCGTTAAAACAATATTTCGTTATCTTCATAACACACCTGCGTATGGTCTTTGGTATCCTGCAAACTCATGCTTCTACATACAAGCTTATTCAGATTCAGACTTGGGTGGATGCTTAATTGATCGCAAAAGTAATTCTGGTGGTTTCCAATTTCTTGATGGAAAGCTCATCGGCTAGCAGTCAAGGAAGCAAACATGTGTATCAATATCCACAGCCGAAGCTGAATATGTAGCAGGTACTGCGTGCACTTCGCAGATCATTTAGATTCAAAGCCAACTAAAAGATTATGCCATTAACATGAGAAAAATCCCATTGTTTTGTGATTCCCAAAGTGCTATTCGGATATTTCGTAATCCTATTCAACATTCCAAGACGAAGCATATAGCTCTTCGCTATCCCTTCATCAAAAGTCATGTTGAGGAGGGGAATATAGAAGTGCACTTTGTTCACACAATAGAACAGCTGGAAGATATCTTCACAAAAGCTTTGAATGAAGAATCATTCACATGAATTGTTCGAGGACTTGACATGATGGATGGATCCACACCGACATAAACCTCAGATTTGCCTTTTCTTGCCTTACTCTTTTCAATTACAAAAATAAAAAGTAATGTTGTCCCGAAGCATTCCGAACCTTCGGAGTCCATCGAAACGGCCATTACAATCCATAAAAACTCATAAATGTCAAAACTCAAAGAAACAACAATTGTCTTCGTACCATAAAGAGACATATTTTTATTCAATAAATTTGCTTAGTTGTAAAGATGAATACAAAACAAACAAATATCATTTGCAAAGTTTCAAAAGTTCAATTCTCATGCATAAATGACAAAATTTGACCTTCTTTCATGAAAAATCTGATTAAAGGAAAAAACTTTGATTTTAGATTCCGATAATCATACCTTATTGCACTAAAAGGTATTTGGGAATCGAATTGAAACAAAGGTAAGAAAACAGACTTTGGAGTGAGGTTAAGGCTGGTTTACAATACGAAGTCATGTGTGATTTAAATTTCCTTAACATCATGTTTATCTCTAATCTCCCTGTTTAACTTAACTCGATTCAATGTCAAATTAATCAAGTAGTTCATATACTACTCAGGATAAATCACATGTTCTGAAGTTTTCTTCATAAGTGATACCGGCATTGATTGATAAGCAAATTTAAAACTTCCTTTACTCTTGTTTCAAAATTGAACTATACGAAGCTTTTCAAAAAGGATTACACAATATTTTAAAAGCACCATCAAAAGGCATTATATGGTGATATTTTCAATACTTCGGATATGAAACTCCAAATTTGAAAAATATGTTTCAACAATGAAAATTGATAAATTCAAAAGAAAATCGCAAAATCAAAATGTCAAAAGAAACAAATACAACAAAACAAGCAAAAAGATAATACGAAGGAGTGCAAAAACAAAGATAAATTCGCACTCAATGGCATACTTCTCTTTCTTGAATGAAGATACAAGGAGCACCTATAACATAGTTGAGTGCCTTCTAGAGAGTATGAACATCTCAAGTAGTCTGTCTTAGATGACATAGTTGAGGTGGTGTATGAATATCAAAGGCTTGTCATCAGAGAAACATATCCAAACACCTTAACTGATGAAATGGGATAGATTTTTCAAACCATCTTCAAGTTCAATCCAAAATTTTATTGCACCTTCTGATGCTGAATTCAAAAGTAAAAATGTTTTAAAGTTCAAGTCTGTGAATGCCAACATCATTTTTCATGAAAATTTTGAAGCATAAAAGAAATATCAAATATCTTTGCAAAATGCGAAATTGAGCTTAACTTAGGGTGGTTAGACTTAGACATTTCTTGACTGATGATAGATCACACAGACTTCGGAGTGAAAAATGGACTTCCAACCTGATCCGGATGATTCTGAATGCTAAAATGTTAAATTTTGATTTCATAAAGTTCAAGGAAGCTATGGTCAAAGGACAAAATGCATCTTCAAATGAAAAACTCATTTTCAATAAGGGGAAAGATCTTCGGAGCGTTTATGAGTTCCTTCACAAAACTCTTTATCCGAAGGATACTTAAAACTCTTCGGAATGATTGTTCGTATCCTTCACGTTTTGGCAGGCAAACGTCTAAAGTACTCTTATGGATCCGAAATCAATTTAATGTTCAATGATTTGGGCATTTATGAGAATTACAAAGACAAACATTCCTTGGAATAAATGAACGTTGGAGTAATCGTCTATGTCACAGAATATCTCGGAAAATCATAACCAAAAAGATATGGTGGTTGTATTCTGACTTTTTCAAATTCATGATGACTGACACTTAGGCGGTTCCGTTTTTGCAGGGTTAGTGGAACGTTTAGAAGCTGAGGTGGCATACGCTCATTGGACCATTCAAACATGCACATTAAATGGCCTTGAGACCACAATTAGTATAAATACCTCCCACACCGTCTGTTCAAATCTTTACGCGTACAAATGAATCAAGCTCTCTCTGCAAAATCCCTCAAGAACCCTAATTGCTCATCGTCTTCCCCAAATTGTTCAACAATAACAATGGCAACCACTGCTGAAGGATCCTCAAAGAGTCCTGAGGGAATCTCCATTCCAGTTCTCAAGAATCAATCGGCCAATCTGTGTCTTCGGCCAGATACCAAGTTTTACCCCAAGCCGATTGATGCTATGGTCGAATGCCTTAAACACTCGATTATTGGTCATGCTCTGACCTACACCCCCTCAATACCCGCAACTCTTGTTCACAGAGCACACTATACCTCTGTCGATGCTGAAGACAACGTTCAATCCATCCATTACGAAGTGATCAATGCAGACAACACAACAAAGAGAATCCAGTTGACCAAGTCTCGATTTGCTAAAGCTCTACAACCTCTAATCTTTGATTCACAAGAAATTGTCGTACCTACTGCTGAACAACTCGTCGATATGTTCAACGAGATGAGATATGAACCACAACTTAGTGGAATTGGAAGCTTCAAGAAAAGGTACCTTCCTGATTTATGGAAGTATTTCTTTAGAATATTTTTACGATGACATCAGGGCAAGACTCTGCAATTCAGACTTCTCTAAGTCTTCTGTATGGTATTTACTACGATGTCAAAGTAGATTTTGTTTTGATCTTATGGGCTGATTTCTGCACATACATCAATCATTCGGCAAAGGGGACTGAAATCTCTAATGCTAGATTTTGGGCAATGATCGTCCATGAACACTACCAACAAACCAGTTTTGTCTATGACCCTGCTCTTCCAGGCATGAAGTACTCTTACATCATAGTTCCAGCTGTGGATGAAAATTCAACCCAATTTTGTGCACAGATTCCTCATGTCATGCTTGCGAAAATATCTCTCGATAATGACTTAGCCAAGGTCCTTACAAAGTCTAGAAGGAAGAAGAAAGTAACAGGAGGACCAAGTGGTCTAAAGGTTGTGAAGAAGAGGGAGACTTTTGAACAGACGCAGGTCAAAAGGACCCAACCGAAGCGTTCTAAGAAACAAGTACTATTGGATAAATCTTCGGAAACTGAGAGAACCCAGTCTGAAGATATTCATGGAGAAGAGGAAGAAGAAGAACACCAATCCTCACCAATCCAAGAAACCATACCACCATATCCACCATCAACAACTGCTCCACAAACTTCAACCATTCCCACAGAACCAATAACCACCACCCTTCCCCTTACGACCACTATACATATCATATCTTCGGATGTTCCACCCACCTCAATCTTAGTTGAAACACCTATTACCTCTACCGTTGATACACCAATCTCCGAACCCATTGTAACAACCTCAGATCCTCTTTTCAATATTCATTCTTCTGGTCCGGATACTTCACTACCTGATTATCCCTACTAAGAAGGATTTGTTCTTGAATCAGCTTTCACTTCAAAACCACCATCTGCAGATGAAACTTTTGTAGCCTACCACATGGCTCCAATCACCATAGACGAAACAGATGATGAACAATTGGATGATGGAGACTTCTTATTCATCAAGCAATACAAGACCCTCAATAGAAAGCTTGATATTATTCTTCAAACACAAACTGGATATGATCCAACGAAGAATATTGAGGCTAATGTTGCCGAGCAGATTGAAGATGCGAAAAAAGCCCTTGCTGACAAAGTAGATGAGATTGTTCGTGATTCTGAGAAAAGGATACTGGATCAGCAAGTTAGGATCCAGAGTATCCTAGAACAAAAACTTAACACGGCAGTTGAAAAAGTTGAAGAAAGGCATAGACTCCTCAAGGAGGAAACTGAGAAAAAGATTGCTGATCTAGTTGGAAGGATTGAGTCTTCCAACTCCGAACTCTCGAAGGCCTTAAATGACCTTCGGACTGAGACCAAATCCTTCAACACTCAAGACCAAACAAATTTTGAAAAACAACTTGAGGAAGCCCAAAAGAAGGTTGGAGAGTTAACTGTTGCGCAGTCTGCATCCGTAGTAGTTAACTTTGTTGAAGAACTGAAGAAGACTAACTCTGCTATCACCACTGAGTTGGTTGATAAGCTAAAACTTGCTCTTCAACCCTTGATAAAATTCTCCATCCAAATGGAAAGAAATCAACCTGCCCAATCGAGACTGCATGTGTTTGCTCAGCCTGAACCTTCGGTTCCACCTTCACAAGGGGGAGAATCAAGCGGTTCTAGGTCTCGTGCCCTGTTAACAGCAACAACAGAACCAACAACAACAGCAACTTCTTATCAACCAGTCGCGCTGGGAAGACCAACATTCATACCACCAATTGTATCCAAAGCAGGTCCCACCTTTGGCACAATTACATCAACAGAGGTAGCTAGTTCTAGTTCCAATCCTGTGGATAAAGAATTAAGAAATGCACCTCACATGGAGCAAGTCCATAAAGAGAGAGAGAGAGAGAGGAAGAATACAATAAAATGCTTCAAATCAACAACATTGTCACAGAAAGCCAAAAGTGGACAGCTGAAACCATTGCAACAATTGGTTTTTCTAATTTCAGAGTATTCAACAGGCTTCCTCTCCGAAGCTTTGAGATAAAACCCTCTGTTGATCATCAACTTGATCTTCCTTACAATCCGAAGACTTTTGCTTTCTATCAGTTTGTCAGAAACTTACCTGACAATGAGCTAACGACTTTCAAGACAAAGAAAATAGCCTTCCATGCCAAATACACTAAAGAACCAAAGGAGGTATGGAGCTCAAAACGGATAGTCAAGCTGATATCCATCAAGTTGGGAAAACTATACGAAGACTTTCAAAATTAGATTTCTTCGTACTTCGTGGTTCTAAGGAGGAGGAATCAAGATTCACACTTGCTGATTTTCCAATCATGAATCCTCATGATTTCATAGTCCTTCTTGATCTCATGAATGCTTCTCCAAGTCATGCAGTAGAAACCGCCGCAATCTGGCATGGTGCGAAGAATCATATTTCATCTTTCCTTCGGAACTACCCTGCTAAGATTTTCCAAGATTGATATTGAAGTGGTAGACTGCTTCGGACAGGCCCTTGCACCCCCACCTTGCACAATCGAAAATTTTGATCATCTCAAACAAGGGCAGACAGTTGAAAATCCCTGGGGTGTTGTGTTCAAAGGGCTGTCAAAAGATAATGAAACAGTGATAGCAAAGTTCCTTGAAGTGGATTATAAGGGTCTTTACCCTTCTGCTATGATTAACAACATCTTATCCGCAGTGAACTCTTGCTTTGTCAATCACTTGGAAGAAAAGAAGAGAATTAGAGAGCACCTGAATTGGTGGTTAGCGGTGCGATATTGTAACACCCCTTTCTCAAACCATATTTTAATATAGTTTATATTACAAACATATTACACAACTGGTGACTATGAAAGAGTCACTTAATTTTTTTTTTTACAAACTTTATTCTTAAGGGGATATTACAGACTCAATACAGAAAACCATAATTTAAACTTACTGTATTTACACTGGTCCCAACTTCAACTCCCGCTTCTTTCACCTAAGTACTTAGCATTTAAAAATATAATACGTGAGACATAAAGCCTCGTGTGTAATATGGGTTTTAGACCCAAAACATTTCTTCTCAAAACTTGAAATATAAACAAGTAAACTACTTAGAATTTATTTTCATAATAAATCTCAAATCTCTTTACTTTTCTCTTTTCAAAAACTCAAAAACACTTTCTTTCTCAAAAACTGCTTCTTACATTAAAACTGTTTTATTCTATAAAACTGCTTTCTTTCTCATATAC
This sequence comes from Cichorium intybus, assembly GCA_023525715.1. Lineage (NCBI taxonomy): Eukaryota > Viridiplantae > Streptophyta > Magnoliopsida > Asterales > Asteraceae > Cichorium > Cichorium intybus. The sequence continues at coordinate 96,707,661 of CM042014.1, forward strand.
TTGTGACCAACTGAAACTCATGAATTATTTTAATTTAATTCATTCAACTAGCTCCCCTCGCGGGACAGAACAGATCCGTCCGCTCGGTTATGCTCATTCTGTCTCCCCTTTGTGACTTGGAACGGATTCAAGCACAAGGGTATACTAAGCTAGACAACTACTTCGCGACGGGAGGTACCATCCCAGTAGTGTCTTCTGATCCCCCGATTATGTGGGTAATCCTAGTCCGGACAACTGGCTCTTACTTCTTTCTTTCTTTAGTTCTTATGTCATTACATCTCAAATTGGTCAAAATGGGACACAATTTATAAATAACTCATGCTCATACACTTTATAACTCTTTACTGAAAATACTTTCAAAACTGATTTTTGACATCTTAGTTCACACAAGGAACTTCTTTAAAAATACTTTGTAAACTACACTACTTTAAAAATCTGCTTTAAAACACTTAGCCCTTATATAGAGCTACTTTAAAACTGTTTCCAACTTTAGTATTTAAAAGTATTTGGAAATCTCATTTTCTGAAAATATCATTTTGCTATGTACTAGGAAACTCCTCATAAAAGTCACCTTGATATAGCTATAAGTCACTAGGCTTCTCGTACCCCTTTCCCTTTTCCGTGCTCAATAACGTTTGAAGCACCACCTACACAAGTATCATGTATATAAAGACATAATACAACTAACTTTATAGTTCTAAGGTCTCATACGACTCAATTTCAGGTTATACTAAATAGGTAACCATTAATATAATCTTTTTATAATTTTCTCCGAAATACGTGTATTTTGCTACAGTACCCCCGAGGGGTCGTATTTCAGTTCCGACACTTTTCCATGAAGTCTTATACTATATTAGACTTGTATTCCAGATTTGGAGTTAATCGGACAAGTTTAGCTTAAATCCCAAAATCAAGTTTTGGCATGATTTTAAGGTTTTAGCCACTGCCGCTACAGTGATTTTTCCGCAAGGTCGGATTACAAATTTGAGAGTTTCCCACATGTTTTCATACCATTTTAAGACTATGGTATGATTTATAGACCAAACGGACATGCCTAGCATCAATTTCAAAACTCAAAAATTGGACAGACTGCTGCCAAGTAAGAGCACGACTCGTGCTCTTTCCCTTCTAGGGGTTGCACGACTCGTGCACAAAGTAGGTTGCTATTTCTTGGCTTTTCCAAGGAGCACGACTCGTGCACTTCTAGTGTTAAAATGACACGACTCGTGCATAGTTTGCAGACTGTGTTTTCAGTCCGATTTTTGAGCTGCAGACCTCTATTTTGACCTATTAAGTTCTTAATACTTATATTAATCGTTTTACTATCATTCCATGACTAAAACCCTTGCTTTACATCAGGTTTTAAGCCATGGAATCACTGATTCCAATTCCAATTTCACAAAAACCCGTTTTTTTGATATTTTCACCAAAAATCCAAGTTTTTGAAATTAACCACTTAGGAGTGTCTTAATACATCCTAAGTGATCATTTGGACTCAGAAAAACCATAAAAACTGATCTTGATCATGTAAACCCGTGAATTAGGGTTCTTGGCCAAAAATTTTCATTTTCCTTAAATTCAACAACATCCTTTGGGAGATGTGTATTTAAATGATGTTTGAACATGACTAAGAGAGTGGAATCACTGAAATAATCTCATCCACAACAAAATTTTCGAATTTTCGTTTCACCCATGAAGAAAATGGGTGGAATACATACAAAAATCATTGTTTCTTACCTCTTGAAGCTCAATTTCTTCAACCTTGACACTTGATCTTTACTTCTTGGTAACTGCTCGTGACTCTCTCCCTGCTCTCTCTAGCTCTCTCTCGTTCTCTCCTGATTCTTCTAAAATATTCTGGAGAATGAGAGTTGATTAACTCTCTTATTTATATTTTTAATTTTATAAAATAATTGCATTTTGGTCCTTAGCCTTCCAATTTCTTTACAAAAGTGGTCCTAAGACCCAAAATCTTGCAACAATGTTCCATTAACTTCCAACTTGACATTTTCTTAACATTTTTGGTCATTTTCATGTCAAATGACCGTTTTGCCCTTTTTGGTCAAGTTTCACTATTTACGCGATAAAACTCCAAATTTCACATAATTTCTTATTTCTTATAACATTATTTTACAAATACATATTGTTTTACATAATAGTCTTATAACGTGTCAAAAGACCGTTTTACCCTTTTACAACTTTTTCGCGGGTTCTTACAGTCACCCCTCCTTATGCGGATTCCGTCCTCGGAATCTTTTCGTAATCTGTGAAATTTGGATATCTTCTTTTCATTTCTTCCAGTGTCTCCCAATTTAGGTTTGACCCTAAGGGATGTTTCCACTTGACTAGTACCAAGTCAATCTCCTTGTTCCTTAGCTTCTTAGTCTGCATTTCTAAGATCGCCTCTGGTTCTTCAATCATTCTGCTAGGAGTCTCTACCCTCAAGTCTGTAAACGGTATTACTAACTCTTCTTTACCAAAATACTTCTTCATTTAGCATACATGAAAGGTATCATGTATTCCACTAAGTTCGGGTGGTAACTCTAGCTTGAACGCCTGTAACCCAACTCTCTTTAGGATTCTGAAAGGTCCAATGTATCTTGGACTCAGCTTTCCTCTCTTGCCAAATCTAACCACTCCTTTCCATGGCGACACTTTTATCATCACCAAATCTCCTTCTTGCAAGTCATACGGTCTCTTCTTTAGATTCGAGTAACTCTTTTGCCGATCTTGTGCTGCTTTCGTATTGGCTTGAATTACTCCGATTTTCTCATTAGTCACTCTAACAATCTCTGGCCCTGTAAGCTTTGTCTCACCTGCCTCCAACCAGCATAAAGGAGTTCTACACTTTCTACCATACAATGCCTCAAAAGGTGGCATTTTAATGCTAGAATGGTAGCTGTTGTTATATGCAAACTCCACTAATGGCAGGTGTTCATCCCAACTACCTCCAAAATCCATCACGCATGATCGTAGCATGTCTTCTAATGTCTGGATAGTTCGTTCACTCTGACCATCCGTTTGTGGATGATACGCTGTACTTAACTGAATTTTTGTCCCCATTTTCTCTTATAAAGCTCTCCAAAAGTTAGAGGTAAATCTGGGGTCTCTGTCTGACACGATTAACAACGGTACACCATATCTTCTTAACAATTCATCTATATACAACTGGGCTAACTGCTCCAATGGAGTAGTTTCTTTTATGGCTAGAAATAGTGCACTTTTGGTCAACCGATCTACTATGACCCATATGCTATCATAACCTCTTCTCGTTCTCGGTAACCCGACAATCAAGTCCATGGTTACATCTTCCCACTTTCCGGCTGGGATGTGTAATGACTGAGCATCTCCATGCGGGACCTGATGTTCCGCCTTGACTTGTGCACAAATAACACACTTGGAGATGTACTTGGCTATCCTCTTCTTCATTCCTGGCCACCAGTACTGTCTTTTCAAATCTTGATAAGTCTTGGTACTCCCTGGATGAATGGAATAGTTTGACTTATGCGACTCTTCTAGAATCAGCTTTCTCAATCCTCCTGCCGTCGGTACCCAAATGCGGTTTCTGATAGTCTTCAACCCTTGACTGTTGGTTTCAAACTGCATATCTTTTCCGAGTTTTTCATCTTTCAAGTCTCCACTTTCTTCAACTTTCTGCTGAGCTGCTTTAATCTGTTCTATAATACTGGACACTAGCTCTATACGCATCGATCTTGCCTTGATTCTTTTCTCAGGAGCTTTTCTACTTAATGCATCTGCTACTACATTTGCTTTACCCGGATGGTATACAATGTCGCAATCATAGTCACTGATCAGCTCTAGCCATCTGCTCTGTCTCATGTTCAACTCTTTTTGAGTGTACACATACTGCAAACTCTTGTGATCGGTGAATAGCTTGCACTTTGTACCATTCAAGTAATGTCTCCAAATCTTCAAGGCAAATACGATCGCTGCAAGCTCTAGATCATGGGTTGTGTACTTTTTCTCTGGATCTTTCAACTGTCGTGAAGCGTATGCTATAACCTTCCCTCTTTGCATCAACACACAGCCAAGCCCCCGATGCGAAGCATCGCTGTACACTTCAAAGTCTTCTGTCCCATCTGGTAACGTAAGGACAGGCGCGTTACACAACTTCTCTTTTAGGGTAGCGAAAGCTCTTTCTTGTTCTTCTTGCCATCTGAATTTCTCTTCTTTCCGAGTTAGTCGTGTAAGTGGCACAGCTATACGGGAGAAATCTTGAATGAATCTCCGGTAATACCCGGCAAGACCGAGAAAACTTCTAACTTCTGTTGGCGTCTTGGGTGGCTCCCATTTCATCACTGCTTCAACTTTTGCTGGATCAACTTTTATACCTTGGATAGACACAACATGCCCAAGGAAATGTACTTCTCGCATCCAAAACTCGCACTTGGAGAACTTTGCATATAGCTGTTCTCGCTTCAAGGTCTCAAGCACTACTCGCAAGTGACTCGCATGTTCTTCTTTATTCTTTGAGTATATCAGTATGTCATCGATGAACACTATAACAAATCGGCCTAGGAATGGTTTACAGACCCGATTCATTAAGTCCATGAAAACCGCTGGTGCATTCGTAAGACCGAATGGCATTACTAGGAACTCGTAATGCCCATATCGCGTACGGAACGCTGTCTTCTCTACATCACTTTCTTTTACCCTGACTTGGTGATACCCAGATCTTAGATCAATTTTTGAAAAATAATCTGCATCTTGCAACTGGTCAAACAAATCGTCTATTCTGGGCAACGGGTAACGGTTCTTGATAGTAATCTTGTTCAATTCTTTGTAATCAATGCACATCCGCATTGATCCATCTTTCTTCTTTACAAACAGGACTGGAGCACCCCACGGAGAAGAACTAGGCCTGATGAAGCCTTTATCTAGTAACTCCTGCAACTGGGACATTAATTCCCGCATCTCTGTTGGTGCTAACCGGTACGGTGCTCGTGTTATTGGGGAAGCTCCTGGAACAACATCTATCCGGAATTCAACTTGCCTTTCTGGTGGCAAGCCTGGTAATTCATCTGGGAAAACTTCTGGGAATTCTTTTACTGGTTCTATGTCTTTATACGTCTGTTTTACTTTGTCTTCAGTCATCACATAAGCCAGGTATGATACACATCCTTTCCTGACGCACCTTCGGGCTTTTGCCACACTAATGAGACTTGGCACATGCTTGCTTCTTTCCCCATATACGTACACTTTAGCTCCTAGGGTTTTAACAGACACCCTCTTCTGTCCACAGGCTATCTTCGCGTCACTGGCACCAAGCCAATCCATCCCAATTATCACATCAAAGGACTTAATTCCAATGGGAAGAAGATTAAGTCGGAACTTCTTACCATTAATATCAAGTTCACAATCTCGGTACATGTGCTGAACTTCGACAAACTTTCCATCCGCTACTTCCACTTCAAAAACCATATCTAACAATTCTAACGGGACTCTCAATCGGGCTCTAAATCCATGGGACACGAACGAATACGTAGAACCAGAATCAAACAACACATATGCAGGTGTTGAGTTGATTAGTAGTATACCTGAGACAACATCGTGGGTCTCCCTTGCCTCTTCCCTGGTGATCTGAAAAGCTCTAGTCTTCACCTTCTGGGGTTCTGTCTTCTTCTGAGCTGTTGACACCACAGTTTCTCCTCCCTTGTTTGGGCAGTTGAAACTATAGTGCCCCATCTGGTGGCATGAAAAACACTCCACTTCACTAGCTTTCTTTGCTTTGCAGTCTTTCATTTTGTGACCGAGTCCGCCACAATTAAAACAGGCATTTGATCCCGCACGACATTCGCCACTATGTTCTTTTCCACATTTCTCACACCTCTTTACATTCCCCTGTCGAGTCTGACTCAGGCTTGTTTTCCCCTTTTTCTTTGAATTTCCGCTGCTGCTCACTGTCTTTCTCTTGTCACTAAAACTTGGTCTTTCGTCATTTCGTCGTTTCCCAATATCTTCCACGTTACGGGCAGCATTGATCGCTCCGTCTAATGTTTCAGCTCTCTTTACTTCTAGCTCATAATTCCATGGCAAACCCCGGACATAGCGGTTAATTCGGGACCGCTCAAAGGGATAGGATTCCCCCACAAAAGGCAGCATGTCACAAAACTTCTTAGTATATTCGTCCACCGTCAAGTCTCCTTTCTTTATCGTTAAAAAATCTTCGTTCATTTTCTCCAAATCTCTTGTGGGACAGAATTTATCTTTGAGACATGAAACAAACTCCGCCCATAACCAGCCATACACAACGTCTTTCCCCAAACTATCGTATTTAGTATTCCACCATACTAACGCATCATCTTTCAGCTGCCAAGAGGCATAGTTGACTTGGTCTTTTTCGTCACATTTGCTTGCTTGCATCACTTGTTCGATTTCTCGGACCCATCTCATTGTCACCTTTGGCTCAAAACTGCCATGGTACTCTGGCGGTTTACAAGCCATGAAGGACTTAAAGGAACAGCCCTTCTCCTTCCTTCTGTTTTCTCCGCTAGCTTCTTCCTCGGTCGTCTTTTTAGAGACTTCTTGTGAAGAATGGGCACTAGGTTCACCCATTCGGCTATCGATTATGTTATTCACATCCTGCTTTAGCTCATTTCGTAAGTTATTGATCAGGTACTGGATTGCTTCCATAGTGACAGGTTGTGGTGGTGGGTTTGGCTCAGCCCCATCATTTCGAATAACATGTCCGGGTCCACTTCCTCTTGAAGAAGTGTGACTGCCCTCACCCCTGTCAGCTAATGGTGTCTGTCTTCCTCCTTCCATTACTATATAGATAAACAAAATTTCTATTTAATACACATTTCTATATAGTATTTTGTAAGCGGTAGCATGTTATCTCCCTATCTTGACTGTACTTTTATAACAGTCATACTCACTCTATAACTTCTATAAGTCTAAGTGTACCTCTATACTACTAAGGCACCTTACTACTACTCTTGCTAGTTTAAGCCTAGGATGGTATTCCAACCTAATTCGCTTAAACTATGGCTCTGATACCAAAACTGTAACACCCCTTTCTCAAACCATATTTTAATATAGTTTATATTACAAAAACATTACACAACTGGTGACTATGAAAGAGTCACTTAATTTTTTTTTTACAAACTTTATTCTTAAGGGGATATTACAGACTCAATACAGAAAACCATAATTTAAACTTACTGTATTTACACTGGTCCCAACTTCAACTCCCGCTTCTTTCACCTAAGTACATAGCATTTAAAAATATAATACGTGAGACATAAAGCCTCGTGAGTAATATGGGTTTTAGACCCAAAACCTTTCTGCTCAAAACTTGAAATATAAACAAGTAAACTACTTAGAATTTATTTTCATAATAAATCTCAAATCTCTTTACTTTTCTCTTTTCAAAAACTCAAAAACACTTTCTTTCTCAAAAACTGCTTCTTACATTAAAACTGTTTTATTCTATAAAACTGCTTTCTTTCTCATATACTTGTGACCAACTGAAACTCATGAATTATTTTAATTTAATTCATTCAACTAGCTCCCCTCGCGGGACAGAACAGATCCGTCCGCTCGGTTATGCTCATTCTGTCTCCCCTTTGTGACTTGGAACGGATTCAAGCACAAGGGTATACTAAGCTAGACAACTACTTCGCGACGGGAGGTACCATCCCAGTAGTGTCTTCTGATCCCCCGATTATGTGGGTGATCCTAGTCCGGACAACTGGCTCTTACTTCTTTCTTTCTTTAGTTCTTATGTCATTACATCTCAAATTGGTCAAAATAGGACACGATTTATAAATAACTCATGCTCATACACTTTATAACTCTTTACTGAAAATACTTTCAAAACTGAGTTTTGACATCTTAGTTCACACAAGGAACTTCTTTAAAAATACTTTGTAAACTACACTTCTTTAAAAATCTGCTTTAAAACACTTAGCCCTTATATAGAGCTACTTTAAAACTGTTTCCAACTTTAGTATTTAAAAGTATTTGGAAATCTCATTTTCTGAAAATATCATTTTGCTATGTACTAGGAAAATCCTCATAAAACTCACCTTGATATAGCTATAAGTCACTAGGCTTCTCGTACCCCTTTCCCTTTTCCGTGCTGAATAACGTTTGAAGCACCACCTACACAAGTATCATGTATATAAAGACATAATACAATTAACTTTATAGTTCTAAGGTCTCATACGACTCAATTTCAGGTTATACTAAATAGGTAACCATTAATATAATCATTTTATAATTTTCTCCGAAATACGCGAATTTTGCTACAGTACCCCCGAGGGGTCGTATTTCAGTTCTGATACTTTTCCATGAAGTCTTATACTATATTAGACTTGTGTTCCAGATTTGGAGTTAATCGGACAAGCTTAGCTTAAATCCCAAAATCAAGTTTTGGCATGATTTTAAGGTTTTAGCCACTACCGCTACAGTGATTTTTCCGCAAGGTCGGATTACAAATTTGATAGTTTCCCACATGTTTTCATACCATTTTAAGACTATGGTATGATTTATAGACCAAACGGACACGCCTAGCATCAATTTCAAAACTCAAAAATTGGACAGACTGCTGCCCAGTAAGAGCACGACTCGTGCTCTTTCCCTTCTAGGGGTTGCACGACTCGTGCACAAAGTAGGTTGCTATTTCTTGGCTTTTCCAAGGAGCAGGACTCGTGCACTTCTAGTGTTAAAAAGACACGAGTCGTGCATAGTTTGCAGACTGTGTTTTCAGTCCGATTTTTGAGCTGCAGACCTCTATTTTTACCTATTAAGTGCTTAATACTTATATTAATCGTTTTACTATCATTCCATGACTAAAACCCTTACTTTACATCAGGTTTTAAGCCATGGAATCACTGATTCCAATTCCAATTTCACAAAAACCCGTTTTTTTGATATTTTCACCAAAAATCAAAGTTTTTGAAATTAACCACTTAGGAGTGTCTTAATACATCCTAAGTGATCATTTGGACTCAGAAAAACCATAAAAACTGATCTTGATCATGTAAACCCGTGAATTAGGGTTCTTGGCCAAAAATCTTCATTTTCCTTAAATTCAACAACATCCTTTGGGAGATGTGTATTTAAATGATGTTTGAACATGACTAAGAGAGTGGAATCACTGAAATAATCTCATCCACAACAAAATTTTCGAATTTCAATTTCACCCATGAAGAAAATGGGTGGAATACATACAAAAATCATTGTTTCTTACCTCTTGAAGCTTAATTTCTTCAACCTTGACACTTGATCTTTACTTCTTGGTAACTGCTCGTGACTCTCTCCCTGCTCTCTCTAGCTCTCTCTCGTTCTCTCCTGATTCTTCTAAAATATTCTGGAGAATGAGAGTTGATTAACTCTCTTATTTATATTTTTAATTTTATAAAATAATTGCATTTTGGTCCTTAGCCTTCCAATTTCTTTACAAAAGTGGTCCTAAGACCCAAAATCTTGCAACAATGTTCCATTAACTTCCAACTTGACATTTTCTTAACATTTTTGGTCATTTTCATGTCAAATGACCGTTTTGCCCTTTTTGGTCAAGTTTCACTATTTACGCGATAAAACTCCAAATTTCACATAATTTCTTATTTCTTATAACATTATTTTACAAATACATATTGTTTTACATAATAGTCTTATAACGTGTCAAAAGACTGTTTTACCTTTTTACAACTTTTTCGCAGGTTCTTACAGATATGCCTTGAGGCAGGCATTTAAAAGAAATTTTGCAAGATAGGCTTCGAATGCACTTCACACAAAGGTGGAGATTGTTGAGAATATTTGTGATGAAGTGCTTACCCCATCTGAAGACTATAGAGTCCAAAGCCTGAACCGAGACTATAGAGTCCAAAGCCTGAACCGAACGATTTACACCAGAGAATCTGAATGCTTACAAGAAACAACCTTTTGAGTGCACGTGTTTTCACCAGTCTACGTGTTGCATGATACTACATTCCTATTGGGTAGTACTCTGTAGGAATATTCTGTAAAATCTTTTATACTATCTGTATCACTGATTACGTATAAATATCAGTGATATTTGTCTGTGTTGATTGCGTAATTGATTCACCACCATTGTAAAACCCTAATTTGTAATATCAAAGCATTCGACACTTGTTATTGAACCATTGTGTTCTTCATTGTTCATCTATATATTTGTGTGTGTTGATTACTTAGCTTGATTCTATTCTTCTGAATACTTATCATATTCTTATCTTTGATTGAATTTCACACCCAACAAATGGGGGAGGAAAAACTAAGTTAAATAGAGAACAGATCGAGAAGCAGGCCTGGCATCACCTGTAATATGGAGAGAGAACCGTCGTTACAATGATCCGTGATCTAGTTTCCAACCGGGAACGAAGGGAAAGAGATGGGAATAGGAGTCACGGGCATCAACGACAGGAAAGAGAGTTTGACTACATCCGGGGAAGTGATGACGGAGTTTGACAGTTGAGCTAAGAATGATGATGGCATCCTCACAGTGACATCTAAGACTTGAGCTACTATCACTATGAAGCCAATAAGAAGAAGATGCCTGCTTCCACGAGACAGTAAAATCGCATCCGTTATGGAGTCTCGGTCTTCAGAAATCCAAATTCTCTTGCAGTCTGAAAGTGGTAACACGAATAACGGGCATCCGACATCTTATGTTGGACAAGAATCTTCTGACATATCAATAGGCGAAGTCCAGGTACCCCGTCACTTATCAGGAAGCAGGAGGGGGAGAAGCCCCACTGAAGTATCGAAAGTCAACAGTTGTGTCAGAAGTCACAGCGTCGGTCCTTATGGAGGTGACAGTCTCTGACCGAAGTCAACGGAAAAACTCAAAAGAGAAGCGAAATAAAAGCACTATTCAAAACGAAGAAGGTTCAGACCGAACCAAAAACTCCCCAGATCTGAGAAGTTCCAAGGCCAAAGGCTTCAAGTCTAATGTCAATCTTGACCAAAGAACCAACCGAAGGGGAAGTATCTTCAGAACGACGTGCAGAGCCTTACTAAGAAGCCTCGATCTTCAGTTGGCTTGTTGGCTGTATTGACGAAAAAGCAAGGTGGAGGAGTATCCCTTGCACATCTAAGGGTCCTTGGATGAGTCGCAGTTTTTAGAACTAGAAAAGTGACAACGACTGAAGTGAAGTCCATCTAGACAGAGGACCAGTCAACCTTAAATGAATTCACCGCGCTTCACTATCCGATATGGCAGGAGAGTTGGAGCCGGTAGGAGCGTGATAAGTTCTGGTGACATTAGGGTGTCTACATTCAGTACCATGGACGGAGAATTGTTTGTTCAATACCCTTGGTGCGGCTCTCATCTTGGAAAAGTACAACCGCTAACTAAAGGAGAGTATCAGACACCTCGTTCGAAGCCATGACGACGAAGATTCCATAAAGTGAAATATGGCTAGAAAGACGAGATATGCTTAGCTTAACAGGAACAAGACTTGGTTCTCTGTCAAGCAAATCAGCAGAAGGTGGTACTTCAGAACCGAAGTTCATTCAGGCGTCAGAGATTGTCGAAAAACAAGAAGTACAAGAAACGGTGCAGAACATCCTACACAGTGGGAGCGGAGTTGATTAAAATCCTTTCTCCTCACTGTGAAATATATGAGCATCCGAGGTTCTTGGTACTTTGACCATGGTGAAGTTCACAAGGAAGTTCAGATGTGAAGCCTCGCATCCTTGTATACAATCAAGACCGAACATCTTTTCATGGCAACACCAGTCAGGTTTTAACAATTACTGATGGAAAACCAGGTGTACACAGAAGCGAAGCCTGTATGGATAATGAGGAAGAACAGGAGCCTAGAAATGAGTGTTATAATTGCTGCTCCAGGAAGTTCAAAACACCTAATTCATTATCCTCACGTTGTACAGTTAATGCTATGTGGGAGGAGGGATCGAACATAAAGATTATCAATGAGCTTAGACACTATGGTCCAGAACGTTTAGTAGTGAACTCAGCACACCTTAGATGATTATCTAGGAGTAAGCAGTCATAACATGAGCTTCAAACATTCGAAGGTGTTTTCAGTCGTAGAGTATCCTAAAAGACCTAGGAGAAGTTCATCAGACAGTTTCTGAATACCAAAAACTTTCCCCCTTTGAAGGTTATTCACTTTCAAAGAAAACGTTGAGGCAGGAGAGTCCTTAACGGCCTTCTCTTGAAGAAGGCAGAGAACTCGAGAAAACAAGAGAACTTGGTAAACATAAAGATTAGTTCAGATCAGTCTCTAAGTGGGAGATTGTTGAGCAAGTGTGGAGCCTGATCCGAACCAGAGCAGTTTGACAACCGAAGAGAACCAACTGTCTAAAGCAACCAGAAACACAAATGAAGTCTTGTCAGTACTGTTGAGGTCTGCACCTTGGAAGAATCCACGGTTCCTTGTCGAGGAAGATCTTAGCTCCGGTTAGACCAACTCAAGCAGATCGAAAGTTGGAAAAGTATCTCAGTCAGAGTGCATTTCATGCAGGATGGTAGTAGTATCTTTTTAGGAACAACCATGGGATGAAGTCACTAAAAACAATATTACATTTAGTGGTACAAGTCTTTAGTGGCACAAAAAATGTATGCCACTGTATTATATGTTTTAGTGTCACAAGTTTTTTATGCCACTATATGTATTGTTGTTGCCGCTCATAACTCCTTCCATTCCTAATTGATGACATTTTAACATAAAAATTTCCCGCCATATAACGTTTTTAGGTTTTCATTCTCCGCCTGTCCGCCCACATATTTCAATTTCCCTCGTCTCGTTTGTATTTAAACCAAAATTCAACTTTGTCTAGTTTATAATTTCAATGAGATACTAAAGCAAACCTAATATCCCTCTCTTTCTCGGTTTTTCCTTCCTACTATCGTCGTGTTTGCTTGAACACCCCCTCTGACCCTCATCGTCTCGCAACCCTGACATGCAACAGCTTTGAACTTCTATCAAAGATCCTGATCAAATTCTACACTTCTTGCCTTCTGCCCCCTTGCGACTTAATCGAAGTAGTTTTCTCACCTTCTCCACCAATTCAAGGTTCAATCTCGCCTTCTTCCCAATTCAAGCATCAGCTAGTTAAGTGTGATTTAACATTGGAAGGCAATCGGCAAGAGCTCAAGAACGTGCGACGGTAATAGCACTGAAGAGGAAAAACGGAACGGTAAGTGCATCTCGATTTCCTGCATATTTTAAGAACGAATCTAGAAATTTGAATTCTGATTCTAGTTTCTCAAAAACGATTTCTGCAAAGTGAACTCCTAAGTCTAAATTCGTCAAGGCGAATTGAAGGGCTGCTGAATCTTTGTTTCTGATTTTTCTTCTAAAATTGTAATCTGAATTCTAGGTTTTGTTTCAGAATATGATTATGAATTTTTGCTTTTGAAATTCCTAATAGCGATCATGTTACCTATTACTTATTAGAGTACATATGTTCAGGGTATAAAGGAAGAGGTAGTTTTATCACCTGGACATGCCCTTTCTTTTATTGTTGTTGGTGAAGGTACTACTGATTTTGACTTTGTACCTATATGTTTGACCTTTTACTAATGTATTAATCATCTTTTTATTGAATACTTTCTTTATACAGCACATCCCCATGTTGGTTCAAATAATTTTAATCTACTTAGTAGTCGTAGTAACACAATATTTACCCTAGTATGTAATAACATCTAGAATCAATTTTTACAAAATTATCTTTAAAAATATATTTGAATTTATAGATGATTCAAAGCAGTACCCATGATGATGGGTATGATGGTGTAATATTTACTCAACTTGTATGTACTATTAATACTCATTATCTTTTATGTAAGTTTATTACTCTTGTATTGTATATCTACTCATATCATTTTGTTATATTTTTCTAGAATCTAATTGATCTTGTGGGATCAGAGTGCTCAAAAACTGAAACAACTGGATTGAGGAGAAAAGAAGTATCTTACATAAACAAAAGTCTTCTAACCCTTATTATCTTTTATGTAAGTTTATTACTCTTGTATTGTAATATCTACTCATAACAATGTACTTTGGTTTTTTGTATTATAATAATAAAGTACTTTGGTAAATCTGTTTCAAAACAGATTTATCAAACTATATTGTTATTATAAAACAAAAAACCAAAGTTCATTATTATTAAGGACCATAAGGATAGTCACAGAAGGATACATTCTTCCGGAAACTTCCAACTCTACCAGAGCAGTTGCCCCGTGAAATCGTTCTCAAGAAGGCATAATATTAATTATAGAGTAAATAACAATTTTGGTCACTGTGGTTTACACCATATTACAGTTTTGGTCTTAGTTTTAAAAATTTTGCATTGATGGTTCTTATGGTTTTCAAATCTTTCGCTTTTGGTCTGTATGGTTTCTAAATCTTTCACTTTTGGTCCCTCCCTCTGTTATCGTTTGTGCAAACAATAAGGACCAAAATTGAAAGATTTAGAAAGCGCTGGGACCAAAAGTGAAAGATTTGAAAACCACAAGGACCACAAATGCAAGATTTTTAATACTAGGACGAAAATAGTAATTTAGTGTAAACCACAGGGACCAAAACTGTAATTTACTCTTTATTATAATATTGAAATCGAATTGTTAACCTAAAGTTTCTGTTATGGATTTGTAGTTTCTTCCTTTGCTAGCTTCTACCTTAGAAATCAGTTCAGCTACTGCACTTGCTTTGACTGCATTTTTGAAAATGGGTGCTTCGCTTTTACCAGAGGAATTTAACAAAATGGTTATTATCAGTTACACTTCGAGTTATGGAGTTGGTCTCTTTTTTCTTATTGATTTGGATTTTAATTATTAATGTAGGTACTACCAACAATTGTGAAACTTTTTTCAATTGGATTTGAAGGTAATTGGAAAGCTTAGTGATGAGAAGGCATCTCATGTTCCATATAGACATTCCAAGCTTACTCGCTTGCTACATTCTTCATTAAGTGGCCACATACATGTTCAGTAAGTATAAACATATTTTTGGTTATATAAATCCACCAACACTCTCTAATTGTCTTCTGGTCGTAAAACAAACAGGTGATTGCTATTTATATTAAAAAGGACCAAAATACCCTCATATTATATATACAAACATCAAGATTCTCTTGATTTGCAACCTATTGGTGTTGTTGCTGCATTTACACCATGGAATTTTCCTTTAGAAAAAATCATTCCACGTGTCTATTAACTTGTTAAAATGATGAAGGTGTTATGTCAAGAACTTAAAGGGTACATTTCTAATTCATCGATGGGCTTGATAGAGCTATGAGAGTGGCAATCTAGTATTGGCAAATGATGAACACAAAAATTGTATTTTAGAAATGTTGAATATAATGTAATTTATTAGAATTAATTTATATTGAACATAGCAATGTAATTTCACATTGTTTATTATTGCATTTTGTAGGTCCAATGATCTCACAATAACAATGATATCAATCAAAAATAAGAACAACAAGGAGATTTATCAACTTCAATGCACACTATATTGAATAGTCTAGTACATAAGTTGTGCGATTGCCAAGAACACTCAAAGGTTTCTCTCTCTAGTTAGCACAATTCTATAGGAAACCAACATGACAAATGATGTCATAAAAGGCTTAAATACCCTCGACCTAATGACATAGCCCATGGACTAATCCACAAGCCCAAAATGGCGTGGACCACAAGGACCAAAACTGAACATCTTGTTGTTCGGTCCACACCGATTTTCCAAATGAAACCCAAACTATAATGTTTTACAATTTAGTCCTTTATAAATAAAAGATTAAACCAAACTAAAATTAATTTCCAACAATCTCCCCCTTGGTTTCATGCTTTCATTTATCTTCAGGCTTCACTTGGTCTTTAGTTGAACACTGGAGAAAATTTCCGACAATCTCCCCCTCAAATGAGCAATCTCCTTCTTAGCAAGAAAACCTTCCTCTTAGCAGGCAACAGGAGTGAATGTTGATGGAATTCAGCACATTGCAGCAACAACTTCGTTTTCGATGCAGTTCGTCTTTAGATTTGGATTGGTAAGCACTTTGGACAATAGAGCATGTCTAGAATCAGCACATCTAGCTTTTGATTTGACTTTGACTATGACTGAAGTCTGACTCTTCTTCTCTTTATTTGATCACTTCAGGTGATAATGTAGTAACAAGTTGACTGAGGAGGAATTCAAACAACTTCTCACATAGAATTCAACTTCACCTTCTTCGGGATCAAAACTTCGTGTCGAAATTCTTGAACGTGACATTTGACTGGAGCTTCTCGATACGATCCACTAATCGCAAATCCTGTGGGTCACGGAATCAGAAACTCTCACCACAGTTGTTCAAGGATTCATCCTTGGCTCAGAATGAGACTTCTCGCAGTATCTGTGTGAACCCGGGGGAACGCACTGCGATTGTTTGAGTATCAAAGATCTCAATGCAGTTGACAAGTTGACAAGTCAACTTGGCTCTTGGCGAGACATTCAATGGTGTCCAAACTCTGCGGAGTGTACCATCCTAGTGCCAATTTTGAATCAGGTAAGGTTGTAGGGGTCTCACAGCTATTGTGGTAAACAACAATGATCACTGACCCAGAGTTTCAATGTCTCATCAATGTGAGGTAATATCACATTGAATCACAAACATTTGAATTAGAAGAAGATGTGGGTTCAAGAGTGGTATGAGCATGTAATATGTCTTGGTTACTAGACATACCCATCGGCTAGACTTTCGAATTGTCATCAGTGTATGGTTTATTACACTGAATCATCCAACTCTTGAATTAGAAGCTTTGTTATCTAAGAAAAGCTGTTGATGCCTCACATCTACTACTGGTTTTGTAGCAGAGATCATTATCATAGAATGTCGAAATATCATCATTACTTGGTTTAAAGTAATGAATCGTCTATTTTTTGCATCAGAAATGTAATGATGGTTAAGAAAGGATTGGTGCGTGTGCTAGAGTACGGTATGAAGGCTAACTATCGGCACAGACTTTTTAACTCTCGACTTCGAGTGGTTTCTCTCAAAGTGTCTAGAAGTTGGTGTTACACAAGAAAAACCTTAGATTGGTTTAGAAGCGGTTGATAGTGTTTCACACTCATCGAGGTGTACCAATGAGGATCACAAACACTTAAAAGTTACCTCAGCAATGAGTGGTATAAACTCGGTGCGTTGTCGGTAGGTATAAATATTTTTGGAATTTTTAATTTTTAAGAAAAGATATGAAAATTAAAAAAAATCTAAAATCTTTTTGTCTTTTTAAGTTTTGTAATTTTTTGTTTGTTTTTCTTGATACCAATTGCAACTATACATAATTTCTGAAAGGAAATATATGAAAATTATAAAGAAGAAAACAAATTTTGTATTTTTTTTTAAATTTTCTGATTTTTTGTTTTGTTTTTGAAATTATCTAATTTTTTTGTTTTGTTTCCTTCTCCCCCTAAATTTGTGCATGGGAAGAATAAGTGCGGAAGCGAAAACCATGAACAAATTTAACTAAAAACAAAAATAATAAAAATATTTAGATAACTGATTTAATAATCAGTGAAACGTATCATGTTTAGCATATCGACTAGCAGATTGAATCGAGCTTTTGCAACATGTTTTTTGAATAAGTCTGCCACATTGTTATCAGTGTGGAGTTTTTCCAAATGGATCAATTTACGCTCGAAGCAATGATAAAATGAATTTTGATATCAATGTGCTTAGTCTTAGAATGCTGGACAGGGTTTTTCACAATTTGGATAGCAGCTTCATTGTCACAGAAGATTGGAGTGTCAAGAAAGTTCATACCGTAATCAAGGAGCTGATGTTGCATCCAAATGACTTGAGAACAGTAGGCCGAGGCAGCAACATACTCAGCTTCAGCTGTAGATGTTGACACGGTCTGTTGCTTTCTGCATTTCCATGAGATCAGCCTGTCTCCTAGAAACTGACATCCAGCACTGGTGGACTTTTTGTCAATTTCACACCCTCCGTAGTTGCTATCTGAAAAGGCATAGAGATCAAATTCACGGTTCTTTGGATACCAGAGACCAAATTTTGGTCTCCCTTTAAGGTATCGAAAGACCCGTTTGACAGCATCAAGATGAGAAGGTTTAGGATTAGCCTGATAACGAGCACACTGGCAGACTGCAAAAACGATATCCGGTCTGCTAGCAGTAAGTGTAACACCCGACTTATTAACCAAAAACACCCCAAAAATTTTTCATTTTTCAAACCAAATATTTTACAAATAAAACATAAGTAAGGGGGTTTTAGTCAATACAATACGAGTACAAGAGTATCACGAAGTACAATACATAATATATTATACATTCTTCAAGCCGGGATGTCACTTCAAATTCTAGATCATCAGTCACGGACTTTGTCTTTTCCTTTAGCAGGGTCACGCTCACCTGCAGGGACATATCAAATAAACTGTGAGCTATAAAGCCCAATGAGTAATCATAACAAGTATAACATGTATAAGAATAAAATTCTCTATACAAAATCAATTATGCATTATCATAAGATATAAAATCAAATATGGCTCACGGTTTAGCCCGCTGTTGCCTAGACTCACGGCTCCGTTCTTGCCATCGCAATGACTCACGGATTATCCGGTCTTGTCTGTATAAGTTTGACTCACAGCTCCGTTCTTGTCTATTATAGACTCATGGCTTATCTGGTCTTGTCATGTCACAGTTTACATGGATATATTGACTCACAGCTCCGTTCTTGTCTATCGTAGACTCACGGCTTATCTGGTCTCGTCATATTTCAAATCATGTAATCGTCATTTTTGTCCCCCAAAATCATATTCATCTGCAGCTGCTCATGTAACATATATCACAACGGATAACAGTGAGATTACTCACCTGTAGGTTTGCTACTGCTAGTTATCGTTGTTCCTTGCCTTGAAATGAAATCCGTAGGATTTTGTCCCGTACCTATAATTCCATTTATTTCACAATAATTATAGGTTAATATACCATTCTAATTGAATCTAATGCAATAGAGTTCAATACAATATCATTATAACCAATGCCTAGTTAATAAACTTTCCGTTTACTAACTTTTTATGAATTTTACTATTCACCGAGGCATTCGAATCGATCTACAGTGCCCCCGAGGGGTCGAAAACTCAATATAAAAATTTTCCCAAACTTTTCAGACCATAACGAGCCTACGGTTCAAGTTTGAGCGAAATCGGACAAGCCAAACAAAAGTTAGCGTTTTTGATTCCCTGCCTGGCCCTGCCTGGATGGCGCACTGCGCCAAGGTCAGGGCGCACCCCGCCAGGGCGCACCCCGCCTGGCTCCTGGGCGCACTGCGCCTAGCGGCTGTGCAGGTCCCCTGGCCAGTCGCGATTTATGCACTGTAGCTTGCAGTTTTGGTCCATTAAGTCCTTATTTCTGTTCTTAATCGTTTGGGGTTTGTTCCTAGGCTAAAACCTTACATTTTAACAAGGTTTTTAACCATCAAAACCCACTCAATCAATCATATGAAGAATTAGGGTTCTTATTTCTAACAACCCCAAAACTTCAAATTCATCAATTATAACAACCTACTTCCATTTTTGTTGAGTTAAGCTCTTACTAGCATGACTTAATGGAGGTATTACATCAATTTAAACACCCAATCACAACTGTAATTGCAGTTTTTGAGTTCTACAAAACTCATCAAGAACAACTAGCAAGAACTTGAGAAACTAACCTTTCAAACTTCCAATTCTACCCTTTGAAGCTATATTCCAATTATGCAACTTCAATCTTCAAGATCTCTTCAAATCCTCTGCAGAAAATCGCACAAAAAACTCCTCCCGTAAGTGCTAAAATTCTGCCCAAATTGGAAGAAGCTTCCAAGCTTTTATACTTCCAGAAATTACAGTTTGGTCCCTAGAGTTGCATATTTAGGACTTTTGCCACAATTTACAAAATAAATGACAAAATCACATTTTTATAACATTTTAAGTCCAAGACTCAAAATATTATTACCAAACAAGTCCTTTTCTGTCCAAAAGACCAAATTACCCTTTTGAGGTAAAATGACCATTTTGCCCTTTTTATTATAATTATATAATAAACATGTTTTGGCGTTACAAATTCTCCCCTCCTTTAAGAGATTTCGTCCCCGAAATCATACAAAAAGTTGAGGATATTTCTCCCTCATTTCACTTTCGGTCTCCCACGTCATGTCAGAACCTTTGTGATGACGCCACAGGACTTTTACCATGCTGATCTTCTTATTTTGCAGCTGTCTTATCTTTCGGTCTAGCACCCTCTCGGGTTGTTCTGGGTATCTCAACTTGTCATCTACCTCAATTTCAGCAAGAGGTATGTGTTGAGACTTATCAAACAAAGTTTTCCTCAAATGGGACACATGGAATACATCATGTATACCATGAAGTTCATCAGGTAATTCCAATCGATACGCCACGGCTCCAACCCTTTGGGATATACGGAAAGGTCCAATGAAACGAGGACTCAAGTTCCCTTTCTTCCCAAAACAGATTAAGCCTTTCCAAGGGGATACTTTGAGCATTACCATATCTCCTACTTGGAATTCTATCGGTTTCACTCGTTTGTCCGCGTACTGTTTCTGTCTATTCTGAGCTACCTTCAAATTTTCGCGTATCAGTTTGATCTTTTCTTCAGTCTGTGCTACAATTTCGGGTCCAGCCAACGGCTTTTCCCCAACTTCAGTCCAGCAGGTCGGAGTACGGCACGGTGATCCATACAAGGCTTCATACGGGGCCATCTGAATGCTGGAATGATAGCTGTTATTGTACGCGAATTCCACTAAAGGCAAATGATCTTCCCAGCTTCCACCGAAATCTATGACACAAGTTCTCAACATGTCTTCCAAAGTCTGGATTGTTCTTTCACTCTGACCATCGGTCTGCGGGTGATATGCTGTACTCATAAGTACTTTTGTACCCAGTTGCTTTTGAAGACTCTGCCAAAAATGAGAAGTAAACCTACTGTCTCGGTCGGATACAATCGATGCTGGGAATCCATGCCGACAAATCACCTCATCTATGTAGATTTTCGCCAGTTGATCTACTCTGTACTTTTATTTATATGGTATAAACTGTGCCGATTTGGTCAATCGATCAACAATCACCCATATAGAATCATAACCTCGCGGTGTCCGCGGCAACTTTGTCACAAAATCCATGGTAATGTGGTCCCATTTCTTCTCTGGAACCGGCAATGGTTGTATTTCCCCGTACGGTTTCTGATGGTTTGACTTAACTTGCAGACAAGTCAAACATCTTTCAACATATCTTCCAATGTCCCTCTTCATTCCAGGCCACCAATACATCGGTTTTAACGTCCGATACATCTTGGTACTACCCGGATGAACTGCATATCGGCTATAATGGGCATCTTCTAAAAGTAAATTTCGCGCTTCTCCTTGTTTTGGAACCCATATTCGACCTCCGAAGGTCTTCAATTTCTGAGCATTTTCTTCCAGATGCTTCAAATATCCAACCATTCTTTCGCTTTTTACATTCGTCGGCTTACACGCTTCTTCTTGTGCTGAACGAATCAATTCTGGTAACCGGCTTGCTACACCCATGCACGCAGATGTAATTTTCAGAGGAGCTTCTTTTCTGCTTAGTGCATCTGCTACCACATTCGCCTTGCCAGGGTGGTACTGAATTTCACAGTCAAAGTCTTTAAGCAGATCCATCCACCTTTGCTGTCTCATGTTAAGCTCTTTCTGGTCGAAGAGGTACTTCAGGCTCTTATGATCAGTGTAAATAACAAACTTCACACCGTATAAATAATGCCTCCATAACTTCAATGCTAGAACCACCGCAGCTAATTCCAGATCATGAACTGGATACTTCTTCTCGGCATCTTTTAATTGGCGGGACGCATAGGCTATAACCCGACCTTTCTGCATTAGCACACATCCAAGACCAATTCTAGAAGCATCGCTGTAGATCACATACTCTTCTCCGCTTTGTGGTAAGGCCAACACCGGTGCTTCACATAAAACTTGTTTCAACTTCTGGAATGCTTCTTGCTGCTTTTCGGCCCATGTGAACTTTTCACCTTTCTTAGTTAACTTGGTCAACGGAGTAGCTATCGAAGAGAAATTCTCGACAAATCTTCTGTAATAGCCTGCTAAACCAAGAAAACTTCGTACCTCAGTGGGACTTCGAGGCGGTTCCCACTTCATCACGGCTTCAACTTTTGCTGGATCAACTTTCACTCCTTCGACATTAATTACATGGCCAAGAAATTGGACTTCTCTTAGCCAGAATTCACACTTGGAGAATTTTGCATACAACTTCTCCCGGCGAAGTAACTCCAACACTTGTCGCAGGTGCCCTTCATGTTCGGCTTGGCTTCACGAATACACCAAAATGTCATCAATAAACACTATCACTGAGGTATCAAGGAACGGTCGACACACCCGGTTCATAAGATCCATGAATACGGCTGGAGCATTGGATAACCCAAAAGGCATCACCAAAAACTCATAATGACCGTATCTCGTTCGGAAAGCTGTCTTCGGAATGTCTGACTCCCTTATTTTCAACTGGTGGTATCCTGACCTCAGATCAATCTTGGAAAAGTAGGACGCACCTTGTAGCTGGTCAAATAAATCGTCTATTCTGGGTAGCGGGTACTTGTTCTTCACCGTGATCTTGTTTAATTTCCGATAGTCAATACACATGCGCATTGACCCATCTTTCTTCTTGACAAACAGAATAGGGGCTCCCCAAGGCGATGTACTCGGTCTGATGAAACCCCTGTCTAACAATTCTTCCAGTTGCTTCCGCAGTTCCACCATCTCTGAAGGTGCTAAACGGTATGGAGCTCGGGCAACAGGTGCAGCTCCCGGAACCAGTTCAATCGTGAACTCAACCTGTCGATCTGGTGGCAACCCTGGAAGTTCGTCTGGAAACACATCTGGGAACTCGTTCACCACATTCACATTCGCTACCCCCACTTTAATCGGTTGAGCCACCGATACATAAGCTAGATAGGACATCTCTCCTTTACTGATACAGCTTCGGGCTTGAGCAAAGGAGATGACTGGCATTCTCAACCGAGGTCGTTCACCCTGAATCTTTATCCATTCTCCATCCGGTGTTAACACTGTGATGTTTTTATTTCTGCAATCCATGTTGGCATAATTTATTGCCAACCAATCCATACCCACAATTACACCAAATTCGTTGGTAGTCATCGGCTTCAAATCTATAGGGAAAATGGTCCCGTAGATTTTAAGCTGACAACCTTCCAGATGTTCAGAAACCCAAACATACCGGCCGTCCGCTATAGCCACTTCCAAGCTTTCATCCATTGGGGTTAAGGGTACATTCAGGCGAGGCAATAAAGACTCCGATACAAAACAGTGTGTTGCTCCCGGATAAAAAATAACATATACAGGTATGGAATTAAGAGTGAAGATACCTGTCACCACATCCGTCTTTTCACGGGCTTCTTCCACACTCATCTGGAAAGCTCGCGAGGCCACTGGTCGTCCCCTGTTCTTCGGCTCTTCTTTCTTTCCCACTTGATCATCTCTGGGTCTTTCACTGTATACTCCAGATTTCAGTTGTGGACAGTTCGAACGAAAGTGGTCTGTAGCTCCACATTGGTAGCATCTTCTTTCCGCCCGACACTCACGTGTAAAATGACCCGTTCTTCCACAATTTCGGCAGCTTACTGACCCAGTATCACTGCGACAACTGCCCGTGTGTCTTTTTCGGCATTTTTCACACCACTTTCCTTCCTCTTTCTGGCCTTTTCCCCTAGACCCGGATTGTTGCGACTTTTTCTGAGGCGTCCAACTTTGGTCTTCCGCCTTTCGTTTCGTTTCCAAAACTTTCTTCTCGTCTTCTTGTCGCTTCAGTTCTGTTTCTCTTTCCGTGGCTCGATCCACCACTTGCCGGAAAGTAGTTAGTTTCAACGGTTGCACAACTTCTCTAATTCGGGTTGTCAACCCCCGGACATACTTGTCGATCTTTCTCTTTTCGGTGTAGATATGGTGTTCCGCAAACCTAGCTTTCTCCAGAAAGCTAAGAGTATATTCCTGAACAGATCGGGAACCCTGTTCCAGATGTAGGAATTCATCCTCCAACTTCTGAATAGCTACTTCCGAGCAGTATTCTTCATTAAACTTTGTCTTGAATTGCTCCCAATGTATCGATTGGGATGAATCAAGATCCAGTGATTTATAGTAGGTTTGCCACCAATGTAGTGCACCGCTTGTAAGTTGGTTTGTGGCAAATTCAACTTTATCATCATCCGCACATTTGCTTACTCGGAATACCTTCTCAATATGCATGATCCATTCCATGGCTTTGACTGGATCATCTGTCCCAGAGAATTCCTTTGGTTTACAACCAAGGAAGGATTTATATGTACACCCAACTTTCTTTATCGAGGCTTCCCCACCTTGAGTTTCCTTTACCGCCCGGGCACGACTTTCTCCCTGGATTTCATCTTCTGGCTGCCTGTCATGAACGCTTTTTGCAGCCTCTTCAGTAGGATCAGGATTAGCACTCGGATTAGGATTGCCACTCGGGTTGTGGTTATTCATTAATGCAGGCATCATTTGCCTAACCACTTCTTCCACAATAGCTCGTATATCAGGTGGATTTTCTCCCACCGGTTCCCGTACTGGTGCTCTTCGCCCAACAGAGCCGCGTGACCTAGCTGGTCCACTTCTTGCAGTTCCACGTGAATTCGCACCAGTAGGATTGCTTCGTGTATTTCTCATACTTCAAAATTTCAGCAAACCGTTAGATTACATATATAGTAGCTAACTTATACATATCTAACAGTCCATTATCTATTCCTCTCTCAAGGTTTAAGTCCAGGAATCTAATCTAAGACACCTAGTTCACTTAAACCATGGCTCTGATACCAACTTGTAACACCCGACTTATTAACCAAAAACACCCCAAAAATTTTTCATTTTTCAAACCAAATATTTTACAAATAAAACATAAGTAAGGGGGTTTTAGTCAATACAATACGAGTACAAGAGTATCACGAAGTACAATACATAATATATTATATATTCTTCAAGCCGGGATGTCACTTCAAATTCTAGATCATCAGTCACGGACTTTGTCTTTTCCTTTAGCAGGGTCACGCTCACCTGCAGGGACATATCAAATAAACTGTGAGCTATAAAGCCCAATGAGTAATCATAACAAGTATAACATGTATAAGAATAAAATTCTCTATACAAAATCAATTATGCATTATCATAAGATATAAAATCAAATATGGCTCACGGTTTAGCCCGCTGTTGCCTAGACTCACGGCTCCGTTCTTGCCATCGCAATGACTCACGGATTATCCGGTCTTGTCTGTATAAGTTTGACTCACAGCTCCGTTCTTGTCTATTATAGACTCACGTCTTATCGGGTCTTGTCATGTCACAGTTTACATGGATATATTGACTCACATCTTCGTTCTTGTCTATCGTAGACTCACGGGTTATCTGGTCTCGTCATATTTCAAATCATGTAATCGTCATTTTTGTCCCCCAAAATCATATTCATCTGCAGCTGCTCATGTAACATATATCACAACGGATAACAGTGAGATTACTCACCTATAGGTTTGCTACTGCTAGTTATCGTTGTTCCTTGCCTTGAAATGAAATCCGTAGGATTTTGTCCCGTACCTATAATTCCATTTATTTCACAATAATTATAGGTTAATATACCATTCTAATTGAATCTAATCCAATAGAGTTCAATACAATATCATTATAACCAATGCCTAGTTAATAAACTTTCCGTTTACTAACTTTTTATGAATTTTACTATTCACCGAGGCATTCGAATCGATCTACAGTGCCCCCGAGGGGTCGAAAACTCAATATAAAAATTTTCCCAAACTTTTCAGACCATAACGAGCCTACGGTTCAAGTTTGAGCGAAATCGGACAAGCCAAGCAAAAGTTAGCGTTTTTGATTCCCTGCCTGGAGGGCGCACTGCGCCAAGGTCAGGGCGCACTGTGCCTGGGCGCACCGCGCCTGGCTCCTGGGTGCACTGCGCCTAGCGGCTGTGCAGGTCCCCTGGCCAGTCGCGATTTATGCACTGTAGCTTGCAGTTTTGGTCCATTAAGTCCTTATTTCTGTTCTTAATCGTTTGGGGTTTGTTTCTAGGCTAAAACCTTACATTTTAACAAGGTTTTTAACCATCAAAACCCACTCAATCAATCATATGAAGAATTAGGGTTCTTATTTCTAACAACCCCAAAACTTCAAATTCATCAATTATAACAACCTACTTCCATTTTTGTTGAGTTAAGCTCTTACTAGCATGACTTAATGGAGGTATTACATCAATTTAAACACCCAATCACAACTGTAATTGCAGTTTTTGAGTTCTACAAAACTCATCAAGAACAACTAGCAAGAACTTGAGAAACTAACCTTTCAAACTTCCAATTCTACCCTTTGAAGCTATATTCCAATTATGCAACTTCAATCTTCAAGATCTCTTCAAATCCTCTGCAGAAAATCGCACAAAAAACTCCTCCCGTAAGTGCTAAAATTCTGCCCAAATTGGAAGAAGCTTCCAAGCTTTTATACTTCCAGAAATTACAGTTTGGTCCCTAGAGTTGCATATTTAGGACTTTTGCCACAATTTACAAAATAAATGACAAAATCACATTTTTATAACATTTTAAGTCCAAGACTCAAAATATTATTACCAAACAAGTCCTTTTCTGTCCAAAAGACCAAATTACCCTTTTGAGGTAAAATGACCATTTTGCCCTTTTTATTATAATTATATAATAAACATGTTTTGGCGTTACAGTCAGGTACATCAGCGAACCGATCATCAAACGATAGTAAGTATGATCAACTGATTGGTCATCTGAGTCTGAAGATAGTAGAGGTCGCTCAGCCATTGTAGTGTTAGCCTCTTTTGCATCCTTGAAACCGAATTTTGCAAAAATATCCTCCACATACTTCGCTTGATGAAGCAGGATACCCGTTGAACTTTGCTTCACTTGCAACCCGAGAAACATTGCCATCTCTCCCAACGAACTCATTTCAAATCTTTTCTTCATCACCATCTCAAACTCCTTGCATAAAACATCGCTTGTTAAACCAAAGATGATGTCATCCACATAGATCTGGACAACGATTTGATCGTCATCTTGGCGCTTGATGAACAAAGTCTGATCAATACTTCCACGAGTGTAACCGTGCTGAAGTAAATGTTCCGTCAAGGTAGCATACCAAGCACGAGGAGCTTGATGCAGACCATAAAGTGCTTTATCAAGCTTGTAGACATGATTTGGAAACTTGAGTTGACGAAACCAGGAGGTTGATCAACATAGATTTCCTCTTTCACCTCTCCGTACAAGAAAGCTGTCTTGACGTCCTTTTGGTAGACGGTAAAATTCATGAAAGAAGCGTAGGCAAGGAAGATCTGAATCGCTTCAAGTCGCGCCACAGGAGCATATACTTCCGTGTAATCAAGTCCTTCTATCTGTCTAAAGCCTCGAACCACCAGGCGTGCTTTGTTCCGCACGATCACTCCTGAATCATCTTGCTTGTTGCAAAAAACTCATCTTATATCCAAAGCCTTCTTTCCTTTGGGTAGTTCCACCAATTGCCAAACATTCAACTTCTCAAACTGGTTCAACTCCTCATGCATTGCATCCACCCAACTAGGTTCATTGACTGCCATCTCTACGTTCTTCGGTTCAATTTGAGAAATGAAGCACGAATAGAGACACTCGTTGACTTGACCACTTTGGCTTCTGGTTATGACACCATCATCCAGAGGGCTAATAACATTGTCGATTGGATGGTCCCGTTGTATTCTTGAGGGAATTTCATATTGGAGTGAAGAAGTAGAGACAGGAAGATTGGTTATATTCTCAACCCTTTCTTCGCCCGAAGCACCTCTATCAGAATCTCTGAAGTCGTGAGAGGTACTTGCAATGTACTCGTCAGGAATCCTTTCTGGAAATAGAGAATCCATGAGATTAGAATCAAAAACGTCAGCAGGTTTAAGTTGAATAACATCTTCAGGGGTAGTTGACTGCTCAACAACTGGAGTGTCGCCAACAACTTGGGATGAGACATCAGGAGCATCCTCACTTATGGTAGCGGAAACAGGAGATGCGCCATCATTATGAATTTGATCTTGAATAATAACAGACGGAGTAATAAGATCAGGAATGATATCATCAGCATCTTCTCTGTTGGTTCCACTGGGGCCTGGATGTGTGCCTGAAACAACATCAGAAATCACATAGAAAGGTTTAAACAGTTCAGCGTAATCAAACAACCAGTCAGGTCCGACACGGGCATCAGTTGGCTTCTCTTCTAGCCAGCAAACATCAAATGATTCCACGATTTGGTTTGTCGCCTTGTTGTACACCCGATACGCGGTTTTATTCGCATATCCCACGAAGTAACAATCATCCGCCTTGGAGTTGAACTTCGGAGCAGCTTCAAGATGAAGAAGAGTGCAAGGGCAGCCAAAGGTGCAGAAATGATCTGCTTGGGCTTATGTGAGTTTCTGTAACACCCCAATTTCACAATTATAAAATTTCATTTATTACCAAGGTTCCAACAAAATATTTATTTAAAAAAAAAATAGTACTGTTCGACACATTTATTAAATCAACAGCGGAAACATTTGAAAATCATAACATAGTTCATTAAAATAAATCTCTTGTATGCGATGCGCTGCCGTCAAGCCTTGCCCTTCCCTTTTTCATTTGAAATACCTGAAATGTTATAAAATCAATGGGTAAGCTTAAAGCTTAGTGAGTCCACAAATTACCATACATGCCCACATATTAAACAACCCGTCCTCGAGAACTACCCGACCCTACCCGCCATACAACATCTACGAGCGTCCATCATACAACAGCTATGGACACGGGGCGGTTCTAACCATCATACAACAGCTATGGGTTCCCGGTTATGTCCCAGCCCATCATACAACAGCTCTGGGACAAGGAAATAGTCCGACTCGCCATACAACAGCTATGAGGGGACACGCATCAGTACCGAGCCCAAAAACAATTAATCACAGAGATAGAACAAATCATACAACTGTAAATAACATACAAGATGCCTAACATGCAACATCATATAGTAAGGTGAGGATACTCACCTGATTTGTAACTGTGTAGATATTCTCTAATATCCCCACTTAGCTCGTCCACACACCGAAATCCCACATACACAACATATCAAGCACTTACCAAACTCCTATATACTTGCCTAAAGGTCAGACCCAACCTTTGCTAACCAACATTGGTCGAAAATAAACGTTTGGGTCAAACAGTCGCTCTCCACGGCGCGGCCTTTCCCTTACGCGTCACAGACTTATCATTATACACTTACAGGATCTATCCGAACCTGCATTGCCGATATAGCCTGTCCGCGCCGCGGACTCGTAATGGTCCAAAATCCCTTTCTACCCCTTAACCAGTACAGCCATCGGTTAGGGTTCCTCTCTACACCCTCCCCGGGATCAGAAACTACCCTAAGGTCACTCCCTTATGGACATGCAAGTCCATACATGTCCATGGTCTAAAACCCTAAGTGTTACAAATCATCAAGACTACTAATCAAAGGATAACACTTAAATAACGGGATGAAATGTAAAGTCAGAGGAGTAGATCTTCTTACCTTACTTCTGAAAAACGGAGTGATGCACACGATGCGTTACAAGCCCTCTCTCACGTTGTATCTCCTTCTTCCAATCTCCCAAAACCTCCAAAGCCTTAAAACCGAAGAGCCTCAGCTGAATCCAGTCGAGTCTACTCCAGGAAACCTCCAAAAACACGAACCCTAGGGCTAGGACCCTTTATATAGGCGTTTAAATCCGAATTAGGGTTTTTTATAACTGCGGCGCACCGCGCCACGGATTCTCCCGAGTCGCACCGCGCGTACAAATCATGCGCGGACCCAGAATCTCCCCAAGCCGCGCCGCGGATCCATCCGGGCCGCGCCTCGGTGGAACCGGTCTTACAATTCTACCCCACTTAACTGGATTTCGTCCCCGAAATCTGCACTTGTAAATAATTCTGGGTAATGCCTCCGCATTTCCTCCTCCGGTTCCCAAGTCCACTCGGACCCTTTACGATGTTGCCACTGTACCTTAACTAATCTTATCGTTTTATTTCGCAAAGTCTTTATTTTCCTTTCAATGATGGCAATCAGTCGCTCCACATAATTTAGGCGTTCGTCTAGTTGAATATCTTCCAAAGGCACAATTGTAGTTTCCTCGGTAATGCCCTTCCTTAGTTGCGAAACGTGGAACGTGTTGTGAATCTGGCTAAGCTGCTCGGGCAGCTCCAACCGATAAGCTACCTTACCTACTCGTTCGATGATTCGATATGGTCCAATATACCTAGGGCCAAGCTTTCCCTGCTTCCTGAAACGAATAACTCCCTTCCAAGGCGACACCTTTAGAAGGACATAATCCCCAACCTGAAACTCAAGATCGGACCGCCGTCTATCAGGATAACTTTTCTGTCGACTCTGAGCCGTTAGCAACCTCTCTCGAACCTTCTGGATTAGCTCAGTAGTCTTGAGTACTACCTCAGTACTACCCAACACCCGCTGGCCAACCTCGCCCCAACAAACGGGAGTCCGACATTTCCTTCCATACAACATCTCGAAGGGAGCCCTGTCGATGCTTGCATGATAAGTATTATTATAAGAGAATTCCGCTAAAGGGAGATGGGAATCCCAGCTCCCACCAAAATCGATAACGCATGCCCTAAACATATCCTCCAACCTTTGAATCGTCCTTTCACTCTGCCCATCCGTCTGAGGATAATATGTTGTGTTGAAATGAAGGCGAGTGCCTAATTCCTCATGAAACTTCTTCCAAAACCTAGACGTGAATCGGACATCCCGGTCGGATATCACCGATACCGGTATACCATGCCGAGAGATAATCTCGTCTACGTAGACCTTAGCCAATTCCCTTGCAGAGAAGGTCTATTGGATGCGGAGGAAATGAGCACTTTTAGTTAGTCTATCTACGATAACCCAAATGGTGTCCATTTGTCAAAGGGGTTCTTGGCAACTTCGTGATGAAATCCATTGTGATATGCTCCCATTTCCATTCTGGGATCTCAAGAGGCTGTAATCTACCATGAGGCCTTGGATGCTCGGCCTTTACCCTACGACAGGTCATGCATCTTTCGACAAACCAAGCTACTCTCCTCTTCATGTCGGGCCACCAATAATATTCACGCAGATCCCTGTACATTTTCGTCGCCCCGGGGTGGATAGAGAACTTGGACTTATGTGCCTCCTCTAATAGAGTTTGACGAAGCCCACCAAATTTAGGTACCCCAATTCTCTCATAGCGAGTTAAAAAGCCTCTGCTATCCTTGACCATAGCTGACAACTGACCCACAATTCTCTCACCTTTCTGATTCTCGCTCTTGCTTGCTTCCACCTGAGCTTCCCTTATCAGCTCGAGCAGTGGCGTCATAATCGTCATTTTAAGACAAATGCCCCGAAGGGGCGCACCCGTAACCTTATGACTTAGAGCATCCGCCACTACATTGGCTTTTCCAGGGTGATAGTGAATCTCACAGTCATAGTCCTTCAATACATCTAACCATCTTCTCTGTCTCATATTAAGATTTGCCTGATCCATCAGATACTTCAAACTCTTGTGGTCCGTGTAGATGGTACACTTCACTCCATACAAATAGTGTCTCCAAATCTTGAGAGCAGAGACCACCGCTCCCAATTCCAAGTCATGAGTGGGATAGTTAGCCTCATGGGGCTTCAGCTGTCGCGAGGCGTAAGCAATCACCCTGCCTCGCTGCATCAAGACTGCTCCCAACTTGGAGATAGATGCATCACAATAAACTACCATATCTTCCATCCCTTCAGGCAAGGTCAGAACTGGAGATTCACATAACTTCTGCCGCAAATTCTCAAAAGCTTGTTGCTGCTCTTCACCCCATCGGAAAGCAGCGTTTTTCTTAGTTAGCTGAGTCAAAGGTACAGCAACCTTTGAGAAGTCTTGGATGAAACGACGATAATAACCAGCCAGACCCAAGAAACTTCTAACCTCTGAGGGAGTCTTCGGAACCTCCCACTACATCACGGCCTCCACCTTAGCCGGGTCTACCATGATTCCTTGCTCGTTGACAATGTGACCCAAAAACTGGACCTCCCGCAGCCAAAAGTCACACTTGGATAATTTTGCATAAAGCTTCTCATTCCTTAAGGTCTCCGATACCTCGCTTAAATGCTGTTCGTGTTGCTCCCTGCTCTGAGAATAGACTAAGATTTCGTCAATGAAAACTATAACCGACCGATCCAACATCGGTCGACACACCCGATTCATTAAGTCCATAAAATCTGAAGGGGTATTGGTCAGTCCAAACGGCATCACTACAAACTCAAAGTGGCCGTACCTCATCCAAAAAGCTGTTTTCGGGATGTCTTCCTCCCGTACTCGCATTTGATGGTATCCTGACCGCAAATCAATTTTTGAAAAACACGAAGCGCCCTGCAGTTGATCGAATAAGTCGTCGATGCGAGGTAACGAATATCGATTCTTCACCGTAAGCTTGTTCAGCTCGCGATAGTCAATGCACATTCTATTTGAACCGTCGTTCTTCTTAACAAATAGAATGGGTGCTCCCTACGGTGAGCAACTTGGTCGAATAAATCCCTTATCTAGTAGTTCTCGAAGTTGAATAGACAACTCCAGCATCACTGGAGGCGCAAGACGATACGGTGCTTTAGCTATCGGAGTCGCACCGGGAGTTAAGTCGATCTTAAATTCCACCTATCTCTCTGGTGGTACGCCAGGCAGGTCCTCGTAAAAAACACCAGGGAAATCCCGAACCACCGGTACATCATCTGCTTTCTGCTGTGACTTCTATTCTCGAGCGTCTAAAACATATGCCACAAATCCCGAACCTCCATGATGAAAATGTCTGCATGCCCTGTCAGCTGAGCAGAAGACCGCACCCTGATTCCTCCTTTCTCCCTGTACTACTAGCTCTCCCCCACTTGGTGTTTGAATCCACACTCGCTTGTTTCATACAGTCAATCCATGACTCGTGCTGACCCAACCAATCCATACCAATAATAACACGAGTGTCACTCAATGGTATAGGAATGAGATCGATCGGGAACTTTATTCCTTGAATCACTACTTCATATTCTCGATAAACACTAGTCGCTTGCACGGTTTTATCATCTGCAATTTCTACTTCTAACGGACGATGAAGAGTCCCTATTGGAACACCGAAACTCTTTCCCAGAACAGCAGACACAAAAGAATGACTAGCACCCGAATCGAACAATACCAAAGTAGGCGTAGAGTTGACTAAGAAAGTTCTTAATCAAGCATAATAAATACATTAAATTCGTACACCAAAGCATGAGGCAAGTAAAGAAAGAGTACCCGTAACGACGTCGGGCGCATCCTGTGCCTCCCCAGCGGTCATGACGAATGCTCGACCCTTGGTCTTAAGGGTTTCGCCTTTCCCCTGCCTACCATCAGTAATTCGGAGAGTAGTGGGTGCTGGATTTTGGACCGTGCCCCGAGTCAGAAGGGGACACTTGAAGTGGCCCACCTGATTACAATTGAAACAAATCTTGACCTCCTGTCGACAATCCTTGGCATAGTGGCCCTCCTTTCCACACTTATGACATATTAGTACCTAGCAACGCTCCTCATGATTCTTTCCACACTTATTACACTTACCCAAGCTCCTTTGCCCTTGATTTCCCTGATCTGCCCCTAGAAACTTCTTTGATGCCTGCTGAGTCTGAGTAGGCACCGGACGCTTCTGCCTTTGTTGGGTTTCCAATTCTAACTCTCGGGCCTCAGCGGCCGCGATCATATCAGTAAGAGTTTGGTGCCTAGCAACATACACAAATTCCCGAATGTCTGTGTGAAGCATCGCCAAATATCGAGTCATCCTCATGCGCTCAGTTGCCGCAAACTCTGGACAAAAGAGTGCTCGCTCATTAAACTTTTTGGTGATTTCCGTCACCGTCTCAGTGGTTTGGGTCAGGTCAGGTATTCCTGTGCCAAGCGTTCCATTTCCACCTGTGGAACATACTCCAGTTTGAACTGTTCCTTGAATTGCGGCCATGTAATAGCATCCAACTGAGCAGGGGTGAGATCTTTCGTTCGTATTTCCCACCAATCTTTCACACCCTATCTCAGAAGATTCACTGCAAATGTTACCTTGGAGTTCTTAGGACATGAACAGGTGCGGAAGGCACCCTCTACCGCGGAAATCTACCGCATACTGACAATCGGATCCCTGCCCCCATCGAACATCGGAGGAGAACAAGCTGAAAAGTCCTTATAGCTTGCATCCCTGGCCCGTGATGAACCCTGTGCAGCGAGTCGCTCTTCGAGCATTGCCATCAGTTCAGCCTTTGTGGTGCCAAAGAATTGAGATACTGCCGCCACCACTTCTCGTGAAACCTCTGCAACGATCAAGTCGCGAAGGTTCTCATCAACCGAATTATCCCCACTCGAGGTACCCGCACCTGGTCCACCATTACTTCGGCTGATCGCCATTCTGAATCGCAAAATCCGAATATTAATACTCAGATTACACCCGTTTACCCAACTACTCGACTTTCTAGGACTTTGGTTGACTACTCTTGACTCAAGCGTGAATCCTGTGATTTCGGTAGTACTGGCCTGGTACTACCTTCCACACCTATTCGCCCTTGTTCCATGTTTATCAACCATCCCCCTAAATTGTCGCACATATGCTGATAAACCACTTCCTATGAATCCTGCGGTCATGCACCGTGGTGCCTAATCATTTGACCTAATTCTCACTGCCACCCGTGCCTAAGAGAACTACTGCTAACGTCGTCGAGTCGCCTCACGGACACACAGCCGTACACAATTGGGAATAAGATAGACGTTTGAATAACTGATCCTACCATAAAGTCACAACCAGACAAGGAACAGCCAGTAAGGCCAGACCAAGAATTCTTAGGCGATCTTATCCTAATTGTATATAACTTACTAGCATTCACTAAGCAACCTAACGACACTAGCATGAAAGTCCAAAGTAGCACATTGCACAACCAGTCTATAGAATATCTTATCTAAGCAATTCTACATATATCTCACATAACAGAAACTTGGCATGGGTAATTGGGAATCACAAAACTTACTTGAGCTTGGTTGATGGTTCGCATCGCATCTTCTCTTATTAATTTTAGCTTTCCAAAAACATTTTCTTAACAAAATCACTCAGTCCTAAGTTTGAGTTTGGATTCCCAATATAGTTCATCCAAATCCCTCAAACCAAGGCTCTGATACCAATTTGTAACACCCCAATTTCACAATTATAAAATTTCATTTATTACCAAGGTTCCAACAAAATCTTTATTTAAAAAAAAAAATACTGTTCGACATATTTATTAAATCAATAGCGGAAACATTTGAAAATCATAACACAGTTCATTAAAATAAATCTCTTGTATGCGATACGCTGCCGTCAAGCCTTGCCCTTCCCTTTGTCATTTGAAATACCTGAAATGTTATAAAATCAACGAGTAAGCTTAAAGCTTAGTGAGTCCACAAATTACCATACATGCCCACATATTAAACTACCCGTCCTCGAGAACGACCTGACCTTACCCGCCATACAACAGCTACGGGCGTCCATCATACAACATCTATGGACACGGTGTAAGACCCGAATTTTTAAAACCAAATACACCCAAAAAAAATTTCACTTCTTAAACATAATTTTACACATACAAAACATATGATTAGGTGTATAAGTTTATACAAAAGGGTACAAGTGTATCAAGGAGTACATATCAAAATAAACTCCTTCAAAGCCGAGTTGCTACAACATCAAGTCTATCCATGAGCTATATCTTTACCCTTAGTAGGGTCATGCTCACTTGCAGGGACATTTCAAACATGTACTATGAGCCATAAAGCTCAATGAGTAATCATATAAATATTTTAACATGTAAATATATAATTAAGTTGTTAAAACTCAATACAATGTACATCCCTGTTTGAATCAACATTTGGATATCAATCCAATCTCCTAGCCACAAGGGCCGTTATTATTTGGATATCACATCCAATCTCCTAGCCATAAGGGTCGTTATTATTTAGATATCACATCCAATCTCCTAGCCATATAGACCGTTTACTTTGGATACGGAATCCAATCTCCTACCCACGAAGGCCGTTAACATTTGGATACGAAATCCAATCTCCTAGCCACAGAGGCCGTTAACATATCAATTGGTAACTTAGCTAACTTCTAGGTTACCATTTCAAATGCTAAAGCTACTTCAAATATAAAAGAGTTCAACCAATACATATCATCTTAGACATAGTACGGATGACTCACCTGGTTTAAAGTTCTAAGAAATCCTAGCTCAACACCACAGAAGATACAACGATCCTTTAATGTTTCCCAGCACCAACATATTCACATACACACCAAGTAGAGGTGAATACTTTGTTTTTCAATCATCCAAACTTGTAACTCGATTACAACAGGTGAAACTCGTGATTACAAGTTTCTCAACACATCATAAAAAGAGTTTTATACTCAATTCTTAACTAATCACAGGTGATTCTTCACCACAACTCGAAATCAACCCAAAACAACCAAATCAACCCATTCAAAAGGGTTAGAATCGAAGACCTTACCTCCAATAAGCGGAATATCGTAAATTACTTCAATCCTTTGCATTCTAGCCTTCCGATTTGGTTCAAAAATGATTTGGGAAATGTTTCTAGGGTTTAGAAGAGGTTTTGGTTCGAGAGAAATCCTCCAATTGACTGAAAATCGCGATTAAAAAGGGTGGGGTCTGCGCGCAGCATGGCCCGTGTCCAAGTTACACGGCCCGTGTAACTTTCAGTACATATTTCCCAAACCTTTTACACGACCTGTGCTCCGATTACACGACCCGTGTAAGCTTCGGTCAACTACTTACACGACCCATGTTCTACTTACACGACTCGTGTAAGCTTCGGTAAAACTTCATCAACTTATTACACGACCCGTGTAACCCTAGGTATGCCCAACAAGTCCAAAAAGATTTCCTTACACGACCCGTGTAACTCCTACACGACCCGTGTAACCTGCTTCTAGTATTTTTCAACTTCAAATTCCTTCCAAATGAAATTCTAACTACCCAAACTCATGCAATAATCTAACTAATCTTAATTGCATTATGATTAAGATATAAATACTCACCAAAAGTAACGTGGTGTGACACACAGGGCAGTTCTACCCATCATACAACAGCTATGGGTTCCCAGTTATGGCCCAACCCATCATACAACAACTATAGGACAAGGCAATAGTCCAACTCGCCATACAACAGCTACGAGGGGACACGCATCAGTACTGAGCCCAACAACAATTAATCATAGATATAGAACAAATCATATAACTGTAAATAACATACAGGATGCCTAACATGCAACATCATATAGTAAGGTGAGGATACTCACCTGATTTGTAACCGTGTAGATATTCTCTAATATCCCCACTTAGCTCGTCCACACACCTAAATCCCATATACACAACATATCAAGAACTCACCAAACTCGTATATACTTGCCTAAAGGTCAGACCCAACGTTTGCTAACCAACATTGGTTGAAAATAAACTTTTGGGTCAAACAATCGCTCGTCGCGGCGCGGCCTTTCCCTTACGCGTCGCGTACTTATCATTGTACACTTACGGGATCTACCCGAACCCGCGTCGCAGACATAGCCTGTCCATGCCACCGACTCGTAATGGTCCTAAATCCCTTTCTGCCCCTTAACCAGTACAGCCATCGGTTACGGTTCCTCTCTACACCCTACCCGGGATCAGAAACTACCCTAAGGTCACTCCCTTATGGGTATGCAAGTCCATACATGTCCATGGTCCAAACCCTAAGTGTTACAAATCATCAAGACTACTAATCAAATGATAACACTTAAATAACGGGATGAAATGTAAAGTCAGAGGAGTAGATCTTCTTACCTTACTTCTGAAAAATGGAGTGATGCAAAAGATCCGTTACAAGCCCTCTCTCACGTCGTATCTCCTTCTTCCAATCTCCCAAAATCTCCAAAGCCTTGAAACCGCAGAGCCTCAGCTGAATCCAATCGACTCTACTCCAGGAAACCTCCAAAAACACGAACCTTAGGGCTAGGACCCTTTATATAGGCGTTTAAATCCGAATTAGGGTTTTTCATAACTGCGGCGCACCGCACCGCGGATTTTCCCGAGCCGCACCGTGCGTAAAAATCATGCGCGAACCCAGAATCTCCCCAAGCTGCGCCGCGCCTCGACGGAACGGGTCTTACAGTTTCTGTGATGTTTGCCTTGAGAACATGCAACACATTTCTCGAATGTAATAAAGTCCTTCATTGGAAGTCCTGCAACCATGTTGTTCTTTGCAACGCGATTCAGATTCTTTGCGTTGGCATGACCGAGACGTCTGTGCCACAACATCGCATTTTGCTCTAAAACTCTGGAGAATAAGCAGGTGACATTTTCGGGAGTGTTATGATTCATATAATGATGTAAGCATTGCTTTTTCGCTCCGATCGAACAAGAATCCACTCCTCTGGAATGACAACGCCGGGCTTGAGAATCAGACATTCCTTCTTCGTGAAGTGAGTTGAAAAAGCTTTGTTACATATTTGAGAAACGCTCAACAGACTGTGCTTGAGCTAAGGTACAAAATTCACGTTCTTAAACTTCAACACACCATTCGACACCATCCCTCTTTGCTTGATCATCCCTTTTTCACCTCCCGCGAAGCAAACATATCCCCCGTTGAATTTCTCAATGTCGTGTAGTTGGGACATGTCGCATGTCATGTGCCTAGAACAGCCACTATCAACATACCAAGGTCTGCTGATATTCCTCCGTAACTGTTCCTGCACAAGTCGCGGGATCAATTAGATTTAGGAACCCAGTCCATACGGAAACTCGGTATACCTTCACTGTCAACACATTTAACTGATTCAAAGCTCATGTCACGTTGATCAAGAATTGGTGAGACATTTGAAAATGTTTTAACACTGCCTTTGGGAACCCATTTCATATTTGGTTTAAAACGCTTATCTTTAGACCAAATGGGAACATTTGAGTTTGAAGAGGAATGAGAACTACTAGAAGTTGATTCTTGAGAAGACTTGGGTCTTACAAAAGTTGGTAAGCCATAGTTACTTCCAGAAGCAGTTCTATTCCAGGAATTCGTGTTATTTTGATTTCTCTTTCTAGAACGTGACCTTGAGGGTTTTCTCTTATAAGATTTCCCTTTTGGTACATTCTGCAAAAACTGTTCATTTTGAGAAGCATACATGTGTCGGGGACAAATTCTGGCAATATGACCGTCAATTCCACAGTTAAAACAAGTCTGTCTTTTTAAAGGAGTATTGGAATTTTGTCTAGGTCCAGATTTAAGCAACTTATTTCCACACATACACATGCAAACAAAAGATTTATCAGGTAAATTCTTCTTCCTAGCAGTTTTTGAATCAACACCACACAAAGTTTTAGAAATAACAGGATCTTAGTGTCAAATTTAACATCATCACGAAAATCATTAGAATCAGTCTTCAAACAAAATTTAATAGAATTTAAAGCAGGCGAGTCTTCAACTTCCTCAATCTTCGTTTTTAATTTATCTGCACATGAGATAGAAACATCAGTATTTTTCATATCAGAACTTTCAGCGGTGCCAGATGTACTTGGTTAAATGTAATTTGACAAGAAACAGTCTTCAGATTCTTCATTGTTTGGTGATGGAGTAAAATTATTATTCTAGGGAGGTGGAACAGCACTATACCCTAGGACTTCACCTTGTTTGCTTGACCAAACAATTTGTTTTTCCAAAATAGTTTCAACTACTTCATTAGACACGTATACCTTTTTAAAGGTCGATGTGCTCCTGCTTGCGGAACTTTTCCGTAAGCTCTTTGTGCATCTTGTAAGGCCAGTAGTCCTCACAAATACGTTGCAGTTCAGGGTTCATGGTGGCGATCATAATGCAGGCCACTTTGGTCGCATCATCTGAGTTTTTGGTGTACGAGGCGATTTTCTCGGGAGTAGCGGTATCTGGGTCAACCTCAACTAGCTCGGTTTCTAGAACATACTCTTTGTGTTCAAACCTAAGAGCCATTTTGATGTTACGGATCCAATCATTGTAGTTAGTGCAGTCCAACGTCATTTTGGAGCACAATGAAAGAATCGAGGTGACATTACCAGGATTCGAGTGGGGAACGGATTGGTCAGAAGAGATCTAAATAAGAAGAAGGTAGTTTTTATTAGACATTTATTAAATAATCCTTATATTCACCCAAGAATAAATATAGGGCTAGGATCCTACAATAACAATCTACAATATCAAAAAGGGATGCCATAATATTTATTGTAAATTTTATAAGGTAGGCGAATGACGATTCAGCCAATTCCACCGCGGAAAAATAATCTAATTATGATAGAATTCCTAGTTTCTTTTCAGATTTGCCGAACTGTTCGATAGCATGTTTTAATCTCGGAAATGCCCCGCTGTTTGTGACTGGGATACCGAGGATCACAAACTAGGTGTGAATAACCATGCAAATTGCTTGGTACTCTTGAAGTCAATTGTCATCTCTAGTTAACGTGCCGGTTAACCACACACGCTCCGCTAATAATGACAAAATCAAGAAACCCATTGCAACTCTTTGCGGACCCCAGTTGGTGTGCCGGTAAACCACACACGCTCCACCAACATTCCACAAAGTGCAATGTGCAATTTCATGGATTAGCACCAATTCACATTTTTGAACCTAAAGTAAGTAGATTGAGATTTGTTTAAAGTTCTAGTACTTTTAATTATAGCATTATACTTTTAAGAGGCTTTAGTGGTTCTATCAAACTCGTTCGGCTAACGACACTCGACTGACCAGGAGAGCGGTGGGTAAGAGTAGATACCCATTAGACTGCCATTTTATAGGCAGTCGCCTTATACCCTCTTTATAGGACAGTTTTGTGAATGAGGCCTACTAACGGTATGACTAACCATTTTAATCTTATATATAAATATTAACTTTTAATTATAAATATATAAGATATATTTTAATCTTATTAAAATATTTTAGAATTAATTAATTTTCTAATTTTCGCAAATTTTAAACTAATTTTTTTTTAAAATTTAAATTAATTCTTTAAGCTGATTTAATTGATCTTTTAATTAACAATTAATTAAACTAATTAAATTTAAGATAGATTTTATGAAATTAATCAAATTAATTTTTCTATCTAGGTCCCCACATGGATCGAAAATTACAAGCCAACAAATAAGAGTTCTAGTTTTATTAATCCAATTAATCACCAAAATAACAATCTACTTATAAAAGGCAAGTAAATCAAGCAAATAAGGGAGGGGAATAAGTGGGTGGCGGCTAGGGTAAGGAAACCCTAGCCAAAAAAAGTCGATCCAAGGTCTTCCTTGGTAGTGTTCATCGCAAAAACACCAAGGCACAAAACAATTCATGCAGTTTATATCAAACACAAGAAAACAAGCCTATGCTCTGATACCACTTAAGGGTTTCTATGCAATCAATGAACAAATAAATTCCTATGGTTCACATGAAACCCTAATATGATCTATGTTTTCTTCTATGAAGATAATAAACTAAAACCTAAAGGAAACAATTAATTTCTAAAGATCAAATAAGAATAACCAACCTTTCTTGATCTTGTTCTTGAAGCTAGCAGCAAAGCAATCCTGCCTCAAATGCAAGTCACACCCAAAGCAATGGAGAAAACAATTCAGCAGAGTAACAGAGAGAGAGATGGCGTGAGATATGAGGTGCCTAGGGGGTTCCTTTTATAGGGTTTCGCCAAACCTTTTGACCACTTGGACCAGGCTTCCCAAAACCCTAATTAGGGTTTCGCCAAACCCTGGAGGAGGCTCCAGGGTGGCGCCATTTTGGTTCGTGGTTTTTACCTTGCCAGTTGTTCAACTATTGAACAAATACAAACTAGTCCCTGCACCTTTTGTTAATTTATTTAATCACTAAATTAAATCCAATTAATTCTACATTAAAATCTCAATTAATTAATATAGTTTCTAATTAATATATTAACACTTAAATATATTAATAAACCAAATATTTATTTTCTATTGATTTATTAAACAATTAATAAATCAACCATTCTCTCTACTGAACCATACATCAGTCCTCCAGCTATGAGGGCAACCCAAATGGACTTCGCTTCTATTAACAAGATAAATACAATTATAAGTCATGGCTTAGACACCTAATCCAACAGTTTCTTTGAGTCCTTTGAGTAAACTTCTTGGCCCTATGCACAGCCATAGCAATGTGCCAGGAAATGTCCATCACCTCCAAATCACCTGGATTGATTTTATCTAGGTCTCTAGCAGTCATAGGGTGAAACAGTTCACCGGCTACCAAGGCATTGTAACAGTTTAGAAGACCAGCCATCAAACCAAGATTATCTTTAGTGCCATGAGGAAGACATTGAGGAACAGTTGGGGTCTTGCTAGAACAAGCAACAGGTGGAGCAGTTAGAATACTCACAACAGTGTGTTTTATAACACCGAGTTACCGGTACGTTTTTGCACTATCAATGAGCAACCGACTAGCAAATTACAGACCATATCTCTCCACTTAAAGATCAAAGGATATTATCGTCTTAATATTGCTCGTGATGTAATCCATGAAGCAATTTGTTAAGCGCGGGATTATCCAATACTCAAATCTCTATTTTCTAAGTACTCATGAATGTTGTAGCAGTCTTACTGCAATGTCTAACTCCTTAGACAATCTACAACTGATTCATGACAGTCTTCGTTCACACTTACTCCCAAACAGTGTGATCGACTGTGGAAATTTAAATATCCAATTATTTAGGAAGTTAAACATGCAAATATAGAAACACAATAATAAACAATTGACAAAGGCAGTAACAATACTTATTTATAAATCTCCATTATAAAATCACCAAGTCAATTACATTTATACTGTTACAAGTTTCAAAAAATTCTATCTAATTACTAAAACTAATATCATCCTTCAGACCAATGCTCCGAGCATGCTGATTATGCTTGATCCTGCTTAGTACCTTAGTCAAAGGATCAACAGGATTGTCCTCTGATGATACTCTCTTAACCAGTAAGTGACCTTCTTCTACTTGATGTCGAATATATGGGTACTTTCTTTCGATATACCTGGACTTTCCATGGTCTCGCGGTTCCTTTGTCAAAGCGACCGCTCCTTCATTATCGCAGAAAAGTTCCACCGGCTCCTGAATGCTTAGGACAACTCCAAGATCCCGATGAAGTTCTTCAGCCAAGCCGCTTCGCTTGCTGCAATGTACTCTGATTCGCATGTTGAATCAGCCACCGTTTCCTGCTTGGAACCTTTCCAAGTGACCGCTCCACCGTTCAAAAGAAATACCCAGCCCGACTGGGACCGACCACTGTCCATATCGGTCTGGAAGCTGGCATCTGTATATCCACTCACTTTCAAGTCATCACTGCCACTAAGCACTAATACCATATTCTTTGTCCTTCGCAGATATTTGAGTATGTTCTTAACCGCAATCCAATGTGCCTTTCCAGGATTACCCTGGAACCGACTAACCATGCTCAGTGCAGAGGATACGTCGGGACGAGTACATGTCATAGCATACATGATCGACCCTACTACCGAAGCATAAGCTACCCGACTCATCTTAGCTATTTCCTCATCGGTACTCGAACTTTGAGTCTTACTCAATTTAGCATTACTTTGGATTGGTAGCTCTCCCTTTTTAGAATTTTCCATGTTAAATCTTTTTAACACCTTCTCCAAATATGTACACTAGCTCAGACCTATTAATTTTCTCTTTCTGTCTCTAAGTATTCTTATCCCGAGAATATAAGCAGCTTCTCCTAGGTGTTTCATGGCGAAACACTTCCCGAGCCAAGACTTAACATCTTGCAAGGTCGGAATGTCGTTTCCCATGAG
The DNA here is from genome assembly GCA_023525715.1 of Cichorium intybus. Classification (NCBI taxonomy): domain Eukaryota; kingdom Viridiplantae; phylum Streptophyta; class Magnoliopsida; order Asterales; family Asteraceae; genus Cichorium; species Cichorium intybus. The sequence goes on from CM042014.1 coordinate 96,751,612, forward strand.
CAGTATGTCATCAACATACAGCACCAAAAAAGTGACTATACTCCCACTAGCCTTGATATATACATAGGACTCATCTTCACTCCTAGAGAAGCCAAACTCTTTGACTTTCTCATGGTAGCAAAGATTCCAGCTGCAAGATGCTTGTTTCAATCCGTAGATTGATCTTTCAAGCTTATATACTTTATCAGGCTGGTTTGTGTCTTCAAAACCTTCTGGCTGATTCATGTAAACATCCTCAGTTAGTTTCCCGTTAAGGAAAGCGGTTTTGACATCCATCTACCAAATTTCATAATCATGAAATGCAGCTATGGCAAGCATTATCCTGATTGACTTAATCTTGGCTACTGGTGAGAAAGTTTCATCGTAGTCAACCCCCGGGGTTTGAGTGAATCCTTTCGTAAACAGTCGAGCTTTATAAGTATGTACTTTACCATCTATGTCGGTCTTCTTCTTGAATATCCATTTGCACCCGACTCTCTTTCGACCTGGCACATTGTCAACCAAGTTCCAAACTTGATTGTCATACATTGATTTAATCTCGCTGTCCATTGCCTCTTTCAACTTGGCAGACTCGGGGCCTGCCACCGCTTCGCGGTAGTTAGCTGGCACATCCAAATTAGTCAATGTGCGATCACTGACCAACGTGTCACCATCCGAAGTAATATGGAAACCATAAGACTCGGGCGGCATGCTAACTCTACCCGAACAGCTAAGGGGCAATGAGATGTCGGTAGGTCGAACAGGAACTTCTTCCTCATGTTGGTTGCTAGTTTCTTCTAAGGTTGTTTCATCGGGCGTCTCCTGAATTTCTTCGAGATCGATCGTACTCCCACTGTCCTCTTTGGATATGAGTTCTCTCTCTCGAAAGAACCCCCGTCTAGCTACAAAGACCACGTCCTCGCTCGGTCTGTAGAACAAGTATCCAAAAGACTGTTTCGGGTATCCTATGAAGAAACACCTCTCACTTCTTTCTGCGAGCTTGTCTGAAGTCTCTCGTCTTACGAAAGCTTCACAGCCCCAGACTTTGATGTGTGCCAACAAGGGAACTTTCCCCGTCCACATCTTGTGCGGAGTTTTCGCAACCTTCTTGGTTGGGACAAGATTTAGGATATGGGCGGCAGTCTCTAAGGCATACCCCCAGAAATGGATTGGAAGTGAGGCTCGATTCATCACGGAACGAACCATGTCCAACAAGGTTCGGTTTCGCCTTTCAGCAACACCGTTCAACTGAGGTGTTCTTGGAGGCGACAACTGTGAAACAATTCCACATTCCTTGAGGTAATCGAGAAACTCGATACTAAGATACTCACCGCCTCTGTCGGATCTAAGCATCTTTATCTTTCTGCCTAGTTGAGTTTCCGCTTCATTTTTAAACTCTTTGAACTTTCAAAAGTATCTGACTTATTCTTGATTAAGTAGATATACCCATATCTACTAAAATCGTCAGTAAAGGTCACATAGAACCACGTGCCATCTTTGGTGGTTGTTTTGAAGGGACCACATAGATCTGTGTGCATGATATCCAACAGACTTTCACCTCTTTCAAAGGAACCTTTGAATGGTGATTTTGTCATCTTGCCAAGCAAGCAAGATTCGCATACATCATCCGACCCGAGGTCGAATGACTCGAACACTCCATCCTTTTGGAGTTGGGCGATGCGTTTCTTGTTGATATGGCCAAGGCGACAGTGCCACAGAAACGCTTTTTCTATACCGCTTGAAGCATCAATAGCTAAAACATTTTTACCATAATTATAAACACACATAATAGATTCATACACTCCATCACAAGGCATAGCATTAAATATAAAAACATCATTTTTGAAAATAGAAATTGAACCATTCAATTTATTAAATTCATAATAAAAGCCCTGTTTGAACAATGCATGAAAAGAAATTATGTTCTTTGCCATATCAGGCACATAGCAACAATTATGTAAATCTAATCTAACTCCACTACTAAGAACTAGTCAATAGACACCGATCTTGGTAATAGGTGAGGTTCGCCTATTGCCCATGACCACATTCAATCTACCACGCTCCAGCTCCCTACTTTCCTCTAGGCCCTGCAAATCAGAAAAGATATGAAAACCACATCCTGTATCAAGGACCCAAGAACGGGAAAAAGATGAGTTATTAGATATAGAATATGTACCTGCTTGTGATGGCTTCACTTTGCCATCCTTGATGTCCTGCAGATACCTGGGGCAGCTTCTCTTCCAGTGACCCTTCTCCTTGTAGTAGAAACATTCAACTTCTTTAGGGTTCGTGACGTGTGGAATGCCGAAAGACATAGCTCTCGGGGCACTGCTAGATGTCCCGACATGAGTCTTTTCCCTCCAGTTATGCTTTGGAGGGCCCTTCCTTTTCTTTCCCTTCCCAGATCCAATAGCTAGGACAGGCGGGTTGACCGGGAGCACACTTTTCCCTTTCATCCTGTCTTCGACAGTACGAAGCATGCGGTGGAGTTCAGCCAAATTTGCTTGACTATTGTTCAAATGATAGGCCAGTGTGAACTGGTCATAAGAACTGGGTAGAGCATTCAGCATAATGTCACCTGCTAAATCCTCATGAACAGGCATCTCCAGCTTTCTAAGCCTTTCAACATAGCCTTGCATTCTTTGCACATGAGTGCAGATGGACTCTCCATCCCGAGGCTTGCTGTTAGTGAAAGCTTTAACCACCTCACGCCTTTCAATGCGCTCCTGCTTGCGGAACTTTTCTGCGAGCTCTTTGTGCATCTCGTAAGGCCAGTAGTCCTCATAAATACGTTGCAGTTCGGGGTTCATGGTGGTGACCATAATGCAGGCCACTTTGGTCGCATCATCTGAGTTTTTGGTGTCTGACGCGATTTCCTCGGGAGTAGAGGTATCTGGGTCAACCTCAACTAGCTCGGTTTCCAGAACATACTATTTGTGTTCAAACCTAATAGCCATTTTGATGTTACGGATCCAGTCATTGTAGTTAGTGCAGTCCAACGTCATTTTTTAGCACAATGACAGAATCGAGGTGACATTACTGGGATTCGAGTGGGGAACAGATTGGTCAGAAGACATCTGAATAAGAAGAAGGTAGTTTTTATTAGACATTTGTTAAATAATCCTTATATTCACCCAAGAATAAATATAGGGCTAGGATCCTACAATAACAATCTACAATATCAAAAAGGGATTCCATAATCTTTATTGTAAATTTTATAAGGTAGGCGAATGACGATTCAGCCAATTCCACCGCGGAAAAATAATCTAATAATGATGGAATTTCTAGTTTCTTTTGAGATTTACCGAACTGTTCGATAGCATGTTTTAATCTCGGAAAGGCCCCGCTGTTTGTGACTGGGATACCGAGGATCACAAACTGGGTGTGAATAACCATGCAAATTGCTTGGTACTCTTGAAGTCAATTGTCATCTCTAGTTAACGTTCCGGTTAACCACACACGCTCCGCTAATAATGACAAAATCAAGAAACTCATTGCAACTCTTTGCGGACCCCAATTGGCATGCCGATAAACCACACACGCTCCACCAACGTTCCACAAAGTGCAATGTGCAATTTCATAGATTAGCACCAATTCACATTTTTGAACCTAAAGTAACTAGATTGGGATTTGTTTAAAGTTCTAGTACTTTCAATTATAGCATTATACTTTTAAGAGGGTTTAGCGGTTCTATCAAACTCGTTCGGCTAACGACACTCGACTGACCAGGAGAGCGGTGGGTAAGAGTAGATACCCATTAGACTGCCATTTTATAGGCAGTCGCCTTATACGCTCTTTATAGGACAGTTTTGTGAATGAGGCCTACTAACGGTATGACTAACCATTTTAATCTTATATATAAATATTAACTTTTAATTATAAATATATAAGATATATTTTAATCTTATTAAAATATTTTAGAATTAATTAATTTTCTAATTTTCGCAAATTTTAAACTAATTTTTTTTGAAAATTTAAATTAATTCTTTAAGTTGATTTAATTGATCTTTTAATTAACAATTAATTAAACTAATTAAATTTAAGATAGATTTTATGAAATTAATCAAATTAATTTTTCTATCTAGGTCCCCACATGGATCGAAAATTACAAGCCAACAAATAAGAGTTCTAGTTTTATTAATCCAATTAATCACCAAAATAACAATCTACTTATAAAAGGCAAGTAAATCAAGCAAATAAGGGAGGGGAATAAGTGGGTGGCGGCTAGGGTAAGGAAACCCTAGCCAAAAAAAGTCGATCCAAGGTCTTCCTTGGTAGTGTTCATCGCAAAAACACCAAGGCACAAAACAATTCATGCAGTTTATATCAAACACAAGAAAACAAGCCTATGCTCTGATACCACTTAAGGGTTTCTATGCAATCAATGAACAAATAAATTCCTATGGTTCACATGAAACCCTAATATGATCTATGTTTTCTTCTATGAAGATAATAAACTAAAACCTAAAGGAAACAATTAATTTCTAAAGATCAAATAAGAATAACCAACCTTTCTTGATCTTGTTCTTGAAGCTAGCAGCAAAGCAATCCTGCCTCAAATGCAAGTCACACCCAAAGCAATGGAGAAAACAATTCAGCAGAGTAACAGAGAGAGAGATGGCGTGAGATATGAGGTGCCTAGGGGGTTCCTTTTATAGGGTTTCGCCAAACCTTTTGACCACTTGGACCAGGCTTCCCAAAACCCTAATTAGGGTTTCGCCAAACCCTGGAGGAGGCTCCAGGGTGGCGCCATTTTGGTTCGTGGTTTTTACCTTGCCAGTTGTTCAACTATTGAACAAATACAAACTAGTCCCTGCACCTTTTGTTAATTTATTTAATCACTAAATTAAATCCAATTAATTCTAGATTAAAATCTCAATTGATTAATATAGTTTCTAATTAATATATTAACAATTAAATATACTAACAAACCATATATTTATTTTCTATTGATTTATTAAACAATTAATAAATCAACCATTCGCTCTACTGAACCATACATCAGTCCTCCAGCTATGAGGGCAACCCAAATGGATTTCACTTCTATTAACAAGATAAATACAATTATAAGTCATGGCTTAGACACCTAATCCAACAGTTTCTTCCAGTCCTTTGAGTAAACTTCTTGGCCCTATGCACCGCCATAACAATGTGCCAAGAAATGTCCATCTCCTCCAAATCATCTGGATTGATTTTATCTTGGTCTCCAGCAGTCATAGGGTGAAACAGTTCACCGGCTACCAAGGCATTGTAACAGTTTAGAAGACCAGCCATCAAACCGAGATTATCTTCAGTTCCATGAGGAAGAGATTGAGCAACAGTTGGGGTCTTGCTAGAAGAAGCAGCAACAGGTCGAGCAGGAGGTGCCACAGAGGATGAACTATGTTGAAATTGAGTTGGTAGTTTAGAAGTGGCATGAATGGTAGCTTAGACAGAGAAAGCATTGTTAGTTGAAGTACTGATGTTAGCAGACTGGTATAAGCTAACATGATTCATTTCTCTCTGTTTGTCATGCATGTCACAATATTTTATGATAGCCATAATCTTAGAAAGTGAGAGTCTTGCTAAGTCTTTGGTCTTCTTGATGACAGCTACATTCATGTCCCATCTTCTAGGAAGTGAATTGAGAAGCTTTTTGTTAACATCAATCTTGGGAAATGAAATCCCAGCAGTGGTTAGCTCTGTGTGAATGGTAATAAACCGTTGAAGTTGTGCTTCCATAGATTCTCCAAGGACGTGATTAAAAATGTTGAACCTTTGGCGAAGCATGTCTTGCATACTTTGTTTCATGTCTTCATTTCCCTCATACACGTCAATCAATGCGTCCCACAAAGATTTAGCAGTTGTATATTCACGGAAACCCTGAGCAATTTCGGGAGAAAGTGCCATAGACAAGGTAGCAAGTGCTCTTTGATGTTGTTCCACTTTTTCAAAATCCACGTCAGAGTAATCTTCAAACGGTTTGTCCACCAAAACGTCACCTCTCATCGTAGTAATTCTAACTGGTGGACGAAGAAAACATTTCCACAGGTTCACGTCTTTCATTTTGATGTATTGTTCAAACCGATACTTCCATTCGATAAAACCTTCAGCTTTAATCAAACGAGGAATACGGGTAACGGTACCCATAACGGAATCGAGGTCACTGTTGATGGTTGACATTGCAGGATCCATCAGTAAAATTTTAAAGATCGAGAAATTTAATTACAATTTTAAATTCGCAACGGTTAAATGTCAAGGGACCGAATAACCACAAAATCGAGCACCAAAAAAACAGAGTAACCAACTCGAGGAACCAAAACGAGTAACCGACACACACAAAAAAAATTCCACCAAGAAACTGGTTGACCGAGTAACAAGGCAAGTCTTAAGGACCGAACAACAAGAAACCACCGAACAATAAAAGTCAAACGAGTAACCAAAAATCGAGTAACCGATCACGTGGGGCGAGAGTTGTCTTGGCAGAACAACAATGGTTGTCCAAGCAAACATGACCGAGCAATTCAAATCAACCGAACAACCAGGATACCGAATAACTGGTTGAACGAGTAATATCAGGAACCGAGTAACCAGGGGCAAGACCGAAAAACTGAGCCAGCCGAGCAACTTCACACACCGGAAAACAATTCCAACCGAGCAACAAAAACCCTAGAGCACCGAAAAACAATATGGGCCACCGAACCACCAGCTTGCTGGACCGAGCAACTCCAATCTGGACCGAACCCTAGTGTTAGATGCAAAGCCAACCGATTAACCTCCAGCTAACCCTAGACTTCCTTCCGCCGCCAAGAACATTCCAGGAGCCTCGCCGAACAACAAACACAAACCCTAAGAGTTAATGCAGCCGCCGAACAACCCACTAAAACCCTAGTTTGTTTCTTGTGCCGTCGAACAACCCACACCAAACGGACCGATCAACCCAAATTTGCGCAAAACAGTATCGAAAAACAACCTTTTGGATGAAAACGAGATTTTTTAATGCTTCTTGAATGAATATCTTCAAGAACACGAAGAACTTCAATGCCAAAAACACCAAAACAGTCAGAAAAACTCACAAAATGGATCAAACTCTCCAAATCTCCAAGAACAAAAATGATTGATATAAAAAAAGCTTTGATACCAATTGTAGGTCCAATGATCTCACAATAACAATGATATCAATCCAAAATAAGAACAACAAGGAAATTTATCAACTTCAATGCACACTATATTGAATAGTCTAGTACATAAGTTGTGTGATTGCCAAGAACACTCAAAGGTTTCTCTCTCTAGTTAGCACAATTCTCTAGGCAATCAACATGACAAATGATGTCATAAAAGGCTTAAATACCCTAGACCTAATGACATAGCCCATGGACTAATCCACAAGCCCAAAATGGCGTGGACCACAAAGACCAAAACGAACAACCTTTGTTGTTCGGTCCACACCGATTTTCCAAATGAAACCCAAACTATAATGTTTTACAATTTAGTCGGTTATAAATAAAAGATTAAACCAAACTAAAATAAATTCACAACACATTTGAATATAATATATCTTTGGATTAATATGGTTTATGGGATATTCAATATTAGTGAAATAATATTTATTTTGCAATTAAAAGTGAATAAATATTTATTTTAGCAATTAAATAGTGGCTTAAAAATAGTGCCACTAAAACCTACAAGTGTTATAGTTGCATAATTAAAAGTGCCACTAAAACTAAATAATGTTGCAGCGGCACAACCGAAAACTGCCACTAAAGGTCTTTAGGGGCACTTTTTTTGTGCCGCTGATTGTCTAGTACGCATTTAGTGGCACTTTTTCGGTTTTTAGTGACACTTTTTCTATGTCACTAAATGTAATTTTATTTGTAGTCGGAGGACCCATGAAGCCTTGTCTCGTCCGGATCCGAAGCCATGTCCACTGCCAGGACTGAAATGTATCTAATCATTCGGACTGAGGGAGGTTAACCCTCGTTTGGATTAGAAGATACGTCCTCAGCATGGACATGCAAGAAGGCATCCAAGATTAACACCAGGCCAGTCATAACCGAGGAGGTCCATCCGGACCAAGGGGGTTACTAGGCTAAATGATTGTGATAAAGAGATAACTTCATTGGGACCGAAGAGAGATATTCAAGGAAGCCTTTCATCAGTGTCTCAAGCATATCCTAGTTTATTGTGCCGGCAATAACTTCTGCAATTGTCATAGGAATGAACGCATCAACAACAGGAGAAGATGAAATAGCAGTATCCTCTAACCGAAGCAAAGTCCGGAAGAAGTGTTTTCTTCGGAAGGAAGAGTTAACCTTTGTTCAAAGTATAGTTCGACAGAAATGCAGATGCATAGTCGGACAGTCACAGTCTCGTCCAAGGAGGCACTCAACCGAAGACCAATAAGGAGTTCTTCAACCGAAGGTGAGGCCTTGGTTGGACCAGTATTGGTATTGTCACATCTCCTGTTAGAAGAATATTGGGAACATGCGAAGAACAATATTTTTGTTAGGGGCAGCATGGGGAGCATGGTGTAGTCACATTTTCAGTCTATAAAGAGACAAGGTGCAGGGCTAATTTGTCCTTTTCGTCGTTCCCATCCAAGACTTGCGTGTTCAGCCTTCCGTATCGTGCTATTTATACATCTCGTTGGCTTCTCAATGTAATATGTCAAAAATATCAAATACCCTATGTTTAGATTGTGAACATTGAGTAAGTAGTCATGGATTGCCTCTTATAAATCATTGATGTTTATCAATGAAAGATTTCTCCCGTTTCTCATAGTGGACGTAACTCGACTTGTTGTCGAGTGAACAACTTTACATCATTGTGTTTCTCAGTCTCCCATCCTTTTGCATTACCCACTTGTCTTGATAGTCAATGATTGTTTGATGAAGTGCTTGGTCGTGTTCGTTGGTGCTTCCGCTGCCCAACATAAACTGTGTACATTGTTGACGTAGATTGTTTGTTGTGCATAGCCTTTTTGGTTGTTGGACATATGATAGAGTTTGGTTGCTTGGTTTGCTTTGTGTTATTGTTTTGCGCAAGGTTGTAAAAATTGTTTCGCGGTAGCTTGGCCATCGAGTGAGGTTAAGGAATTAATAGGAGTAATCGGGGATTAGTCGAGGATTAATCTGAGTAAATTAAAAAAAATTTATCTAAAAATAGATGAATATAACAAAATAGCAAAGTATAATTCGTTTTATTCTTATACGCAATCCAAATATTATATGTTTGTGTATTTTTATTACTTAATTATGATTTTTTCAGTACTCTTGACTTATTAGACCAATATTTGACAAAAAATATAAAAATAAAAAAAATTCAAAAATTTAAAAAAAATTGTAAGACCTGTATTTCAGTTATTTCATTTATTTATAATTATTGTGAATTCTATGATTTTTGGTAATTATAAAGCTAAAAAAAAAAACTTTAGTTACAATTTCATATAAAAATCAGCATTTTGTGCAGTTTTTAGAAAAATCATAATTAATTCTAGGAAAATTATTTGGACCTCAAACCAGTGCACAAAGTTTACAAATTGAGTATAGTACAATTACCAAAAATAATAGTAAGATTGAAAATGGCATTATCTATGGTAAAAATTACAATCTTCACTGATTAGTTCGAAATTGGCAGATTAGATAGTCAGTTTTCAAAAATTCATAATAAATCATAGCAAAATCGTATAAATACGTACTATACGTCCCTGGAAAGGTATTGAGATGAATATTCTGAATATCAAATAAAAACGTGAATTTAATGGGTATAAGATCGGCTAAACCAGTCTTGAACAGACTGATTCTAGAAGGTCCTTAATTTCAACAAAGTATATTATTAAAATCTTTTGTCAAAAGTGTCATGCCATTTTTTATTCAAGAATTCAAGTATAAATACCCCCTCAAAACATCTCATAAACCACACAACTAAATCTCAATCCAATATATAGAGGTTTCTAAGCACTAGAGTGTAAGCAAGTGAGCGGAAGGAAGCTTAAAAGCCTAACGAAGGAGTTATAGATCTCGACGACTGGTCATAAGGTAACTACAAACCTTTCTATAGCTTAATTAGGTATTGTAAAATAGTTTTTGTTAAGAAGTAGAATATTTAATAAGTATAACATATGTTATATTATACTAATTTCTAACAATAGTAAATGTCGTTATTATAACAATTCGTAATTTCCGAAAATAATACCGATTGATTTACTTACGAGGACGGTGACTAGGCCGATTACTTGGGATCTGGTTGTTGGATTTTCCGAAAGGCTAAAATGCTGAAAGGATCCTGTCACCCCATCTAATCTTCTACCTGGCCGTTCTTTACTTGATAAATCATGGAGTATCATATTGGAATTATTGAAGGGTTTAATGATGCGACTATAATATAGCTAAGGATTAAGAAATGATAGATTTCTTATTATGTTAACAGTTAAAGTTGAAGGAAATACAAAGCCGAGAAAGATAAACGATATAGTCAACTATAATCAGGTGAGTCTTCTCACTATACTATAGGTGATATTGCATGCGTAGGAAGGAAGATAGGTTAGACTAAGGTTGTCTTACCTGTTATGATAATTGTGTGAATTATTGCTATGATAATGATTGTTTGTGGACGGAACGGGAACAGCCCGCGAGCCAATAGGCGGAACGGGAATAGCCCGCGAGCCAATAGGCGGAACGGGAATAGCCTGCGAGTCATTAGACGGAACGGGAAAAGCCTGCGAGCGATAAGACAGAACGGGAACTGCCCGTGAGTCTTCAGGCGGAACAGGGATAGCCCGCGAGTCTCACAAACATATGAATGGTTATTATGTGTTGTATGTTATGTGATGGATCGTATGGTATTTTGAGGAACTCACTAAGCTCCGTGCTTACCCTTTCCCTATATAAACTACTGTTTCAGGTACATCAGGTACCATGGATGGCAAGGCGTGACGTGTATACACTGTGCTGCTTCATTGGAGGACTGTTTTTGAAAGGAAGTTCCGCTATGTTGTGATTTCATTAACTTTTGTTAATCCTGGGATGTTTTCATTAAACTTATAAGTTATGGAATTTTGTCAAAATTAATTAAGTGGCTTTTCTTATATTGAAGTTTTCATTTAAAAATTTTTAATTTTATCCTAAAATTTTGGGATGTTACAAAAATGATCGTCAAGGCCGATTAATCGGCTGCCAAGGACCGTCAATGTTGATATATGACCAAAACGACAAGCCTGACCGATTAGGTTTAATCATAATCGGTTGCAGACCGCCAAACGATTAATCGGCCGCCAAGACCGATTTATGCGACACTGGTTTTTGGCAATTTGGTTCCTCACGAAGAGGCTGGATAACTTTCCTCTCGCATAGAGAATCTTTCAACTTAAACAATTTACGAAGAGTTTGGGTAACTTTCATTCTCACATAGAGTAATATTCAACTTAAACACCTCATGAAGAGGCTGGGTAACATTCATTCTCACACTAAGTAACTTTCAACTTAAAAACCTCATGAAGAGGCTTGGTAACTTTCATACATCACATACCGGCACATACACATGTAGGCACATAAAGGCACATATAGAAAATGATACTCACCTAGTTATTAGGACTTGACACAATATCACTGAAGATGATGATTATAATCCTCCCTTCTCAAAACAACCTACAAATATCATGATATGACCCTACTTAGCTCATACTTCAATTTCTCACTTTATATTACTTTATAGTGTATATGTTTTAGTTTCTCTTTTGAAGAACGAGCTGTTTGTGGACCATTCTACCACTCTTAACCTCGTTGTTTCAGTAAGATTATCAAATACCATTAAATTCCATCTTCTTCTAGAAATGTAATGAAGTTGGTTAATTTATTATGGATTTTTCATTTTGACACTAAATTTGGCTAGATTGCTGCACCAACTTGAAAAGTTTGCAATTTTCATCCTAGGAGGGATTTGATTTCGGTCTTAACAAAGTTATGGCATCAACTAGACACCAATACAAGACTGGAAAATCTAGAATTTTTTATGCAATTTACAAGTTGACTGAGGCAATCAGTCACCTAGTTGGACTAGTCTGGGTAAAAACACTATGAGCTCCTAATGGATTAAAAACTAGGTTCGTATTTTTCATATTAATAAACAAGACTCTAACCCTTAACTAATGTCACTGATTTCACTTAAAAAAGATTTTTCTATAATTAGTTATGATTTTCACAAGTTAGGGTATCACAGTTGTCGGTTCCCTGGACAGCTTGTAAAAAGCAACAATTTAGTCACCCTTAGGTTGGAATCACCCGAGCATTCTTAAATAGAAACGTTCCACACATTATTAGCTCTATAAAGGAAGTAATTGTATCCTCTAATGTATTTTCTTTTATTTATTATGATTTTTAGAAGTTCATGAGTATTTACTAGAAATCTTAACATTTTTTTATGTTCAAGGATTTTAATCCCACCCATTAGATACTTAATCAATTAAGCTTTCACCCACATTTTAACTTAATATCATTTTTTAAAGGTTCTACTAGGATTCTTATAAAGAACTTCTTAATGGAATAAGTCATGACTTGAAAAAAAATGTTGTTCCCATATAATATCATGACTTACCATTAGGGTTTTTGGTTTGCAACCAACCCATCACCATGATTCATTTTAATTACTTATTAGCTTCATAAAACATGTTATTTTATGTATTGATTTCAGTTTTGATTAGTTTGGAGTACTAATGACTAAACGGGTGATTTCATGAATTTTCTCAATTAAAACGTTTTAGACCACTACTCACTATCTGACCATAACTTTTATCTATGACAATTTGACCAAAACGGCAAGCCTAACCGATTAGGCCTAATCGTAATCAATTGCAGACTGTCAAACGATTAATCGGCTGCCAATACCGAATTCTATGACACTGGTTTTGGCAATTTGGATCCTTTTTATAGTTTTAATTTTGGTCCCTGATTTGATATTATAATAATTTTTACTCTAATATAATTTTTTTTTTGTTTTAAGGTTTGCTGTGTGTGGTTTGTTATGTGTGAGTTTTTTTTTTTTGGGAGGGGTGGGGTGTTTGTGTGTGTTGTGCTGTCTATGTATGTTTTCTTTAAGAAATTGAAGTATAATGCTATTATAGATATAAAATTGCAAATACTTTGCTATTTTTGTGACAGCCAGTTTTCAGACATGGATAGTTGTATGTTGTATTATCTTGAGTTTAAAGTAGATAAAAACATCAATTATTAATTTTTAGATAAAGATGGTAAGCGTACCAATTTAACATCAATTGTTATATACAAAGAAGTTTTTACAGAGTTATGAAATATAACTTCCTATTTTCCATTTTCAATATTATTCCTTTAACTTCTTAATGTCCTTAGTTTTTTTTTTTTGCAATTTCAACCATATCTTATCTGAAAATATCAATTTGTATTTCTTTAATATTCATCATTAACTATTTCAATTTTCTTTATTCAAACCGTGTAGTATACGGGTTTGTACCCTAGTTATTATTAAAGTTCTTCCAATTTTTCAGTTTTATCTAACCACAAAAATTTACTTTCCAACCGGTTAACCCTATTTATGAAATCCATCCTTCTACTCTAAACAAATACAAACCTAAAAACCCATCATGAAACCTTATTAAATAAGAACTGTACATGATCCCCAGCCAACCCCTTTCGGCTGGATTTTAGGGACGGTGGGAATTAATATTAGTAATTGACAGTTAAAGGTCAATATTGAGAGGTTGGTGGAAGATTCCAAGTAGATGATTAAGCGGAAACATAGGCATGTGGCCACTGTAATTATAATAACAAATTAACCATAGATTAATTAGTAGATAAATTATGTACCAAGTAGGCAATAATGGTATGATTTGCACCACATGAGTGGTATTTCCAATAATCACACCATAAAAAAAGACCAATTACATTGACATCATAAAAAAAGACCAATTACAATAAAAGTACTTATGGCATGTTAAGATTTATTGATTGAATTCACATATTTTCTTTATTATATTATTTGTCTTTAAAGTTGCATTCTGTTGCATTTTTCATCCATGCTCTAACGGTGGTTAGTGAAGCACTGTCATGTGCCCTGCACATGAAGACATTTTGTTTATGTGGCCCTTCCTTCTCCTATACAATTTTGAAAGGACTGATTTGTTTTTTTTTCCTTTTTATACTCCATCTTCTTCAAAATGTTTGAGATATTATAAGGACCATTCTTGTAATTTATTCAAAACGAAAAATCAACCAGAGAACTAGTAAATCCAGTGGGTTAGGTGGGTGATGCCGTGATGTACGGATTGCAATCGTTTACAACGTGTAGCTTTGTCGGATAGGAAAAAAAATAAAGAAAATTATTTATCCTTCAACACGAAAACCATACCCACGGAATGAAATTATTGTCACAGTCAATTGACGAACTCATATGAATTTATGAATATATCATAATACAAGTATGGTTTTCATCATGCAGTTGGAAAATTACACTGGCCATGTTTGTAAATTGCAGCTCTAGCCGTGTCTTTGTTTTCTATAAGGATAGATATTAGGTGTAACCAAGCTTAGCTTTTATCTAAATGGTGATGATATTCTCATTACAATAAACTAAAAAAAAAGAGCAAACAACATTATGAGTTTAAATATCTTTTTTGAATGAATAGTTTTTTATTAAGATATGTAGTCTCCAAATTAATATCTAAAGAGAGAGAAAAAAAAAAAAGATGACCATGATGCAGTTATTTTATGTTTATTATGTCTTAGTACTCAAAATATTAAAATAAATTATATCATATTTTTTCATGCCAGGGGCAATATAAGTAGCTAGAGATGGGGCGGATCTAATCATCTCAAAGCAATCTCAGTTTTGTCCATGTTCATAGAACCATAACCATACAATGTCTTCTTCAGGAGCTAACCTAGAAAGTTTTCTAATCCCTCTGAACGAAATCAACTTGGCAACTCAAGACTTCAGTCTGGAGTCACTGATCGGGGATGGTGGTTTTGGTATGGTCCACCGAGGAAAACTCTCCGAACTCTGGCAAGACCGCATTGTTGCCATCAAACGCCTTGATATCAAAGGCTACCAAGGGAAGAATGAGTTCCTTACCGAGCTTAAGTTGATTTCCAAGTTCAACCACGAAAACATCATTCGTTTCATTGGTTACTGTGACCAAGGCGATGAAATGATTATTGTTTACGAGTATGCGAGCAATGGTAGTCTTGATCAGCATCTTCAAGACTCGAATAAGAGGCGTTGCTTAACATGGGTACAACGCCTCAAAATTTGCTTAGGGGCCGCAAGAGGACTCAACTACCTTCATTGGGGTCTAAAGGAGGAAAATAGAGTAATACACAGAGATATCAAAAGTGGAAACATACTGTTAGATGAAAATCTAGATGCCAAAATTTGTGATTTTGGTTTGTCAAAAGAAAGCCTCAGAAATCAACAAGATACTCGTGTCTATACAAAAATTGCAGGTACGAATTTCTATTTGGATCCCATTTACCATGAAAGTGGCATCCTCCGTAAAGCGTCGGATGTGTATTCATATGGCGTCGTCTTATTTGAAATGTTAAGTGGGATGCTCGCTTATAACCGTCGGAGTTTGGGAGATGATAACCCTCAAACTTTGATAAATTTGGTCCGACGCTACTATGAAAACGAACTCGAAAAATTAGTTGATCCCTTTATAAGAGATCAAATTGAATGTCGTTGTTTTAATGCATTTAAAAGACTTGCATATGAGTGCATCAGTTATGATTCACAAAAACGTCCCACAATGGGCACAATCATGAAGAGGATTGAGGATGCAATAGAGTTTCAAGTAAGTTCTTTAATCTGTTTAGTTCTTCGAAAGGAACATTGAATTCAAAATCAAGAATGAAACTAACATGAATTATACAAAATATCTTTAAAATGCTCTAACTTTTGATATGGATTGATTCCGTATAATTTGTAGAAATGGGCTGTTTTTCAAATTTACTTTATTTCCTTCTTTATTATATGGTTCAAATTCTAATTTAGATTACGTTTGAAGGATTCTAATTTAGGTTATGTTTGGTGCGTGGTAACTAACTTCCAAATTAGTTTAATTTTGTGGATATACCATTTGTTAAGCGTACAAACATTAATTTGTTATTTATAACTAATACACTTTTATGCTGAATTGTTAAAACAAATACTAAGACCTTTTAAAAAATCGATATTATTTTTCTATTATTTATTAAAGATTATCATAAGATTTTATTTTTATTTAACTTTTCAAATATTATTTTTGAAAAGATATAGTATTGTAATATAGTGGTATATATATATATATATATATATATATATATATATATATATATATATATATATATATATATATATATATATATATATATATATATATATATATATATATATATTCGAATCCAATGAGAACTTCAAATTCAGTGAATAATACAAGAACAATTTTTACTCACCCATTTCATCAAGGTCAATAATGTTAAATGCAATTATTGAATGTGGTGCTCGTTCTCGATTTTTAGTTTTTGTATATTTTTTCAGATTTTTTGTTTTTTAAATATTTTTGGTTTTTGTTTATTTTTTGAACTTTTTTTTCATTAAAACACGTATTTTTCTTTTTTAACTCGTTTCAGATTATTACACTTAATGATCCTAATAAATTTTGGATCTTAAATCATAACAAATTATGGATAATTAGACTTAAGAATAATAACAGGACCATAGAAAGTTTTGATTTATAATATATTTGGATCATATTAAATTTTGGATATTAAAAGTTCTTGTATAACATTTTGGTTTATACCATTTGTCGATGTTAAAATGATCCAAAAATTAAAACATTTTTGGATTATTTTAAATTTTGAATTATCAGTTTAATACATAACATTTTTGAATTATAATAAGTTTTTATTTATAAAAAATTTGGTACCTGTGTTCAATTTTGTAATCTCAGCCATTGATTTCCTTCATCCTAAACCGAGATTAATTATTTAGCCAGCTTATTTTGAAATTAAGGGGTTTTTTTTTTTTCTGGTTTAATCAAGCAACCTACTTATTTTAAGCATTGCTTTTTCAATTTTTGTAATAAGTATGATCGATTATTTTATATTACACCTCACATTTCGGCGACATTTGATTTGAAAAGGTAACAGGCGATCCACTTGGTTTTGGAGATTTTGGACAAGATGATTACGAGGTTTCCAAGCCACCTAGCTTAACAGATACTAAAGCTACCTTGCCAACTACTTCCGATGCTATATCCAAGCCACCTAGCTTCGATGACATGAAAGCTACCTCTACTACCGAAGCTATACGACGTGGCGCTCTTGCAGAGTTGGACAGGTGGACTGAGAGAATGAAATCATAAGCAAAAAACTGTCATTTCATTAGAGAACTTATGCTACAAAATTGTTATTGTGCCTTTTTAATGCTTACGTACATTGACGTACATGTGCGTCTATTGTTTCCCTCTTCTTTTCTTTCAAGTGACATGCAAATGCTCATAATTCTTAGTTTCCGTATTTCTTCGAACCATGTTGCTAACTAAAACTAAAAGTTGGGGACATATGCACACGTGTAGGACATAAACAGAATAACATAATTTCACAAAACGTACATGAATGAATATCGAATAAATGTTTATTACTTTGATCAAATAATACATTATATCTGTATCAACATAACGATCTCCTAAAATAACGAGATCTTTCTAATTCTCTTACCATAATACAAACTTGTAGGCTTCATTTCATAAATTGTTATTTCATCTAGTAACAACAAACAACAAAATGATCCCTTTATGTTTATTATTATTGCTTTTTCAAAGTTTAGCCAAGTATGTAATTGAAAAGGCCTATCTATTTATTAATTTTTCCACTAATTACTTATTATGTCAATAAATATGCTCAAAATACCATCAGTTGCACGCGTGACAACAATTGTATAGAGGAATGGAAACATACGGAGACTATATCTTCATGACAAGTATTGTTATCTTGCAACCTAGTTTCGATCCAACCCATGGTAAGTGATCAAACATTCATATATCTTAATCAACGTAACACATGTAAGGTGATAATGTCACACCCTTAAACCGTATTGGCGGAATAGTTCAAGGGTGGATGACTTCATGAACAATATCATAACAAAGTTGAATAGTAGTGAAATCCAAGCACACAACCATCGTTTAAATCAATTACAAATGTTACAAAGTTTACTTATTACATGTCTCAAGTACAATTGAAATGATAACAAAATAGATAAAAATGACGTCGAAACGTCATTACTTGTAGCGCTTGCATTTACCTTGTCAGTTTCCTGAGAATACAAGTAGTTGAAAAAGTGTTAACAATTAAGTTGGTGAGTTCATAAGATTTTGTAATAGAAAAGCCCTTTGTTTGTAAACGGTAGTAATTGAGAACCAAGAAAATCCTATATTTTCTTATAAAAATGACCAAGTTTTTAACTCCCAAAGACTAAAATGTAATATGTATAATTGTAGTGTAATAAATTGGTTTTACTCTTTATTAATTTCAATATAATATTTCATGACTATCAAATAAAGAACGGTCAGGTAGAAGATCAAATGGGGAGGCAGGACCCTTTCCGCGTATACGCCTTTCGGAAATCCAACAACCTAGCTCAATTGATCGGCCTAGACACCGCTCTCGTAAGTAGATCAATCGGTATTATATTTTTGGAATTATAATTGAATTGTTATAATAATAACGTAAATAATTTATAAAAGAAATTATTAAGTTGATATTTTTCCCCGTGAGATACCCTATAACCATACTGTGACTAGTTGGCCTGTTGCGACGTTCTTCAAGCGTCGAAATGGTAGACATTTGGACACCTCAGACCTGCCGGTCTAGCTGTAGCGAGCAGCTCAGGTGCGGGGTTGTCAAGCCCCGTATAGATCTATACTCAAATATCGCGCTCTCTTACCGAGACTCTGGTTATAAATGTATAGGACTTATAGTAGGTACTTATAAAAGTACTGTGAAGATTCATCTCACAAAATGTATGTATTTCAATCAACTTGTTTACGTACGATTTGTATATAAAAACTCTTGTAATTGTCCATTATCAATTTTCCCATGATAATATAGTGTTGTTAAATAATTATATAATTTTATATAATTATTTTTGTCATGTTTAAGCGTCAATATAACCTTATGTTCGTAAACTATTCCAATAATAGTCTATTTTTAGTAATTCCGTCGTAACAATCATATTTTGCGAATATTAACAAAGTAACTTG
This sequence comes from Cichorium intybus, assembly GCA_023525715.1. Classification (NCBI taxonomy): domain Eukaryota; kingdom Viridiplantae; phylum Streptophyta; class Magnoliopsida; order Asterales; family Asteraceae; genus Cichorium; species Cichorium intybus. The sequence goes on from CM042014.1 coordinate 96,770,834, forward strand.
TTCAAATGTTTATAAATATCATCTTTTAAGATATTTCTCACAAAAATGGTGTAATAACTTGGTTATAACCATTTTTGTTGGAAAATAATATTTTTGTTTATAAAAACGTAGTTTTTACTAGTCTTCATTTTTATAACGTTCTTACCCAAGATCTAGTATTTTTTTGTACGCTTTATTTGTGGTTTTGTAATTTTTACATAACTTAATATGTCAAAGTATTCATAATATATGGATCTATTCATATTTTATGTCAAGAGCATTTTTACACAAATATTAACTTTATAAACATGTGTAAATCAACATGTATAACAATAAAACACATATAAACTTGAATAAAACAACATTTATAGTAAAAGAACTTGTATTCTCCCCCAAAAGGTTTGAAAAGATGAAAATGAGGGGTATGAACTCACCTTGAGTGGTAGATCTTAAGGTTTCTTGGTAGAAGGTTGAAAAGTTTGGTTCTACGACTTGGATGACTCTTGGACAAAGCTAATATCCAATAGATTTTGATGGATGTTAGTGTGTAAAAAGGTGTAGAACTTGTGTTATGTATATTAGAATCAAAAGAGGAATGAAACTTACTACTTAATCTTGTGAAGAGAGCTTGAAATTGAAACTTGAAAGTGAAGATGGTGGTGATGGTCTTGGAGCCAAGAGCAAGAGGGAGAGGAGAGAAAGAAGAAGTTTGGTTGGATACAAATGAATTTGGCTAGTCTCTCTTGGAAGATTTATACTTAGATATTTCCTATTATAAAATTACTAGCTTCATAAGTGCCTTAGGTTTTAAATATTTACCACTAAGGTCTTAATGGAGCACTTGTTTCAGCCAAATGAGTGTAGGGTGGGGGGTGGGGTAGGGTAGGGTTAGTTTTTATAAAAATAGCAATGTACTTATAAAAATGGGTGATTTTTATAAAATCGTAAGTCGTTTTAGTAAATTTTTATGCGTTTTTAACGAAACGAAGTTCTAAATAATTATTTTGTATAAAAATATTGTCAAACATTTATTTTGATTAAAACATAACTCGTTAGATGTCGGAATACGCGTTTAAGCGCGGTATTCTTCCGATTTCGCGATTTTTTACGTTTTACCGTAAATTGTATTTAGCTTTGGATTTAAATACTAGATACTATTACGTTACTTATCATATAAGTTTTTATTTCATATGTGATGTTTAAGGCACCACATTTTCAAATTTGAGTCCAAACCCTGTGTACATTTATCCGTTCACAGCGGTTTAATCGTTATAACTTTCACATACGAACTCCGTTTTCGACGTTCTATATATCCACAGTTTCGTATTTACGAGTAGATCACTTTATGAATATTATTATTCTCAAAATAATAATTGTACGATTATCGAATTTTTACGCTACAGTAGTTTGCTGTCCGTATTTTCTACTTTTAATCGATATTTGTTTGATTTAGCATACGTAATACTATAATATTAATAATTCATTGCAAAAGTTATGGAAAATAACTTTTCAACATATAGATTAACGTACGCTTCGTTTGACTATAGTTGACTTTTGTTGATCAAAATTTACAATTGTCACAGATAACGCCTAGTAATGTTAAGCATTATAGTCGTCATTGAGTTAGGTTTTAGATAAAATATTCTTCGGATACGACTAATATTACTCATTTTAGTGTCAAGGGCTTGTGTGGTTGTAGGTCCCAAATTCTCAAGATCTTCAATAAATGGTATAAATCACAAAATAAGAACACAATCAAATCACCTTCAATGCACTCTTGATTAAATCAAAGACTAGTACATAAGATGTTGTTGTTGCTTGAGCTTGACAAGGAATTTGCTATGATCTTCTAGAGCTCCAAAACAACACAATGACCAACAAGGACCAACCCTTACAAAGGGTGCACTCAACACATACTAATACCTAGAGCCTACGAGCCGAACAACCAAGCCACATGGGCCGATAACTAATGGACCAGACCGAATAACAAGGAGGCCAGACCGAACAACCCATACGTTGTTCGGTTCCAACCGAAAAACCTATAAACATCCTATATCTTTGATTTTTAACATATTTAGTCCATATAAAATTCAAAGATTAAACCAACTAAATTAATTCCTAACAATCTCCCCCTTGGTTTAATGCTTTCATTTTATAACAACAGGCTTCTTTTAGGCTTCAGTTGAACACTGCAGAGAATTTTCAACAATCTCCTCCTCAATTTGATAATCTCCCCCTTAGCAGGAAAATCTTCATCTTAGCAAGTGACAGGTATAGATGTTGATAAAAATTCAGCACATTTGCAGTGACAACTTTGTCTTCGGTACTGGTTGTCTTCAGATTTGACTTGACAAGTTCCTTAGGCTGCAGTAAGTGTCTTGAATCAGCACATCCAACTTTTGATTTAATTTTGACTTTGACTGGAGTCTGACTCTTCATCTCTTCACTTGATCACTTCAGGTGTTGATGTAGTAACAAGTTGACTGAGGAAAATTCAAACAACTTCTCACATAGAATTCAGCTTCACCTTCTTCGGAAACAAACTTTGTGTCGAAACTTTTGAACGTTGCTTTTGACTGGCGCTTCTCGATACGTACATTGACCACAAATCCTATGGGTCATGGAGTTAGAAACTCTCACCACACTTGTTCAAGGATTCATCCTTGGCTCAGAATGAGACTTCTCGCAGTATCTGTGTGAACTCGGAGGAACGCACTGCGATTGTTTGAGTATCGGTGAACTACTCGTGGCCGTTTTGATTTTGGCCCCTGCATATCCTTGATCAAAGATCTCAATGTAGTTGACAAGTCAACAAGTTGATTTGGCTCTTGGCAAGACGTTCAATGGTATCCAAACTCTACGGAATGTACCATTCTGGTGCCAATTTTGAATCGGGTGAAATTGTTAGGGTCTCACAGCTCTTGTGGTAAACAACAACGATCACTGACCCAGAGTTTCGATATTTCATCAATGCGAGGTAAAATCGCATTGAGTCACGAATATCTTGTTTAGAAGAAGTTTAGGTCAAGAGTGGTATGAGCGTGTAATATGTCTTGGTTATTAGACATACCCATCGGTTAGTCTTTCGAATTGTCATCAGTGTATGGTTTATTACACTGAATCATCTAACTCTTGAATTTAGAAGCTTTGTATGTAAGAATAGTTATTGATGCCTCACATCTACTACTGGTGCTGTAGCAGAGATCACTGGCATAGAATGTTGAAATATCATCACTACTTGGTTTAAAGTAATGAATAATCTATTTCTTGTATCAGAAATATAGAGGTGGTTAAGAATGGATTGGTGCGTGTGATAGACTACGGTACGCAGTCTAACCATCGGCACAGACTTTTTAACTCTCGACTTTGAGTGGTTTCTCTCAAAGCGTCTAGAAGTTGGTGTTACACAAGCAAAACCTTAGATTGGGTCAAGAAAGGTTGTCAGTGCTTCACACTCATTGAGTTGTTGACATCGCAGCGGTCGTCATGCAGTCAAAAATAAGTAAATACCTAACACACACACACACACTTAGCACAGTGGAAGTCAGGGTCGATCCACAGGACTTACGTGGTCGAGACAGGTGACAGATTACCAACTGCAGTGTCACGCTACAGTCAGAGGACCTAGTTCCTAACTTTTTCCAAAACAATCCCAAAAGAACATAAACTAAAACAATTCCAAGCAATCATTAACTAAACTAAACTACTAACTAAACCTTGTTACCTACTGAAATCATAAGTACATCTCCAATTCAGATGCAATCAAAGGCAATCTAAACATCAAACACAATCCAATTACTCAAAAATCATTTACAAGCATAAATACCGAAAAACTAAGCAATTAACATAAACCAAATGATTATCATTAACCAAATAAGATCCAACAGGTTCAAAACAGTAACCAAACTTATTAAAAACATAAAAAAAGACTCAATGTCAATGGTTGTCACTCCCAAAGACACTATCCACTATTACTAACTATTTAACTAATTGAAAATTAAAGATAAAAACATGAAAATACCAAAAGATAGTTGCTGAAGCTAAATCTCGGAGTCAAAGAGCCTTGGGGTCAATTTCACACCAGGTCTTCACTGCTTTTTTCGACCTAAGAGCCTCTATTTATAGTTGCAAAAATCTTGAGACCGCGTCGGGCATAAATGGATCCCGCGTCGCGCGTAGGGGTTTATCCCCGTTTTATCGGCATTTGAATTCTTTCCACCGCTTCATACCCGCGTCGCGCCTTGATGGATTCTGCGGCACGCGTACGTCTTTGCCTGATTTTGCCTTGATCTTCAAACTTCTTCCAAATTGCACGCTTTTGGTCCCTGTTTTCATTATTTCTTTCCAAACAAGTGTTGGCACGAAAAGTGAGAATACCACGATGTATATGATATAATTTCACTAAGAATAGGGCTCAACAACGACTAAAATATGTGATATTACTAGGCGTTGTCAAACACCCCACACTTATGCCTTGCTTGTCCCCAAGCAAGAGAGTTTTTAATAGATTTTAACTAAGACTCAAACAATTTTTGACTGTGTTCAGTTTCAAAGATTATTACCTTATGAGTTAGAGTGAAATAGTTCATGAAAACATAATCGGAATGTTCTTTGGAATTCATGACTTTCTAGAGAACCCTTAATTACAAATTTTCTATCCACAATGAAGTGTACGTAATCATTCAGATTCTAAATGCCATAAAAGAACTATCCATGACTTTCGATGTTGTCCGTGTAACGAGCTTTCAGAAATACCATCCCAAACCAGACGATCTTAGGTGGCAAGGTGCATAAGCCCCATCCATTTTAGTCTTACCGGCTCGAACAACAAAGGTCACTGATTGACAGCCCCTTCCTAAATCCCAAACTTAAAACGGTCCAATCTTTTAGACTCATAAAACTCAACTTATTTGACTAAACTAATAGCATGATTACAACTACATAGTATTTCTCGAAAAATACTACTGCTATAAAAAATCACAAACTATTCATTTCAAAATTATAACCTATTAAAATTTTTGAAAAAGTTGCTAAAATTTTGAAAATCGGTCATTTCCGCAAAAATTTCAAAAACACTACTCTTTCGACCGTCCACACCCCACACTTAAAACCGTACAACGTCCCCGTTGTACAAAAATTATTCATAACAAGGGAGAAAGAGTTACCCCTTTGGACGGTAGATTGCTTGGTTGGTGCTCAGTGTCACAGGTACAAATACGAACAAAAGGTTCTCGATTTCGTATTCTGGAGTTGTAGCGCAACAGTGAACACGCCGGTAGTCAAGACAAGTGGAGGGGGCACAGTGACCCCACACTTGCTTGAAACAACTCCTTCATTTTGGTATCACATGCATAACTCACAAAAAGATTAAACGCAAACAAACAACTAAAATATAAACAAACAAAAGATAGAAAGTGTCATAAGTATAGTACAGATACCCAAAAAAAAATACATCAATCGCCACCTGGTGGCTTGGAAGATCCTGCCTCATGATCGTGGGCTCGGGCTGGGAATGGTCGAGGGCGTCGTCCCTGCTGGGTAGCCATATCCAAAAGTATCTCCCCGATCCACTCCAACAAGTCCTCAATCCTGGCGACCCGATCCTACAATCGCCTAAGCTCTGTCGCCTCCTCCTGCTGTGGCTCTGGCTCCACCGGTGCTGTTGGTCTCCGGCGTCTCCTACCTGGCTGAGCGTAAGCTGGTCGGGGGTCCTGGGGTGCCTCAGTCGCCACTCTCACAAACTGGCCTGGGCACTGTTGCTCAATAAGCCCCATGTTCTCCAGTGCTCGTGCCGTAGTGCGAGCTGGAGGTAAAGTGGTCAAGGAGGCCACAACGGGAGCAGTAAGGATCTGGTACGAACGGGCCAGACGGGTGATGTAATGCCCGCACGGCAGAGGACTGCTGGCAGATGCACCCGTCGCACGGGTGGACAGGGAGACAGCTAGGGCATACGGGAGGTGAAGGAATCTGGAGGGGTCAAGGAGGACCCAGAGATACGTCGTGTCCTCGCCGGACACCTTCTCGCCCCCCTCCCTGTACATGATAGAGGTGGAGACGATGCGGTGCATGAGTCAGTAAAGCGGATCACAGAGATGGCTCTCCCTGGATGTCCCCGCCTCATAAAACACGTTGGACAACGGTGCCCAAACCTCTGCATTGGCAGCCCTGGCGGGCTGCCCCTGAGTGCATGCCTGGAGAAACTGCATGAAATGGCGGTGCTGGAGGTCCGCCTCTGTATAGATGCCGGTGCGCCTCCCAAACTCCTGGAGATGGCACTCCCCCCAATCTAAATCGTACCAGCCTGGAACGGGCCTCTGTCGACCCCGGTGCAAAACGGACAGTAAATAAGATCTCCAAAAGAAGCTCGGTGTATATCGTGTCGTCCTGGTTGGCCATGAGCCTATCCCAGCCTCGGCACGTGAATGAAGCATCCTCGTTGGTCCATGTGCGGTGGAGGAATGGCTCGATCTCGCCCCAAAGCCCCGCGTCTCTGAGGATATCTCTATCAATGATCGTCGCCTCAAGAACCCGGCGACCTACGAGTGCATCCCTCCTGCTAGCAAACTCCTCAGAGCTATCCAATCCCTCAGGGAACTGGAAAAACTGGTGGTCAAGTCTGAACGACATCTGCACAAAAGAATATTTTTTTTGCAATTTAAGTCCTTTTCTTCCCCACCGCACCGCGGCGCGGCCCAAGCACAATGGCGCGGTCCGGCGAGCGGCTGTTTCCAATTCCAAACCCAAAATCACGATTTAACCTGTTTGAACTCAATCCAACCACACTACAAGGTAGCCTAAGTACCGACTAACTCATCTAGGGTCATTATTTGGAAAAATAAACACCCTATGAGTCAGCATTGACGATTTCTAAGTTTTTGAGTTTTTGGAGAAATCAACCAAATCAACTGCCTAATCACTAGTTTTAGCAAGTAAAAGCTAGTTAGAATGACGTACCTTGGTGGCGAGAATGAAATGAGCAAAAAAAACACGAGAAATTTTCGATGATCAGAGATCTGCGGCGTGGTGTGTGTGAATAGTGTCGCGGCTTACCTTATTATCGACAGAAACCGACCGATCGATTCCCGCGACGCGGATACGAGAGAACCGCGACGCGCGTACCCCAAAATCAACCCCTGCGCATCGGGTTGGTTTACGATCCCGGGGCGTGCAATTTGCCTGACCATGGCGCGGTCATCAAAAATCCAAATTCTTCAAAACAACCCCATACTTGCCTTGGACCAATCATACCTGCAAATGGCGATGATATAATCTTCCTAATTACTCCTAAGAATACAGATCCTAACCTATGAAAAGATGGGTTGCCTCCCAACAAGCGCTAAGTTTAACGTCTTCAGCCAGACGTACTATTTCTACTCCTATTCTTCTTGAATTCCTGATGGCATCTTCTTGTGATCTGGCGCGAAATTGTGAGCCATCATTGACATCAATGAAGTGAGTTGAGTCATCATGTCACTAACCCCGCTAATCCATTGTTGCTGAGCTTCCAGAAGTTGAAAGACCTTTGCTTCTCTTTCCCTTGCATCTTTCTCATACTGCTGGTGCCTTGCCTCCAACATCTCCATCATGTCCAGCAGCTGTTCCTTGTCAATGGTGGACAACGGATGCTTCTTTGTTTCCTTTAAAACTTCCTCTTTTCCTCCTTCTCCCGTTCGCGTCCATATTTTTCTTTTGTCCCTAACCCCAGGCTCCATCAGCAAGTTGCTATCCAAATTCTTATCATCATACCCTTGAGGTAGAGATATGGGACTTCCGAACATATTTAACCTTCTTTTTCTCGACCCAAAGAAGATATCCAAATCTCCTGTTTTGCAATCAATAATAGCGCCGGCTGTAGCCAAGAACGGACGTCCTAATATTAATGCGGGCGCATCCTCCTGACTCTCATATTCCATGACTAAAAAGTCCACTAGGTGAAAGAAATCTCCAACTTTCACTATGACATTGGTCAGCTTACCTCAGGATACTTTGGTTGAATGGTCAGCCAACTGTAACACGGTCTTTTCCGGCTCTAATTCCTCATTGTTGTATTTATCATACAAGTATCCCGGTAGCACATTCACACTTGCTCCCAAATCCAGCAAGGTGTTCCTAATGACCACATCTCTTACAGTAGCAGTGATCAGTGGTGACCCAGGATCCTTTTCTTTATTGGGCAGTGTTCCCAACAGTGCCTCACTAGCTTTAATTGTCAACCTCACAGTGTCAGGTGTGGGAGTCTTTCTTTTTCCATTTTTCTCGCACATCTCCTGAAGAATTCTTGTATCCTCAGGAGCGTTCTTAAGTTCATCCCACAAGGGTTGGTTCATCGACGGCCCCGTCGATTTGGGCGCTTCTTGCTTTGTCTTTCCCTTCTTATCCTTCTTCCTTTGTTTAATTCTAGCTATTATTGGCTGCTTTTCCTCTTGGCCATCCTTGATCTCATTTGGTTGAGTTTCCTTCTCAACGGGAATTTCCTTTAATTTCGTGTCTTTCCTATTCTCCTTTTCAATTTCCACCTTTTCCTTAGCTTCTTCTTCTTTTTCACTCTAGCCTCATTTCCCGATTCTAGCAGATCTTCCAGGGTGACCTTCCTCCATTCAGCCTCGACAGTGTTGACATGTTCCTTTATGGCCTGCTGATCATGGGTCGGATTGACTTCTGTGGTACTTGGCAGCTTCCCATTATCTCTTTTTCGTTGGTCTTCAGCCATTTGGGCGATTTGCCTCTCCATATTGACGATGGCTTTCGTATTGGCGTGTGATTGCTGCTGTGTTGTGTTGAACATCTCATACATTTTCGGGATCAGATCCTCCTGAGTCCCTGGGGCATTGTTGATGGAGTTATTGGGCCCCCTATTGTTGCTGCTACCATTTCCATTGGCATTATCATTATTTTTTTCCGGTTGATATTGCCTGGGCGGGTTGGATGCATGTCCTTGGTAGTTGTTTTGCCTCTGGTTATTGAAATTCTGCTGACCTTGATTATATGGTCTATAGGGTCGTCCATTGCCATATTGACCTTGACCCTGACCATAGACTTGATTTGCTTCTTGAGTCTTTGGTCCTCCTTGACCTCCTTGTGGCTGACTCTGAGGTCCATTCTACAGAGTAGACACAAGCCTATCGAATTTCTTATTGAGCTCGCGTATCTCCTTCTTTACATCCTTTTTCCAGTCGGCATCGGCTCCTATTGCTGCAGCTATGCCTACCTGTTGGATTAGGTGTCTAAGCCATGACTTATAATTGTATTTATCTTGTTACTTGAAGCAAAGTCCATTTGGGTTGCCCTCATAGCTGGAGGTTAGGATAGAGTTCAGTAGAGTAAAAGGTTGATTTATTAATTGGTTAATACATCAATAGAATTAATTAAATGGTTTATTAATATATTTAAGTGTTAATATATTAATTAGAAACTATAATAATTAATTAGAAATTAATCTGGAATTAATTGGTTTAATTTAGTGATTAATTTAATTAATTAAAAGTGCAATGACTGGTTTGTATTTATTCAATAGTTGGATAAATTACTGGCCAGTGGACAGGGGCCAAAAGTGGCGCCACCATGGAGGCTTCTCCATGATTGGCGAAACCCTATTAGGGTTTAGAAAAGGCTTGATCCATTTAGTCAACAGGCTTGCCCAGTTGGAGGCTCCCTAGGGTTTCGGTTGTAACCCTTGGAGGCTATAAAAGGAGGCACCTGGCCACCCTAAAACCTGCGCCATTTTCACCAAGAAATGCTGGACTGTCTTGTCCATTGCTTTGGGTGTGACTTGCATTTGAGGCAGGATCATTTTGCTGCTAGCTTCAAGAACAAGATCAAAAGGTTGGTTATTCTTAATTTGATATTTAGAAATTATTGTTGGCCTTAGGTTTTAGTTTATAATTTTCATAGAAGAAAACATAGATCATCTTAGGGTTGCATGTGAACCATAAGTTATTATTTGTTCATTGATTGCTAGAAAACCATTCAGTGGTATCAGAGTATAGGCTTGTTTTCTTGTGTTTGATATAAACTGCATAAACTGCTTTTGCCTTGAGTGTTTTTGCGAAAAACACCTCTTGGAAGAGGCCTTGGTCGAATTCAAGGCTAGGGTTTCCTAACCCTAGCCGCCACCCCTTGGTTCCACCTTTATTTGCTTGCCTTTTAAGTAGGTTGTTATTTTTGGTAACTGTATCTAATAAATAACTGGAACCCTTATTTGTTGGCTTGCCTTTTTCGAATCATAGGGGCCTTAGATAGAAAAATTAATTTGATTAATTTATGATCTCAATCTTAGATTTAATTAGTTTAATTAATTGTTAATTAAAAGATTAATTAAATCCGCTTAAAGAATTAATTTACAATTTTCAAAAAAATTAGAATAAATTAGCGAAAATTCTGAATAAATTAATTCTAAAATATTTTAATAAGATTAAAATATATCTTATATATTTATGATTAAAAATTAATATTTATGTATAAGAAAATTGGTTAGTCTTACCGTTAGTATGCCTCATTCACAAAAAAATATCCTATAAAGAGGGTATAAGGCGACTGCCTATAAAATGGCAGTCTAATGGGTATCCACTCTTACCCAACGCTCTGCTGGTCAGTCGAGTGTTGTTAGCCAATCGGGTTTGATAGAACTGCTAAGCCTCTTAAAAGTATAATGCTATAATTAAAAGTACTAGAACTTTGAACAAAACCCAATCTAGTTACTTTAGGTCAAAAAATGTGAATGAGTTGCTAATCCATGAGGTTGCACATTGCGATTTGTGAAACATTGGTGGAGCGTGTGTGGTTAACCGGCACACCAATAGGGGTTCACAAAGACTTGCAATGGGTTTCTCGATCTTGTCATTATTAATGGAGCGTGTGTGGTTAACCGGCACGTTAATTAGAGATGACAATTGACTTCGAGAGTACCAAGCTAACTTGCATGGTTATTCACACCCAGTTTGTGATCCTCGGCATCCCAGTCACAAACAGTGGGGCACATCCGAGACTAAACATGCCATTGAATAGTTCAATGTGTCTCAACAGATCTAGGAATTTCATAAGATGAAATTGATAAGTGTATTATCTACCTTAATGACCATTATGTTGTGATTATGACATCCCTCTTCACATCATAATTGGGGTATTTTGGGTCCTAGCCTTAATAAATAATAAATTGGGTAATTATTTAAAAGGATAAATTAAACTAATAAAATTCTGTTTATTGTAGATGTCTGAATCAAGTGTCTATTCTCCTCCTTATCCTCCTTCACCCATTTTTGAGAGCTTCAGAATGCACCTGCTACATATGGTAAGGCTGACTGGCCTGAACTATATGGTATGGCTTCATAAATAGAGAATGGTTCTCTGTTTTGCTGGAAAGCCAAATCTGACTCAGTGTCCGCTCCCCAAAGCATGACATCACACTGTAGCTTGTGATGAGCATGACTCCTTGATTGTTAAGTCAAGGAAAGTTCGTTGCCTAATACTATTGATCATTGACCCCGAGTTCCGCAGAAATTTAGAATTCCTGGGGTCAGATAACTTAACACAGCTAGGTGTGGAAAGGTTCCATGAACTGGTTGAGAAAGGACGAGCTAAGATCTTCAAAGAATTTGAAGTGTGCAGGAAGTAGCACCAGTTCACATGTTCTCAAGACTGAGAGGCACATAGGTGAACTATATAAATTTGGTCCCCTTATGATCGGGAGTTAAAGCATTAGCTCGACTCACTGATCCGTTCATCTTGATGTACAGGAAGGGAAACTAGATAAGACAATCGTGGATATGCATTCAATGTTGACTCTGTATGAGTCATTCATAGAGAAGCATAGTTCCATTGATTCAGCTGCTTCGGGATTGAGTCCAGTAATAGGACACATCAAGAAATGATCCAGATCGTCTGGACCGGTTCCTTGATGTTTCAAACTGGGAATCCACAGAGTGGGACACAGTCACGGAAAGATTGGAAAATGCTCCGAAGCCGAACTGTTTGGCAACTCAGAAATATCTTAAAACTCAGAACCCCTGATCCTTAATTCCTTGATACAGGATGTGTTTCTCACATTTGCTCTATATGCATGGGATCTGTAGGATGTGGGATGTTGTTGCATAGGAGCATATTCAGATTGGATCTGAAGCTCATGTAGTTTTAGAGTTTAGTTAGATATTGAAATCATGTTATTAGCTTATTAGATGAGTATGACATTGTCTATCATATAATACATTGTTCAAGGATTTTGTTTTAATAAAAATTGTCAATTTTCTTCTAACACATGTTGTTTGAAATATCCTTGAAATGTTGTATGATTGTGTTGAATGCATGATTAGTAATAACTTGAATATTGATACATCCAAAGTGTTTGGATTTTAGGAATTGTGTCCCTTATGATTGTTAAAATAAATAATAATCAATTCAACCAAAGGTCCAATTGGACAGGACCTTGGAATTATTTGACTTAGAGTCACATGATGAATTGATTTCTTAATGAGCAAAGAAATGAATCACCTAAAGATCCAGAGGATAGGATTTTGGAATCAGTTGACTCAGAGTCAACTGAAGATTGCAAGTCTTGAACAGAATTAACAAAGTCATAAGTTTACATAGATATGTAAAAGACGTTGAGATTAGGAGCAACGGACACATCTGTTAATGTGTATTGCTCAAATCTTGAAATAGAACACAATTATTTGTACTTCGTGATATTTGTCAATCGGTATGACGAATATGGCTTCGCTTATCAGAATAAGCGAGTGAATTGAAACCTTGAACAGTTCAAGGACTTCAAAGGAAGTACAAGATCCACAGAACCTGAGTGACAGCATAATCTGGGAAAATGTTTCACAGTTTATTCTCTTCCAAGAACATTAATAGTTATAATGTGTCTTAGGGAAGATGATGGAGCATTGGTCGAAACAGTTCGATCCTCGATGTATGAGATACATTGTCAATTAGTTTCCAATAAATTGAATACTAAACCAGTCAGACCACATTCCGACCGCATTCTTCGACTAAGTAGGTTTTGCAAACACTGTCTGAAATATGAAGCTGGGATTGTCCCACTTACACATAGAGAGTACAGGGTCTTGTAGTGTTCGTCCGAACCTCATGACTAGCCTGAACCTGATCAGTAATGTCGTTTCACTGGCTATCCCGCTATACCTATAAAAGAAGAGCTCTTTTAGAAAGAACTCATGTTCTTAGGAAACAGTGGGAGTTGGGACAGTTCTGAATGAGTTCAGGATTAGCCATGTGATAGAACCTTCAGTCATCACTAGGCTTAGAGGAGAAATCAGATTTCTGTCTTAATACTGACATAATCTTCTCTTGACCTGTAGTATTGATCACCGTCATAAGTAATTATGATCGGGGTGACATACCGAATAGTGATAAAACACTATAGTTGGTACGGATTTATAATCCGACTACTTGGAAGCATTGGTGAGCTCGGTTGCTGCCAATTAAGAGAACCTTAGGACGAGATACAGTGTATGTGATAGTTTGATTGATTTTACAACTGGTCTAAAACCAGTGGGAGTAATAGAATCATCAAAAGAAAGCAGCATGGACAGAAACGTACCTTCAGAACATCTAGTTGAGTGAGACGATACCTAGAGTCAAGTAATTGATTCAAGGAGAAGCACTTTCAATAGAAGATGAAATCCGAAAGGATACTGCATGGCACATTGTAAGTCGTTAGTGGAGCGCGTGTGGATCACCGGCACACTAATAGGGACTCACAAAGAGTGTCCTGGTACAAAGGTACATGGACCCGGGTTTACCCCATGGGCATCTCACAAGAAAGGATATTCAGATTCTAAAAAATATGCAAAAGGATTGGATTTTGAGAAAGGGCTGAAAGATTTCCATTAAAATGTCAGAAAGGTTTGGATTCTCAAAATGTGCCAAAAGTTCTAGATTTTGTGAATAGTCCATAACCGTGTCAAATCCAGTGGGAGTGTCGCTGTTATCTACTATCTCCATATATGAGTTACATAATGTTTCTAGGAAACGTCTCTTTTCATTACAAAGTGTAATGACTTGGTGTTAAGAGACGGATCGCTATGAAAGACTTGATAGAGATATGGCATACTCAGGTGGTTATAAACGTCTATGAGATAGATCGAAACTCTGCCAATATAATCTTGATGAGATTCAAGATGCATAGCCCCAGGAAAAGAGTTTCCTATCACTGAAAAGTGTGATAATCTGGCATGAGAGATATAAAGAAGGTGCAACATACTCACATGATCCATAAACATCTATCAGATGGATGTTGCAGTCAGTATAGACCTAGCCATATTAAGCATGATCTTAATAAGTATCAAGATGTATGAGAAAAGTCTTCGAAAGGAAATAGTTACCGAAAGTCGTGACACATGGATTATAAATAATCCTTAGATTCCAAAAGAGTTTGGAATAGGACTAGATCGAATCCCACAAGTTTCTTGGATCGATCAGAAGTGTCATGAACATGTTCTGATGATTTAATGCTTACAGCATAGTGAGTCAGTTTCAGGACATGACCTGGCTGGGAATACTTAATGGATTTTGTACATACGTGAGAAATCATTGGAAAATGATTGGGGTGAATGTTAATAATTTGAAAAGAGTTTCAAATAAGTAAAAGGACTTAATGGTTAAAGAGTTTCGTTAGTATTCCGATGGAGCACGTGTGGGTCACCGGCACATCGTAACACCTCGAAATAGTCTTAGGGTGGAGTCGTGTGCACTAAAGATCCTGAGAATCATGGAAAGTCACGGTTTATAGAATAGAGTTGTTAATGAGAATGACAGTATGACCAAAATTGAAATATCATCGGAAGGATGTCCGATTGGATAAGGTGTATAAATATATGACATTTGGATACATAGAAAGAGTGAAAGGTCATGTAGACATAGATACATAACACGAATTAAAAGTTTAAAAAGAATCTAGAAACCGATAATAGTTTTATGAAGAATCCGACTTGGTGATTACCTCGTGGAAACTTGGTAATTAGGCAAGAGTAACCATCAGTCAGATTTTATGTTTCGTTTTTGCATGTGTTACTTCCCGAATAATTTGATTATTCAAAAGTCCACAGTCGCTCATACTTTTCGGGAGTAAGTATGAACGAAGACTGTCGTGAATTGGTTTGTAGATTGTCTAAGGAGTTAGACATTGCAGTAAGACTGCTACAACGTTCACGAGTACTTAGAAATAGAGATTTGAGTATTGGATAAACCCGCGCTCAATAGATTGCTTCATGGATTACATCACGAGCAATGATTAAGACAATAATATCCTATGATCTTAAAGCAGAGACATATGAGTTGAAATTTGCGAGTCGGTTGTGCATTGATATTGCGTAAACGCATCGGTAACTCGATGTTATAAAACGCATTGTTGTGTACGATTTTGACAAGTAAAAGACACAAGCATATGAGTCGAAGCTTATTCGTTCGTTGACCCTGATAGGGAAACATATATCTGTAGGCCTCTCGATGATTTTGAAGTTGACTAAAGTGCTGGTCAGCCGGGACTAAATTGAGGTGTTCAATTAGAAGTCTAAAAGTCGTAAGCAGAATCGGAGATCGGAAAAAAGAGTATCAGACAGAGATTGATCTCAATCCATGTCTCGTATCTGAAAATATCTTGTTGGACGAAGGATCATATGATCACTTATCTTTGGACAGAACTGACTAGGTCAAAGTTCAGGACAGTTTCTAGGAAACTGATATTAATCAGAAGGTAAACAGACAATTAAAGTCATAGACTTATCCAAGTGGGAGACTGTTGGATTAGGTGTCTAAGCCATGACTTATAATTGTATTTATCTTGTTAATTGAAGCAAAGTCCATTTGGGTTGCCCTCATAGCTGGAGGTTAGGATAGAGTTCAGTAGAGTAAAAGGTTGATTTACTAATTGGTTAATAAATCAATAGAATTAATTTAATTGTTTATTAATATATTTAAGTGTTAATATATTAATTAGAAACTATAATAATTAATTAGAAATTAATCTGGAATTAATTGGATTAATTTAGTGATTAATTTAATTAATTAAAAGTCCAGGGACTGGTTTGTATTTATTCAATAGTTGGATAAATTACTGGCCAGTAGACAGGGGCCAAAAGTGGCGCCACCATGGAGGCTTCTCCATGATTGGCGAAACCCTATTAGGGTTTAGAAAAGGCTTGGTGCATTTAGTCAACAGGCTTGCCCAGTTAGAGGCTCCCTAGGGTTTCAGTTGTAACCCTTGGAGGCTACAAAAGGAGGCACCTGGCCACCTTAAAACCTGCGCCATTTTCACCAAGAAAACTCTGCTGGACTGTCTTCTCCATTGCTTTGGGTGTGACTTGCATTTGAGGCAGGATCATTTTGCTGCTAGCTTCAAGAATAAGATCAAAAGGCTGGTTATTCTTAATTTGATCTTAGAAATTATTGTTGGCCTTAGGTTTTAGTTTATAATCTTCATAGAAGAAAACATAGATCATCTTAGGGTTGCATGTGAACCATAAGTTATTATTTGTTCATTGATTGCTAGAAAACCCTTCACTACCGTCTTTCTTGTAGAGAAATTCACCTTGGAGCCATTACTTAACTGTTCCAAAAACTGCCAAGCCTCCTCTGGGTCTTGCATCATAATAGTGCCACTAGATGATGCGTTAATCATAGCTTGGTTCGTCTCACTTGCTCCTTCAAAGAATACCTTGACCAGTTGCCACTTTGGAATATCGTGATGAGGGCACGACCTCGTCAACTCCTTTAGACGATCCCATGCTTCATGAAAAGCTTCTCCAGGCTTCTGCTGAAAATCCTGAATGGCCCTCCTGATTTCCGTCGTCTTTCTTGCCGGATAAAACTCTTGTAAGAACTTAGCTTTGAGTTGGTCCCATGTAGTGATGCTATTCGATGGCAAAGACGTAAACCAATATTGGCTTTGTCTTTAAGAGTGAATGGGAATAATCTTAATCTAAAAATGTTCTTATTGGTGTTCCTAGGGGTGTTAGCGTTAGCTATTGCTATAAACTCATACAAGTGATTGTATGGGTCATCTTGTTTGTACCCCCTAAATTCTGGTAATATCCCTAACAACTGAGGCCTAATTTCTACTTGATATTCTATATCATCAGGAATGTAAATGGATGCCGAGTCATCGTACTCCCGTGGCTGGAAGTGCGATGCAACCGATTGCCCCCTCGGTTGTGCAAAATACAAGGGTTGAGCCGGATTACCGTAAAAGTAATATCATTATATCTCTGCTGACCTTGTAGTGGTTGATGCTGCTGTGCTCTTCTTGGAGATCCCCGACCTCGGTTCCATGGTTGCTGTGGTGCTGGTGAAACCCATCCATCGTCTTCTTCATCATACCTCTCCTCAGTATCTTGATACAGGTACTGCTGCTGAGGTGGTTTCTGTTGATATTGTCGCTGTGGTGGTATAGGTTGGAATGTGGTTTGTGGTTTAAAAAGTACTGGTGTTGGTTGAGAAATGGGTATCTGTTGTCTAGATACTGGGGTGCCATCGTGGATCGGCGCTCCCCAAGACATGACAGATGTAAATGGGTTTGTGGATTGAGGTTGGGATAAAGGTTGAAATGGTGGAATCGACGACGGAGTGCATAATGGTATAGCTGCAGGGGCTGAAGCTGCACTACCAGTAGCACTCGTGCTCCTAATGTGTAATTCTGAAACCGAGGGAATAAATGACATCCCCGTTGCCTCACCCGAGGGTTCCGGGGCAACACTCACTATACTACTACTGACATTACTAAAACTCATTGTATTTAAACGCCTACGTGCACGGATCTTGCGCGCAGTTCGCTCAATCACTGAGTCAAAATGCAAAGGGGATAATTGCTCACCCCTACGGGTACGCATACACTAATGCAACACGCCCGAGAAATCAAAAACCAAAATTACTAACTAACTGAAATCAAAAACCAAAAAAAAATTCAAAAAACTAAAAGTCCTACAGATCACCTATTCTCAAGCTCACAACTCTCCGGCAACGGCGCCAAAATTTGACATCGCAGCGGTCGTCATGCGGTCAAAAATAAGTGGAAGTCAAGGTAGATCCACAGGAGTTATGTGGTCGAGACAGGTGACAGTTTACCAACTGCAGTGTCACGCTACAGTCAGAGGACCTAGTTCCTAACTTTTTCCAAAACAATCCCAAAAGAACATAAAATAAATCAATTCCAAGCAAGCATTAACTAAACTAAACTACTAACTAAACCTTATTACATACTGAAATCAGAAGTACATCTCTAATTCAGAAGCAATCAAAGGCAATCCAAACATCAAACACAATCCAATTACTCAAAAATCATTTACAAACATAAATACCAAAAAACTAAGCAATTAACATAAACCAAATGATTATCATTAACCAAATCAGATCCAACAGGTTCAAAACAGTAACCAAACTTATTAAAAACAGAAACACAGGCTCAATGTCAATGGTTGTCACTCCCAAAGACACTATCCACTATCACTAACTATTTAACTAATTGAAAATTAAAGATAAAAACATGAAAATACCAAAAGATGGTTGCTGAAGCTAAATCACGGAGTCAAAGAGCCTTTGGGGTCGATTTCACACCTGGTCTTCGCTGCTTTTTTCGACCTAAGAGCCTCTATTTATAGTTGCAAAAATCTCGAGACCGCGCCGCGCATAAGTGGATCACGCGTCGCGTGTATGGGTTTATCCCCGTTTTATCGGCATTTGTATTCTTTCCACCGCTTCATACCCGCGTCGCGCCTTGATGAATTCCACGGCGCGCGTACTCTTTGCCTGATTTTGCCTTGATCTTCAAACTTCTTCCAAATTGCACGCTTTTGGTCCCTGTTTTCATTATTTCTTTCCAAACAAGTGCTGGCACGAAAAGTGAGAATACCACGATGTATATGATATAATTTCACTAAGAATAGGGTTGAACAACGACTAAAATATGTGATATTACTAGTCATTGTCAGGTGTACCAATGAGGATCACTAACACTTAAAAGTTACCTCAGCAGTGAGTGGTATTACTCGGTGCGTCATCGGTAGGTAAAAATGTTTTTGGATTTTTTTTTAAATTTTAAGGAAAGATATGAAAAATAAAAAAAAAACTTTTTGTTTTGTTTTTCTTGATACCAATTGTAGATATAAAACTTCTGATACCACTTGTTATATAATTTTGAAAGGAAAGATATGAACATTATAAAAAATATTTTTGTATTTTTTTAAAGTTTTCAAATTTTTTGTTTTGATTTTCTTCTCCCCCTAAATTTGTGCATGGGAAGAATTTGCGGAAAGAAAACATGAACAAATTTAACTAAATAAAAATAAAAGATAAAATATTTACAGAACTGATTTAACAGTCAGTGAAACATATCATTTTGAGTTAAGGACGAAGTTACTATTGGATTAGGTGTCTAAGCCATGACTTTATATTTATATTTATCTTGTTAATTGAAGCAAAGTCCATTTGGGTTGCCCTCATAGCTGGAGATTAGGATAGAGTTTGGTAGAGTAAAAGGTTGATTTATTAATTGTTTAATAAATCAATAGAATCAATTAGATGGTTTATTAATATATTTAAGTGTTAATATATTAATTAGAAACTATATTAATTAATTGAGATTTAATCTAGAATTAATTGGATTTAATTTAATGATTAAATTAATTAATTAAAGTACAGGGGCTGACTTGTATTTATTCAATAATTGAATAACTGGCAAGAGATAAGCCAGGGGCCAAAATGGCGCCACCCAGGAGGCTTCTCCTAGGGTTGGCGAAAACCCTAATAGGGTTTTAGGAAGCCTGGTCCAAGTGGCCAACAGGATTGCCCACCTTGGAGGCTCCTTAGGGTTTCAGGTGTAACCTTTGGAGGCTATAAAAGGAACCCTCTGACACCATTTGAGGCAGGACATTTGTGTTGCTAGCTTCAAGGATCATAAGATCAAAAGGTTGGTTTTCTCAGTTTTGATCTTTAGAAATAATTGTTTCCTTTAGGCTTTAGTTTATTATCTTCATAGAAGAAAACATAGATCTTTCTAGGATTGCATGTGAACCATAAGAGATTATTTGTTCATTGTTTGCTAGAAAACCCTTCAGTTACCTTTTCAGTTTTCAACACATCGTTAGACACGAACCCCACGTGATCTTTCCTTTCACCCTTCTGCAGAGGACACACACTCTCCATTAAGATTTGAATGTTGTGCAGTTAAGAGATGTCTCTTGTCATGTGCTTGGAACAGCCACTATCAACAAGTCGAGGTCTAACGATATTCCTCCATAGCTTCTCTTGCACAGGATGCAGGATTAATTCGTCATAGGAACCCAGTCCATCTTGAAACTGGTTCGACCATCACTGTCTACACACTTGACTTGTTCCAAGATCATATACTGCTTATCAAATAAAGAACATGAAGAGATAGCAGGACAATTAGATGATTTGGAATATTGGCCTTTGGGTACCCATCGGTAGTTTGGTTTGGGTCTTTTGTTGTTTGACCGGATCGGTGTATCAACAGTTGATTTTGAAGCAACACTCCCCCTTGACTTGTGCTTATGTTGCCAGTGAGGACTCGAGAAAGATCCTTAAGATGAGCTCGACCTTACCGATTTCGATTTGGTGGAACCATCTCTTGAATCATTCCTATTGTCCATTGGGGCCTGCCTCTTGGCCTTGGCTTCATTCGAGTGACCATATCTTGATCGTGATCTCGAGGTCTTTCTTTTGCAAGAACTCCCTCTTGGCACATTCTGCCAGTGTTGTGCTTAGAAGGGAACATAAGAGAGATGTGGATAGTTTCGAGCTATGTGACCTGCAATCCCACAATTAAAGCAAGTTTGTATTTCAAGTAGATGAGGTTGTGACTTGGTCCTTGTCCTTTTGAGTTTTCAAAGGAGTTTCCACAAGTACAAGCACAACCACATTTACTGGGACTAGGTCTCGGTCCGTAGGGAATGTCACCCTCCTTCACAAACATTTATGACTTGAATTTTCCAGAGGCCCAAACATTTGAGCTTGTAGCTGCATCATTTCTTTTCTTTGAACAGCCAGCAGCCTTAGTGCCTTTGCCCACATGATCATCAGAAGTAGCTGTAGATGAGGTGTTTGAAGATTTCTTTTCAGAACCGGACTCATCATCTGTTGGATTAGGTGTCTAAGTCATGACTAATAATTAGTATTTACCTAATTAATAGTAGCATAGTCCATTTGGGTTGCCCTCATAGTTGGAGGATTGGCAGAAAGTCCGGTAGAGAGAAAGATTGATTTATTATGTGATTAATAAATCAATAGAAATTAAATAAATAGTTTATTAATATATTTAAGTGATAATATATTAATCAGAAACTATAATAATTAATTAGTAATTTTTCTGGAATTAATTGGAATTAATTTGGTGGTTAAATTAATTAATTAAAGGTACAGGGACTAAAACTGTAATTATTCAATAGTTGAGTAAGTGACAGTTTGAGTGAGTGTGTGACCAGCAAAATTATATATGGAAACATATATATTTTCGATTTTAATAATGAGGATAAAAGGATTTGAATTAATAAGATAATAGTTTATCTTGATTTGAATTCAAAAGGTTTATCTCTAAAGGTTTATCTGGTCATCTGCTTGGAGCCTATAAATAGGGAGGCTCACAAACCCTAAGGCCACGATTTTGACTCTCTCTCTGAAGGAATTTTCGGCCAACATTCCAAGCTAAGGGTGTGACTGCATTTGAGAGAAGAGGTTTTTGGTGATTTGCTTCCAAGATTCATAAAAGGTTGATTTTTTCTGATTTATTTCTTTTAGTTTAATTCTTTCAGCCTCTAGGAGTTAGTTATATGTTTAATTAGAAGAAAACATAGATCCTCATAGGTTGCATGTGAACTTAGGTTATTTAGTTCATAGATTTGCAGAAAACCTTCCAGTGGTATCAGAGCATTTGGTTGTTTTCTTGTTAAATTGCTATAATTGTTTTCCTAATTTTAGGGTTTAAAAAGCCTTTAAACCCTAATATGATGAAATCGATCATGGGGCTAGGGTTTTTGAAAACCCTAGCCTCCCCCCTCCATAGTTGGCGATTTTGGGCATTAGGGTTTAGAAGGTTTTCTATTTTTGGTAACTTTAAATTGTTTAAAAGATAAACCTTAAAACCTTTATCCTAAAAAAATCGAAAATTAGGGGATAAGGATAGGTTTTAATTAATGTGATTAATTTGATAAAACCTATCTACATTTGATTTAATTTAATTAATTGGTAATTAAAAGATAATTCAAGGATTTAATTTAATTTAGAATTTAATTGTTTAAATTGGCGAAAATTAAAAGGATAAATCCTAAAATATTTTAAAATGTTTAAAATATGAAATTTAATTAATTTAATTAATTGGTTAATTAAAAGATAATTAAAATCGATTTTTAATGTTTAATTTAATTTGAAATTTAATAGTTTAAATCAACAATAAATTAAAAGATAAACCAGAAACAATTTTTTAAAGGTTTAAAAAGTTACATCTTATATATATTATAACTAGGAAGTTATTATTATATGTATAAGATTAAAATGGTTAGTCAAATCATTAGTAGGCCTCATTCACGAAGCTGGTCTATATAGTGGGTATAAAGAGACTGCCTATAAAATGGCGGTCTAATGGGTGAACACTCTCACCCACCGCTCGCCTGATCAGTGGAGGGTCGTTAGCCGAATGGGTTTGATAGGACCGCCTAATAATCACTAAAAGTATAATGATTTAAAGTACTAGAACACTTAATATAATCCCAATCTACTTACTTTAGGAAAAATGTGAATTGGTGCTAACCCATGAAATTGCACATTGCACTTTATAAAACATTGGTGGAGCGTGTGTGGTTTACCGGCACGCCAATTGGGGTTCATAAAGAGTTGCAATGGGTTTCTCGGGTGTTGTTATTGTTGATGGAGCATGTGTGGTTTACCGGCACATCAATTTGAGATGACAACTGACCCCGAGAGTACCAAGCTAATTTGCATGGTTATTCACACCCGGTTTGTGATCCTCGGTATCCCAGTCACAAACAGTGGGGCACATCCGAGATTAAAACATGCTATTGAACAGTTCAATAAATCTCAAAGAATCTAGGAATTCCATTTTAATATGATTATCTTTCCGCGGTGGAATTGGCTGAATCGTCATTCGCCTACCTTATAAAATTTACAATATTGATTACGGCACCCCTCTTCGAGATTGTAAATTGTTATTGTAGGACCCTAGCCTTATAATTATTATTGGGTTATTATAAGGATTATTATTAATATCTAATTAAAACTATCTTCTTTTATAGATGTATTCTGCTAATCAAACCACCCCCAAATCAAACTCCAATGTTACCTCTATCTTGTCATTATGCTCCAAAGTTATGTTGGACGGTACCAACTATAATGACTGGATCCGTAACATCAAGATGGCTCTAAGGTTTGAACATAAAGAGTATGTTCTGGAAACCGAGCTGGTTGAAATTGATCCTGATAATGCCACTCTCGAAGAAATCACTTAATACTCAAAACATTCTGATGATGCAACCAAAGTGGCTTGCATCATGATAGCTACAATGAACCCAGAGTTGCAAAGAATATATGAAGACTACTGTCCCTATGAAATGCACAAAGAGCTGGCGGAAAAGTTCCGCAAGCAGGAGCGCATAGAAAGGCGCGAAGTAGTCAAAGCTTTCACCAATGCAAAGCCAAAGGATGGAGAGTCTATTTGATGTAGTAGAAATAGCAACGTAATTTCATTAATTGTTTTTATAGCGTCCTTGATTGATTTCTTTATATTACAGCCATTGTACATTAAAAATTCATCGAATTGAAGTTGTCATTCTAATACATAGCCATTTTAATTGTCATATTAAAGTACAATGCCTTGATAAGAAAATTTTTGAAAGTACCAAGTAAATAAAAAGATTGTACTTTGAAAACCTATCCGATTGTAACATTGTACTTTTCTATTTATTTCTTATTAGGTTATTATGTTATGTAAAATCTAGTCAACTATAGGAACGTAAAGTTCTTTATATGTCGAAGATATGGATTTTTCAAAATTTGGATGGCATTGATGCTTAGAGGAAAATTTTCCAGGGATCACGTAAGTAACACAAGAACATTTCCTATTAGTGATTCCATGGCGACGACAATATATTTCGAAAAACCAATCAAGTTATAGCATTCTTTACTCAAATCTTTTTTATTAGCACATTATATTTTATATGCAATTATAGCACTAAAAGTTAGTTTATATTTGGATGCCAGTTATAATTGATAGGCTTTTTTATACCCTAGAAATATAAAACATGGCAGTGGAAAAATAAAAAAATTCTAAGGCTAGTAACAATTACTAAAAACCTACAATGAAGCTACTTAATGATAATTTACAACTACAAGAAGGTTTAAGATTACCAACCTTTAACAAAACCAATTTCCTTGAAGAACACTCTTGAGGATCAAATCTAAAGTCAGGGAAGATAGTACCCAAATTAGAGTACCTCTAATGGTTCACATCCAAATTCCAAACAATTAGGTTAAAAAGGTATTTTAGAAAAGCTCGATATAAAAACATAGAGAGTGATTATAGATTCTACTTAATATAGAAGAGAAAAATTACAGGTGAGGGAGCTCTGGAATTGGCGTAGAGAATGAGGACCCAGAGGGGGGGGGGGGGTACTTATAGCTTGCAATGGTATGTAGAGATAAACCTTATTTGAATTCAAACTGGATAAAAGATAATTGGTTAATTAATCCGTATTATCTTTAAATTCAAAACCGTATCACTTTTAGCCTTAGGATGAATGGATTTTGAAGATAAATCCTTCAAAATTTTGTTCCCTATCCTCCGCCAACAATATTATCCATTGCCCAACTATTGAACAATTAATATTTAGTCCCTGCACTTTTAATTAAGCCCAAATTAATTTAAATTAATTTAAATTAATTCCAAACTAGTTTCTAATTAATTTATTGTCATATAATAAATTACTAAACTATTTATTACTCTCTCTCAATCAACTCTAATACCATTTGGACTACTGAGGGCAACCCAAAAGGACACTGCTATTAATAGTAAGTCCTTACAAATTAGTTATGACCTTGGACACTATTTCAATGGTCTCCCACTTAGACAACTCATCAACTACTATTTGTCACAAGTCTCCCACTTAATCAGCAGAGTGTGCTTCCTTAGCCACTGCCGAACTCTGAATCATATTCTTAGAGACATCCCTTTAAATAAGTGATCAACTATTCCTTAGTTTTACAATATATCGTATGAACCTGAGACATGTACAAGAATCAATATTAAGGTTCAAGATTATGTTTATTAGTTTCCAAGTTACGATGACCTTATCATACTACTGAATTAAACACATCAATCTAGTCAGGGCTAGGCCTAGCACTATAATGTCAACATCAAATCACCGAGCGGCCCATGTATATCGCTTTGCCTATTAAGGCAAAATGAACAAATAAACTTTGACTACATAGTTCTAGTCAACTTATCATGTCATACATGGACATACCATTTATAACTCCCAGTTATGGTTGCGTTTAGGTAAACCAGTGCATAACAGATTGTAAACTAAAACTCATGCATCTGCATTTAAAGAATAGAATATATTATCATCTTAGAATTACCCGTGATTATATCCATGAAACAATCTCTCTAAGTGTTAGTTGCATCTCCATGCCATGTCTAATATCCATTAGGCATCAACTAATAGTCTAATACTCCATGAAATTCTTAAATCATTACTTACTTCCAAGAGTATGATCGACTGTGGATGTTTGAGTAAATCAATACTCGAGAAGTGGGTTCTAGACATGTAAAACGGAACACAATAACAAACTAATGCAATGACTGCACTCCTGCGTGTATTATGATATCCATATAATAATTTCCAAAACAGATAAAGATTAATATTGTATTAGTTCCAATATACCAAACATTGAACCAACTCATTGGTAATTTTGTGCCCATTGACTCAAAATGATTAACAATGGATTAGAACAATTCTATTGACCATGATGTCTTAATTTTTGACAAACTTCCAACTTTTGACAAGTTTTTAATTGCAATGGTAACTGCTAAGTAAATACTATGTGTGTTTATGTGATACGGGTTCTTAGTCTACATGACTTCACGCTTTCAGTCACAAAAGGACCGCAACATAATTATTAAAGTATGAAACGATAATAGTATTTCTGATGAACACCTTTTGCCACATATATTTCTTTGTAACATCACTAGCTACAACATACCCAGCTCATATTTTTAAATCCACTATGGTGTTCTACTTGGTACTATATTTCCTTTAGAAAGCATGAATCAACATAAATCCCGACTACGAACGTGGATCATATATTTCCTTTAGAAAGCATGAATCAACATAAAATTTTAGACTGTATTCCTTGAGGAACCAATCTTACATATTCACAAGATACTTAAGATGTCCTTGAGTGCGATCTCAATTTTCAAACAAACTAATCTTATATATACCTAAGATACTTAAGATGTTCTTGATTTTGTGATCTAATGACGTTGCCAAGATTAACCTCATAATGGCTTGTTATGCTCAAGGCATATGAGTCATTAGGTTAAGTATACAACATGGCATATATGATCGATGTTAGAACATAATAGGATCAATCAAACAAGAACACAAGTATTTTTTCACACAGAAACGATATTAATCTCACACAGAGATCTTTGATTAGTAATATCGATACCTTTACAAGAACCCTAGCCTCTATTACTTATACTAGGGTTGAACTACGTATATGGAGTATCCTTGCAAATCAGGGATAACTCCCAACTATAACTATGATAAGTATGGAAATAAGATAATTATACTAAATACGATATTTACAAGATAATGAACAAACACGCTACAGCTGAGGCTCTGCCACTGATACAGCCATGTAGCGAGTGATCCTCTTTTGACAGCATCAAATTCAGGTGCTGTTACTGATCAACTATTGTTGATGCTGAACATCCCAACAATCTCCCCCAATTCGATGATGTCAAAACCTTGAACAAAATAAGTATCTGCCGAGTGAAGCGACGAATTGAGCTTTAGTGAGGATCTCTATCTTGATCCATTTATACTTAAGGGCATAAATCTCGGGCTCTCTTTTCTTCAACTAATGTGAGATCAGCATATGAAAACTCTCAGCAATTTCAACCTTGAAGCACTAACACCTAGGATGAAAGAGATGATCAGTAGTTGCTTTAGCCAGATCAGATGTTCTCATAAAGCACATCTTTCCATTGGCATCTTCATAAAATATTCCATGAACTGGCTTTTTGATAAGCTTGAGAGCTTTAGCAGGAACACCAAGAGGATGAGTATTGTCAATGTCCTTTGATCCATAAGGAATCAGATGTTGCTTGATCTGAATATTTATTCTTCTCTTTTTTGGACCAGGCTGAGTGTTTTTGTCAGGACGACCTAAAGCAGGCACAAGGTCCAGGTGGTGAGCTTTGTCGATCCACCTTTGAAAAGCTGCACGAAGCTCCTGGGAGTGCAATCCTTTATGCTTCTTGGTCACCTGAAGCATTTCTTCCCATTTAAAGAAACCAAACTTTGCAACTTCGTTAATGAATACTTTTTCAGGAACAAGTACTTCTTTGTCTTTTCATTGAAGATGCAGAAATAAGATCTTTTGGCCCTTGTTTTTGGAGTAGCCCACTTTGACAAGAGGAAGCACTAAATGTCTTCTTGTAAAGACACCAGCATATTTTGCTAGATCAATTATTCTATTGATACTCTCAGCTCGACTGGTAGCCTTCCTTTTTTTTATAGTCACGAATCAAAATGACTCATGAGATCCTGTTGCTGATCTATTCCCCCTTCCTCTTGAACCAGCTGCTAAGCCACTTCATCATCCTTGAGAGAAATGATGGGGTTGGTCATAACATGATTATGCTCAGCAGCAAAACCTTCAACCTGATCGACAAACATGCACCAGCAAGTTGAAGAATAAAAGGGGAGACCTTCTGTCGTTTGGAAGACTCGGGAGCTGAGGATGACTCAGAAGATCGTTTTCTTTTGTTGACCAGAATGCACGACATCATCAGGAATATCAGCTGATAAGTGGTCAGCTTTAGGGAAATGAAAGGACTTAGTGGGCTCAGGAATGAACAAGCCTGGATCTTCCTTAGGAAATGGCTGACCGGGATACAAAACAACAATGGGATCAACAAGGTAAGGTAAGTCGAAGAAACCTTCCTCATCATCATTTTCAAAGGCGTGTTCATCTGCTTTCCCCTCTTCACGAGCTTGGGAACTTGGCTCCCCCTCATCCTGAGAGCTGTCTTCTGACTCATGCTCCCCCTCAGCATGAAATGAGATGATTGAGAATTTTGACTTTTTAGAGGGATCTTGCTGAGAGTGCTCCCCCTTGGCATGAGACATGTTCTTAATTAACTTAGAAATATTTTCCTCTTGGATTGGAGGGTTTTGATCATCATTACCATCAAAAGTATTCTCCCCTTTTTTGGCATCATTAGCAGGAGGAAGAGGAGGAGGAGCAGAGGGAGCATTACCGGAATTATCAGGAGGTAGAGAGTCATTACCACTAGAGCCAGTATGTCCAAAAGGAGGTGGGAAAGGAAGATCTGTACCCTTGGGAAGGACCGTCTAAAGGGACCAATGGAGAAGATCTTTGACATAGGCTACATCAGTTTTAATCTATTGGATTCGGGAAGATTAGGACTGAGATTGTTGCACCAGGGTCTTCAGGAACTAGATGTGAGTACAGCGAGGAGGGGACTTAGCCGTTTCCATGATGTCAGGCTCACTATGGTGAGGTGGAGATTCAGAGGAAAACCGAATGTGCAGATTTCCTCTTTCAGGAGAAGGAATGGTGTGAACAGGAGAAATGCTCTGAGGACCATAGACAACATCCTCAGAAATAAATAAGGTACCTGTACCACCATCCGAGGAATCATCAGACGACTCCTTTTCAGACTTAGTGGAAGATGATTCATTTTCTTCAGAAATAGTCTTTTCAGAATCAGACATTTGGACTGAGTTGAGTGTGGCAGACTGTTGAGGTGGGTCTTGAGCTGGGTTGTGATCTGCAGACTGATAAGGAGAATTGTCACCTATATGAGTACCAATGGGTGACCGATGTTGATTAGAACGATGGGCAGTTGAGGCATCAGATGAACTAGAGGACTCTTCAGGATTAGCTAGAGTGACAGTGGGAAGAACATGATGAGTAGATCTGGGAAAGCATTCACTATCGTAAGGATGCATAGTCCATCCAGTCATGCAGGAAAGCATAGAAACATCAGAGGCAGTAGGAGCAACAGTGCCAAAAACCTTTGAAGTCAACATGGGGAAAAAGCACTCAACATCTTCCGCAGAGTGGTATTCCGAACACTCAAAAGCAATTGCCAGAGCCAGAAACCTTGGAAAGGCAACATAGTTGGGACGAGCCTTGCAGGAGATGAGACTCACCAGCTGGTCAAATATAATCTGAGCAAAGTCGAAGTTCTTGTTAAGAGCCATGCCATAGAGAATACGGAGTTCATAAATGTTCAGCTGATCAAGACTACTCTGTTTGTAACCAAGACATCGGCCAATAACCCAGGTCAAAAACTTCCATCCAGCAGGAAAGCATTGATGAAGAACAATCTTATCAGCATCTCTCTTACCAGCAAGATTGACATCATACCCCAGAAGGTGCATGACTAATCTTGTACCTTCTTCATACGGAAGTTTAGAAAATCGAGAAGAGAAGGGAAGACAAAGACATCTTTAGAAGGTGTCGACGGTAAGAATAACTTCTGTTGAACCATTGCAAATAGTACGCACAATAGATGTTGAATCAGAGTGAAAATCACAAGTATACCAGAATTCAGCAATGGCGGATGGTTTGAAGACATCTGGCAATCAAGCAATAGCAAACTTTAGCAGGTGACCCTTCAAGAACTCGATAAATGGTTCAAGACCTTTGTTCTGCAACTTTGTATGGATTGAGAATACTGCAGCAACATTCGTTAGAAGAAAAAGAATGTTTGATGCAGGGGAGAACTCAGCCTTGAAAAGATCGGAAGGAGGAACAAACTCGAACACGGGAGCCATTTAAGCACAAAGAGGTTTTAGGGTTTTACAAGGCGATGGGTGAGGAAGAAGGGTTTAGCATGAGGAAGAGGTTTAATATTTGGAGTATATATAAGGAGGGATTATGCGAGAGAGAAGGCGAGAAGGCAGGCAAAAAGATCGGGAAAAGATCTCATGATGATGATAGTGCCAAAATGTCAGGGACAGGTGGCACTCATCAACGATCACAAATTGGGGTGGAGATTCAACTGATAAAGGCGGAAGCAAAAGTTTTAATCTCAGCGACAGAGGACCAACACCCCTTGACTTAATGGACCAGCCAGTGCTTCACATACTGGAGACTGTGCTTCAGCATGTGGAGGGGTGAAATGCGCTGTAGGGCGTGCATGCAGCAGCAACTTCTAGGGACGAGGGCTGGTGAGTTATTCAGTGAAAATGTTTCAGAGGAACTCTTTGTCTTTTACAGGACTAGATAATACAACATCAGTTGATTCTTGTGATCAGCTGATGAGGCGAGTTCATGCTTTGTGTCTCAACAGGACACAAGACTTGGCATAAGGCAGCATGCTTCCAGGCACAAGGTCAGGTTGAAGAAACAGAGAAGGATAAAAACACTCAGGCCCTAAAAATAATGTCATCAGAGGGACTGGGCAGTCTCTCATCAGTGAATAGACAATGCTGGAATACTGATGAGAGTGAGTGGCTCTATTACATCTCAGGATTGGTCTTGCCACTTATAAAAGAGACTTGACACATACAACAGCATGCTTCTAGGGACATAGAGTGTCAGAGTTGTAGACTAGATGAGAATCCCCGTCAACTCAAAAGATATATGACAAGATCACCTTGAGAAGATCAAAAGGTGATATGTCTAATTGAATTGACTCCAGGAAAAATAGATCGTCTCCAAAAACGGAAGTTTCGAGATTGCTGCATATGTCTATAAAAGGAAGAAAGACGTTAATTGTACAAAAACACACAATAAAAGAAAACGCACATAAAAATATACAAAAAATGTATAAAAGTCCTTTTTGTCAATGGGATAAGGTGGAGGTGAAGCTGATGGAAGGAGAGTTCAAGGGAGGAACGTATGGAGTGTTGTATTAGGTGTCTAAGCCTTGACTTATAATTTGTATTTATCTTATTAATTGAAGAAAAGTCCATTTGGGTTGCCCTCATAGCTAGAGGTTTGATAGAGAGTTCAGTAAAGAGAAAGGTTGATTTATTAAATGTTTAATAAATCAATAGAAATAAAATAAATAGTTTATTAATATATTAAAGTGATAATATATTAATTAGAAACTATATTAATTAATTAGAAATTAATCTACAATTAATTGGGTTTAATTTAGTGATTAACTTAATTAATTAAAGGTGCAGGGACTGGTTTTGTAATTACTCAATAGTTTAGTGACAACTGGCCAGGTGGTGGTGGAGTTGGCGAAATTAAGGGTGGCCACATACTTAATTTCGAAACCCTAATTAGGGTTTGAGGAGGCTTAGTCCATTTGATAAAAGGCTTGTCAAAAGTTGGGCTCCTCTAGGGTTTTGACTGTCACTACCTGGAGGCTATAAATAGAGCTCCTTGGGGAACCCTAATCCTGCACCACCTGTTACTCTGTCTCTCTGGAATTCTGTGCTTCTCCTCTTGCATTGGGTGTGATCTCATTTGAGGTAGGACAATTGTGCTGCTAGCTTCAAGACTAAAATCAAAGGTTGGTTTTTCTCATCTAATTCTTTAGAAAATAATTGTTGGCCTTTAGGTTTTTGTTATATGTTCAATATTAGAAAAACATAGATCCTTTTTCTAGGTTGCATGTGAACTTAGGATTATTAGTTCATAGATTGTAGAAAACCTTTCATGGAGGTGTTATCATTGGGATTTGGCTGGAGCGATATGAAGTACGGTTGACAAGAATGACTGATGGAGACATAGGAGGACTGATGTTGGTACATGTGGGATACGAAGTTCGTTCCACCAAAGGTGTTGGTGCAATTTAAACCCTTTGACATGGTGGAGGTTTGGTATCGCAGGGGATGGTGGCCAACAACAATCTTGAGGGCAACAGTTTAGAATCAGTTTGTGGTGAAGCTGTCAGATGAAGTTCAGCTATTCGTTGATGAAAGTTGTGACAAACAGAATTTTTGTATATGATAAAAAGTTGATGCTTAAATATTAAAGTATAATACAAAGGAAAAAATTGTCAAAGGAGGTAAAAATATGGGAATTTATGTTTTAAGACATTTTAGTAAGTCATAATGAAGTGTTACTTCAATTGGAAACATATCTTGAAAGCCCGAGGGCAAAATGGGAAACTTGGGGACAAAAGTGAAAATATTAATTGTTAAATTTTAAGAATTTATATCTAAAAATCTATAAGAAATTGGGAAAAAGTCATCAAGGAGACTTTGATAGATTTTGATGTAATAAGATTATAGGAAAAAGATTCGAGTCGTTTGGAGTTATAACGAAGAAGTTATGACGAGGTAAAGATGGTCAAAAAGTGACAAATATGGTCAAGTGGTCATGTTTAGGGGCCGATAGCAGAAAATCTAGTTAGATTCAGATTTGAGTCAGTGAGAATAAAATGTAAAGCTCATTCCCATATTTCCAACGATATAAAGTTTGTGAAATTTAGACATAATATGAAGAAGATATGATTACGTAAAGTTCAGGAAAAAAAATTATAATGTAAATGCTAAAAATTTTAGCCAAGGCATGGTGACAGGGGTATTTTTGGAATTTTTCGTATCTGACCCAAATTAAATACTTGAACCCGGTTTTTGGTGTGTCTGTGTGCGTAAATCAGAAGGCGATGAAGAAATTGTGGGAAGGGGCTCTTTTTTAGAAAATAAGAAATCACAAACATGCACACATGTGCGATTTAGATGGGAATCAACCAAGAGAGAGATTTTGAGCGATGGGAATAGAATAGCAGCAACGGGAATGGAAGCAGTCGACCACAGTGGTAGCAGCGCCGCCCTTGGCGGCGATTCTGGGTGGTGATGTGTTGCCATCCGGCGGAAAGGGCTCGGTGGAGAGAGGATAGAGCTGTAAGGAACATCGATTTTTGAGAAAGTCGAGCAGAAAGAGAGATATCGTGAAGTGGGCAACAACCTATTGTTGTTGCCGGGCTATTTCTGAAAGAATGCAGGCGCTGGAGACGATAATGGTGGTCGCCGGAGGTTGCAGCGGTGCCGGCGGTGGCTGGGGTTGATCTTTATTGGTCCGATTTTACTGTTGGAACAAATCTCAGGCCCTAATTTCTTCTTTCAACATGAAATTAAAGGTAAAATGGTATTTCTCCTTTAGAACCCTAATTCCTAAATTATTAGGAATGTAAATTGTTGAAATTGGTGTTAATTGGTGAACTGGAAAGCTAGAATGCTATGCATGTTACATTTCAGAAATTTTGATCATGTGTTAAGTTGATTATATGGTGTAAGATGGAATTTAAATGAGTTTCTGATACATGTTGAGTAATGGGTTAAAATGCATCAACTTCTAAACTTTATGTGACGGATTCATTAATATATAAAGACTGATTTTTATATTAATGGTTAAGAAATTTATTGTAAAGTGCATAAATGGTAAAGTGGGAGTTGTATCTTATGTTTGGAGGTGGAAGAAGATGAATAGTATAGTTGACTTTTCATGTTTAGTCAAAATGGAATCATTAAAAAGTTGTTTCTTAAGAGTATGCAACTTGTTAGTTTGAAAGCAAAACAAAACTTGGTTTGGTTATTTTGTCAAGTATAGAGAACTAGAGTGGAATTGTGTATTCCATTATGTGATGTTGGAATAAAGGAATCGGATTTGTTATGTACAATTATGTGTGATCTTATAACCGGAATGGAATTGAGGATTCCAACATTTAATGAGCAATATAATGGAATTAAACTTATTAGGATAATTTTGGTATATACTAACCTAGCATGAAAGATAGCATAATACTTGATTGGAATGATATCTATAAGTAGTAACAACATGTGGGTGATAACTTGATGGAAAATATCAAGGTTTTGACGGTTTCTAATTTTAGAAACTTTAATGACTTAAAATGCCAAAAACGACATAAAAGAGTAAAACAAGGGATGTTTGACATCTAAGCAACTAGTAATGTTTTATAAGTATGTTAGACTTATAAATTTATGTAAATTACATGTTAAACCCAAGACATTTATGATTTGTCGAATTTGGGACAAAATGGGAAATGTGTCCAAAATAATTATTATGCTTTAAGAAGCATACTTAATCTTTGGAATAAAATTAGATGATGATGATTAGAAAGAGTTCATGTATGATTTTAAAAGATTATGTGTTTAGTTGTATAGTATGTACTAACCTCTTATTAAATCAATAGAGGTTGATGGATATTTGGAAGCAAGTAGAGTCAAGAGCTAGTGGATCTTTGTAGCTAGACATACCTAGCTACCGAGGTGAGTACATGAGGATTTTTACTGGGTACATAGTAATATGATTTAAATATTGAATGTTTTATGTTATGCTAAATATTTTAGGAGTAATGGTTTTTTCTAAATGGTTTTCAAGCTTGAGTTAGCAAGTGTTTATAAAGCTTTATGTGGCTTTCAAATGTGAATCTATATGCAAGTTTTACCATCTATGCCATGTTTATGAAAGTTCACTTATATGTTTTGAAAGTATTATTTGGCATTAAACCAAATATGTTTTGAAAGTATGAACTGACATTAAGCTGAATATGTTTTGAAAAGCAAGTTTTGGCACCAGGCCTAATAAGCTAAGAAAGTGTTTTGGCGTTTAGCCCATGAACATTATGAAATAATGTTTTGGCTTCAAGCCCATGATTTTATGAAAGAATGTTTTGGCATCAAGCCTACTATGAGATGAAAATACGATTTGGCATTAAGCCTAATATGTTTTGAAAAGTGTGATTTGACATTAAACTAAATCGAAATTGAAAAGATTGGTTTGGCACTAGCCTTAATGTGATTTCAACAAGTAATTTGATGTCAAATCATGTTATGTTTTCTTTTTACGACTGGTATTTGAAATATGAATGAATGCAACAATGCAGGTTAGTATGTTACCCACTTTTGCCCGGGCCATGATATTCCCGTAACGGAATATAGTGGAGTCTACTGGGGTGGTACCTTCCCCTTCGCGAAGTAGATGTCCTAAAACACATGACGCTAGGATGGACTGATGTTGTTCTTTCCATCTTAGTATAGACTTGGGAAAATCACTATGTGTGATCATCCTAAGTATAAAAAATAAAACATGTGGAGACACCGGTCAAAGCATGTGATACGATGCTGAGATGGTTTGATTACGTTCTTACCATTTCAGTATAGACTTGGGGTATCACTAAAGGTGATTAAGGCCCTAAGTATAAAAATCCAAACACGATTGAATACCAGTCAAGTTTGAATAAAGAAAGTTTTATGATGACAGTTTATTATCAAAGGCTTTGAAAACGATATATGTTATGCTTTTAAAAGTTTTCAACAAGAGATATGATATGATTTGGTTACAAGGGCTTTGGGAACAATACATATTATGTTTTTAAATAATTTGAGTCTAAAACCCATGTATCTCACGAGACATATTTGTCTTACGTATCTTTGTTTTAAATGCTATGTACTCAGGAACAGGATGACTGACATCAGGAGATAGAAAGAAAAGACTTAGAAGATATCATGGGGCATAGATAGAAAAGAGGATCGGAAGATAGAGGACTTATAAAGCGGTATAGTTATGATGTATAATTGAGAGATGTTATGTTTATGGTTAGAATAACCCTTGTAGTTGTATTGTAAACTCTTGCTATGTTCCGTAATGTTTTGGGCTATTTTGATTTTGAGTCAAGTCAGTATGGATTTTATCCGTTTAGCCCAAAGGTCATGCCGAATTTTCGGTAGAATTATTGTGTAATTACGGAACATTAGCTTTGAGGTGTTTTAAGGCTTTACTATGGTTGTTATGATCTGAGTTCGTAACCCCAAAGTTCTTTAAATGCTTTTAAACTTAATTGTTTTGTTGGGACCAAAATTTTAAGGCATGACGCGAGGTCATGAGAAACATTTTATTTTATAAAGAAACACGGTTTTTGGAATTACAAGATTTTTCAGTTAATGCGCTTTTGCCACTATTGCGTTTTTAACGATAATGCGGTTTTGACGTTAATGCACTTTTAGCGTTATTGCGTTTTTCAAAAAAAAAGGACAAATTTTGGGGCGTTACAAAAGTGAACTGAGAATCCATCAGTTGTTCTCGGTGGGAAATCCTTCTATGTGGCAATACTTCAAACGTTAGAGAAATGTAAATCAGTACTATGTAAGAAATTAATGTTTAATGAATGAAAATATCTTGTTTTTGATGTTATTGAAAGAAAGAGGAAAACAACCATTAAACGTAAATAACAAAAGTACAGCACAAAAATTACTGAGAAATCATTCCCAGTTCACCAATAAAAAATAACATCTTTTGCTCATCGAGGGGCTTGGTGAAAATGTCAGCCAGCTGTTGCTCAGTGGGAATATACAAGAGCTCAGTCTTCTCCTTCTGAATAATGTCACGAATTAAATGATGCCTGATGTCGATGTGCTTTGTCTTTGAGTGTTGGAGTGGATTCTGAGAGATGAGAATAGCACTTGTGTGTCACAGCAGATGGGGGTCTTTGTGAGTGAAAACACATAGTCCATCAGTTGGTTCTGAATCCATAGAACTTGAGCACAACATCTCCCAGCGGCAACGTATTCAGCTTCAGCTATTGAACAGGCTACTGATGATTGCTTTTTACTGGACCAGCTGATCAAACGATTTCCCAGAAGCTGACAACCACTTGAAGTGCTTTTTCAATCTACTGAACACCCTGCAAAGTTAGAGTCAGTGAATCCAACCAAATCAAAAGAGGACTCATAGGGATACCAAAAGACCCAGAGAAGGAGTATGCTTTAGATAGCGAAAGATTCGTTTCACTTCATTATGCTGAGACTCCTTGGGTTTTGGCTTGAAAACGAGCACACATGCTGGTGACAAACACAATATCAGGACGACTGACAGTGAGGTACAGCAACGAGCCAATCATACCTCTGTAAATGGAAGCATTAACATCAGCACCTGAAGGATTGGCAGACAGATGAACAGAAGTACTCATTGGGGTTTTGGCCGGCTTGCAATCAGAGAATGAGAATTCCTTCAACATGTCCTGAAGATACTTGTTCTGACAGATAAAGATCCCTTAAGAGATTACTTGACTTGAAGACCTAGAAAGAAAGACAACTCACCCATCATGCTTATTTCAAACTTTGATTACATAACAGTACCAATTTCTTCACTCAATATAACATTAGTTGAACCAAAGATAATGTCGTCGACATAGACTTGAGCAAGAATGATGTCATCACCTGACCTCTTAATGAAGAGAGTGTTGTCTATAGCACCTCTGTGGTAACCCTTTTCAAGAAGATATGAGGTCAAAGCATCATACCAGGCATTGGGAGCTTGTTTGAGTCCATATACTGCTTTGTCCAACCTATACACATGATCAGGAAAGTCTTCATTAATAAAGCTTAGGGGCTGTCTGAGATAGACTTCTTGAGGAAGATCTCCATGCAAAAATGCAGTCTTAACATCCATCTAAAACACTTTGAAAATCATAAATGAAGAATACGCAAGGAAGAGTCTGATAGCTTCAAGATGAGCGACAGGGGCAAAGGTTTCATCGTAATCAAGCCCTTCCATTTGAGTGAATCCCTGAGCCACCAAGCGAGCCTTGTTTCTGATAACAATCCCATCTTCATCCATTTTATTTCTGAACATCCAAGGAGTACCAACAACTGTGTTTCCTTGTGGACGAGTGACGAGAGACCATACTTTATGTCTTTGAAATTGATGAAGTTCAACCTGCATGGCCTTAATCTAGTCAGCATCCATCAGTGCATTGTCCACTTTCTTTGGTTCCATTAGTGAAACAAAATTCATGTAGAGACAAAAGTTGCTTGAAACTTGTCTTCGATTACGAACTCCTGATGAAATATCACATATAACTTGAGTGATTGGGTGATCTTTGACATTTGGTAGAGATTGAGGAATCTCTTCACCATCAGCATCAATATTCAGCTTAGAGTCTTCTGAGGAATGCTCATGAACTAGTGGAATCTCTGAAGAAGGATCAGTCAGAGAATGGTAATCAGGAGAAGGAGTATCATCAGTTAGAACGGATGGGACAACAAAGGAATCGAGAGATGTTGATGTGATTGGTGACAGGAGTTCTTCAAGAATTGACGATTCATAGACTTCATGCTGATGGGGAAAGGTTGACTCATCCAAAAGAACGTGGATGGATTCAATCACCTTTCTTTTAACTACATTGAAAACTTTGAATGCCTTGGAGATGGATGAGTACCCCAAGAAAATGCAATCATCAGACTTTGCTTCAAATTTCGACTGCTACTCCCCCTGTTTCAATATAAAGCAGGCACAACCAAAAGCGTGAAAGTAAGAAATATCAGGAGATCGACCTTTCACGACTTCATAAGAAGTCTTTCCATGCCTTTTGATGATAATGGAATGGTTTTCCGTGTAACAGGAAGTGTTCACAGCTTCAGCCCAGAAGGAAAGAGGAAGACCAGCATCAACTACCATGGTCCTTCCAGCTTCAATCAAAGTACGATTTCTTCTTTCAGCTACACCATTTTGCTCAGGAGTTCAAACAGTTGAGACATTTTGAAGGATGCCCTTTTCTTCACAGAAGGACTCGAGGGACTGATTTCGGAACTAAGTACCATGATCACTCCTCACCTGCTTCACTTTTATATTAAATAGGACTTCTGATTGTTTGATCAGTGAAATGATCTTAGCAGCAGCATCACTTTTGCTTCTTAGAAACATGACCCCGGTAAAACGAGAATAACAAGTTGGGGCTAGCCCACTTGGCTAACAAGGAGTGTTACTAACATGAAGGTCCAGGGTTCAAACCCTGGCACTAACATAACCAGGAGTAATTTAGGAGTAGAATAGATTTGCCGTTCTAAAAAAAGGTAAAATGAGAATACTCATCAACGATCACAAGTGAGTACTTCTTCCCAGCGAGAGAGGCCATCGGTGAAAGGTTTAAGGAAAATCAATGAACTAAAACCCTAAGTTCACATGCAACCTATAAGGATCTATCTTTTCTTCTAACTGAACATATAATAAATTCCTAAAGGCCACAAGAAAATAACTAAAAGAATAAAATCAGAAAAACTAACCTTTTAGGATTTCTTCGAAGCAAAGCAGCACAAGTGTCCTGCCTCAAATGAGATCACACCCAAAACTAGGGTTTTCGAAAGTTCCAGAGAGAGGGAAGAGAGGAAAAAGTTGTGGCTTTTATTGTTCCTAGGGGTCTCTATTTATAGTTTCCAAGTGGCCACCAGATAAGCCTTTAGAGATAAACCTTTTTGAATTCAAATAAGATAAACCTTTATCTATCAATTCAAATCTATTTATCCTAACATATAATAGTCGAAATTATGGATAATCCCTCCATAATTTTGTTGCCCACTTAAACTACCATAATTGTCACTTACTCAACTATTGAATAATTACAATTCAGCCCCTACACCTTTAATTAATCAAATTAATCACCAAATTAATTTCAATTAATTCCATATTAATTTCTAATTAATTAATATAGTTTCTAATTAATATATTATCACCAAAATATATTAATAAACTATTTATTTTGTTTCTATTGATTTATTAATCATATAATAAATCAATCTTTCTCTCTCCTGGATTTTCTGCTAAACCTCTAGCCATGAGGGCAACCCAAATGGACTTTGCTACTATCAATTAGGTAAATACAAATTATTAGTCATGGCTTAGACACCTAATCCAACAATCAGGACAGGTCTAAATAGATCCATATGCATCAAGCTGAAAGGAGATACAATGGAAGAACATTGTTTAGATTTGAAGGAAGCCTTGACCTGTTTACCTTTTTCACATGTTGAGCAAACTTTGTCTTTTACAAAGTTTATCTTTGGAAGGCCTCGAACAAGCTGGTGATTGGAAATCTTGGATATGTTCTTGAAGTTTAGATAGGATAGACGCTTGTGCCACAGCCAGTTGATGTGAGAGTGTGCACGAGAAAAGAAGCATCTCTTCAGTGACTGATCAGCAGAGAACATATCAAGGATGTAAATGTCATCACATCTCTTGGCAGTGAGAACAACTTCTTTTGTAGAGTTAATGATGTTTCCTTCTCTTTTGTTGAAGCAGACTTCATAGTCAGCATCACATAGCTAGCTGATAGATATGAGATTGTGCTTTAGACCCTTGACATAAGAAACATTAGAAAACCGTATAGATTTACAACGAATGGTGTCATAGCCTTTGGTGTGACCCTGGATGTTGTCACCATATGTAACCACTGGGCCATCTTTCTTGACAAAATCATCTAACAGTGATTTGTATCCAGTCATGTGACGGGAGCATCTACTGTCCAGATACCAAATATTTTCATGACCCTGCAGTTACTAACGTACTGGTGAGAAACTTAGTAAACCCATTTGGAAATGGGTTTGAAACAAGACATAATATTATAACATTCAGAAGGAAGACAATTTAAGGAATTTTTTCTTTGTCCATTTATTACAACGAGAGGTGACATTTTCTTTTTTGTCAGATCTTGATTCAAATTTGCATTAATCCGCCTGATGAGATGAGTTCCCACATCTGTAGCAAGTCCTGATGGGTTTTAATTTTTTGTATCTTGGGAACTTCATTTTATTTACAAATTTTGTGAAATTGGATTCTTTTCTCAGCCCATCAGAGTCAGCAGCAGATGTGGTGCAGGCAGGTCCTTCACAATCAATATTAGTGACAGTGTGAAAATCCCCATTAGAGATAGGAAATCTAATGAGATTTTCTGCACTAACACTGATAATAACTTGTTTAGTTCCTTTGACAGATGGATCAATGGCACTGATTTTGTTTGAATATCTACAACACCCTTTTCTTTTTACACTGCAGTGTTTTTCAATAAGGTACTTTTGAAATCCAAAGGAAATGAATTTATTTTTGAATTCCTAAATCAATTCTTCTTTTGAAGGAAAAGCTGGTTCAGTTTCAACATTCTTGAAAATTTTAACAGCTGATTCAAAATCACCACCAAGAATTTTAGTGGCTTGAAAAGATATTTGATCATTTATGATTTTTGAAACTCTCGTATGAGATTGAGTCCAATTCTTAATGATCAGCTGAATTCGTTTGGATTCATTTTCTGTTGTTTATTTTTCTTCGAATACGAGTTTATTAGAAAGGATGAGATCACGACATTCAATTTTCAAATTAGAGATTTCAAGATCCTTTTGCTTAAGTTGGTTTTTCAGTTGAATGATATCTTGAATCAGATGATGTTTGTTAAAGTTGGAATTTTCACGATAGACACACACATACTCAAAAGCTTTTATTTTTCCATTTACTAATAAATTAACAAAGTCATTAACTTGATACACTGAAGAGGAGTTCCAGTCATTATTTAGGTTGTCTTTAACATGACAAGGCATATAAGCATCAAAGGTGCTGGTGCTGCTGCTCGACTCTTTAGTGCTTCCTTTAGTGATGGCCATCAAACATACGTTCTGATTCTCATCATCTGAGGAGTCAGCATCTTCTTCCCATTTTTCTTTCTCTTCTTCAACCACCAGAACCTTGGAACCCAAATTTTGCCTTTTGAGAGAAGCCACAACTCGTTTGTACTTGACTTCATATGACTCGTCTTTGGAGTCGGCTCTCTTCTGCTTGCAGTCGTTACCAAAATGCTCAGTGCTTCCACATTTGAATCACTTTCCATCATTCTTCTTATCAGTAGCAGCAGATTTGAGATTGTCACTGACAGACTTCCTGAAGCTGGAGAAGTTTGGTTTGGAGATACCAGAGTTTCGTTGAAAGCCACTTTTTCTACTGTCTTTGTACTGATTGAATTGTTTAACAATCAGTGCTGCTTGAGAGGCTAGATTAGGCATATGCTTGTACTCATCTTCTTCTGAATCTGAGTCTTCAGCAGCATCAGTTTTAGCCTTATTATGGTCTTGATTCTTAGAGAATAAGGCAGTAGATCTTTCACGTTGGCTGTCTCTCATGATCTTCTTTCGCTGAGCTTTGATCTCTTTGTAACTTTTCAGATTACCAAACAGACTCTCAAGATCCATGTTGTGAATCTTCTCGCTATTTTTGGGATCATCGACATGATGCTCCTATTTTTCATCCAGAGAATCAAGGAATTTGAGAACAAGGACAGAGTCATGTTTGAGGATATTGAATCTCCTCATATCATTCACAAGACAGTTGAACCGGTTGAAGGTCTGAGTGATGGTTACATTTTTATAAGCAAGAAGTTCTCACATTTAGGATTCTGAGAGTTTTCTTGAGCGGCTCTGACTTCAGACATGCCTTCAAAGGCAACAGTGAGAGTGCTCAGCATCTCCTTTGTTGAAACACAATTTTGGACCAGGTGGTAGATCTCATAGGGAAGAGAATTATCTATGGCGGCTCTGGCTCGAATATCAAGATTGACCAACTTCTTATTAGTAAACTCATGACTGGGTGTTGCTTTCTTTTCTCCAGGAACACCATCTTTGGTCACAGTGAATGTAGGAACATATGGACCATTCTTCAGGATTTCAGGCATGTGGTAGTCCATCGTTTCAAGCACCATGAGAGCCTTGCTTTTCCACATGCCAAATTTATTTGAATCGAAAGGAGGAATTTTGTTTTCTGGGGTGGAAAAAAAGAGGAAGACATTCTTGAATGATTGAAGAACCCGCTCTGATACTAGTTGTTAGAACACAGTAGGATCAATCAAACAAGAACACAAGTATTTTTTTCATACAGAAACGGTATTGATCTCACACAGAGATCTTTGATTAATAATATCGATACCTTTACAAGAACCCTAGCCGCTATTACTTATACTAGGGTTGAACTACATATATGGAGTATCCCTGCAAATCAGGGATAACTCCTAACTATAACTTTGATAAGTATGGAAATAAGATAATTACACAAAATACTATATTTACAATTTAATAAGCAAACACGCTGCAGCTGATGCTCTGCCACTGATACAGCCATGCAGTGAGTGATCCTCCTTTTGATAGCATCAGATTCAGGTGTTCTTACTGATCAACTGATGCTGATGCTGAACAGCCAACAATCGATCCTCTAGCTGAAGCATATGGGACTCCATTCACCCTTTTCCAATTCATCACTAGAATTGATACATTGTGTCCTACTTAA
Source organism: Cichorium intybus (assembly GCA_023525715.1). NCBI lineage: Eukaryota > Viridiplantae > Streptophyta > Magnoliopsida > Asterales > Asteraceae > Cichorium > Cichorium intybus. The sequence goes on from CM042014.1 coordinate 96,814,130, forward strand.
TATCATGTCATGTTGTATAGGTATAAACCTATTCTTAGAATCTCTTATCTTGAATCTCTTCAAGATCGCATCTAAGTGAGTATCTTGGCTTAGTCCTATTTGTCGTTCAAACCTATCTCCATATATCTTCGTACAAATCTCTTTATCAAGTATATATCTCCATAGATTCTTATACCATATAATGCATCTCCCAAGTTCTTCATAGTGAAATATTTCCCAAGGTTTTACACTTTGCAACATTGGGCATTGTTTCCTATAAGTGATGTGTCACTAACATTCATAACAAGGAAGACTACAATACTCCCACTAGCCTTGACACATATTCCTGGCTTATCTTTTCTTCTCAAAATTAAAACACTTTAAATTTCTCATCGAAACAAAATCCCAGCTGCGAGATGCTTGTTTGAGTCCATCAATGGACCTCTCAAGCTTGCACACTCTATCAGGATTCTTATACTATAAAAACCCTTTGAATGTGTTACTTACACATCCCCTTTGTCTTTTTCGTTAAGGAAAGCAGATTTTTTTACATCCCGTTTGCCATATTTCATAACCATGAAAAGCAAGTAATACCCTGATATTTTCGATCATTGCTATTGGCGACAAGGTTTTCTTAAAATCATATCTTTGGTTTTGGTGTAGCCCTTTGCAACCAACCTAGCTTTGAATATGTATACATTCCTATCCTTTTCTGTCTTTTCCCAAAAGACCCATTAATACCTCATTGTTTTTAAACCAGGTGTGTGATCAACCAAATTCAAAACTTGGTTATCATTCATGATCAATCAAATTCCAAACTTGATTATCATACATGGATTGAATCTCGCTTTCCATCACTTTCTTCCATTTAGCAGCCTATGGGCCTACTATAGCCTCCTAATAGTTCTTAGGCTTATCTAGGCCACTTAACGTGACATCATTTTCCATGATTTGAAAACCAAGGAATTCAAGTGCATGACCTTCCCTATCAAGCTTTGAACAGAATATGAGGCTGTGTCAGATTTCTGAGCAATCTCTTGGCTAAGTCTCAACAAGTTTATCAACCTCTAGTTGACTGTTAGTACCAAGTTTAGGTTCTTCATTGGTCGACTCTTGAATCTCATCAAGATCAATCTAGCTCACACTAGTTTCTAGAGTATAGGCTCCTATCTTGGAAGATGGCTATTCGAGCAACAAACACTTTGTTCTCGGAAGGTTTCTTAAGCCAATTATTCCAAGAACTTTTGGGATAACCAACGAAGTAACAAATCTCTAATCTGGATCCTGGTTGTCGAGTGTTTTTCAATGAATGAAACCTTACAACCCCAGATGTTCTCATGTGCTAGCAAGGGACAATCCCCACTTCACATCTCAGAGGGTGTCGTTAATACCTTTTAGTTCGTACAAGGTTTAGGATTTGGCAACATTCTTTTGGCAGAATTCCAAATATGTTCCGAAGCATATTACGACTCATCATGAAAAAAAACAAACTACAATTGTTATATCTTTTTATCTACACCATTATGAAATGGTGTTCTAGAAGAGGTTAAGTTGTGAAACCATTCCAAGTTCCTTAGAGGAGCGTATGACCTTGACTAAGATGCTTACCAATACCCTTTTGGATTTTGAGTATCTTATCCTTTTACCCAGTTGATTCTTAACTTTGTTTTAGAATGCCTTGAAGACTTCAAGGGTTTCCAAATTGTGTTTAATCATATAAGCACAAACATATCTACTAAACTCATCAGTAAATTTGACAAGGTATCCTTCACTATGTCTTGTGGTGGATCTAAATGATCCACATATACCAATGTGTATGAGGTCCAACAACTCATTGCCTCTTTCACAACCTATTGTGAATGGCATCATTGTCATTTTATCAAGTAAGCAAGAATCGCATACATCAGTTGACTCTAAGTCAAATGAATCTAAGGTCCTGTCTGAATAGAGCGTAGTGATGCGTTTCCTTTATATGACCAACATGAAATTTTCCGCAAACATGAAAGTTTTGTTCAACTATGTATTGTGGTCAATCCGAACAGACCATTAGTGTGAACTAATTCCAACAGACATATACCTACTAAGTGATGCTTTTGTCATTTATCTTGATAAGAGTAGCATTTATTATAAGACTCTTAGTCAAATGATTTCAAAAATCCTATCCACATGGATATTTGGTAATGCACTTATCAAGATAATAACTCCACGAATACATTTTTATCCAAAGCTCTTGGATGTTTTGAATCAACATTGGACTATTATTATTATACTAGTTTCATAGATTTCATGACTAAGTATTGTCCTTTCAAATATAACAAGCTTAATATGCTTTTAACAATCGAAGTTAGAACCATATCATGAAGCATTGTATAGCTTAACAATTTCAGATCATAATACCATAGATTAAACATTAGAGTCTATTAGCCACTAATCATATAGACAACAGCAACGGCTCGGTGTGTATGATTTGGTCCAATTCTCTATGTTACAATTATATGCTTCCTTTTACCTTCTAGTGGAACATATCGTATTTTAGGTTTTTTGAAGTGTCTGAGAGTTACCTTCTCTCTTAGTCCTTAGCATTAAGGCTGGTATTGGGGAACCCAACTTCAATCCTCTTAATCCTTAAGTGATTGGCTTTACTCATCTTGACATTTCCTTTCTTGATAGAAGAGTGGAGCTGGAGTTTCTATGTGTGGCCCATGTTAATTTTAGTCTTAAGACGTCATACAACTCCATGATGGTCTTCCCATGTTGTTTGTACTAAAATTAGTATGAACTAATTATAAGAACCGGTCACTTAATCTAGGACCATCGTATGATCTTAGAAACTAGCTATGACCAAATAAGAAACCATATCTTGCACCATGTAGTAGTATTTCACATGTTGTTTGTATCAAAACTAGCATGAAGTATTTATATGAATTGATCACTTAATCTAGGACCATCTTATGATCTTAGAAACTAACTATGACCAATGAGAAACCATATCTTGCTACATGTAGTATTAGTAGTCTTTATAGTGGACAAGATGTATTTTAGACATCATTCATGATGGAGTCGATGATTTATGTTTTAGTGGGTTTCATTTATCCTTAAAAATAATTACCCAATTTATTTAACAAGGCTAGGATCCGTACTTCACTTCACTTAATGAAAAGGGATGTCGTAATCACGCCATGAAGTTATGTAGGTAGGCATAAACTTTGCCAATTTCAATCACTATGAAATTCCTAGATCTTTTGATATTCATTGAACTTATCAATGGCATGTTAATCTCAGATATGCTATATTACTTTTGTGGCTGAGATACTGAGGACCACAAACAAGATTGTGAATTAACCATGCAAAACTGTGTTGGCACATTCATTCCATTTGTAGTCTCAAATTGATGTGTCGGTAAACCACACAAGCTCCATCAACAACCATAAACCTGAATTGCCACATCACCGTTCACCTACAGTCTCAAACTAACATGCTGATTAACCACACACGCTCCATTAATTGACCATAAGGAAATGATGTGCGTTTTCATGGATTAGCATACATTTTCACATTTCCCTATTTATCTAAACGGGAATTTTGTTTGGATAATTATTAAGTTAATACTTTTAACTTTACATCAACATGTTTGGACCCTTTCGGTAACTGCATTGGTCCACACAAATGCGGTGAGAGAAACGGACGCCCATTCAACGGTAATTTTATAGGTCGTTTCCTTAAACCATCTTGGAGTGCTTAAAATGGATGAGCCTAGTCTTGATCCAAGTTGATGTATTTAATTTAATTATACATATAATAAAAACTATTATATAATGAAATAAGGTATATTTTAAAATTTTAAAATTACCAATTGTTTGATCATATTAATTGAATTAACCTATGTGTTCAAATGATAATATTAAATCACCATTTAACTATGCTAATCATGCGAGGGCGCATGTTAATAATTAACATCAAACAAACAAGGCACATATTTAGGATCAAATTTGAACTAACAAATTAATCCTAATTATCCATGTACAATCAAATGACAATAATTAATTACTAATTAAATATTCAAATCATGTGACGACACATGATAATGATTAATTTTAATTCAATTTTCCTAAACAATTTTCAAAATAATTTAAATATCCTATTTCCTTAATTTAACAAAAGAAAATAATTTCAAAAATTCAAATAAAGCAAAGCATGAATAAACCTTTTGGATATAATTACCAAAAATATTTTAAAATTATAAATCTCTAAAAAATTTCGATTTATCCTTGCTTAATTACATTTTTTGAAAATTTATATAGCAAAAAATAAGCATGCAGTGCAAATATCAACTAAACACAGACTCTGGTACCATTGATAGGCTTTTTTATACCCTAGAAATATCAAACATGACAACGCAAACATACAAAAACTCTAAGGCTAGCAACAGTTACTATAAACCTACAAGGAAGCTAGTTAATGATAAATTACAACTACAAGAAGGTTTAAGATTACCAACCTTTAGCAAAACTAATGTGCTTGAAGAACACTATTTAGGATCAAATCCGAAGCCAGGGAAGATAGTACCCAAATTAGAATAACTCTACTGGTTCACACCCAAAAGTCCAAACAATTACGTTAAAAAGTTATTTTAAAAAAGCTCGTTATAAAACCCTAGAGAGGGATTATAGATTCTGCTTGAAAGAGAAGATAAAAATTCCAGGTAAGGGAGCTCTGGAATTGGCGCAGAGAATGACGACCCACAGGGGGTACTTATAGCTTACAATGGTGTTTAGAGATAACCTTATCTGAATTCAATTTGCATAAAGGATAATTGGTTAATTAATCTGTATTATCTTTAAATTCAAAACCCTGTCACTTTTAGCCTTAGGATGGATGAATTTTGAAGATAAACCCTTCAAAATTTCGTTCTCTTTCCTCCCCCAACAATATTATCCATTGCCCATCTATTGAAAAATTAATATTTAGTCTCTGCACTTTTAATTAATTTAAATTAATTCAAATTAGTTTTAATTAATTCCAAACTATTTTCAAATTAATTTATCATCATATACTAAATTAATAAACTATTTATTTCTGTCTCTCAATTAACTCTAATATCATTTGGATTTCTGAAGGCAACCCAAAAAAGACCCTGCTATTAATGGAAAGTCCTTACCAATTAGTTATGACATTGGACACTATTCCAACAATAATTAGATTGTACTTAAAAATACAATGATATGATAAGAAATAAAAGAATGATGCTATTATAAAAATATAATTGAAAGTAGGATATTTCTTAGATTTAACAATGTATCAAAGTATCGATGAAAGTACGTTGTATTTCTTACATATGACACCGTCTCAAAAGAATTGGTTTTTGGCTCATCTGGTCATCTGTGCCTGTGCCTGTGCCTGTGCCTGTGCCTGTGCCTGTGCCTGTCGACTTTTATACAGGACCGACAGTTTTTACTTTTTAAAATAGCAAATGCCTTTTCTTTTGTTGTTTGCTTTAGTTTTACCTGAAAAATAATATTATTAGTCCCTCCAATATTTTCAGTTTTTATTTAATTAGAAATTACTTTCCAACCTGTGAAACCTATTTATGAAAACCAATCCCCTTTCGTATTCTACTCTGAACAAATACATACCTAAAAACCCTTCATAAAAAGCTTGCTAAATTAGAACTTTCAACACTACATGATCACCTGCGATCCCCTTTTGGCTTTCACATGGTTTTTTTTTTCGCTATTTTCTCCTTGATGAATTTTAGGAATGGTGACTATTCATTTTTGTAACTTACAGATATGGTCAACATTGGGAGGCTGGCAGAGAATTAATCCAAGTGGTTGGACAGAACTTAATTGCTTCTCTACTGGACCCCTTCATCTATTTCTTTTTTATCCCCATTTGTTTCCTCTTTCTACACCGAAGACTCCTTCACTTCTATTGCTTTGGATTAGACGGTGGTGATCAATCGATAGACAGCAACTGATCATCGCCGGCATCAAGACGTTTCAGCTGAGTAACGTCGGCCTTCTATTTTTTATTTGGACACCTACATGCGGAGGACCACGGTATATTCTTTCTTCTATTTTTAAATGTTGGTTTGATTTATATGGAATAAAATTGTGTTCATGCGCTTTGGTTTGTTATAATGCGCACTAGTTGTTTGTTATTTTTCTTCATGTTAGAATTGGAAGAGATCGATTGGTTCGTTTGTAAGCACTTTTGGGCTTTCCTTGAGTAGTCCTAGATCTAGAAACATAATCAAACAGTTAGTAATGGAATGGATGATTATCATTTCACTGTCATGTTTGGTTACCCGGTACCCAGCTAGAATGGAATGAATTATTAACTCATGTTGTTTGGTAGGTAGGAAATGATGAGTAAATGGAATGCAATTTATTAAAAATGACAATAATACCTTTGTAACGTAAAATTTATATAATTTAGAAATTCTATAGCATTATCTTCTAAGATTATATATTCTTGTATTATAAAAGCCTGCTAAGTGCGTAAACAATCTATAATTATAAAATAAGTGTAACATTTGATTGTTGAATCTCAAGACATTCAACAATCATTAACTGAACTCATGTTTTAACCATGTCCAAATGTGATTAAAAAGGAAAAATACTAACAATTTATCACATGCTTGTCAGAATACATACATATTATTTAGTTTGATGCTAAATCAAACAATATTTGTCACATATCCTCGTAGAACAATAACACCGGCATGGACCGTTAATTTCAAAAATCATCCATACGCAAACAATTAAAACGATCTTATGTTTCCAACCAACAATTTAAAATCAGATGAGATGACATCCTCATATGGATCTTTCTTTTCACATCACCTCACAATATATCTGCAACATACTCGCCCATTTCATTAAGGCAAATCTTTTTTTATCAAATCCCACGAATAACAACTTATAATAATGGTAATTTTTTCGTGTCATGTCTTGTTGCCATACTGGTTCAGGTGCGACAAGAAAACAGCATCCACCTCATAGGTGATAGTTTCTCGCGTACAATGAAAAGAAACTATAAGCTATACGATCAAGTTCGTCAAACTTAGTTAAAATCTACCATATCATAGATGAATCGGCATCTTACATAGCATACTCCTATGCGATTAGCTTTAGAATAGCATACTACAAATCGATCTAGTAAAGAGGAGTATGCTCGAGGTGAGGACATCTCTATGGAGCAACTATTAAATACATGTTCCTATCAGAAATTAGGCACTAAGGTCGGCTTGATTTGCTGCAGCAGTAGGGGGTCTGGGTCCTGATTTCCTTGTTTGGGGTTAAAAGCGGAAATACAAACGTAATAATAAAAGTAACACTACAAGTATATAGGCACTTTGAAACCTTAAAAACTAACTTATCTTGCCAACTCACCTTCGAATCACATCCCATTCAGTCAAACAAAAATGAACTTGAATACACAGATAATTAGGAAACATGAGCTTGATGTTTATAAAAGGGCGCTAGGTTTACCGCAAGTGACAACAAAAGATTGAAGCTATCTATGATCTGAATGGTTGGGCGCCAAAATCTATTTATTTAGGTCGATGAACGTTGTGAACTATAAATGGTATAGTTGACCTTAGAAATAAGGCTGCCTGCAAGACAAGAGTAATGTTTTTTTTTTCTATATAATATCATATATAGCTATTAACCGTCAACATAAGTTATTATATAATATGATATAATTTATACTAATCCAATTATACATTAATTGCATGCTCTCAGGCAGTTAAAGAAAAGTAAAATGACTAAGTTATTATCTTTTCAGGGTTATGGAGCTTGAAACTCTACATATGCAAACATAATAAGAAAATTTCTCATCTATCTGATAACAAAATCAAGTTCGTAATGGAAATTATCTAAAGAAGGTTTTATATGTGTTAAGATATAACATAAACAAATCATATTTATTAATTTTGTAATGGTGAATTTGGAATATATCTAGATACATGCATCCATTAGTGATAAAAACCTGGACAAATTATTACAATTCATTATAGTGACACGGACTCTTTTAGTTTTCAAATTCACACACTACAACATTATGCTAGAGACTTGAGGTATTATATTTTTTTAAAATGTCTTATGTTTAAGGATATCAAGTTGTCGGAATTTTACTACATATTTCAGCGGTTCATCTTCCTTTCTTATCTCCAATCATTTACAGTTAAAAATCACTCCAACATATGGCGTTTTGGTACATAGAGTTACTGAATGAAAATAAAAAATGTGATAACATTTCCGTTATTAACTTATCCCATATCTACTTTACAAACATTGTTACCAAGTCATATGTGCAGCGAAGCACGGGCACCAAACCCTCGTTATACACCAATCCTGCGGTCCAAGTCATTTGCAATTAATATCTTAAGAGAGATAAAACAGATGACCATGATGCAAGATTTTATGTTAATTATGTGTTATTCAAAATATGAAAATAAATGATATCATATTTCTTCAAGCCAGGGGCAATATAAGTAGCTACATATGCAAGGGCGGATCTAAAGAATCTCCAAACAAGCTCAGATTAGTTCATGTTCATAGAACCATAACCACACAAGCCATCAATATAAAAAACAATGTCTTCTTCAGGAGCCAACCTAGAAAGTTTTCAAATTCCATTGAAAGAAATCAACTTTGCAACTCAAGACTTCAGCCTAGAAACACAAATCGGAGATGGTGGGTTTGGTATGGTACACAAAGGACAACTCTCTGAACTCTGGCAACACAGTATTGTTGCCATCAAACGCCTTGATCTCAAAGGCCACCAAGGAAAGAACGAGTTCCTTACCAAACTTAAGTTGATTTCCAAGCTTCGCCACAAAAATATCGTTCGTTTCCTTGGTTACTGTGACGAAGGAACTGAAATGATTATTGTTTACGAGTATGCTAGCAATGGTAGTCTTGATCATCATCTTCAAGACTTAAATAGGAGGCGTTGCCTAACATGGGTACAACGCCTCAATATTTGCTTAGGGGCTGCAAGAGGACTCAACTACCTTCATTGGGGTCTCTGCGGAGGAAAATAGAGTAATACACAGAGATATCAAAAGTGGAAACATACTCTTAGACGAAAATCTAGATGCCAAAATTTGTGATTTTGGTTTGTCAAAAGAAAGCCTTAGAAATCAACAAGATACGCATGTCTATACAAAAGTTGCAGGTACGAACTTCTATTTGGATCCGATTTACCACGAAAGTGGCATTCTCCGTAAAGAATCTGATGTGTATTCGTTTGGAGTAGTCTTATTTGAAATGTTAAGTGGGATGCTCGCTTATAACCTTCGGAGCTTGGGAGATGATAAACCTCAAACTTTGATAAATTTGGTCCGACGCTATTATAAAAACGGACTCGAAAAATTAGTTGATCCCTTTATAAGAGATCAAATTGATAATCGTTGTTTTCATGCATTTAAAAGAGTTGCATATCAGTGTATAAGTTACGATTCAGATAAACGTCCTACGATGGACACAATCATGAAGAGGATTGAGGATGCAACGGAGTTTCAAGTAAGTTCTTCATTTGGTTTAGTTATACCGAAGGAATCTTGTTTTTAAAAGCATGAATGGAAACTAATAAACTATACAAAATTTCTTAAAATGCTGTAAGTTTTCATATGGATTGATTCTGTATAAATTTTGAAAACGGGTTGTTTTCAATCCTTTATTTTTAGAATCTATTCAATCTAAGTATCTAACGGTCAATTGAACTTATGATTTTTTTGCCGAAAATAGTTTTACATAATTAGAGAAAAAAATTCATTTATTATTTATAACTAATTCGTTTCATATTGAATTGTTAAAAAAATAGTAGCATTTAAAAAAACTCAAACCAAAATTTCATTATTTATTAATAACTATTATAAGACTTTATTTCTAATTAACTTTTCACATTTCAGCTTTGAAAATATACAATATAGTGGTTATTGACTACTCGTGTCTCGTGGTACTCAAAAACCGTACAATCAATATCAGTTTTCTTTTATAAATATTCATTGAGGAAACTATTTTTAAGCAAAAATATTCGCATGCAAATTTAAAAAAACAAATTCCACTCAAAGTTTTTTACTCCGAAGACTACCACCACGGAACTTGAGGCTCTCGTCTAGCTTATTCGCAAAAAAAAAATTACAAAAAAAAAAAGGATATTTTTGTAATATACACATTTAAATATGCATATATGTACAATTATAATTTTTTATTTGTTATTTTATTATAATTTTTTTTTCGTTTTCCAGCGTGGTCCAGACGAGGACCCTGTAGTGGTGCTTGAAATGAATTTTTTTTGCCGGAAATAAGTTGTTCTGCAAATATTGGTTTTTAATATATATATATATATATATATATATATATATATATATATATATATATATATATATATATATATATATATATATATATATATATATATATATATATATATATTCCTACTTATATATGTTTTTTTAATGTAGTTTTATATTTTTCATCTACTTTTTTGTATTAAATGTCATTATTTATCGTCTAACAACTATCTTTTTAATTATGGGCTAATAACATAAAAACCACTACAGTTTGGTCAAAATCCGGTTTAAGCACTATATTTTTTTTGTTCTAAAAAAACCACTCATACTTTCAAAAAAGTTCGTAAAAACCACTCATATTTTCAAAAAGATATATTGCGACCACTATAACAAATTAAAGTCATGATTGTATGTTGCCAAATCGGAACACTTCTTACCCCCGTCGCATTCAAAATTTAGTGGATTCAATTGGACACTCTATGCATTCACAACGTGGCCAAAGCGTTGTAATTACGAAAAGTAAAATTATATGTAGACAACATTATGTATCATTTTCACTGCAATGAAGTTCCAATATTTTCTTAAAATGTCGATATGAAACTTTTCACATAACATTTCGATGAAAAAAATCGTTAAAAGTTATAAAATAAAATGAACAGTGGTCAATATGAATTTTTTTTAAAGTATGAGTGGTTTTTATGAAAAAAAATAAATATAGTGGTTAAACCAGAATTTTGCTCAAATTACGGCGGTTTTTATGTTATTAACCCTTTAATTATCAACTAATTTTTCAGATATCATTTATTTTTTAGCTAGTCTATCAAACATATTTTTTTAAAGTTATGTAGTATTTAGGTTAACATTATACATTACTTTACACAAAAAATTATTGCAGATATCCCTTTAAGAGTTTTAAAGTTAGATCAATTTTAACGATACTGTGAATTCATTTATAGTATTTCATTATAATTTTATTAATAACTGAAATAAAGCAAGTTGCAACTAAACTTGGAAGGTTAAAATAAGGTTTCATTTTTTGTTATTTTCTTGTTAAAGTGTGAGAAACAATCTGAAGTTGTTGATCATTTCTGGCAAATCCATAGTTTTCTAATATATATATGTGCTTGACCGTTTTGTAATCTCAATAATTGAATTGTTTCATCCCAAATCGAGATTATTTCTTAAGACCACTTATTTTCAAAGTAAGTTTTTTTAATCAAGCAACCTACTTATTTTTTAATATGTAATTTTGGGAACTAGCAAAACGAAAAAATTAAGCCTGATTATTTTGATTGTTGCACTAATTATGATCAATGCATTTAAATTGCGCCTCACATTTTGGTGATCTTTGGTTTCAAAAGGTAAAAGGCGATCCACTTAGTTTTGGGCATTTTAGTGACGATGATGATGACGATTTCAAAGATTTTAGACATAATGGTCATGAAGGTTTTGGAGATTTAAGACAAACTGATTACGAAATGCCACCTAGCTACTCAGCAAGTCAAATGATGGGAAAAAGCTTCACCAAAGGGTTCCATGCCACCTAGCTACTCAGAAAGTCAAATGATGGAAAAAGCTTCACCGATCTATGACGATACAACGCGTCAATGACAACCCAGGTGTTTTGTTTTTGGTGCACTTTGAGGGTGTGTTTGGTTCACCATAATGTTTAGAAAGGAATTAGAATCTTTTAGATGAATGAGAATTTGAAGGAATTGGAATCCTAAGGAATTGAAATCTCAAACGCGTTTGGTTGACAAGGAATGAAATGCAATTATTTGTTGATTTCTATTTGGTTTGCAAATTGTATCGACGGAATTTGAATGAAAATTATATAAAATGACCAACCTACCTTTTATAAGGTTAAATATGTCATTTTAATTGGAGATAAGAAAAGATAAACAATAGAATTTGAATTTAGCATTATCCAAAAGAATGATAGATTCTATCATATATGGAATTTGATGGAATCTAATACAATTCCATTCCATCAAATTTCCAACAAAATACGTTTTGAACAGAATTTCTCTTTCCAATTCCTTTAAATTCTATCAGAATACTTGAAACAAACACGCTCTAAGAGTTTAAGGGGCGAATTGTGACAATGGCATTATGGGGGATTTTGGTAGGGCGTAATCACTAGCGGAAAGGAATCAAGCATTGATGAAGGAATTCCATTCCATGAAATCATGCCTTTTTCATTCCTGAGGTATCCCTTTTTTTTTCATTCCATTTCGTGTCATGGGTCTGACACGTCACCAAATTACCCTCTATCGGCATCAAAATCGGAAACACAATCAAGATTACATCTAAATCACAATAAATCAGCCACCATATCACAAAAAAAAATCAAGATAGTTTTCTATAAAACCACCAAAGTGCTACATCAATTATCGGTATCAATTATCATCGGATGAAGCAATTCTTTGAAGTTGGGTTGCTGAAGGTGGATGAATGATTTTCATGGTATGTTTCTTTTTGCCCTGTAATTTTTTTCAAAACTTTGTATGTGTTGTTGTTGATCGGTATAAATGATCATCTCTAACTTGTTTCTTGTATGTTCTTTAAATTTTGGATGTGTTTCAAATTAAGATTGTTGCATATCTGCTTCATATTCTGAACTCTTCTCCCTGGTTAGTATAAACCATAAAAACCAACAAAAGAAATTGAAATTTTAAACAACCAATGAAATTTTGAAAATGTAAATGAATTGTGCGTTAAAAGGTGATGCTTCATTCTCCCAAATCTTAGTCAAGTAAGAAATCAATGTATGACATTCAAGACTTTTACTGGAAAAGTATTGAATCCGTCATTTTTTGGTTTTTTCTTCACACTTGCTCCACGTTATAGTGATATATAAGTGGCAGGCTACTTGAAAGTGATTACTAGACAATTGTTGGTGATACAAATTAAGCTATGTAGAGATGCATTTTTTATTCAATTTAACTTGGAAGAATAGTTATGTTTGTATGTGTTCTTTGTAAAACTTGTGAATTAACACACACTTGTTCTAATAATGTAACGTTCATTTCCCCAAGTATGAGTTTTAAAGTTTCAAATAGTAATTGTTAAGTAATTGTGAAGAAATTTGGACCTACGCGGCACGTCATGTGGAAGGAGGCGACGCGTGGAAGGGTTTTTAGTCAGGTTGCAAAGCAAGATTAGATGCGGTGCTTCCAGCTCTGCTTCGCGGTGCGACGCTGCTTAGTTGCAAAACCCTAATTTTCGGGCTTTGAGCCCTATTTAAGGGCATTAACTTTCATGCACTCTGTCTCTTACCAGCCTCCACCCTAAAAAAGATCCAAAACGAAACCCTAGCATCCTTTGTTCTTGTGAGCCTCATTATTTCCTTTAGAGTGGTTATTGAAGAAGAAGAAGGTGGTGGTGCAAGGAAGCAAAGTTCCAAAGTAGATCAAGTATTCTATTCACATTTTTTGACCTCTGTGAGTAATAAAGTTCCAAGTTTTATGTAATCAATGATTAGATCTAGTAGCTAAAGATGTTTAGTTGCATTTTTGGTCCATTTATGCATGTTGTTCTTGGAGTTCAACTCCAGGTTATCAAATCGTTTATAAGTCACTTCTGGAACTATTGAGCCAAGAACAAAGCATGCTCAAATCTCTTTTGAAACCATGCTAAAGAATTTTTGGTGTTTTAACCTTGTCTTTTTTACCTAGGGTTAGTGTTTGGTATGTAAGGGACCTGCATGTCCATAGAGTTTGCATTTTTACCCATTAGGAGCCTTAGATGATGCTTTCTGGAAAGTTTTAGTTCTTGTTTTAAAGGATGAAGCACTTAATAGGTAGGCTGTAATGCCCAAGGTCTAGGGCGCCTCCACCATGTGTATACGACGTGACCGCTGGAGAAGCCCACTTTCTGGTTGTGCCTGAACATGGCGCATAGGTCTCATGGTCACGGTGCATACCGTCACTTTCTGGTCGTGCTGACCGTTGAATTTTTGACCAGTTTGACTTTTGGTTAAACTTAGGTAGCTGTAAGAATTGGACTAAAGGATTAACCTTTAATTGGTTTAGGTAACTAAGATACACCTAATGGTGATTTAAGAGGTTCGTGTTTCTGATTATTCGAAAACCCTGCCGTGTGTGATTCAGATTTCCGATTCAGTTGAGTCTTCTCATTGTACTATGGGTGACCTTGCATGTGGTAGGTTGCCTTAGAACCACTTAGGTAGGATTGTGTGCTTAGACTAGTATAGTCTTACTTGCTAATTAGTTAGTCGTACGATTGGTTCTTGTGACTATCTGGTATACAAACGGATCGAAGTCAGTCCGAGAGTCCAAAGGTATTTGAAGCGGAACAGAGTTAGTTTGTGAGCCGGATGGATCAAAGTCAGTTCGAGTTTCCAAAGGTATTGGAGGCGGAACACAGTCGGTCTATGAGCCGAATAGATCAGAGTCAGTCCGAGAGGCCAGAGGTATTGAGGAATCGGAGTCAATCTAAGAGTCATTATGTGGAATGCTTGTTTATGTAATGGAACATGTGATATTTTGGGGAATTCACTAAGCTTTCTGCTTACATCCTCAAGTTAAATGTTATTAGGGTACTTTCGTTGACAAAGGGAAGGACGTGGCTATAGAGTATACACATCTGACTAGACTATGAGACTTCTGCTGATATTTTATTATTATTCTGGTATTTATATTCTAGATTTTGGGATGCTATCACTTGATGTTGAACAAATGAGTTTTTTTTATATTTAAGACGATTTTGACGTTTTAACTTTATTTTAAAATGAAAATTTTGGTTGCTAATTGGGAGGATACAAATAAATAGTTAATTAGCAATGGGGTTTAGTGTATAATAATTTTTTGAAACTTCAATTTTGTCAATTACCCTTATAAGAGAATGAAATATTCCCGATTTATTCATAGTTTTAGCGAGATAAGTAACTGATATACTATTTTTCCATTAAATATAGTTTCTTTTCATATTGTATATTGATTATAACTTTTAATTAGATAACAAAGTGAAATTTTTTATATTTTAAGTATTTAGTGCCAGGGGTATTTTTGTCATTGTACATGAATTTTATTCCATTCCCTTGTGTATTTGCAACCTGAATGAATGATTCATTTCATTCCAATAGACCAAAGAAACATAAAAATTGAATGATAATGACCTAGTCCATTACCTCTAATATTCAGTTACCGTTTCTATTCATTTGTCATTCATTCCAGAATAGCAAAGATATTGTATATGCTAAACACTATTATTTCATCGAAGAATATAAACTTAAAAAATTCTTATTGCCTTGTTAATGGTACGTTGACGTAAAACTACATCTATTGTTTTCATAGATTTTTTTTTCAGGTGATATATACCCTATATGATAAACACTATTATTTCCTTGAAGAACATAGACTTGAAATATTCTTATTATGCCTTGTTAATGGTACGTTGACGTGCATGTGCATATATTGTTTTCATATATTTTCATTTAGGTGATATACAAGTGCACAAAATCTTTATTTTCCACATTTTTTTCGAACCATATCCCTGACAGAAAATATAATTTAGGGACATATGCACATTTGTTTATGGACATTAATTGAATAAGATATATTAATTACAAAACCTACGAGAATAAAGTTCAAATAACCGATTATTTTGATCAACTAATGCATGTCGATCTCTATCTACATAATGATATCCAAAAATAAGGATATCTCTCGGTTCTCTTTAATTGCTTAACTCTCTTTTGATCTCAAAAGTGTGTACGCACGCACACGCACACACACGCATACACACACACACACACACACACACACATATATATATATATATATATATATATATATATATATATATATATATATATATATATATATATATATATATATATAGGGTCCCATTCCGGTGAGGACACGAAATTTGGTGAGGACCGCGAGGACAACTCTCAACCAATCAACGTCATTAAGGGTGTTTTCGTCAAAAAAAATGATAATGGGCCTGGTAATGAGAGCTTAATGAGTTGGGCTGAATCAGATGCCAAAGAAAGCTGAAAAGCGTAGGCTCCAAGCAACTGGGCTTCTTCTGGACTCAAAGTAACATGACCAAGCCCTAAATCATCGACTTCTTCATCAATCGCTTTGATACTCATCTTCGTTGATACATTGATCTGAACGAATTGAACAGCAAAAGCAAAAAGATTTTCATTTATTTCAATTGATTGTAAATTGAAGATTATAATTCTTGCTCTGATCGTCTTCTTCGTCTCTTCTTGCTCTGATCGAATTCAACATAAAAACGATTCTGATTTTTTTCAACAAATCGAAAAATTGAAGATTATAACTTAATCAGGTTAGTTTATACTATATATAAGAGAATTTATTTAATTGAATGTCCACCTTTGATGATGCACTCAAGGTGTTTGTTAAAATGCCTCTGAGAAGTTCAATAAGGTATTTGTTAAAATGCATCTGAGAAGTTCAATGCACATAAGGTGTTTGTTAAAATGCCTATGAGAACCTCAATGCACATAAGGTGTCTAAGATGTTTTTATAATATTTTCTTGTGCTTTACACACACAAACTATTTGTATAAATGTATTTGTCATATGTAAATAAGTGAGTTCATACTCTGTATTTACATTGCTTTTTGGTCTTTATGGAAAAAGTTTACATGCATATGTCTAGGAGAATGTGTGATAAATTTTTGTGTACATGTAGGTATGTGTATAAACAAGAGGATCATAAAAAAGAAAAAATTGGTAAAAGAATATGTCTTAATAGATAAAGACCAACCTCGTGCAATTGCACAAGTTTATTAAAGAAATAAACTCTCAATTGTTAAGACTTAGTTATTGTTGTATTGATCGTCTATACCAACACACTATATACATGTAATATTGTGAAAACTTAGGTTCTGTTTATGAAAATTTATATTTGGAGCATTATCTTTTGAATCATCATCACATGGTTGCATCATAAAACCTGGGAAAATTTATATCATATTATTGATTTGTTATACCAGTTGGGATTAGGCCATATCATTGATTTGTTTATCATCTTATTTGTAGAATTGTATGGTAACATGTTTGGAATCATAACATCTTTATATCATTAAATATTTGGATTATAAACCGTTCAGATCAGATCGTTGTATTGATTAATTTGTTACACATCAATCATCAAATGTTTGTATCATATAAGTTTTGAATCATATATTGTGAAATGTTAAGATCAGTAATATATCATTTGATGGTGCTATTCATCATGATATATCATTTAGAGAACCCTGAGTTATATACGTATGAGACATATGCCATAATAACAAGGTATATTTTCTTAATTTGTATTAATAGTCAAGTGCATTGTTCATTTGGGTAATTTTGAGCACGTTTTGTATGGTAGATTTTTTGTAAGCTACAGTAAGAGGTTTCTTTATTTTTAGGTTAGATGCAAAACTTTCATTGATTCATAATATTATTGTTTCAGGAAACAATCTGTGTATCTAACATCATTGATATCAAACGTTGTACAAGCATAAAAGAAAATGAGATCTCAGTCAATAAGTCAAAGCGGATGTCTGAACGAGAGATCTTGAGTTTGAGCCAGTATGCAAAAGAGACATGCTAGACCTTTGATGTTAAGATGTTGCTTGATCCCGAACTCAAAGTACTAATACAATTTAACAAGGTGTACATCTCAGTATAAAAGTCAAAGCAAATGTCATGATCTATATATTAAAAATATTCGGTATTTTGAAATGTTATATATTCGGCCTAAGAGATTGTAGATAATTTATTATTATTCGGTTTTGATGCATATAGTTTTATTTTTTTCAATCATATCCTATGTTACAAAATTGTTGTTCATGTCAGGTTTGTCAATATGGTATGATGCAAATTTGCATACATGTCAAACATTTATATGCCTTGAATCATGTTATTTTGAATAATACCATTTTGAATATTTGCATATTAAATCATGTATGTTTGTTCATAAAAGTTTTGATTCATAAAAGGTTTGAGATCATAATAGTTTTTGGATTATTATAATATACTAGTTTGATGTTTTGAATAATATGGTACTTAGAATAATAATTTGATGTTTTGAGTAATTTGTTGCTTCGAATCATAGTTTTGTCTATTTTTATGATGTAAAAGCAAATGTTCAAAAAGTTATGATTCAAAATGTTATATAATCCAAAATCACAATATCTAAAACTTATGATCCAAAAAACAGAAGAATCACAAGATCTATGATCAAATAATATAGATGTATCATATAAGTTTAAATCACGACTATTAAAATTGAACTCTAAGATCCTACAATATAAGATATAAATTTTTAGAATTCAAAAGGATCTAAAATTAGAAAATGCAAAATGTCGAATAATATTGTTTTTTGAATAATAGTTTTATACTTTGAATAATATATAATTTGAATATTTAGATTTTTCTATTCAAGTGATGAAAAAGAAATTTCTATGATCCAAAAAATATAATAAAATTTTTGATCACGACAAAGTTTTAAATTCCAAATATATTTTTGTATCATAACTGTGATACACAAAATCATGACCCATAAAGATGATCCATAAAGTTTTAGATCCAAAAATTATAATATTAATCAATAATTTTTTGGATCATGACTTTGATCCATAAAAATATGTTCTGGATCAATCATTGATGTTATCTTTTCAAGTTAAATATCATATCAAGCAGAATATGTTCCGGATAAAAATATGTTTTGAATCATGACAAGCAACACAAAAAATCATGATCCATAACAACAAAAAACTAAATAAGATATCAAAGTAAAAACTATTTCATAACTATGGTCATAACGGGACAACAATCACAAATCTTTGATTCCTTGAACCCCAACTTGAATTTCCTGCAAATGTGCTTTACCATAAATTTTTTTCTTCTTGTGACTTGTCAGGTTATCATAGTCTCTAGAGTGCTGACAAAGGTACGTTTGCTCAAATTAAAATTAGACAAAAACATATTTGCAACATACTTATTCCTTATCTTTGTCAATTACACGTCTTAACAATCAGACTCAAGTTCTAAATGAACATCAATACTATCCGCTCCACTCTACATGCCTGCAAAAATAACCCATAGTCAACAATGTTATTTTATTAACAAAAAAATAATCTATCTTTCAGTTGAAATCCTGAAAAAAAACAAAAAATATTAAATGTTATATCATAATAAGTTATGGATCATAATTCATAAAAAGTTGGATCATTTAAGTTATGAATCATAATTCATAAAAAGTTAGATCATTTTAAGTTATGGATCGCTATTCTTATAAATATGGAAACTTTAAGTTATGGATCAAAAAGTAAATTTGAAAATTTAGGATCCAAAAGTTGTGATCCATAATTTCTATGATTCAAAAAGGAGACATGAATCATAAAGTTTTGGATCATGAGTATGATCGAAAAAAGCATGATCTAAAAAAATAATCTATAAATCTTTTTATAAGATGGACAAATAATATAAGATAAATTATAAAACTTTGTATAAAGTGGACTATTTCTATAAGCTGAACAATTTCTATAAGATGAACAAATTTTCCATAAAAACACGATCTAAATAACTCACAATGATCTATTAACTTTATGACGTGAACCATAAACATACAAACTACTAGTTTTCATATATGCATGCATTTATAAAAAATAACAATGTACCTTAACTGAGTTGATAACATCATTATTATTTATAAATTGAAGGATAAAAGCAAAAATAAAAATATCAAAGTGCTGCCAAAGAATTCAGTTTAACTCTAGCAATCTGCTCCGTAAAGCTTTGTATGTGACATTCACATTGGTGATTGCTTCTGATTTTTGTTTTCCGTACCAGTTAGTGCTTGTATTTGCAAACTTCAACTCAAAACCTAAATTACATAAAAGACAAATCAAGTAAACTATTCGCTTAACTAATCTTTTAAGGAAAAAACAAACATGTAAAACAATATGAGAACATCAACACAAAATATATAATGATTTTAACATGAAGTGCACCCAACATTTTCAAGTTGTCATGTATCTTCAATAATTATAGATCGCCAATGCCATCTCAACCTATATATAATTCAAGGTAAAATCATTCCAAACACTAAAGACTATGGAGATAGATAAAACAAGAAACTCAATGTAGGCCTACCATTTCATACTAATAAGATTTGATATGAAGTAAATCCTGAGACCCCTCCTTGCAGAATTGAACTTGAACCCTCTATTTTGATGCAACTTCTAGTGAAATTTAAAAAACATAATATGTACAATAACGGTCACGATAAACCACATGATCAAGATACAAGATAATTGTTAAGTCTTCGATGTCCTCTAATCATTATTAATAATATTTAAAAAAAGAATAGTAAAAGTAAAACAATCCATCTAGGGAAAAAGTAAAAGGAAATTATCTGGAGATGGTCCACATAAGAAACCTAACATAAAAAAATTGAACATGTTAGTGAATAATTAACATTCATGATTATTACCATCTTCTAAAATACCACAAGAAGTTGACAAAGATCTCTTATGCAAACTTCTGTGTTCATGTTGATCCATTTTAGCAGCATCATAATACAACCAGAGTAGTTTTATGTTAGAAAGCTTCAAAGTTTCTATAGACTATGATTATTTTAAATTGCTATTTCTAGATAAATCTAATATAGTGGATACAAAAATCTCTACTTTAAGGATGCTATAACATATAGTTCAGACCAGTTTTATGTTACAAACAACTGTACCAATTTTTATCACATGTAAACAAATGAAAACAACAAGAAATCCTCAAGAAAATAGATTTTCCAAGAAGTGGTTCCTTTGAGACATTAGATAGAACACATTGCAAGCATCATTGTATTCAACTTCATTTTTGAACATAAACATGAGTTTAGAAACCATTAACCATCAAAAAGTGTTTGTCAACTTATATAAGATAAAAAAATTAAACAATAAAGTAACAAAACACCAAATATGTTTATGAAATTAGGGTTTCAAAACTAAAAAACGAAATACACTATTAAGAAAAGAAAATAATCAAACAATTAGTACTAAAATCAACTTCACCTGCGCCCATTTGACTTGAAATTATACCGATTCCTCTTCTAATTGATCATGATCTTAAAAGAATTGAAGAGGCAGAAGGTAAAATATGACGAATCGCTGATTTCCAGAATCTATAGTAAGGTTTACGTGCTTCGTTCTTCAGAGGTAAAAAGGGGAAATTTGTTATGGAATCTGGAGAAAATACGATCGATTATACAATATGTTTGCTTCACACCAACATCAACTTGAATATTAACGACGATTACACAAGAATTTTGAAGAGAAACCACGAATACTTGGAATGAAGATCTGAGCAACAGCGGAATACGCTTCAAGAACTGAATGAGGGTTTAAGAAAACTAAAATGACAATACAGCCCTTCAAACCCTTACCCTTTACAGGAAAAGTACATTAAAGTTTGAGTTATTCACAAAAATGCCATCGCCTCCATAATAAAAAAATTAAAAAATCCGGATTAATTACAGCCATTTATTTTTTCAGATTAATGGTCAAGATTAGTCCTCACAGTCCTCACAAAAATAAGTATCCTCACCCGATCGGTTTTCTATATATATATATATATATATATATATATATATATATAGGGTCGAGATCATGAGAAAACCTAAAAAAACTTAGGAACCTAGGAACTTTTTTTCTACACAATATTTTTAAAAAAAAATTACATCCAATTTTTTTATTTAAAGCGTCTAAGAGATTTCTAAACCCTAAACCCTAAACCCTAAACCCTAAACACTAAACCTAAACCCTAAACCCATATGAAAAAAAAAAATTAAAAAATGATTTTTTTGCATCCAATTTTTTTATTTAAAGTGTCTAAGAGATTTATAAACCGTAAACCTAAACCCTAAACCCTAAAACTAAACCCTAAACCCTAAACCCTAAAACCTAAACCTTAAACCCTAAACCCTATACCTAAACCCTAAACCTAAACCCTAAACCCTAAACCCTAAACCCATATGAAAAAAAAATTAAAAAAATGATTTTTTTTGAATTTTTTTTTGATATCTTCTAGATGCATCATAACAAAAATTTTGGTATATTTTTTTTGGAAAATAGTGTGTAGAAAAAAAGTTCATAAAATGGGTTCTTAGGTTCGTAGGCTTTTTTAGGTTCTCAATTGAACTTTACTCTATATATATATATATATATATATATATATATATATATATATATATATATATATATATATATATATATATATATATATATATATATATATATATATATATATATATATATAGACACACACACACTAGTGGTGTTTCCACACGATGCGACGGTGGCTAATAGTTTCTTTCAGTTTCCGAAGACGATTAATATTCTTTTGGTAGATTGTTTCGGGATAAAAATAATAGTTTGGTGCTAAAGTATTCGACTAATACCCCAAACATTAAATACATGCCTTACAAAACTTGCAATGTGGCGGATGAGGGACGGGAGGAAATGAATTATTTCTTATCGGTGGATGGTTTCCTCTAGCATGTTTATTTTGTTCCAGATAAATGTTATATTTTAAATAAAATGAAATGGATAGGAAAATATCCTTATAATTAATACATATGTATGATCTACTTTGTTGTTTTGAGTTAGAAATACATTGATGTTTTTTTGGAAATAACAAGTAAGAAATCAAATCTATGACGTGTTGTGTTCCAGCCTCAATCTTTGAAGCCACCAAGCCACCATTGTTGACAAAGCCTAAGGTGGAAAATTCTTATTTTCATATGGTGAACACATTTAAAAAGGCTGCATAAAAGATGGCTGCCATGACTATAAAAGGAGCCCCAACCTCAGTTGTAAATGCATCCCAAAACACACCACAAACACATAGAGTTAGAGAGAAACACTTAGAGTGTAAGTGTTAGAGAAAGGGTTGGTTTTTTGTAATAGTCGAGTGTGAGAGTTGCTCCTCCTATTGTAATTCTGTTCTAGTGTTAAATAGAAGAGTCTTCCAATCCCAACAAGTGGTATCAGAGCCTCGTTTCGGTACCGATCGTTTTTTGGTCGAAATTTGTTTTTCCTCAAAATCGATTTCCGGGCACACCATTGTAAAGTACTCGTTCCCACGATTCCGAAAATATTTTTTTCGGAATTTTTCGACCACCGGAAGGCCTCCAAAAGTCCGGTCAAAGGTTTTACGGAATAGTAGCCGGAAAAACCAGTTCGCCGGAAAACTCGCCGGAGAAGACGATCGGAGAAGACGACACTGTAGCGACACTGTAGCAACACTGTAGCAAGTTTCAGAAAATTGCATTTTGGCCCCCTGAAATTCCAGAAAGTTGCAAACAGGTCCCTCTAATTCTATAAAACTCCGTTTTGGTCCCAGTTTTTCCTGAAAGTTACAATTTTGGTCCTTATACTTCTGAAAAGTTTTAGAAAGGTCCCTATGTTTCAAAACCTTCCGGTTTGGTCCCTGTAATTCCACAAATTACAGATTGCCCCTATACTTCTTAAACATTTCAAATTGGCCCATAATTTTTTCAGAAGTTCATTTTAGTCTGAAAAAAATATATCCCACCTATTTCGACCCTTTCGGAAATAACCGTGATCTCGGTTTTGCCTAATTCCGTCCCAAAATTTCACAAAACGCAAACTACGAAGTCTTTCTCATGGAATCTACAAGTTCGGATATAATGGTCCGACTTACGCCCACAAATTATAATATGTGGAAGCCGAGGATGGAAGATTTGTTGAATCTAAAGGATCTAGCAGAACCTTTAGAAACCAAGGGCGTAAAACCTGAAAAATACAACAGTCGACGTCTGGACGAGAATGAATAAGAAAACTGTGGCACAAATTCGACAATGGATTGACCACAATGTTTTTCATCATGTTTCTCAAGAAACAGATGCATACAAACTCTGGGAAAAGCTTGAAAGTATGTATCAAGCAAAGACTGCACGCAACAAAACCCTACTAATGAGGCGCCTGGTAAACCACAAGTTACGAAGTGGTACATCCATAGCCGAGCATACGAGTCAGTTCCAAGATCTCGTAAATCAGCTCAGTTCTGCCGAATGGGTTCTCAAAGATGAGGAGCAAGCAATATTGTTGCTAAGTTCTCTACCTGATTATTGGGAAACACTTGTTGTTACTCTCAGCAATTCTGCCCCCGGTGGCAAAGTGACAATGGAGATGGTCACGGACGCTCTCATGAACGAGGAAGCCAGAAGAAAAGAAGCTGGTACAGACCAGTCATTTGCCCTCGTAACAGAAAACAAAGAAAGAGGCGGAGGTAGAACTGGTGGCAGAGGAAGAGGTCGAGGTAGAGGCAGACGTGGTCAAAGTAGAGGAAGATCTCAAGTTAGAGGAAGATCAAAAGAAAGGGGAAAGTCTTCAAGTACATGGTTTGATGGCCACTGCAATTACTGCAATCATTATGGCCACAAAAAGAGCGATTGTCGAAAGTTCCTACGAGAACAGGCTGAAACAAGTACTAGTTCAAGCAAGGAGGATGGTGAGACCATGGTCAACATTTCACAAGACATTGCCCTTGTTGCATGCGAGGAGGATGCATGCCTACACGTAGGCGCTCGTGATGACGAGTGGGTGATTGATACCGCCGCATCATATCATTCCACTCCGGACCGGGATTTATTTGCAACATATAAATCCGTAAACCATGGTACTGTGAGGATGGGAAACACCAGTTCCTCTAACATTGTTGGTATCGGTGATGTACATATAAAGACCAATGTAGGGTGTACATTGGTGTTGAAAGATGTTCGACATGTTCCGGAGCTAAGAATGAATCTTATCTCAATTGGAGCTCTTGATCTTCAGGGATATGACAACCACTTCGGAAATGGCAACTGGAAGTTGTTAAAAGGCATTATGGTCATTGCAAGGGGAAAGCTTTGTGGTACTATTTATAAGTCATATGCAAAGTTGATTCAACCAAGTCTCAATGCAGTAGAAGAAGAGACATCACCAAATCTGTGGCATAGAAGACTAGGCCACATGACTGTGAAAGGGTTAACAACTCTTGAAAAGAAGAAGTCCATTTCCATGGAAAAAGATGTTGACCTGGATCCTTGTGAATACTGCTTATTTGGGAAACAACACAGAGTTTCCTTTAGCTCCACAAGAAATAAGCGCTCTGAGTTGTTGAGCCTTGTCCACTCCGACGTATGTGGACCCTTTGAAGTAGAACCCCTTGGTGAAAACAAGTATTTTGTGACATTCATCGACGATGCATCACGAAAAGTATGGGTTTATTGTCTCAGGTCGAAGGATCAAGTATTTGATCGTTTTAAAGCTTTTCATGTAATGGTGGAAAGACAAACTGGCAAGAAGTTGAAATGTCTCAGATCAGATAATGGAGGTGAGTACTATTCTCGTGAGTTCTCCACATATTGCACAAAATATGGTATCAGGCATGAAAAGACTGTCCCACGTACCCCACAGCATAACGGTGTAGCAGAACGAATGAATCGTACCATTGTTGAGAAGGTCCGATGTATGATCAGTGCGGCTAAACTACCAAAGCCATTCTGGGGTGAAGCTGTATTGACAGCTTGTTACCTTATAAATAGGTCACCTTCAGTTCCATTGAATTTTGAAGTTCCAGAAAAGATATGGACAGGTAAAGACATAACATATTCTCACTTGAGAGTATTTGGGTGCAAGGCGTTTGCACATGTGTCAAGTCAATTGCGGAGGAAGTTGGACCTCAAATCCACTCCATGCATCTTTATTGGATATGGAGATGAAGAGTTCGGGTACAGGCTATGGGACCCAGAACTAAAGAAGGTTATTCGAAGCAGAGATGTTGTTTTCTATGAAGACCAGTATTATGATTTCAAGGCATCGATTAACGAGCAACAAAGCTTCAAAGTTCCTGAAATGATATCTGAAACAAAAGATGATATTCCGACCGATGAACAGAATAATGAAGTTGATGATGCAGATCAAGGAGGTGTTGAGCAGGGGGAGCTTCCACCTCTTGATAATTCAGAGTCATTGCCAGATGTTTCTAATGAAGAAACTCAAGTTCGACGATCTGATCGAGTTCGTGTTCCTTCCTCAAGATACCCAACTTCGAACTACATCCTTCTTACCAGCGAGGGGGAGCCAGAGAGCTTTCAGGAAGCTCAATCTCATATTAACAAAGCCAATTGGCAGAAGGCCATGGAAGACGAAATGAATTCTTTGCACAAAAATCAAACATATGAGTTGGTGAAACTTCCCAAAGGAAAGAAAGCCTTGAAAAACAAGTGGGTTTTCAAGTTGAAAAAAGATGGAAAAGGAAACATTGTGAAGTACAAGGCAAGACTCGTTGTCAAAGGATTCCAACAAAAGGAAGGAATTGACTTTGATGAGATTTTTTCGCCGGTTGTGAAGATGATGTCGATTCGAGTCGTACTCGGATTGGTTGCCAGTCTAGATCTTGAACTTGAGCAGATGGATGTAAAAACAGCTTTTCTCCATGGTGATTTAGATGAAGAAATATACATGGAGCAACCCGATGGGTTTAAAATCCCAAAGAAAGAGCATCTCGTCTGCAAGCTGAAGAAGAGCCTTTATGGTCTTAAGCAAGCCCCAAGACAGTGGTACAAGAAGTTTGACTCGTTCATGGTAAGTCACGAGTACAAAAGAACTGTTGCAGACCACTGCGTGTACTTGAAGAAGTTTACAGATGGGAAATTTGTCATCCTTTTGCTCTATGTGGATGATATGCTAATAGTCGGTCAAGATGCAACCATGATCAACAACTTGAAGAAGGATTTGTCTAAGTTCTTTGATATGAAAGACTTAGGCCCAGCTCAACAAATATTGGGCATGAAAATTATCCGTGATAGAGAATCAAGAAAATTGTTCTTGTCACAGGAGGAGTATGTTGAACGTGTGATTAAAAGGTTCAATATGGAAAACGCCAAGCCTGTTGGCACTCCGTTGGCAAATCACTTCAAGTTAAGTAAGAAAAATTCTCCTTCTTCTGATAAAGAGAAAGAAGAGATGAAGAAAGTCCCTTATTCCTCAGCCGTAGGAAGTCTTATGTATGCGATGGTGTGTACAAGGCCAGATATTGCTCATGCTGTTGGTGTCGTGAGTAGATATCTAGCAAATACAGGAAAGCAACATTGGGAAGCAGTCAAGTGGATACTGCGATACCTGAAGGGTAGTTCAAAACTATGTTTGTGTTACGGGGGAGCTAAGCCAATCGTGAAAGGTTATACAGATGCTGATATCGCAGGAGATCTTGATAACAGGAAATCTACATCAAGTTATGTTTTCACTTTGGCAGGGGGAGCTATCTCATGGCAATCCAAGTTACAAAAGTGTGTAGCACTGTCAACAACAGAAGCCGAGTACATTGCTGCCGTTGAAGCTAGGAAGGAGCTTATATGGTTAAAACGGTTTCTTCAAGAATTGGGGTTTCCACAAGCA
Organism: Cichorium intybus; assembly: GCA_023525715.1. Lineage (NCBI taxonomy): Eukaryota > Viridiplantae > Streptophyta > Magnoliopsida > Asterales > Asteraceae > Cichorium > Cichorium intybus. The sequence continues at coordinate 96,841,866 of CM042014.1, forward strand.
GAATACATCATTCATTGCGACAGTCAGAGTGCTATGGACCTAAGCAAGAATTCGATGTACCATTCTCGCACTAAGCATATCGATATTCGTTATCATTGGCTTAGAGAAGCAATCGAAAGAGGAGAACTGAAGTTGTCAAAGATCAACACAAATGACAATCCTGCAGACATGTTGACCAAGGTGGTGACACAAGACAAACACAAACTATGTGCTGACATAGTTGGGTTAAGGATTGTTCAACAGAGGCTGGAGGGGGAGATTTGTTGTGTTCCAGCCTCAATCTTTGAAGCCACCAAGCCACCATTGTTGACAAAGCCTAAGGTGGAAAATTCTTATTTTCATATGGTGAACACATTTAAAAAGGCTGCATAAAAGATGGCTGTCATGACTATAAAAGGAGCCTCAACCTCAGTTGTAAATGCATCCCAAAACACACCACAAACACATAGAGTTAGAGAGAAACACTTAGAGTGTAAGTGTTAGAGAAAGGGTTGGTTTTTTGTAATAGTCGAGTGTGAGAGTTGCTCCTCCTATTGTAATTCTGTTCTAGTGTTAAATAGAAGAGTTTTCCAATCCCAACATGACGTTCAAGACTTTTACAGAAAAATATTGAATCTGTCAATTTTTTGGTTTCTTCTTCACACTTGCTCCACGTTATAATGACATATAGGTGGCAGGCTACTTGAAAGTGTTTGCTAGACAATTGTTGGTGATACAAATTAAGCTATGTAGAGATGCATTTTTTATTCGATTTAACTTGGAAGAATAGTTATGTTTGTATGTGTTCTTTGTAAAACTTGTGAATTAACACACACTTGTTCTAATAATGTAACGTCCGTTTCCCCAAGTATGAGTTTTTAAGTTTCAAAGAGTAATTTTGAAGAAATTTCGACCTACGCGGCACGTCATATGGAAGGACGTGACGCGTGGAAGGGTTTTTAGTCAGGGTGCAAAACAAGATTAGACGCGGTGTGTGGCAATTGTAAAAATCTGACACCGAAACGAAGCCCTAATCACGTAATAACGACCAACAGAATATATAATGTATTGTTTTAACGATCGATGTGTCATATTAGTGTTATGATAAGTTAAACAAATACTACTCGAAAAAGCAAACAAATTGACATAAAGAACGTCAAAAATGGATATCGTATGACAAAGTTATAATTATCCGAACACGAAAAATTAGTATTTTTGTAAACGTTATATTTTATATATATATAATAAAATTCAATTAAAATATGTGCGAGAACCGTGAGTCGTAAACACAAAAATTTTATATAAAATTGAACGTCGTAAAATTACGCACGTTTTAGTGTCAACAAAATTTTCATATGAATCTCCGACGGCACAAATACCGAGAACATGGACACAAACGCGCCACGTGGAGCAACGCATGTGCGCCATGTGTCACCACGCATGTGCACCACTTACTAACTGCATGTCGTGATGCATGCCATCGGACGACGCATGCGCGACACACCGGCATGAGGTGGCGACACGTCTTTCGAGGTTAGGATTTGGAACTAGTATAAATAGGATGGAGGAGGAGACTTCTCCATCATCACCACCACTCTCTCCTCTACATCCAATCACCACCTCCCTCCACCGTCGCTAGCCGCCGCCGTCTGCCGTCCGCCGCTGTCGACCGAAACTCCGCTTTGTCGGAATAATTTAGCGAACACTCTACGGTGAGTTTACGGCCCCTCGTTTTTATCGCTTTTATTATTTTCAAATATATGGGGAATACCGAATACATTTCAAAATAAGATATATTTGTTTTTAATTACGTTTAATATATGTGGAGGGTATCGTCTCTAAAGCACAAAATATCACAATATGTGTTGATAAAAATAATGAAATAATATTATTCAAAATAAGATTATTATTATTATGAATTATGAAAAGTAAATATATTGTTACGATACGTTAACGTTAAAAAGTTATACTTTGATACACTTTTAATTAAGTGAGACGTGCTGTATATTTTATAAGGTATACTTTGTTTATAAAACAAAATTACTTATACGCGAACAACAAAAGCTCATTGCGGTACTAGAGTTATTGCCAAAAGTCCTGTAGACTTATAACTGTTAAACTTCTGAAGGAAGGGCTAGAGAGGTCATGTATACGTATATAGTTAGGCAAACTCACCCATGTGGTCGATATATACGACTCTTCTGACTGTCTTGGGTGTTGACATCTCGAGTACACCGTCGACGTCCGGTAAACTGAAAAACCCAAAACCATGGATGAGCCTGCTGCTAGCCATACAGAATCCAGGGCCCCTGAGAAAAATCAGACTGATGTGATAAAATTTCACAACTGTGGAGGCCTATGGCATTACGCAGCTGATTGCAGGGCACCAAGAAACTTCGTTAGAGACAAGGAAGATGAAAAAGTGAAGGCCTTTGTTGCCACCACCAGAAATATTGAGGTATGGTCATCAGGAGACAAGGAGGAGAGGTACGAAAACAAGAGGAAAAGAGGAAAAGCCGCCGCTGAATGCATGATGGTTCAGGAGTCATCCGGAATCTCGATTCCTAGAGTAGGCAAAGCCATCAAGATGCTTGGAATGGAAGCCACATCAGCACCCAAGAACTATGCTTTCATGGTAAGCAAAAGCGGCAACGGAGTGAGCATCATCGAACAGGTACGTATATACTAAACTCAAACAATATTTATTCTGCTAATGTGGAACCATACTTGGAAAGGATTGCTAACACTTGTGCAGATGCACTACTGGCTTACCTGAGGGTGTTGGATGAAAGAGACGATGGGTTTGATGAGGTCGTCAAGTTGAAAAGTCGTTTAGATGATAGAAAATTTAAGTGTGACAAATTAGAAGCGGATTTAAAAATAGAACAAACGTCTAGGATTATGTCTGAAAACTCTAATAAAATTTTGTCGTCACAACGGGATTTAGCCCAAAGTGATAATGTACATTTGAATGAACTAATCGATCGGTTATATAATGCAACTGAAATTTTCAAATTTCCTGCTAACTCTAATTCGTCTGAAAATACATTTAACTGGGGATCGGCTGGAACATCGAAAAACATAAATTACCCAATATATTCCAAACAAAGTCCATTTTTTAAATATCCCACAATTATCAGTAATGATAAAAGCGATTCGGACGTGACTCATGCATTGACTGAATATCAGTCTAATAATTCAGAGGTTGAAACATAATATCAAAAGAAGTAAAAATACCTTTTTCATATTTATCAGAGACCAACCGACAATCAGTTGACACTTACAAATAGTAATCTGTCAACTTCTTCGGTCCCATTTATCTCCAGAGATTTGACCTCGGTCCCAAATGACATTCCATCAATATCTTATCATCAAAATTATTTTTTCTCCAATTTAAAAGCCAACTGTGTTGCCATGAATTTGACCCATGTCAAGCGGATGTGCAGGACAATTCAAAACAAAACACTGAAAAAGTTAAGGAAATTGAGATGAAAAAATGTCCCGAAAATCTAAACTTGGTTAAACCTGATTTCAAAAGAATAATTATCACATGTCCAGTTATTGATAAAACATCAAGTGTGATTACTGAATCTTCTGACTCAGTAACCAAATCATATGTTGATTTCTTACAAAAAAATCTTCCAAAACAAAATTTTCAATAAATGACGATCAAAAAGTTAAATATATCTCAAGATGAAACCAAAACTTTAAAAGATTCTTTATGTGACTCTTCTTCTCCAAGAGAAATCTTTAAAAAAGGAAAAGGGCAAAACTTAACTAAAAATGGGGTAAAGCCTACTCTAAACAGAAAAGATGTTCGATCACCCAGGTCCCATGCCAGAGAGGAAAAGAAAAATTATTTTCACACTCAATCTAAGATTCAATCACTACACTGAAAATCAAACGACATCATCTCATCCGCCATCTCTAAGTCTACCACTTCGGATAAAGTCACTTCTACTCCAAACACAAACGTTCACAAGGTATCTTACATGCACAAAGGAATACTCAAGACACCCAGAGTAAATTGTCGAGTTACTGGTCAAATCCAGTACATGATGCATGATCGTAGAAATTTCACTCATTATCAATAGACCACGAATTGCTTTATGTTAGGTCATAATTTCTGGTGGTTTAATCTTTACATTTATTGGGCTAAAATAGCAAATATAGAGCAATTAAGGACTGAAATGGGTTTTCGGCCTGGACCAAAACTCCATTGTTCTCGGTCACTGTAGCACCGAAAACCCAAAGGTTATCGGTTAAGTTGACCAAATCCATAGGATTTCGGTTGGGCCTCCAGCTGGTTTTCGGTTGGGCTTTTATCCGATGGGTTTTTGTTAGCCTTAGGTATAAATAGTCGTTTGTATGTCATTTGTGAGGTTAGCCGTATTGTTGGTCGATTTAGGAGCTCTCAAGCGAATAACTGTTAGAAGTCGATCATCAATTATAGTCTTATGTACTAGTCGATTTCACATCATAATCAAGTACATTGAAGATTATTATTGCATGTTCTTGCTTGTTTCTTGATATTCACATGATTGGATTATGCACAATTGTGTGTTTGTGTGATACCGTGTGACATCTGATAGATTGGTACTTACAAGAGGTATCAGAGCCTTTGAAAACTCGTTTTTCAGGCTGTTTTTGGTATTATTCGATCTTGAAACAATCGATTTTTAGCGTTTTTTTTGGTGTTTGGACTGTTTTTGGACGATATTTGCAACTTAGATTTCTTTGTGTTCATACACTTCTGGAAAACATGCTCTTTTGATCTCAAAAATTCAAAAATTCAATATTTCATGTTTCTGCCCAGATTTGGGGTTTCCGGCGGCAGATCTCCGATTTTGGTTAGGGTTATCTGGGTTTTTGGCGGCGCATTTACGTTTTCGGTTAGGGGTTTAAAGCTCCTGGTAGATTTTTCGGTATTCACTTGATTTCGGTTAGTGATTTCGGTCAAGTCGGCGATTTCGGTCTGCGGTATCGGTCAAGTTTGGTGATTTCGGTTAAAAGTTATTGTTTTCAGTCCAGCTCAATTTTCGGTTCCAAGTGGTTTTCGCTCCAGAATTTTTGACTTTAATTTTTAATAAAAAATCAATTAATTTTTAAATGGATTCATATACTAATTCACTCACAACATGCAACATGATCTCGATTCCATTATGGGGACTTCCACCCGCATTCCAAGGTTGCTATCTGCTGAAGGATTTCCCGAGTGAAATTTAGGTTCCAGAAATATGTCAAAATGACGAATGCTAAATTGTGGAGAAGCATTAGACGAGGACCGGTTAAAATTACCATCACCGTTGGGGATCAAGAAAAGACTGAAATTGAAAATCCTATAGAACAATAAACAGATGATGACTTTGAAATAACTGAGCAAGATGATAGGGCACTTGCAACTCTTACTATGGCTTAGGGAGTATACATCCGCCAAGGCTCTGTGGGAAGCCTTTATTAAATTATACGAGGGCAACGAGGATAAGAAATAGAGCAGACAAGACTTGCTGCGACAAAAGTTCAATATGTTTAATCACGTTCTCGGAGAGAGTCTACAGGTTCAATTACAACGGTTTATCTCTCAACACATTAATGACTACTGCTGGGATTGTGTTGTCTCCCTCCAAGATAAACAAAAAGCTGCTGAACTCTCTCCCAAAGAGCTGCGACATAAATGTCTATGCCATCAAGAAAACCAAGAAGCTAAATGAACTCTCCCTTGCCAAAGTTATGGCGATAATCAAGGCTTGTGACATGGACGACAAGCAGCGCGAGATAAACCATGTCAATTCTTACTCCTCTGCTAATATGGGAGTTTCCACCAATAGTGCCTTCTCTGCTCTTCCTGCACACCATGCTCCTAAACCTTGAAATCCTCTAATGGCATCTCTAGCACCTTCTACTTCAAGCTCTGCTGCACAATCATCTATTCCAGCTCCTGCTGCTACCAAGGGAGCTGAAGAAAATATGCATTGATGGCAGGCTTCATGAACTGTTACAACGCCTTTGTTGTTGGAGACCTGGTTCCACCTGTCATGATCGGTGAACTTGATCAAATTCACCCTAAAGACATGGAATAAATGGACATCTCTTGGCAGATAGCCATGGCGGTGTTCAGAGCCAAGAAGTTCACCCAAAAGACTGGAAGGAATAACTGGGGTGTAAATGTTGACAAGTAGGTGGGCTTCAATAAGAGCAAGCTCAGGTGCTACAACTGCCACGAGCCTGGCTATTTTGCTCGTGAGTGCACCAAACTGAGGGTTGAGAACAACAGTGCTAAGAGGACTATGGTGGCAGTTGGGAACAATAGAGATGCCCTCAGAATTCTAAACGTGCAATGGTAGCATAACAGTTCTCTTGGGAAGATCAAATGCAAGCCTTGAATCTCTCTAAAGGCGGTGGAGCTTATCCTGCGCAAATTGAAGATGATGAGGATGCAAGGAAAGCTGAGCAGGAGATGATGGATCTTCAATTTGCATTCATGGTCTCTACCACTCCCGAAACAAAAGAAGTTAGTAAAATTTCTGGTTCTCTATTCTGTGAAGATAAGATTAAAAAATATCGTGAGCATAATGATTCCTTGATTAGACAAATAGATGACCTTAAGTATGAAGGTTATACCCTTAGGAAAGGTGAAAATCCACTTAAGGAAAAGTTAGAAGCTCAAACTAAAGACCTAAACGAATTAAACAGGACTATTGTGAAAAATGTTGACACTGTCAATTTGCACAAGAAAAGATTGCCAAGTTAAATGCTGAACTTGATACATTAAAGGCAAAGTATCAAGATGCTGATTTTAATATCAAGAAATTTGATGCATCAAGTACGGTTGTTGAATCTATAATTTAACAATAGTTAAAATGGCAAAATAAACAGGGTGAAGGGTTAGGGTACAACAAGGTTCCAACCCCATTTAATAACAACTACACTCCTCCCTATGAAACCAAAAGTGATGAGCAGCCTCCTGTTATCGTCTCTGTTCAGACTAATTAATCCGGCACCTCTGAGAGTGTCAAAGTGAACGATATCGACGCTTCTACCTCCTGTGCAGATAAATTAAAAGTGGAGGGTGAACTCAAGGAGACCAAGTATGATGATATTTCTGATGAACATTGTTTAAAAACTAATATTTTTGTTGCTTCTGTTTCTGATAATTATGTTAAACAAAATGCTAAGGCTGCTAGGTCTTTAAATATTTGTGATGATGCTACTGTTAGGAAATCTAATCAACCAGCATTTGTTAAACAGTTAGCTGCTTGTTTATGTACATGTGGAAATTCTTTACAGAACTCTGGACCATGACCAAGTCCCACTCAGCCCCCTTTGAAAAGGCAAACTTGCTTTAACTGTGGGACTGCTAGTCATATTGCCAGAAACTGCCCAAAAGATTTCTATGTTCCTTATCATGCACAAGGTTGGACAAATATACCAAGAGGGCGATCTTACAAGATAAAACCCTCAAGGTCACGTTCTAGAAATGGAAACTAGAATGCTACTAAGGCCAAAAATCAGACTCCCCAGAACAAAGGGACTGGTTCAAAAGATGACTCTGCCAAACTTAATTCTGTAAGGTCAAAGTCATCTCAAGAATCGTCCTCTAGTTCTGATGTGCAAAATGGACCTAAATAAAAAGGGGGTCCTGATTCAAAACTAAATGTAAATGTTCCCATCTAGTCTAACGACAAAAGATTTGAATCTAACTACAGATGGGTTCCCAAAGGCAGGACTCTAAAATATTCTGAAAACTCATCGTGTCCTTTATTTGATAAACGTGATATGAGTTTAGAACCAGTTAAGTGTGTGGATAGTAAGGGTCAACCTAGTTTCCGAATGGACTGGGTCCCCAAATCTAACTAATCCTGCATCTTGTGCAGGAGCAGCTATGGAGGAATATTATCAGACCCTGGTATGTTGATAGTGGTTGTTCCAGGCAAATGACAGGAGACATGACAGGAGACATATCCCAGTTGCACAACATTGAAACATTTAACGGCGGGTATGTTTCTTTTGCGGTAGGAGAAAAGGGAAAGATCACACAAATGGGGACCGTGATGAACCGTGTGTTGAACTTCGAGAATGTAAATTTCGTTCGTGAGTTGAAACACAGTCTTCTGAGTGTCCCTCAGATATGCAACAGAGGTTTGTCCACCCACTTTACCAAGAAAGAATGTCTTATTTGAAGCCTGGTATCGTCATATAGAAGAGTGGGTGTTAGTAAGATCTGAACGAAAAAGCAACGCATATATCATCGATATGAATCATAACACTCCAGAGAACATCACTTGTTTATTTTCAAAAGTCTTCAAACAAAATGCCATGCTCTGGCATCGTCGCCTTCGTCATGAAAATGCCAAGAACTTGAATCGTCTCGCCAAAAGTGATCTTGTCCGGTGGCTTCCAATTAAAGAATTCATCATGTTTGAGAAGTGTGTGGCCTGTGCTCAAGGGAAACAACATCGGAAGCCACACAAGCCCAAAATGGTCAACACCATTAAATCGCTCCTTCAACTGCTTCACATGGACCTCTTCGGTCCAGTCGATGTTCTGAGTATCAACAAAAGCTCTTACTACTTGGTTATTATAGACGATTACTCTTACTTGGGTTTTTTTTGAAGCATAAGAGCGAAACAACAGAACTAGTCAAGAGATTCATCACTCTTATCGAAAATCATACAAATCAGAAGGTGAAGGGAATTCGATGCGACAATGGGACCGAGTTCAAGAACGCCATCTTAGATAAATTTTGTGCTGAAAAGGGAGTGCAGCGTCAATACAATGCTGCTCGTTCACCTCAACAAAACGATGTTGCTGAGTGATGTAATCGAACGTTAATTGAAGCTGCACGAACCATGCTTTGTGATTCAAAGTTGCCGGTGTTTTTCTGGGCTGAAGCAATCAATACGACGTGCTACGTACAAAATCGGGTTCTCATCGACAAGAGTGGCATTGAAACTCCGTATGAAATCCTCTACGGCCACAAACCAACAATCGTTCACTTTTGTACCTTTCGATGTCCTTGCACTTGTAACACCCCAAAAATCGTCTCTTTTTTTTAAAACGCATTAACACCAAAAGCGCAATAGCTGATGTAGTTTGTTCATAAAACTCGATATTGAAAAATCTCATATTTTGAAAACCGCTTTTTCGTTATAGAACAAATTGTCAAGCTTTAAAAGATTTTCTCATGACCTCGTGTCATGTCTTAAAATTTTGGTCCCAATATAAACCATTTAGTTGTAAAAATGTTTATACAACTTCGGGGGTTACAACTTCATATCATACAACACCATAGGAAGCAAGTTAGGATTACAAACCAGTACATCGGCCAATGTTCACTCCATCTAAGATCCCAGTCTCTTCGGGTCATCTACTTGCTTCTAACTCTCATGTCTAGAACCTGGGATACATGGCATAAAATAAAATACGTAAGACAAAAATGTCTCGTGAGCTACATGGGTTTGGACACAAAACATTTATAAACAAAACATATATCATTTTCAAAACCATTGTAATCAAATCATTTCATAACACTGGCTTTTAAAATCATTATAACTTAAACGTATCATCGTTTTGCTTTTAAAACCTTTCATAAGAAGTTTGTCATTTGCAAAACCTTCGTAATCAAATCATGTCAAAAGACTTGCTGTTAAAAACATAATAACCGAAACATATCATCATTTTGCATTTAAAGCCTTTCATAATAAGTTTATCATCATAAAACTTTCATTACTTAAACTTGACTGGTAATCCATCATAAATAGGTTTTTATACTTAGAGCATTAATCACTTAAAGTGATACCCCAAGTCTAGGCTAAGATGGAAATAACGAAATCAGTCCATCCTAACATCATAAGCTTTAGGACGTCTACTTCGCGATGGGGTTGGTACTACCCCAGTAGATTCCTCTAGGTTCCGTTACGGGAACATCATGGCTCGGGCACAAAGAATCATGTTCTTTGGTCATACTGTCTTGCATAGTTGCATTCATTCATATCTTAAATACCAGTCATTCATAAACATGTCATTGCTTATCATCAAAACATTCATTCCCAAATACATTAAGGCTAAATGCCAAAACTATCTTTGTTGAACATTCGTAAGGCTAGCTGCTAAAAGCTTTCTTTCATAAACAATCATAAAGCTAGATGTCAAAAATTTTTTTCATAAACATTCATAAGGCTAAATCCCAAAACTTTCTTTCATAACATTATTGCTTGTTGCCAAAACATACTTTCAAATCATTGTGGCTTAATGTCAAAACTTTCTTTCAAATTGTTATAGCTTTGTGTCAAAATATACTTTTCAAATCGTTAGGGCTAAATGCCAAAACATGCTTTCAAATCGTTGTGGCCTAATTGCCAAAACACGTTTTCAAATCATAGTATAAGACTTTTATAATCATGTTTTAGGTAATAAACTTGCATATCATTGCATAATCGAAAGTAACATAAACTATAAAAAAACATTTTTGCCATGTACCCCATAGTGGGAAAAAGCCACATGTACTCACCTTAGTAGCTAGGTACGTCTAGCTACACTAATCCACATAACTCTAGTCATTTGCTGCTTCCAAACGTCCTTCAATCTCTAATAATCTAATAGGAGATTAGAACATATTAGACAACTAAATGTATATCATGTGTCTAATCATTCTTGACTACTACTAGTCATTATCTAATGGTTAAGTATGATTTTTAAAGCATAATAACCATTTTGGACGATTTTACCCTTTTTGTCCCATTTTGACAACTTAGTCCAAAATTCAGGTAAACTCTTGTTTAAGTCATTGTTATATAACCCAACAATGTACCAATTGTCTTTAAAACATGTATAAAGCTTCATGGAACCTTTTAGCCATTTATCATTTCGACCATTTTTTTACCATTTCCTCATTTAGGCATCCTACTTTGCCTAAATGTGTTTTCTTGGGTTTTCACATGTAATTTTTGTAACTTTCTGATCTTAACATGTTTATTAAGCAATCTAAATGCTTAGATGTTAAAACATCTCACATTTCACTCTTTTATTCTATTTTTGGCAATTTTGCCGCTAAAGATTATAAAAATAAAAAATATTTTTAAACATCACACTTTCTACATATTTTTTTGCCAAAATCACCCAACAACACATAAATGTTGATATAAATTCATTCCATGCCCTCACGAGCTCGTATTTGCTTAAATGGTAACTTTTTAGTCTAACCGTTTCCGATTAAGTCATTTTTAGGCTTAACCAAAAACTTAACTTTTCTTGACTTAAACATTCAATTTCCTTTTAATATAGTATAATAACATGACAATGAATCATGTTGTTCAAGTCTTGGGATTAATTCTCAAGCTTTTAGTTCTTAGGCCAAAAACGACCATTTTATTAAAAATAGTCTAATTATAGTCTTTTTATGACTAAATGCCATTTTACATGGTGTTTAACCAATTGCTTGGCTTTCCAATTCAATGTTACCATATTAGAGTATAAGCATGTCCCATGAATCATACTTTAACTAGTTTCTTGATCACAAGCATCAATTTTCATTCTTGTCCCATTTACACTTTTATAAAAAGTCAATTTTGTCCCTCTTTTGCCAATTGGTTATAACTAAGCTAAGTAATCCCAATTAATTGATTCTTTGGTGTTTCTAACTCACTAGCAATCATATTTCATAGCTACAAGATCAATTTCAACACATATTAAGGATATCCCAAGTAGTTCCATTTTTACACTAGAAGTTTGACTTTGAGAGAAAGTCAAAGCTGTCAAAATTTTCCGTTATCAAGTATTAAGCCTTTGATTCTCTCATGGTCCTTATTTGACACAAAGGATGTTTCATTATTGCTAACTAGTTTCCAACATGCATTTGACATACTTCTATATTTCAAATTCATCACAAATCAATCAATCTTTTAAGAATTCAAACTTTATTTCAATTATCAATTTTATATAATCCAACAAACTTCATGTTTCCCAATAGGAGTTACTTGAGGTTCCAAGATTACCTTTTAATTGATGTCCAAAATCTGAATCATGGGTGTTCTTGAATTTATTCACGAATCCCCTTTCAATCTATGTTTAAAAACCACAAATCAGCACTAATTTTCAACATGCATAGCTAGGGTTTCAAAGATTCAAGCATGTACCTTTGAGTTCTTGCTCAAAAACCTGAAATCAAGAGCTGATGAGTAATTTTTTCTGTCCAAATCGGACCTTTACTGCACTCCTTCGCTACCCACGGTTGCTCCACATCGCACACCACCACTTACCGCCGTCGACAACTCAATTTTCGGCAAGTAGAGTTTGCCGTCCACCCTTCCCACAGCAGGTTCTTACTGTTGTTACTTCCCATCCGCCTCTATTTGCTAAGAATCGGAATCCTCACAACTGAAATCAGCCCTAATCGCTGTCTTCTTCTCTCGATTTTGCTTCCTTTCTGGTACTACCGAAGACACACACACCGTCGGGTTGTGTGGTGGATTTCATTCTCGATTTCTCTATTTTCTTTTTCCCTTTCTAATTCACGCATCCAAAGAAGCGAGATATGCACAAAACCAGGTTCTGATTTCCTAATTTTGACTTGTCAACGAAAAGTTTCCAAAAATGCCCCTGAAGTGTTTTGCCTTAGAAAAGTTTCAACGTACACACTATATTTTTCCCAAACTTTACACTTGCATAACTTTTTCATATGACATCCAAAATTCACACACTTTATACCTTTAGAAAGCTGGGAATGAGCTTTACAATTTCTTCTTACTGACTTAAGTCAAATTCTAAAAGGATTTTACGTTATAAACCCTCAAACATGTCCTGCTGGTCATTTTTATCACTTTTTAGTCATCTTTGACCCATCGTAACTTCTTCGTTATAACTCCAGATAACTCGAATCCTTTTCCTATATTTTTGTTATCTCAAATATTACCTAAGTCATCTTGATGTCTTTTTCCCAATTCTTTATAGATTTTGAGATATTAATTTCCAAAGTTTGCACAATAAACTTTTCACCTTTAGTCCTTTATTTCAAACTTTGCCCTTATGTCTTTAAAATTAAAATTTTAATCAAACTAATATCTCATATTGACTAAATAAAATGTCTTAACCCATCCAATTCCATATTTGCACCTTATTCCAGACTTAAGACTAAGACGAGTCCTCTTAGTCTAAGTTTTACTTGATTTTATAAGACTAAGACGAGTCCTCTTAGTCTAAGTTTTACTTGATTTTATATGACTAAGACGAGTCCTCTTAGTCTAGAAATTTCCAGCTTTTCTCTTTATTTATTTATTTTTTCGACTTTGCAGGGGCATAACTTCTTCGTACGAAATCCTTATATTATCTATGTCAAAAATTTCGGTTGTCACAATTATCTACCCCTTAAACAGATTTCGTCCTCGGAATCACTAATATGGAAGAGGACTTAGCTTACAACTACATCACCTCACGCAGTTATGACTTATTACTAAGTCTTTAATAAAGATCTTGCTTCCACTCCTCATTACTCTTCTGAAGTAACTTAATTGGTCATCCCTATGATGTTAGCTAATTTCATTTCTTATGTTTCATTTGCATAGCTTATTAGCTCTATGACTTACTTCCATCAGGACCTTGCCAACTCCCTACATTAGCCATAATAGTGAGGTTGACCTTTCTAAAAGTCAACTTGTACTCCATTCATTTCCTTATTGTCACTTGCACCTAAAGTAGCATTCTACTTTATCATTCCTACTTAGCCGTCAGTCATAAGACCTTTATCTCCATGAGTCTTTCTCTTCCTTCGAATCCTTTTATATTAAATGGCCTTGACCGCTAGATTAGTCTTGCCCTGACATTAGTTCATCCTTGTACCCATATCGCTTATAAGCTTTCATTTTTCACTAATTTAGTGTTACACTTTACTAAGTTTCAAAATTTCTTCGACCATTCCAATTGATTATCACGTTTCTTGCATTACCGCAGTAATGTTACTATACATGATTAGCAAATCATTTATTTCATTTCATTGCACGCGTACCAGTAGTTCAGCCACTATCCATGTCCCTTGCATCAATCTTTAAAATTCTTAATCACACTTCTTAGCTCGTGAATTTGCAGCTACCTGACTTGTGACATCCACAAGCATGCTTCCATCTTCTAGATGCATCTGTGAAGATCGAGAATCTTGCTTGGACTTTCAATCATCTGTACGATTCATGCGAAAATTTTACTTCCACAATAGGATCCAATTCCTTGCGTCGTTGTCCCATGGATGACATGCATACCTTAAAGTATCATATTATGTCTTTCGTCGGCTCTTGATCTTCCGTTGCATTCCATTCATCAAGTCTTTAGACTTTAACTCAATTTACTCCATTAATATGACTTTTCAAATGGCTATGTATTCATGGTCTTCCCATCTACCCCTTAAACGAAAATGAAGGGAATTTTCGTTTACGGTCAAACTCCTTACATGATAGAACCTATTCCGTTTGTCCATTCCTACGTTTCGTTATCCCTTGATAACCTTTTGACACCATTAAATGTCAGTTTCCACATGTTCTGAACTAACTCCATGCTTGCTGACATGAGACTATTATGTCTATTAAATCAATTAGCCTTCCACTCAGAATATCACCTTTGTGATAACCATCTCATTGTGAGAAAATACTAATCACGTTACAGCCCATGCCATGGTTTCCTAAAATTCATCATTCATGTGCTAAATCTAGCCCAACCATCGTGATGATCTTACTTATCTAAAAATAATTCCAGTGTTCTTCTTTAAGTTGTGAATTAACAACTTATATTCAAAACTATTGTCATTAACCACTCGGTAGACATGGCACACTTTCAATGTCTAGACGTGTTAATGTGACGACTTCATCTTAAATCTAGCTTTTGGCAATGAACAGTTCCTTAAGAACTATCAAGAAGCTCCAGGAATCATCACACCTACACAGCTATAACTCAGTATAGCTCAAGCGTCACTATCTTCCAATGTTGTATTGCGTCCACTTAAGCGGCATGCCTTCTCTTTATTTTAGTATCTCATCCATGACGTATCCTCGTGAACATCGTCTTACGCTCATTCCTGGCGTCGTAGCTTCCACATAGATGCGTCGTGACACTTGCAAGCCCACATAATGCTATATCCTCTGCATATTAGCTTGGCCAATCAACTTTCAGCCCTATATGCTAAGATGGCAACCAACTTACCATCACGTCGCGATTCCTACATCGCATATAACAAGGCCTAATACCCTGGTCTTGGTTAAATCTTTTATCTTCTCATCCACAACGCTTAAGGTGCCAAGCTTTGACAATGTGCTTTAAACATGTGTCATGTCATACTTAGTGATTTGATGCGTGAAACCTTCAATACCTTTACAAATAGCTTAGGCTCATATAGAGAACAAAGCTATAATATAGTATAGTACTTAAAAATTCTTACCTTTGTTACTCTTCCATTTTTCCTTTCTTTTCTCTTCTCGGGAACTTTGCTTGTCATCTTTTCCTATTAAGTCATTGTACTTATGACTTGATCCTTTTCCCAGCCTTCAGGTACTTTCCCTCGTTATACTCATTCAGGTTTGGAAGTCAAAACTTCCCATTTCTGGACTATTTTGCTCTTCTTTATCTTCATTATTTACTATCATCGTGGGTTCTCTGCCTTGATTGGGCATTTTACCTTCATTTTCTAACCAATATACATAATTATATCTATTAATAGTTATCCTTGAGCCCCATGGTAGTCCCTGAGTGGCATTCAAGGTTGTTACCGTCGCTCTTTCTTCCTTACTTATGTTATATAGCCATAGGGTTTGTCTCCAGACAACCCAACTCATTATCGTCTACATTTCGGAGTAACTGCTTCTTAATTCCCATCTGGGTGGTACATATTCATCACGCTTCCTTAAATGTTATCATTCATACTTCATTTTATTTTGATAAGCATACTTATAGTGCTAATCAACCTACATAAGGCATAGTAGTTGCCATGCTTTTCCATTTCGGGTTTTCAACTACATGGAACATACTCATTATATTATCTTATTTAGCTTAAGTAAAACTTGATCTTATTACATAGGTATACAATTCTTATGTCATTCGAGCTTTTTATCTTTTCTTTACTACATTTCTACATATATCCTTCACCAGATTCCCATGATTCCTTCGTGATTCCACCAATCTCATATACATATGCTGTGATTATGATAATACGGGCCCATATTATCATAACCACCTATACATATTTGGTTATGGCATCACCACTAGGTCTCCTGGTCCACTGTTTCAAGATAACCTACTTCACAACAATATATTATATTGTTAACATGTATTAGGGAATCTTATTGCTCATAAGCAAATACTTGCATAAGTGTAACAGTTATGAAAAATAAGCACATAATTCCCTAACAGTCCAACATTATCTTTGACTCAACAGTCTCATCATTCTATAGGCATGTAACCTATCTTAAGTTCTTAGGTTAATCAACCTATCTTACGAAACATCTTATCAAATCCGTAGCATTTCAGGATAACCTACTTCACAACAATATATTATATTGTTAACATGTATTAGGGAATCTTATTGCTCATAAGCAAATACTTGCATAAGTGTAACAGTTATGAAAAATAAGCACATAATTCCCTAACAGTCCAATATTATCTTTGACTCAAGAGTCTCATCATTCTATAGGCATGTAACCTATCTTAAGTTCTTAGGTTAATCAACCTATCTTAAGAAACATCTTATCAAAGCCGTTGCTTTCTTGCTTATGGTCTTATCTTAAGTCTGTATTCTCACTTAAGCCCCACACAGTTTAAGCCTAGGTTCGAGTCTCGACACCTAATTCGCTTAAACTATGGCTTTGATACCAACTTGTAACACCCCAAAAATCGTCTCTTTTTTTAAACGCATTAACACCAAAAGTGCAATAGCTGGTGTAGTTTGTTCATAAAACTCGATATTGAAAAATCTCATATTTTAAAAACCGTTTTTTCGTTATAGAACAAATTGTTAAGCTTTAAAAGCTTTTCTCATGACCTCGTGTCATGTCTTAAAATTTCGGTCCCAATATAAACCATTTAGTTGGTAAAATGTTTATACAACTTCGGGGGTTACAACTTCATATCATACAACACCATAGGAAGCAAGTTAGGATTACAAACCAGTACATCGGCCAATGTTTACTCCATCTAAGATCCCAGTCTCTTCGGGTCATCTACTTGCTTCTAACTCTCATATCTAGAACCTGGGATACATGACATAAAATAAAATACGTAAGACAAAAATGTCTCGTGAGCTCCATGGGTTTGGACACAAAACATTTATAAACATAACATATATCATTTTCAAAACCATTGTAATCAAATCATTTCATAACACTGGCTTTTAAAATCATTATAACTTAAACGTATCATCGTTTTGCTTTTAAAACCTTTCATAAGAAGTTTGTCATTTGCAAAACCTTTGTAATCAAATCATGTCAAAAGACTTGCTGTTAAAAACATAATAACCGAAACATATCATCATTTTGCTTTTAAAGCCTTTCATAATAAGTTTATCATCATAAAACTTTCATTACTTAAACTTGACTGGTAATCTATCATAAATAGGTTTTTATACTTAGAGCATTAATCACTTAAAGTGATACCCCAAGCCTAGGCTAAGATGGAAAGAACGAAATTAGTCCATCCTAGCATCATAAGCTTTACGACATCTACTTCGCGACGGGGTTGGTACCACCCCAGTAGATTCCTTTAGGTTCCGTTACGGGAACATCATGGCCCGGGCACAAAGAATCATGTTCTTTGTTCATACTGTCTTGCATAGTTGCATTCATTCATATCTTAAATACCAGTCATTCATAAACATGTCATTGCTTATCATCAAAACATTCATTCCCAAATACATTAAGGCTAAATGCCAAAACTATCTTTCTTGAACATTCGTAAGGCTAGGTGCTAAAAACTTTCTTTCATAAACAAACATAAAGCTAGATGTGACAATTATAACTTTTGCTATGAATTATTAATATTATAGCATTACGTATGCTAAATCAAACAATTAGCGATTAAAAGTCGAAAATACGGACAGCAAACTACTGTAGCGTAAAAATTCGATAATCGTACAATTATTTTTTTGAGAATAATAATATTCATGAAACGATCTACTCGTAAATACGAACCTGTGGATATATAGAACGTCGAAAACGGAGTTCGTATGTGAAAGTTACAACGATTAAACCGCTGTGAACGAATAAATGTACACAGGGTTTGGACTCAAAATACAAAATGTGGTGCCTTAAACATCAAATATGAAATAACAATTCATAGGATAAGTAACGTAATAATACCTAGTATTTAATTTCAAAGCTAAAAGCAATTCCCGGTAAAACGTAAAAAATCGCGAAATCGGAAGAATACTGCGCTTAAACGCGTATTCCGACACCCAACGAGTTATGTTTCAATCAAAATAAATGTTTGGCAATGTTTTTATACAAAATAATTATTTAGAACTTCGTTTCGTCAAAAACGCATAAAAATTTCACTAAAACGTCTTACTATTTTATAAAAATCACACATTTTATAAGTACATTGCTATTTTATAAAAACCAACCCCACCCCACCCCTACCCCTACACCCCATCGGCTGAAACAAGGGCCCCCAACACAAGATCTTGGTAGCCACTATTCACAATCTAGGAGAATTAAAAGCCTAGAATTTTATATTAAGAAAAATCACAAACAAATCTACCAAAAAGAAACTACCATCTCATTTGAACCAAACCACCAAACCAACTCTCCTCTCCTTCTCTCCCTCTCTTGCTCTCGGCCTCTCCCTCTCTTCTTCCCTTCCAAAACCGCCACCATCATCATCCTCATCAAACTCCATTTCCAAGCTCTTTTCACAAGTTTAAGTGGTAAGCTTCACTCATCTTTTGATTCTAAACTACATAACACAAGTTTTACACCATTTACACACACTAACATCCATCAAAATCCATTGGATATTAGCCTTGTCCAAGGGTCTTTGAGCTCCAATCTTCATCATCTTCAAGGATCTTGCAAGCCTTCTTGGTAAGTTATGATCATCTAGTAGTTAAAGTTCTAAATACCTTCATTTACTCTTTTACACACACATACTCACGAAAATCCATTGGATAATAGCTTTGTCCAAGGGTCCTCCGGGTCCTAGAACCAAACTCTTCAACCTTCTACCAAGAAATCTTAAGATCTACTACTCAAGGTGAGTTCATACCCCTCATTTTCATTTTTTCAAACCTTTTTGGGGGAGAATACAAGTTCATTTACTATAAATGTTGTTTTATTCAAGTTTATATATGTTTAAATGTTATATATGATGATTTACACAAGTTTATAAAGTTAATATCTGTGTAAAAATGCTTTTGACATGAAATATGGATAGCTCTATGTAAGATGTTCATAATGATATATAATGTTAGTGTAAAAGTTTCTAAACTATAAATAAAGTGTGTAAAAATGTTAGATCTTGGACAA
Source organism: Cichorium intybus (assembly GCA_023525715.1). NCBI lineage: Eukaryota > Viridiplantae > Streptophyta > Magnoliopsida > Asterales > Asteraceae > Cichorium > Cichorium intybus. The sequence goes on from CM042014.1 coordinate 96,861,332, forward strand.
AATGTTATAAAGATGGAAATTAGAAGTTGTGTAAAGATGAACTTGATATAAAATATGAATAGATCCATGTATTATGAACACTTTGACATATTAGGTTGTGTAAAAGTTACAAAACCACTAATAAAGTGTACAAAAATACTAGATCTTGGGTAAAAACGTCATAAAAATGAAAACTAGTAAAAACTATGTTTTTATAAACAAAAGTACTATTTTCTAACAAAAATGGTTATAACCAAGTTATTATACCATTTTTGTGAGAAAAAAATCTTAAAAGATGATATTTATAATCATTTGAATAAGTTACTTCGTTATTATTCACAAAATGTGATTGTTACGGCGAAATACTAAAAATAGACTATTATAGGAATAGTTTATGAACACAAGGTTATATTGACGCTTAAACATGACAAAAATAATTATATAAAATTATATAATTATTAAACAATACTATATTATCATGGGAAAAATGATAATGGATGTTTTCAAGAGATACTATATACAATTTTTACGAACACAAGTTGATTTCAAATACATACATTTGTGAGATGAATCTTCACAATACTTTTATAAGTACCTACTATAAGTCCTGTACATTTATAACCAGAGTCTCGGTAAGAGAGCGCGATATTTGAGTATAGATCTATACGGGGCTTGACAACCCCGCACCTGAGCTGCTTGCTACAGCTAGACCGGCAGGTCTGAGGTGTCCAAATGTCTACCATTCCGACGCCTGAAGAACGTCGCAGCAGGCCAACTAGTCGCAGTATGGTTATAGGGTATCTCACATGGAAAATAATCAACTTAATAATTTTTATAAATTATTTACTTGGAATTATACATTTCAAGGGAGTTTACATTACAACTTTATACGTTACATTTAGTCTTTGAGATTTAAAGACTTGGTCATTTTTATAAGAATATAATGGATTTTCTTGGTTCTAAATTACTACCGTTTACAAACAAAGGGCTAATCTATTACAAAATCTTATGAACTCGCCAACTTAATTGTTGACACTTTTTCAACTACTTGAATTCCCAGGAAATTGATAAGGTAAATGCAAGCGCTACAAGATGGGACGTTACGACGTCATTTTTGGTCTATTTTTGATATCATTTCAGTTGTATTTGAAACATGAAACAACTAAACTTTGTAACATTTGCAATTGATTAAATGATGATTGTGTGCTTGGAATTCACTATTGTTTAACCTTGTTATGATGTTGTTCATGAAGTCATCCACCCTTAAACTTTTCCGCCAATACGGTTTGGGGGTGTGACACTAGATGTCAAAACTTTCTTTCATAAACATTCGTAAGGCTAAATGCCAAAACTTTCTTTCATAACATTATGGCTTGTTGCCAAAACATACTTTCAAATCATTGTGGCTTAATGCCAAAACTTGCTTTCAAATTGTTATAGCTTTGTGTCAAAATATACTTTTCAAATCGTTAGGGCTAAATGCCAAAACATGCTTTCAAATCGTTGTGGCCTAATTGCCAAAACACGCTTTCAAATCATAGTATAAGACTTTTATAATCATGTTTTAGGTAATAAACTTGCATATCATTGCATAATCGAAAGTAACATAAACTATAAAAAAAACATTTTTGACATGTACCCCATAGTGGGAAAAAGCCACATGTACTCACCTTAGTAGCTAGGTACGTCTAGGTATACTAACCCACATAACTCTAGTCATTTGCTGCTTCCAAACGTCCTTTAATCTCTATTAATCTAATAGGAGATTAGAACATATTAGACAACTAAACGTATATCATGTGTCTAATCATTCTTGACTACTACTAGTTATTATCTAATGGTTAAGTATGATTTTTAAAGCATAATAACCATTTTGGACAATTTTACCCTTTTTGTCCCATTTTGATAACTTAGTCCAAAATTCATGTAAACTCTTGTTTAAGTCATTGTTATATAACCCAACAATGTACCAATTCTCTTTAAAACATGTATAAAGCTTCATGGAACCTTTTTAGCCACTTATCATTTCGACCATTTTCTTACCGTTTCCTCATTTAGGCATCCTACTTTGCCTAAATGTGTTTTCTTGGGTTTTAACATGTAATTTTTTGTAACTTTCTGATCTTAACATGTTTATTAAGCAATCTAAATGCTTAGATGTCAAAACATCTCACATTTCACTCTTTTATTCTATTTTTGGCAATTTTGCCACTAAAGATTAAAAAAAATAAAAATTATTTTTAAACATCACACTTTCTACATATTTTGTTGCCAAAATCACCCAACAACACATAAATGTTGATATAAATTCATTATATGCCCTCACGAGCTCGTATTTGCTTAAACGGTAACTTTTTAGTCTAACCGTTTCCGATTAAGTCATTTTTAGGCTTAACCAAAAACTAAACTTTTCTTGACTTAAACCTTCAATTTCCTTTTAATATAGTATAATAACATGACAATGAATCATGTTGTTCAAGTATTGGGATTAATTCTCAAGCTTTTAGTTCTTAGGCCTAAAACGACCATATTATTAAAAATAGTCAAATTATAGTCTTTTTATGACTAAATTCTATTTTACATGGTGTTTAACCAATTGCTTGGCTTTCCAATTCAATGTTACCATATTAGAGTATAAGCATGTCCCATGAATCATACTTTAACTAGTTTCTTGATCACAAGCATCAATTTTCATTCTTGTCCCATTTACACTTTTATAAAAAGTCAATTTTGTCCCTCTTTTGCCAATTGGTTATAACTAAGCTAAATAATTTCAATTAATTGATTCTTTGGTGTTTCTAACTCACTAGCAATGATATTTCATAGCTACAAGATCAATTTCAACACATATTAAGGATATCCCAAGTAGTTCCATTTTACACTAGAAGTTTGACTTCGACAGAAAGTCAAAGCTGTCAAAATTTTCCGTTATCAAGTATTAAGCCTTTGATTCTCTCATGGTCCTTATTTGACACAAAGGATGTTTCGTTATTGCTAACTAGTTTCCAACATGCATTTGACATACTTCTATATTTCAAATTCATCACAAATCAATCAATCTTTTAAGAATTCAAACTTAATTTCAATCATCAATTGTATATAATCCAACAAACTTCATGTTTCCCAATAGGAGTTACTTGAGGTTCCAAGATTACCTTTTAATTGATGTCCAAAATCTGAATCATGGGTGTTCTTGCATTTATTCACGAATCCCCTTTCAATCTATGTTTAAAAACCACAAATCAGCACTAATTTTCAACATGCATAGCTAGGGTTCCAAAGATTCAAGCATGTACCTTTGAGTTCTTGCTCAAAAACCTCAAAATCAAGAGCTGATGAGTAATTTTTTCTGTCCAAATCGGACCTTTACTGCACTCCTTCACTACCCACGGTTGCTCCACATCGCACACCACCACTTACCGCCGTCGACAACTCAATTTCTGGCGACTAGAGGTCGCCGTCGACCCTTCCCACAGCAGGTTCTTACTGTTGTTACTTCCCATCCGCCTCTATTTGCTAAGAATCGGAATCCTCACAACTGAAATCAGCCCTAATCGATGTCTTCTTCTCTCGATTTTGCTTCCTTGCTGGTACTACCGAACACACACACACACACACACTGTCGGGTTGTGTGGTGGATTTCATTCTCGATTTCTCTATTTTCTTTTTTCTTTCTAATTCACGCATCCAAAGAAGTGAGATACGCACAAAACCAGGTTCTGATTTCCTGATTTTGACTTGTCAACGAAAAGTTTCCAAAAATGCCCCTGAAGTGTTTTGCCTTGGAAAAATTTCAACATACACACTATATTTTTCCCAAACTTTACGCTTGCCTAACGTTTTCATACGACATCCAAAATTCACACACTTTATACCTTTAGAAAGGTGGGAATGAGCTTTACAATTTCTTCTTACTGACTTAAGTCAAATTCTAAAAGGATTTTACGTTATAAACCCTCAAACATGGCCCGCTGATCATTTTTATCACTTTTTGGTCATCTTTGACCTGTCGTAACTTCTTCGTTATAACTCCAAATAACTCGAATCCTTTTCCTATATTTTTGTTATCTCAAATATTACCTAAGTCATATTGATGACCTTTTCCCAATTCTTTATAGATTTTGAGATATTAATTTCCAAAGTTTGCACAATAAACTTATCACCTTTAGTCCTTTATTTCAAACTTTGCCCTTATGTCTTTAAAATTAAAATTCTAATCAAACTAATATCTCATATTGACTAAATAAAATGTCTTAACCCATCTATTTCCATATTTGCACCTTATTCCAGACTTAAGACTAAGACGAGTCCTCTTAGTCTATGTTTTACTTGATTTTATAAGACTAAGACGAGTCCTCTTAGTCTAAGTTTTACTTGATTTTATAAGACTAAGACGAGTCCTCTTAGTTTAGAAATTTCCAGCTTTTCTCTTTATTTATTTATTTATTTCGACTTTGCAGGGGCATAACTTCTGAATATGAAATCCTTATATTATCTATGTCAAAAATTTCGGTTGTCACAGCACTCTTCTTCATCTTGAAGCGACTCATAAGTTCAACTCCAAAGTTGATGACTGTTACTTTGTCAGGCATGCCGGACGCACCGCCTATCAGGTCTACAATAAGGCCACCAAGCAGATAGTTGAATCCTTTGATGTGCGTTGGCTAGAAGAAAATGAGACGAACGCCCGAGTCGGTCTGGACTGGTTGTTTGACTATGTTAATCTGTTTAAACCATTTCATGTGTTTTATGATGAGGTTTCTAAAGCACAACCAGGTCCAAGTGGGATAAACCGAGACGATGATGAAGATATTCTCACTGAGCCGATCAAACCGCCTATGACATTTGTTGAGCCCTCAATCTTAAACGATGGTGCATCTGTCGATCCCCCTATGCCATGTAATGACATTTCTACTAATACTCCGTCGTCCGTTGTTGAAACACCAGCTATAGCACAAATTGTTCCACATTCAAAAGATATTCACTATGACTCTGCATATCAGTTCATTCCAACGCTCATCAATTCTCTCTTCCCAGAAAGAATTCCTGATGAGTATGTGGCGAGCAGGTACCTCACACGATTTCAGAAATTTAGAAAGAGGTGAATTCGCAGCAAGCAGAGTGGAAAACATAACGAATCTTCCAGTTTCCTCTGAAGCGCTCGAGCATGCTATCCCTTCAAGAATTCAACGTGAACACCCAGTTGAAAATGTCACCGGTTCACTGACGGATGGGGTCTAGACCAGAAGTCAGAGCGGATATGTAACTGAATGTCTCTACTCGTGTTTCATTTCGCAAATCGAGCCAAAAAATGTCGAAATGGCTCTTAATGAACCAAGCTGGGTTGATGCAATGGATGAAGAGCTGAATCAATTTGATAAACTGAAGGTTTGGCAGCTAGTGAAATTACCCGACGGCAAAAAGTCTCTGGACACACGATGGGTTTTTCACAACAAACAAGACGACAGTGGGGTAATTGTGCACAACAAGGCACCTTTGGTTGTACGCGGGTTCAGGCAGATTGAAGGTCTCGATTACAGTGAAGTGTATGCACCCGTGTCTAGATCGGAGGCGATTCGAATATTTCTGGCATATGCTTCTTACATGGGCTTCATAGTGTTTCAAATGGATGTCAAGACAACCTTCCTGTATAAAGAAGTCAAGGAGGACATTTACGTTGATCAACCTCTGGGTTTTGTTGACTCAAAGTTTCCTAACCATGTCTACAAGCTGGATAAGGCTCTTTACGGTCTTCATCAAGCTCCCCGTGCCTGGTATGCTACATTGACTGAACACCTGCTACAGCATGGATATACTCGAGGGACGATTGACTAGACTCTGTTCATCAAGCGTGAAAAGACAGGCCAAATTGTCGTCCAAATTTATGTGGATGATATTATATTTGGTTCTACAAGCGAGGCATTCTGTAAAGAGTTCGAGCAAGTGATGAGGAAAAGGTTTCAAATGAGCTCGCTGGGAGAAATGATGATGTTTTTGGGGTTGCAAGTGAAACAAAGCTCATCGGGTATTCTACTACATCAAGGGAAGTATGTGGTGACATCCTTGAGAAGTTCGGGTTCGAAGATACTAAAATTGCTACCACTCCAATGGCTGAGCGGCCTCTGCTATCTTCAGACCCAGATGGCCAATCCGTCGATCAAACGTATTATCGTTCGATGATTGGATCTTTAATGTATCTGACGGCTAGCAGACCGGATATCGTCTTCGCAGTCTGCCAATGTGCTCGACATTAGGCTAATCCTAAACTTTCTTATTTAACTGTTGTTAAGCGGATCTTTCGATACCTTAAAGGGAGACCAAAATTTTGTCTCTAGTATCCTAAGAACCGTGAATTTGATCTGTATGCATTTTCAGACAGTAATTATGGAGGATGCGATATTGACAGAAAGTCCACCAGCGCTCGATGTCAATTCTTGGGAGATAGACTGATCTCTTGGCAGTGCAAGAAACAGCAAACCGTGTCAACCTTTACAGCTGAAGCTGAATATGTTGCTGCCTCAGCTTGCTGTTCTTAAGTCATTTGGATGCAGCATCAACTTCTTGACTATGGTATGAACTTTCTCGATACTCCCATATTTTGTGATAACGATGCTGCTATACAAATAGTTAAAAATCTCATCCAGCACTCAAAAACCAAGCACATTGACATCAAAATTCACTTTATAAGAGTTGCTACGAGTGTAAATTATTTCATTTGGAACTAGTCCACACAAATAACAATATGGCAGACTTGTTCACAAAACCTTTTGCAAAAGCTCAGTTCGATGTGCTTGTTGAATTTTTGAAAATGATTCGCTTTGATGACTACTGAATCAGTTCTTGTACATTTTGTAGATTTTTTTGGTTAAATTTGTTCATGTTTATTTTCACTATTCTCTTCTATGCACAAATATAGGGGGAGAATTAAAAACAACAAAAAAATTCAAAACTTCAAAAATACAAAAATATGTCTTTCTTTTATGTCTTTTATTTTCAGAAAATTAAAATTTCAAAAATATATTTCTTACCTATCGGCGACGCACTGAGTAATACCATTCACTGTTGAGACAAATTCAATGTTGTTAAGGTCAGAAAGGGTCGTTGAGCAACCCGAAGTTTGTCTAATGTTCTGAATGTTTGTTTTGATGATACTTGAACAATATTTATGTTGGAATGTTTGTTGGTTTGTATGTTTAGCGATATGATGAATAGTAAAGTTGTGATGGATGTTGAAAACAATACTGTTATGTATGTTCCGAGTCGTGGTTTGAATGAATATCTTTATGTTTGATTATCTGTATTTATAATATCGTTATTATATGTCCGAAGTTTGTCTTACCGAAATCCAGTCTTGGATTTCGGAACATTGGAAAATGAAAAACCTCAACATCTGAAGATAGATCGGAAGACAAAGACATGAAGATCACAAGACTTCCTGATTCGGAAGCCCATGTTCCGAAGACACCAAGATCAGAAGATCATGTTCCAAACTCATTCAAAAGTACACTCAAGTTCGGAAGACCATGTTCCGGAAATAACAAGATACCGAAATCCACTCAAGATTTCGGTTCATCAACTTAACCGAAATCCACTCAAGATTTTGGTTCATCAACTTATGAAAATTCTGAAGACTATTGATCTCAGCAACCTGTTATTAACATCAACAACTTAGAAGACTGAAGATGAAGACAAGACAAAAGATAAGAGCTTCAAGTTATATAGAATGATTAGGCTAGATTTGGCGTGTCTTTTTAGAAGCATGTTCATGTACTGATTGCATTATTTATATTCTAGCATAGACAGCCTAGTCTGACATTGTATTATTTTATTATTTAGAACCATCTTATTTGACTGAAGAGAGACTTGTTGTCTCTTCTTCAGTCCTTAGGATATTATCATGTGGTCCTCCCTTGCACTATAAAAGGGAGACCACATCTTCACTTAGTCCTCATGTTTTGAGAACTGATTGTAACGATCTTATTGATATATATAAAATCCTCTCATTCCATCATATATTCCATTGTTCATATCTTTTCTTACTTTGTTCTTTCCATTTCTAGTATTTCAATCTTATTGTCCTTACCTTTTTATGTTATAAACTATTTGTACTTCTTTATTATTGAGCTATTAAGATCCATCTAAGTAAACATCTCAAGTTTCCGAACTTGTCCATCTTTCCACAAACCACTCAAGTCTTAGGACTTGTCTAGCAGTTCCGAACTTCTGTTTTCGGAACTCTCATTTGCATTCCGCAATTTCGCTTATTCCGCATTTTCCTTAGATTTCGGTTCCAACAATTGGTATCAGAGTCTGTGTAGCTATTTGCAAGGTCCATAATGATCAGTTTGCTTAAGTCAGCTTAAGCAACAACCTTTGGATCCTCTACAAACCGTGCATGCTACAAAGCTCACGTTGTTAAACTTTCGTTTTTCAAACAGTTCAAAAAAAACTATTTTTTCACCATGCAAATGAATTATTCTCTGAATGTCGCAAACAGCGGTGGGAGATCTAACTGAGCCCCTATACTTGTTCCAACCGAATACAATGGCTGGGCGACACGAATTAGAAATTATATGAGGAGGCAAGGGAAGGATATTTGGAGATCCATTGAGGAGGGACCACATGTTCCTGTTTACATCTCCCGAGCGGACACTGCTGAAGGTGCCCTCGAAGGGGCTCTTCAACCTCGATTGACACCTCTGGACATCGAGAAAATGGATAATGATCTGATTGCCTTCACTAAAATATCTTGTGGCATTCACCCTGAGCTTTTTGACCTTATTCAGAATTGTAACACTGCCCAAGAAATATGGATATTGTTACAAAATATGTTTCAAGGAACTGAAGAGGGGAAGGACAAGATCCTGAACGCAAGCCTTAGAGAATATAATCAGTTTTTGGCGTTTTATGGAGAACCCTTAAGTGGATCGTTTACGCATTTCTCTCTCGTAGTAACCAGACTCCTAGGCACAGGAGCGGCACAAACTAACCTAGAAATCAACCTTCGATTTCTTGAGGGTTTAGGGAGGGAATGGATGATGGTTAAGATGATACTTCAGGATCTGGTAAACTAAAAACTTTTAACATGTATAGGCTTTACAACAATCTGTTAGGTCAGGAAAACGACGTAAAGAGCAATCAATCTCAGTTAGGATGACCTCTGGCTTTAGTGGCTGAAAGCAATCTGCCAATGTCGGGAAACTTACCACAACAACTTGTACAATATCAGTACAATATCACCAAGCTGCTCAAAACCCGACTTACCTTTTGCCCACTAACCACCAAACTCGACAACAAGAGATTAGTTAGATTTCCTATCGACCTAATCCTGTCCCATCCTACCATCCATCAGCTTCGCAAATTTTCTACCCTTCCAATTACCAAGTTCCTTAGATCCAGTATCAACCTCCTGTTTCAAATCAATCCATCAATGCTCTTACCTTGGCTCTTCCTGCTCCATCGGAATCTGCTTATGTGAAATATGATGACGAGGAAGAAGCAGCGTACCAACAGGAAATCGCTTTGATAAGCCAAAAATTCAATCGGATACCATCTTACACTAGTCCAAAGAAAAACTTTCATCAAACTAACCAACGTGCAGGTTATCCATCCAAAAATCTGAATCACAACTATCAGAAAGGCCAGTACTAGTCAACTCAGAATCAAAATCATCAGACTACCGAAGAACAACGTCCAGAAATACCCAAAAATACTCCTTGCCATCTGCCAGTTCCAATCACATCCGAGCTTCTGATAAAAATGAGACGAATGTGACAAAGTGTTACAACTGTGGTGGACTGTGGCACTACGATGCTGAGTGTAGAGCCCCTCAGAACTTTCATAAGGAAAAAGATGATGACAAGATGAAAGCTTTTGTAGCAACCTCAAGAAATGATAAAGTTTGGTCTTAAGGAGATGAAGCTAAAGAAGCCTATGAAAACAACTGCAAACGAGGAAAAGTTGTAGGAGAATGTATGATCATCCAGGGAACCACTGAAATTCCAATCCCCGGTCTGGGGAACGTCAAGCAAGTTAATGACGGGAATGAAGCTACTTCCATGCCAAGAAACTATGCATTTATGGACAACCACAAAACTGGCAATGGCATCAGTATCAGTGAACAGGTACGTCAAATGCTTCACTCTCATCATATTTACTCTATTGATTTAGAACCTGCATTGGAATGAAATTCTAATACTTGCGCAGATGCCTTAGTAGCTTACCAACGGGTTCTGGAGGAAAGGGACGACGGATATGACGAAGTAATGAGATTGAGGAGTAGGTTAAAGGATAAGAAACTTTAGTGTGACAAACTTGATGCTGATTTGAAAATCGAGAAAACTTCTAGGATCTCGAAGTGACAATGTTCGTCTCAATCGATTAATAGACCAGTTGAATCTCCTACAAACACTAATATTTTCGAAATTATTTTCAATTGGGGTTGGGCGAGAAAAGCAAAAAATAAAAATTATCCTATCTATTCCAAACAAAGTCCATTCTTTAGATATCCTTCAAACGAATATGATGATAAAAATGACGAGGACTTGACCAAACGTTTATCCGAAACTCCTCTGGTTGACTCAGAGGCTGCAACCTCCACTTCAACTAAAGGAGCTAAAATTCCCTTCTCTTATTTTTCGGAAGTTGACACTGCCGAAAGCATTAAAATGTCAACAACTTCGGTCCCCTTTGTGCCACGACATTTGACCTCGGTCCGGAATGTTTCTCATTCAACCTCTCACCAACATTCATTCTTCTCAAATTTACAAAGCAACTGTGTTGCTGAAGAATTCAATCCATGTCTTACCAATGTGGAAAATTCAAAAGAAGAAAAAGTTGATGAAGAAATTGAAATGGAGAAGTGTCCAAACAAAGTTATCATCAGAACTGATTTCAATAAAATTACGATCAAAAGTCCCATTGTTAATAACACATCAAAGGTGACTTCTGAACCATCTGGATTAGGCATAGAGTCATATATAGATGTTTTACAAAACAATATTTTAAAAACTTAAACTCGGATAAAAACTCTTCTCTTGAAAAACTTAAAATTGGTCAGGAAGAGTCAAACACATTAAATGATTCTCTATCTGACTCTTGCTCACCCAGAGAATATTTTCAAAAAGGAAAGGGACAGAATTTAACAAAAAAACGGGGTAAAACCAACACTTAACAGAAATGATCTCCGATCTCCCCGATCCCATATGAGAATTGAAAAGAAAAATCATTTTCATAATCAAAGAAAATCCAACTCTAATTCCTCTTTCATCACTCTGAAACATCTTGTGAAACTCACTCCTTCGGTACCACATAAGTACATTCACAAGGGTATGCATTTGACCCCAAGCACCAAACTTGTTCATTATCAACAAACTACAAATTGTTTAGATTATCACTTTGAGTTTCCCAAAGTCGCCTATGTTGCGAGAATAACAAAGTCTATTTTCTCAACCACAGGAAAGCATGATTCTGAGTCCAGCAAACCAAACTCTTTAAAATCAATCAACTTTTCAGATACATTTATGAGAAACACTCAACAGCAAAATACTTTCAAAAATAACTTCCCAAAAGGAGACATTATTTCAAAATTTCAAAAGGTAGAAAAATCAAATACTTTTCAAATGAAAACAGCTCTGAAACTACTTAAACGTGAACAAAATACTATTTGCTGTCACTGCTGCAACAACATTTCAAAACCAACTCTTGTTACTTCTTCAGTCAACTATCAATCGAAGAATTTCACATATCAAAACAAAAATAACTTTCAAAAATTCCAAAAGAAAACTGTTCAAAAATGGATTGCTAAAATTCCAACTTCTGAATTAAAACCTTCTGACTCTACCAATTATGCTTCGGAAGCTGAAACTTCTGCGAACAGAACAATCAAGAAAAAGTTTACATCTCCCAAGTCCAGAAAAACCATTGGCCTTAAACAAGTTTGGGTGCCCAAATTAACTGCTTAAATTATAGGCATTCGTGCAGAGGAGCAGGATGACGAAGGACTCATTGTGTAACATCCCAAAAATTAAGGTTAATTTAAATTTTTTTTCAAAACATTTTCACTAAATAAAACCACATTAATTAATTTCCTCTTTGTTCACAATTCGTACAAAACCTTTATCATTAATTTCAAACATCCATAGCAGAAAACAAAGTCTAATTAATAACATTGTTAAAAAGAAAACCCCAAGGAAGCTGCAGCAGTGTATACACGTCACGCCTTTGCATCCATGGTACCTGATGTACCTGAAACAGTGGTTTAGAGGGGAAAGGATAAGCACACAGCTTAGTGAATTTCAACACTTACACCATAAATCAACCAAGCATGCCTTGTCAACAACACATATTACCACATAACGCACCCAGCAGTGGTATCGCCACATAATGCACCCAGCAGTGGCATGACCACCCACATAATGCACCCAACAGTGGTATGGTCACATAATGCACCCACATAATGCACCCAACAGTGGTACGGTCACGGTCTAAGTTGTCTGCTTTAATGTCGTAAACTTGCAGGAACGCTGCTCTATCTCCCCTTCAAGGCACGTACTGCCTCTAAAATTGCATCACAAAATTCTCCCAGGTAAACACCTCGACCTGCTCTGCAGTCATAAATGTAACCTCAACTCCCTACCAATCCTTCGTCGTCCCTCACAAAAGAGGCATGGCGAAATGGACCCCCGACCATCCATGGAACTACTAGTAAGGAGTATGCCCTCGACAACGTAAATCCAAGGCAGGCTAATAATGGGATCTGCCTTCCCGGATAACTAGATTGGTCACAACTCATTCCTCCAATGTGTCCCTCGGCTCATCTGTAATCTTTGTAATATACCCGGGATTCCTCCCTAAATGCACATGAATCCTCTATCGCCATCAGATCCCGAATCTCCTGGGCACCCCAACCAGCACCCTAGTTGTTACCACTAAACCCCATGATCACCATTCAATAATAGAATGAACAAAGAATAACACATTTTATTAGCACGCACATCTAATATGCTAATTAGTCACACCCTCACCTCATTGGATTTCCTGTGACCCGCTCCCGACTCGAACGTGGATTCTGTGCTTTCGATAGTAGGAGCTCTTCTACTATCTTATACACCTATTCATGTTCGTTCCGAGGCCTGTCCAGAAATCCCCATTTTGCTTCCCACCGAGAATTCTAACACATATTGTCCCACAAAGCATATGCCAATACATTCCTATAATATTAGGAATCCCACCCCCACCTGCTACTCTAACTAAGATGGAATTTCCTCCAATGATGACGAGTCGCCTTGTGAATGCGCAGTTGTATACAATGTAAAAGTAAATAGGCTTTCGAATAAATAATCTACCCTAAGGCAACAACCAAACAAGGAACATGCAATAAGGCCAACTCAAGCATTCTAGGACTATTCAATTCCTACTGCATAAAACTTAGTGGCATTCTCCAAGCAACCTATCAATACTAGCATACACTCCTATTAGCAAGTAGCATATAAACATTACAAAAGTTTGTAATCTCTGCTAGGCAATCTAGCATACGTACATCCTATGCTTCAGAAAGCATCAACAAAATTAAACACTTAAACTCTTTCCCACACCGGCGTCGGCTGGCGGTACACACTGGCTTCAGTTCACCCTTCATGAAACATATTTCTTTTGTAAAAATGTTCTAAGAAAACTCTTAAGGCTCAACTTGAGTCCAGAACTCACTAATGTGAGCCTGATTCTCTCAAGCTGTGCTCTGATACCAACTTGTTACATCCCAAAATTAGGGTAAATTTATAATTTATTTTCAAAACATTTTCACTAAATAAAACCACATTAATTAATTTCCTATTTGTTCACAATTCGTACATAACCTTTATCATTAATTTCAAAAGATCCACAGTGGAAAACAAAGCCTAATTAATAACATTTTTAAAAAGAAAACCCCAAGGAATCAGCAGCTGTGTATACACGTCACGCCTTGCCATCCATGGTACCTGATGTACCTGAAACAGCGGTTTAGAGGGGAAAGGGTAAGCACACAACTTAGTGACTTTCAACACTTACACCATAAATCAACCAAGCATGTCTTGCCAACAACACATATTACCACATAACGCACCAAGCAGTGGTATCGACACATAATGCACCAAGCAGTGGGATGACCACCCACATAATGCACCCAGCAGTGCTATGGTCACATAATGCACCCACTAATGATAATACTACATAATGCACCCCGTAGTAGTATCACCACAATTTTAAGGTATACTATCACATCATATTAACACACAACACTACAACAAAGGATGTATAATATCATTATGGTGCACACAGCCTAGTAGTATCCACACATATCACATATATCACAAAACACAGATCACATATCAAACTCCTACTCATAACACAACACAGCAGGGAATGAATGATATCAATACAATGTAGTGAGAAACTTACCTGATAAGTAGAAATAGGTACACATAGTAAATGTAGCACTCAGGGACCCTCCTTCCACCAACCTACAAACCATATACCATTACTTAGCACGTAATTTATATATTTTAAATAAATACTTATAGTTATGTACTTTTCGATTTCCGACACGCACCGTGTTCCAACATGTACCCCCCCCCTTGTTCCCTTTTATTCAACAAAGGAGTTATTATATGATTCAATTAGTTTTCGGAAAACCCAGACCCACACCATGCCACCCAAAACCAAAAACTAAGACAATTATCACAAAAAGGAATTTGACACCAAATCTAATTATTAACCTAATCACAAGATTTACAATGTTCAACTAAGAAATGGTTCAATATAAAATCCAAAAAAAATCATGAAATCACTAGACCCAAGGATAAGGTCACACGGCCTGACCTTAGGTCATTTTCATCTTTCAAGAACAAATAAAAAATCCCCAAAGTTGACTGATACAATCAGTCCACCCACTGAACCACCCTTTAAAGATAGAACCATAACACAAAATAGACAGAGAGTTAGGTTCTAATATTTTGTAGGAAGAAACTAGACACATAGCATGAACTTGCCCCACTGGTATTGCCCCCAAAACATGTTTTTAAAATTACTTATGAATTTATCAACACAGAATTCCCTGAACAACAGCAACCTGGACCAGTCAGTGAATATTGCAGTGAATATTGCAGTATTCACCTAACCTAGGGATCGATTTAGGCTACGGCCTTAGGGGTGTAGAAATTAGAATCAACTAGAATTCTAGGGATATAGAGATCATACAGAATGGACACTCACACGATTTTATATGCATTTTCTAAGACAAAGCTAAAACAGTGGAATTACAATTGTCACATGAAATGACACTAAGGTTTCGGGTTTTTGATTCTAAACCCATTAAAACTAAAATTAGGGCCTCTAGGGTCTGAAATAAGTTCAAAAACATAACAACTTCAGAGGAAAAATGGAGTAGAGCACAATGACATTCATCATACACAACGTAAACACCCACATGCATTCACAAAGGTGTGTGTATGTGTAACTTGACTAGACCTTTAGAACATAGGAATCTCATATGTGGAACTTTAGAACATATTCTTAGAGCATCAAAACCAGGGGTAACTCAAGAAAAAAATACCATACCTACACCCACACACACCTAAGGGTTGGAGATGTGGTGGTGGTGGCTTCGTCCATGGAATAAGAAGAAGGAAACGTGTACCTTAAAAGCAACAATCGAGGCGATAGTAACTCCTACACATTCATACTCCGCTGCCTTGATCTTTCTTCTCCTTCCCTCACACTCACACCTCCCTTTCCTTCTCTTCTCGACAAAAAACGCAGCAACAAAGTTGGTTTGTTTACGGCTTGGATGAAGGCCCTTACTCGACCGCATGCCATGCTAGAAGCACACCACACTCGGCCGCATGACAGCTCGGAAGATCTTAATACTCGACCGCACAAAAGGTTACGGAGCTCATACTCGGCCGCACAATAAGCAAGCTCCTGGACTACTCGACAAACTAGAAAAAAGAACGGGGAGAAGATGTGCTTCACGGTGTCAATCAATCCATTCTATGGTTGTGTTGCATGGACCGAACATCTAGTAACGGGATCAAATCTTTGATGGGCTGGACGAGTAAAACAAAAGCTTCAAGGGCCATGTCAATCTTCTCATCGCACTCAGCCAAATAACCCAAGAGTTCCATGCATCTTTAGGTGATTAACACCTTTGGTCCCTCATCATATGAAGCTAAATTTCTTTTATCCCAAAGTTAAAACACTTCACTTATTAAGTTTTCAACAATGACACTTTTAACCCCCTTCATCTTAAACTAGAATTTTAGAATTATTAATTCATAATTAATTTTATTATTATTATTATTATTATTATTATTATCGCTAACATAATATATTTGCTAATAAATTACAACGTCTTAGAAAACGGGGCGTTACAACTCTCTCCCACTTATAAGAATTTCGTCCCCGAAATTCCACTCTAACACTTCTAGGTAAAAACACCACAAAACTTTCATACGACTCTATGATCTATATTGGTTTATCCTGACCCCGACAAATATTGTCCTACATCTCCTTACGCACAACATCTTGTGAGAAGGCTCACTGATGCTCTAGCTGACGACTGCCACCGAAGGCGAACACCACCAATGGAAGGTAAACTCTAGTCTAAAACTCTAGTTTATGCAACTCGCTATTCCAACTTTATCCCTGACCAGTAGTAACCCTCTATCAGATATTCGTACGTAACAATAATTAATAAACTATGCCACTATGTACACTAAGTCGTAGGCCTCAGCTCAGTCTGAGCCACGCGCACTCTGTACGTCGAGCCATGCGTATCCACCCAGTGCATCTTGTCGGACATTCACACTCAGTACAATGTTGCTCAGTGCGTCGAGCCACCCTACATTGCTCAGTACGTCAAGCCCATTATATTCACATACTAGACCTTGACTCGTCTAGTACTAATTACACACCAACACAGTAAAATAAACACACTATTTACTCTATCCAGTACAACTTCAACAACTAAAGACTCGATGCGTACACTATATCTTACCATGTTGCATGAGCACGACATCCGACCCCTGATGTAGCGTGTAACAAGATACATAATCCACATGACTGCCATTTCTTGCAATAGCCCAACATCCCCCCGACTTTGCTACCATAAACTTGATTGCCTAATCCCACACATAATGCTAGCGTACCCCACTTAACTATCCTCTGCAGACAGAAATTGCGCTTCCCTCCCATAATAGCCATAGAGGGAAATGTACAATGAGGCTCGAGTCTTTCTATGACTCAAAGAATCAACAAAAAGATACAGTAACGACACCCCTAGAACCCAATCTCCAATCCACAGCATGCCTTTACGCGTTAGAGCCCACTCTTCATGATTTAAATGTCATCCAACTTCCTAAAAGGAAACTTCTGATGGTCATACAGAATGGTACTTTGTTGGCCTATCCCCTGCATCCATTCTTCTCAAAATCACTTTAATAGCTTACTCTCTGCCTACAATGTGGTAACTCCGTCCTTTCATTCGGTGTTGTATGCTCATCACACGTCCATCCACTATGTGTACCCCACACTGGGTGCCACCATGATGTACACACCTTCGAGCTTCCACTGATGAACCTATTGCCGCACCATGTTAGGGCATCACCGAGTAGCAATTGTTCTTCCCACTTAAGTTTAGGCTTATAAATGTTGCAACAACAACCAATCTACAACAATTGCGGCCATCCAATCTAATCATAAAAACAGAACACTTGATACTCATACCACTCGATTCAACACAAAATACGCATCAACGACAACCTATGCTCACCTTCAATCAATTGACTAACAGGATATCCCTGTTCCACCATCAGCTAGGGACTCTCATGTCATATCCTGATCTACCCAGGGATTTACTGGTCAAACCCTGATCCGTCCAATGACCCTCCTGGATCCACGGTCGCACACAGCTCGCACCAGCATTCTCACACGCAAACTTACACGAACTTTGAATTCATCACAAGATATAACTTAGTAATTCAACCGACCCATAACTACTCCCTACGGTCCATAATCCCATGAGATTGTACACCTTCAAGACGTGCATGACTAATGCGTGTCAAATTTCGTTTCTCAGCCAACAAAGGGACTAAATCCGCCATCCAAGGTTTGTAGGTTCAAGAATGCATTCAGGTATCTGATTCACCCTTATCCATTCATCGTACGGTGTGTGACGACTATCGGTAACTCCTCCTACTTTAGTCATGCCCAAACATAATGTCACCGGTGATTTAAGCCTCTCCACTTGTTTCATATACAGTCTCTGGAACTATCTTCAGCCCCTTACTCAAGTTCTTAATTGAACCGGAGTCATACTTCATACCATCCCTCGTCACTAAAGGGTCTCCTTTCGTCAAAGGCAATTAGTTCTCCCCCACTTGAGTTCGAACCCAATCCTACTACCAATCTCTTCAGCTACATGCCACATACCCCTGCAATAAAACTCAAGGTTGTTGCAATTTCGCCAACACAACCCATCTCAATTCTAACTATTCCAAATATGACAAAGGCTCATTCCACATTTCGTAGTCGCACACGTCGACTTGGTCGGCTCCATTATATATTCTGAAAATGCTACTTTCCTCGATGCTTTTATAACTTTCAGTAAAACAGACTCCACCAGTTTTTAAATTCTTCAACTCTCTCACGAACGAAAAGCAAGCCTACTCCACTCAACCAGCAACTTGCATTGAGGGCAACCACCATCTCAATAAGCATGTTTAGATAATGTAAAGACGTTTACATTAACCACCATATGCTACTCATCCGCTTGCAACCCTAGCCAACACATCTATGGTCAGCTACCTCAACCACGAGTGAGTGATCCAGACTCTCGACCCACACGACCCGATCAATCACCCAAGCAAGATCAATACAAGAGTAGGTAGCCCCACTATTACACTATTACACAACACTGAGGCAAGTACAGAGTTGACTTTTAGAATACCCGCCATCATCTCAGACGCCGCTTGCACCTCTTCGGCCATGAGTTGGAAAACTCACCCTCGCGTCCTCCAGTCCCTGCCTGACCTGTGCGCACATCCAGCACAGTAATCAACTTAAACATGATCTGTCCGACCAAAGCGGTAACGATTTCTCATCGGTGACTTACAGTCACGACGATAGTGCACTGTTCAACCACACCTGAAACATATTCGCCCTCCCTCACTCTCATCCTCTCCCGTCTGGTATTCTCTACCCTTCTGACCCGAGCACGAATCGGAAGTCCTCAGCTTCCCATCCGATATCGATACCGGCACCACAACCTGAGCCCCCTTCCTCCTACGAGCCCTGGTCTCAAGCTCGAACTCGCGCCTCCTAGCTGCCTCCATCACTTCAACAAGAATAGCCATAGTGTGGCACTCATGAACTCCAGATATCGATACTCAACAAATCTGCGTACACATACGCCTTCACGTCATCCGTGGTTGCTTACTAAGAACAGAAGAGCACCTCTCCACGAACTCCTGTGTCATCTCGGTCACGGTCTAAGTCGTCTGCTTTAATGTCGTAAACTCGCAGGAACGCTGCTCTATCTCCCCTTCAAGGCACGTACTACCTCTAAAATTGCATCACAAAGTTCTCCCAAGTCAACACCTCGACCTGCTCTGCAGTCATAAATGTAACCTCAACTCCCTACCAATCCTTCGTGTCCCTCACAAAAGAGGCATGGCGAAATGGACCCCCGACCATCCATGGAACTACTAGTAAGGAGTATGCCCTCGACAACGTAAATCCAAGGCAGGCTAATAATGGGATCTGCCGCCCCGGATGACTAGATTGGTAACAACTCATTCCTCTAATGTGTCCCTCGGCTCATCTGTAATCTTTGTAATATACCCGGGATTCCTCCCTAAATGCACATGAATCCTCTATCGCCATCAGATCCCGAATCTCCTGGGCACCCCAACCAGCACCTTAGTTGTTACCACGAAACCCCATGATCACCATTCAATAATAGAATGAACAAAGATTAACACATTTCATTAGCACGCACATCTAATATGCTAATTACTCACACCCTCACCACATTGGATTTCCCATGACCCGCTCCCGACTCGAACGTCGATCCTGTGCTTTCGATAGTAAGAGCTCTTCTAGTATCTTCCACACCTATTCATGTTCGTTCTGAGGCCTGTCCCGAAATCCCTAATTCGCTTCTCACCGAGAATTCTAACACATATGGTCCCACAAAACATATGCCAACACATTCCTATAATATTATGAATCCCACCCCCACCCTGCTACTCTAACTAAGACGGAATTTCCTCCAGTGATGACGAGTCGCCTTGTGAATGTGCAGTTGTATACAGTGTAAAAGTAAATAGGCTTTCGAATAAAAGAATCTACCCTAAGGCAACAACCAAACAAGGAACATGCAATAAGGCCAACTCAAGCATTCTAGGACTATTCAATTCCTACTGGATACAACTTAGTGGCATTCTCCAAGCAACCTATCAACACTAGCATACACTCCTATTAGCAAGTAGCATATAAACATTACAAAAGTTTGTAATCTCTGCCAGGCAATCTAGCATACGTACATCCTATGCTTTAGAAAGCATCAACAACATTAATCACTTAAACCTTTTCCCACACTGGCGTCGGCTGGCGGTACACACTGTGTATTCAGTTCACCCTTCATGAAACATATTTCTCTTGTAAAAATGTTCTAAGAAAACTCTTAAGGCTCAACTTGAGTCCAGAACTCACTAATGTGAGCCTGATTCTCTCAAGCTGTGCTCTGAAACCAACTTGTTACATCCAAAAATTAAGGTAAATTTATAATTTATTTTCAAAACATTTTCACTAAATAAAACCACATTAATTAATTTCCTCTTTGTTCACAATTCATACAAAACCTTTATCATTAATTTCAAAAGATCCACAGCGGAAAACAAAGTCTAATTAATAATATTTTTAAAAAGAAAACCCCAAGGAAGCAGCAGCAGTGTATACACGTCACGCCTTGCCATCCATGGTACCTGATGTACCTGAAACAGCGGTTTAGAGGGGAAAGGGTAAGCACACAACTTAGTGACTTTCAACACTTACACCATAAATCAACCAAGCATGCCTTGCCGACAACACATATTACCACATAACGCACCCAGTAGTGGTATCGACACATAATGCACCCAGCAGTGGATGACCACCCACCTAATGCATCCAGCAGTGCTATGGTCACATAATGCACCCACTAATGATAATACTACATAATGCACCCAGCAGTAGTATCACCATAATATTAAGGTATACTATCACATCATATTAACACACAACACTACAACAAAAGATGTATAATATCAGTATGGTGCACATAGCCTAGTACTATTCACACATATCACATATATCACAAAACATAGATCAAATATCAAACTCCTATACATAACACAACACAGCAGGGAATGAATGATATCAATACAAAGTAGTGAGAAACTCACCTGATAAGTAGAAGTAGGTATACAAAGTAAATGTAGCACTCAGGGACCCTCCTTCCACCAACCTACAAACCATATACCATTACTTAGCACTTAATTTATATTTTATAAATAAATACTTATAGTTATGTACTTTTCGATTTCCGACAAGCACCGTGTTCCAACATGTACCCCCCCTTTGTTCCCTTGTATTCAACAAAGGAGTTATTATATGATTCAATTAGTTTTCGAAAAACCCGGACCCACACCATGCCACCCAAAACCAAAAACTAAGACAATTATCACAAAAAGGAATTCGACAGCAAATCTAATTATCGACCTAATCACAAGATTTACAATATTCAACTAAGAAATGGTTCAAGATAAAATCCAAAAAAAAAAATCATGAAATCACTAGACCCAAGGATAAGGTCATAGGGCCTGACCTTAGGTCATTTTCATCTTTCAAGAATAAATAAAAAATCCCAAAGTTGACTGATACAATCAGTCCACCCACTGAACCACCCATTAAAGATAGAACCATAACACAAAATAGGCAGAGAGTTAGGTTCTAATATTTTGTAGGAAGAAACTAGACACATAGCATGAACTTGCCCCATTGGTATTGCCCCCAAAACATGTTTTTAAAATTACTTATGAATTTATCAACACAGAATTCCCTGAACAACAGCAACCTGGACCAGTCAGTGAATATTGCAGTATTCACCTAACCTAGGGATCGATTTAGGCTACGGCCTTCAGGGTGTAGAAATTAGACTCAACTAGAATTCTACGGATATAGAGATCATACAGAATGGACACTCACACGATTTTATATGCATTTTCTAAGACAAAGCTAAAACAGTGGAATTACAATTGTCACATGGAATGACACTAAGGTTTCGGGTTTTTGATTCTAAACCCATTAAAACTAAAATTAGGACCTCTAGGGTCAGAAATAAGTTCAAAAACATAACAACTTCAGAGGAAAAATGGAGTAGAGCACAATGACATTCATCATACACAACGTAAACACGCACATGCATTCACAAAGGTGTGTGTGTATGTGTAACTTGACTAGACCTTTAGAACATAGGAATCTCATATGTGGAACTTTAGAACATATTCTTAGAGCATCAAAACCAGGGGAAACTCAAGAAAAAAATACCATACCTACACCCACACACACCTCACGGCTTGGAGATGTGGTGGTGGTGGCTTCGTCCATGGAATAAAAAGAAGGAAACGTGTACCTTAAAAGCAACAATCGAGGCGATAGTAACTCCTACACATTCATACTCCGTTGCCTTGATCTTTCTTCTCCTTCCCTCACACTCACGCCTCCCTTTCCTTCTCTTCTCGACAAAAAACGCAGCAACAAAGTTGGTTTGTTTACGGCTTGGATGAAGGCCCTTACTCGACCGCATGCCATGCTAGAAGCACACCACACTCGGCCGCATGACAGCTCGGAAGATCTTAATACTCGACCGCACAAAAGGTTACGGAGCTCATACTCGGCCGCACAATAAGCAAGCTCCTGGACTACTCGACAAACTAGAAAAAAAACGGGGAGAAGATGTGCTTCACGGTTTCAATCAATCAATTCTAGGGTTGTGTTGCATGGACCGAACATCTAGTAACGGGATCAAATCTTTGATGGGCTGGACGAGTAAAGCGAAAGCTTCAAGGGCCGTGTCAATCTTCTCATCGCACTCAGCCAAATAACCCAAGAGTTCCATGCATCTTTAGGTGATTAACACCTTTAGTCCCTCATCATATGAAGCTAAATTTCTTTTATCCCATAGTTAAAACACTTCCCTTATGAAGTTTTCAACAATGACACTTTTAACCCACTTCATCTTAAACTAGAATTTTAGAATTATTAATTCATAATTAATTTTATTATTATTATTATTATTATTATTATTATTATTATTATTATTATTATTATTATTATTATCGGTTAAATATTATATTTGCGAATAAGTTACAACGTCTCAGAAAACGGGACGTTACACATTGAAAGTGCCTGCTCAATACA
Source organism: Cichorium intybus (assembly GCA_023525715.1). Taxonomy (NCBI): domain Eukaryota; kingdom Viridiplantae; phylum Streptophyta; class Magnoliopsida; order Asterales; family Asteraceae; genus Cichorium; species Cichorium intybus. The sequence continues at coordinate 96,884,810 of CM042014.1, forward strand.
CATGACTGGGATATTGGAATTTTTAAGGGATTATCGAGAAGTCAACAATGGAGGATACATCACGTTCGGAAATGATGCTAATGGTATAATCAAAGGATATAGGGTTCTGACAAATGGAAACTTCACAATTCAGAAAGTTGCCGATGTTCTGGGTCTCAAACATAATCTTGTGAGTGTTGGGCAACTCGTATGTACCGGTCTCCGTGTAGAGTTTGATGATGAATTTAGCTATATCATGACAAAGACTAGAGACAGATGTTTGGTTAAGTCTCCAAGGCATCTCAACATGTTTTCTTTTGACATTTCTCTATTTCTGGGAAGACCTCGACTTTGTCTTTTGTCTAAAGCTCATTCCGAGGTAAGTTGGTTATTGCATCGAAAGTTGGCTCATCTCAACTTTCGGTACATGAATCACCTGTGATCACAGGAGAAATGCTTCGAGGAATGCCACTTCTGAAGTTCGACAACGAAAATCTGTGTGTAGCGTGTGTACTGGGAAAACAGAAGAAGAAGCCTCATAAGTCCATCATAGATTCAAGCATCTCTCATCCTTTAGAACTCCTCCACATCGATCTCTGTGGTCCATCAACAGTTGCGAGTCTGAATCATAAGAAATATATCTTAGTGATTGTAGATGACTTCACTCGCTTCACCTGGGTATTTTTCTTGAGGTTGAAATCCGATACTTTTGTGGAGTTTCGGAACTTCATCATATCAATCGAGCTCAAAGTACAACTGCCAGTAAGAAGGATCAGAAGCGACAACGGAACTGAATTCAACAATCGACAAATAAAAGAATTTCTCAGCTCCCTACACACCTCAACAAAATGGTGTCGTGGAAAGAAGAAATCAGACTTTAGTTGAAGCAGCCAGATCGATGTTAAACTTTGCCAATCTTCCATTGTCCTATTGGGCAGAAGCTGTAGCATCGGCATGCTTCGTTTAGAACAGATCAATCATTAATAAGCGACTTTTAATGACACCCTATGAAGTTTTAAATGGGAGAAAACCTAACATTAAATTCTTTCACATTTTTGGCTATCGTTGCTTCATAAAAAACAAGAAAGATCACTTGGGAAAATGTGTACCCAAGAGTGATGAAGCAATATTCATGAGGTATTCATCTAAATCTATTGCTTACCGTGTGCTGAACAGGAGAACGTGAGTTATTGAAGAGAGCTTTGACATAGAATTTGATGACCAATACCTTTGGAGAAAACCATCACAAGGCATTCTATATGTCATGGAGGCTGACATTCCGGAAGGTCATCAATCCATCCAAACAATCGAAGTTGACTATGATCTTCTCTTCGACCCACGAGAAACCACAACTCATGCCGAAATCATTCGATCTCCTGAAGCTATTCAAACATCAATGAAATATTTAAGGGGGAGCCTTCTCTCCCTTCACATGCTCAACAGGTTCAGGGGAGCTTCCGCTGCCAACTCATGTTGATGGAATCCCACAATCTGAGGGGGACCATCAACATTCCGAAGATGCAAGGAACAACAACTCAGCAGATGCATCAAATAATACACCTATCTTCACGTTTGATGTCGATGAAGAAATCTCTGCTGAAGACTCACACATCCAGAATGTTACTCCTGAAGATCCGGAATTCATCCAGGACATGTGTAACGCCAAAATGTGTTTTATTATGTAATTATAATAAAAAGGGCAAATTGGTCATTTTACCTTAGAAGGGTAATTTGGTCTTTTGGACAGAAAAGGATTTGTTTTGTAATAATATTTTGAGTTGTGGACTTAAAATGTTATAAATCTGATTTTTGTCATAAATTGTGTAAATTGTGGCAAAAGTTCAATAAATGCAACTTCAAGGACTAGATTGCAAAATTCTGGAGGTATAAAAGGAGAGACTTGTGAAGATTTTTGTGAGCTACGGGAGAGTTCTAGTGAACGATTTTCTGCAGAAATTTTGAAGAGTTCTTGAAGAATTGGAGCTTGTAATTCGATTCTTGGCTTCAAAGTGAAGAATTGGAAGCTTGAAAGGTTAGAAATCCAAGTTCTAGCTTGTTTGTTCTTGATGAATTTTATAGGAACTGAAACGGCATTTTCAGTTATGATTGTGTGGTTAAAATGGTTTAATACTACCATTAAGTCATGTTAAAAAGGACTTAATTCAAGATTATGGAAGTAGATTGCTATTTTGGATGAATTTAAAGTTTTGGGGTTTTGGAACTAAGAACCCTAATTCTCATTTTAATTGATTGAGTGGGTTTTAATGGTTAAAAACCTTGTGTTAATAGAAGGTTTTAGCCTAGGAATGAACCCCAAACGATTAAGAACAGCATTAAGGACTTAATAGGCCAAAACTGCATGCTACAGTGCACAAATCGCGACTGATCAGGAGGCTACACAGGCACAGGGCGCAGTGCGCCTCCAGGCAGGGGATCAGAAATGCTAACTTTTGTTTGGCTTGTCCGATTTACCTCAAACTTGAACCATAAGTCCCAAATGGTTTGAAAAGTATGGGAAAATTTTTAAATTGAGTTTTCGACTCCTCGGGGGCACTGTAGATCAATACGAATGCCTCGGTGAATAGTGAAATTCATAAAAAGATAGTAAACGGAAAGTTTATTATCTAGACATTGTTTGTATTGATACTATATTGAACTCTTATGCATTAGAGTCAATTAGAATGGTTGTTAACATATAATCATTGTAAAAATGATTGATATTATAGGTACGGGACAAAGTCTTACGAATTACATTGGAAGGCAAGAAGCAACGAAAGCTAGCAGTAGCAAGCATTCAGGTGAGTAATCTCACTTGTATCCGATGTGATAACTGTTAAATGAGCAGCTGCAGATGAAAATAGTTTTGGGGACAAAAATGACAGATTTCATGATGAATGATACGACAATACCAGATACGCCGTGAGTCTGATATAGACAAGAACGGAGCTGTGAGTCAATAAAAATGAATGATATGACAATATCAGATAAGCCGTGAGTCAATGATAGACAAGAACGGAGCTGTGAGTCAACCTATATAAGACAATACCGGATAAGTCGTGAGTCATTGAGATGACAAGAACGGAGCCGTGAGTCTAGGCAAAAGCGGGTTAAACCCGTGAGCCATATATGATCGTGTGTTGCATGAGAATGCATATTTGATTTGTATAGAGAATTTTATTCTTATACATATTATATTTGATTTGATTACTCATTGGGCTTTATAGCTCACGGTTTTATTGATATGTCCCTGCAGGTGAGCGTGATCCCGCCAAGGGGAAAGATAAAGTCCGAGACTGAGGACTTAGGATGTGAAGTGACTACCCGGCTTGAAGAATGTATAATATTTATATGTATTGTACTTCGTGATACACTTGTACTCGTATTGTGTTAACTAATACCCCATACTTATGGTTTGATTGTAAAATATTTGGTTTGAAAAAAAAAATTTGGGGTGTTTTGTTAAAAAGGTCGGGTGTTGCATGTTGGTATCAGAGCCGTGGTTTAAGTGAACTAGGTGTCTTAGATTAGATTCCTGGACTTAAACCTTGAGAGAAATACAGACAAATGGACTGTTAGATATATATAAGTTTTTTGTTATATATGTAATCTAACGGTTTGCTGAATTTTGAAGTATGAGAAATACAAGGAGTAATCCCACCGGTGCAAATTCGCGTGGAACATCAAGAAGTGAACCAGCCCGTTCACACGGTTCCGTGGGACGAAGAGCAAGAGCACCAGCAAGGGAACCGGTGGGAGAAAATCCACCTGATATACGGGCAATAGTAGAAGAAGTGGTTAGGCAAATGATGCCTACGTTAACGAATAACCCCAACCCGAGTGGCAATCCTAACCCGAGTGCCTATCCTAATCCTAGTGAAGAAGCTCCAAAAAGTATTCATGACAAGCAGCCGGAAGATGAAAGCCAGGGAGAAAGTCGTGCCCGGGCAGTAAAAGAAACTCAAGGTGGGGAAGCTTCTACAAAGAAAGTTGGGTGTACTTACAAAGCTTTCCTGGGTTGCAAACCAAAGGAATTTTCTGGGACAGATAATCCAGTCCAGGCTATGGAATGGATTATGCATATTGAGAAGGTGTTTCAAGTTAGCAAATGTGCGGATGATGACAAGGTAGAATTTGCCACAAATCAACTTACAAGCAGTGCACTACATTGGTGGCAAATTTACTACAAGTCACTGAATCTTGATCCAACCCAATCAGTATCGTGGGAGCAATTCAAGATTAAGTTTAATGAAGAGTACTGTTCTGAGGTAGCTATAAAGAAGCTGGAAGACGAATTTTTGCACATGGAACAAGGTTCCCGATCTGTTCAAGAATACACTCTGAGCTTTCTGGAGAAAGCAAGATTTGCGGAACACCATGTCAGTACCGAAAAGAGGAAGATTGATATGTATGTCTGGGGGTTGACAACCCGAATCAGAGAAATTGTGCAACCACTGAAACTGCCTACATTCCGACAAGTGGTGGATCGAGCCACAGAAAGGGAGACAGAATTGAAGCGACAAGATGATGAAAAGAAAGCCATGGAAACGAAAAGAAAGGCGGGGAACCAAGGTTGGATGCCTCAGAAAAAGTCGCAACAAACCGGGTCCAAGGGTAAAAGCCAGAAAGACGAAGGAAAGTGGTGTGAAAAGTGCCGAAAAAGGCACACAGGCAGTTGTCGGAGTGATACTGTATTAGCTAGTTGCCAAAACTGTGGAAAAACGGGTCATTCTACACGGGAATGTCGGGCGGAGCGAAGATGTTACCAATGTGGAGCTACGGATCACATTCGTCCGAATTGTCCCCAATTGAAATCTGGAGTATACAGTGATAGATCCAGGGATGATCAAGGAGGGAAGAAAGAAGAGCCGAAGAACAGGGGACGACCAGTGGCCTCACGAGCTTTCCATATGACCGTGGAGGAAGCCCGTGAGAAGACAGATGTGGTTACAGGTATCTTTACTCTCAATACCATACCTATATATGTTATATTTGATCCAGGAGCCACTCACTGTTTTGTATCAGAGTCTTTGATATCCCGCTTAAATGTACCATTAACCCCAATGGATGAAAGCTTAGAAGTGGCTGTGGCGGATGGCAGATATGTTTAGGTTTCCAAACACCTGGAAGGTTGTCAGCTTAAAATCTACGGGATCTTTTTCCCTATAGATTTGAAGCCAATGACTACCAATGAATTTGGTGTAATTGTGGGTATGGACTGGTTGGCAACGAACTATGCTAATATGGATTGCAAAAATAAAAGCCTCACAATATTATCACCGGATGGGGAACGGATAAAGATTCAGGGTGAACGACCTCGGTTGAGAATGTCGGTTATCTCCTTTGCTCAAGCCCGAAGCTGTGTTAGTAAAAGAGGGATGTCTTATTTGACTTATGTATCGGTAGCTGAACCGATTAAAGTGGGGGTAGCGAATGTGAATGTGGTAAACGAATTCCCAGATGTGTTTCCAGATGAACTTCCAGGGTTGCCACCAGAGCGACAGGTTGAGTTCACGATTGAACTGATTCCGGGAGCTGCTCCTGTTGCCCGAGCTCCATACCGTTTAGCACCTTCAGAGATGGTGGAACTGCGAAAGCAACTGGAAGAATTGTTAGAAAGGGGTTTCATCAGAGCTAGTACATCGCCTTGGGGAGCCCCTATCCTGTTTGTTAAGAAGAAAGATGGGTCGATGCGCATGTGTATTGACTATCGGGAATTAAACAAGATCACAGTGAAGAACAAATATCCGCTACCCAGAATAGATGACCTGTTTGACCAGCTACAGGGAGCATCTTATTTTTCAAAAATTGACCTGAGGTCGGGTTACCATCAGCTGAAGATTCGGGAATCTGACATTCCAAAGACAGCTTTTCGCACACGATACGGTCATTATGAGTTTTTGGTGATTCCTTTCGGGTTAACCAATGCTCCAGCCGTATTCATGGATCTCATGAACCGGGTGTGTCGACCGTTCCTTGATACCTCGGTGATAGTATTCATAGATGATATTTTGGTGTATTCGCGAAGCCAAGCCGAACATGAAGTGCACCTGCGACAAGTGTTGGAGTTGCTTCGCAGGGAGAAGTTGTATGCAAAATTCTCCAAGTGTGAATTTTAGTTAAGAGAACAATTTCTTGGCCATGTAATTAATGCCGAAGGGGTGAAAGTCGACCCAGCAAAAGTGGAAGCCGTGATGAAGTGGGAACCGCCTCGAAGCCCAACGGAGGTACGAAGTTTCCTTGGTTTGGCAGGCTATTATAGAAGATTTGTTGAGAATTTCTCCTCGATAGCTGCCCCGTTGACCATGTTGACCAAGAAAGGCGAAAAGTTCGCGTGGGCTGAAAAACAACAAGAAGCTTTCCAGAAGTTGAAACAAGCCTTATGTGAAGCACCGGTGTTAGCACTACCACAAAGCGAAGAAGAATATGTGATCTACAGCGATGCTTCTAGAGTCGGCCTTGGATGTGTGCTAATGCAGAAAGGTCGGGTGATAGCCTATGCGTCCCGCCAATTAAAAGACGCTGAGAAGAAGTATCCAGTTCATGATCTGGAACTAGCTGCGGTGGTTCTAGCATTGAAGCTGTGGAGACACTATTTATACGGTGTAAAATTCGTTATTTATACGGACCACAAAAGTTTGAAGTATTTATTTGATCAAAAAGAGCTCAACATGAGACAGCAAAGGTGGATGGACCTGCTTAAAGATTTTAACTGTGAAATTCTGTACCACCCTGGCAAAGCGAATGTGGTGGCAGATGCTTTAAGCCGAAAAGAAGCTCCTTTGATAGTCACATCCGCTTGTATGGGTGTAGCAAGTCGATTACCAGAATTGATCCGTTTGGCACAACAAGAAGCGTACAAGCCGGAACATGTAAAAAGCGAACGAATGGTTGGATATTTGAAGCATCTGGAAGAAAATGCTCAAAAATTAAAAACCTTCAGAGGTCGTGTATGGGTCCCAAAACAAGGAGAGGCGAGGAACTTGCTTCTAGAAGATGCACACTATAGCTGATATGCAGTTCATCTGGGCAGTACCAAGATGTATCGGATGTTAAAACCGTTGTATTGGTGGCCTGGGATGAAGAGAGATGTTGGAAGATTTGTAGAAAGATGTTTGACGTGTTTGCAAGTGAAGTCAAACCATCAGAAACCATACGTAGAAATACAACCATTGCCGGTTCCAGAGAAGAAGTGGGACCATATTACCATGGATTTTGTAACAAAGTTGCCGCGGACACCGCGAGGTTATGATTCTATATGGGTGATTGTTGATTGATTGACCAAATCGGCACAATTCATACCATATAGAGAAAAGTACAGGGTAGATCAACTGGCGAAAATCTACATAGATGAGGTGATTTGTCGACATGGATTTCCAGCATCGATCGTGTCGGATCGAGATAACAGGTTTACTTCCCGGTTTTGGCAGAGTCTTCAAAAGCAATTGGGTACAAAAGTACTTATGAGTACAGCATACCACCCGCAGACCGATCGTCAAAGTGAAAGAACTATCCAGACTTTAGAAGACATGCTGAGGACATGTGTCATAGACTTTGGTGGAAGTTGGGAAGATCACTTGCCTTTGGTAGAATTCGCGTACAATAACAGCTATCATTCCAGCATTCAAATGGCCCAGTATGAAGCATTGTATGGAGCACCGTGTCGTACTCCAACTTGCTGGACTGAAGTTGGGGAAAAGCCGTTGGCTGGACCCGAAATTGTAGCACAGACTGAAGAGAAGATCAAACAGATACGAGAAAATTTGAAGGTAGCTCAGAACCGACAGAAACAGTATGCAGACAAACGGGTGAAACCGATAGAATTCCAAGTAGGAGACATGGTAATGCTCAAAGTATCCCCTTGGAAAGGCTTAATTCGTTTTTGGAAGAAAGGGAAGTTGAGTCCTCGTTTCATTGGACCTTTCCGTATATCCCAAAGAGTTGGAGTCGTGGCGTATAGATTGGAGTTACCTGATGAACTTCATGGTATACATGATGTATTTCATGTGTCCCATTTGAGGAAAACTTTGTATGATAAGTCTCAACATGTACCTCTTGCTGAAATTGAGGTAGATGAAAAGTTGAGATATCCGGAACAACCCGAGAGGGTGTTAGACCGCAAGGTAAGACAGCTGCGAAATAAGAAGATCAGCATGGTGAAAGTACTTTGGCGTCATCACAAAGGTTCCGACATGACGTGGGAGACCGAAAGTGAAATGAGGGAGAAATACCCTCAACTTTTTGTATGATTTCGGGGACGAAATCTCTTAAAGGAGGGGAGAATTTGTAACACCAAAATGTGTTTTATTATGTAATTATAATAAAAAGGGCAAATTGGTCATTTTACCTTAGAAGAGTAATTTGGTCTTTTGGACTGAAAAGGATTTGTTTTGTAATAATATTTTGAGTTGTGGACTTAAAATGTTATAAAATCTGATTTTTGTCATAAATTGTGTAAATTGTGGCAAAAGTTCAATAAATGCAACTTCAAGGACTAGATTGCAAAATTCTGGAGGTATAAAAGGAGAGACTTGTGCAGATTTTTGTGAGCTACGGGAGAGTTCTAGTGAACGATTTTCTGCAGAAATTTTGAAGGGTTCTTGAAGAATTGGAGCTTGTAATTCGATTCTTGGCTTCAAAGTGAAGAATTGGAAGCTTGAAAGGTTAGAAATCCAAGTTCTAGCTTGTTTGTTCTTGATGAATTTTATAGGAACTGAAAACGGCATTTTCAGTTATGATTATGTGGTTAAAATGGTTTAATACTTCCATTAAGTCATGTTAAAAAGGACTTAATTCAAGATTATGGAAGTAGATTGCTATTTTGGATGAATTTAAAGTTTTGGGGTTTTTGGAACTAAAAACCCTAATTCTCATTTTGATTGATTGAGTGGGTTTTAATGGTTAAAAACCTTGTGTTAATAGAAGGTTTTAGCCTAGGAATGACCCCCAAACGATTAAGAACAGCATTAAGGACTTAATAGGCCAAAATTGCATGCTACAGTGCACAAATCGCGACTGATCAGGAGGCTGCACAGGCGCAGGGCGCAGTGCGCCCTAATCTAGGCGCAGTGCGCCTCAGGCAGGGGATCAGAAATGCTAACTTTTGTTTGGCTTGTCCGATTTACCTCAAACTTGAACCATAAGTCCCAAATGGTTTGAAAAGTATGGGAAAATTTTTAAATTGAGTTTTCGACTCCTCGGGGGCACTGTAGATCAATACGAATGCCTCGGTGAATAGTGAAATTCATAAAAAGATAGTAAACGGAAAGTTTATTATCTAGACATTGTTTGTATTGATACTATATTGAACTCTTATGCATTAGAGTCAATTAGAATGGCTGTTAACCTATAATCATTGTAAAAATGATTGATATTATAGGTACGGGTCAAAGTCTTACAGATTACATTGGAAGGCAAGAAGCAACGAAAGCTAGCAGTAGCAAGCATTCAGGTGAGTAATCTCACTTGTATCCGATGTGATAACTGTTAAATGAGCAGCTGCAGATGAAAATAGTTTTGGGGACAAAAATGACAGATTTCATGATGAATGATAGGACAATACCAGATAAGCCGTGAGTCTGATATAGACAAGAACGGAGCTGTGAGTCAATAAAAATGAATGATATGACAATACCAGATAAGCCGTGAGTCAATGATAGACAAGAACGGAGCTGTGAGTCAACCTATATAAGACAATACCGGATAAGCCGTGAGTCATTGAGATGACAAGAACGGAGCCGTGAGTCTAGGCAAAAGCGGGATAAACCCGTGAGCCATATATGATCGTGTGTTGCATGAGAATGCATATTTGATTTGTATAGAGAATTTTATTCTTATACATGTTATATTTGATTTGATTACTCATTGGGCTTTATAGCTCACGGTTTTATTGATATGTCCCTGCAGGTGAGCGTGATCCCGCCAAGGGGAAAGATAAAGTCCGAGACTGAGGACTTAGGATGTGAAGTGACTACCCGGCTTGAAGAATGTATAATATTTATATGTATTGTACTTCGTGATACACTTGTACTCGTATTGTGTTAACTAATACCCCATACTTATGGTTTGATTGTAAAATATTTGGTTTGAAAAAAAAAAATTTGGGGTGTTTTGTTAAAAAGGTCGGGTGTTACAACATGGCACCTCCTGTGTCAGACCTGGCTCTTATCCCACGACTTCATAAGTGGTCTCAGAACCATCCTCCAAATCAAATCATCGGAAACCCTTCTTCCGGAGTTCAGACCAGAACTACAAAATCCATCCAGAATGAATGTCAATTCGCTACTTATATCAGCAAATTTGAAGCAAAAAACGATTGTTGATGCTATGGACGATGACGACTGGATCAAAGCTATATAAGAAGAGTTAGAATAATTCAAGTGAAACAACGTATGGGATCTTGTGCCACGACCAGCCAATCAAATTGTTGTTGGCATAAGATGGGTCTTCCGAAACAAACTAGATGATATGGGTACCGTGGTCCGAAACAAAGTAAGGCTTGTAGCTAAAGGTTACAGTCAGATTGAAGGAATTGATTATGATGAGACTTACGCACCAGTAGCAAGGCTAGAAACTATCTGAATCTTGCTAGCCTATGCTGCTCAGAAGAACATCATTGTTCATTAGATGGATGTAAAAAGTTTGTTTCTACAAGGAGATCTACAAGAGGTTGTCTATCTTTAGCAACCTCCGGGCTTTGAAGACCTGTCTCGTCCCAATAATGTTTATCGACTGAACAAAGCTGTTTATGGGTTTAAGCAGTCTCCAAGGGCTTGGTATGAAACTCTGTCGAATTTCTCGGTGAAATGTGGTTATAGAAAAGGAACCATTGACCCCACATTCTTTGTTCAATTACATCAAAAACACATCATGATTGTACAAGTGTATGTGGATGACATCATTTTCAGTTCAACAGATCAGACAATGGTTGAAGGATTTGCCAAGATTATGACAGACAAATTCTACATGAGCATGAATAGGGAAATTAACTTTTTCTTAGGTCTTCAGATCAAACAAATCATAAGATTTTTTCTCTTGAGAACTCCTCTACTTCGAAAGTCCCTATGTGAACCAATCATAAGATTTTTGCTGATCCTGATGGTGAACCAGTAGACTACAAAATTTACCAAGGAATGGTAGGTTCTCTTCTCTACCTAACAACAAGTAGACCAGACATCATGTTTGCCACATGTATTTTTGCAAGATACCAAGCAGCTCCGAAATTTGTCATATCTGACTGCTGTGAAGCAAATTTTCAAGTATCTCAAAGGGACTAAGGCAATGGGGCTCTGGTATCCTATGGGAGACAACTCTAAAGTTTAAGCATTCACCGATGCAGATCATGCTGGATGCATATTGGATAGAAAAATCACTTCCAGAGGTTGTCAATTCCTAGGTGGAAAACTTGTCAGCTGGTCTTCAAAGAAGCAAAATTGTGTTGCTTTATCCTTAGCAGAAGCAGAATATTTGCTGCTTCCTCCTGTTGCTCACAAGTTCTCTGGATGAAGACTCAACTTTTGGATAATGGATATCAGTTTTTACATATACCAATCTATTGTGATTCCAAAATTGCTATTGCAATTTCACACAATTCAATTCAGCATTCCACGACCAAGCATATCGACATTCGGTATCACTTCATTAAGGATCAGATCCTACAACGTAACATTGAACTTTATTTCATTCCTACCGAAGAACAAGTGGCTGATGTTTTTACCAAAGCATTGGACGCAGTGAAATTCAACAACTTTTTAGATATGCTAGGTATGTTAAATACAGATTCTGATTTCATCGGAGAATAATCTCTCAATCAAACCCATGCATGTTCTTCGGAAGAATTTTCTACAAAGTCCAATTTTTAATCTTTTCAATCAAATTCATAACTTCGGAACCCCCCCCCCCCCCCCCCACTTTCTCTTTTCGAAACTACAAATTATTTCAAAATTCTCTTATCTGTTTTCGAAAGCACTCAAATTTAACCTCTGAATTTTTCAATTTCTGAGGGATCCTCGTTTCAAATTTAACTTCTGAATTTTTCAATTTCTGAGGGAACTATGTGTCAAATTTAACTTTTGAATTTTTCAATTTCTTAGGGAACCTCGTTTCAAATTTAATCTCTGAATTCTCAATTTCTGATTTTCTCAAACCTCTTAGGAACCTCGTTTAAAACTCAATCTCTGACTTTTCAATTTTTGATTTTCTCAAACCTCTGAGGAGTCTCGTTCAAAATTTAGTTTCTGATTTTTTTCAAAATCCTCGTTTCAAAATGATCTTCTGAACTCTTGTCTTCTGGAATTTTTCAACCTTCGGAAATTCAAAATTTCATACTTGGAACTTATAAATTTCATCTAAACCTTCATTTTCTGAAGAGCCTCATTTTAGGAGAAATCAATTTTCAAAATGCCTTCTGAACTTTTACTTCTGAAAACTTCTTAATATTTTTTTTGGAACACTTATCTTCTGAAAAAATTTTAAACCTATCTTCCGAACTTATCTGGTTTCTAAACTCACCCTTTTTCTGAACACATTCACTTTCGGCAAGATATGCTCTCTGAATCATTCAGCAATCAAGGTACACATTCTCTTTTCTCTTCATTTCCTTGTGCCTATTTCCTTTAGAACTCAGAAAAGACCAATTAAATGTAAGGGAATGTGAATTAAATTTTGGTTCATTAAATATCCAATTATTAGTAATTAATATTCAGAATATTTTTAATGGATCTGCAACTATGTCAGACGTGTCACTCCCTAAATGGACCATTCCGTTTAATCATAGCTTGACATTAAATGCCAAGCGAAACCTTTTTCTAACACGTCATTTCAAAGTCTTTTCATTCCATATCCGGCGGTTCTTCTCGAATTTCAAAACGTCCTTTTTAACCGTTCCCCCTCTCTTTATCTTCTTCACCACTTCATCTTTCTCATTCCCTCGAACTCTCTCAACCTTCAAACTTCTAAACACATCACCGAATTCTCTGCATTTTCTGCAAGTGACCGGAATACCTACTTCACTTGCAACCCACTGAAGATTGTGCTCCCTTATCCTCTCCGCCATCGCAGCCGTTTGCTTGCAACCTGTTTCAGGGTTTTCTGTGAAACCCTAGCTTACCAACTGACCTCCGTCTACCATCTTCCTCCGATATTCTTCTGTCTACTGTTCTTAATCATCGTCTAGGTAAACATTTCATCCCCTCTCCTTAATATTATATGCAATAACATAGTCTCACACATAAGAGAACTTTTTTCTTCATGTTCTTCATGATTCAGACACACCCTTTTCTCAATATGTTCTTAATAATCTTTGAAGTAACTTAGTTAGCTAGCCTCTGCAATGAAATCCATTACTTCATGATTTAATATATTTAACTTGTTCAAAATAATATGAACTACATGATTCGGCATTTGAGTTTTGAAAGGTTCTCATACTTGTTACTCTGTTATTGAGTATTTTCTGAAATTTTGAGTATGTTTTGCCTTTTAATCCTCTTGTAAAAGTGTTTATGGCTACATTTTCTAGAAGTGTCGGGTCTGCTACTGAGGACAACACAATCATGGTTGCATCGTTCAACATTCCGATCTCCAGGGATCTCTCCATTTACAAAGAACACCTGCGAATCTTAATCCACATCTTGCAAAGACATCAATTGTCTCGTGCTTTCTTTGATGTCCCACCAGCTATACCCGTCTCCTTGCTTGAAAGCACCGTCATGTCCGCCAAGAAAGTTGAATCCATCTACTTGGTCTCTCAGACAGATGCCAGGGATGTACCTTTAGATAAAAATATCTTTGCTGCAGCCATTCATCTTCCTTTCCATCAAGCTCAATTTGATCACCCTTCCACAAATCATCTTAGAAGTATGATTTATCGAATGGGTTACGGGTACATATTAGATAACATGTCCCAATTTTCAAAAGGGAACATCTTGCCCATTTGGCAAGGCTTAATTCATTATTGTATTAAGTGCTTAACTGGTGAGATAGGTGGTATAGACCAATTAAGCAAGCGTATGTTGGAACTTCTATGGAGTCTGTTTTCCGGACATTAAATTGACTATGCCGAAATTCTCTATGAGGACTTCATCTCATACATTCCGGCCTCCCAGAAACCTCCCAGGAAAATTCATTCAGCTCGTTTCTCGGCTATGTGCATAGAACAGCTATACGGTATATTCAAGCTTTCGATTCCCGAAACCGATGGTGATACATTAGAAATGTCAGCAGCCAAAGCTTATGCTCCAAAACCTGATTCCATCTTCGAAAGAATCAGAAGGCTACCAGAGGCCCTTCTGAACATAGCTGATCCAACAACAGAAGTCACCATCAAACATATTGAGAATACCGAGAATATTCCCCCTTACACTCCTCATGCTCTCATAAATGAGTTGGCACCAAAGAAAGGGAAAAATAAACAGCTAACACTTCTCCTGCCAGACAACCTCAGAAGAAGAAACAGAACAAAACCAGAAAGGTACATATTTCTAACTTTTTCGACTTTATTCTACTCTCTGATTCACGGTCTCCGACTCTCTATGCTTCTCTGAACTTTCCCCTTTCTACGAACACATTCTCTGAACTCATAGCAAATCTCTGAATTTTTATCTTCGGAACTTCCTGACTTCGGAATTTCAAAGCTTATCTACATGTTCAAATAACTCCTTTTCAGAATCTCACATTACTTATCCTGCATAAGTCATAACTAAATGCCATGTTAAACAATTTATTGTTCATCGTTATTGGCACTTGATAAATCCAGATACATATTCAGTATTATTTGGTTATTTTTTTCAAACGTTTGTGTTCTAACAACTGCGTAACAAAAATCCGTGATTTTTAGGAATCCAAAATAAATTTTTGGTCTGAATTTTCATAATCTATGTGATAATTTGAATTCGGTTTCAACAAGGTATGTGTTACCCAGGGAATTTGTTTCCAAGTCTTTTAACTCTAACTTTTTGTAACACTTTTAAGCCTTTTGATTATTCTCTAAACGACTCAGAGTCGGAAAAGAATGAGGAAAGACAGAACTCTCCCGACTATGAACATTTAAAGGAAAAAGAAAAATCGGTGGAAAAACAGAACTCACCCCCAAAAGAGAAAGAAAAAGAGAAAAAGAAACTTCATTCCACAACTTTCATTCCGGATCTTACCAAACCCCCTCCAGATACCGATCCAATGGAAGAATGGAATTTAACCGAGCTGTCAAACAGCAAGCTATTCTTGTCGAACGTCTACAAAATCGCTTTGAAATACGACAAGCTGAACTATAAGCGCTCGATAGTCTCGGTCATCCCTTGGAATCTGATCATGAGGATGTGAAGAAGGAACGCACCCGCATCATCAAACTCACCTCTGGAATCAACGAGTATCTTGGTTCTCAGATGTCTAAGTTAGTCGGCACGCCTATTTATCTCTTTGAGACCACCGAGAAGGTATGGGCAAACATTTCTTCTTCCATCGGTCCCCTCACCTGGGATCGATACAAGGTCCAACAAGTTCCAAAAACAACTCCTGCAACAACCAAGTGTGTCAACGATCCTCTTGCTGAAGTAGGTCTTTTCTGACACCCAATCCAAAACAATAAAAGACTCTCTTTTCAGAACCGACCAGGAGGTGGATAAACCCATATTGTCCAAGGCTCACAAAATCAAATTGAGTGACACTAATTCATCTTCCGATAAAGCTGCAACAAAGGTTCCTCCTCTGACTCCACCAGTTCACACTTCAGAAGATAAGGCCCTGCATCAAAAAGTTGACACCTTAATTACTCTGGTTTCTGAACTGAAAGCCTCTCAGAACTAGGAGACCCTCGTCAAGGAAATATCAGAACTCAAACAAAGAGTTGCTGATTTTGAAAAGAAAGATATTGTGTTGGTCATGGATGGTGAAATTTAGCAGGCAATCACCAAAGGCTTAGCAGAAGTTGATGCTAAGCGACAAACAGATGCCACTGCCATGAAGAAGAAGGCCCAGGAAACCATGGCAGAAGTTCAGAAAGTGGAAAGAAAACATGCCAATGTCACAGAAATGGTGTATGACATAATCAAATCCTTCTTCCAGGATGTTGAGAAATACCTTCTCAGAGTGGTTTCTGAAAATGAATCACTTAGGAGGACGCATCTTCTTCTTCTTCAACTCCTAACTACAACTCTCTAGAATATCACCGCTACAGTGAAAGGGCCAGTTGAACAAATAAAGATTGCCACTAACATGTTGAACGAAACCTGTGACATCTTTAAAGAGGTCACTTCCTCTACTATCTCAACAGACCTATCGAATTATTCAAAGAATATGATGAACACGCTTGAAGCCATCCTCCTTCGCCTACATGTGCCCCGTTCAGCTACTGAAGGAGCCCCAGGTAGGGGAAAGGCGAAATCGATCTTGATAGATGACGATGAGGAAAGGGATGATGAAAATAAGGACATAGAAAGATGCCAATGCTGGTGATGGCGATCAGGAAAAGAAAGAAAGTGAAGCTGTTGGTGATGAAGAGAAGAAAACAACAAATGATACCACCCCCAAGCAAACTCCAAAAATTCCCACTCCACCTTCCTCTCAAAAATCAACTCCGATCCAAGTTTCCATTCATACAGAAGATGAAAAACTTCTGTATTCTCCTATCAAGCACACCGATCCTCCAGAACTCAAAGCTCTCAAAGAGGAATACTTCGATGCCCGATCAAACTTATTCGCTGAAAAACTTAAAGAGGACACCAATATAGATGTTGCTGCTACGGGTCCAAGTGGCCCAAGGAAACCAAACTTCTCCTTTTTCTTTCGTTTCAGACCTCTTACCGACTCAGACTTCCGACCACAAAAATCATATGATCCTCCTCCGACTCCAGCACACAACTGGGATATCACTCTGACCCCAAATGGAGACAAGTATATGTATACTTTGAATTTCTCCGAGATCCCAGAACACAATAAGACTCTAGCAGTGAACCTCAAACTTCAAAAATTTCTGGACAGATATACTCAACCACAAATCAATACCTGCTCTATTGAGCCAATCACTGTTGTTACCAGTGTAAAGAGGAGAACATATTATAAATCAATCTTCTACGTATACGAGATTGTCCGGAAGAACGAAAAGATGATGATAACGGAAGCAGACTTCAGAAAGATGAATCCAACAGATATCTATTCAATCGTTATGAAGTTAAGCTTTAAGAGTTGAGAGGAGCAAGACTTCAAGAGAATCTTTTGTTGCTGCAAAAATTTTTCTACATTGTCTTCTGGAAGGATTTTGCACCGGAGATGGTGAATTGTTCAAACTTGTGAAGAATCTCTAGGATAACCAATACCGCGATCTAGTGGATCTTTCCATGTCGGAAATCAGTGAAAACTGGAAGAAAGGAGTCACCAAGGATCCCATACTCGGATTGATATATAAAGATTCATCAAGAAAAGGAACTTTCCTTTTCTTCTGAGCGGACCACATCAGAAGGGTCCCAAATGCGATGTTGGAAAGCTTTATCAAATCACTAGGATCCTGAAGCCAAAAAGAGATGTTGCTGAGAATGGAGTGGATGCTAGGAGTAAGGAACTTTTGGACATACGCATGCAGGCAAGCTGTTCTGGAGATGCAGTGAAGATGAAGAAAGTCAAACCCCTAGGTTGGTTATAGAAGCGGGAATTGTTAAGGTCAGAACGGGTCGTTGACCAACCCGGAGTTTGTGTAATGTTCTGAATGTTTGTTTTGATGATACTTGAACAATATTTATGTTTTTGTTGGTTTGTATGTTTAGTGATAGGATGAATAGTAAAGTTGTGATGGATGTTGAAAAGAATACTGTTATGTATGTTCTGAGTCGTGGTTTGAATGAATATGGTTATGTCTGATTATCTGTATTTATAATATCGTTATTATATGTCTAAAGTTTGTCTTACCGAAATCCAGTCTTGGATTTCGGAACATTACAAAATGAAAAATGAATCACTTAGAAAGACGCATCTTCTTCTTCTTCAACTCCTGACTAAAATCTCCAGAAGATCACCGCTACAGTGCAAGGGTCAGTTGAACAAATAAAGATTGCCACCAGCATGTTGATTGAAACCAGTGACATCTTTAAAGAGGTCACTTCCTCTACCATCTCAACAGACCTATCGAATTATTCAAAGAATATGATGAACAAGCTTGAAGCCATCCTCCTTCGCCTACCTGTGCCCCCTTCAGCTACTGAAGGAGCCCAGGAGGCGGAAAGGCGAAATCGATCTTAATAGATGACGATGAGGAAAGTGATGATGAAAATAAGGACATGGAAGATGCCAATGCTGCTCATGGCGATCATGAAAAGAAAGAAACTGAAGCTGTTGGTGCCAAAGAGAAGAAAACAACAGATGATACCACCCCCAAGCAAACTCCAAAAATTCCCACTCCACCTTCCTCTCCAAAATCAATTCCGATCCAGGTTTCCATTCATACAGAAGATGAAAATCTTTTGTATTCTCCCATCAAGCACACTCATCCTCCAAAACTCAAACCTCTCAAAGACGAATACTTCGATACCGAGCAAACTTGTTGGCTGAAAAAATTCGAAGAGGACACCATTATAGATGCTGCTGCTACTGATCCAACAACAGCTGGTCCAAGTGGCCCAAGTAAACCAGACTTCTCCGTTCTCTTCCGTTTTAGACCTCTTACCGACTCAGACTTCCGACCACACAAATCATATCATCCTCCTCTGACTCCAGCACACAACAGGGATATCCCTCTGATCCCAAATGGAGACAAGTATATGTATACTTTGAATTTCTACGAGATCCCAGAACACAATAAGACTCTAGCAATGAGGCTCAAACTTCAAAAATTTCTGGACAGGTACACTCAACCACAAATCAATACCTGGTCCAATGAGCCAATCACTGCTGTTACCAGTGTAAAGAGGAGAACATATGATAAATCAATCTTCTACGAATACGAGATTGTCCGGAAGAACGAAAAGATGGTGATAACGGAAGCATACTTCAGAAAGATGAATCCAGCGGATATCTATTCGATCGTTATGAAGTTAAGCTTCAAGTGTTGAGAGGAGCAAGGCTTCAAGAGAAGCTTTTGTTGCCGCAAAACGTTTTCTACATCGTCTTCCGGAAAATTCTGCACCGGAGATGGTGAATTGTTCAAACTTGTAAAGAATCACCTGGATGACCAATATCGTGATCTAGTGGATCTTTCCATGCCGGAAATTAGAGAAAACTGGAAGAAATGAGTCACCAAGGATCCCATACTCGGATTGATATATAAAGATTCATCCAGACAACGAACTTTCCTTTTCTTCCGAGCGGAGCACATCAGAAGGGTCCCAAATGCGATGCTGGAAAGCTTTATCAAAGCAATAAATAAATCCTCTCACTCGGATCCTGAAGTCAAAAGGAGATGTAGCTGAGAATGGAGTGGATGCTAAGAGTAACGAAATTTTAGACATATGCATGGAGGCAAGCTGTTCTGGAGATGCAGTGAAGATGAAGAAACTCAAACCCCTCGGTTGCTCACCGAAGGGGGAATTGTTAAGGTCAGAACGGGTCGTTGACCAACCCGGGGTTTGTGTAATGTTCTGAATGTTTGTTTTGATGATATTTGAACAATATTTATGTTGGAATGTTTGTTGGTTTGTATGTTTAGTGATAGGATGAATAGTAAAGTTGTGATGGATGTTGAAAACAATACTGTTATGTATGTTCTGAGTCGTGGTTTGAATGAATATGGTTATGTCTGATTATCTGTATTTATAATATCGTTATTATATGTCCGAAGTTTGTCTTACCGAAATCCAGTCTTGGATTTCGAAACATTGCATAATGAAAAACCTCGACATCTGAAGATAGATCGGAAGACAAAGAAATGAAGATCAGAAGACTGCTTGATTCTGATGCCCATGTTCTGAAGACACCAAGATTAGAAGATCATGTTCCAAACTCATTCAGAAGTACATTCAAGTTCGGAAGACCATGTTCTGGAAATAACAAGATACCGAAATCCACTCAAGATTTCGATTCAGCAACTTAAGGAACTTCTGAAGACTATTGATCTCAGCTATGCAGTTATCGCGGCCGATAATCGAATAGAGGTTACCAAGCGATATTTGATTTAGCAGTTATCTCGGTGGTATAGCGGATTTTTTGTGTTGCTACTATATATATATATATATATATATATATATATATATATATATATATATATATATATATATATATATATATATATATATATATATATATATATATATATATATATATATAACATCAAATGAAAATGTTAAATATGGTCAAATAAACAAGTAATTTGTATAGATGAAAATTATTAGATGGGATGTTTTCATCAATTACATTTAGCAAACAAAAATGTAAAAAACCAATAAAGATTTAAACTAAAAATATAGAAAGTGCACATTACGCCAGCAATTAATTTTAATCAGTGACAATCCCTAGAATCAGAAGCTTCAACTGAATTGGAACTCTACTATGGGTGATTAAATGGGACGAATAACTCTAAAACCAAAGAACTACAATCGACGACCCACCGATCTAAACTCCCATGTGAGCGATTGAAGCCGACGACCCACTGATAACTACAATTAACGAAAGAATCGAGAACTACAATCGATTAATTATTCCAATCGAATCATTGCAATTGAAGAAACATTTGAGTACAATCGGTACAACCTCAACCGTATATCCAAACATTCTTTCGATAGGAGCTGTTGAGTCGATAATGATATTGAGCTGCTGAATTCGACCTCGATTGGAGCAGATTGAATCGACTGAATATCCGATTGGTGTTGAGTTTTGATCACTATTTGCTTGAATCGATTGTATATATAGTAACTTGATTGAATCGAGTTTGAAGGATTCCAATCGGATTGTTAACGAAATGCAAATCGGAATAGCAACCTGATGTGGTTTTCTTGATCGAATGTTATTCCCATAATCAGGGATGAAGTCTTAGTTGTACTGTAACCTATAATGAAATATTTTCCTATGAAGCCATCCCACATCGCCTTTAACAAAGAAACATAGAGAGTGCCTCATATTATAAATAGCTAGCCTTTGGAAGGGCTTACCTTCATTAAGCTATTGCGATCGGGTTTTAACCGGATACATATGGCTTGGTAAAAAATATTTTTTTTCATTGGGAGAGCCTTTTGGGTTAACCTTGGTCAAAAACTTAAAATTTTGGGTATGCTTTTTCGGTGAATCCTAGTCAAAAATTTAAGATTTCATATAGCGCCCTAAAATCGCTATAGTGGATGGTAAAATCGCGTGAAATAGCGGTATATAGCGCCGCTAATAGCGGTTCTGCGATTTTAAAACGCTAAATGAGAGTTTGTTGCGGTTGATGGGCGCTATACGCAATAGCGGCGCTATAGCAACGCTATAGCGCGCAATTGACGATGAAGATAAGTCAAAAGATAAGAGCTTCAAGTTATATAAAATGATTAGGCTAGATTTGGCATGTCTTTTTAGAAGCATGTTCATGTGCTGATTGCATCATTAATATTCTAGCAAAGCCGACCTAGTATGACATTGTGTTATCTGACGGAAGAGAGACGTGTTGTCTCCTCTTCAGTCCTTAGGGTATTATCCTATGGTCCTCCCTTGCACTATAAAAGGGATACCACATCTTCACTTAGTCCTCATGTTTTGAGAGCTGATTGTAACTATCTTATTGATATATATAAAATCCTCTCATTCCATAATATCTTCCGTTGTTCATATCTCTTCTTACTTTGTTCATTCCATTTCTAGTATTTCAATCTTATTGTCCTTACCTTTTTATGTTATTAACTATTTGTACTTCTTTATTGTTTAGCTATTAAGATCCATCTAAGTAAACATCTCAAGTTTCTGAGCTTGTCTATCTTTCCACAAAGCACTCAAGTCTTCGGACTTGTCCAGCAGTTCCGAACTTCTGTTTTTGGAATACTCATTTACATTCTGCAATCTCACTTATTCCGCATTTTACTTAGATTTTTGTTTCAACAAATGTGCTGATGATTCTCATTGGTACACCACAATGAGTAGTAAGCACTAACAATTTTTCTCTCAAACCAATCTCAAGTTTTCTGCAACACAAACTTCTAGACACTTTGAGTAAAGCCACTTAGTGCCGAGAGTTAAAAATTTTGTACCAATGGTTAGGTTACGTACCGTAATCTATCACACGCACCAATCCACTCTCAACCCCTTTATCTTTCTGATGCAAGAAATAGAAGATTCATCATTTAAAACCAAATGATGATGATATTTCGAAACACTCTGCCAGTGATCTTTGCTACAACACCAGTAGTAAATGTGAGGCATCTACAACCATTCTTACCTACAAATCTTCTAATTCAAGAGTTGGATGATTCAGTGTAATATACCATACACTGTTGACAATTCGAAAGTCTAGCCGATGGGTATGTCTAGTGTCCAAGAGATATTACACGCTCATACCACTCTTAACCCTAATTTTCTTCTAATGAAGATGTTTGTGACTCAATGTGATTTTACCTCGCATTGATGAAACATCGAAACTCTGGGTCAGTGATCGTTGTTGTTTACCAAAATAGCTGTGAGACTCCAACAACTTCAGCGGATTCAAAATTGGCACTAGGATGGTACTGACAACGCCTAGTGATATTAAGTATTTTAGGCGTTGTTGAGCCCTGTTCTTGGTAAAATTATATCAAATATGCATGGGTATTCTCACTTTTCGTGTCAGGACTTGTCTGGAGAAAAAGAACAGAAACAGGGACTAAAAGTGTACAAAAAGGAAGCAGTTTGGAAAGAATGCAAAATCAAAGAAACACGTACGCGCGCCGCGGATTTCCATTCTGCGCGACGCGGGCGTATGGCGGTGGAACACATTTGAATGACGAAAAAACGGGGAACGAATAACTACGCGTGCCGCGGATTTCCATTCTGCGCGGCGCGGTCACGGGAAATTTGCAACTAAAAATAGAGGCATTTCCAGCCGAAAACCCTAGCAAAGACCGGGTGTAAACATCGACCTAGAAGCTCTTTGACTCGAGGATTCATTTCAGCAAGCTCATAATTGGTATTTTATGTTTTTGGATTTAATTTTCCTTTTAGTAGCAAGTAGTTTGTGGCTAAAGTCTTTGGGAGTGACAACCACTGACCTTGAGCCTTTAGGTTTCTGTTTTTGAAACATTTGGTTACTGTTTTGTAATTGGAATTCGGATTTGGTGAATGCAATCATTCGGTTACGTTTAATATTGGTTTTTCGGTATTTCGGATGTTTGTGTTTGGTTATATGCTTGATTGTGTTTTGGATATTGTTTTGGACCTTGTTAGGACTGTTTTCCTTAGCTGAAATCAGTGGCTAATTAGGTTAGGGTTAGCATTAAACCTTGGCTAGTAACTGTTCAATAGAACTGTTAGTTATTAGCTAGTTTATGCTTTACTTGGTTTTTGCTAGTTTGAATGCCTTCAATTGCTTCTGATCCAGAGATGTACTTCTGAGTTCAGAAAGTAACTAGGTCATTTGAGCTTGGCTAAGCTTGGCTTGAGTGTTTGAATATCGTTTTGAGGTAGTAAGATAGAAATTAGTTCCTCCGACTATAGTTGTGACACTATTAGTTGGTAATCTCTCATCTAGTCTAACCACGTAGCTCCTGTGGATCGACCCTGACTCCACTATACTAGTGAATGTTAGGTTATCTCTTATTTTTGACCGCATGACGACCTCTGCGTGTACGTCAAATTTTGGCGCCGTTGTCGGGGAGCTGTGAGCTTAGGTTAGGTGAGCAGTAGGAACTTGTTTCTTGCTTTTTGAAATTTCATTTTGGTAAGTTTTTGATTTGTGATTTTTGTGGGCGTGTTGCACTAGTGCATGCGTACCCGCAGGGGGAAGCAACTGTCCCCATTGCAGTTTGATTCTGAGATTGAACGTACTGCGCACAAACTCCGTGCCCGTAGGCGTTTAAGCATCATGAATTATAGTCAAGTTAGTAGTAGTCCGGTTAATGTTGCCCAGGATCCATCAGGTGAGGCAACTGGGGGGTTTTCTATTCCCCCGCTTTCAGAATTTCAGTTTGGAAGCACGAGTGCTTCTGGTGGTGCAGTTTCAGCCCCTGCACCCATACCATCATGCACTCCGCCTTCCATCCCATCATTTACACCCACTTCACAACCTCAATCCACCAATCCATTCACATCTGCTATGACTTGGGGAGAGCCGACCCAAGATGGCACCCCAACTCCTAGACAGTATACACCAACATCCCAACCACAACATGTTCTTTTTAAACCTCAACCTACATATCAAACAATACAACCTATAAACTTTCAACCACCGCCTCAGCCACAACATCATTACCCAGAGACGGAGGAAGTGTATGACGATGAAGATGAAGGATGGATGCCACCAGAATCTCAACCACAATGGAACCAAGGTCGGGGACCTCCCAGGCGAGCACCACAATACCACCCACCAGGTCAGCGGGAGTACAATGATCATCTTTACGGTAACCCCGCCCAACCTTTACATTTTGCACAACCGAGACGGCAATCGGTTGCATCACATTTCCAACCGCGGGAATATGATGATTCGTCGCCGATCTATATTCCTGATAACATAGATTCGCAAGTAGAGATTAGACCTCAGTTATTAGGAATATTACCAGAATTCAGAGGATATAAGCAGGATGATCCCTATAACCATTTATATGAATTCTTAGCGATCGCTAATGCTAATAATCCCAGAAACACAAATAGAAATATTTTTAGGCTTAGACTGTTTCCGTTCACCCTTAAGGACAAAGCCAAGTATTGGTTCACATCGTTGCCATCGAACAGTATTACTACGTGGGATCAGCTCAAGGCAAAGTTCCTGCAAGAATTTTACCCAGCGAGCAAGACAACTGAAGTCAGGAGGGTCATCCAGGATTTCCAGCAAAAACCTGGAGAAGCTTTTCATGAAGCCTTCGACAGATTGAAGGAGTTGCTGCGATCTTGTCCGCATCACGAGATTCCCAGATGGCAGTTGGTCAAGTTATTCTTTGAGGGAGTTAGTGAAACACACCAGGCCATGATAAATGCCTCCTCCAGTGGGACATTTATGTGGCAGGATCCAGAAGAAGCCTGGCAGTTTTTGGAGCAGTTGAGTAATGGCTCCAAAGCAAACTTCTCCACTAGGAAGACTACAAGTACGGCGGCAGCAGTAGGAGTTGATGCTGATTGGAAAAAGGAAGTGAAAAAGGAAATCAGTGAATTGAACAGGAAGTTTGATAGGCTTATGGCAACATTACAAAATGGACCGCCAAATTCATCACAAGAAGGTCAAGGAGGACCTAAGATACAGGAAGCTAATCAAGTTTATGGCCAGGGTCAAGGTCAACACAATAATGGATGACCCTACAGGCGATACAACCAAGGACAGCAACAAAATTTCAGGCAGAACAATTATCAGAATCAATCAAATAATCAGCCTAGAAATCAGCAGCCTGCAAATAACGGAAACAACAACAACAGGGGGCCCACCAATGCTGCCAACAACGCCCCAGGGACCCAAGAAGAGATGATAGCTAAAATGTATGATATGGTCACTGCGACTCAACAACAATCTCAAGCGAATGCAAAGGCCATTACAAATATGGAAAGACAAATAGGTCAAATGGCTGCAGACCAGCAAAAGAGAGATAATGGCAAGCTGCCAAGTGCTACTGAAGTCAACACTACGCATAATCAACGTCCAGGGAAGGAACAAGTCAATACTGTCGAATCAGGATGGCGAAAGGTCACTCTGGAGGATTTGTTTGAGGTAGGGAATGAAGTGAAACCAGGGGAAGAAGGAAAAGCTTTAAAGAGCGAGGAAGGAGAAGTTTCAGTTGATAATGGCACCCAACCAGAAATAGACAAAAAGGTCCAAAAGGAAGAGCAACCGACGATAGCGGGAATCAAGCAGAAAAAGAAGAATAAGAAAGAAAAAAAGAAACAGGAAGCACCCAGATCAACGGGACCCTTAATGAATCAGCCCCTATGGGATGAGCTTAAGGATGCTCCCGAGGACACCAGGATTCTGCAAGAGATGTGTGAACAGAATGGGAAACACAAAGCACCTACGCCAAAAACTGTGAGATTGACTGTGAGAGCCAGCGAAGCATTATTGGGTACACTGCCCAGAAAGGAAAAGGACCCCGGGTCACCATTGATCACTACAACTGTAGGAGACGTGGTTATTCGAAACACTCTTTTAGATTTGGGAGCAAGTGTCAACATCTTGCCAGGATACCTGTACGACAAGTACAAGAACGAAGAAATTGAGCCCGCAGAAGTTGTACTACAGTTGGCTGATCAATCCACTAAGGTATCTAGGGGGAAGTTGACAAATGTCATAGTCAAAGTTGGGGACTTTTTCTATCATGTAGATTTTCTGGTCATGGAATATGAAAGTCCAGACGATGCGCCTGCGCTTATCTTGGGGCGTCCATTTTTAGCTACAACTGGGTCAGTGATAGATTGCAATACTGGAGATATGGATATTTTCTTCGGGACCAGGAAAAGAAGATTGAATATGTTTGGGAACCCGATATCATTACCTTCAGAAGAAAATGGCAAACCAGCAGACAGGAAAACACTAATGGAGCCAGGAATCAGAAGCAAAGAAAAGATATGGACACGCACAGGAGAGGGAGGAAAAGAGGAAATCTTAAAGGAAACCAAGGATCACCCATTATCCGCCATCGACAAGGAACAATTGCTGGAAATGATAGAGATGATGGAAGCAAGGCATCAACAATATGAAAAAGAATCCAGAAAATGAGAGGCGAATGTTTTCGAGCTATTGAAATCTCAACAACAATGGATCAGCGGTGTGAGTGATCGGATGACCCAACTCACATCCCTTATGACAATGATGGCTAATAATTTCATGCCAGAATACCAGCAAATGTCATCAAGAGGTCAAGAAGACGAAGAAGGTTCAGCTTAGGAGCAGCACGTCTGGCTGAAGACGTTAAACTTAGCGCTTGTTGGGAGGCAACCCATCGTGTCATAGGTAGGTTTTATATTTCTTAGGATTAATTTAGAAAATACATCAATCTTTTGCAGGTATTAGTGGTCTGAAGCAAGTGTGGGGTCGTGTGAAAAGTTATGAATTTTTCAAGACCGCGCCGCGGATTTTTGAATTGCGCGACGCGGGTTCGAACTCAACCCGATGCGGAGGGGTTGATTTAGCGACACGCGCGTCGCGGAAACGGGAAATGCGCGCCGCGGGAAACGATCAGATGGTTTTTGCCTTTATACGGTGAGCCGCGGCTCACAACTCAAATCACACGACTCGGAGCTCTGGTGATCAAAAATTTCTTGCATTTTTCTTGCTTATTGTGTTTCTACTATCAAGGTACGCTCTTTTAGCTATCTATCAGCTGTTTAAACTAGTTATTAGGTAGTTAATTTTAGGGTTTTATTCCAAAAGTTCAAAAACTTAGAATCACTAATGCTAGCTCATCGGGTGTTTATTTTGCCAAATGGACACCCTAGATGAGCTAGTCGGCACTTAGGCTACCTTGTGGTATGATTAAAATGAGTTTTAGCAGGTTAAAATGGGGATTTGATCCCGGGTTTTCAAAACAGTCGTACGCCGCGCCGCGCCCTTGCTCTTGGGCCGCGCCGCGGTGCGGCTGGGAAGAAAAGGGACTGATTTTGCAAATATTTTTTTGTTTTGTGCTATGTGCTTTCTTTTGCAGATGATGTTCAGATTGGACCACGCCTTTCTTCAATTCCCCGCGGGACTTGACAGTTCAGTAGAGTATAATTCGTGACGGGATGCACTGACCAGTCGCCGGGTTCTCGAGGCGACGGTTATAGACCGGGACGTCCTGAGGGACGCAGGGCTCTGGGGTGCGATCGAGCCGTTTTTGCATCGCACCTGGACCCACGAGGAGGCATCGTTCACCTGTCGTGGTTGGGACAGGATTATGGCCACGGACGAGGACGTGGTCTACACGGAGTTGCTACTGGAGTTCATCTCCACTATCCAGTTCGCACCGCGGGCGGGGGATCCACGCTCCAGGCTGGTGCATTTTCGTTTGGGAGGTGTGCACAGGGAGTGCAACCTCCGGGAGTTCGGGAGGCGCACAGGCATGCACACCGAGCAGGACCTCCAGCATCGTTACATCACCCGGTTCTTCGGGTCGTGCATTTAGGGGGAGCCGGAGCGCCCTCCCAACATGGAGGTTTGGACACCGCTGTCCAATGTGATGTACGAGGCGGGGACTTCGAGGGAGAGCCACCTCCGCAACCCACTTCACCGCCTTATGCACCGGATCGTCTCCACCTCCATCATGCATCAGGAGGGGGGCGAGAAGGTGTCGGGTGACGACATGACGTATTTGTGGGTCCTCCTCGACCCGTCCCGATTCCTCCATCTCCCCTACGCCCTTGCGATCGCCCTCTCCACCCACGCGACTGGCACCTCCTCCAGCAGTCCATTAGCCAGGGGGTACTTCATTACCCGCCTGGCCCGCTCTTATGGTATTCTTACTGCCCCCGTGGCAGCTTCCTTGACCGCTCTACCTCCATCTCGCACTACAGCACGCGCCTTGGAGAGGATGCGACTCATTGAGCTGCAGCGTCCAGGGCAGTACATCCGGGCAGCGACCGAGCCTCCTGAGGCACCCCAGCCTGCATACGCCCAGCCCGGCAGGAGACGCCGGAGACAGGAGCCACCAGCACCA
Organism: Cichorium intybus; assembly: GCA_023525715.1. Taxonomy (NCBI): domain Eukaryota; kingdom Viridiplantae; phylum Streptophyta; class Magnoliopsida; order Asterales; family Asteraceae; genus Cichorium; species Cichorium intybus. The sequence continues at coordinate 96,913,468 of CM042014.1, forward strand.
GAGCCGGTACAGCCGCAGCCACAGCCGGAGCAGGTCGATCCATCAGCCCTCCGCCCGTTGGATGCCAGAGTTACGCGGATTGAGGGTCAGCTCACGAGCATCTTGGATCAGCTCGAGTGGATCGGGGAGGTACATATCCAGACCGCATCAGCACAGGGCAGACATCCCCGACCATTCCCAGCCAGGTCTCACGATCATGAGGCTGGACCCTCCAGGCCGCCGGGTAGTGATTGATGTATATTTCTTTTTCTTTTCTTTTCTTTTTATATTTTTGGGATATATGTATAAACTGATGATATTTCTATATGTATATTTTTGCGGTTTATTTTTGTCATGTGTGCTTTTAATTTGTTTGTTAAGTATGCATGATATACCAAATTGAGAAGGAGTTGTCTCAGACAAGTGTGGGGTCACCGTGCCCCCTCCACTTGTCTTGACCACCGGCGTGTCCTACTGTAGCGCTACAACTCCAGCATATGAATCGGGGATCTTTCTGTATGCAATTATACCTGTGATATTGAGCACCAAGCAGTCTACCGTCTAAAAAGGGGTAACTCTTTCTCCCTTGTTTTGAATTAATTTTTGTACAACGGGGACGTTGTACGGTTTTAAGTGTGGGGTGTGGACGGTCGAAAGAGATATTTTTGAAATTTTTGCAGAAATGATCACTTTTTCAATTTTTAGCAATATTTTTCAAAAATTTTAATGAATTGCAATTTTGAAATGAATGGTTTGTGATTGTGATAGCATTAGTATTTTTCAAGGAATACTGTTTAGTTGTGATCATGCTATTAGTTAGTCAAATAAGTTGAGTTTTACGAGTTTAGAAGATTGAGCTGTTTTAAGATTGGAATTTAGGAAGGAAAAGTCAATCGGTGGCCTTTGTTGTTCGAGCCGGTAGGTCTAAAATGGGTGGACCTTACGCACCTTACCACCTAAGATCGTCTGGTCCGGGATGGTATTTCTGAAAGCTCGTTACACGGACAACATCGAAAGTCATGGACAATTCCTTAATGGCCTTTAGAATCTGAATGAGTAAGTACACTTCATTGTGGACAGAAAATTTGTAATCAAGGGTTCTCTAGAAAGCCATGAATTCCAAATAACAACTCAATTATGTTTTCACGAACTATTCCACTCTATCTCGGGGGACAATAAACTTTGAAGCTGAACACAGTCAGAAATTGTTTGATTCTTTATTATAATTCGTTAAAAACTCTCTTGCTTGGGGACAAGCAAGGCACAAGTGTGGGGTGTTTGACAACGCCTAGTGATATTAAGTATTTTAGGCGTTGTTGAGCCCTGTTCTTGGTAAAATTATATCAAATATGCATGGGTATTCTTACTTTTCGTGTCAGGACTTGTCTGGAGAAAAAGAACAGAAACAGGGACTAAAAGTGTACAAAAAGGAAGAAGTTTGGAAAGAATGCAAAATCAAAGAAACACGTACGCGCGCCGCGGATTTCCATTCTACACGACGCGGGCGTATGGCGGTGGAACACATTTGAATGACGAAAAAACGGGGAACGGATAAGTACGCGCGCCGCGGATTTCCATTCTGCGCGGCGCGGTCACGGGAAATTTGCAACTATAAATAGAGGCATTTCCAGCCGAATACCCTAGCAAAGACCGGGTGTAAACATCGACCTAGAAGCTCTTTGACTCGAGGATTCATTTCAGCAAGCTCATAATTGGTATTTTATGTTTTTGGATTTAATTTTCTTTTTAGTAGCGAGTAGTTTGTGGCTAAAGTCTTTGGGAGTGACAACCACTGACCTTGAGCCTTTAGGTTTCTGTTTTTGAAACATTTGGTTACTGTTTTGTAATTGGAATTCGGATTTGGTGAATGCAATCATTCGGTTACGTTTAATATTGGTTTTTCGGTATTTCGGATGTTTGTGTTTGGTTATATGCTTGATTGTGTTTTGGATATTGTTTTGGACCTTGTTAGGACTGTTTTCCTTAGCTGAAATCAGTGGCTAATTAGGTTAGGGTTAGCATTAAACCTTGGCTAGTAACTGTTCAATAGAACTGTTAGTTATTAGCTAGTTTATGCTTTGCTTGGTTTTTGCTAGTTTGAATGCCTTCAATTGCTTCTGATCCAGAGATGTACTTCTGAGTTCAGAAAGTAACTAGGTCATTTGAGCTTGGCTAAGCTTGGCTTGAGTGTTTGAATATCGTTTTGAGGTAGTAAGATAGAAATTAGTTCCTCCGACTATAGCTGTGACACTATTAGTTGGTAAGCTCTCATCTAGTCTAACCACGTAGCTCCTGTGGATCGACCCTGACTCCACTATACTAGTGAATGTTAGGTTATCTCTTATTTTTGACCGCATGACGACCTCTGCGTGCACGTCAGGTACACTCCGCAGAGTTTGGATACCATTGAACATCTCGCCAAGAGCCAAGTCAACTTGGTGACTTCTCAACTACATTGAGATCTTTGATCAAGGATATGCTAGGGCCTACATCAAAACGGCCACTAGTAGTTCCCCGATATTCAAACAATCGCAGTGCGTTCCTCCGAGTTCACACAGATAATGCGAGAAGTCTCATTCTGACCCAAGGTTGGGTCCTTGAACAACTGTGGTGAGAGTTCTATGACTTCGTGACCCACATGATTTTCAGTCATCGTTCAATTCTGAAGAGCCAGACAATTAACTAGAGATTTTCATGCAATGGAACGTGAAGTGAAGTTATTGAAGTTTCAACATCAAGTATTTATCCCCAAAGAAAGGTGAAGCATAATTCCATGCGACAAGCTACGTTGAATTCCTCCTCAAACGGCTTTTGTTGCTACATTTACAGCTGAAGTGATCGAGAAGAGAAGAAGATGTATCAGACTCCATGTACCAGTCAAAGTCAAATCGAAAGTTGGATGTGTTGATTGTAGACCTATGCCAAATCCTTACACCAATGACCGTTCGAAGTCAAATTTGAAGTCATTCCAATACCAAAGATGAAGTTGTCTCTGCAATGTGCTGAAAGCTATTAACATCTACTCCCGTCAATCGTGAAGGGGAGGATTGTTGGATTTCTATTGTAGTGTTCAATCGAAGCCTAGATCAAGATAAAGCATGAAGACAAATGAAAGCATTAAACCAAGGGGGAGATTGTTAGGTCATAATTTCTAGTGGTTTAATCTTTACATTTATTGGGCTAAAATAGCAAATATAGAGAAATTAAGGACTGAAATCATTTTTCGGCCTAAAAACTCCATGGTTCTCGGTCAATGTAGCACCGAAAACCCAAAGGTTATTGGTTAAGTTGACTGAAATCCATAGGATTTCGGTTTGGCCTCCAGCTGGTTTTTGGTTGGGCTGAGTCTATTTCTGGTTGGGCTTTTATCCGCTGGGTTTTTGTTAGGCTTAGGTATAAATAGTATTTTGTATGTCATTTGTTAGGTTAGCCGTATTGTTGGTCGATTTGTGAGCACTCAAGCGAATAACTGTTAGAAGTCGATCATCAAGTATAGTATTATGTACTAGTCAATTTCACATCATAATCGAATGCATTGAAGATTATTTTTCTGTGTTCTTGCTTGTTTCTTGATATTCACACGGTTGGATTCCGCACAATCGTGTGTTTATATGATACCGTATTTGATCTGAAAGATTGGGACTTACACTTTAACATTCCCAAGGCCGTCCATAATGAGAAAACAACAAAGACTCTTCTCTCAACACCTATGAATCATGGACCTGAACTTAAAAAGACAAACCAAAAATCTTCAAAAGAGACCGACAGCCCAAAAATCTATCAATGTTCTACATCTTCACAAAATAACTCACAAAAGGAAAAGACTCCTTTGATTTTAAAACATGATCAATATACAATTTGCTGCAACTCTTGTAAGCCTATTTCAAAATCTTTTTCAGCATCAATATCTTCTAATGCTAAATTCAGAAACTCTTTAAAACAAAACAAAAACCTTCCTAAAAAGGTCACAAATAAAATGGTTTAAAAATAGGTTGTGAAAATCCCACCTTCAGAACCACAAGCTTCATCTGAACCACAAGTCCACGATATGGAAATTGCAACTTCTATTAACAATAAGACACCAAAAAGACAATTAAATATTTCTCAAACATGTTTGGAAAACCCAATGGCCCCAAGCAAGTGTGGGTGCCAAAACTAACCATTTAATTCTCAAGCGTTATGTGAAGAGGAACAGGACGAAGAATGGTTGATTGATAGTGTTTGTTCCATGCATATGATTGGAAGACTAGAGTTCTTAAGAGACTATCGTGCAGTCAACAATGGAGGATTTGTCAATTTTGGAAATGATGAAAACGGGATCATCAAAGGATATGGAGTACTTACAAACGTAAAGTTCATTAGTCAAAAAGTTGCATATGTCCTCGGTTTAAAGCACAATCTCGTAAGCGTAGGGCAACTGGTCTCTGCTGATCTCCGAGTGGAATTCGACGACGAATTCAGTTCCATAATGGAAAAATGTAGAGACAAGTGTCTGGTGAAATCTCCAAGGCGAAATGCAATGTTTCCACTCGACATTTCTCTTTTCGTCTGAAAACATCGGCTTTGTCTTCTTTCAAAAGCTCATTCAGAGGTCAGTTGGTTATGACACTGAAAATTAGCTCATCTCAACTTTCGGTACATGAATCAACCTATTACGGGAGAGATGGTTCGTGGAATTCCTCTTCTGAAGTTTGATAACGAAAATTTGTGTGCTGCATACGCATTGGGCAAGCAGAAGACGAAGCCTCATAAGTCAATTTTCGACTCCAGTATTTTAAATCCTGTGGAACTTCTACATATCGATCTTTATGGACAGTCAGCCGTTGCAAGTTTAAATCATAAGAAGGACATCTTGGTTATAGTGCATGACTTGTCACGATTCACATGAGTCTTCTATCTAAGATTAAAATCTGAAACTTCATTGGAAATTAAAATTTTCATCACTTTCATAGAGGTAAAAGTTCAACTCCAGTCTGAAGAATCAGAAGCGACAACGGAACTGAATTGAACAATCGTCCACTCGAAGACTTTCTCATTTCAAAAGGAATCGAACATAACTTCTAGCTCCTTACACTACAACAAAATGGTGTGGTCGAAAGAAGGAACAGAACATTAGTTGAAGTTGCACAATATATGCTAAATTTCGCTAACTTGCATCTATCCTTTTGGGTAGAAGCCGTTGCAACTGCATGTTTTGTTCAAAACCGATCGATTATCAATAAAAGATTGATGATGACCCCATACGAAGTGTTAAATGGCAGAAAACCCAATGTTAAATAGTTTCATATTTTTGGTTGTCGTTGTTTCATTAAGAACAACAGATATCACTTGGGAAAATTTGTGCCTAAGAGTGATGAAGATATTTTTATGGGTTACTCATCAAAATTTGTTGCTTATCGTGTATTGAACAGGATAACAAGAGTGATTGAAGAAAGTTTCGATGTTGACTTTTATGATCAATATCTATGGAGGAAGAAAGCTCAAGCCATTCTATTCGTGCTAATTATCAGCCCGTCAGATCAGTTGAAGTTAATTGTGGTATTCTCTTTGATCCAAGAGAAACAGCTAGTCATGCTGTAGTAATACCTTCTCAAGAAGCCATTCAGCAAATTGCAGACGCCTCTGCTCCTTCACCATCAATTTCCTCCGAAACAACAACTCAACCAAATCCTCCAACTCAATCTACAGAGGTAAGAATTTATAACTCTAATGCAACATTTGAGGCAGAGCCTTCGCTCCCATCGCAGGTACAGGGGGAGTCGTCATTACCAGCACATGTCCAGGGGGAGCTTCCGATCCCAACTAATGTTGATGGAATTCCTCAATTTGAGGGGGACCATCAACATCCAAGAGATGATCAAAGAATTAATTCACCAGCAGATGCCTCAAATGATACTCTAATGTTTACTTTTGATGTCCATGAAGAAAATTCTGGTGACTGCTTGCATGTTCAAAACATCTCTCATGATGATCCAGAATATATCCAAGACATCGTACCGCCTAAATCCGATGCTGCTCTTATTCCCAGACTCTACAAATGGACTCGGAGTCATCCCCCAAACCAAATTATTGGTGATCCATCTTCAGGTGTTCAGACAAGTTCAAATTAATCTATCTAGAATGAATGTCTGCATGCAACCTATATAAGCAAATCTGAACCAAAATCAATCACCGATGCTTTAGACGATGATGATCGGATCAAGGCCATGTAAGAAGAGCTAGAAGAATTCAAAAGAAACAAAGTTTGGGATCTTGTACCTCTTCCGGCCAATCAAACCATTGTGGGCACTAGATAGGTCTTTCAGAACAAACTCGATGATATAGGAACAGTAGTGAAAAATAAAGCTCGTCTTGTAGCAAAAGGCTATGGATGTTAGCTCGTTTATTTTGATTGAGTCAATTGCGCATGTATTGTTACCTATAGTTTAGCCGATCAGTAAATGGGTGGGCCTGTCCATTCCATAATTAGTTTAGACTATATAAGGCATGCATGTACCCTAATTACGGTTAACGTTTTTGTAATTCGGTTCACGCCTCTCACACACAATAGTTCTCTTTGAATAGTTCTTGAGAGTTGCAATACAATCATTCGACTATTGCTCTTCATATTTTTGATCTTGTTATTCATTCCGCATATTGAATCTATCGATCTACTCATTTTTATTATTCTCACAATTGGTATCAGAGCGAGAGATTGTGTAATTGATTACAGTTCTTTTGTCGAGTTCATATCAAAGCTTCAATATAGATCTATTTTTGATTGTCTTAATCGTCTTAATCGATTTTGGACGACAGACTCTGATCTATTGCTTACCTTTTCAACTCGATCTACATCTTACACATCTGATTCATTATTTTTCGTAAAAACAAGATCTAATGGCTCAAGAAGATCCATATTCTCTATCTTTCAATCTGTCCAGCAGCATTGGATCTACTACAAGGATCCCAATTCTCTTTACAAGTGATTATGAAGTACGGGCTCTGCATTTTGAAGATTTTGTTCTGGGGATAGAAGAACATGGAGCTACTATATGGCATACCACAACTGAAGAAGCATTCGCTCATACTGCTACCAGAAAAGTCATCAAAACCATAGGTGAATATAATGCTCTTCTTCTCGCTCATGCCAACACCCCTCTAGATGAGAAAAACAAGTTAATGTGCAACATTAATGTAACGCCCCGATTTTTGTAAATTTTTTTTAAACATAACAACGCTAAAAGCACGTTAGTGGCAAAGGCACAAAACATTAAAAGCTCAATAGTGCTATAAACTCATTAACGTCAAAAGCACAATAGTACTATCGCTTATTTTAAATATTATGTGACAAAATGTAAACATTTAAAAACTTTACTCATGACATAAAGTCACATCTTAAAACTTCGGTCCCAACAAAAACAATTTAGTTGTAAAGATATTTGAACAACTTTGGGGGTTACAACTTCATACCAAACTAAACCATAGAAAGCAAGTTAGGATTACAAACCAGGATATCAGCCAAGGTTCGCTCCATCTAAAATCTCAATCACCTCGGGTCATATACTTGCTTCTATGTTCTATCTCTCGTGTCTAAAACATGGGATACATGGCATAAAATAAAATACGTAAGACTAAAATGTCTCGTGAGCTACATGTGTTATAGACTCAAAACATCGTTGAAAATGTTTTATAAGCAATATTATATTTTTGGCATATTTCTTTTCAAAATCCTTTGCAAAATACGTCATATAATATGACATTTACTTTTAAAAACTTCTTTACGATCTAAGTCATATAGATGACATTTACTTTCAAAAAAATTTTACGAAACCAGCCCATAAAATCTTGAAACTTAAACAATATATTCAGTTCAATATGTGTCATACATAATAGGTGCATATGGAATGCATGATTCACACACACCAACGCAAAGCTCGCAGGTTTTCCTACCCGCGCCTAGGTCAAAAAGACCCGGTCACATTTTGACCTAAAGGTCTATAAAGACCAAAGCTCGCCAAAATAGGAGAACAAATCATCCTATAATAACGCCTGAAAGACTTCTACTTCGCGACGGGAGGTACCATCTCCCAGTAGAGTCTTGTCCCGTTACGGGGACGTGTCCGGACCTCGCTGACTCATGCAATCACACTCTATGCATGCATAAATAAACAACTTTTCTTTTGTACAAGAAATCATATAATGCCATGAGACGCATGTACAATTATATAAACATTAACAATTTAAATCTTTCATAAGCATAGTAGGCTTGAAGCCGAAGCGATCTTTGAATAACGGAGTAGGCTTGATGTCAGAACATACTTTTGTAATCATTGTAGGCTTGTTGCCAAAACGTTCTTTCAGTTCATTATGGCTTAATGCCAAAACATACTTTCAAATCTTTATGGCTTGATGCCAAAACATACTTTTCAAACATAGTAGGCTTAATGCCAAAACATAATTTCATAACATCGTTTCATAAACGTAGTACAACACATTCATAAACATGGCGTAAGCAAAAAGACGTACATTTCATTTCATATCTGAAAGTCACATAAAGATTTATAAATACTTTGCATGTACCCATAGTGGGAAAAAGCCACATGTACTCGCCTTAGTAGCTAGGTACGTCTAGCTACATTAATCCACATAACTCTAGTCCTTCGTTGCTTCCAAACATCCTTCAATCTCTAATAATCTAATAACATATTAGAACTTATTAGACAACTAAATAGACAACATGTGTCTAATCATTCTTGAACTACTTCTAGTAATTATAAAATTCTATTCCAATGACTAGGAATAAGTCTTAAAACATAACAACCAATTTTGGACGATTTTACCCCTTTTGTCCCATCTTGACCAAAAATGGCATTTTCAAGTTCTACAAGGTTATTTTAGCAACTTTCATATTTTTACATCTTTATAAGCTTATTTCAATGGTTAGATGTCAAAACATCTTTCTTTTTACTAGTTTATGTCATTTCGGCAAAATTCAACGAATAAAGTTTCTAAAAGTAGAAACCGTCAAAATCTTGATATTTCGTTTCCAAAAGTCACTAATATGTTGTCAACCTTTCACAAGTTTCATCACGATTTCAACTTTTATGCTAATGCATTTAATTTAGACTAAAATAAAAGCTTTTATTTTATCGTCGGGTCATGGTGTGGTGGATCTGGATCGGAGGTCTTGAGGTTGGTGCCCTTAGCAAGCTTCCGACTTGGATCCTAGTCACAATCAAGGAAGATAATAGTTAGAGCCGTCCCAGGGCATGTGCCCCGGGAGCGGGCTCCGACGATCAAGTCAGTATATTGTCTAGTATATTGTACGAGACGGGATGGTTTCTCCTGGGCGGAAAGAACCATTGTAGTGTGTGGTGTAAGTGAAGAGAGCATAGAGAGTAATTCAGGAGAGGGAGATAGAGTGGAGGCTGATAACTTGGGGAAGAAGGGTTCCCTCATGTTCTATTTATAGGGGACAACTAGGTCAGGCCTTGGGCCAGCCCAATTTAGCCCCATCAGGGCTGCAGGGCAAAGCTGGCTGGAGAGATGCAGAGTTGCAGGGCTACGGGACAAAGCTGGTTGGAGAGATGCAGAGCTGCATGCTGTCAAGCTGTCCAGACCTATTACCAATATCTTTCTTATAGACATATGTTCATTATACGGTATTATAATGTTCAAGTATGATGTCATTTTCCAACTTTTCATTTTCATGTTTTAAAACGGCAACTTAATTGCCATTTTAACCAAATTTTAGAATTTTGACCAATATAAGCATTCACTCATATGGATGTTATTGAGTTCTTATCAACCATTTCCAAGTTCACTTGTGTCATATAACATATCGAAATACCTCATTTGCTTATCTCGCCCAATTCAACTATTCACTAAAATTATCCCATTTTAGTCCTTTATGTGATGGAATTCAAGATTCCATTCCTTTCTTCAAATTCTCAATTCCAAGTTTATTAGCAACAAGTAACATTCAAAGAATCCATGTATAACACTATTACTAAGAAAATTTCCATCGTTTCGTAGATCTTTATCTTCCGAATCCAACATAAGTCTTAAAGTTTTGTTAACTTGAAAAATCAAATATGTTTAAATTCCAACAACAATGTATTCTTAAAACTTTCCAACAATCATTGGCATGCATTTTACCATTTCAAATCAAACCCAACATAAAAAAATTTCTTGTGTTCTTGATTCCTTGAAGTTATTATCAACCAAGCATAAAATCAACCACACCAAATAACCAAAACCTTAAAATCATAAGTGTTTTCTTGAATCCACAAAGTGTTAAAACCAAAACCCAACTACAACACCACATGCATGAAGAAATTTCGGTTTAATAAACTAGAGTTCCAAGGAATTAACGTTTACCTTTCACTTTTCTTGTCTAAAATCTGAAGTCAAAGATGTGCTCTTGAACTCATAACCTAGTATGATCAGAAAACCACAACCCATTCAAACATGCATGGACAAAAATTCAGATTTAACAACTAGGGTTTTGTAGAATCATTTTATACCTGCGAGTTTCTAGTCTAAAATCCCCAAATCAGAAGCTGATGGGTATATTTCTGCATAAATTGGACCCTTACAAAACCCCCACCATCACCCATAGTTGATTCGCCGTCGTACACCATCGTTACCGTCACCGGCAGCGCGTTTCCGGCGGCCTAAAGTCGCATTGAGCCTCCCCACCGCAAGGTCGGACCTCTGCTGCATCCCATCTGCCTCGATTTGCCAAAAATCGAGACCCTCCACCATCACTTGTCACCGCCCTAAGCTACTGTCGCCGACGGCAGCGGCGATTCCGCCACCGTACGTGTCCCCGGCGAGGAAAAACTCGAACAGCAGCAAGAAAACTCCATTGCCCTTCGCTCTTGTTGTCTCCCAGATCCGACCTGGTGGTGGATTCGCAACCCTCAAATCTCAGTCCGTCTCTCTTTCTCTTGTCGTACGCACACACATGCAAACCGTGAGTGTGTGCGTTTGATTTTTTTTCAGCATCTCCCGATTTCCCTTTTCTGAAATTGGTTGCGTGTTTGGGGAATACACGAGCCTACAGATTGAAAAACGCGTGATATATCAATTCGTTGGTTTTGAATAGGTTAAAATCAGAAAATATCAAAATTGCCCTTCCATGCCTTAGGATAATATTTCAACCTTTGTTTATTATTATTCATGAACTTTACGTGCTCATAACTTTCTCTTATGTTACCCAAACTCTACAAACTTTATGTCGTTAGAAGGGTGGGAATGAGCTTTACAATTTCCTCTTACTGAGTTAGGTCTGAATCTTGATGAATTTTCGGCTATTAACCATTGAAAATGACCCTTTGGTCATTTTTGTCACTTTTGGGCCATTTTAGTTCCATCATAACTCTTTCGTTACAACTCCAAATGACCCGATTCATTTTCCTATATTTTTGTTATCTCAAATATTACAAAAGTCATCTTGATGACTTTTGCCCAATTCCTTTTAGATTTGGAGATATTAATTTTTAAAGATTCGGCGATAAATATTTTACTTTTAGTCATTTTCCCAATTTTTCCTTCATGTCATTAAGACCCATTTCTAAATGAAGTAATATCTCACATTCACGTAATAAAGGGTCTTAAAACATAAGGTTCCATATCTTTGCTTTCATTGACCATTTCGTCATTGCATTATACTTTTAATAATGCCAATCATCAATATAAATTTACGTATGTTTTTATTTCTTACTTTGTATCAAATTTTCAGTTGTCACAATTAAAGCCTTCAAAATCATCCGGTTTGCACTTCCTCCACACATACTCAGACTAGTAAGTTCGTGTGAAACAGCCAAGGAAATCTCAGATAGGCTGAAGGAACTGTATTCATTCAGGTGATACAAATCTTGAACACTCTGTACAAACCACCTTGCTTTCAGAGTTTGGATCCTTTGTTCAAACTTCTGATGAAACCTTGGTTCAGACGTTCAACCTCTACAACGACCTCTTGAGCAGGTTGCTCAAATACAAAATAGTACGTAGCGTCATAGAGCAAAAAGTCACATTTCTGAATAGCCTCCGAACTGAATGGAAAGTTGTAGTGTCGACTATCAAAGCTCATGAGCAGTTCAAGAGCTACACACTGGCAAAACTGGTGGGCATTCTTAAATCCCACGAAAAGGAGATCACGGCAGAAATGAAAGCCACCTCCAGTATGGGTTCACTTGCTCTTGTTGCAAAAGGAAATAAGGCTACGGAGGATGATTCCGAATCAGACCTCTTCGATGAAGAGCTGACAAGAGAATAAAAAGCCCTCATGGTTTCTAATCCGAAAAAGTTCTTCAAAAAGAACTTTTCTAAATTCAAAAATCGTAGTAAACCAGGGAACTTTAGTTCTGAGAAGCCCAAAGAGGATGGTTTTAAGAAGCAGAAATCTGAGAAGAAAAGAAATTGGTCGGTGATTTAGGTTATGATTGCCATTACTGTAAACGCAAGAACCACTTTGCAAAAGACTATTTGCTCCGAAAACAAATTGAGAAAAAAGAGCAAGTCAAAGATGAAGCTTATTATGCCCAGAAGATTGAAGATCTGAAGAAGAAGAAAGATGCTTCAAATGCAAAACCAGCTTTTGTAGTCCAGGAAGAAGATGAGGATGGTGTCGTTGAGGTCTGGTCAACGGATTCTGAAGATGAGGAGGTTAGGAAGCCCATGCACGATCATTGCTTCATGGTAAAGGATGATGTTTCTGAACGAAGAGGGTACTCTACTGATGGGTGCTAGACATTAGCGAGTTGTTTTGCTGCGAAACCTGTTTCGGAACAGGTAAAGGAATGTGAAGCTGTTGTCAATAAGGTATGGTCTATTCTTAAATCTCTTAACGTTTCTTCCTCTACTTACGATATGGAATTAGGTGATTTAAGTTTTACTGTTTCAAGTTTTAGTGATAGTTTAAAACGAACACGCCTAAGCAATTTTAACCTAAATGAACAATTGAATAGGGTGACACTTAAGAATGAGGAGAGGAGAATAAAAATAGACACGTTGTAGTTAGATTAGGGCAAGAGACGATATTATTTACGTTAAGAGAGACAATTTTATGCTTGTTAAAAAAACGAAACATTTTCTGTTTGATTGCTAAGCATCTTTATAACAATATTACTCAGTTGCATATTGATTGTGATGTAGGCAGGGGTCTGCATAAAATGATTTTGCCCTTTCTCGAATTGAAAGAGGAAGAAATTGATGTTGATTGTTATAAGTGCGAGACAATTGTTTCTTCTGAATCATATCGCATTGGACTTGAGAAAATTGAAAACTACATTCAGTCCAAAGAACATAAGAGCATGTTAAAAGAATTCTTAACAGAAAATGATAAAGCTGAAATTAAATCGGCCACTTTAAAGAAATATCATTCATTTTGCAAGAAATTGAACTCAGAAGATACTCTCAACACTGAGACTATTTCTGAGTTTGACGAAAGTGAGATGAGTGAAATTTTTTTGGAAGATGAAATTGACTGCTCGGTTTTTGTAAATGAACAAACTGAATCAAAGAAACATCTCATTTCTGAAAATTCATTTGAATTCGCTCGAATTGTTAAAAATAATGGTTCGCAAGTTTTGCAAGAATAGGCAACAGTTTTCCTAAGGTTAAAACTGCTCCGAACCAAGTTTTCGTAAAATCAGGACTGAACAAAAAAGACACATCAGAACTCAAAGTCATTGTTCATAAAGATAATGCAGATGGTTGTGACGCTTTCTTCTGTTCCGAACCTATCGATAATTCAGACGAAACGAAAGGTCTTTCCGAAATGACCTCTTGGAATTCCCGAGGAAAATATGTCTCAGGATCATTGAATCATGTAGATTCATTCTCTCAGCTAGGAACAAGTGGCACAAAACCAACTCAAAATGATACTTCTATGCTTCACAATAAAGTGACAATCAAGCTTTCAAACTTTGTACCCCGTATCCATAAGTCTCCTGAAGAGCTTATTGCTAGAAGGAGACAGATGAATGTTCAGTATAAAAAGAATCTAAAAGAAAGAAATCAATTTTGGAATAACAAAAATGCTAAAAGCTTTGTTAATTCTGATTTAAACTCTGCTCAAGAAGTTGGTGCTTCTCCAATTCCGAAATCGAAACAAAACTCCATCAAAAGACAAATTTTTCAAAAAGCACACACTCTTATTAAGACATTTGAAAAATCAAATTCACCTGACCCAGCAAAGACAAAGATTTTCAAACCTGTCATCAAATCTAATGATTTGAAGGGAAAAGCCAATCTTTATCCCGAACCAACACCGATTTTTAAAGAGACCAAATTTATAAAAGTTCAAAAAGATTTTCATCCAAAACTAATTTCGAAATCAAATTCTTCTTTTCAAAGAAAATCACACCTTGTTGAGAGACATCGGAATTTAAACAAAACAAAAGTTTTTAGGTTCGAAAACAGAGAAAATCAACTCACAAAAGGAAAAACATTTTGGGTTGATAAATCAAATGTCTTCCCTATCTCAAAGAAATTCTCACATGGACCCACATTTTTTGGGTTCCTAAATCTCTCTAAACTGTGCAGGTGATGCGTGACGAACAGTATGACTCGGAATGGTACATTGATAGCGGTTGTTCGCGTCACTTGACAGGAAGAAGGGAAGAATTAAGAGAATATCGCTCGCTACGAAATGGAGGAAGAATTCGGTATGGCAACAATGCGACAGGTGAAATCAAAGGCTACGGCATGATCACAAATGGTGAATTTTCAATTCGCAAAGTAGCTTATGTGGAAGGCTTACAACACAACCTGATCAGTGTTTTGCAACTGGTGGTTGGATCTGGTCTCAAAGTGTCCTTTGATGAAGATGGTTCAGAAATCATAGAAAAGAAGACTAAGATTATCATTTTGAAGTCTAAAAGAAAGTGCTAAATGTTCCCCTTGGATATGAAACCGATCAATGGAAAGCCTGCCATTTGCTTGCTTACGAAAGCAGCTAATAATGACAGTTGGATATGGCACAAACGTCTCTCTCACATGAACTTCAGAGACATAAACAAACTTGTACTTGGTGATCTGGTGCGAGGATTGCCACTGCTAAAGTACGATAAAGACCACGTGTGTGATGCTTGTGAACTCGGAAAACAAAACAGGAAGAGTCATTTCACAATCATCAACACAAAGATCATCGAACCCCTTGAGCTGTTAT
Organism: Cichorium intybus; assembly: GCA_023525715.1. Taxonomy (NCBI): domain Eukaryota; kingdom Viridiplantae; phylum Streptophyta; class Magnoliopsida; order Asterales; family Asteraceae; genus Cichorium; species Cichorium intybus. The sequence goes on from CM042014.1 coordinate 96,928,604, forward strand.
AAATAGATCTTTATGGTCCTTCTACAATAGAAAGTGTTGCTCACTACAAGTACATTTTAGTTGTAGTTGATGAATTTTCTCGTTTAACGTGGGTTTTCTTTCTTAAAAAGAAATCTGAGGCGACTCCAAATATGATCAATTTCATCAAGCAAGCTGAACTGCTGCTCCGAAAGCCCGTTCAAAAGATTCGAAGTGACAACGACACAGAATTCAAGAATCAAGTGCTTGAAGAATTTCTTTTGAATAAAAGGATTTCTCATAACTTTTCTGCTCCTTACACTCCATAACAAAATGGGGTGGTGGAACGACGAAATCGCTCCATTTGCGAAGCCACTCGCACAATGCTCTCACTTGCAAGACTACCGTTGTATTTATGGGCTGACGCTATCGCAACTGCTTACTTTACACTATCAACAAGAGATTATTGCTCACTCCTTATGAGATTCTCAACAAAAGAAAACCAAATGTGAAATTCTATCATGTTTTCGGATCCAAATACTTCATCTTTAATTCTAAGGAGAAAAGAGTCAAGTGCGACAATAAAGCTGATGAAGGAATTTTTCTGGGTTATTCCTTGACATCGAAAGCCTATCGAGTTCTGAACAAGCTATCTCGGAAAATAGAAGAAACGTATTATGTCACCTTCGATGACAATTACACAACAAGGTCTCAAAACAAAGAAAATCAGTCTATGGAGATCTTCCCTGTGTCAAATCAAACGACGATTCCTCTTATGAACCTATATGAGGAATTCATGAACTTGTTTGATGAACCCAAGACTGCAAAGTCCTCTGAATCAAACTCCAAGGACAACCAAGATGATGCACTACTAAAGATTATAGACGATGCGGCAAATGCTTCTGAACGATCTTCTGAAGAACCTACTCCAATTCCAAAAGATTGTACCCCCATCTCAACTCCGAATGAACTTGAAAATGAAACCTCCAACACTCAAGAAAACTCTTCCGACTCTGATGTCCAGGGGAGGATACAGCACAAATCCAGGGGGAGGGCAGTGCACCAATTCAGGGGGAGAACATTCTAACATTCGAGGGGGAGGGTCCATTAAATACTGAAGGATCACATGCAAACTTCCAGGGGGAGAGTGAAAATAATGATGATGATACTCCATCAGAAGTTCAGTTGGATATTGAGGAAGTTTTTACAGAAATCAATCCAGAGTATGATCCAAATTATCCTCCGATGGTGAAATGGATACGAGCTTATCCAAGATCTCAGGTAATCGGAGAAACGTCGATAGGAGTTCTGACTAGGGCACAGCTAAAAGCGAAGCAAACTGCATTATTTTCGAAAGTGGAAGTTTGCATGTTTAATTTGTTCATCTCAAAGATTGATTCCAATACACTTAATATTTCCCTCGATCATGCTAACTGGGTCCAAGAAATGCAAGATGAACTTAATGAGTTTGAACGCAACAAGGTATGGGGATTCGTTCCGACTCCAAAAAATGAATCCGTTCTCGCAATGAAGTGGGTATTTCGAAACAAATTGGACAAAGAAAGAAATGTGATTCACAACAAAGCTCGATTAGTTGTGAAAGGGTACTGTCAAGAAGAAGGAATCGACTACGAAGAGACTTTCGCACCCGTTGCAAGATTGGAATCCGTTCGGATCTTTCTTGCCTATGCAGCACACAAAGGCTTTGACGTTTACCAAATGGATGTGAAATGTGCTTTTCTGAACGGTGAATTGGAAGAAACACTGTATGTAGACCAGCTGCCAGGTTTTGTTAACAACAGGCATCCGAAACACTGCTATGTTCTGGATAAGGTAGTGTATGGCTTGAAGTAAGCTCCCAGAGCTTGGTACGAAATGCTGACTTGCTTTCTCAAGCAGTCAAAATTCAAGCAAGGGTTAGTTGATCCAACTTTCTTTCGCAAAAAGGAAGGCAACCATCTTATGATAGTTCAGATTTATGTTGATGGCATTATTTTCGGATCCACTCATCCAAGCCTAACCGTTGAGTTCCGAAAATTAATGGAAACTAAATTTGAAATGAGTTCGATGGGGAAAATCAACTTTTTCCATGGATTGAACATCAAAAAAGCTCAGAAGGGATATTCATCAATCAAGAAGCCTATACCAAATCTCTTTTAGAGAAATTCGGAATGATAGGTGACTCGAATGGTCAGTTCGCTTCTTTACCTTACTTCTAGTAGACCTGATATCATGTTTGGTGTTTGTTATTGTGCTAGGTATCAAGCTAATCCAAGAGAACCTCACATTACTGCTATGAAGAACATTTTCCGATACCTGAAACGAACAACATCACTTGGGTTATGATATCCATCGGGATCAGGTTTCTTTGTGCAAGCCTTTTCAGACGTAGATCTTGGTGGATGTGGACTCGATCGGAAGAGCACTTCTGGGGGATCTCAACTACTAATGGCAAGCTCGTAAGCTGGAAATCTAGAAAACAGACGTGTGTTTCCCTTTCAACAGTTGAAGCTGAATACATCGCAGCTGCATCATGCACATCTCAAATTATCTGGATTCAAAACCAACTGAGAGACTATGGGATCAACATGAAACGTATCCCACTTTACTGCGATTCCGAAAGTGCAATTCGGATCTGTCACAACTCGGTGCAACACTCCAATACAAAGCATATTGCCCTTCGTTATCATTTCATTAAAGATCATGTTGAAGATGGCAATATTGAAGTGCATTTTGTTCGTTCTACAGATCAGCTAGCTGATATCTTTACCAAGGCTTTACCTGAACATACTTTCAATCGTATTTTACAAGGGCTTGGAATGATAGAGGCTGAATTAGTTCTGAAATCTACTTAACGATTGGAAGTCATTAAACATAATCCGAAAGGTTCCGAAAATCGGAACGACTCAGAAGTGCTTAATGATCTCGGAACTACTATGTATATCCTTTTTGTATATTTGTTTTCCTTTGTTTTTATTTTTTTTCTTTTCTTTCTTTTCAAATATTTAAAATCACCAAAATACTTTCAGTTTTCGTTATTATTTTCAAAAATAGAAAATTCAAAGTTTCTTTTTGTATTTTAATTTTTATTTCTTGTGTTATTAATTTTTTTATATTCCAAAAGTATTTTATTTTATTTTGTGTCCAGTTATTTTTTGGTTGTTATCTTATTTCTCGTTTCACAGATTGATCAAGTTCAAAGCCAAAGAACATACATTTCATTCATCAAAAGAAAATTACAAAAGAAAAGATGAAATACATATTCTACAGCTTGTAGTACTGCCACATCAGAGGGTTACCATATAATACATCTGATGGATACGCCGCTCACTTTCGTCCACGAAAAGCTGCGTTCCATTCACCAGTCTCACATGAAACTGGTTGTGGGCAGTCACCCTAGAAATCGCTACAGGCCACCATCCCCGACGGTACCACACCTCCACCAAGACAAACTATTTATACTCCACCAACACCTTTGGCCGAACAGGTTGAAGTGTAGTGAATCCCACGTGAACCACCAAAGGTCCACATGTTGCTCCGTCAGTTAGGGAGGTTAGCCTAACCTCATATCTCTGAGCCCACACCCCGATGATCACACCGCCGTAGATGCCTCCGCTGAAGTCACCTTCAAATATCCTCACCTCAACCTTATCAAAATGCTTGAATGGAATATCTACCATTTTTCTCTTAAAATTGGTGATTGTGTAAACTTTTGTGTGCTTTGGACAACTGAGTTTCCTTTCCTTTTATAGGCAGGTGAAGACTGATGGAACTTCCCAATAATGGCGACGTTTAATTTCTTAGTAGTAATTATGGTTGTGACAGGTTTTTAATGTCCTCATTAAAGCTAAATCGTGTCAGAGATATTCGACTAGACGGGTTTTCACATCTGCATGCATTCTGATATTCTCTACAGAATTTTTACCATCTATACCAGCGGATTACGACACTATAATCGTCACATGAATTGACGTTTTAATTTTATTATTTTTTTCCTTTTCTCTGAAATATACAAATATATTTTTTTCAGAATGCAACTTTGTATTGACTGACACTTTCTTTGTATACCTTCTTGTACTAAAAATGTAGTTCAATGATTATTGAAATCAAACCAATTTCGATATATGGCTACAGCAAATCTAGTCTATGATCACAAATCATTATCACCATGATTAGCTGTGAGACTCTCAACCTTTCCTAACCAATCTTACTTCTTTATCATACTCATTTCCATATAAACATAACCTTATGAAGATTCTCAGCATTACCACTGAGAATTGATGGTTACACAACAACTGTGTTTATGATCTCAGAATTGTTGTCACCACACTTCCGAGTGAAACCCAAAATTTCGAACCATCCTTATGAATTGACGGCAATACTCAATAAATCTCAAGTTTTCATTTTTGAGTGATCTTTATGAAATGTTCTAGACCTAAGTCATTTCTTCCCAAAAAGATCCAGTTTTTATTTTTTAATTAGATTTCTGACACAAACAGGCACTTTCAAACAATACCAACCTACTTCTTATTAATGGCTACACTGGTCAAACAAGTACTTTCTTCCGATTTCGGACTTATGTCAAGTTTCAGAATTTGATTAAAAGCTAAACCACCCATGAAACAAATATTTAAAAGATGCCTTTCACTAGTTCTTAAAAACTATGTGATCGTAATTCAACGGGAAACCACGCAAGCACTTTAGAATCTCTCTTCGTTCCGAAGGAAGAGATCGTTTCCCGGGATCCATTTGATTTCATGTCCATACCGACATCACAAAATCCCATAAATTTGAATTTGTTTTCTTCTTTTTCTTTGGCACACTCTTGCACAAAAATCATTATGATTTTTCAAACTCTAGCTTTATTGATGATTCATCATCGTTTGAGGTTTCTTGGAGACGAAGTTTTAAATGAGCGCGAATTTTTGAATTTCCATGATGTAACACCCGGCTTTTAAAATAAAAACACCCCTAAAAAATTTTCATTTAAAACATAGGTTTCAAAACATAAAACCATAATAAAGGAGTATATTTTAATAAAAACGGGTACAAGTGTATCAAAGAGAGTATATAATACCATAATCTCCTTTGAAGCCGAGCTGCTACTGACAGCATCTACAAGTCCCACTTCATGAGTCACGGACTTTATCCTTACCCTTATCAGGGTTATAATAACCTGCAGGGACATTTAACAAACGGTGTGAGCTACAAATCTCAGTGAGTAATCGTATCTACAAATAACATGTATAACAATACAATCATAAATCTGTCTGGATATCGAATCCAAACTCCTAGCCTTACTGGCTGACCATATATACCCTAGGATCTCACATCCTATTCTGTAGCCTTACAGGCTGAATCATAGTAACCTGTAATTAACAAGCCACGTCAGTTATTTGCACATATAATCATGTCTAACCATTTTTGTCCCATATTTCTTAGTCACAATGGACTGCATCATATATCATGGCTAAATAAGCCGCACCATATGTCATAGCTATATAAGCTGCACCGGAACATTCTTAACCTTTAAATCATAGCCCGAAGGCCGCACCAGTTTGTCGTAGCCCGAAGGCCGCACCAGAATATCATAGCCTTATAGGCCGCACCAGTTGGATATAGCATCCAGAATCATAGCCTTATAGGCCGCACCAGTTGGATATAGCATCCAGAATCATAGCCTTATAGGCCGCACCAGTTGGATGTAGCATCCAGAATCATAGCCTTATAGGCCGCACCAGTTGGATATAGCATCCAGAATCATAGCCACAAGTGGCCGCACCATCTATTAACAGTTTCTTTCACGATCAATTATGGCTCACGGGTTAGCCCGCTATTGCCTTGGCTCACGGGTTAGCCCGCTGTTGCCTAGACTCACGGCTTTTCCGGTCTTGTCTATATAAGTTTGACTCATCAAAATAAACCATGGCTCACGGGTTAGCCCGCTGTTGCCTAGACTCACGGCTTATCTGGTCTTGTCAATATTGACTGACTCACAGTTCCGTTCTTGTCTATATTAGACTCACGGCTTATCTGGTCTTGTCTTTTTGAATGTATCTTTGAACCATCAATTTCGTCCCACAAATCAGTTTCAACCTGTAACAATTCAACCATCATATATCATATATGATACCAGTGAGATTACTCACCTGGATGCTAGCTGCATTTACATTCCGGTTGTTTCTTGCCTTTGCGTGCACCACAACCATTTTGTCCCATACCTATATATTCATTTATATACCAAATGATAATAGGTTAATAACCATTCCAATTAACTCTAATACAATAGAGTTCAATACATCATCATTATAAACAATGCCTAGTTAATAAACTTTCCGTTTACTAACTTTTTATGAATTTTACTAATCACCGAGGCATTCGAATCGATCTACAGTGCCCCCTGGGGTCGAAAACTTAATTTAATAATTTTCCCAAACTTTTCAGACCATAACGAGCCTACGGTTCAAGTTTGAGCTAAAACGGACAAGCCAAACGAAAGTTAGCATTTTTGATCCCCTGCCTGGCCCTGCCTGGAGGCGCACTGCGCCTAGGACAGGGCGCACTGCGCCTGGGCGCACCCCGCCTGGCTCCTGGGCGCACTGCGCCTGGCGCCAGTGCAGGTCTCCTGGCCAGTCACGATTTGTGCACTGTAGCACGCAGTTTTGGCCCATTAAGTCCTTATTTCTGTTCTTAATCGTTTGGGGTTTGTTTCTAGGCTAAAACCTTATATCAAAACAAGGTTTTCAACCATTCAAAACAACTAAATCAATCAATATGAAGAATTAGGGTTCTTAGTCCCAAAACCCCAAAACTTCAAATTCATCATAAATAGCAATCTACTTCCATTTTCTTGAATTAAGTCCTTTTAGCATGGCTTAATGGAAGTAATAAACTGTCTAAACCACATAATCATAACTGAAATTTACAAATTTCAGTTTCTATAAAAACCAAATCAAGAACACTTCAAGAACTTGGTTAAAATCAAGTTTACTAACCTTGATTAACATAGGAATCACCAATTCAAGCTATGATTCCAATTCCTTGCTTCAATTCCATGATTTCTGCAGAATTTTGTTCCTTCAAAGCTCCTCCCGTTGCTGCACAATTGGCTAGTCAAAGAAGAGAGTCAACTCTCTTATTTATACATCCAATTTTTACATTTTTAGTCCTAAAGTTCATTTTCTTGAACTTTGACCACAAAATCAAGTTTTATTACAATAAAACTTTCATTCTTTATACATTTGCCACAAACAACAATATTTTTCATATTTGGTCCTTCACATGGTCAAATGACCAAATTACCCTTTTGCGGTAAAATGACCAAAATCAGTTTTTATAACATTTTAAGTCCAAAACTCAAAATATTATTTCAAACTAAATTCTTTTCTGTCCGAATGACCAAATTACCCTTCCAAGGTAAAATGACCATTTTACCCCTTTTTATATATATATAAAAAGAGTGTCTTGGCGTTACAAATTCTCCCCTCCTTTAAAAGATTTCGTCCTCGAAATCATACAAGGAGTTGACGATATGTCTCCCTCGATTAGCTTTCGGTCTTCTGCATCATGTCGGAGTCTCTATGGTATTGCCTAAGCACTTAACCATACTAGTCTTCGTATCTCGTGGTTATATCACAATTAGCATATCATTCCTCCGGTTGTCCCGGGTACCTTATCTACTTATTTATCTTCATTTCCACATAAGGGATTTGTTGGAAATTATTAATACATAATTTCTTCCTTGTCGTCCCAAACATATTTTTACCTTTCCAAAGGATTACTTTTCGTATTACCCTATTCCTTTACTTGGAATTTTAAAGGCTTTTACTCAGTGATCCACATACCATTTTTACAATTTCTTAACCATTCTTCAAATTCGATCGTACTCATCAAGTCTTTTTTTTCAGTTTGTGCAAGAATCTAGGATCTAGCCAACGACTTTACCACATTTTCGTTCCAATAAATCGGAGGATAACACGGTATTCCATACCATACCTCATATGAGTCATCAAATTATTAGTATGTAAGCTGCTATTTCTTGCAAATTCTATCAGAGATAGACAATCTTCTCATCTTCCACTAGGGTCTGCTGTGCCATTTTCAAGCACATCTTCTAAAGTCTGCATCACTAGGTTACTTTGTTCACCAATACACGGTACTTGCAGAGACTTTGTTGCAAAGTCTATAACAATATTGTCCCATTTCTTTTCTGGGACCAACAACGAGTCAATTTCTTCGCACTTTTCTAATGGTTTGACTTTACTTGGCGTACAAGTCAAATACTTTTCATGTGCCTTTCAATATCTTTCTTCAGTCCCGGCCACCAATACATAGGTTTTATCGCCCTATTCAATCTGGTATTGCTCCAGGTATACTGCATATCTAGTACAAAATGCATCTTTTCAAGATGATTTTCATGTTTCACTTGGCTTTGGAACTCACATAGACAGCCACCAAGGGTTTTAAATCACTGTGATATTCTAACTAACTTCTTCTAATATCCAATCATTAATTCATTTTCACATTTTCATACTTGCACACATCTTTCTGTGCTACCCGAATCAGCTCAGGTAATCAATTCGCCACACTCACGTATGTGGTTGCATCTTTCAAAAGATACCCTTTCTAATTCCAGGCATCTATAATCACATCTGTCTTTCTGAGATGGTACAAGATTCCATAACCGAAATCTTTAAGTAATCCATCTATCTTTGCTATCTCATATTTAGCTTCTTTTTGATCAACTAAGTATTTCAAACTTTTATGATCCTTATAAACAATAAGATTTACACCATTTAGATAGTGTTTCCAAAGCTTCATACTAAAATCATAGTTGCTACTGCAACATCATGCATCTACAGTCAAATCTGGATGCATTTTTATAATCCAATTTATCCGCTTAGCATCAACACTAACGTTAGAGTTTCACACAAGGTTTATTCCAAACATTTACAATATACCTGTGGTCTTTCTACCCACTCAAACTTTATACTTTTATTAGTTAGCCTTAGTCAACTGGACAACAATCAAGGAGCAGTTTTCTACAACTCTCCCATAATAACCCGCCAATCCAAGGAAACTACTACTAATTTCAGTCAGATTCCAAGGCGGTTTCTGTCTTATCACGGTATCCTTTCTGGCATTATTAACATGCCCAAGGAATCAAACTTCTTTTTGCCAAATTTCATACTTGGAGAATTTTACAAATCACTTAACTTAGTGAATTAACTCCAATATCTGGTACAAACGTACCTCATATTCGATCTGGTTTCGAGGATATCAGATTTCCAGTAGTCAATGCACACATGCATTAACTTGTCTTTCTTCTTTTCAAATAAGGTAGGGCTCCATACGATGACACATACGGCCATAAGAGACTCCAATTCAAGAATTTCTTCTATTTATTTTCCAACTATGCCATCTCTACAGATGCAAATCAGTACAGAGCCTAAATAGCAGGAACGGCTCACAAAATCAGCTTTATCATAAACTTTTCTCGCCAATCTGGCAGAAATCTTGGAAGTTCTTTTCAATAGAAGCATCCGAGAATTTATTTAAAGTAGTACACTACTATCACTGCTTTATTTATCTTGGCCAATACCACGTATGCCAATTACAACATCATTCTTTTACTAACTCTTTTCTGAGTTTAAGCAAAGAAAATAACCGGTATTCTCAACAACGGTCATTTATCATGGATTTTCATCCATTTCATTTCTGTTTTAAGAACCATACTGTTCTTGTTTCTCATAAGCACGATTGCTTCAAATTCACTGGTAGTCATCGGCTTCAGATTTATAGGGAAAATGGTCCCGTAAATCCGAGGCAGACTACTTTCCCGATGTTCAATATCTAGAACATACTTGCTATCTGCTATAGCTGTTTCCAAAATTTCATCTAAAATAGTTGATGAAATATTCCAACAAGACATCAAGTCATCGATCCCAAGCATAGCTTCCTGGATCAAATATAACATACACGAGTTATATTCAGAACAATTATATTGGAGATCATATCAGTCTCCTCACGAGCTTCTTCCACAATCTGCTGGAATGCTCATAATACCATTGGTCCTTTTCGACCGTTCATTTCTTCTTTCTTTCCTGAGTTCATCACCCGTTACTCCACATTTAGCATGTGAGTATTTCATAAGGAAGTGATCTATAGTTCCACGCTGGAACCACTTCCGTCCCACACCACAAACTCGAGCGATATGCTCCCATTTTCTGTAATTTCATCTTGTCAACGGTAGAGTCTCAACTCTAAAATGTTCTAAGTGCTTTTCCTGCACTTCCTATACCACATCATCTTTTCGTTCTGGTCCCTTCCCTTTAAGGTTAGACCTAATTCGTTTTAACTTCTTCTGAGAAGTCCACTATTATTTTCTGCTTTTCTTGTAGTCTCGGCTACTTTTCTTTCACCTTGAATATCAGTCAAGGTGAGCACCCAATTTCTTTTTCTGACCACATCAGCTAATATTGCTCATCATGTAGATGTTCTGCTATTCGTCCCCTTTTTGCTCCTCATACAATGGAGTCTTGAGAAAGGGTTGATCCATTTCCTAGAGCTTCGCGCCCTAAATGTCTCCCAAGGAGATTTACAGTTCATACTTCTTATACGTCAGAAGTCGGCAACAGTTAGGTTATATATGTATAATAACAACTATATACACCTAACTATGCATCATGTCTACTATCTCAGGGTTTAAGTCCAGGAATCTACTCTATAGACACCTAGTTCACTTAAACCACGGCTCTGATACCAACTTGTAACACCCGGCTTTTAAAACAAAAACACCCCTGAAAAATTTTCATTTAAAACATAGGTTTCAAAACATAAAACCATAATAAAGGGGTATATTTTAATAAAAACGGCTACAAGTGTATCAAAGAGAGTATATAATACCATAATCTCCTTTGAAGCCGGGCTGCTACTGACAGCATCTACAAGTCCCACTTCATGAGTCACGGACTTTATCCTTACCCTTATCAGGGTTATAATAACCTGCAGGGACATTTAACAAACGGTGTGAGCTACAAAGCTCAGTGAGTAATCGTATCTGCAAATAACATGTATAACAATACAATCATAAATCTGTCTGGATATCGAATCCAAACTCCTAGCCTTACTGGCTGACCATATATACCCTAAGATCTCACATCCTATTCTGTAGCCTTACAGGCTGAATCATAGTAACCTGTAATTAACAAGCCACGTCAGTTATTTGCACATATAATCATGTCTAACCATTTCTGTCGCATATTTCTTAGTCACAATGGACTGCATCATATATCATGGCTAAATAAGCCGCACCATATGTCATAGCTATATAAGCTGCACCGGAACATTCTTAACCTTTAAATCATAGCCCGAAGGCCGCACCAGTTTGTCGTAGCCCGAAGGCCGCACCAGAATATCATAGCCTTATAGGCCGCACCAGTTGGATATAGCATCCAGAATCATAGCCTTATAGGCCGCACCAGTTGGATATAGCATCCAGAATCATAGCCTTATAGGCCGCACCAGTTGGATGTAGCATCCAGAATCATAGCCTTATAGGCCGCACCAGTTGGATATAGCATCCAGAATCATAGCCACAAGTGGCCGCACCATCTATTAACAGTTTCTTTCACGATCAATTATGGCTCACGGGTTAGCCCGCTGTTGCCTTGGCTCACGGGTTAGCCCGCTGTTGCCTAGACTCACGGCTTATCTGGTCTTGTCTATATAAGTTTGACTCATCAAAATAAACCATGGCTCACGGGTTAGCCCGCTGTTGCCTAGACTCACGGCTTATCCGGTCTTGTCTTATATGGGTTCGACTCACAGTTCCGTTCTTGTCTATTAAAGACTCACGGCTTATCTGGTCTTGTCAATATTGACTGACTCACAGTTCCGTTCTTGTCTATATTAGACTCACGGCTTATCTGGTCTTGTCTTTTCGAATGTATCTTTGAACCATCAATTACGTCCGACAAATCAGTTTCAACCTGTAACAATTCAACCATCATATATCATATATGATATCAGTGAAATTACTCACCTCGATGCTAGCTGCATTTACATTCCGGTTGTTTCTTGCCTTTGCGTGCACCACAACCATTTTGTCCCATACCCTATGTAGTTAATCGCGCCGGTATAGCGCCGGTATAGCGGTTCGCGGTGGTCAGCATAATCGCGGTTCAGTTTAGCGGTGGAAAATAGTGGTACCGGTATAGCGCCGGTATACCGCTGCGATTTACCGCGATTTACCGCGATAATGACCGCGATTTACCGCTATTATCCGGGTGGAGGAAAAAAGAATTTTTTTTGATACTTTGACATTTTCTATATTAGAATGTTATATTATGTGACTTATTTCTTAAATTAAGCATTATGTGATTTTTTTGAATGACTTTTATGATATTAATTCTACTAGTAATAGTCTAATATATAAATTCTACATATTACTAAAAAACCGCTATATCACCGCTATACCACCGCGAGAACCGCAAAATTAAATATCGGTAGGTTACCGCGATTAAATATCGGTAGGTTACCGCGATTACGGTTTTGACCGCGATAACTGCATAGCCCATACCTATATATTCATTTATATACCAAATGATAATAGGTTAATAACCATTCCAATTAACTCTAATACAATAGAGTTCAATACATTATCATTATAAACAATGCCTAGTTAATAAACTTTCCGTTTACTAACTTTTTATGAATTTTACTATTCACCGAGGCATTCGAATCGATCTACAGTGCCCCCGAGGGGTCGAAAACTCAATTTAATAATTTTCCCAAACTTTTAAGACCATAACGAGCCTACGGTTCAAGTTTGAGCTAAAACGGACAAGCCAAACGAAAGTTAGCATTTTTGATCCCCTGCCTGGCCCTGCCTGTAGGCGCACTGCGCCTAGGACTGGGCGCACCCCGCCTGGGCGCACCCCGCCTGGGCGCACCCCGCCTGGGCGCACCCCGCCTGGCTCCTGGGCGCACTGCGCCTGGCGCCAGTGCAGGTCTCCTGGCCAGTCGCGATTTGTGCACTGTAGCACGCAGTTTTGGCCCATTAAGTCCTTATTTCTGTTCTTAATCGTTTGGGGTTTGTTTCTAGGCTAAAACCTTATATCAAAACAAGGTTTTCAACCATTCAAAACAACTAAATCAATCAATATGAAGAATTAGGGTTCTTAGTCCCAAAACCCCAAAACTTCAAATTCATCATAAATAGCAATCTACTTCCATTTTCTTGAATTAAGTCCTTTTAGCATGGCTTAATGGAAGTAATAAACTGTCTAAACCACATAATCATAACTGAAATTTACAAATTTCAGTTTCTATAAAAACCAAATCAAGAACACTTCAAGAACTTGGTTAAAATCAAGTTTACTAACCTTGATTAACATAGGAATCACCAATTCAAGCTATGATTCCAATTCCTTGCTTCAATTCCATGATTTCTGCAGAATTTTGCTCCTTCAAAGCTCCTCCCGTTGCTGCACAATTGGCTAGTCAAAGAAGAGAATCAACTCTCTTATTTATACATCCAATTTTTTCATTTTTAGTCCTAAAGTTCATTTTCTTGAACTTTGACCACAAAATCAAGTTTTATTACAATTAATCTTTCATTCTTTATACATTTGCCACAAACAACAATATTTTTCATATTTGGTCCTTCACATGGTCAAATGACCAAATTACCCTTTTGCGGTAAAATGACCAAAATCAGTTTTTATAACATTTTAAGTCCAAAACTCAAAATATTATTTCAAACTAAATTCTTTTCTGTCCGAATGACCAAATTACCCTTCCAAGGTAAAATGACCATTTTACCCCTTTTTATATATTTATATAAAAAGAGTGTCTTGGCGTTACACATGACGTAACTCTCGCGTGTCCGTTTCAACGCCATTATGACCGCTGCTGACTTATCGGTCCTCACGTGCCTGACAAGCCGATTTTGGTGGAAACATCTCATCGTGAGGCGAGATTTGAGGAAACTGAACCGACATCTTTGGGATTTTTTTTCTTTGTCCACATTAATTCCCAAAGATATAAAAGGATTTTTGACGGTACATTCTCTCTCTCTACTGCTCACATCTTCTCCAACATACTTTCCTCTCTCTTGTGTTCATCTCTCTCAAGCATTCTACAATGGTGACTTCTTCTTCTGCCAATGAACACTCTGCTTCGACACTCATGTTGAATGTCAAGCAGAACCAGAATATGATTGTCCATCTGGATTCATCCCGCTACAATGAGAACATTCGTCCGATGATCGAATGTTTAAAGTATTCAAGACTTTCTGAAGCTTTGACGCAATCAGCGACTGTACCATTGTTTCATCTCTCTTCTACTTACTCATCTGCTATTTACAACAAGAAAGAAGAGATATTCACTTTCGAGGTTGCATCTATCAAAGCCCGTATCTCAAAATCTCGCTTTGGTAAATTGCTAGGGTTCTCTGAAATTGAGAATTTGATTAACCCAGAGTCGATTCAACCAGTTGTCTTGCAAAAGCTCTTTCACCAGATGGGTTACAAGGGTGACATTGATCTTTTGTCCAAATTCAAGAAGTCAGGCTTACCTCCATATTGGAATGCTCTTTTCAACATTCTCTTAAAAAGTTCCTCTGAATGTACTTCAGGGACAGACAGCGCAAGTAAGCCATTCTATACACTTATTTACGGTGTTTATCATGATCTCAACCTCGATTATGGCTCTATTTTGTGGAATCAATTTTCTGAGAGCATCAATTACAAGAATCTGAGATTTCTTGTGCTCGTTTCTGGTTGATCGTTGTGCAAAGGGCGATTTCTAAGCACGCCATTCACATTATGACAGACTCTGTCATGGCTGCTGTTCCAATTCTTCCAACAGGTACGTTTGTTACAACGAATTCGAAAGATTTCAAATTCATCGGTTATATCCCTTTGGAAATGATGAACAGGGTACCGAGCGATGTCAAGGGTGTCGCTGACTACTGCCAACTGCCACCATCTGGGCCTCGACCTATTCTACCAAAACTACAAGAAGCCTTTGATAATTTCGAACATCAAAGAAAAGGGGGAAAACGAAAAGGGAAGGGCTCGACTTCCGAAACGGTCAAGCCAACCAAACCTAGAAAGAAGATCAAGAAAGCCAAAGCTCCGACACCGCCATCGGAAAATGAGGAATCAGAAGGACGAACTCTTTCGATTCTTGGAAAGGCGCTCAGGGAGGACACGAAGAAGAAGACGATACCGAAAACATTGGTCAAAAACCTCATTCGCCTCCACACGATCCAACTCCAAAATCGAATCCAAAACCAACCCCACACCCTACTCTAAACAACTCTCCATCCCCTTCTCAGAAAAACTCACCCAAACCCACTCCTCCCAACACTCCTTCTCCATCACCCAAAAAAACCACCATCCCTTCTCCGATCCGTCAATCCTCGCCCTCAGGTGAGGAAAAAATGTTGTTCTATGATGAACAAGATGAAGTAACCGGTTTTGTTAACTCGCCCTTCAACGTTCGTCTCAACGTTGATGATGAAAATGCTTCGATGACAAAGGGGCAATTCAAAGAACTATCTGCGAAATTGGATTCGCTTCTCCAATCTTCGAAGGCTCCCACTTCTGCCGACTGGCAATCCTAGTTGGAGGCTCATAAGACATCAGTGGAGACCTTGATAGGCGACAATGCCAAAGTTCTTGGAGATCTTCTCACGCTCATCGAAAAATCCGAAAACAAAGATGACTGACTCGACTGAAAGCCTCGCGAAACTAAAATCTGAAGTTTCTACTTTTGATAAAGATTTCCGAGAGGCCCATGACACCACCGTTGTCAACTTGTACAAGGTGATCTCTGGGTTCGGAGAATCACTCAAAGCAGAAAAGGAGGCTCTCTCTGCTCTTCGTTCCGATCTGAAGAAGGAGAATTCCGAACTGGCCACGTCCCTCGATGCAAAAGTGGAACATTTGAAGAAGGATCTGGCCATGGAAAACGAGGTCATGGACCAACTCGCAGCAAAAACGACTAAGATCTAAGTTCTCTAAGCTGATCTCAAGCACACTTCAGCAGTGTTGGCCTCTGTCGTGTCTCAGATCAAAGCTCTTCGAATCTATGCTTCCGACATTGATTTTTATCTACGAGGCATAGTGGAAGACAGCGATCCGATCCTCACTCACACTGTTCGTCTTCATCTTACGAATAAACTTCATCCCGTGATTACCTTGCTAAGCAAACTAAAGGGTGTTTCGGAAGGCGATGCCACTCCAAAACAAGGGGGAGAAGAGAACATGGAAACTCCGAACGCAAACGTGAACGTGGATACTTCAAATGTGTCCAACGAAAATCCAAGCAAGCCCCCTTCTCATTCACAAAAATCAGCAATGTCAATGAACCAGAGATTACTCCGTCTGCTGATGAGGCGAACCAGGAAAAGAAATCTAACTGCTTCACTAGTGTAACTGGTGACAATGCTGGTCTGTCGAAACAAAGATGTAAAAAGAAGATCGATGATGATGATATTGAAGAAGAAACAGAGCTTTTCGAGGAACAATTGAAAGCTAAGGAAGCCACAGATCATGAGGTTGATTACCTGCAAAAACTTGCTCGGGAGCTCGATGCCAAGGAAGCAGCTGTTAGGGATGCCGAATTCTTGCTGAAAACTCAGAAAACTCTTTTTCCGGATTGGTCCTTTGATAGAATGGCAGAAGAGCCAATCAAGGAATCAACTGGTTACAGCCGGTCTGCTCATATGAAACCAGTAATGGAGTGGACTCTTAGTTCGACTTTCCGATCACTCCATGAGCATTTTTGTTCCGAGGCTTTGAAGAGATTGCTAGTGCTCCCATTTCCAATTCTGAAGTAAATGACATGCTCTTAAAATTTTATCTTGATCACTCCAAGCCTCAGTACCTTTCATGGAGTCTGAAGAAAATCATCACATTGACTCCCAAGCTTCCTTAAGTCATTACGCCGTTCAAGAATGCTCGATTCGCAGCACAAAGGGGTGATATAAAGGAACTAGACGAATTTTCGATGGCAGATTTACCCTTCATGAATCCATTTGATTGGATCTCCGTGTTTAATCTTCTATCAAAGAAACCGGAGAAGCATGAACCCCTCATCAAACACCTCAAAAGAATGATTGTTAGTTACATTTATGAGGTTTCGAAACTTGATCTCGAAGTTGCCACTCGTCTGAATTCTAAGCCCTTGTATAGAATACATGATCCACCTTCTAATTTCAGTAATCGACAGACTGGGAAGATTGATAACAATCATTGGAATGTGGTATTCAGTTCTAAGGTGGGTGGTACAGTCTTTCGGAAGGTATTCTACTTGGTAGATAAACATCTGCATCGAACTATAGCTTTAGAGCACATACTTCATATTATAAATCAAAAGTCAGCCTCCAACTCAGATGGTGACAAGAAATGCTTCACAGATATGCTGGAATGGTATCTGGCATTCCGAAAGAGGATTCTATTGACGACGACCAAAGTGTTTGAAGTGGCGGATTCAGGACCAAATATTGAAGAGTGATAGACTCTTTCACATTTGACTCAAAGGGGGAGATTGTGAGGTCGTTTATTTTGATTGAGTCAATTGTGCATGTATTGTTGCCTTTAGTTTAGTCGATCAATAAATGGGTGGGCATGTCCATTCCATAATTAGTTTAGACTATATAAGGCATGCACGTACCCTAATTAGGGTTAACGTTTTTGTATTTCGGTTCACGACTCTCACACTGAATAGTTTCTCTTTGAATTGTTCTTGAGAGTTGCAATACAATCATTCGGCTATTGTTCTTTATATTTTTTTATCTTGTTTTTGATATTGTTATTCATTCTACATGATGACAACTATGCACCTGTAGCTCGTCTAGAAGTCATTTGAATCTTCTTGGCTTATGCAGCTCACAAAAACATCAACGTTCATCAAATGGACGTCAAAAGTGCATTTCTTCAGGGTAACCTCAATGAAGTTGTCGGTTTTGAGGACTTGTCTCGTCCCAATCGTGTCCACCGTCTCAATAAAGCCGTGTATGGACTCAAACAATCACCTAGAGCATGGTATGATACGCTGTCTACTTTCTTAGTTGAATCTGACTACAGAAGGGGAACCATTGATCCAACATTCTTTGTTCGATCTCATTAAAAGCACATCATGATAGTTCAAGTTTAACTTGATGATATTATCTTTGGTTCTACTGATTAGACCATGGTTGATGAATTTTCCAAGTTGATGATTGACAAATTTCATCTGAGCTTAAATATAGAAATTAATTTTTCCTTGGTCTTCAAATCAAGCAAACAAGTAGAGGAATCTTCATTCATCAAGAGAAATACACTATTGAGCTGTTAAAGAAATATTCTCTTGAGAATTCCTCAACTTCTAAAGTGCCTATCTGAACCAATCACAAAATCTCGGCTAATCCCGATGGTGAACCAGTATATTACAAGATCTATCAAGGAATGATTGGTTCTCTTGTTTACTTAACTGCAAGTAGACCTGACATCATGTTTCCACTTGCATTTGTGCTAGATATCAAGCAACACCAAAGTTGTCTCATCTGACTGATGTCAAACAAATTTTCAAGTGTCTCAAAGGCACCAAAGCAATGGGTCTATGGTATCCAGTCGGTGACGATTTCAAACTTCAAGCATTTATGGATGTTGATCATGCTGGATTTCGGATAGGAAAAGTACCTCTATAGGATGTCAAATTCTAGGTGGAAGACTTGTGAGTTGGTCTTCAAAGAAACAAAATTGTGTTGCTCTTTCATCAACTGAAGCCGAATACGTTGTAGCTTCTAGCTGTTGTTCACAATTTCTCTAGATGAAGACACGATTTCTGGATCACGGGTATCGCTTTCTTCAAGTCCCCATCTATTGCGACTCTGTAAGTGCTATAACGATTTCTCACAATCCTATTAGCATTAGATGACAAAACATATCGATCTTTACTACCATTTCATCAAGGATCAAATCCTACAAGGTAACATTGAACTGTATTTTATACCTACTGAAGAACAGGTAGCAGAATTGTTTACAAAAGCCTTGGTATAGCTAAATTTCACAACTTTTTAGAAATGTTAGGTATTATGAATCTTGATCCAGGATTTTTCAAGACCTAATTAACCTATCACATTTGGTTCAATTTTATCATGTACAAATATATGCTTCTTAATCTCAAAACACTCCTACCTGAACTTCACTAGTATATTTTCAGTTCATTCCCGTCTTTTTAGCTTAATTTACCTTTCATTTTTATAATCAAACTTTTGGTAGTAAAAGTACGATTTTCGGTGGGGAAACACAATTTTCGATACATTTTCCAAATCTCAGAACAACCTCGTTTCAAACCAAATTTTGGTTCCATAAAAATCTTTGAACAACCTCGTTTCAAACAAAATTTCAGTTTCATACAAATCTCAAAACAACCTCGTTTCAAACCAAATTTCGGTTTCATAGAAATCTCGGAACAACCTTGTTTCAAAAAAAAATTTGGTATCAAGAGATTTCAAGAGAATTTCGGTTTCAAGGAATGCTCATCTAACCGAAAATCAATATGAATTTCGTTTCCTACATGTATCAGTTTCTGCTACAACATTTAAGGTACATATTATCTTTTCTCTTAAATTTTCGACACCCTTTCATATTCATTTAAAGCGAAACACGACCAATTTAATTTGAAGAATGTGAATTAAATATTGTAACAATAAATCTCCAATAACGAGTTATTAATTATAATAGAATATTTGTAATGCATTGATAATCGTAACTGACGTGACATCCCCTATTGCACCATTCATTTTCATCATAACTTGACATTAAATCCCAAGCGACAACTTTTGGGATGAGTCCTCTCACTGGTCAGATCAACAACCGTTCATGAAAGTCAAAAACGCATAAAACCCATCTTTCTGTCATTCCCCCCTCACGCTTCTCATTCTCTCTCTCTCAAACTGTTCTACTTCATGTTCTTCCTCTCCAAGAATCCGGTGATCTAGGGTTTTCTTTTTCTTTCAACTGCCATCGCTCAACCGCTATTGAACTATACAGCAACTGCTCAGGTCTCTTCTCCACTTTCTTTGCCATCAACTGCTGCTTTTACTTCTCGTCTTCTTCTTCAGATTCAAGCTACTGTTGACCTAACTTTCTCTTCGTCGCCGTTGCACCATCGCTGCTGGTATTATCTCTTCATTCCACCTCCGGTCGAGTTCTTGTCTTATATCCATACCTTCATTTGTTGTGAAAAACTCCAAAAGAGGTTGTCTCTTCAAAGAGTGCCTCTGCAGTTGTCCTCCGGCTCCACCTCTGTCACCATTGCTTCCTGTAACTATCTGGCACCTAATGACCCAACCACTTACAAAGGACCATTTACAGTGGTCAACCACATTTTGACTCGACACCCCCTGACTAGAGCTTTGGTTGCACCACCACCTACTATTTCTGTATGCTTCCTTGAGGAAACTGTTCTCACTGCTACGAGGCGTGGCAACAACTTATTCATCACATTGACCAATGGAATGGAGGTTTCTCTCGATAAGATAATGTTTGCCATAGCCCTTGACTTACCCATTCACGACATTCAGCTCAACACACGAACCCAATCTGAGTTTATTACCATGTTTTACTCGATGGGTTACGAATACCTATTGGAGTCTCCTTCCCAGTTTCGAAAAGGGCATATTTCACCCTTGTGGCACTACGTCATTCATTTTTGTATTAGATGCTTAACCGGTAAAACAGGCGGTACAGACCAGCATAGCAAACCACTGATTAAACTCATTTGGGGTTTGTACACGAGCAAACAGGTAGACAATGTTGCAATTCTTTTTGAGGATTTTCTGTCTTATCTTTCGGCAGAAGTCACCTAGGAAAATTCATTCTGCCCGCTTCTGGGCTATGTGCATTGCTCAATTATACCGAACCTACGGGGTTGCGATCCCAAAAGCTGCTTATGACATCCCTCTGGTCATGTCACCATTTAAAGGCTACTCCCGCAAGTATGATTTAATTTTCGGAGCAATCAGAAGGCTGCGAGAAGCCTTTCTCATTTTTGGTGACAAAGATAGTCAATTTGTCAAGCACCATTTACAGATCACCGAAAATGTGACTCCCTACCCTGTTGAGCCATTAAGAAAGGATCCTCCAAGCAAGAAGGGCAGAAAGCGATTAGAGAGTTCTGCAATCAGGAAATCTAAGCCAAAGAAGCACAAGAAAGAGGTACACTTTTCTAACCTTAACTTATATATTTCTGCCTGTTTGAAATTTTCGGTATTATTGAATCATTTTCGGTATGTCATGTGATAAGCTAAATTTCGGTACATTTATCTCATTAAAATTTTCGGTATAAGTTATCACATCAAACAATTTTCGGTATCACCAATTCTACCTTTCAATTTTCGGTATCACCAGTTCTCTTTTCAAACTTTTGGTATATCCAAACATGCTCTAATTTTCGGTATCAACAATCCCGCCCTTAAGCTTATGTGCATAGAATTCTAACTTTAATATCATTTGTCAATCCAATCTTCCATTACCCATGACAAATTTCTTTCACTTTGTGCACATCAAACACTTATTCAATAATACGTCATAGCAAAATATCAACTTATCAACTAGTTGATTATCGTTATTGGTATTTTAGAAATACATATATTTATTTGGTAAATTTTCTTGAATCTTTGATTCATTTCAATTTGCGGAACAAAAATCTTTAATTTTTGGGAATTCAAAATAAGCTTTTGGTCATGAATTTTTGCATCTATGTGATGATCATAAATTTTGCTTCCCTCGATGTATATTCTCTTAGGTATGTGTTACTTGTGAGATTCTCTAACTTTTTCACTATTTTCAGACTCTACCGACTGGGAATTAAATGATTCCGAAGAAAAGGCTCAAAAGAAAAACGAGCCCAAAAAGAAAAAGATGTCGAAAAAAAGAAAAAGGGACAATCAGCAAATCTACCTATTCCTGGTTCTTCTTTTCAGGAAATGATGTTTAAGAAAGCGGTAGGTGATCAAAAGAAGATGATTGTAAAAATGCAACAACGATTCATTGTCCGACAGACAAAAGCAATGATACTGAAGTCCATGGGTGGACCGAAAGATGCTGACTCAGATGAAATTCAAACCCGGAGGGCCCAACTCCAATCCGAAATTGAAGCTATAATTAAGTTCATCTCCTTTGAACTTTCAAAGATGGTTCGTGACTCCGGTTACCAATTCGATGACGCTGAAAAACTTTGGGAGAATGTGGACCAACACATTGTGCTACTCACGTATGATACCTTTTTGGCCCAAGAAAAAGCAAGGAAGAAGCCAAAGATCACCAAACCAACCTCTCCATCGAAAATCTCATCCGAAATCCCATACAATCCCCCTCTCACCATGAAAAGTCCTTCTAAGCCGAATTAGGGGAAAACATAATCTTTTCGGAAACCACGTCCAAACATCTTCACGACATCGGCGCTGAATAAGAAGTCAACCGACCTGTGTTCACTAGGATTCCAGAAATTAACATTGGGGAATCCAATTCCACCTCTAGGAAACGTGATGAAACTGTTGGTCCTCTCCCAAGTCCGAGACTCCTGATGTGAATCCTCAATGAACTTACTGAACTTAGAAAGAAGGTCGAGATGCTAGAGATGAAAGAAGCTCCACTTGATTCCTTGGTGAAACATGTCATTGTTGAAGGACTTCAGGAGTTTAATTGTTGAAGGACTTCAGGAGTTTACCGCCCAAAGGCACAAAGATGTCGGAGATCTGGTCCAGCAAGCCACCAAGACGATGGAGTCGCCATGAAAGTCCATAATGAGTTGTCAATTTTCAACTTAGTCTACCAAGTTTGTGAATTTATTTGACGATGTCAAGAAATACATGAACGATGTCTTCTTCGAGAATCAATCACTCCGGGACACCAATATTCTTCTCATTAGATTGTTTTGGGTAAGTCTTTGCAACATTACCAATCAGTTTGAGTACCCATCAACAATATTAACCTGGCTGCTGATTGCATTGATGAACTTATCCCAAAGTTAGCCCGATTCTCATCCAAAACCACTGCCTCCATCTTCGTAGAACTAAAAGGAATTGTGGAGAATGTGTTGAGAAGCTGAACGAGTTCAGCAGGAACCTACATGGGACCTCTTTTTCTTAACAGACCACAGGAGGGGGAAAGGTGCCTCCAGAAGGTTCTGAAAAATGATGAAAATGATGAAACTTCTGAAGATGATGATGATAACGATGATGATCAGGCTGATGATAAGTCCGAAGAAAAAGAAGTAGAGAAAGAAGAAGAAGAATAGAATTTCGGTGATGATAAAATTCTAACTCCACCTCCCTCGCCGAAAATTCCCACTGATGAGAAAATCCCAACTCAACCGACTTCTCCAAAAAAGTCTCCTTCACAGAAAATTCCAACACCACCTCCCTCTCCGAAATTTCATACCGAAGAAGAGCTCAAGTATTCTCCAATAAAGCCATCCGATCCTCCTAAGCTTAAAGCACTCAAAAATGCATTCTTCGATGATTTTTGAAATGTAATTGTTCTTTGAAATGTAATTGTTCTTTGACCAATTTAGTCGATGGTTTTTGAAATGTAATTGTTCTTTGAAAATATTCTAATGACGTTTTCTATATGTTCAAAATGTAACTGGTGAATGATTGAAAGTTATCAATGAACATGAATTATCATCTTTACTTGTGTTTATTATTATGATGAGAATGTGTCCAAGATTTGCATACCGAAAGTCAGACATGAATTTCGGATTGAGCCACAGAAGATTCTGTAGGATTCAGTTTGACAGAATAACATTAAAAGAGAGATATTAATTTGTTGATATATTATGGAGATAATATATTAATTGGAAATAGTATTATTTGATTAACAATTAATCAGAAATTAATTGGATTAATTTTGGGCATTAATTAGATTAATCAAGAGTACAGGGGCTAAACTTGTGACAATTCAATAGTTGAATTGGACACGCACGGCGCGCGTGTATATGGCCGCGGCGCGCGTATCAATAAGCCGGAAAAATAGTTTAGAGATACCGTTTATCTCAGTTTGAAGTCAAATGAGGTTTATCTCTAAGGGTTATCTGGTAGCCTATAAATAGGGGCTTTTGGCCACCTATTTCCTGCGCCATTCTCTCTGCTCTCTGTGGAATTTCTGTTTGTTCAACTTCCTGCTTTGGGTGTGACTACATTTGAGGCACGATGATTATGTTGCTGAGCTTTCCAGAAATCAACTAAATGTTAGTTTTTCTTATGTCTTTCTTTTAGTACATTTCGATTGGCCTTAGGATTATATTATATGTTCAAATAGTGAAATATAGATCTTATTAGGTTGCATGAGAACTTAGGGTTTAAGTTTTGCATAAAACTTTTCAGTTGTAGCAGAGCATTTGGTTGTTTTCTATTTGAATAGCTGTAATTGTTTTCCTTAATTTTTGGGTTTATAGAAACTATACCCTAAAAAGAGGCCAATTGATTTTAGGGTTAGGGTTTTCGAAACCCTAGCCTCTCCCCTATTAATTTGCAGTTTTTAGCTTTAGGGTTTTAGAAGGTTTTCTATTTTTGGTAATTGTGATTATTTAATAAATGGATAACCTTAAACCCCTTATCTGCTAATTTCCATATCTAGAGGGTTTAAGACAGGATTTAATTAATTTGATTAATTTTTTATGCCTATCTGATTTAATTATTTAATTAATTGTTTAATTAAAAGATTAATATTAAATCAATTAAAGGTTTAAATTTAATTTTAAATTAATTGTTAATTTTTGAAAGAAATTAAATAGTTAAATCGTTAATATTTTAAAAGTTTAAAATACATCTTATATATATATTATAATTAAAAGTTAATATTATATGTATAGATAATTTGGTTAGTCAAATCAATAGTAGGCCTCATTCACGAAGCTGGTCTATAAGGAGGGTATAAGGAAACTGCCTATAAATTGGTGGTTAAATGGGTGTCCACTCTCACCCACCGCTCTCTTGATCAGTGGAGGGTTGTTAGCCGAACGGGTTTGATAGGACCGTTTAATCTCATTAGAAGTATAATGTTATTAATCAAAGTACTAGAACCATTTTTATAAAATCCCAAATCTAGTTACTTTAGGAAAAATGTGAAAGATATGCTAAGCCATGAAATTGCACATTGCACTTTATGAGACATTAGTGGAGCGTGTGTGGTTTACCGGCACACTAATAGGGACTCATAAAGAGTGGCAATGGGAATCTCAATCTTATCATTGTTTATGGAGCGTGTGTGGTTTACCGGCACATCAATTTGAGATGATAATTGACTTTGAGGTTACCAAGCTAATTTACATGGTTATTCACATGTAGTTTGTGATCCTCGGTATCCCAATCACAAACCGTAGAGCATAGTCCGAGATTAAACATGCTATTGAACAGTTCAATAAATCTCAAAGATCTCGGAATTTCACTTAATATGATTATCTTCCGCGGTGAAATTGGTGAATCATCATTCGCCTACATTTATAACATTTACAATTAGATTACGGCATCCCTCTTCTAAGTTGTGAATTATATAGTTGGGTCCTAGCCTTAATTATTATTATTGGGTTAATAGCTACTCCCGAAGAATATGCCTCGTACAAGAAACACTATGATGATGCGACCAAAGTAGCCTGCATCATGATTGCTACAATGACCCCTAAATTACAAAGATTCTATGAAGACTACTGGCCATATGAGATGCACAAGGACCTTGTGGAAAAGTTCCGCAAGTAAGCGTGTGTCGAGAAATGTGAAGTAGTCCGAGCCCTCATGACCGGTAGGCTAAAGGATGGAGACTATGTCTGCATTCACGTGCAAAGAATGCAAGGTTATGTGGAGAGGCTACAGAAGCTGGGTATGCAGATCAATGAGGAGCTGGCCATTGACATGGTCCTCAACTCCTTGTTGAGTTGTTATAATCAGTTTATACTGGCGTATTATTTGAACAACACTCAGACCTCATTGGCTGAGCAGCATAATATATTGCAGACTGCAGAAGACAGGAAGAAGGTTAAAAGTGTACCTTAAGTGAACACTCCTGTCTTGGCAATTGGACAAGGCAAAGGAAAGAAAAGGAAGGGTCCTCCCAAGCAGAATTGGAAGGACAAGGATCAAGCCAGGTGACGTACACGCAGAGGTCGTCATGCGGTCAAAAATAAGAGATAACCTAACATTCACTAGTATAGTGGAGTCAGGGTCGATCCACAGGAGCTACGTGGTTAGACTAGATGAGAGATTACCAACTAATAGTGTCACAACTATAGTCGGAGGAACTAATTTCTATCTTACTACCTCAAAACGATATTCAAACACTCAAGCCAAGCTTAGCCAAGCTCAAATGACCTAGTTACTTTCTGAACTCAGAAGTACATCTCTGGATCAGAAGCAATTGAAGGCATTCAAACTAGCAAAAACCAAGCAAAGCATAAACTAGCTAATAACTAACAGTTCTATTGAACAGTTACTAGCCAAGGTTTAATGCTAACCCTAACCTAATTAGCCACTGATTTCAGCTAAGGAAAACAGTCCTAACAAGGTCCAAAACAATATCCAAAACACAATCAAGCATATAACCAAACACAAACATCCGAAATACCGAAAAACCAATATTAAACGTAACCGAATGATTGCATTCACCAAATCCGAATTCCAATTACAAAACAGTAACCAAATGTTTCAAAAACAGAAACCTAAAGGCTCAAGGTCAGTGGTTGTCACTCCCAAAGACTTTAGCCACAAACTACTTGCTACTAAAAGGAAAATTAAATCCAAAAACATAAAATACCAATTATGAGCTTGCTGAAATGAATCCTCGAGTCAAAGAGCTTCTAGGTCGATGTTTACACCCGGTCTTTGCTAGGGTTTTCGGCTGGAAATGCCTCTATTTATAGTTGCAAATTTCCTGTGACCGCGCCGCGCAGAATGGAAATCCGCGGCGCGCGTACTTATCCGTTCCCCGTTTTTTCGTCATTCAAATGTGTTCCACCGCCATACGCCCGCGTCGCGCAGAATGGAAATCCGCGGCGCGCGTACGTGTTTCTTTGATTTTGCATTCTTTCCAAACTTCTTCCTTTTTGTACACTTTTAGTCCCTGTTTCTGTTCTTTTTCTCCAGACAAGTCCTGACACGAAAAGTGAGAATACCCATACATATTTGATATAATTTTACCAAGAACAGGGCTCAACAACGCCTAAAATACTTAATATCACTAGGCGTTGTCAAACACCCCACACTTGTGCCTTGCTTGTCCCCAAGCAAGAGAGTTTTTAACGAATTATAATTAAGAATCAAACAATTTATGACTGTGTTCAGCTTCAAAGTTTATTGTCCCCCGAGTTAGAGTGGAATAGTTCGTGAAAACATAATTGAGTTGTTCTTTGGAATTCATGGCTTTCTAGAGAACCCTTGATTACAAATTTTCTGTTCACAATGAAGTGTACTTACTCATTCAGATTCTAAAGGCCATTAAGGAATTGTCCATGACTTTCGATGTTGTCCGTGTAATGAGCTTTCAGAAATACCATCCCAGACCAGACGATCTTAGGTGGTAAGGTGCGTAAGGTCCACCCATTTTAGACCTACCGGCTCGAACAACAAAGGCCACCGATTGACTTTTCCTTCCTAAATTCCAATCTTAAAACAGCTCAATCTTCTAAACTCGTAAAACTCAACTTATTTGACTAACTAATAGCATGATCACAACTAAACATTATTCCTTGAAAAATACTAGTGCTATCATAATCACAAACCATTCATTTCAAAATTGCAATTCATTAAAAATTTTGAAAAATATTGCTAAAAATTGAAAAACTTATCATTTCTGCAAAAATTTCAAAAACATTCGCCTCTCGTTTTCTGGATTCTTTTTCATATTGCTGATGCCTTGCTTCCATCATCTCTATCATTTCCAGCAATTGTTCCTTGTCGATGGCGGATAATGGGTGATCCTTGGTTTCCTTTAAGATTTCCTCTTTTCCTCCCTCTCCTGTGCGTGTCCATATCTTTTCTTTGCTTCTGATTCCTGGCTCCATTAGTGTTTTCCTGTCTGCTGGTTTGCCATTTTCTTCTGAAGGTAATGATATCGGGTTCCCAAACATATTCAATCTTCTTTTCCTGGTCCCGAAGAAAATATCCATATCTCCAGTCTTGCAATCGATCACTGACCCAGCGGTAGCTAAAAATGGACGCCCCAAGATGAGCGCAGGCGCATCGTCTGGACTTTCATATTCCATGACCAGAAAATCTACAGGATAGAAAAAGTCCCCAACTTTGACTATGACATTTGTCAACTTCCCCCTAGATACCTTAGTGGATTGATCAGCCAACTATAGTACAACTTCTGCGGGCTCAATTTCTTCGTTCTTGTACTTGTCGTACAGGTATCCTGGCAAGATATTGACACTTGCTCCCAAATCTAAAAGAGTGTTTCGAATAACCACGTCTCCTACAGTTGTAGTGATCAATGGTGACCCGGGGTCCTTTTCCTTTCTGGGCAGTGTACCCAATAATGCTTCGCTGGCTCTCACAGTCAATCTCACCGTTTTTGGCGTAGGTGCTTTGTGTTTCCCATTCTGTTCACACATCTCTTGCAGAATCCTGGTGTCCTCGGGAGCATCCTTAAGCTCATCCCATAGGGGCTGATTCATTAAGGGTCCCGTTGATCTGGGTGCTTCCTGTTTCTTTTTTTCTTTCTTATTCTTCTTTTTCTGCTTGATTCCCGCTATCGTCAGTTGCTCTTCCTTTTGGACCTTTTTGTCTATTTCTGGTTGGGTGCCATTATCAACTGAAACTTCTCCTTCCTCGCTCTTTAAAGCTTTTCCTTCTTCCCCTGGTTTCACTTCATTCCCTACCTCAAACAAATCCTCCAGAGTGACCTTTCGCCATCCTGATTCGACAGTATTGACTTGTTCCTTCCCTGGACGTTGATTATGCGTAGGGTTGACTTCAGTAGCACTTGGCAGCTTGCCATTATCTCTCTTTTGCTTGTCTGCAGTCATTTGACCTATTTGTCTTTCCATATTTGCAATGGCCTTTGCATTCGCTTGAGATTGTTGTTGAGTCGCAGTGACCATATCATACATTTTAGCTATCATCTCTTCTTGGGTCCCTGGGGCGTTGTTGGCAGCATTGGTGGGCCCCCTGTTGTTGTTGTTTCCGTTATTTGCAGGCTGCTGATTTCTAGGCTGATTATTTGATTGATTCTGATAATTGTTCTGCCTGAAATTTTGTTGCTGTCCTTGGTTGTATGGCCTGTAGGGTCGTCCATTATTGTGTTGACCTTGACCCTGGCCATAAACTTGATTAGCTTCCTGTATCTTAGGTCCTCCTTGACCTTCTTGTGATGAATTTGGCGGTCCATTTTGTAATGTTGCCATAAGCCTATCAAACTTCCTGTTCAATTCACTGATTTCCTTTTTCACTTCCCTTTTCCAATCAGCATCAACTCCTACTGCTGCCGCCGTACTTGTAGTCTTCCTAGTGGAGAAGTTTGCTTTGGAGCCATTACTCAACTGCTCCAAAAAACTGCCAGGCTTCTTCTGGATCCTGCCACATAAATGTCCCACTGGAGGAGGCATTTATCATGGCCTGGTGTGTTTCACTAACTCCCTCAAAGAATAACTTGACCAACTGCCATCTGGGAATCTCGTGATGCGGACAAGATCGCAGCAACTCCTTCAATCTGTCGAAGGCTTCATGAAAAGCTTCTCCAGGTTTTTGCTGGAAATCCTGGATGACCCTCCTGACTTCAGTTGTCTTGCTCGCTGGGTAAAATTCTTGCAGGAACTTTGCCTTGAGCTGATCCCACGTAGTAATACTGTTCGATGGCAACGATGTGAACCAATACTTGGCTTTGTCCTTAAGGGTGAACGGAAACAGTCTAAGCCTAAAAATATTTCTATTTGTGTTTCTGGGATTATTAGCATTAGCGATCGCTAAGAATTCATATAAATGGTTATAGGGATCATCCTGCTTATATCCTCTGAATTCTGGTAATATTCCTAATAACTGAGGTCTAATCTCTACTTGCGAATCTATGTTATCAGGAATATAGATCGGCGACGAATCATCATATTCCCGCGGTTGGAAATGTGATGCAACCGATTGCCGTCTCGGTTGTGCAAAATGTAAAGGTTGGGCGGGGTTACCGTAAAGATGATCATTGTACTCCCGCTGACTTGGTGGGTGGTATTGTGGTGCTCGCCTGGGAGGTCCCCGACCTCGGTTCCATTGTGGTTGAGATGCTGGTGGCATCCATCCTTCATCTTCATCGTCATACACTTCCTCCGTCTCTGGGTAATAATGTTGTGGCTGAGGCGGTGGTTGAAAGTGTATAGGTTGTGTTGTTTGATATGTAGGTTGAGGTTTAAAAAGAACATTTTGTGGTTGGGATGTTGGTGTATACTGTCTAGGAGTTGGGGTGCCATCTCGGGTCGGCTCTCCCCAAGTCATAGCAGATGTGAATGGATTGGTGGATTGAGGTTGTGAAGTGGGTGTAAATGATGGGATGGAAGGCGGAGTGCATGATGGTATGGGTGCAGGGGCTGAAACTGCACCACCAGAAGCACTCGTGCTTCCAAACTGAAATTTTGAAAGCGGGGGAATAGAAAACCCCCCAGTTGCCTCACCTGATGGATCCTGGGCAACATTAACCGGACTACTACTAACTTGACTATAATTCATGATGCTTAAACGCCTACGGGCACGGAGTTTGTGCGCAGTACGCTCAATCTCAGAATCAAACTGCAATGGGGATAGTTGCTTCCCCCTGCGGGTACGCATGCACTAGTGCAACACGCCCACAAAAATCACAAATCAAAAACTTACCAAAATGAAATTTCAAAAAGCAAGAAACAAGTTCCTACTGCTCACCTAACCTAAGCTCATAGCTCCCCGGCAACGGCGCCAAAATTTGACGTACACGCAGAGGTCGTCATGCGGTCAAAAATAAGAGATAACCTAACATTCACTAGTATAGTGGAGTCAGGGTCGATCCACAGGAGCTACGTGGTTAGACTAGATGAGAGATTACCAACTAATAGTGTCACAGCTATAGTCGGAGGAACTAATTTCTATCTTACTACCTCAAAACGATATTCAAACACTCAAGCCAAGCTTAGCCAAGCTCAAATGACCTAGTTACTTTCTGAACTCAGAAGTACATCTCTGGATCAGAAGCAATTGAAGGCATTCAAACTAGCAAAAACCAAGCAAAGCATAAACTAGCTAATAACTAACAGTTCTATTGAACAGTTACTAGCCAAGGTTTAATGCTAACCCTAACCTAATTAGCCACTGATTTCAGCTAAGGAAAACAGTCCTAACAAGGTCCAAAACAATATCCAAAACACAATCAAGCATATAACCAAACACAAACATCCGAAATACCGAAAAACCAATATTAAACGTAACCGAATGATTGCATTCACCAAATCCGAATTCCAATTACAAAACAGTAACCAAATGTTTCAAAAACAGAAACCTAAAGGCTCAAGGTCACCTAAAGGCTCAAGGTCAGTGGTTGTCACTCCCAAAGACTTTAGCCACAAAATACTTGCTACTAAAAGGAAAATTAAATCCAAAAACATAAAATACCAATTATGAGCTTGCTGAAATGAATCCTCGAGTCAAAGAGCTTCTAGGTCGATGTTTACACCCGGTCTTTGCTAGGGTTTTCGGCTGGAAATGCCTCTATTTATAGTTGCAAATTTCCCGTGACCGCGCCGCGCAGAATGGAAATCCGCGGCGCGCGTACTTATCCGTTCCCCGTTTTTTCGTCATTCAAATGTGTTCCACCGCCATACGCCCACGTCGCGCAGAATGGAAATCCGCGGCGCGCGTGCGTGTTTCTTTGATTTTGCATTCTTTCCAAACTTCTTCCTTTTTGTACACTTTTAGTCCCTGTTTCTGTTCTTTTTCTCCAGACAAGTCCTGACACGAAAAGTGAGAATACCCATGCATATTTGATATAATTTTACCAAGAACAGGGCTCAACAACGCCTAAAATACTTAATATCACTAGGCGTTGTCAAACACCCCACACTTGTGCCTTGCTTGTCCCCAAGCAAGAGAGTTTTTAACAGATTTTAACTAAGACTCAAACAATTTTTGAATGTGTTTAATTTCAAAGCTTATTGCCTCAAGAGTTAGAGTGGAATAGTTCGTGAAAACATAATCGGACTGTTCTTTGGAATTCATGGCTTTCTAGAGAATCCTTGATTACAAATTTTCTGTCCACAATGAAGTGTACTTACTCATTCAGATTCTAAAGGCCATTAAGGAATTATCCATGACTTTCGATGTTGTCCGTGTAACGAGCTTTCAAAAATACCATCCCAGACCAGACGATCTTAGGTGGTAGGTGCGTAAGGTCCACCCATTTTAGACCTACCGGCTCGAACAACAAAGGCCACAGATTGACTTTTCCTTCCTAAATTCCAATATTAAAACAGCTCAATCTTCTAACTCCTAAAACTCAACTTGTTTTACTAAACTCATAGCATGATAACGACTAAATAGTATTTCTCGAAAAATACCAATGCTAAAAACATTCACAAACCATTCGTTTCGAAATTACAATCTATTAAAATTTTTGAAAAAGTTGCTAAAAAATTTTGAAAATCGGTCATTTTCCGCAAAAATTTTCAAAAACACACTCTTTCGACCGTCCACACCCCACACTTAAAACCGTACAACGTCCCCGTTGTACAAAAAATAATTTTAGAACTAGGGAGAAAGAGTTACCCCTTTGGACGGTAGATTGCTCGATTGTCGGGACCATTTGTAGCCAGAGTTGATTGTTTGTGTCGTCTCGATGAAATCCGGGAGTCGGGGCGCAGCAGTAAACACGCCGGCATAACACGAGTGTAGGGGTACGATGACCCCACACTTGCGTTATGCAACTCCATCAGTTGGTGCAGCAATCACAGTTTGACAGATATTAATAAAAAATTGCAAAATACACCAAAGAAAATTATACATTGCGAGTTGTTGTCCTTGCTGATTCCTCATCTCCGCGACGCCGAAGTGTCAAGGCCGCGACGCGTAGACGCGATGAAATCCGGTGTCTGTCGATCAAGTTTGAATGTCCGCGGCGCGAGATGAAGATAACCGCGTCGCGAGTATGCACGAAAAGCCCCAGATTTTTCGTTTTTTCAATTTTCGTCCGTTTTTTAAATTGATTGCACCAATATGTTCCTAAACTAAAGCCAAACAAAAGCCCTAAGTTTAATTTCAGAAAAACAAGCTAAAATTGCCCTAATTTCTCATTTCGGTCAAAAACCCCAATTATAAACCCTAGATTTCTTGATTTTCGAATCCGACCTGTTTTTATCAAATTGAACACACCAATAACATCCTAGAGTAATAATTAACAAAAGCCCTCTATCAATTTTCAGAAAAACATGCAACAAATCCTCCAAATCGGACAAAAACTCGAAGAACCCTAATTTCGACCCTAATTCACAATTTTCAGAAATTTTTGTTGTTTTCATCAAATTGAATGCATCAATAGGTCGCTATAGCACCGATTAAGAAACCCTAGCAGCTAGAATCACGAAAAACAAGCTAGAAATTGGCTAATTTTATCGTTTTCGCTGAAGAACCCGAACCGAGCCCTAATTTCACAAATTCCTGAATTCGAGTTGTTTTTGTCAAATTGAACCTATCACTAGGTAGCTAGGGCAGCGATTAAGAAACCCTAAGTGTCAATTGCATGAAAAACGAACCAGAAATCGTTCGATTTGAGGCTGAAAGTCCGATTTCGCGAAAACCCCAAAAACGGCCCTAATTTTCGAAAATTCCTGATTCGGCCAGTTAAAGTACGAATTGAACATGCCAATGTGTTGCTAACCTACCGATTAAGAAACCCTAGGCTTCAATTTCAAGAAAAACAAGCGAGAAATGGCTCGATTTGAGGTTCACGGGTTCGGTAGCCGAAAACCCAAAAATCGGCTCAGAACTCGAATTCAGCCTTGATTTTGCATGAAACCGTGAAAGGGAAGGTTGAGATACATATCTTGGATGCTTAATTGCAGATTGGTTGGATCAATTTCACGAAAAATCGAAAAAAATCGGGTTGTGTGGGTGTGCTCGGCTCAACAGATGCGAAAATGGGGAGGGGAGACTCAACATTAGCGCCGAGAAGGTGGAGGAGGGTTGACCACGTTTGACCAGAGGTTAGCGTCACTAACATTAAAATTAGTGGCGCTAACTTTGCAATTTTCCATTTTTTTCGCGATTTTTCCGTATTTCTAAAACCCGTTCGACCACCCCACACTCGAGTTATGCCAGGACATTTTGAAAAATTTTCCAACTGATATTTTGACAAAATAAAAACTAAAAATTGAAAAACAAAAGTTAAGAAAAAAATACTTACCGAAATGTCGGGTTGCCTCCCGAAAGCGCTTCTTTGTTCGGTCTTTTAGCTGGACCGTCTTTTTGCGGCTACGGTGGGTCGTACACCATTTGACTCCACTGACTTTCAGTTACCACCGTTCCTTCATTGATCCCGTACTCCAATTTTACCGGGTCAAATGGTTTGCCGGTTCCTCTGCTGCTGCCCGGTTGTCGTTTTCTGATTATTTCGCGCGAATGCTTAGAAGTAGCTTTAAACCTCCAAGCTCGGTCCTTCCTGCGGTGTCTTTTCAACATCATCGGCTTAACATGGAGCGTGCCCAGTGCCTCTCCCAGTAATTGTTTTGCAGATTTCATTTTGCTTGCGTCGCGTGTGCTATCTTCAGTTTGCAATTTTGGCTTGCAGTACCAATAAAGGTTTTCCAATCGAATGGGATCGGAAGGCAACATATCGGGATGCTTCCATATATCCTCATCGATGGTATTGATCACATCTAATTTTCCATTCATGAATGGATCATGAGTAGCGATAAAATCATGTTTATTGTTTCCAAAGACCAACTCGGCGGCATCATCTTCTTGATCATCGTCCAACCGGTGGATCGGTACCAAGAGTGAGCGACTGGTTTGATCTGGTGGTGGTACAAAGTCACCCATCACCAGATCCTTACTTTCAAAAGACTCAAAATTTTCAAAAATTCTAGGTTCGGGGGTAGTATTGTCATCTACACCCCCTTCCCCAATAGTATCAACAACTTCAACAATTTCGGGGATCGTTGGGCTGGGGTCTGTACTGTCACTTATAGCCTCCTCCACAACATCCTCATCAATCAAATCGTCTAGTGATGGTATGGATTCACTCATCACCAGCTCGACATTATTAACATTTTCAAACATATCAAAAACATCAAAAGTTGTTGAGTCAGAGGTAGCATTGTCACCTACAACCTCTTCCTCAACAACATTTTCGACCCTCTCAGTGGTCTCTTGACTTTCCCAAGGTGTATGCCCTTCCATCACATATTCAGGTGATGCAAGTTCACACACATTATTATTGGTATAAAAATCACTCACCTCCGGTTCTGGCGAAGGTGGTGAACATTTCCAACTTTCCTCTAACCTATCTAAAGAAGCTTGCACTTTTTCAAGAGCTTCAGCCAGGTCCTTCTGCTCATGGTAGTTGTTATACATGAATACCCAAAGTTGGGCCCAAGTTACAGAATTCTCAAGCTGAAATGACTCATCGGTCCGCCATCCATTGTCATCGAATGATCCATTGTAGGAATCATCCTCATAATAGGTGTCGGCCGGATTCCCATAATCTTCATAATACTGATCCGGGTACATGTAATCACCCATCATAAGGATGTACACATACCAAAAATCCGCAAACTAAAATCAAACATCAAAAGAAACAACCCTACTGATCGTCTATCCTAAGCGCACAACTCCCCGGCAACGGCGCCAAAATTTGACGTGCACGCAGAGGTCGTCATGCGGTCAAAAATAAGAAATAACCTAACATTCACTAGTATAGCGGAGTCAGGGTCGATCCACAGGAGTTACGTGGTTAGGACAAGACGATAGTATACCAACTATAGTGTCACTCTACAGTCAGCGGTATTGTTTCTACTTTTCCAAAAACCAATAAAAGCAAAATACCAAACAAGTGCCAAAACCAGATCAAACATGAACTAAACTAACTCAAATCAAGTCCTAGACTAAAGTTCCTTACTGAAACCAGAAACTAAATTCAGAATCCAGAAGCAAACAATCAATCCAGTACAATCAAACACATCCAAACATCAATAACGCAAGATAACATCAAACCGAATGATTAACTTTAATAAATCAAAAACCAAACATCAAATCTAAGCCACACAATCAAATCAGATCTAAAATACCAAGTATTTACTACTGAAATCAGAAATTACAATTCTAAACGAACATCGAGTAATCGAGAGAAATCCCGATTGCGGAATACCTCGATACCGAGTTGATAAAACAAGAGAAAAACTAAATTACTAACCAAAATAGTGATTCCCACTGAAAAACTGACGAAATAGTGCCTTTGGATCCCTCCTTCGCGTCCTGGGATCAGTGAAAAGTCGGACGGGACTCCGGTATTTATAGTTGTGCGAAATTAGGGTTTCCGCGCCGCGGCATTGTCTTTCCCGCGTCGTGCGTGTTGCCTTATCCTGACTTTTCGGAGTTTAAAACTCAAAAACGCAGATTTTATGATTTTTTGACATTAGCGTCGCTAATGTGGAAATTAGCGTCGCTAATATTGGATCTAGAAACTTCCACGCGCGCGTTCGAATTTTGAATTGCAGATTTTCCCTCCTGCGAACATTAGCGACACTAACTATAAAAGTTAGCGACACTAATGTGTCCAGACTTCTTTTTCTTGTCCGTTTTGCTCCGTAACTTCTCCAGAATTGCACTAAAACCCCTGCATTTACACTAAAAACATTTCCAAGCACTTTGGCACAAAAGTAAGTGATATTAGCCAATTAATAAATATAAATTAACTAAAACACGGCTAAATAACGCCTAAAATACTTGATATTACTAGGCGTTATCACCAGGTCATCCTGTAATGGCTCGAGATCCCGACCTTCTGGCATTCCTCATGTCTCACACCCCAAAGATGCCGACTGCTTTTATTGCAAAGAGAAGGGCAATTGGAAAAGAAGCTACCCCAAGTACTTGTAGGACATCAAGGATGACAAAGTGAAGACATCGTCAGCAGGTAGAGCATGGGAGAATAAACTTGATCATGGGCAATAGGGGATCGTCACATGTAACCAAGATCACAGTTTATAGCTTAGTTCTTAGTAGTGGTGCTAGTTTAGAATTATTAAATTGTTGCTATTCGCCAGATATGGCAAGAAACATTATTTCATTTCATGCATTGTTCAAACAAGGTTTTCAGTATTCTTTTAATAATTTGAATGGTTCAATTTCTGTTTATAAGGCTGGTGTTTTTAATTTTGAAGCTTTACCTTGTGATGGTGTGTATGAAACAGTGACTTGTGTTGACAATTTATGTAATAGTGTGTTACAAATTGATTCTTCTAGTGGTGTAGAAAAGGCATGCCTGTGGCATTGTTGTCTTGGGCACATCAACAAGAAATGCATCGCGCAACTCCAAAAGGACGGAGTGTTGGAATCATTCGATCTCAAGATGATGTATGCGAACCTTGTCTGTTGGGCAAAAAGACAAAGTCACCTTTCACAGGGACTTGTGAAAGAGGTGAAGATCTGTTGGATATCATACACACAGATGTGTGTGGACCCTTCAGATCAACCACAAGGGATGCCACTCGGTTCTACGTGACTTTTACTGATGATTATAGCAGATATGTATATATCTACTTGATCAAGCATAAGTCAGATACCTTTGAAAAGTTCAAAGAGTTTATGAAGTTGAGAATCAATTGGGCAGGAAGATAAAGATGCTTAGATTTGACTATCCTAAGGAATTTTGAATTGCTTCACAATTAACAACTCGTAGAACACCACAGTTTAACGGTGTTGCTGAGTGGCGTAGCCGAACCCTGTTGGACATGGTTCGTTCCATGATGAGTCAAGCTTCTCTTCCCATCCACTTCTGGGGGTATGCCTTAGAGACTACCGCCCACATCCTCAATCTTGTCCCAACTAAAAAGGTTGCCAAAACACCTCATGAGATGTGGACAGGGAAAGTTCGCTCGTTAGCACACATCAAAGTATGGGGTTGTGAAGCTTTCGTAAGACGAGAGACTCACGACAAACTCACAGAAAGAAGCGAGAGGTGTATATTCATTGGATACCCGAAACAGTCTTTTAGATACTTGTTCTACAGACCAAGCAAGGATGTGGTCTTTGTAGCTAGACGAGGAGTCTTTCGAGAGAGAGCTCATATTCAAAGAGGACAGTGGGAGTACCATTGACCTTGAAGAAATTCAGGACTCATCCGATGATACAACCTTAGGAGAAACTAGCACCCAACAAGAGGAAGAAGTTCCTGTTGGTCAGACAAACATTTCATTACCTCTTAGAAACTCCGGTAGAGTTAGCATGCCATCCGAGTTTTATGGTATCCATATAACTATGGATGGTGACACGTTTGTCAGTGATAGGACACTGGTAAATTTGGATGAGCCAGCTAACTACAAAGAAGCAGCGGCGGGCCCTGAGTCTGCCAAGTGGAAAGAGGCAATGGACAGCGAGATCAAGTCCATGTATGACAACCAAGTTAGGAATTCGGTTGACAATGTACCAGGTCGAAAGACTGTTCGGTGCAAATGGATCTTCAAGAAGAAGACCGACATGGATGGAATAGTGCACACCTTTAAGGCTAGACTAGTTGCGAAGGGCTTTACTCAAACCCCGGGGGTTGACTATGATGAGACCTTCTCACCAATAGCCAAGATTAAGTCCATTAGGATAATGTTAGCCATAGCTGCATTTTATGACTATGAAATTTGACAGATGGATGTCAAAACCTCTTTCCTTAACGGGAAGTTGGCTGAGGATGTTTACATGAATCAGCCAGAGGGTTTTGTAGACACAAAGCATCCTAATAAGGTGTGTAAGCTTGAGAAATCAAGCTATGGATTGAAACAAGCTTCTCGCAGCTGGAATCTCTGCTTCCATGAGAAAGTCAAAGAGTTTGGTTTATCTAGGAGCAAAGATGAGTCCTGCGTATATGTCAAGGCTAGTGGGAGTATCGTCACTTTTTTGGTGTTGTATGTTTATGACATACTGCTCATGGGAAACGACATTCCAACCTTGCAAGATGTTAAGTCTTGGCTTGGAAAGTGTGTCGCCATTAAAGACCTAGGAGAAGCTGCCTATATTCTCGGGATAAGAATATTGAGAGATAGGAAGAAGAGACTAATAGGACATAGTCAAAGTACATACTTTGATAAGGTACTAAAGAGGTTTAGTATGGAAAATTCCAAGAAGGGAGAGTTGCCTATCTAGAGAAATACAAAATTGAGTAAGACTCAAAGCCTGAGTACAGATGACGAAATAGCTGACAGGAGTCGGGTACCTTATGCTTCAGCGGTAGGGTCGATCATGTACGCTATGACATGTACTCGCCCTGACATGTCCTTTGCTTTGATCATGATCAGTCGTTATCAGGGAAACCCTGGCAAGGCTCATTGGATAGCTGTTAAGAACATTCTCAAGTATCTGTGGAGGACGAAGAACATTGTTCTAGTTCTTGGTGGCAGTGATACATTGAGAGTTAGCGGGTACACTGACACCAGCTTTTAGACAGATAGAGACAAATGGTCAGTCTCAGTCAAGCTGGGTATTTCTTTTAAATGGTGGAGCAGTTACTTGGAAGAGGTCCAAGAAAGAGACGGTGGCTGATTCAACATGCGAATCAGAGTACATAGTAGCAAGTGAAGCGTCAAAGGAAGCGGTTTGGCTAAAGAACTTCATCGGTGACCTTAGTTGTCCCAGCGATTCAGGAGCCTATGGAACTTTTCTACGATAACGAATGAGCGGTTGCCTTGACAAAGGAACCGAGAGATCATGGAAAGTCCAGACATATTGACAGAAAGTACCACTAAATCATGGAAAGTCCAGACATATTGACAGAAAGTACCACTACATCAGGCATAGGGTAGAAGAAGGTCACCTCCTTGTGAAGAGGGTATCATCTAAAGATAACCCTGCAGATCCCTTGAAAAGGCTCTGAGTAGGATCAAGCACAATCAGTATGCTAGGAGTATTGGATTGCGAGATAATTTTAGAATTTGTAATTAGATAGGTTTCTGAAACTTGTAACAATGTAAATGTAATTGACTTTGGTGATTTAATAATAAGAATTATTGATGAGTATTGTTTACTACTATTTGTCAATTGTTTATCATTGTGTTTCAATTTTCCATGTTTTACTTCCTGAATAATATGGTTATTCGAATATCCACAGTCGTTCATACTTTAGGAAGTATGTATGAATCAAGACTGTCATGATTTGGTTGTAGACTGTCTAAGGAGTTAGACATAGCAACGGCATTGCTACAACATTCATCAGTACTTAGAAAATAGAGATTTGAGTATTCGATAAACCCACTCTCAAAGAATTGCTTCATGGATTATATCACGAGCAATTTGAGACGATAACATCTTATGATCTTGAAGCAGAGACATATGACTTATAATTTGCAAGGCAATTGTTCATTGATAATCTGAAAATGCATCGGTAACTCGATGTTATAAAACGTGTTGTTGTGAGTGGTTTGACTGGTAAAAGATATAAGCATATGAGTCAAAGCTTATTCATTCCTTGACCCTGATAGGAAACAAATATTTGTAGGCCTCTCGATGATTTTGAAGTTGACTGAAAGTGTTTGCCAACTAGGACTAATAATGATGTGTTCAATTAAAGTATTAATGTCATATGCAAATCAAAAATCGGGAAACAAATTATCAGACTGATATTGATCTTAATCCATGTCTCAAGTCCGGAAAATATCTTGTTGGACGGAGGATCATATGATCACTTATCTATAGACAGAACTGACTGGGTCAGAGTTCGGCAGAGGTTTCTTGAAAGCTACAATTTGCTGATCAATTAGAATGTAAACTGGCAATTATAGTCATAGACTTATCCAAGTGGGAGACTGTTGGATTAGGTATCTAAGCGATGACTGATAATTTGTACTTACCTTATTGATAGTAGCAAAGTCCATTTGGGTTGCCCTCATAGCAGGCAGTTTGACAGAATGACATTAAAAGAGAGATTAATTTGTTGATATATTATTGAGATAATATATTAATTGGAAATAGTATTATTTCATTAACACTTAATCAGAAATTAATTAGATTAATTTTGGGCATTAATTAGATTAATCAAGAGTACATGGGCTAAACGTATGACAATTCAATAGTTGAATTGGACCCGCGCGACACGCGTGTATATGGCCGCGGCGCGCGTATCAGTTAGCCTGAAAAAAGCTTAGAGATAGGGGTTATCTTAGTTTAAAGTCAAATGAGGTTTATCTCTAAGGGTTATCTGGTAGCCTATAAATAGGGGCTTCTGGCCACCTATTTCTTGCGCCATTCTCTCTGCTCTCTGTGGAATTTCTGTTTGTTCAACTTCCTGCTTTGGGTGTGACTACATTTGAGCCAAGACGATTGTGTTGCTGAGCTTTCCAGAAATCAACTAAAGGTTAGTTTTTCTTTTGTATTTCTTTTAGTAGATTTCGATTGGCCTTAGGATTAGATTATATGTTCAAATAGTGAAAACATAGATCTTATTAGGTTGCATGAGAACTTAGGGTTTAAGTTTTGCATAAAACCTTTCAGATTCATATTTAGAAAATTTACAAGATCAAAAGAAACTTTATGTGGATACCGAAATTCAAGATGAATTTCGGTCATGAAGACTTTCAATTCAGCAATCTCAAGAGGCATTAGAAGATCATGTTTTCTGCATGTCACATACCGAAGATCACACTTGATCTTCGGTTAACATCCGAAGATTGAATTAGAGATAAGAGTTAAGTCAATTGAAGATAAAGACAAAGATAAGAAGATCCGATTATATAGTACAGTTAGGCTAGTCAATTCATGTTCCCTAAAGTCGAATGGCTCTTGTACTTTACCGTTAGAGAACAATCAATCATAGGCCATTCTAGCCTGACTTTGTACTATTATCCATAGAATAATCAGAAGTGGACTGGTCTGTAGTCCCTTCAACCAATAGGTCTTTATCTAGTGGGAACTTCCTTACACTATAAAATGAGAGTTCCACCACACTTTATATTCATGATTTGGAGACACAAATCAATAACTCTTTCTCATGATATAACACATCTTCATTCCATCAAACACATGTTCTTTATGTTTATATTTGTGTTCTTATGTTATTGTGCTTAATTCGTGCATGTTGATTCTAAGTCTTTATGTTTTCGCATAATATCTTCTTTCTCTTAAATATTGTTGAGCAATCGATCTTATCTTTCTAAGTCTTTTAAACTTAGCCTTTTAATTTTCAACAGAATTCGCCAAAAGGGAGGGGAAAAGGGATTTGGCCGATCCTTTGTGAAGAATGGGATGCTAGGGTTTGATCCTCAAGCCTATATTTATAGTGGAGGGCTCATAGGGTATCAAGCTTAAGGAGCCTCCTTACACTTCACCTCGTGGACGGTTTCCATTAATTAATCTCTTTAATTAATTAACATCTAGTCCCTGTAATTAATTTATTCCAAATTAATTTTCAATTAATTAGTTATTAGTTTCTAATTAATTTATCATATAATGATGAAATTAATAAACTAATTTTCCTAATTTGGTTCTGTCACTGTTTGTTTTTACTGGGTCGTAAGGGCAACCCAAAAGGACCCTGCTATTATTAGTTATATCACCAACAATTAATGACCTTGGAAGCTATTTTTA
Organism: Cichorium intybus; assembly: GCA_023525715.1. Lineage (NCBI taxonomy): Eukaryota > Viridiplantae > Streptophyta > Magnoliopsida > Asterales > Asteraceae > Cichorium > Cichorium intybus. The sequence continues at coordinate 96,971,340 of CM042014.1, forward strand.
ACATGGGGATGGCCGATAAGATGCACTGAGTGGATATGCATGGCTTGACGAACAGAGTGTGAGCGGCTCTGAGTGCTCAGTGGTGCAGCATGGCTCAATATACATGATGGAGTAGACCAGTGTTTACTATGATGTTATGTTGTATTACTTCTAATAGGAGTAGGGTATGTGTGACTGATATGTTGTGTATGTGTTGGAACTCACTAAGCTGTGTGCTTAACATTTCCCTTTAAAACCAATGTTTCAGGTACATTCGGTGTGGGTGATGGCAAGGGGTGATGCGTACACACTATTGTAGCTTCTGGGGGATCTATGTTTTGTTGACTTGATGTTTGTGGGTTTCCGTTGTTAATGAATTTTGTTTGACGATGAATCATTTTAAAAAAACTGAATGATGTATATGTTGGAAATTAATAATATACTGTAAAATCTAGGACATTACAAATAAATAAGAAACTAACAGTCACATCCTATGACCTTTCAAAATCTAACATCCATGGTCGTTAAGTAAGTGAACTAGTTGTTGTTTTCCTACTTAATGTGTGGATGTTAACATAATGAAAAGAAACCATTTAACCAAAAAGTTGCTTATAGACAACTATTCATCTTAAACGATTATGCCAATAATTTACAGATGGATATGATATTATACCAATAAAATAGTTCAAATTTAGAGCACTAAACATTTATATATTACTCTATTTATTAAATACCGTACTTTTGTGGAAACTTTGGTACGTTTTTTTCCTTTCGGGTCATGTAACGTTGGTCGTCGGGAGGGTCCTTAGCTGGTTCCGGGTTTTTTTTCGGATCTACAACCCTCCACTTTACACGTGTTCCCTTCCGGTTTCTTCTCTTCTTCTTCCCGTCTTCTCTTCTTCTTTCTTCTCTTCTGTCAGTCGGTGCATGCCCATCTCCATTTGCCGTCCTTCGATTTACAGTAGGTGCACATCCACTGAGTCGAATTTCCGTCGTTTCCTCTGCCGCCTTCAACCACAGACGACGAACTACAGTCCCCCATCTTCACCCTTATCGACCGCGCACTCTAAATTCTTGATTTGGCTTCCGATGGGCAATTTCCTGTCAATACTGTCGTCAAATTTTAGGGTTCAACATACTTCATTTATAGCCGGCGCCCCCCGTCACATATCTTACCTCCTCCGGAGTGGCACAGCTTCCCTCCTCCAACCGTAATTTGCTCTTCCGCCACTGCTCCAGCGCCGTCTGGTCCCGCGAGTCGTTTTCCTCCTTTTTTCCGGTGACATCAGCAACCACATTTGTGTTATCTATGAAATCGACTTCTAGCAGTGAAGTCGAGATTCTTCTGAAGTCTAAGTCTTTTATTTCTATTAACAATCGTTTGTTCTTTCCTGAAATAAATTCTTGTCTTTGTTATTTGCTCAAGTGGAAGTGTTCCTTTGATGCAATTGCGTTTTTGTTTGTTGTTTGCTGAAAGACTCTTATGTTCTTGGTTGAAATCCATTTTATGATCCAGAAGTCGACCTTTTTTTTGTTGAAACTGAGTTATGTTGCTAAAATGGAGTTATTTGTATATGGATTTGGTTGATGTTTATGAAAGAGCTTTACATGAATTTGGCTTTCTTTGTTGATTCATTCGTCTGAATTTCGGATGTTGATTCCATGCCCTTTAGAATAGGTTTGAACAGACTGCAAAAGAAGCAGCTGATAAATATCAAGTTGTTAATTTGTATGTCAACAACTTGGATGATTCCATTATGATGATAAGCTTAAGAAGCTATTTTCTGAATACGGTACAATCACATCATGGAAGGTTTGTTTTTTTCCTTTAGGCCCTGTTAGTTACAAATGACATGAATACCCTCTTTATACTCGTCATCAAAATTGGCTTAATAGGTTATGATGAATCCCTATGGAAATAGCAGAGGTTCTGGATTTGTGGGCTTTTTAACTCCTGAAGAAACTTCTCAAGCTGTAAGTGACATGGTATAAAGTTTTTTTTTAATAATTAAGAATTAAGGATGTTTAAAAGTTAAAATTAAAAAGTTTTTGGATGGTTATGACAACTTATAGCTTACGAAGATGACTGGGAAGATGGTTGTCAACAAAGCTCTTTATGTTGCACTTGCTCAGCGAAAAGAAGAGAGAAGCGCTAAGTTGAAGGTAATCTCTGGAATGGAATGTTTTATTCCCAAGTAATGTGATTCTTTTTCAGTTTGTAAATAACATATTTGGTATTCAGTGATTCTCCATTCTATTCCTTTTATCTCTACATTGATCCAACTAAGACGACCTTAATTGGCCATTTAGTTGTCTGAATGATTTTGGATGGAATGGAATCTGTCAAAACGGGAATCCGCATGAATTGGAATATTAACGACTTTGAAAAGCAAAGGGACCACCAGTGCAACATTTTCAAAAGTAGGACCAAAACTGTAGTTTGGTGTAAATCACAAGGACCAAAACTGTAATTTACTCAAACAATAGTAAATTACAGTTTTGGTCCCTGTGGTTTACACCATATTATAGCTTTGGTCCTAAATTTAGTGATTTCTTTTAAGTTAGTTTCTACAGTTCTTATGAGATTGCTATATTATTATCAAAATACGCAACTAATTTTATTTTTGTGTGTGTGTATTGTTGTATCTTTCTGGTCGTAGGGGTGCATATGGGTTTGTGTGTGACAGGTGCCAAGGTATGTGTGTGGGAATGGCTTATGATATGTGGGTAGTCTTTTTCAGTTCAATACCTAATGTCGTGTTATACATCGTCGTTTCTTGAGAATTATAACTCGTGGTTGCTCAACATGTCGATTAAGAAAAGCTCCAACTAGAATCATGGCCGGTTGAATCCTCAACACTAATTTATTGATAGAGCTAGGAAAGTGGAAATGATGTGTTTTCCTGTTATTCTTATAACTTATGACAGGTAATTTTTATTTTTTGTTTTTTAGCTAAAATAACTTGAATCATATACAATGTTGAAAATCATAAAAGGATACATATCTTTTTTCTTTTTTTTCCGGAAAAAGTTTATATATACCAAAATTTTGCAGCTTCTATTCATATGAAGCTTATATGGATTTTGGGTTTGCTCACATTTTCATTTCCCGTGAGGTAAGTTAAAAAATGTGACCTTTTCTTTTTCTTTTTCCCTTTTATTTCATCTTTCTTTAAAATATTTTCTGTTTCAACTTTGTAGACATTTGGATGGAATCCACAAAAAGCAAAAGTGCATATGGTTCCAGATTACTTTAGCCAATCAGAGGTGAGTTCATAAATCATAACTTCATATTGAAATATTTTTTGAAGTTTTTTATGCTATTTTTATAAATCTTTGGTTTAAATGCATTTAAAATTTTCACGAGCTTACACATTTTTTGTTTGTTTAATTTTAGTGGGATTTGATTGTTGAATTGCTTGGCAAAATCTACGTCATCTGCTTGAGATATACACGTTCAAACAGAGCAATTATTACCGGGTGTAATTAAGTAAATATGAAATCTACGAATTAATATTAATTTAATTTAATTTATTTTTTTATGCCTCACTCATGGCATACAGGCTCATGAATGATAAAGAAAGTACATTCGAGGACATTATTGATGCATATCTAGCATATTTACAAGTAAGTTTTTTATTTATATGTTTCATAAATTCATGAAATCAAAATAATTCAAACCCATTGTTATTTTTTTAATTTGTTAGAAACTTCTACCAATTATTGTCCTTCTTTACAGGTTACTGTTGTAGTCAATCCTGCAATGAAAAAGGCACTATCAATTCTACAAAAGTATGCTCTCGATGCTCACCAGGGCAACATTGTGAAAGATAAATTACGATTTGGTGCCCCTTGGAGGCATCCACCATGTAAGGACGACCCTTTCCTGCGTTCTGAATGGGCAAAAGTTAAACTAATGGATTTCATCCAATGTTTAGTCAGTGCTGAGTTTGGGGTATATTTCTCTTTTTCTTATTTTAATTAATCTATCAAATAAAATAAAAAACCATGGTTCTAAGAAGCCTTATAGAGAATGATGCATGTAAATGCATATCTTCTATCCAAATAGTTGCAGTTCATAACTTCATATTCACAAGAGGAAATTGCAAGAAATGACAAATTTACCCTTTTGCCCTATTCAAGATTCTCTATGTATTTTAATTCATTACACTAAATATTTTCAGGTTAATTATTTTGCGGATTATAGCCTTTAGATCTTTGATGATCCTTCCGTTAATGCAATGATTGAGGTTCTTTTCATTCCGCCATTTTCTTTTTTTTTTCTTCAACTTAACCCTTGACAAATGACAATTTTACCCTTTTGAGAGCTAAAAAATATTTGGTTTTCTCACTTTGGAAATTTCGCATGTTGGTCTACTGAACATCAACAGTCTTTCTTTCGCCCAATATCTCGAGCTTTTCAGAAGATGGATCTCTTTCTACTACCATCTTCTGTAGGCAGGTTATATTGGAGAAGATGTGGAATCAATATTGCATAAGCTCCTTCGAGTGAGTACATTTCCTTGTGTATGTATGTATGTATGTTTGTATGTTTGTATGTTTGTATGTGTTTGTGTAACTGTTGACCATTTTCAGGCTGTTGACTTCAATGTAGAAGTGGCTTAGCAATGGATTAAGAATTGTAAGTATGTTGCTATTATGTGTAAAGAAATGTAAGTTAGTTACTACAATTGTATTTAAATGCAACCTCCATTGATTCGTCTTTGTATAGCATTCTACTTTTAAAAATTCCTTTTTATGATGATTTAACATATTTATTAACTGCCCTAAAATTATTCTTTTTTCATGTCTAAGGTTATCCGCAATGCCAGAACATGCAATTGTATTCTGATTGTGTTAGATGCAATTAAGCCAATAACACACAAACGTCTCATTGAAAAAGAACTCGAAGGGTTTCGCATCACGTAAATAATTGTTGTTTCTGATTTAAAAAAATATATATGACATCTCATTCTATGCTGTTTTAACCTTAGTTTCGACTTATATATATAATTACAGATTAAACAAGGAGCCCCCGATTTGGACATTCAAGAAAAGAGACGAGGATGGAATTAATTTCACATCAACAGTTGCTAATATACGGCAGAGTACGCTGTTATCTTTAGCATTTATCCGGACCCGTGCTCCGGTGATTCCGAACCCATGCGGAGCACGGGGTCCCACTAGTATATGTTTAATTCCCGTCTTTTTATCTACTCCATGTTATGTTTTTTTTTGGCTTTGTTTTTTATGCATGTACGCGGGTTTTTTCGGGTCATCCGGATCGTCCTTTGGTTGTCGGCAAAATAGACACGTGGGATCCTTACGTGTCAATCGTTGTGTCTTTTACACCGCTTCAGTAGCCGATTACCCTCTTCCCTCCTGCCCTTCTCCCCCGATTACCCTCTCTTTCTTTTTCTCGATCGACACACACTCAACTGTGCGACTACTTGATGGAGAGGAAGAAAGCAGGAGGAAGAAAAAATCAAGAGGGAAGGTCGAATTCCGAGTGACAATATATCTTCTTTGGGTCGGTTCCTCAACAATCCATTTCGAGTTGAGAAACATGTAAATTGTTGTTCCCTCTTTCTCTTGTGGTCTGTTTTATAACCTAAATTTTCTAATGAAGGTTTTGATTTTTATTGTTAAATAACCACTTCAGTTCAGTCGCTATTGTTTACAAATACGTTATCATGTGAACATGGCCGGATTCATCACTGCTTCCGGTCAATCGACCTGCAGAAAACTAAAGTCGATCTCCTCTATGTGAACGTCTATCGATATCACTTCATATGGCTTCCACGAGTCACAATGCTCTACATTTCTGTTTCCGTGGTTAAGAATGATGTCTTCTGGGTTTCAATTTTGGAGTTTTTTATGTAGGAAATGGCGGCCCCTTCTTCCCTTCTACACCGACAAGGAAAGTTAAATATTTTTATTGATGATTTCTCGACATTTTTTGTATATTTGCTTCACGTTTAATTTTATGTGTGTTCATGGGTGATCTTTCTGTTTTGACTGTTTGTTCATATTTGGATTGTAACAGTGGATTTACAAACTCGAATTGAAATAGAAGGTATTTTTTTCCTGCAAACCGTGATGTTGCTGAGGTCATTTTCTTCAAAATCGAATTGAAGCATAAACCCTTATTCACGAGGTAATTTATTGAATTCAAAACCCTAATTTGCTCTCCTATTCTTCAGTTTTTGCTAGAAGGTGCTGGAAACAATATGTCTATGGAATGATATTCTCATTTGTTGATTGGTGGACATTTAAATATAATTTATTTGAAATCTTCATAGTTAGTAGTATTGCAATTAGCAAAATTCAATAAGTGTATTTATCTGTTGCGCTACATTTGAAATGATTTATTCTAATAGGTTTGAAGTCAATCTCAGTAGCCCAAGTATCTTCTAATATGTTTAGGGTTTTAGAAATCGTTGTTGACAAACAATAGGCGATTTGAATCTATGAGATCTTCATTAATTTCTACCCTTTGTTCAGTACTACAAATTGGGGATACGCAGCTTAGCAATTCGTCATAAGACTTCCAGAACCATAACCGGTTTCAAGTTTAAACCCATCTACAACGTTTTCTTGCCTCTGTTACAAATATGTAATAACCCTAAAAGAAAGACAAGGGATGAGCCAGCTGAGACTGCTGACGATTATGTTCATTTGGGTGTGTCTCGCGGGTTGAAATCGTGTAAGAAAAAGGTGATTGATTCCGGTGAGTTGAAACCATTGTTGTTTATGATTTTTACTGTTAGGCTTTTCATTCTTGCATACATGTAGACAGTAGTTATTGTGGGAGACATATTGGTTTCTTTTCATACCATATAACATAGTTACCACTGGATGTAAAAATGTTAAATGACTAAAAGGTTCAAAAAATATATTTGCAGATGAAACTCAACCAAATGTATTTGCAGATGAACACAAATTCTCATTACCATCATATCAAAAACCAACTATCCAATATCGATGGAGAATATTTTATTATTATTATTGACATTTTTACCCTTTCAGGTCGGCCATCTACAGCAGTTGCTGCACAAGCTAAAGGCACGAGAACATAGTCACATAGATCGCGGTACGCTTCGGTACGGGAACGCGGTTCGCTAGGTCTCTAAAACTTTGGTACGAAGGGGGTAGGTTCATTTCGGTTCGCTTCCGGTACGACGTACCAAAGTCAATGGGTACGGTGTACCAAATTCTTATATACAATTTACAGATAATTCTAATAATTAATACTCAAAAATATAAATTCATGCTTTCCATAGAATTTGCTTAAAACATAACTCATATATGATAAAAACTCATAAAAAGACATAAAGTTTGAAAAAAAAACATAAAACCAGGTTACTAGTAGTACTACTCTACTCTTGGCCTCTTGTCTTTCCTAATGTCAACATTATCATCATCCAAATTGTCCCACTCAAATCTTGCACTTGAGCCTTCCTCCATGTTGGTATTTTCTGGATCAATGTCCCATTTTTGGTTTGGTCCTGATTTGTAATTTTCAGAAAAACGTGATAACAAACGAATATTGGAATGAATAAATACCAGTTTATCAGCCCTCTTACAATTAAGTCGGTTTCTCTTCACGTTGTGGATATATGAATATGTGCTCCAATTTCTCTCTGCTGAGGAGCTGCTAATTGGTTGAGAGAGAACCTTTTTCGCAACTTCAGCAAGTTCGGGGGTTTCAGAACCGTAAGTGGACCACCAGTCGATAGAATCCATAGTCACTGCATCAATCTGCGCCCCTACCATCGAAAAAGTCCCTTCTTCATATGGAAAGTAGCAATTTGTTCTCGTAAAACACGCTCTTCCTCTTTATTTGCAATTTTTTCGAAAGCTTGCATTACACCCATCACAACTTCTTTATCGAGATTGGGAGCTTTTCTCGGAATTCCACCCGGGGCTAACTTCTCAAGATAATGTTTATCATAAAATCGCGGAGTCAATGCAAAACCCAAGCAATGTAACGGAATGGTCATCTTTTCCCATCTTGCTAAAATGATACTCTCGATCGTAGGGTAATAAGAAGAAAATGGATTATCTTTCATCACATCCTTAATCTCTCCGAGCATATTGTCCATTTTCTCATAAATTTCACCCATTTTATTTGGCCCGTCACCATCACAAAACTTAACCATCAAATAGATTGGTGTTGTGATAGCAAGAATGCTTTCAACGTCCTCCCAAAAATCATCACTTCTAATAACGTCAACAACCTCTTGCCCAATTCGCCTAGTGTTGTCATCTCCGTGTTTAACCCACTCCCTCCATGAATTAAGAGAAATAGTAGTAGCTAGGGCTTCTCTACAATCCAATATTCGTTTTAACAAAATGTAATGCGACGCGAATCTAGTCTTGGCTACTTTTAGCAATTCTAACTTGGAGTTTTCTCGAAAAATAGCTAAGATTTGAGAGTGATTAAGAAAATACTTGACAAATTTTTTCCCTTTTTTGTACGTATCCATCAACAAAATAAACTCTTTTGCGAGATCCTTAAATATTAGGTTTAAAGTGTGGACACAACACGGAGACCAAAAAACATGTTTGTATACCTTTTCGATTTCTTTACCGGCAGCTTTACAATTCGCAGCATTATCGGTGACAACTTGTAGAACATTACTTGCTCCTACAGTCTCAATAGCCCCTTGCAGAAAGTTTGCAATCGCCACTCCTGTCTTTTCCACTCCTGAAAAATCTTCGGCATACATAAACATTGCACCCCGACTATTTACAGCAAGAACATTAATGAGCGGATTATGCTTAACATTTGACCAGCCGTCAGAAACAATTGAAAGTCCTTGCGAATACCACGTGTCTTTAAACGGTGTTAGTTCCTTTTCAACGTCTCTAACACATTCGTCGAGCAAAACCGTCCTTGCCTTTTCACTAGAGGGGGGTTTGTAGCCGTCCGGTGCCTTCTTTATTGCACTCACCATCTCAAGGAAGTGGGGATTTCGTAACACGTTAAAAGGAATGCCATTGGCACATAGTCCCCTTATAATCTTTAGATCAACCATGCTTCTTTCCATGAGTCCGAAAGCTTCCTCTATCGGTTTTTTTTGAAGATGAAGTCTTGCTTTTGGAGATTACAGAATTCTTCAAGGATTTGGAAACTCCATCACTTTCAGGTTGTTTTACCTTGTTCAACAAAGCCCGATATTTATCACGATCATCAACTAAAACAGGACATCTTTTTATTTTCGCCTTCTTTCCAAAAGGAGTACCGAAAAAATGACTGTGAATTCTCGTGTACGAACTCGTATATTGTCCCTTACAGTGATTACACTCCCAAATCTTTGCACCACCAGCATTCTTACTGTTTGCTACACCCACAATTGTTACTTCTTCCAACAACAGTTTCGTGGGATCTTTCTTTTTTGTTGCTTGACTATGTTGACTTTGTGGCTGCTCAACAAATCCTTCTGTGTCGCTATCATCTGGATTTAACGTGTCTGGTATAGAGGAAGAGGTCTTAGACTTAGACCCAAAAACCATTTTCGATATAGTGATTAAAAAAACGGGATTGTTTTTTGGGATTGGGAGTATGTAACTATGTATTACTGTAATCAGGAAAGTGGATTGTAAATTGAGTGATGATTGCAATTGCAGATTGCAAACACTTAAATAGGGTGAAATCGTGAATTCGTATTTAAATCACACATTCAATTCAAGTCGATTACAATTACACGTATTCAATTTTGCTATTCAATTAAACATTTAAACCTTCAATTTCAGTCGGTACATATTCAATTGATCAAATGAATCTTCAATCGGTACAAAGAATAAGAGAATAGAAGTCGAGGAGTTCTTGAGTTCCCGCTTTTGACAAAAACGCATACCGATGTTGCTCTGAATCGTTACAGCTATAAATCCAGTGCGAGAATTGCTACCCTCCAAAATCGATAGGAAGAACATCCTGGTTCGCATATCCTTCAGCGATTGGATCGCCGGCGTACCGCGATCCGGAACGGGAACGCCTGGAACGGAAATCGTGGCTTATGTAGCGATCCGTGTGACTATGCATGGGAATGAAACTAAGAAAATCACAGAGAACATACCAGTTCTTGGAATCACTAAAAGCTGAAGGGGAAATGATTGTTTAAGATGTAAGACTGAGTGCCAATTCAGCTAAAGCTGCGGGCCCACCACCGACTGATCCAGCCACTTTGACAGCTGAAGAGAAACTTAATGTGACTTTAAAGAGAGATGGTGGTCTAGTAACTCTGATGTCAGGATGATGGCTTTATCCAAGTTCAGGTACGCCCTTTCTTTCTTAGATATTACAAAAGTATGCAAAGAAAAGGGTATAACCAGTGGAAAAGTAAGTGGAATTTTTTGTTTCATATCTAAAAATATATAATCAAAAATATAAAATTATAAATTCTAATTCCGTTTTCTTTGTTTTGGTATGTTTGAAGGTTGCTGAAGAGCTTAGAGAAAATGTGTACAAAGCTACTGGCTTGACATGTAGTGCTGGAATTGCTCCTATTCGGTTACTTGCAAAAGTGTGTTCAGATATAAATAAACCAAATGGACAATTTGTTTTACCTAATGATCGAGCTGCTATAATGACATTTATATCCTCACTTCCTGTACGAAAGTTACTTTATAATATTCTATAACATTTACCATAATGTAGTTATGATTCTTTAAGGGTAAATTGCAAAGTACCAATATGGGCAATGTACTTTATATTTTACCCATAATCGCAACATACTTATATTTTTTTCTCATAATAATAGTAAATTAGTAACGTATTTACATTTTTTACTATCTTTTTTTACTCAAAATAATAGTAAAGTAATTGTCTTTTTTTTACTAGTATGGGTCAAATGAGTTAAGTACGTTGCTATTTTCTGCTAATTACCCCTCTTTTAAATATGATATTTTTTTACTTAAAAACACATTTTATTGTTTTTTTCAGATTGGGGGAATTGGTAAACTGACAAAACATATCATAAAAGATGTATTTGAGATAAAAACATGTGAAGATTTACTACAAAAAAGCTCTTTCCTTTGTGCACTATTCTCTCCTTCATCAACAGGTTTGTAACTATGAATCTTTTAAGTTGTTAAAAAGACGATATTAACCCTGATGTTTCTACATAATGTAGAGGTTTTTATATCTGTAGGTCTACGGCTTGGAGGTACCGATCCACCCAATGTTAGATCGAGAAAAAGTATAAGCAATGAGAGAACATTTTCTGCAACTAAAAACGAGGCCTTTTTTAATCAGAAATCAGGTGATTTATGTGTGTTTTTATATTTCTTTATGGAATGAAAAATTAAATTACTTTATATTTATAGTTGTTAAATTTGATTTGCAGTTGAACTTGCGGATATGCTTTCTGCTGACGTGGAGAAAGAATGTCTACATGGACGCACATTCACTCTGAAATTAAAAACCGCATCATTTGAGGTACAAAGGGCATTCTCGTCTTTTTCCACAGATGGGTGCAAGTCCTTGTCCCACTCTTTTGGACAAAAAAACTGCAATTTTTAGTACCAAGAATGCCACATGTAGAATATGGATAATAATTTTATTTTAACCAAGTACTTTTCCCTTTTTGGAGAAATGCTTGAGTTGGCTCTAGAATATGAATAATAATTTTAGGTTCACAAGATTATGTTCTTGCTGATCTCACGAAACTCTTAAATGTGACAGAAGACGTAACTTTATACCTAATAAGTTTTACATTCGAAAACCTGTAATATTAAAGTTTCAAATTAGAACTACAATGTCACATTGTGCTTTGAAAAATCTAACTGAATATATCACTATCATCCAAATACAAAGAAATTTACACCGGTATAATTGGATAGGTTTTTGAAAGTATAATGTCCTAATAAGAAAAAATTCAAAGTGTAATGCTATAATTGGTTAGATTTTCAAAGTACAATGCCTTAATCTGAAAAAATTGGAAGTATGATTTTGTAATAGAAAGACAAGAAAGTAGGATGGTATACCATAATGATTGAAAGTACATAGCTGTTTCTTCCATTTTGCACATTTTAACGAAAGTACGTTGCTATTTCTTGCATTTATCCCTTTTTGTGCACATTTGAGGAATTTATTTGATTTGCAGATAAATCCGAATTCTGCTAGAGGCTAGAAATCACTTGGGATTGCACGGTCAATGCTTGGTAAATGGGAGAGGCTACAAAGAATCTTCATCTTGCATCAACGCCTGCTTATGACGAGGGAAAAAAATCTATTCTCAAGCAGCCGTGCATAGCACGGCACCCCACTAGTTAAAAATTATGTATTGATGTATAAGAAATCATATGCAAATGTAGTGATCCGATATAGATTGCCATTTTTTGAGTGCTGACAAGTTTAGTAGTTTATTGTGTCAATTTTACTTTATTAGTGGACTTTTTCTACACTAGTCTGCTTATCCCTCCTACCCATAGTACCAAGTATTTTGGTGGATTGGTATATTTCCTCAAAGTCACATGTTTGCCCGTTCACAAAGATTTACAACTTCATTGCCAAAGTGGTTGATGTTGTGATAAGTTTTTATCTATTTCCATTGTAGTTGAATTTTGGTTCTGCAATGTGAGCGTGGTTACCCGTTTAAGCATTATAAAGTCGTATATTCTTTCCTTCACCATATGCAATTATACTTTATTTAATCTACCCAACCATAAGACCTTCATGTAAAGATTGGATTCTTACGTATTGCATGATGACACTTAGCACAACCTCCTAACTTGACTAGTATATCTTTACCCCTTATAAAGGAAACTTCATATTTACTTAATACTTAATGTACAAGATTTAAAGTTACTTGTATCAATTTAATGCATTATATAGATTAAGAGTACAAATTGGAGATTCAACACCATGAGATCAGTTCTAAGTAACCGTCCCCTACGAGTTCTAATTCGACTCAATTTCACGATTCTTCAAGCAAAATTGGAGTAGTTTTCAGTAACCGTCCCTAACAGCTTATATATCCGACGTTGAAACCGTCCCACGCATCCACGATTTCCCAATTTCTCCCCATACATATAGTACCCGATGGTGATGAAGCAGGAAACTCATTATATGTTAGGTAGGTTAATCGAAGAAGCCCCAATGAATTCATCAACTTCAGCAAAGAACGACCAAAAATTTACTGCTCCTATCAAAGAAAAACCACTGAAATCAGTGAATTCAGCAATTATTGAGCATAAATCGAGTGTAATTTATTGTGAATTCGAAGAACTCCCATGGATTTCAGCAAAGTTCGATCGAAGTTCAACTGAAAAGGAAGAACAGGTAACAAAGGTATATATTTTTTTCCTGACGTTGATGCCATTTTTCAAACCGCTACCAATGGAGTAAAGGCAACAAAGGTATAATTTTTTTTCTTGATGTTGATGGCGGTTTTCAAACCGCTACGAATGGAGTAAAGGCAACAAAGGTATAATTTTTTTCCTGATGTTGATGCCAGTTTTCAAACCCCTACCAATGGAATAAAGACAACAAAGGTATATTTTTTTCCTTGATGTTGATGCCAATTTTCAAACCGCTACCAAAGGAGTAAAGAACACAAAGGTATAAATTTTTTTCCTCATGTGATGCCAATTTGCAAACCACTACCAATGGAGTAATAGAGTTACTAAACTCTATCACCAAGCTATGAATTTCTAGCAGTTTGCTTTTGATGCTGGTCGAAGGCATTCCTTTGTAAGAATTGATAAAAGCAAGGTAAGATTATTGCCTTTTTCAGTCGATTCTCCCACTTTTGCTAATGGATAAGCCATTTTAAGCATTTTCCCACCATTCATGCAAATACGTTCAAGTCGGGGGCAGTTATGGTTTAATGCAACACGGTAGTGTATTCTACTATGCATAAGAAATCGGGAGCCAAGCCCCTCTCCCTGTCATTCATTCATTAAGTAAACACAGAAACGCCTCCATCACAGAAGCCCTCTCTTCTAAACTCTAAACGCCACCATTAGGAATTATCGTTGTTGGTGACCTACTTGCAAAAGTGGTAATGTCATCTACTAAACTGATCATTCTTTCAAATTATTGTATATGTAATCACATGAAACCTTATTTTCATGTCGATTTGGATCATAAATTAGGTGTATGTGATAGTATAACATTCCTTCCTTCCTTCCCGGGATTCGAGAAAAATAGACACATAAAAATTGGGTGCATGTTTTAAAGTTTGAACTAACGTATATTTCACGTTCTGCTTTTAATTCCAATTTTTTGTCGGCCCTCTTCTTCCTATCTGCTTCATTGATCAGGCCATTTTGGTTTAAAGTAAAATGTGATCAACATAATGAATTAAGCTTCATTAACCAAGAATGGCCCTGCTTTTGATGGAATTAAGCAAAATACCTGCAAGGATTAAAAATGGAAATTTTGGGCGAAAACTACGCATTAAACAGACACCAGAAGCGGAAGGAAAACCTCAGTGTCCCAAACGTTGACCTGGAACCGTGGGCCATTTTGGAGGGAAAAGCAGAGCTGATAACGCGAGGAAGCCCGCCAGCGTCCAAGGTAGCGTCAAAGAAGCTGACCTAGCACGGGAAACATTTTAAATGCGTCTCGTTTTGGAACGTTGGCATGTCATAAAGTATGAGTAATACACCCAGCATCCCAGGTGGTGTAACATCTGTGTCTTGGGCCTAGGAGTTTTGAGCTTAAACCGACAAATAAAACTTATTTTGTAAATAAAGAAAACAAATGAATAAATAAATTTAACATCTTGTTATATTTTATATGGTGAATAAATGAGCCAAATATAGTTTTAAAATCAAATTGTAACCAAATGTGAGAAATTTTGTCATAAGGACTAAAAGTGTCAATTTGGCCAAACTTACCCTAAGTAAATTTGACTAGTCATGGATTTAGAAAATTAGAATATATATTAAAGGAATTGAGATGGAGTTTATATTAGGTCTAATAATTCCTTGAATTTCATTAAGGACCTAAATTATGAGGAATTTTAGTGTAAGGGACCATTTGTGCCAAATTGAGAAACTAAAGGTTAGTGTTGACCTAGTCAATGACTTAAGAGAAATAAATAATTGTATTTGGGGCATAAGTGTGAATTTAGAGAGTTCTAGTTAGAAGAATGGACTTTTGGGTGTTGTGTGAAGAAAGATCAAAGTATAGGGGACTAATGTTGCAAAGTCATGAAAGAGGTGAGGTTTTTGATGGGGGTTTTCCCCCATTCCAGCATAAGTCACGATTTTAGAGTGGAGAGGGAGAGAGAGTGGCGATTTTCTGGAGATTTTGGAGGAACACGGCCCGTGTCAGCATGTCTGAGACCTTCTGGTTGGTTAACACGGCCCGGGTTATACCTAACATGGCCCGTGTCAGGATTTGTCCAATTTTGAGTACTTTTTGGGTTTAGAGCTTTACGGTTTGGGCTTTGGGTCCTTGTTTTAATGCAAATCTTTGGGGATGTTTTAACTAAGATTTTCCTTATATTAAAGAGTCAAGGATTTCATTTTGGATGGTTAATGATGGTTCCTTCTTAGTTCAAAAGAAGTAATTATAGTGCGACTTTTAGATGAATCGAGTATGATACCTTCCATTCTTGGCTTGTAGGAAGGAGATGTTTTGTTATGACTTGGAGGTGAGACTAAGGACTTGAGCTAGCACTCAACTAAGATGATTTGATGGATAGGAGCGCTTTCAAATGCATCAAACCTTGTGTGGAGTTAGTGTTGACTCGTCAGTTGACCTTGGGTGAGTTTACCGGGAGTACACATCCCAATTATTATCTTTCGTGTGTGTTATCAAATACTTTTCATGCATGATTTTATGTGCAATGTGTTATATGATTACTACTTGTGTATTACATGAAAAGGAGTTTCTAAAGATGTTTTTAAATAAAGATGATGATGATATTTTGAAAGATTTTTTGAGCATCCTATTTGTGCATTGCATTGCATTTAGGATGAGATTGACCGAGTGAACCTTATGATGACCTTAAAGATGTTTAAAGATGATGGGCTAAAATAGCCACCTTGATGATGATTATTCCATATAGAGGGTTAAGATGGGCCCTCAATGATGTTTGTGGAATTGTTCCCGACAATAGGGAACCGCATGAGAGAATTGCTAACCCTCATGGGACTAGTGTGATGGCCACTAGTTCTAGTTTAACCTATACGGGGATCGTGTGATATGCTTCGTGCATGTCATTTGTGAACTTAGGTAGGTGCTATCAAGGTGAGTTGGACTTTTGTGATATGGGCATGGGTTTGGGATAGTTGCATCATGCATTGCATTTTCATATCAATACTATCTATTTTGAGTAAACCTTTATGATGTTTTTAATAACTTTTGAAGTGTGTGTTAAAACTATTTTTGGGGGTTTGTCCCGAGTGTGGTAGTTCACTACTCACTCGAAATGGGTCAACCTAGGGTAAACTCACTAGGCATTCAATTGCCTAACTTATTTTGATGTGTACTCAGGTTGAGGAGTTTAGATGACATAGAAGAGCTGGATGTTTAGAAGGCCACGGTTTGTATGGTATCATTTGAACTGTGTAATGGTATTTAAATTGTTACAACCTCGCTATTTTATAAACTAAAATGTTTTATCTAAAATGGGACCAAACAATGTTTTCTGCAACTTAAACCTAAATTATTTCTCATTAAACCCCATGTGTTTTAAAAATGGTTTTGAAAGAAGATGACTTAGTTGAAAATGTTGAAGTTGAAGTTTTCACTAAAGGATGATTTTGGAACAACGATGATAAACCATGGGTTAAAATGATGTTTTATGAAAAGCCTTGAGGGTGTTTCAATTTGGTATCAGAGCATGAGTTTAAGTGAACTAGGTACTAGGAGTAGTGCTTAGACTTAAACTATGATGCTTCGAAGGATGTTTGACCTTTTAAGTAGTTGGCCTTTAGAATTTAATGGTAAATGCTTGCTTGTGACTAAGTTTCTAATCATTTAATTAGCGACTTAGGATTTGCATGAGTATAGTCTCTTGGTAGAAAGGATTCTTATATGAAGCTTATATTGAGGACATGAAGTGCAACATTGAAGAATGAATAGTGCATTACAACATGAGGAACAACTTTCTGAGGATGGCGGCTGCTAAGGAATTGAGCTTCATGCTCTCAAGCACTTTTGAAGGATAAGGGACGATTTTGGATGACAAAAGGATGACTTATAATGGGTTGAAGCTTGAAGAGTAGCAAGGTTGTTGAGGTGGTCTTGACTATGAAGAACCAACTAAGGGAATTGCGGTGACAACTTGAAGCAAGCAGGAAGCATGAGGAGCAGAGTAGTAGTTAAGTGAAGGAAAGGTGAAGATTTGGAGCCGTTGGGGAAATTCTTTTGTAGTGACCCTTAAACCTTTCTTCCTTACCCTTATCTTCTTTTGAGACCCATCCGTTGTCTTTTTAGTGAACATGCTTGTGACATTGCCTTAGCTCTAGAAGACTAAGTTTATGTAAGGGTAGAGTGGTTTGTGCCTTAACGTCTAAACTAGAGAAACCTTAATGTAAGATAAAAGAAGTAATTAGATCATTAGGTTCTTTGGTAGTTAGTGATGGCTTAGTGACCAATGGAACCTTATGGGAATAGTGAGTTATTAATTTCTGTTTGGGTGAAGAGACATGGATTCATGATGAGACTAAAGGCCATATAATTAAACCGTGAATCACCTTGAGGTGAGTGAATTAGTGAACAACCTACCCTAATAAGAACATAAGAATGATGTGCGACCAATATTTTCAAAAGTATTGTTAAAATTTGAGAAAAATTTTGTAAACCATTTTGAATGGGTATATCTTACAAAATGCAAGACTTTTATAGAAATAAATGACAAAGGGGCCATCATGAATCAGTAGGAATACCCGGGATTGATGATCTATTTGGAATTTTGTTAACAAATTCAATGAAAATATATCCATAGATAAATTTGAAACTTTATTGTTTTATATATAGTGTACGAATTCGAAAGTGTATTTTCTTTTCCCAAAGGTTGTTTAAAAATTTCTTATAAAAAAACGATCTCTTCAAAACATTTATCATAAAGTTGAGTGTTCCAATATTTTTGTAGAACAAGGTGTCGAGTGGAAAAAAAATTCATGTTTGATAATTGCATGCTTTAACACTACAAGAAAAAGGGGTATTGGAGACTGACATAATCAGTCTCTGATGGTCGATAATCAGTCTCTAATGAGAATCAGAGACTGATTTAGCTAGTCCCCAGCTAGTCCTAAAAAGCTAGTCCTAGATAGTGAAATTTTTAAGTATTTGGGACTAATAATCAGTCCCTAATGCATCAAAATATCAAAGACAGAAAGTCAGTCTTAGATAATATCTCATTCAGTCTCTAATTTGTTTTCTATGAATCCCCGATTTTAAGTCGTATCAGTCCCTGATACTACCTTTTAAGGACTAAATATCAGTCTTTGATACAATCATTTTCAGTTTACAATGTCTATCCTTCAAGGCCCCATACTATCTTTTAAGGACTAAATATTAGTCTTTGGTACAATCATTTTCAGTTTACAATGTCTATCCTTCAAGGCCCCACTAATATCATATTAATCCTTGATAATATCATTTTGGGACTGAATACCAGTTTTTATATTTTCTAACTTAGTCTTTTTAAAAACCGGACCAAACCGGCGGATTTAACCGGATTTGACCGGTTAGATCGAGAACCAGTCAGGTTAACACAAAAACCGCCTATAAAATAACCAATCAAAACTAGTCGTTTGGTCAAAACAGGTTTTTGAAAAACCTTGATTAAGCCTTCTAAAATATAAGAAATTTCAAACGGAAAGCCTTAAGTACGTTTCCAATGCCTTAAGGTCATAGTCCATGCGTCCTTTTTATAAGGATGGCTCAAATGGAACTTTATAATCATGAGGCGATATGGGATAAACTTATGGAGCTTACTCCTTGAAACTCCAATGATTTGCATACGTTCACTTGCCGCATCTCACATTATTTACCAAATAGTCAAATAGATTGAATAAGCATGTTTATAATTCCAAATACCATATTATTGAAATAAATTTAGTCTTCCCCGTTATATATATATATATATATATATATATATATATATATATATATATATATATATATATATATATATATATATATATATATATATATATATATATATATATATATATATATATATATATATATATATATATATATATATATATATATATATATATATATATATATATATATATATATATATATATATATATATATATATATCCAGTTTTTGAGATCGGTTCGACCAGCAAAATTAGTTGAACCATCAAACCGGTACGGTGGTCGGTTTAATGTCCGGTCCGGTTTTCAAAACATTTGTATCAAATACAATGTATATTCGGTCCTTAACTTGCTTTTATATGATGAAAGAAAAGGAAGGATCCTATATATGAAAAAATGCAAGTATGTTGGTATTTTTTATTCGGATAAATGCAAAAACTACATGCATACTTTCAATTATTTAGATTATTTCATTCATTAAAACATTACACACATATATCCTTACAACCTTTAATCAAAATGCTAAACTGATGCAATAAATAGGTTCAGTCGCTAATAAGTTTGTTTCTAAAATCACAATTGATGCTAGTTTATCCCAAACTGAAATTCTGTCCCTAAGCTTTTTCCTTCTAAATAGAATTCATGATTGATTCATCAGTTTCTAATATATTGTATTAATGACAAAATAATTAGTCTAAAATACTAAAATTCAGTCTTTAACAAGTTTCCATCCAAATAAAATTTTGTTTATTCAATTAGAGACTAAATTTCAGTCCTTAATAAGTTCTATACAAAATAAAAACAGACACAAGTTTATCTGTAACTAGAATTCAGTCTCTAATAAGTTTCCCTCGAAACACAAATTTGGCGATAATCTATCAGAGACTGAAATTCAGTCCCTAATATGTTACCCTCCAAACATAAATTGGTGAAAATGTATCAGGGGCTGATTATCAGTCTCAGGTTTGTTTGGTCAGTCCCTAATAATTCACGTATTAACATCAGTCTCAGATGTTATCTAAGACTGATTTATCAGTCTTAGATAAACGGTATTTAAGACTGATTATTCAGTCTCTAATACATTAGTCACAGATGGCCATTTTTCTTGTAGTGTAAAAGGAAACCATTTTTGAAAAAAAATCCGAGATAAGTAATTTTTGAAGTAAAATAATTTGTAAAGTGAAATTTATAATACTCCGAGTTTTATAATATTTTAAAGCTAATAACATGAATAACCTTTGAGATTTTGTAAAGGGATACTTAATTCCTTATCGGTGATTCCGAGGACGGAATCTTTTAAGGGGTGGATAATTGTAACATCCGTGTCTTGGGCCTAAGAGTTTTGGGCTTAAACCGAAAAATAAAGCTTATTTTGTAAATAAAGAAAACAAATGTATAAATAAATTTAATATCTTGTTATATTTTATATGGTGAATAAATGAGCCAAATATAGTTTTAAAATCAAATTGTAACAAAATGTGAGAAATTTTGTCATAAGGACTAAAAGTTTCAATTTGGCCAAACTTACCCTAAGTAAATTTGACTAGTCATGGATTTAGAAAATTAGAAGACATATTAAAGGAATTGAGGTGGAGTTTATATTAGGTCTAATAATTCCTTGAATTTCATTAAGGACCTAAATTGTGAGGAATTTTAGTGCAAGGGACCATTTGTGCCAAATTGAGAAACTAAAGGTTACTGTTGACCTAGTCAATGACTTAAGAGAAATAAATAATTGTATTTGGGGCATAAGTGTGAATTTAGAGAGTTCTAGTTAGAAGAATGGACTTTTGGGTGTTGTGTGAAGAAAGATCAAAGTATAGGGGACTAATGTTGCAAAGTCATGAAAGAGGTGAGGTTTTTGATGGGGTTTTCCCCATTCCAGCATAACTCATGATTTTAGAGAGGGGAGGGAGAGAGTGTGACGATTTTCTGGAGATTTTGGAGGACAAGATGCTAGGGTTTGAAGATTCATCAAAGTTCTTGAGATTCTTAGCCAATCTAAGGTATAAACTCTTCCCCTTTAAGCTTGCAACCCCGTTTTTGGGATGAGTTCTATGTCAAATCCGAAATTGGTAATGTGGGGGAGGAAATCCTAGGATCCCAAGTGTTAGTTTATTATTCTAGTTCATGTTTTGATCATCATCCAATCCGGAGATGCTCTAGATCTAATTATTTGATTGATTTGGGTGTTATGAACCCTAGAATTTAGGGATTTGATGATTAGTTGGGGAATTTAGAAACTGATGGATGATTATGGTGGTTTTGGATGAGGGGATTCATTTCTAATGATTCCCTAAGGATTCTAACATTTGATTTGTAGTTTTAAACCTTGAATCACTAGAATATGGAAATTGGTTGTTGGAATGGGTTTTATCCATGTATATGATGAATGGATCTTTTGGTTTAATGGATGAGTGAATCATTTGCACCAATTGGAGGTAATAATGGAGTAAGGATCATTTCCTAATGATTCCATAGAATGGAATAAGGAATCTCCATTTGTAATCACCAATTGTAGGAATGTAATTGGGTATTCCATGGTTTAAGCTTATGGAGTGAAGTTGTGGTCATGGCATTTAATGGATTCATTTAAAATGATTTTGAATGACTCAAGTGAGTCTAATGATGTATTAAATTGGATTAGAATAATGTCATTTTGATGCTTAGGAGTTTAGAAAAGTATTAGACCTTGAGTTGGATGAAAAGGGGTGAAAATGACCAAAAGTCATAACTGCTGTGCACAGAACACAGCCCGTGTCAGGAGGAACACGGCCCGTGTCAGCATGTCTGAGACCTTCTGGTTGGTTAACACGGCCCGGGTTATACCTAACACGGCCTGTGTCAGGATTTGTCTAATTTTGAGTACTTTTTGGGTTTTGAGCTTTACGGTTTGGGCCTTGGGTCCTTGTTTTAATGCAAATCTTTGGGGATGTTTTAACTAAGATTTTCCTTATATTAAAAAGTCAAGGACTTCATTTTGGATGGCTAATGATGGTTCCTTCTTAGTTCAAAAGAAGTAATTATAGTGCGACTTTTAGATGAATCGAGTATGATACCTTCCATTCTTGGCTTGTAGGAAGGAGATGTTTTGTTATGACTTGGAGGTGAGACTAAGGACTTGAGCTAGCACTCAACTAAGATGATTTGATGGATAGGAGCACTTTCAAATGCATCAAACCTTGTGTGGAGTTAGTGTTGACTCGTCAGTTGACATTGGGTGAGTTTACCGGGAGTACACATCCCAATTATTATCTTTCGTGTGTGTTATCAAATACTTTTCATGCATGATATTATGTGCAATGTGTTATATGATTACTACTTGTGCATTACATGAAAAGGAGTTTCTAAAGATGTTTTTAAATAAAGATGATGATGATATTTTGAAAGATTTTTTGAGCATCCTATTTGTGCATTGCATTGCATATAGGATGGGATTGACCGAGTGAACCTTATGATGACCTTAAAGATGTTTAAAGATGATGGGCTAAAATAGCCACCTTGATGATGATTATTCTATATAGAGGGTTAAGATGGGCCCTCAATGATGTTTGTGGAATTGTTCCCGACAATAGGGAACCGCATGAGAGAATTGCTAACCCTCATGGGACTAGTGTGATGGCCACTAGTTCTAGTTTAACCTATACGGGGATCGAGTGATATGCTTCGTGCGTGTCATTTGTGAACTTAGGTAGGTGCCATCAAGGTGAGTTGGACTTTTGTGATATGGGCGTGGGTTTGGGATAGTTGCATCATGCATTGCATTTTCATATCAATACTATCTATTTTGAGTAAACCTTTATGATGTTTTAAATAACTTTTGAAGTGTGTGTTAAAACTATTTTTGGGGGTTTGTCCCGAGTGTGGTAGTTCACTACTCACTCGAAATGGGTCAACCTCGGGTAAACTCACTAGGCATTTCAATTGCCTAACTTATTTTGATGTGTACTCAGGTTGAGGAGTTTAGATGACATAGAAGAGCTGGATATTTAGAAGGGCACGGTTTGTATGGTATCATTTGAATTGTGTAATGGTATTTAAATTGTTACAACCTCGCTATTTTATAAACTAAAATGTTTTATCTAAAATGGGACCAAACGATGTTTTCTGCAACTTAAACCTAAATTATTTCTCATTAAACCCCGTGTGTTTTAAAAATGGTTTTGAAAGAAGATGACTTATTTGAAAATGTTGAAATTGAAGTTTTCACTAAAGGATGATTTTGGAACAACAATGATAAACCATGGGTTAAAATGATGTTTTATGAAAAGCCTTAAGCGAGGGTGTTTCATGTGGCGTCTGAGACGTTGGCATAGGATGTCGCCGTCAAACTTGCCCTAAACTACCTTATTTACACTTCTCTATTTAATGAGACTTTTTCCCATCGGTCAAAGGCAGTTCCCAGTAGTTTCCAACCTCTTTTGCAAACAATTCCTAATCTCAAATCAAACCTCTTTTGCATCAAGATCAAGCCACAATTCCTGAAGTTTTGAAGATCCAGACATGTTCATCATCTCCAACATAGTGTTTGCATCATTCACATTCATGAGTAGCTAAATCATCACGTGATCGCAACCGGGAGTAGGTTTTGATTTCTTTTACGGTATTGTATTAGATTTGAATCTTTCAGATCCATGAACACAGTGTTTGGATTGTTTGCTTTTAAATCATATGATCAGATTTCCATTACTTGTTCTTAAACTGTTGATTGATTGAGTGTAAGACGATTCTATTGTGACCCCCCCGGGTGCCATATAACCCACAGTGGTGTGTAGGACGGAGGGTGCAGATTTGCAGATTTTACATAGTTCTTTTCCGGTATTGTATTAGATTTGAACCTTTCATAATTGAAACCGGGAGCGATCCCATCTTTCTCTTATTGAATTAAACCCTTTGCAAGCATTGTTTTCAAAATTTGTTTACTTTTAAGTCTGTTAGAACTAGTTGTTAACCATAAGCTCCTCGTGGATTCGACCCTTACTTGCCCTAGTTAATTAGTTTGTTTAAGATTTATTTTTTATTGCATCGACGACTGCGATCATTCATCCATGGCAACGACGATCTTCTCCTGAAACTCCATTCCAGTCCCTTCTTTACACATCTCCAAGAAGCAACCGATCAATTAACCAATCATTTATTTTGCTTAATTCGAAAGTCGATGATATTGATTACCTTCGTCTTCGGTTCAAGGTACACAAGTATCTTCTTTGACTTACTTTTCGTCATTGTTACTTCTGTTTTAACTAATAATCTACCATTCAACATCGGTGTTGTTGTTTTAATGTGATCATGTTTAAGGTTTATCTTCCGTTCTAGCATTAACTTCTGTACATATCTTGTTCTTTACCGATTTGGCTATAACATTTCTTCGATATTTCTGCTGCTTTCGAATTATTAGGTAAATTGCTCTTATTTTCAAGTTTCTGCACTTTCAATTTTATAGATTAAAGTGTAGTTTACAAAATTATTCAATGATTTCTTTCCTTAACTTGAAAGCATATACTATTGATTATCTCCCTCCACGATTCCGGTATTGTTTCTGTTTTAAGTTAGGGTCTTACTATCTATACCCAATTTTTACTTACTTTAACCCTTTAATCATTGCCTTTATGGTAGAACTAATTATTGATATTTAATTTATGCTTTAATCAATACAATATTATTTACATATTTTATTTCAAACTTATGTTTTTTTAATAAATATATAAAACAACAAAAATATAAAATTTAAGATGCTCCTAAATAAATCTCTTTAAATATTAAATAAAAATTATTATCACTTTTATCATTATTTTTTTAAATATAATATTTTTATTTTATAATAATTATTATTATTATAACCAATGTTTAATATTAATTTATTATTGTATCTTCAATGTATTTTTTATTTTTTGCTTTTTCATTTTTTTCTTTTTGGGTTACATTTTTTTCATATTTTTATGTTACTTTGTTTTTTAAATAATCCGGTTTTTCATATTATGTTTTTATTTATCTTAGTTTTTAAACAATCCAGCCTTCGACCCCTTAATCGAATCAACAAAATACGATAATATGATGATAAGAAAGCAGTGGCCGAGCATTTGCTTACAGTGAGATAGCATTGGATAACGGTTAGAGGTGGCTGAAATTGAGAGTTCGAGAATGGTAGAAATTTGTAAATATAAAATATTTTATTAAATAGATTTAATACTTTTTATTTACCATTTTATATTAGTTTTTGTATAAAACTATTTTACACAATTCGCTACAACAGAGGCGACGAGGTGCTGAGAGAACTAAGGGGCAACGAGGTGTTATGCCCGATGAGATCTTGTGGTCGACGGATAGAAAATCGAAAATAAGAGTGAGAGGCGATATGAGTATTAGTACAATAAAAAATTATTAAATGGTCATTAGTATATTTTAATATTTTTATTATATAAATTTAAAACAAAAACACTAAATAGATATAAAATGTTTTATTTTATATTAATGTTTTTAATGACTACTAGTATAATTTTTATATAAATAATAATTATATATAAATTAGTTATAATTAATATTTATGATATATAGTAAAAAAATTATAATTTGCATACTAAAAATAGATTTAATGATTATTAGTTAATGATTTTATAATTGTTATAGAAAAAAAGTTAGATATTATGTAATCATTATAGTTATTTAAGGATAAAGTTGAGATAATAATTAGAGGGTAGGAGTTTAGTAAACCCCTTTTTAAGTTATAATACGATGTTCAACGGTTCTCTTGATTATAATTATTACTTCTTTCATTTACTTTTTTGTGCATGATTAGTGTATTGTAGCTATTACTAATCCTAAGAAAACTGACTCAGAGGAGGTTACTCATAAAGTGGAGAATTATGAAATACCAAAACAGATCGAAAAAAGGCTCATTTTCTTCTGCATTCCTTGTCAAGCATAAACATGGAAAGAAAAGGCAAGGCTTCCTTTCACAGGTTTAATCTTGTTGTCATAATTACAGCTGGTCTATGGTAGCCATAAAAATAGTCTTTTATCAGTTAATGCATTTATTACAGTTCAATCCTTTTAGGAATGTATTGAAGAAGATCCAACTTGCTAGACATGTCTGATAGGACCCGTAGATATGCTCTTCTGGAGATTGCTATTACTTTCACATATCAAACATACATTATTACATTTCCATTCTTTTAAATAAACAAAACTGATATCGTTATTTATTAATTATGGAGATGGAACTTATTTCCACAGTGCAAATCCCTTTTATAGTGGAATACAAAGATTCTTGGGTTGTAAGATTCGACCTTTGTAGATTATTATGCTTCATTTTGATTTCAGGGCATCACATTATGTTTTTTAAGGAGAAAAAAGACCTTTTAATATTTTTCTCTTGTAGGGATGTTATGTATGTATTGTTATAGCATAATGTCGAGGAGGAGATATGTAAGTCATATTCTCCACAAACTTTGCAGTTATATAATTGTTTTTCACCACAGGCTGCTATGTCTCTTATTATTTCTTTATATCGGGCGGAAGCAATCAAAAAAGCCAACACTGTCTATTTTCCAAAAGACTTTGTGTGTTTTGTTGTGTTCTATTTGGCATCATGGGGTCTTCATGCTGATTATTTTATTTAAAAAATGTGTAGGTCTGTAAATAGTTGGTTCAATTACTGGTGGCACTTGATTATCTGCATGTTAATCATATTATTCACCGTGATGTCAATGTTAGCAACTGTTGGGAAAATGACCTCAATAATCCCTACAAACCTCTCAAAGACAATAATAGAAAAATAAACTGAACACAAGAATATACGTGGAAAACTCCAAAACCGGAGAAAAACCACGGGCCTCCGGCGAGAAAGATCCACTATATGATAAATTGTTACAATCACATAGACTAATCTCTCAAGCCACCCCCTAAATTACACCCACACTCTCAAAGTTTTAACTAATACTTTCACCACTCTAAAATAAGAGAAAAAAAGAAATAACCAAATACTTATAGTGTATTGTTGGTTGGGGTGCTTTGAAACCAAAGCCTTGGTCCTTATTTATAAGCTTGGAGACCTCCCAAGCTTTCATCCTTCTAGCAATGTGGGATGGAAGCTCTTCTTTCATTTAGCCAAAAAACCAACAAATCTCCACCTTGGATAAATGAAAGAAAACCGCAACCACATAAAGGAACATCATCTTCATCGACGATCATAATTCGAAAGGCATAGAATTATCATACTCCACCATAAGAAAGTATCACCACTTAGAATAAACCATCCTAAGAATTTCACGTCGACACATGTTGAAAAACCTGCTGAAAATTTTATGGTGCAACTTCCACTTGGCATACCCGGAAGTTCATCAGCCATCAACATAACTTCACCACACATCTTGCATTTATGCCAATCCAATGCCCATGTGCAGTTCCCCCGCTAACAGAAACGCATCCCTTTTCATGGTATCACGGGCATACCAAAGGGATGACACAACTCAAAAGAATTCATCGCCGTCAGTAGCGACGGAGATACTGTTAGCTGTATCGGAGCCTTTTGTCGAACTCGCTGCTCCACCTGGACAATTTCTCTTGACATGCCCAGACTCTCCACACTTCCAGCATACCGGAATCTTCTGGGAGTGTTTCTTCTTCTCGTTCCTGCATACCATAGCCATTCCTTCTGACGAAGCATAGTTGCTACTTTCCAGTCGTTTCTCCTCGGACAAGAGTTTACCAATAACATCTGTATACTTCAGGGTCTCTTTCCCATACATCAAAATAGGCTTCATATGCTCATAGGAAGATGGTAAAGACAGTATGAGTCTTAAAGCTTTATCCTCATCTTCAGTCTCCACTCCAATAGCCTCCAGTTCTGACACGATGTTATTAAGAACACTTAGATGATCTGAGATTTTTGTATCTCCACTCATACGAAGAGTATGAAATTGCTCCTTGAGATACAACCGATTCGAGATGCCTTTGCCTTGATACAACTGCTCAAGCTTCTCCCACAAATCTTTTGCCGTTGCAATCTCATGCACATTTGCAAGAACATTCTTTGCTAGACACAAACGAATAGCACTTGCCGCTCTCAAATCTAGATCTTCCCAATCTTCATCATCGACTTTACTGGCTCCGGCTGAATCCTTGCTAGAAACGGGGACATGTCTCCCCCTCAACGCCTTGTGTAACCCAGACTGAATCAACACATCCTTGACTTGAACTTGCCACAAACCAAAGTTGATTCTTCCGTCAAATTTTCTACATCAAACTTCATGGGACTGTATTTTGTCATCGTATCCGTATCTCGAAAACAGTATTGTATACTAGAAAAAATATGCACCAGACCTATACGCAATACACCCAATAAAGGATTCCCAGGTAAGAGTGGAAGGTCACAACGGACACGCTTAAATACCAATCTTTCCTAGACAGAACCTTCTTCAGATATATCAGTATTTACAACCCGCATATAATTCTATGGTACACAAAACGGTTAGTCGAATCCTCGTTTCTGATGTGGAAGATCAGACAAAGCTGCAACCACAGAGCATACTCCGAACCTTCAAAGTACCGAGACAACTCCAATACGATTAATAGAAATTTGTTTCTGATGAGGAAGATCAGCCAAAGCTGCAACCACAGAGCATACTCCAATTTCTAAAACCGAGACCTCCTCCAAAACCTGAAGCTCTGATACCACTTGTTGGGAAAATGGCCTCAATAATCCCTACAAACCTCCCAAAGACAATAATAGAAAAATAAACTGAACACAAGAATATACGTGGAAAACTCCAAAACCGGAGAAAAACCACGGGCCTCCAGAGAGAAAGATCCACTATATGATAAATTGTTACAATCACATAGACTAATCTCTCAAGCCACCCCCCAAATTACACCCACACTCTCAAAGTTTTAACTAATACTTTCACCACTCTAAAATAAGAGAAAGAAAGAAATAATCAAATACTTATAGTGTATTGTTGGTTGGGGTGCTTTGAAACCAAAGCCTTCGTCCTTATTTATAAGCTTGGAGACCTCCCAAGCTTTCATCCTTCTAGCAATGTGGGATGGGAGCTCTTCTTTCATTTAGCCAAAAAACCAACAGCAACTTCTCTCTACTATATATTAGGCAATAATAATAGTATGATACCACTATGATATATATGAATATGGGAATGTCCTAATATGATTAATTTCGATTTCACTTCGGTGTTCTAATATATTATTTATAAACATTTCTATTTTTCAAGAAAGTTTGTTGAAATATATTATTTAAATATTTATAAATGCTTAAATGCAGGTATGGTGTTTTCGAGTTCTTGCAATTGATTGCAATCTTATAGAATATTGAGTAGTAATATAATATTCCTGTGCAGAGAAAAGCGGTGCAATATTAAGGGTGCGTTTAGTTGCGGAAAACTGCTCTGTTTTCCGGAAAAATTTTCCAAGAAAAAATGAGAAATCGGAAAACACGTTTAGTTCGTCAATTTTTCCAAAATTTTCCAAGAAAATGAAAATTTTTCATTTTCCAAAAATTACAAAGAATTTGGAAAATTTTGGAAAACCCGAATTTATTGTTTTTTAAATTTTTCTATTTCCAAAATTTTTCTAAACTATACAAACACACACACACACTCATTCTCACCTACACTCCTAAAATTACATCTACACTCACCCCCACACCACCACCTACCCCACCCACCCACCCTACCCCCACACACCCCCACGCCACCTACCACCACCCACCTCCATCCACACCAACCTCCCACCCCCACCCCCACCCAACCCATCTCCACCTACCCCCACCACCCCCACCCCACCCAACCCTCACCCACCACCACCTCACTCCACCTCCACCTCCTACCCCCACCCCACTCCCACCCTACCCACCCACCTCCACCTACCCCCACCCACCACCCTACCCAACCCTCACCCACCACCACCCACCCCCCACCTCGTTCCACCTCCACCTCCTACCCCTACCCCACCCCACCCCACCCCACCCCACCCACCTCACACTTGAATTTTGGTTTGGCGCGAAGAATAGACTAATCTTTGCCTGCCTCATTGTATATTCACTGGAATATGTTATGTTTCCGAAACGTTCCCGCACTTAAGTATAAAAGAACAACCGGTGAGATGACAAAGATAAAAAAACAAATTTACAAAATTAAATAAAAATTGTGTCCTACTGCAATATTACAAAGATACACAGCTAGTATATATAATACTAAGACCTCATTATATTCTAATACAGTTGGTTGCAAGACTCCTCTATTATTGACTTTTATACAAAATAGTTCATATTGTTTATTTTAAATACATCTTATTTGCTTTCATTATCTCTTTGTGCAGGCCGACAGTTTTTAAAATAGCAAATGTGTTTTCTTTTATTGTCTACCTTAGCCTTTCATAAAATATTATTCTTAAAGTTCTTCCAAATTTTCAGTTTTATCTAACCACAAATTTACTTTCCAACATCTTAACCTTATTTATGAAATCCATCCTTCTACTCTAAATAAATACGAACCTAAAAATCCATCATAAAACCTTACAAAATAAGAACTCAACATAGTCACCGCCATCCCCTTTTGGCTGGATTTTAGGAAGGGTGGAAATTAATTTGAGTAATTTACAGTTAAGGTCAATATTGGGAGACTGGTGGAAGATTCCAAGTAGATGATTAATTAAGCAGGTATATAGGCATGTAATTATAATAACAATAGATTAACTAATAGATAAATTATGCACCAACTAGGCAATAATGGTATGACTTGCACCACATGATTGGTGTTTCCAATAATCACACATTCACACCTTAAAAAAAGACCAATTACAATGACACCATAAAAAAAGACCAATTACAATAGAAGTATTTATGGTATGTTAAGATTTATGGATTTAATTCAGATATTTGATTTATTATATTATTTGTCTTTAAACTTTCATTTTGTTGCATTTTTCAACCCCGGTGGTTAGTGAAGCACTATCATGTACCCTGCACATGAAGACACTTTGTTTATGTGGCCCTTCCCTTTCCTATACAATTTTGAAAGAACTAATTAGTTTTTTCCTTTTTTATACTTCATCTTCTTCACTTGTTATTCTCTCCATCCAAATTGCAGGGCAATCAAGGGTAAGTTCACCATTGAAAAACTTTGTGAATCCCAAAATCCCATCCTTAGTAAAAGAGTAACATGTTCTCGCATGTATATCAGTTTGTAAATGAAGCGTTTTTTTTAAATGAAACTATAAAGTATAGTTATTGAACAATCAACCAAGCTTGACTTGCTCAAAAGTTTATCAACAGTACAACTTGGGGTGTTATCGATGAATGGGGTTCAATTGAACTATTGAAGGAAATGGAAATGATGGTGTTGATGAGTCTAATACAAAACAAAACATGGATTCCCATGGTAGTTTCAATGGAAGTGAAAAAGATGGAGTTAAGAAAAGGAAATACAATCATAAAAAAATCAGAGTGACAAGCGGAAATGACCAAAATGCCCTCATATGGGTTGTTAGACATGTGAGCGAAAGTTGTAAGAAAATGAAACTTTAGTGACCACTAGTATAATAAATAAAACATCCGGATTAGATCCATAATGTTTAACATATTATAAGGACCACTCTTGTAATTATTCAAAATGAAAAATCAACTAGGCAAACAGTTAATCCAATGTGTTAGGTGGGTGATGTACAACCGTAATGGTTACAAGGCGTCGCTTTGTCCGATAGGGAAAAAAAATAAAGAAAATTATAACCATACCCAAAGAATTAAATTATTGTCACAGTCAATTGACAATCTCATATGAATTTATGAATATATGATACAAGTATGTTTTTCATTATGCAGTTGGAAAATTACAGTGGCCATGTTTGTAAATTGCAGCTCTAGCCGTGTGTTTGTTTTCTATAAGGATAGATATTAGGTATAACCAAGCTTAGCTTTTATCTAAATGGTTATGATATTCTCATGAATACAAAAACTAAAAAAAGAGCACAAAACATTATGAGTTTAAATATCTTTTTTGACCGAATAGTCTTTTAAAGTGGTATGTAGTTTCCCAATTAATATCTCAAGAGAGATTAAAAAAAAAGATGACAATGATGCAATTATTTTATATTTCTTATGTCTTATTCAAAGTATTAAAATACATTATAGCATATTTATTTTCAAGCCAGGGGCAATATAAGTAACTAGAGATGCGTGGATCTAATAATCTCCAAGCAATCTCTGTTTTGTTCATGTTCATAGAACCATAACCATACAAAGTCACCTATATAACAAAACAATGTCTTCTTCAGGAGCTAACCTAGAAAGTTTTCTAATCCCTCTGAAAGAAATCAACTTGGCAACTCAAGACTTCAGTCTGGAAACACGGATCGGGGATGGTGGATTTGGTATGGTCCACAGAGGAAAACTCTCCGAACACTGGCAAGATCGCATTGTTGCCATCAAACGCCTTGATCTCAAAGGCTACCAAGGAAAGAACGAGTTCCTTACAGAGCTTAAGTTGATTTCTAAGTTCAACCATGAAAACATCATTCGTTTCATTGGTTACTGTCACCAAGGCGATGAAATGATTCTTGTTTACGAGTATGCTAGCAATGGTAGTCTTGATCATCATCTTCAAGACTCAAACAAGAGGCGTTGCCTAACTTGGATACAACGCCTCAAGATTTGCGCAGGGGCTGCAAAAGGACTCAACTACCTTCATTGGGGTCTAGAGGAGGAAAAAAGAGTAATACACAGGGATATCAAAAGTGGAAACATACTCTTAGATGAAAATCTAGATGCCAAAATTTGTGATTTTGGTTTGTCAAAAGAAAGCCTTAGAAATCAACAAGATACGCAAGTCTATACAAAAATTGCAGGTACGAACTTCTATTTGGATCCGATTTACCACGAAAGTGGCATTCTCCTTAAAGAATCTGATGTGTATTCGTTTGGAGTGGTCTTATTTGAAATGTTAAGTGGGATGCTGGCTTATAACCTTCGTAGCTTGGGAGATGATAAACCTCAAACTTTGATAAATTTGGTCCGACGCTACTATAAAAACGGACTCGACAAATTAGTTGATCCCTTTATAAGAGATCAAATTGATAATCGTTGTTTTCATGCATTTAAAAAACTTGCATATCAGTGTATAAGTTACGATTCAGAGAAACGTCCAACGATGGACACAATCATGAAAAGGATTGAGGATGCAATGGAGTTTCAAGTAAGTTCTTCGATTGGTTTAGTTATACCGAAGGAATCTTGTTTTCAAACGCATGAATGAAAACTAACATGAATTATACAAAATTTCTTAAAATGCTGTAACTTTTCACATGAATTGATTCTGTATAAATTTTAAAAACGGGTTGTTTCCAATCCTTTACTTTATTTCCTTCTTTATTCGATATTGTATAAGTTTCAAGTAACTTCTGCTTGAAATGAATTTTTTTTTTTTTTTGCCGAAAACATAGTTTTTATGTAAATTTATATGTAATTTTGGGAACTAGCAAAACGAAAAAATTAAGCATGATTTTGTCGATTGTTGCAATAATTATTATCAATGATTTTAAATTGCGCCTCACATTTTGGTGATCTTTGGTTTCATAAGGTAAAAGGCGATCCACTTAGTTTTGGAAATCTTATACACGATGATGATGAGGATTTCAATGATTCTAGACATAATGGTCATGAAGGTTTTGGAGATTTAATACAAATTGATTACCGAAGTCCCGTCCCACTTAGCACGTTCCGAAAATATAGGAACGCGTATGAGCATTTAAATTATTATAGACAAATTGATTACGAAAGTCGCGTGCCACCTAGCAAGTCAGATGTCCCAAAAAACGACACATCCTCACCATGATCGTTTATGGTCAGTTCTGGAGCTTATGGAGGGCCAGAAATGATAGAGTTTTTAATAACCGTATTGTCTCGGCTTCTTGGATTATGGATGATATTATCTCCACGGTGTTTTTGTGGGTGAAACATAGGGGCAAATGGGGAAATTGTAATTGGTCCAACTGGTGTATTTCTCCTTTCTCTTGTCTGTAAAACTATTTGTTTTCCTACCAGTCTAGTTTCTTGTTAGACGTGGTAGGTCGCTTTTTTCTAATGCATTGGCCGTTTCCAAAAAAAACCTAGCAAGTCAGATATGAACCATCGGGATTGATAAATCTACTTTTTTTATTTTATCCTTCCACTTAATAAAAAAGTGGTTTTCCTTTTATACCCTGCAGGCACATGATTATAGTTGACGATATGGGTTGTTAGACCTGGGGGCGAAAGTTGTAAGAAAATGGAACTTTAGTGACCAGTAGTATAATAAATTAAACATCTGGATTATATCCATAATATTTGACGTATTATAAGGACCATTTTTGTAACTTACTCAAAAAGAAATATCTACTAGACAAATAGTAAATCCTTATCCAATGCGTTAGATTTTTTTTTTTTTGAACGGCGGCAATATATTAAAAGAAAGCAGCTAGCAAGGCGCTAGAATAAAAGAGAGTTACAAGAGACAAACATTATAAGGAGATACAATCCAATCAAACCAATCAATACTAGAAAAACGCGATCTAAATTTGACCCAATTAAACGTCATAAGCTTTATCTCATCCACCGTTTTAAAGGTAGAGGCATTGATTCTCCGAAACACAACATCATTCCGAGCTTTCCAAATACACCAAACAACCGCATATAGTAGAGATTTTGTCAACTTCTGTTTATACTTGTCCGAAAACACCGCATTCAAGACCTCCATAAAACGCGCACCGCAGTCCGGGACAGAAGAAGGGACACTGCACCACAAGAAGAACCGATGCCAAATCTGCTTAGCGAAACTACAGCTATAGAAAAGGTGATCCGTTGTTTCAATATCCGTTTTACATAACGGACAACGATCAGAGTTTAACACAACTCCTTTCTGCAACAGATTTGCAGTCACAGGCACACGATCTAGCAGCAATCTCCACACGAAGCAGTTCACCTTCAAGGGGACCCAATTAACCCACCCAAAGTTCCAATATGAATTAGAACTTTCAGTGTTTTCCTCCATAAGACGTCTCAGTGAGCTTACCGAAAAAAGGCCCGAGACCTCCTCTTTCCAAACCCATTTATCGGGCACCATGGAAAGGTTCACCGAATCAACAACTCCCAATAAACCTTCCAGCTCAGCGGATTCATAGCCCCTTCTCAGATTTCTCTTCCAACACCAAACCGGACTACAATCAATGGAAACGGGAATACGATCTGCAACAAGACAGTTTTTGCTAACTTCAATGTTATAAAGTCTTGGAAACAGGTCTTTAAGAGGCACCGTCCCACACCACTTGTCCTTCCAGAAGTAAGTATGATTACCATCGCCAAGAATCCTTAAAAAGAAATTTTCTAAGGAAATATTCCAATCTTCTAGATCCCGGTTAACTTGGGAAATAGATAGCCAAGGACCCACAATACCCTTTTTGCCCAAACCCGACCCATCGACACCTGTGACTTTGTGAAGAGCTTTTATGCAAGCTAACCACAAACCATTTCTTTCCACTTTGAACCTCCACCACCACTTGGCAAGAAGTGCTAAATTAAGACATCTAAGAGACCCAACTCCAAGCCCTCCATGAGCTTTAGCTTTAGTAACCAATTCCCAAGAGACCCAATGAATTTTCCTTTTACCTTCAACCCCAGACCAAAGAAAACGCCTTCTAATCAGCTCAATTTCATCAATCACCTTTTTTGGCGCTTTAAACATCGAAAAATAAAACAAGGGGAGACTCCCAAGCACAGATTTGATTAAAATCAATCTACCACCAAAGGAGAGATTATTAGCTTTCCAAGATGACAGCTTAATCTTAAATTTTTCCATAATAGGAGTCCAATTTTTGACAAGTTTCATGTTTGCACCTAGTGGAAGACCAAGATACTTACAAGGCAAAACTGCGGGCTCACAATGAAGAATGCTTGCAAATCTATCCACCTCCTCCAATGCGTTAGGTGGGTGATGTACGCATTGCAATCCTAATGGTTACAAGGTGTCGCTTCGTCCGATAGGAAAAAATAA
The DNA here is from genome assembly GCA_023525715.1 of Cichorium intybus. Lineage (NCBI taxonomy): Eukaryota > Viridiplantae > Streptophyta > Magnoliopsida > Asterales > Asteraceae > Cichorium > Cichorium intybus. The sequence goes on from CM042014.1 coordinate 97,007,370, forward strand.
AGAAAATTATTTATCGTTCAACACGAAAACCATACCCAAAGAATGAAACTATTGACACAGTAAATTGAGGAACTCATATGAATTATTATGAATATATGATACGACTCGTGTGTTTGTTTTCTCTAAAGATAGATATTAGGTGTAATTACCAAGCTTAGCTTTTATCTAAATGGTTATGTAGTTTCTCAATTGATATCTTAAGAGAGATAAAAAAAGAAGACCATGATGCAGTTATTTTATGCTTGTTATGTCTTATTCAAAATATTAAAGTAAATGATATCATATTTTTTTCAAGCGAGGGGCAATATAAGTGTTAGAATGTGGAGGCTTGGAATGTGTACATGTAGGAAACGAATGACAAAACTGTCACCACAGCCTCTTCTTTTGATTTTACAACTTCAAATGACATGTTTTCACTGTCACCACAGCCTCTTCTTTTGATTTCACAACTTCACATTCACATTAGTTTATGTATATTATATACATTCTCAAATGTATATAAATAGGGGGTTTTAGTTGTAGAGAAAAGCACGACACAACTCAACACACAACAAACACAAAGAAAATCATAGATAGACATATCACAATTTTGTAAGATAGCCTTTTGTGCAGAGTCCAGTTTGGCAGCCAAAAGTGCGAGTGATGTTTTCTTGTGAGTGGTCAGTCTACAAGTACAGTTTAGTCTTGTGTGATTGTAATTTTCTTAGTGTTAATAAAACTCTCTCTCGTTCGTCCGTGGATTAACGATCAGATAGATAGTGTGAACCACGTTAAATATTGTGTTCCGATCTTACAGTTTTTCGTTTGTAGTAATTCTCCATTTTATTTCCGCGTGTTTTACCGAAATCATTTATCGTTTGTCGAAGTGCATAATTTTTTTTGTTATTCCCAACAATAAGTAGCTAGAGATGGGGGATTTATGAAAGGTTTTATGCAACCATGAACTAAATAACCTAAGTTCACATGCAACCTATAAGGATCTATGTTTTCTTCTAATTGAACATATAACAAAAACCTAAAAGCCATAAGAAAATTAACTAAAAGAATAACATTAGGAAAAACCAACCTTTTAGAATTTTCTGGAAGCTGAGCAGCAAAAGTATCCTGCCTCAAATGAGATCACACCCAAGCCGAGAGGATTATGGATCGAAATTCCAGAGAGAAACAATAGAATGAGCAACAGATAATGAGGCCTAGGGCTCCCTATTTATAGGGAACCAAAGGGAATAGCTAGAAACCCTAGCCGCAGCCCATTTTCCGGATTATGTGTACGCGCGCCACGGCCTTTACATTTGCGCGCCGCGCGCCGCAACTCAACTATTGAGTTTGTACGACTTTAATCCCTGACCTCCTAATTAATCCAATTAATGTCACAGAAATTAATCCAATTAATTTCTGATTAATTATTAATCAAACAATATTATTTCTAATTAATACATTATCTCCATAATATATTAACAAACAATATCTTGATTTATTAGTCATATAATAAATCAACCCTTTCTCTCTACTTAACTTTCCAACAAACCTCCAGCCATGAGGGCAACCCAAATGGACTGTGCTACTATTAATTTGGTAAATACTAATTATTAGTCATGGCTTAGACACCTAATCCAACAGTCTCCCACTTGGATAAGTCTATGACTATAATTACCAATTTAACCTCTAATTAACCAGCACTTTTAGCTTCCTAGAAACCGCTGCCAAACTCTGATCTAATCAGTTCTGTCCATAGATAAGTGATCAGATGATCCTCCGTCCAACAAGATATTTTCAGACTCAAGACATGGATTAAAGTCAATCCTGGTCTGATTCACTGTTCCTCGATTTCCGATTTTGGATATGACTCTTAGACTATCAATTTAGTCCCGGTTGGCCAACCATTTTAGTCAACTTCAAATTTATCGAGAGGCCTACAGATATCTGTTCCCCGTTAGGGTCAAGGGACGAATAAACTTCGACTCATATACTTATGTCTTTTACCAGACAAATCACTCACAACAATACGTTTTATAACACCGAGTTACCGATGCGTTTTCGTATTATCAATGAATAACCGTCTAATAAATCATAACTCATATGTCTTAGCTTAAAGATCAAAAGATATTATCGTCTCAACATTGCTCGTGATGAAATCCATGAAGCAATCCATTGAGCGCGGGTTTATCCAATACTCAAATCTCTATTTCCAAGTACTCATGAATGGTGCAGCAATCCAATTGCAATGTCTAACTCCTTAGACAATCTATTACCAATTCATGACAGTCTTACTTCACACTTACTCCCAAAAGTGTAATCGACTGTGGATATTTGAATAATCCAATTATTCAGGAAGTAAAACATGCAAAATGAAACACAATGATAAAGTATTGACAAAAGTAGTAAACCATTACTCATTAATAAATCTCTATTATTAAATTACAAGAGTCAAATACAATACATTGTTACAAGTTTCGAAACCTATCTAATTTACATAAACTTTATATCATCTCTTAATCCAATGCTCCTAGCACGCTGATTATGCTTAATCCTACTCAGAGCCTTTGTCAAGGGATCTGCAGGATTATCTTCCGATGATACCCTCTTTACCACGAGGTGACCTTCTTCTACCTTATGCCTTATGTAGTGGTACTTTCTGTCGATATGCCTGGACTTTCCATGGTCTCGCGGTTCCTTTGTCAAGGCGACCGCATCTTCGTTATCGCAGAACAGTTCCACGGGCTCCTGAATACTCGGGACTACTCCAAGGTCACCGATGAAGTTCTTCAGCCAAGCCGCTTCCTTAGACGCTTCACTCGCTGCTATATACTCTGATTCACAAGTAGAATCAGCCACCGTATCTTGCTTGGAACTTTTCCAAGTTACTGCTCCTCCGTTCAGAAGGAATACCCAGCCAGACTGAGACCGACCACTGTCTCTATCCGTCTGAAAACTGGCATCCGTATATCCTTCAACTCTCAATGTATCACTGCCTCCAAGGACCAACACCATGTCCTTTGTCCTTCGCAGATACTTGAGTATATTCTTTACAGCTATCCAATGCGCCCTTCCAGGGTTACCCTGGTACCGACTGACCATGCTCAAGGCAAAGGCCACGTCAGGGCGAGTACACGTCATAGCGTACATGATCGATCCTACAGCCGAAGCGTAAGGTACCCGACTCATTTCAGCTATTTCTTTGTCTGTACTCGGACTTTGAGTCTTACTCAATTTTGCATTACTTTGGATAGGTAGCTCTCCCTTCTTGGAATTTTCCATACTAAACCTTTTCAGTACCTTTTCCAAGTATGTACCCTGACTAAGTCCAATTAGTCTCTTCTTCCTATCTCTTAATATTCTTATCCCGAGAATATAGGCAGCCTCTCCTAGGTCCTTCATGGCGAAACATTTCCCAAGCCAAGCCTTGACATCCTGCAAGGTTGGAATATCGTTTCCCATGAGCAGTATGTCATCGACATACAGCACCAGAAAGGTGACTATACTCCCACTAGCCTTGACATATACGCAGGACTCATCCTCGCTCCTAGAGAAACCAAAATCCTTGACTTTCTCATGGAAACAAAGATTCCAGCTGCGAGAAGCTTGCTTCAATCCATAGATTGATCTCTCAAGCTTACACACCTTATTGGGATACTTTGCATCGACAAAACCCTCTGGCTGATTCATGTAAACATCCTCAGTCAACTTTCCATTAAGGAAGGCGGTTTTGACGTCCATCTGCCAAATTTCATAGTCATGAAATGCAGCTATGGCCAGCATAATCCTAATAGACTTTATCTTGGCTACTGGTGAGAAGGTCTCGTCATAGTCAACTCCTGGGGTTTGAGTAAAGCCCTTCGCAACCAGTCTTGCCTTGAAAGTGTGTACTTTTCCGTCTATGTCGGTCTTCTTCTTGAAGATCCATTTGCACCCGACTGTCTTTCGACCCGGTACGTTGTCAACCAAGTTCCAAACTTGATTGTCATACATGGACTTGATCTCGCTATCCATGGCCTCTTTCCACTTGGCAGACTCAGGGCCCGCCACTGCTTCCTGGTAGTTAGCTGGTTCATCCAAATTTATCAGTGTTCTATCACTGACAAACGTGTCCCCATCCGAAGTTATATGGAACCCATAAAACTCGGGTGGCATGCTAACCCTACCGGAACGCCTAAGAGGTAAGGATACATCTGTCGGACCAACAGGAACTTCTTCCTCTTGTTGGCTGCTAGTTTCTCCTAAGGTTGCGCCATATGATGACTCTTGAATCTCTTCCAGATCAATGGCACTCCCACTGTCCTCTTTGAATATGAGCTCTCTCTCCCGAAAGACCGCTCGTCTAGCTACAAAGACCACGTCCTCGCTTGGTCTGTAGAATAGATATCCAAATGACTGTTTGGGATAACCAAGGAAGAAACACCTTTCGCTTCTGTCTGCGAGTTTGTGTTGAGTCTCTCGTCTAACGAAAGCCTCACAACCCCAGACCTTGATATGTGCCAACGAGGGAACTTTCCCCGTCCACATCTCATGAGGTGTTTTAGCAACCTTCTTAGTTGGGACAAGATTGAGAATATGGGCGGCAGTCTCTAAGGCATACCCCCAGAAGTGAATGGGAAGTGAAGCTCGACTCATCATGGAACGAACCATGTCCAACAGGGTTCGGTTGCGCCTCTCTGCAACACCGTTCAACTGTGGTGTTCTGGGAGGTGTCAACTGCGAAACTATTCCGCTTTCCTTTAGATAGTCTAGGAACTCGATACTTAGATACTCTCCACCTCTGTCGGACCTGAGCATCTTTATCTTCCTGCCTAATTGATTCTCTACTTCGTTCTTAAACTCTTTGAACTTTTCAAAGGTGTCCGACTTGTGCTTGATCAAGTAGATATAACCGTATCTACTAAAATCGTCGGTAAAGGTCACTTAGAACCGCGTGCCATCCTTTGTGGTTGATCTGAATGGACCACACACATCCGTGTGAATGATGTCCAGCAGACCCTCACCTCTTTCAAAAGATCCTTTGAAGGGTGATTTAGTCATCTTGCCCAACAGACAAGATTCGCATACATCATCCGACCTGAGGTCGAATGATTCCAACACTCCATCCTTTTGGAGTTGGGCGATGCGTTTCTTGCTGATGTGCCCGAGCCGACTATGCCACAGACATGCCTTTTCTACACCACTAGTAGAATCAATATAATTTACACTATGTCCTAAATTGTCAACACATTCAACAGTTTCATACACACCATCACAAGGATAAGCAGTAAAAATCAAAATACCATTTTTGAAAACAGAAATAGAACCAATTTTATTATCAAAAGAAAATTGAAATCCTTGTCTGAACAATACGTGAAATGAAATAATGTTTCTTGCCATTTCTGGCGAATAGCAACAATTAAATAACTCTATACTAACATCACTACTAAGCACTAAACTGTAAACTCCGATCTTGGTAACAGGGGACGATCTCCTATTGCCCATGATCAAGTTCAGTCTACCGTGCTCCACCTCCCTGCTTTCCTTTAGGCCCTGCAGATCAGAACAAATGTGAAAACCACATCCTGTATCAAGGACCCAAGAATTAGAAGATGGTGAGTTTTTAGAGATAGTGTATATACCTGCTGTCGATGGCTTTATTTTCCCATCCTTGACATCCTGCAAGTATTTGGGGCAGCTTCTCTTCCAATGGCCCTTCTCTTTGCAGTAAAAACAGTTGGCTTCATCGGGGTTGGCCACACAAGGAATGTGGGAAGGCTTGGTTCTCGAGCCATTGCTGGATGACCCGACCTGAACCTTTTCCCTCCAACTTTGCTTAGGAGGGCCCTTCCTTTTCATTCCTTTGCCACTTCCAATGGTTAGGACGGGCTGATTAACCGAGGGTACACTTCTACCCTTCATCCCGTCCTCAGCTACTCGAAGCATGCGATGCAATTCAGTCATATTAGCCTGATTGTTGTTCAAATGATAAGCCAGCCTGAACTGGTCATAAGAACTCGGTAACGAGTTAAGCACTATGTCAACGGCCAACTGTTCCGGTACAGGCATCGCAAGCTTTCTAAGCCGCTCCACGTAACCTTGCATTCTTTGCACATGAGTGCAGATGGACTCTCCATCTTTAGGTTTGCTGTTCGTGAAGTCCTTGACCACCTCGCACCTCTCGATGCGCTCTTGCTTGCGGAACTTTTCCGCAAGCTCACGGTGCATCTCATAGGGCCAGTAGTCTTCATATATTCTCTGCAATTCGGGGTTCATTGTGGCAATCATGATGCAGGCCACTTTGGTCGCATCATCAGAATGTTTTTGGTACGAGGCAATTTCCTCGGGAGTAGCAGTTTCGGGGTCGACATCGACAAGCTCGGTCTCGAGAACATACTCTTTGTTCTCATACCTCAGAGCCATCTTGATGTTTCTAATCCAGTCATTGTAGTTTGTCCCGTTCAATTGAACCTTGGAACAGAGTGAGAGGATTGAGGAAACACTGGAGTTTGAGTGGGGAGCGGATTGATCAGCAGAAGACATCTATAAAAGAAGGTAAGTTTAATTAGATACTTGTCGGTCCTTATAATAACCCAATATAAAATAAGGCTAGGATCCAACTATAACAATTTGCAACATAGAAGAGGGATGCCGTAATCTATAAGCAAATTTTATAAAGGTAGGCGAATGACGATTCAGCCAATTCCACCGCGGAAAAATAATCTTATTATGAATGGAATTCCTAGTTTCTTTTGAGATTTATTGAACTGTTCAATAGCATGTTTAATCTCGGATATGCCCCACCGTTTGTGACTGGGATGCCGAGGATCACAAACCGGGTGTGAATAACCATGCAAATTTAGCTTGGTACTCTCGGGGTCCATTATCATCTCAAATTGATGTGCCGGTAAACCACACACGCTCCATCAACAACGATAACACCCGAGACACCCATTGCCACTCTTTATGAACCCCCATTGGTGTGCCGGTAAACCACACACGCTCCACCAACGTTTCATAAAGTGCAATGTGCAATTTCATGGGGTAGCATCAAATTCACATTTTTCTTAAAGTAACTAGATTGGGATTTTGTGTAAAGGTTCTAGTACTTTGATCATTATACTTTTAATGATTATGTGGTCCTATCAAAACTGTTCGGCTAACGACCCTCCACTGATCAGGCGAGCGGTGGGTGAGACTATTCACCCATTAGACTGCCATTTTACAGGCAGCCTCCTAATACCCACTTTATAGACCAGCTTCGTGAATGAGGCCTACTATTGAATTGACTGACCAATTTAATCTTATACATATAGTATTAACAATTAATAACATATATAGGATGTATTTTAAAACCCTTTTAAAATATTCAAGGTTTATCTTTTAATTTTACCAAATTTAACAATTAAATTTTAAATTAAATTAAACCTTAAATTTCGATTTAATCAATTTTAATTACCAATTAATTAAATTAATTAAATCTAAATATTTTAAACATTTTTAAAATGTTTTTCTGGATTTATTCCATTAATTTCGCCAATTTAAAATTAATTAAATCCTTTTGAATTATCTTTTAATTAACAATTAATTAAATTAATTCAAATGAAGATAGGTTTATCCAAATTAATCAAATTAATTAAATCCTATCCTAAACCCCCTAAAAATCGAATTCAAATAATGGGGTTTAAGGTTATCCATTTAATTAACAAATAAAGTTACCAAAAATAGAAAACCTTCTAAAACCCTAATTGAGATATTCGAAATAGGCAAGGGGGGGATTAGGGTTTCCAAAACCCTAATCCTTGAAATCGATCCACAAGGGTATTAGGGTTTAGAAGCTTTAAACCCTAAAACAGTTATAGCAATTCAACAAGAAAACAATACAGGCTCTGATACCACTGAAAGGTTTTATGCAACCATGAACTAAATAACCTAAGTTCACATGCAACCTATAAGGATCTATGTTTTCTTCTAATTGAACATATAACAAAAACCTAAAAGCCATAAGAAAATTAACTAAAAGAATAACATTAGGAAAAACCAACCTTTTAGAATTTTCTGGAAGCTGAGCAGCAAAAGTATCCTGCCTCAAATGAGATCACACCCAAGCCGAGAGGATTATGGATCGAAATTCCAGAGAGAAACAATAGAATGAGCAACAGATAATGAGGCCTAGGGCTCCCTATTTATAGGGAACCAAAGGGTATAGCTAGAAACCTTAACCGCAGCCCATTTTCCGGATTATGTGTACGCGCGCCGCGGCCTTTACGTTGGCGCGCCGCGCGCCGCAATTCAAACTATTGAATTCGTGCGGATATGTACGCGCGTCGCAGCCTTTACATTTGCGCGCCACGCGCCGCAACTCAACTATTGAGTTTGTACGACTTTAATCCCTGACCTCCTGATTAATCCAATTAATGTCACAGAAATTAATCCAATTAATTTCTGATTAATTATTAATCAAACAATATTATTTCTAATTAATACATTATCTCCATAATATATTAACAAACAATATCTTGATTTATTAGTCATATAATAAATCAACCCTTTCTCTCTACTTAACTTTCCAACAAACCTCCAGCCATGAGGGCAACCCAAATGGACCGTGCTACTATTAATTTGGTAAATACTAATTATTAGTCATGGCTTAGACACCTAATCCAACAATTTAATCATCTCAAACAATCTTATTTGTTCATGTTCATAGAACCATAACCATACAAAGTCATATAAAAAAACATGTTTTCTTCAGGAGCTAACCTAGAAAGTTTTCTAATCCCTCTGAAAGAAATCAACTTGGCAACTCAAGACTTCAATCCGGAATCACTGATCGGGGATGGTGGTTTTGGTACGGTCCACAGAGGAAAACTCTCGGAACTCTAGCAAGACCGCATTGTTGCCATCAAACGCCTTAATCTCAAAGGTTACCAAGGAAAGAATGAGTTCCTTACTGAGCTTAAGTTGATTTCCAAGTTCAACCATGAAAACATCACCCGTTTCGTTGGTTACAGTGACCAAGGCGATGAAATGGTTCTTGTTTACGAGTATGCTAGCAATGGTAGTCTTGATTATCATATTCAGGACTCAAAGAAGAGGCGTTGCTTATCATGGGTACAACGCCTCAATATTTGCTTAGGGGCTGCAAGAGGTCTCAATTACCTTCATTGGGGTTTAGAGGAGGAAAATAGAGTAATACACAGAGATATCAAAAGTGGAATCATACTCTTAGACGAAAATCTAAATGCCAAAATTTGTGATTTTGGTTTGTCAAAAGAAAGCCTTAGAAATCAACAAGATACGTATGTCTATACAAAAGTTGCAGGCAGTGGCGGAGCTAAGAAGGGGCTGGGAAGGGCCATGGCCCCCCAGCTTTTTTTACTCAGAAGCACAAATTATATATATATATATATATATATATATATATATATATATATATATATATATATATATATATATATATATATATATATATATATATATATATATATATATATATATATATATATATATATATATATATATACATATGTTTGATTTCATATATCATAGTTTTCTCTGCCCCCAGGTTCGTTACTCACACACACGTATATATGAATTTTTCTGAGTAATCTATCTCAAACAGAACAAGAATATCATTATAGGTAACTAAAAATTAGGAAAATTACATAAATCATTAACAATAAAACCGAAAAAAAATCAAAGATACTCCTAATAAAATTAGGATACGAGTTGATATATAGAAACTAAAACTCTATAAAAAGCCATATATTTACAACTACTAACATCTCAAGAAACACCAAACCGGCAAACCCTAAATTAGAGATATTGTTGCCGGAAATAACCGCTCACCGGAAAGAAGAACCGATCGTCGGAAAGTAAAAAAGCTTCTCACCGGAATGTAAAAAAGCTTTTTCACCGTTTGTGATTTCTCTGCTCTTCGTCTTCGTCTCTACACTCTCGATTTGTGGTCGGCAGATCTGTTCTTGAGCTCACCGTAAGTATATCTTAAATTCTTCTCCGATTTGCTTTTTCACTTGTTTTTGCCTTAGGATGAGCCGATGATAAATGTGATATATAAAATATGATAGAAAAGAAGAAATGAATTAGGAAAAGCTAGGGATAGCCGGATAGAAGTACTGCTGTGCTGTTTCCTTTTAATTTTTGAAGAGACATGTTTTGAAAATTCTCCTGCAACTCCAACTCAATTAACTCCACTCAATTGTACTTTATTACTATAATAATATTAAAAATATATACATAACAATTAAAACTTTTGAGTTTCATGTGTCACGAATTTATGATGCAAATTAACATAGGTCTAGTTGTTAAGGATGTATATTTTTGTATGTTAGTTGTTTAATTTTTATTTCTAATAATTATTAGTTAATTTTATATTGTTATTGAAGTATAATTATAATTGTTGTTAACGTTTAAGTATAATTGTTATAAAAAAGTTCTAGTGAATTAAAATAATTAATTGTCTGTTAATTATAAATGTTTACTACTATTTCATTTTGATTATTTGTTGATTATTAGTTAATTATGTTATGTAGTGTACAGTAACATGAAAAAACAATCAACTATTCATGGCTTTTTTAAAAGAAAATATGCAAGTTCGTCCAAAGATACCGAAGAACTACCAACGACTGTTTTAGATGAAAATACCCTTATCGTCGATGTTCCCGTTACTGAAAACCGATCCCAAAAAGTTCGCCTTGAATTGAATGAAGTTGATCTTAGTACACTACCACGAGATCCTGCTGTGCGTATTCAGATTTACGATTATCCAATTAATCAGCAAGACGTTGTTCGACGAGCTTATATGAATCTTGGTTCGTTTCAACCAATACTTCCTGTATATCCAAAATCTTGAAAAGAGTCCCATAAATGTAGTTTTCAAATTTCTTGGTTTAAGTTATTCCCTTGGCTTGAATATTCAGAGAGTTCAGATGCTATGTTTTGTTTTCCATGTTATCTCTTTAATAGACCTTCTGGAATGGGATACTATGGACAACGAGCATTTACTAACGTTGGATTTCAAAAATGGAAGAAAGTTGGTGGGAAAAAGTGTGCTTTTTTGCATCATATGGGGACTGAGTGTACATCTTTTCACAATGTTGCACAAAAAGCATATGATGATTTGTTGCATGAGACGCAAGATATACGGAACGTGTTTGAGAAATTTACAGATGAAGATCGTAAGAAAAATAGATTGAGACTGATGGCTACTATTTTTTAAGTCCGTTTGTGTGTCTTTCAAGCAGTTGCATTTAGAGGTCATAATGAAAGACCAGATTCTATTAACAAGGGAAATTTTCTTGAAATATTGGAGGCACAAGGTGCTTTTAACAACGAGATGAAAGAATTGCTTCGCACTGCTCCAAAACATGCATCATATACATCACCAACAATTCAAAAGGAGATTTTGAATCTTATCTCAAATAGGGTGAGACAAATGATCTCTGAGGAGATTGATGGTGGAAAATTCTGTTTACTTGTTGATGAAGCATGTGATGAGTTTAACAAAGAACAAATGTCCATTGTTCCAAGATTTATAAATAAAGATGGCTTTATTATGGAGCGTTTCTTCGGGCTGGTTCATGTTCCTGGCACTACGGCACAAACTCTTAAGAACGGAATCTATACCATATTGGCACATAATAATCTTGATTTTAAGTCAATTCGTGGCCAAGGGTATGATGGTGCAAGTAATATAAGAGGTCATTTTAAGGGGTTGCAAGCATTCATATCAAAGGATTGTCCATATGCATATTATGTTCATTGCTTTGCCCATCGATTGCAATTAGCATTGGTGGCCGCTTCACAAGGAGTTATTGCATTACAAAAGTTCTTTACTGAATTATCTTTTGTTATCAATGTTGTTGGTGCTTCGTCCAAGCGCACAGACCAAGTAAGAGATGCATAAGTGGATCAAATGGAATATTTTAATTCTATTGGTGAGTTAGAGACTGGTAGAGGCCTTAATCAGATTGGTACATTACAACGAGCTCGAGATACAAGATGGAGTTCTCATCTTAAATCTGTTTCAAGCTTAATCAAGATGTTTAGTCCGACTTGTGAGGTTCTACTTAAAGTTATTAAGGACGGCACATGTCCAATAAAAGGAGATGCAGATTCGGCACATGAGATGATTACTACATTGAATTCATTTTTGTTCTACATCTCGTGAAAGAAATAATGGAAATCACTGATTTACTTTGCCAAGCTTTACAAAGACAATCTCAAGATATATTAAATGCATTGAGGCTTGTTGCATCCACGAAATTGCTATTGCAAAAATTGAAAGATGAAAGGTGGGATGATTTGCTTTCTCATGTTAAGTCACTTTGTCAGCAACGCAACATTGATATACCTGATTTATCTTCTCCATACTTTAGTCGAGGGGCTCGAGCTCGTAACGAGAATAGTGATCATACACTTGAACATCATTAACGAGTTGATATTTTTCATGAAGCAATTAATTGTCAATTAATGGAACTAGATCACCAGTTTAATGATAGTTCAATGGAGTTGCTTCATCTTTCATCAACTTTAGATCCGAAAAATGCTAATGAGCCTTTTAGATGTGGTGATGTATGTCAATTAGTAGAGAAGTTCTATCCTGAGGACTTCAAAGGCAACGAGAAAGTACTTTTGAAGATGCAAGTCCAACATTACGAGGCCGACGTTGTTCAGCATGTTGAATATAAAAAATTGACATATTTCAGATTTGTGTCAATGGTTGATAAAGACTAGAAGAGCAACACATTTTTATCTTATTTATCGAGTAGTTAGTCTCATACTAACTCTTCCGGTTTCCACTGCTACAACAGAGAGATCATTTTCAGCAATGAGTCTTGTTAAGACCAAATTATGAAATAAAATGGAAGATGAGTTTTTGAATGATGCATTAGTTTTGTACTTCGAAAGGGAGCTTGTAGAAAAGATTAGTTTAGAGACAATTGTGGAAGACTTTTTTTTCTTTTGATAACCGAGGACCCCACCCGACCCATCCTTTGGATGACCCTGATGAAGCAACATCGGGGCCCACGCACACCTGGCAGCAGGGTGGTCCGGGTCAATCACCTACGGGGGTAAAGAGGTGGCCAGTGGCCATCCCCTAATTGAAACCTAACACTCCCTATGGGGAAAGGGAGGGAGTGATATTAGAACTTGGAACCTCCTTATGGGGGAAGAGAAGGAGTCCTAAGCCTTATCCACTATGTCATCACGGTGATGGTTAATTGTGGAAGAAATTTTTTTTTAAGATCGGCGAGTTCCACTTTGATGAACGATATTAGACTATTTCGTATTATTTTTTTGTTTAGATTTTTTATATGTAATATCTTTAATCCAAATTAAGCTTGTTAATATGGTAATTTTTTGAAGTTATGGTCTCGGTCCCCTAGTTCTAATGCTTGTGTTCCGCCCCTGATTGCATGTACAAACTTCTATTTGGATCTGATTTACCACGAAAGTGGCATTCTCCGTCAAGAATCTGATGTGTATTCGTGTGGAGCAGTCTTATTTCAAATGTTAAGTGGGATGCTCGCTTATAACCTTCGGAGTCTGGGAGATGATAAACCTCAAACTTTGATAAATTTGGTTCGACACTATTATAAAAACGGACTCGAAAAATTAGTTGATCCTTTTATAAGAGATCAAATTGATAATCGTTGTTTTCATGCATTTAAAAGACTTGAATATCAGTGTATAAGTTACGATTCAGATAAACTTCCTACGATGGACACAATCATGAAGAGAATTGAGGATGCAACGGAGTTTCAAGTAGTTCTTCATTTGGTTTAGTTATATCGCAGGAATCTTGTTTTCAAAAGCATGAATGGAAACTAATAAATTATACAAAATTTCTTAGACCAAAGGGAGTGGAAGCGGGGAAGGGATGCGGTGTCCACCGTGGAGCCCAACCCTGCACGGTAACACCGCCCCGGTTGGTGTGGGGTTGGTGAGGGGATGGATTTCAAGGGGTTCCAACCCTGCAGGTGAACATCTCTCTTTTCTATTTCTTATACTCACATACATATATATATATATATATATATATATATATATATATATATATATATATATATATATATATATATATATATATATATATATATATATATATATATATATATATATATATACACATTTGTATATATATATATATATATATATATATATATATATATATATATATATATATATATATATATATATATATATATATGTGAGGGTAGTGAGGGGAAGGTGAGGGAATACCATTTCCTAAAATTTAAAAGGTGAGGGATTAGTGAGGGGAAGGTGAGGTGGCGCCTACGTGGCACCCCAACCCCTTGGGGTGAGGGGTTACCACACCTCTTAGTCTTAAAATGTTGTAACTTTTCATATAGATTGATTCTGTATAAATTTTAAAAACAGATTGTTTTTAAAAACAAATTGTTTTCAATCCTTTACTTTATTTCCTTATTTATTCTGTTAGTGTATATTATGTGTTAGTGTATAATATGTTAGGTATTTTGTATATATATTTACTGTCCAACCAAGAGAGGGGCAAGCAGGGAATTATACCATCTTACATGGTATCAGAGAGCTCTCTCAAACCCACCTCCGATCTTGTCATCCTGTCCGCCGGTCCTCCGTTCTCCCATCTCCGGCCTTCTTCTCCGAGCAATCGCCGCTAGCCTGCACCATTGCCGCCTACTGCTCTCGCTCTCTTCTTTCTCCGATTTTACCCTCACCTCGACCCCGCCTCCTCCCTTTTTCTTCTCCGACCACGTCTCTGGTCGCCTGCAACCGAACAACCGCCGGACGTCCTTGCTGGCTTTCTTCTCCACGCCACTCATCCTCCCTCCTACTCACATTCGCGAACCGCCGCTGCTGTCTCTCCTCTCTTCTGCTCGCGATCTCTCCCCACCGGACACACCATCTGCTCGCACGCCGCTGCTCCGATCCGCCATCCCCTTACCCTCTCCCTCTCTCGATCGCACACCAGTCACACCCTGTACAGAACCCACAATCCTCGACCTGAGAACCCACAATCCTCGACCTGAGAACCCACAATCCTCGACCTGCAACTGCCATTTTCGCCACTCAAACGGTCGGTTCTTCCCCTTCCGCCGCCGGTTCCGTGCTCCGGTGAACTTCCGGTGCAAACCCCCGCTCTCACATTTTCCAGATCTGCAACTTTTTGAGACCACTCGGTTACCTCAGCGAGTCGACTCAGTGAGTCAGCCGAGTCTTTTCTGCAGAGGTAAAAAAATCAATTCAACGTGTTAGTTATGCCGTCCAGTTCGGGTAACGGTCGTAGTTGTCGAAGTTCACCAACCCAGGTCGAATCCGAACAGAAAACACGTCACGGTCGAAGTAGATGGCCTAAAAACCATCGAAACCACCACCGACCGCCTCTGTACGGGTGCGGTTCTCACCCTCCTCCACCGTATTTTCAGGTCCAGAAACAGCAGCAGCGGGCTGTCTCGTTTTCTTACCCATCGACCCATTTTTCTTAGCCGCTACAACAGTGGGCTCAACCCAGTCCTGGAAGCCAAGGGTTGCTCAACAGCCGGCCACCATCGGCCCACCTTCAATCTCCTGCTCCGCATCAGTCCACAGCATTCCCCAACACGTTTAACACGATGCCACTTAATGACCCGGGAACAGGTGGTTGGGTCATGGACACCGGGGCAACAGATCATTTTCACGCAAATTCAGGTATACTCAACTCTGCTTGTAATTTGCATTATGCTCGTTCTATCTATGTTGGTAACGGTTCTGCAATACCTGTTGTGACATCGGGACACTCTCTTTTTTCTATTCCAAACACATATTGTCCTCTTCATTTACGAAACGTCCTTATCACACCCAACATTATTAATAACCTTATATCCGTGCGCAAATTCACCACTAACAATAATTGTTCTATTGATTTTGATCGTTATGGTTTCACTGTTCTTGACTATCAGACACGTCGTCCTCTCATCCGCTGTGATAGCTCCGGGCCTCTTTATCTTGTCACAAAATCAACCAGCCATGTCTTTGTCACCACCTCTCCCACCACCTGGCATCAACGACTTAGTCATCCCGGAGATCAAGTCTTGAAGTAGTTATCTTCTAATAGTTCTTTCTCTTGTCATTTTCCAAAACACAATGTTACATGTTATGTTTGTCAACTTGGCAAACACACCATACTACCCTTTTCTTTGTCTAACTCTATTGTTTCTGTACCATTTGAAATTATACATTCTGATGTGTGGACCTCTCCTATTTCTAGCAATTGTGGTTTACAATATTATATACTGTTTCTCGATCACTTTACTCACTACTTATGGGTTTATCCTTTGAAAAATAAATTTGATTCTTTTGAAAAATTCTTTCACCTCTCCAACCTCATACAAACTCAGTTCGGGGGCACCATTAAACAATTTCAGTGTGACAACGGGGGGGGGGGGGGGGGGAGTACAACAATCAAAAGTTCCATAATCATTTTGCATCTCACGGGATCATTTTTCATTTCTCATGCCCTCACACTTCTCAGCAGAATGGTCGCTCCGAACGTATGATTCGCACCATCAACAATATGATGCGCACTCTCATTTTTCACTCCCATCTTCCTCCTACATTCTGGCCTGAAGCCTTACACATGCCTGCCCATCTTCCTAATATTCTTCCCTCTGTTTCCATCTCCAATGACACTCCCCATTATCGTCTATTTCAACAACACTCGACCTATGACCATCTTCGTGTCTTCGGATGCCTCTGTTTTCCACGACTTCACACCACTTATAAACTTCAGTTGCGTTCCACCCCTTGCATTTTTCTCGGTTACCCCGCCAATCACCGAGGTTTCTGCTGTTTTGATCTCTCCACACGGAAAATCATTATCTCTCGTCATTTAACCTTTGACGAGTCTGTCTTCCCCTACGGTTCGGTCACCCCTACCGACCCTCCATCCTATGATTTTCTCTCTGATGTCTCTCCCATCCTTCGACACATTCTTCACCCTCCCCCTCACGTTTCCAACCCTCCACCCCACCATCATGTTGACGACTCACCTACATCACCTCGTCCCTCACATTCTTCTGTGGGTTCCCCTCCTAACGAGGCTTCTCCTCCTAATCCTCCTCACGTTCATCACATGCACACTCGTTCTAAAAGTGGCATTGTAAAACCCATCGAACGCCTCAATCTCCACTCCTCATCCATTTCTTCTATCCTGAGGTCTCACTTATAGGCTTTGAAAGATCCAAACTGGCATAAAGCCATGAATGAGGAATATAATGTTCTTATTACAAATGGTACTTGGGTTCTAGTGCCACGCCCACCGGGGGCCAATGTGGTCCGTTCGATTTGGCTCTTCAAACAAAAGTTTAATGCCGATGGTTCTCTTTCACGCTACAAAGCTCGTTTAGTGGTCAACGGACGCAGTCAGCAACCGGGAATCGACTGCGATGAGACATTTAGTCTAGTTGTCAAACCAGCTACCATACGCACCGTGCTGAGCTTGGCGGTATCCAGACATTGGCCTATTCATCAGCTTGATGTGAAGAATGCATTTCTTCATGGTCACCTTAACGAGACTGTATTCATGCACCAGCCCCCAGGATTTCGTGACTCACAGTATCCTGATTATGTCTGTCTGTTGGATTAGGTGTCTAAGCCATGACATATAATTTGTATTTATCTTATTAATAGAAGCAAAGTTCATTTGGGTTACCCTTGGTAGTCCAACCGGCATCAAGGTTAAATAGAGAGAGAAATAAATAGTTCGTTAATTTATTATGTGATAATAAATTAATGATAAACTAGTTTGGAATTAATCAGAATTAATTGGAATTAATTTGGGATTAATTAAAAGTGCAGGGGCTGGAATGCAATTGTTCAAAAGTTGAACACTATAAATAAGCTTCTCCCCATCACTTGAAAACTTGCACCATTCCAAAACACTTCCTTGGAATTTCTCTTCTCTCATTGTCGTCTATAATCCTTCTCTAAGGTTTTATACCGATCCGTTCTTAATAAGAGGTTAAGATAGTTAACCTCTGCTTGGACTTCTGGGTGTGATCCCATTTGAGGCATGACACTTGTGCTGCTCGGCTTCAAGAATAAAACTAAAGGTTAGTTTTTATTAATTGTTTTATATAGAAATTTCTGTTAGTCGTTATTAGAAATTTCTGTTAGCCGTTAGAATTATTATTATATGTTCAAAGATAGAAAACATAGATCCTTTCTAGGTTGCATGTGAACTTAGGATTTTAGTTCATAGATTGCAGAAAAACCTTACAGTGGTATCAGAGCGTTGGTTGTTTTCTTATTTAATTGCTATAATTGTTTACTTAAAAGATAAATTAAATCGTTTAACGGTTTAAATTTAATTTTAAAATTAAGAGTTAATTTTTGAAAAATTAAATAGATAAAACAGAAATATTTTAAAAGTTTAAAATACATCTTATATATATTATAATTAATAGTTAATATTTTATATATAAGATAAATTGGTTAGTCTTACCGTTAGTAGGCCTCATTCACAAAACTGTCCTATAAAGAGGGTATAAGGCGACTGCCTATAAAATGGTAGTCTAATGGGTATCCATTCTCACCCACCGCTCTCCTGGTCAGTCGACTGTCGTTAGCCGAACGGGTTTGATGGAACCGCTAAAGCCTCTTAAAAGTATAATTATATATTTTAAAGTACTAGAACCATTATCAAAATCCCAATCTAGTTACTTTAGGTTAAAAATGTGAATTGATGCTAATCCATGAAGTTGCACATTGCACTTTATGAAACGTTGGTGGAACGTGTGTTGTTTACCGGCACACCAATGGGGGAGAATAAAGAGTGGCAATGGGTGTCTCGGGTGTTATCATTGTTGATGGAGCGTGTGTGGTTTACCGGCAAATCAATTTGAGATGATAGTGGACCCCGAGAGTACCAAGCTAATTTGCATGGTTATTCACACCCGGTTTGTGATCCTCGGCATCCCAGTCATAAATGGTGGGGCATATCCGAGATTAAACATGCTATTGAACAGTTCAATAAATCTCAAAAGAAACTAGGAATTCCATTTATAATAAGATTATTTTTCCGCGGTGGAATTGGCTGAATCGTCATTCGCCTACCTTTATAAAATTTGCTTATAGATTACGACATCCCTCTTCTATGTTGCAAATTGCTATAGTTGGATCCTAGCCTTATTTTATATTGGGTTATTATAAGGACCGACAAGTATCCAATTAAACTTACCTTCTTTTATAGATGTCTTCTGCTGATCAATCCGCTCCCCACTCAAACTCCAGTGTTCCCTCTATCCTCTCACTGTGTTCCAAGGTTCAATTGAACGGGACAAACTATAATGACTGGATTAGAAATATCAAGATGGCTCTAAGGTGCGAGAACAAAGAGTATGTCCTCGAGACCGAGCTTGTCGATATTGACTCTGAAATTGCTACTCCCGAGGAGATTGCCTCGTACCAAAAACTTTCTGATGATGCGACCAAAGTGGCCTGCATCATGATCGCCATAATGAACCCCAAATTGCAAAGGATATACGAAGACTACTGGCCCTTTGAGATGCACAAGGAGCTTGCAGAAAAGTTCCGCAAGCAAGAGCGTATCGAGAGGTGCGAGGTGGTCAAGGACTTCACGAACAGCAAACCTAAAGATGGAGAGTCCATCTGCGCTCATGTGCAAAGAATGCAAGGTTACTTAGAGCGGCTTAGAAAGCTTGCGATGCCTGTACCGAAGGAGTTGGCCGTTGACATAGTGCTTAACTCCCTACCGAGTTCTTATGACCAGTTCAGGCTGGCTTATCATTTGAACAACAATCAGGCTAACCTGACTGAGTTGCATCGCATGCTTCGAGTTGCTGAGGACGGGATAAAGGGTAAAAGTGTACCCTCGGTTAATCAGCCCGTCCTAGCCATTGGAAGTGGCAAAGGAAAGAAGAGGAAGGGCCCTCCTAAGCAAAATTGGAGGGAAAAGGTTCAGGTAGGGTCATCAAGCAATGGCTCGAGAACCAAGTCTTCCCAGATTCCTTGTGTGGCCAACCCCGATGAAGCTAACTGTTTCTACTGCAAAGAGAATGGCCATTGGAAAAGAAGCTGCCCCAAATACTTGCAGGATGTCAAGGATGGGAAAGTAAAGCCATCGACAGCAGGTATATACACTATCTCTAAAAACTCACCATCTTCTAATTCTTGGGTCCTTGATACAGGATGTGGTTTTCACATTTGTTCTGATCTACAGGGCCTAAAGGAAAGCAGGGAGGTGGAGCACGGTAGACTGAACTTGATCATGGGCAATAGGAGATCGTCCCCTGTTACCAAGATCGGCGCTTACAGTTTAGTGCTTAGTAGTGATGTTAGTGTAGAGTTAATTAATTGTTGCTATTCGCCAGAAATGGCAAGAAACATTATTTCATTTCACGCATTGTTCAGACAAGGATTTCAATTTTCTTTTAATAATAAAATTGGTTCGATTTCTGTTTTCAAAAATGGTATTTTGATTTTTACTGCTTATCCTTGTGATAGTGTGTATGAAACCGTTGAATGTGTTGACAATTTAGGACATAGTGTAAATTATATTGATTCTACTAGTGGTGTAGAAAAGGCATGTCTGTGGCATAGTCGGCTCGGGCACATCAGCAAGAAACGCATCGCCCAACTCCAAAAGGATGGAGTGTTGGAATCATTCGACCTCAGGTCGGATGATGTATGCGAATCTTGTCTGTTGGGAAAGATGACTAAATCACCTTTCAAAGGGTCTTTTGAAAGAGGTGAGGGTCTGCTGGACATCATTCACACGGATGTGTGGTCCATTCAGATCAACGACAAAGGATGGCACGCGGTTCTACGTAACCTTTACTGATGATTTTAGTAGATACGGTGATATCTACTTAATCAAGCACAAGTCAGACACCTTTGAAAAGTTCAAAGAGTTTAAGAACGAGGTAGAGAATCAATTAGGCAGGAAGATAAAGACGCTCAGGTCCGACAGAGGCGGAGAGTATCTAAGTATCGAGTTCCTAGACTATCTAAAGGAATGCGGAATAGTTTCGCAGTTGACACCTCCCAGGACACCACAGTTGAACGGTGTTGCGGAGAGGCGTAACCGAACCCTGTTGGACATGGTTCATTCCATGATGAGTCGAGCTTCACTTCCCATTCACTTCTGGGGGTATGCCTTAGAGACAGCGGCACATATCCTCAATCTTGTCCCTACTAAAAAGGTTGCTAAAACACCTCATGAAATGTGGACGGGGAAAGTTCCCTCGTTGGCACATATCAAAGTCTGGGGTTGTGAGGCTTTCGTTAGACGAGAGACTCAAGACAAACTCGCAGAAAGAAGCGAAAGGTGTTTCTTCCTTGGTTATCCCAAACAGTCCTTTGGATATCTATTCTACAGACCGAGCGAGGACGTGGTCTTTGTAGCTAGACGAGCAGTCTTTCGAGAGAGAGAGAGCTCATATTCAAAGAGGACAGTGGGAGTACCATTGATCTGGAATAAATTCAAGAATCATCAGATGACGCAACCTTAGGAGAAACTAGCAACCAACATGAGGAAGAAGTTCCTGTTGGTCCGACAGATGTATCCTTACCTCTTGGGCGTTCCGGTAGGGTTAGCATGCCACCAGAGTTTTATGGGTTCCATATAACTTCGGATGGGGAGACGTTTGTCAGTGATAGGACACTGATAAATTTGGATGAACCAGCTAACTACCACGAAGCAGTGGCAGGCCCTGAGTCTGCCAAGTGGAAAGAGGCCATGGATAGCGAGATCAAGTCCATTTATGACAATCAAGTTTGGAACTTGGTTGACAACATACCGGGTCGAAAGACAGTCGGGTGCAAATGGATCTTCAAGAAGAAGACCGACATGGACGGAAAGGTACACACTTTCAAGGCAAGACTGGTTGCGAAGGGCATTACTCAAACTCCAGGGGTTGACTATGACGAGACCTTCTCACCAGTAGCCAAGATAAAGTCTATTAGGATTATGCTGGCCATAGCTGCATTTCATGACTATGAAATTTGGCAGATGGACGTCAAAACCGCTTTCCTTAATGGAAAGTTGACTGAGGATGTTTACATGAATCAGCCAGAGGGTTTTGTCGACGCAAAGTATCCCAATAAAGTGTGTAAGCTTGAGAGATCAATCTACGGATTGAAGCAAGCTTCTCGCGGCTGGAATCTTTGTTTCCATGAGAAAGTCAAAGAGTTTGGTTTCTCTATGAGCGAGGATGAGTCCTGCGTATATGTCAAGGCTAGTGGGAGTATAGTCACCTTTCTGGTGCTGTATGTCGATGACATACTGCTCATGGGAAACGATATTCCAACCTTGCAAGATGTCAAGACTTGGCTTGGGAAATGTTTTGCCATGAAGGACCTAGGAGAGGCAGCTTACATTCTCGGGATAAGAATATTGAGAGATAGGAAGAAGAGAATAATTGGACTTAGTCAGGGTACATACTTGGAAAAGGTACTAAAGAGGTTTAGTACCGAAAATTCCAAGAAGGGAGAACTACCTATCCAAAATAATGCAAAATTGAGTAAGACTCAAAGTCCGAGTACAGACGAAGAAATAGCTGAAATGAGTCGGGTACCTTACGCTTCGGTTGTAGGATCGATCATGTACGCTATGACGTGTACTCGCCCTGACGTGGCTTTTGCTTTAAGCATGGTCAGTCGGTACCAGGGTAACCCTGGAAGGGCGCATTGGATAGCTGTGAAAAATATACTCAAGTATCTGCGAAGGACAAAGAACATGGTGTTAGTCCTCGGTGGCAGTGATACCTTGAGAGTTGAAGGATATACAGATGCCAGCTTTCAGACGGATAGAGACAGTGGTGGGTCTCAGTCGGGCTGGGTTTTCCTTTTGAACGGTGGAGTAGTTACTTGGAAAAGTTCCAAGCAAGAAACAGTCGCTGATTCTACGTGTGAATCAGAGTACATAGCAGCAAGTGAAGCATTGAAGGAAGCGGCTTGGCTGAAGAACTTTATCGGTGACCTTGGAGTAGTCCCGAGTATTCAGGAGCCCTTGGAACTGTTCTGCGATAACGAAGGTGCGGTCGCCTTGACAAAGGAACCGCGAGATCATGGAAAGTCCAGACATATCGACAGAAAGTACCACTACATCAGACATAGGGTAGAAGAAGGTCACCTCCTTGTAAAGAGGGTATCATCGGAAGATAATCCTGCAGATCCCTTGACAAAGGCTCTGAGTAGGATTAAGCATAACCAGCATGCTAGGAGCATTGGATTAAGAGATGATATAAGTTTTTGTAATTAGATAGGTTTTGAAACTTATAACAATGTTATTGTTTTTGACTTATGTGATTTAATAATGGAGATTTATTAATGAGTAATGGTTTACTAATTTTGTCAATAATATATCATTGTGTTTCATTTTGCATGTTTTACTTCCTGAATAATTGGATTATTCAAATATCCACAGTCGCTCATACTTTTAGGGAGTAAGTATGAAGCAAGGCTGTCATGAATTAGTTGTAGATTGTCTAAGGAGTTAGACATTGCAATAAGATTGCTGCAACATTCATGAGTACTTGGAAATGGAGATTTGAGTATTGGATAAACCCGCGCTCAATGGATTGCTTCATGGATTATATCACGAGCAATATTGAGACGATAATATCTTTTGATCTTTAAGCTAAGACATATGAGTTATGATTTACTAGACGGTTGTTCGTTGATAATACGAAAACGCATCGGTAACTCGGTGTTATAAAACGTGTTGTTGTGAGTAATTTGTCTGGTAAAAGACATAAGTATATGAGTCAAAGTTTATTCGTCCCTTGACCCTAACGGGGAACAGATATCTGTAGGCCTCTCGATGAATTTGAAGTTGACTAAAATGGTTGGCCAACCGGGACTAAATTGGTAGTCTAAGAGTCATATACAAATCGGAAATCGAGGAACAGTGAATCAGACCAGATTGATTTTATCCATGTCTTGAGTCTGAAAAATATCTAGTTGGACGGAGGATCATCTGATCACTTATCTTTGGACAGAACTGACTAGGTCAGAGTTCGGCAGTAGTTTCTAGGAAGCTACAGTTTGCTAATTAATCTGAAGATAAATGGACAATTAAAGTCATAGACTTATCCAAGTGGGAGACTGTTGGATTAGGTGTCTAAGCCATGACTTATAATTTGTATTTATCTTATTAATAGAAGCAAAGTCCATTTGGGTTGCCCTTGGTAGTCCAACCGGCATCAAGGTTAAATAGAGAGAGAAATAAATAGTTCGTTAATTTATTATGTGATAATAAATTAATGATAAACTAGTTTGGAATTAATCAGAATTAATTGGAATTAATTTGGGATTAATTAAAAGTGCAGGGTCTGGAATGCAATTGTTCAAAAGTTGAACACTATAAATAAGCCTCTCCCCATCACTTGAAAACTTGCACCATTCCAAAACACTTCCTTGGAATTTCTCTTCTCTCCTTGCCGTCTATAATCCTTCTCTAAGGTTTTATAGCGAGCCGTTCTTAATAAGAGGTTAAGATAGTTAACCTCTGCTTGGACTTCTGGGTGTGATCTCATTTGAGGCATGACACTTGTGCTGCTCGGCTTCAAGAATAAAACTAAAGGTTAGTTTTTATTAATTGTTTTATATAGAAATTTCTGTTAGTCGTTATTAGAAATTTCTGTTAGCCGTTAGAATTATTATTATATGTTCAAAGATAGAAAACATAGATCCTTTCTAGGTTGCATGTGAACTTAGGATTTTAGTTCATAGATTGCAGAAAAACCTTACACTGTCATCTTCAGCGCTCTCTGTATGGCCTAAAACAGGCCCCAAGGGCTTGGTACCAGCAGTTTGCTCAGCATGCTCTTCACATGGGGTTCCACCACAGTCTCACTGACTCATCTCTGTTTATCTATCATCACGGCGCTGACACTGCCTACCTGCTGCTATGCGTTGATGATATTGTGTTGACTGCGTCTTCTACGTTTCTTCTCCGGTCCATTATAGCTCAGCTCAGTCGAGTCGAGAGTTCTCCATGACAGATCTTGGCGCTCTAAACTACTTTCTCGGTATTTCTGCAACACGCTCAGCACATGGTCTTTTTCTCTCTCAACGTAAGTATGCCACCGAGATCCTTGAGCGTGCACATATGCTTCAGTGCAATCCAGCTCATACGCCTGCCGAGACTACACGTAAGCTGGATGAAACTGGTCCTCCTGTTTTCGACCCAACCTTGTATCGCAGCCTAGCCGGTGCTCTTCAGTATCTTACTTTCACACGTCCGGACATTGCGTTTGCGGTTCAGCAAATCTGTTTATTCATGCATGACCCTAGGGAGCCTCATTTGCACGCTCTTAAGCGCATCCTCTGCTACCTTCGGGGGACTTTTGACCATGGTCTACAGATTCATTTATCCCCCACGTCTGACCTTCGAGCCTACTCGGATGCAGACTGGAGAGGGTGTCCAGTCTCTCGTCATTCGACCTCAGGCTACTACTGTGTTTGTAACATCCCAAAATTTTAGGGTAAAATTAAAAAAAATTAAACGGATACTTCAATATAAGAAAAGCCACTTAATTAATTTTGACAAAATTCCATAACTTATAAGTTTAATGAAAACATCCCAGGATTAACAAAAGTTAACGAAAACACAATATAGCGGAATATTAATTCAAAAACAGTCCTCCAATGAAGCAGCACAGTGTATACACGTCACGGCTTGCCATCCATGGTACCTGATGTACCTGAAACAGTAGTTTATATAGGGAAAGGGTAAGCACGGAGCTTAGTGAGTTCCTCAAAAGACCATACGATCCATCACATAACATACAACACACAATAACCATTCATATGTCTGTGAGACTCACGGGCTATCCATGTTCCGCCTGAAGACTCACGGGCAGTTCCCGTTCTGTCTTATCGCTCGCAGGCTTTTCCCGTTCCGTCTAATGACTCGCAGGCTATTCCCGTTCCGCCTATTGGCTCGCGGCCTATCCCGTTCCGTCCACAAACAATCATTATCATAGCAATAATTCATAAATTATCATAACAGGTAAGATCACCTTAGTCTAACATATCTTCCTTCCTACGCATGCAATATCACCTATAGTATAGTGAGAAGACTCACCTGATTATAGTTGACTATATCGTTTATCTTTCTCGGCTTTGTATTTCCTTCAACTTTAACTGTAAACATAATAAGAAATCTATCATTTCATAATCCTTAACTATATTATAGTCGCATCATTAAACCATTCAATAATTCCAATATGATACTCCATGATTTATCAAGTAAAGAACGGCCAGGTAGAAGATTAGATGGGGTGGCAGGATCCTTTCAGCATTTTAGCCTTTCGGAAAATCCAACAACCAGATCCCAAGTAATCGGCCTAGTCACCGTCCTCATAAATAAATCAATCGGTATTATTTTCGGAAATTACGAATTGTTATAATAACGACATTTTAAGGTTTTTGTTTACTATTGTTAGAACTGAGTATAATATATCATATGTTATACTTATTAAATATTCTACTTCTTAACAAAAACTATTTTACAATACCTAATTAAGCTATAGAAAGGTTTGTAGTTACCTTATGACCAGTCGTCGAGATCTATAACTCCTTCGATCGTTAGGCTTTTAAGCTTCCTTCCGCTCACTTGCTTACACTCTAGTGCTTAGAAACCTCTATATATTGGATTGAGATTTAGTTGTGTGGTTTATGAGATGTTTTGAGGAGTATTTATACTTGAATTCTAGAATAAAAAATGGCATGACACTTTTAACAAAAGATTTTAATAATATAACTTTGTTGAAATTAATACCTTCTAGAATCAGTCTGTTCAAGACTGGTTTAGCCGACTTTAAACCCATGAAATTTACGTTTTTATTTGATATTCCAGAAATTTATCTCAATACCTTTCCAGGGATGTATTTTACATATTTATACGATTTTTCTATGATTTATTATGAATTTTTGAAAACAGACTATCTAATCTGTCAATTCCGAACTAATCAGTAAAGATTGCATTTTTTACCATAGATAATGTCATTTTCAAGCTTACTATTATTTTTGGTAATTGTACTAGACTCAATTTGTAAACTTTGTGCACTAGTTTGAGGTCCAAACGATTTTTCTAGAATTAATTATGATTTTTCTAAAAACGACACAAAATGCTGATTTTCATATGAAATTGTAACTAAAGTTTTTCTTAGCTTTATAACTACCAAAAATCATATAATTACTAACACTCTTATTTTAAGTATATGTTATAATCAGGATACGGGTCTTACAAGTCTCCCCCACTTATTTGGATTTCGTCCCGAAATCCGCATTCTCGAACGCCTCTATGTATTTCCCATCGAGTCATTGTGTCCTTCAAAAATCCTCATCGTCTTATTGCCGAAACTTTACAAGATTTAATTATCTTTCCCTTTCAACATTCACATACCTCTGTAATAATGCTTAAGGTCCTATTATTCTCATTCACTCCTTACTTCTTTTTCTTCTAATTACTCTAGATGTACAAAAAAACTCTAACTGTTTCTCACAGTCCCACACATCGACTTGACCGGCTACTATCTACAGTACATATTTAGTACTTTCTAATCTACCTATATACATAGTTAACCTAGTTAACTTGCAACACCTAATTTTTAACACTATTTCGTATTTATATGAATTCGTCATATTTCAACACACATTTGCCTCAATTCAACATTTCTTCTAAATACTTTTTGGCTAAATAAGTCTATTTTTGTAGAATCTCCAAATTTTTGTGTTTCACCGAAATATAAAATTTACATAATCTTTTGTAAGTTTTTTTTTGGAGTACTGAACACTCTTTAAACTATTTTCATTACATGGAGACATAAAATTTTGTTTTATTTCAAAAGTCTCTTTATTATCTCGTTCTCACCAGAGTCAAGCAGGGAATTTTGAAAAAATGTCACTTGGGGTAGTGAAAAGTCGCATCTACTGTAGTTAGTTTGAATTTCGGTAATTAAAACGTGAGGTGTCCTTTCAGTTCCATGTGTCCTTTCGGTTCCAGCTGCAAGATACTATATATATAGGTATGTAGTATCATTCATTTTCAGTCTCATCCTCTCTTATCACTAGTTTGTTTGTAAACGAACTCATATTTAAAGCCGAGTCATGGAAAACAGATCTTCAATGGGCGATCTGTCGAACCCTGGACCTGGTTTTCCGTAAGGAGAGGGTACTTCAAACCAAGCATTCTTAATAGAGTTCAGTGACTCTAACATTCTAGACATCTATCATCCATACTTTGATTACCTTTCTAATGTTTTGTTTGATTTTGAATTATGGTACAGTCTTCCAGATATACTACCAATAGAGCATCTCCACGATGAGCCGGAAATTTTTCCCGAGTTGAACATTAACTCAGATGATCCGGTGCATGCATCTGACTTTGCACTTGATCAGACTCCATGCCTTCTACCAGGTTAAATTCTTTTGAATGATCCATTTATAAGTATTCTATTTTGTTTTATCATTTGACATGTGTTATTTGTAGACCCATTTGTGGATGGTCTAACTGAGTGCAATCCATTCATGGACGTGCACCCAACAAGCAGTAAGTTTGTCCCCATGAATCAAGAATTCATGGCTGGTATTCAGGATGAGAATCAATTACAGAGGACTCATAACATAAATATTGAATTGAATCCCGAGTTTGGGGTTGGTTTTCAATATCAAGATCATCTTCGGTTGATTCAAAGGAATCTAGAAGGATTTCAGAATCCTGAGATTTTAGTTGAAAACCAACAATTATTACCGATAGAGGCCAATAATTTTGATGAATCAATGTCCATCTTTGGGTCAAAAAATCAGGATCATGTTCAAATGATCCAGAATGATAATAATACAATTGGATTTGAACCTTCTAGTTCAGAAAACATAGCAGGTGGCAGTGGAAGAGGTTTCAGACATTTATTAAGTAGAGAAATAATAGCTGAACACTTTAACGAACCAATTGAGAAAGCTGCGAAGGAACTCAACATTGGATCGACACAGTTAAAAAAACGCTGTAGAGATTTAGGTATCAATCGTTGGCCCCAATGACAACTTAAGAGTCTACAAACTCTTATTGATCGTGCTGAGGTAAAGAATTACATTTTTGTTTTTAATTTTATATCATAAAATTGTAATTACTAAATTTATTTGTGCCACAGGAATTTGGTAACGATTTTTGCGATGCAGCAGAATTGCCGAGAGATTTAAAACCCAACCTAAAGAAAGAAAAAGAAGTGATAATTGAAGGGTCACAATCGGGTCTAACAGACGGCACAAAGAAGCTAATACAAGCTGCTCATAAGGTTGTATTTAGGAAAAGAAAAATTCAGGAAAAGGGGGAAACTTTATCAAGAACTCATACGCAGCAGCAATCTCCGCCATCTAATTCTGGTATGAGTAGTATTAACCCTGGTTTACTCGAGCCTACGAGTGAGGAGAATTTTAGAGGCTTTGTAGGTGACCTAGCCTGGTTTCCTCCTTCTTATAACTACCCCCAACTGGTTCCGAATTGGAATCCTTCCTCATCATTACCCTACTTACACACGCCCCAAATGGGTCAATATTTAGCCCCTAATCACGGGGTTACAGGTTCCAACCCTATCGAGACCCCATACCTTGGAGCTCCTCCTCCAATAACTGAAAGCATACCCCTTCCAGATCCTCAAGAAGATACAAGTCAACCTAATGATGACAAAGATTGGAGTGTAGAAGATCTTTTCTCGCTTCTTTCTGATTCTCCGGTTTATGTTAGTAGTTCTGTAAACTTTTCTTAATGTATTAATATAAAGTTGTAGTAATGAATTAAATATATTGACGTGTTACTATAATTTTAATAATTTCATCGATTCAATATAATATTCATGTTGTTCCCTTAATTTTGTATTCCTCCCCCACTTGGACTAAAGTCCAAGTCTGTTTATTCGATTTATAATTTTTTTTACGAGCCCTTACTCTCGAACAAAAACCATGCCCACTCTGCTCAGCCAACAACTTGCATCAGAAGCAAACACCATCTCAATAAACATGTTTCGATAATGTAAAGACGTTTACATCAACCACCATATGTTACTCATCCGCTTGCGACCCTAGTCAATACCTCTATCGTCAGTTACCTCAATCACGAGCGAGTGATCCAGACTCTCAACCCACACGACCTGATCAATCACTCAAGCGAGATCAATACAAGGGTAGGTAGCCCCACTATTACACAGCACTAGGCATGTAGCATGTACAGAGTTGACTCAAAAATACCCGTTATCATCTCAGGCGCCGCTTGCACCTCTTTGACCGTGAGTTGGAAAACTCACTCTTGCATCCTCTAGTCCCTGTCTGACTTGTGCACCCATTAGTTGCATGAAAAATAGCTACCACAATAGCACTTTGTCATTCTCCCTTTCAACAGTCTTTAAGCTCAGTAATCAACTTAAGCATGATCGGTTCAACCAAACTGGTATGATCACATCTTAATTGTTCCTACTGAACCTCACAATCAACATTCACCAATCGAATGGATAAAGGTTTACCACATTACACTAGCATTTAAGTCAACTATGCTAGACACTCACATACTCAGCTCCTTGGATCCTTCGTGACGAACTCCCGACTCAAACGCAGATCCTGTGCTTTCGATAGTAGGAGCTCTACTACTACCTTCCACACCTATCCATGTTCGTTCCAAGACCCGTCTCGAAATATCCAATTCGCTTCTCACTGATAATTTTAACACATATGCCCTTACAAGGCATATGTCAACCCTTCTAGGAATACTTGGAATCCTACCCCCACCCTGCTATTCTAACTAAGACGGAACTTCCTCCAGTGATGACAAATTGTTTCGCGAACTTAGTTGTATACAATATCGAACTAAACAGTCTTTCAAATAAGAGAATCTTCCCTAAGGCAACAACTAAACAAGGAACATGCAATAAGGTCAACTCACACATTCTATGACTATTCAGTCCATATTGTATACAACTTAGTGGAAATCTCTAAGCAACCTATCGGCACTAGCATACAGTTCTATTAGCAAATAGCAGATAATAATACAACAATGTGTGATCTCTACCAGGCATTTCAGCAAACATATACCATATGTTTTTTTTAACATCCACAATATTAAATACTTAACCCTTTTCTCATACTGGCGTCGGCTGGCGGTACACACTGTGTCTTCAGTTCACTTTTCATAAAACATATTTATTTCGTAAAAATGTTTTAAGAAAACTCTTAAGCCTCAACTTGAGTCCAGAACTCACTAAGTGAGCCTGATTCTCTCAAGCTGTGCTCTGATACCAACTTGTAACATCCCAAAATTTTAGGGTAAAATTAAAAAAAATTAAACGGATACTTCAATATAAGAAAAGCCACTTAATTAATTTTGACAAAATTCCATAACTTATAAGTTTAATGAAAACATCCCAGGATTAACAAAAGTTAACGAAAACACAATATAGCGGAATATTAATTCAAAAACAGTCCTCCAATGAAGCAGCACAGTGTATACACGTCACGCCTTGCCATCCATGGTACCTGATGTACCTGAAACAACTAGTTTATATAGGGAAAGGGTAAGCACGGAGCTTAGTGAGTTCCTCAAAAGACCATACGATCCATCACATAACATACAACACACAATAACCATTCATATGTCTGTGAGACTCACGGGCTATCCATATTCCGCCTGAAGACTCAGGGGCAGTTCCCGTTCTGTCTTATCGCTCGCAGGCTTTTCCCGTTCCGTCTAATAACTCGCAGGCTATTCCCGTTCCGCCTATTGGCTCGCGGCCTATCCCGTTCCATCCACAAACAATCATTATCAAAGCAATAATTCATACAATTATCATAACAGGTAAGATCACATTAGTCTAACATATCTTCCTTCCTACGCATGTAATATCACCTATAGTATAGTGAGAAGACTCACCTGATTATAGTTGACTATATCGTTTATCTTTCTCGGCTTTGTATTTCCTTCAACTTTAACTGTAAACATAATAAGAAATCTATCATTTCTTAATCCTTAACTATATTATAGTCGCATCATTAAACCATTCAATAATTCCAATATGATACTCCATGATTTATCAAGTAAAGAACGGCCAGGTAGAAGATTAGATGGGGTGGCAGGATCCTTTCAGCATTTTAGCCTTTCGGAAAATCCAACAACCAGATCCCAAGTAATCGGCCTAGTCACCGTCCTCATAAATAAATCAATCGGTATTATTTTCGGAAATTACGAATTGTTATAATAACGACATTTTAAGGTTTTTGTTTACTATTGTTAGAACTGAGTATAATATATCATATGTTATACTTATTAAATATTCTACTTCTTAACAAAAACTATTTTACAATACCTAATTAAGCTATAGAAAGGTTTGTAGTTACCTTATGACCAGTCGTCGAGATCTATAACTCCTTCGTTAGGCTTTTAAGCTTCCTTCCGCTCACTTGCTTACACTCTAGTGCTTAGAAACCTCTATATATTGGATTGAGATTTAGTTGTGTGGTTTATGAGATGTTTTGAGGAGTATTTATACTTGAATTCTAGAATAAAAAATGGCATGACACTTTTAACAAAAGATTTTAATAATATAACTTTGTTGAAATTAATACCTTCTAGAATCAGTCTGTTCAAGACTGGTTTAGCCGACTTTAAACCCATGAAATTCACGTTTTTATTTGATATTCCAGAATTTTATCTCAATACCTTTCCAGGGATGTATTTTACATATTTATACGATTTTTCTATGATTTATTATGAATTTTTGAAAACAGACTATCTAATCTGTCAATTCCGAACTAATC
This sequence comes from Cichorium intybus, assembly GCA_023525715.1. Taxonomy (NCBI): domain Eukaryota; kingdom Viridiplantae; phylum Streptophyta; class Magnoliopsida; order Asterales; family Asteraceae; genus Cichorium; species Cichorium intybus. The sequence continues at coordinate 97,040,160 of CM042014.1, forward strand.
AGTAAAGATTGCATTTTTTACCATAGATAATGTCATTTTCAAGCTTACTATTATTTTTGGTAATTGTACTAGACTCAATTTGTAAACTTTGTGCACTAATTTGAAGTCCAAACGATTTTTCTAGAATTAATTATGATTTTTCTAAAAACGACACAAAATGCTGATTTTCATATGAAATTGTAACTAAAGTTTTTCTTAGCTTTATAACTACCAAAAATCATATAATTCCTAACACTCTTATTTTAAGTATATGTTATAATCAGGATACGGGTCTTACAGTGTTTTTCTTGGCGACAACCTCATCTCTTGGTCATCCAAACGTCAAGGGGTTATCTTTCGCTCTAGTGCAGAGGCGGAGTATCGTGGCGTTGCCAATACCGTTGCCGAGACATGCTGGGTTCGTAATTTGCTTCGTGAGCTTCGGTGTCCGCCTACCAAAGCCACTATTGTCTACTGTGACAATATTAGTTCAGTTTACATGACATCGAACCCGGTCCAACACCAACGCATGAAACACATCGAGATTGACATTCATTTTGTTCGTAACTTGGTTGCTCGGGGAACTGTTCGCGTTTTTCATGTCCCCTCATCCTGTCAGTATGCAGACATCTTCACCAAATGCCTTCCGACACAGCTCTTTAACGATTTCAAGTTCAGTTTGAACATTCGGAATTCCCCTCCCGATCAAACTGCGGGGGGATGTTAGTGTATATTATGTGTTAGTGTATAATATGTTAGGTATTTTGTATATATATTTACTGTCCAAGCAAGAGATGGGCAAGCAGGGAATTATACCATCTTACATATTCGATATTGGTTCATACCCTATTTTTTATTCGATATTGTACAAGTTTCAAGTAAGTTCTGCTTGAAATGAATTTTTTTTTTTGCCGAAAACACAGTTTTTATGTAAATTTATGTAAATTTATATGTAAATTTATATGTAATTTTGGGAACTAGTAAAACGAAAAAATTAAGCATGATTTTGTCGATTGTTGCAATAATTATGATCAATGATTTTAAATTGCGCCTCACATTTTGGTGATCTTTGGTTTCATAAGGTAAAAGGCGATCCACTTAGTTTTGGAAATCTTATACACGTTGATGATGAGGATTTCAATGATTCTAGACATAATGGTCATGAAGGTTTTGGAGTTTTAAGACAAATTGATTACGAAAGTCGCGGGCCACCTAGCAAGGCAGATATGAAGTGAACCATCGGGATTGATAAATCTACTTTTTTTTATTTTATCCTTCCATCTAATAAAAAAAAGTGGTTTTCATTTTATTTTTTTTTAGAACGGCGGATATTATAGAAGCTAGCGAGGCGCTAGAAAAAGAAAATTACAAAAAGTACGAGCAAGGATTACATGACCAAATATTCCACATAAAAAACTACAATTATTTCTATATTTAAACCAATTAAACGAAGCGATCATGATATCGTCCGCCGTGTTAGACACCGAAGGAGCCACTTTCTTGAACACAAGGTTGTTGCGGGACTTCCAAATGCTCCAAACCGTAGCGTACACCACTACCATCCGAAATTTTTGAAAGTGGCGAGAAACGCCATCAGCTTCCAAAAAAGCAATAAGGCTGTCGATATTAACCGGCAATACAGAGAACGCGTTAGTCCATTTAGCAACACACCGCCAAACTGACACACAGAAATGACAATTAAAGAAGAGATGAACAGATTCTTCCGTACTCCCAATGCAGACCGGACAGGAACCGGAGGCAAGCAGGACACCTCTGGTCAATAAATTGCTAGCGACCGGGATTCTGTTCATCAAAAACCTCCACATAAAACAGTTTACCTTTAACGGAGCAGTATAACACCATTTGAATTTCAAAACAACACCATTCCATTTACTTTTAGCAATGACATCTCTCACGGATTTAACCGAAAAACAGCCGTCACTGCTAAACTTCCAGCTCCATGAATCGGTCTTGTCAGAAAAAGTTAAGCTCCTCATTAAACTGTTGATTCCTTCCAGCTCCTTAGACTCTTTGCCTTTTCTAAGTGGACACTTCCAACACCATCTATCACCATTAGAAATAAAAGTTCTATCGGCAACAAGACAGTTTTTGTTACATTCAAGCCGGAATAAATTGGGAAAAACATCTTTTAAGGCCTCATCGTTGATCCAACAATCTTTCCAGAAATATGTGTAATCCCCTTTTCCAACTTTTCTAATAAGCGCCTTTCTAAAAGAGATGCCCCAGTCCGAAAAAACAGAATCAACATCAGAAATCGACTTCCAAGTGCCACGTATACCCTTCAAGGCAGTGGGTTTTCCATCAATAGTGCTGATTTTGTGAATCGCCTTAATGCAAGAAAACCAAAGACTGTTTGGTTGAGCCTTCATACGCCACAACCACTTTGAAAGGAGAGCGACGTTCATGTCACTAAGGCATCCAATTCCAAGACCGCCCAAGTATTTGGGTCTAACCATGACATCCCAATCCACCCAGTGAATCTTTTTGATATTATCATAGGCCCCCCATATAAATTTTCTTCTAATGCGCTCGATAGCATCTATCACCTTTGTCGGAGCTCTAAAAAGAGAAAAGAAATAAAGCGGGAGACTACTAAGGACAGATTTGGCGAGAGTGAGCCGCCCTCCAAAAGAGAGCATTTTCGCCTTCCAAGATGAAAGTCTCGCGTGCATTTTATCAATTATGGGTTTCCAAAACTTTGCCAACTTCATATTCGCGCCAATTGGGATACCTAGGAAAGTACTAGGAAAGAAAGCCGGCTCACAAGAAAGAATACTTGCAAATCTTGTAAGCTCGACGTTATCAACTCCAACACCAAAAACTTTGCTTTTGCTAAGATTAACCTTGAGGCCCGAGGCAACAAAAAAAAATCTAAGAATCCTATTAAGATTAACAAGGTTAGATTCCGACCATTCTCCAATCAAAGTAATATCATCCGCGTATAAAATGTGAGAGATGGTGGGGCCGTTTGGGAGGGTAATCCCATCAAAGACATGTTGAGCACACGCCTCTCTCATAGAAATACTTAGACCCTCCATGGCAATTGCAAAAAGAAAAGAAGAAAGGGGATCACCTTGTCTAACCCCTTTTTTAATAGCAAATTCCTTTGTAGGGGAACCATTAACAAGAACCGACGCTCTACCCGAAGAAAGACATCCGATAATCCAATCCCGCCATTTTTTGCTAAAATTCATTTGCTGCATAATCGAAATAAGGAAATTCCAATTAATGGAATCGAACGCCTTCTCAAAATCGACTTTGAAAATCAAAACTTTCTTTTTTATCTTTTTAGCCCATGAAATGATTTCGTTCAAAATAAGGGGGCCATCTAAAAAGCTTCTACCTTCGATGTAAGCGGATTGTTCCGGGCCTACGACTTTCCCAATAACCTTTTTAAGCCTACAAGACAAGGCTTTGGATAAGAGCTTATACATGCACCCGACAAGATTTATCGGCCTATAATCTTTGATTTCCAAAGGATCCGAACACTTAGGGATAAGCGAAATGAAAGAAGAATTACATCCTTTACTAAACTTCCCGGTAGCTTCAAAGTGCTTAAAAAATAATAAAACATCCGGCTTTAGCATCTCCCAAAAATCTTTAACGAACTTGAAGGTGAAACCGTCCGGGCCCGGTGCTTTGTCACTACCACACATTTTCACAGCCCTTTCGATTTCATTCAAAGTGAAAGGCGCATCAAGAGAATCCCGATCATCATCCGAAATTTTAGAAAAATTATCATTAAGGAGCTTCGGTCTATGCGGTAAGCATTCATCAAATTTGTTGGCAAAAAACCCCCAAATAGCTTGTTTGATACGATCCGGATCAGCCGTCCATTCGCCATCTATCATGAGGCCGTTAATCCTGCATTTTTTCATTTTATGATTAACCGTACCATGAAAAAATTTACTATTTTCGTCTCCTTCGACCTCCCATCTAATCCTTGCTTTTTGCTTGGCATCAAGATTGTCCAAAGTGTCGATTTCATTAATCCTAGCCTTCCATTCTCTCCTGTGCTCCCTTTCCTGAGTGCTTAACATTCTTAACTCGGCCACAAGCTCGATATCATCGATCTGTTTTAATAAGCGATTGTATTCCTCTGTATCTTTATTCTTTTTTTCAGCCCTCCATTTTCGAATGGAGACTTTTAATCTCCCGAGTTTTTTAAGAAGCTTCACATCAGGAGGATCATAGTCGACATCTACATCCCAATTATCAAAGACGATTTCCTTAAAACCAGGCATCAGAAACCAAGAGTTAAAAAGCCTAAACGGACATGGACCGAAGTCAGCAAAATCAGTGGATAAAACAATCGGACAATGATCAGAATATTTCCTTGGTAAAGCAATAACAGAAGAATTCATCCATTTGTTTACAAAATTATCGCAAGCCAGAAACCGATCAATTTTGCTTAAACTTTTTCCGTCAGGACTCATTCTCGTGAAACGACTACCTGCAAGATTAAATTCTGTTAAACCAGCATCACTAATAAATTGATTAAATTCGCCCATGGATTTGATGCACACATTCTCCGAAAATCTGTCTGAGAAACTCGTAACTTCGTTAAAGTCTCTCGTCAGCAGCCAAATCCCATTATTCTTCTGTCTTTTAATATCAATCAACTTGTTCCACAGGTCTTTTCTACAAGCATTATCCACAGGTGCATAAACATTTACCAAGAAGACTCTTAAATTATCATATCCCCATTCTCCAGACACAATAATGAAGTTAGAATCCTTAATAATATCATCAGCCTTTAAAAGATTAGGATTCCATATACAGAATAAACCACCGGACCGACCAACAGCATTAACCAGCACAGACGAGAAAGACAATCTATCCCAAAAATTCTCCAATTTAATGTTACAACCATCAGCAAATTGAGTTTCTTGACAACTAAGAAAATTCACCTGATATTGGGAAACGATATTTCGGATCCACGCAGCCTTCTTAGCCTTCCCAGCTCCTCTGATATTTATAGACAAACAATTCATTTTGAAGTTTTTTCAGCTCCTTCGCCAATGATGATCTGACGAAATAAGCACTCGGTTCCCTGCAGTTGGTAGCCCAAACTATCTCCAACCCCCATTGTCTTGTTAATTTCCGAAGCCAAGGAATCGCAGGACACCGATTCATGACTTGATTTTGACGAAGAAAAACACTTCCGACCAGAATCAGTGTTGCGTTTAGCCGTTCGCTTGTGTTGTTTAGAAGATTTGATTATATCCTTGAATTTTACCGAAAAAGCCCTTCTGTGTGAATTACAGATCCCCTGAATTTCATTATTTGACTTTAGCGCATTGTCTAAATGACAAGATGGGCCATTTAAATCAGGTAACTTTGTGTTTATTTCAGGCCCACTACATAACTCAGGCCCGTCATCAGTTGGGCCATGTCCAATATCATTACCGGGAAAAGAAGACACTTAATCTCGGTTATCGTAACTTTTTTCTCCATCCATGTTATCTTTTTCAATAGATGAGGCATGCGCCTTGTGAATCTTGCCGTCATGATTACATAAATTTGAATTAAAGTCTGCACTATTTTCATTGCAAATGTTGTGATCGGGAATTGGAACGTCGCGGTTGGAAAAAATACGATCGTTGCCGGAGCCGACTTCCTCATCCTTATCATTATCGTCATCCCCTTCCGGTTCCTATGTGTCAGAAATACCCAGCTCACTACCTTCACTCTCATCCTCAAACTTACTGCAATCATAAGAAAATGGTGGATTCCAAACTCCATCTTCCTGAATACAAATGTTAAAGGCAAATTCCTTCCATTTTACAGTAATATTATCAAGGTTTAGCGTTTCCATTTTAGCAGTTAAGATACATAATCTTCCCGACGACATATTGTTACTATCAGGATTACAGTCAAATGGGATAAGAACTCTTCCGAACTGCTGAGCGATAGTTTCAAAAACTGTAGGATTCCAAAACACCGGGGAACACCATGAATTTTGATCAGGGGCGGAACACAATCGTTAAAGCAAGGGGGCCGAAACCAAATTTTATAAATGATATCATAGAAAAATGTTTATTGTTTTTCATATGACCAATAAGTACATTTTACAAAAAAACTAAGTAAAAAATAGAAAATACAAAATAAAATAACAAGCTACAGGCCACACTTATTCTTTTTGTTATATTCTACAAAATATGGATACGTAACTTATAAATCTTTTTCTTTTTGTTATATTGTAGTTGCTACAGGCTACACTTATTGCTCCTACACACAGATACACCACTTTCTCATTACAGTCTATTACCCCTACATATAGACTTATTCTCCTAACTTTTCCTATGACTAAGACGTGTAATATATATTATATATATACAAATAAATAGTTAATAAGTATATACAAATCTGAAACTAGTGAGAGAGTGGTTGTTTGAGTGACAAAAAGAGAGACGCAGAGGGAGCGTGTACCTCTTCTTCAACACCGACGAATACGAGAGTAAGAGAGACAGCGGCAATAGTTACGTAGTGGTGGTCCGACGACTCCGCAAGGAGAGAGAGAACTAGAAGTGCACGGATATGAGACGACGATGGAAGAGAACACTTTCAGATCTGAGAAGAACTACCCTGAATCTTTGGGAACTCCGGTGAGTTGTAGGATGACGGGCAACGACAATAGTGTTTAGGGTTTTCTATTGTTTTGAAATCGAAGATTAGAACTAATTCATCTTTTTGGATATTTTTATAGAGGTTAATTTGTTAGTTTCCTTGTTAAATGAGTTTCCATCTTATAAGTTTCTGTTTATTTTTCAAACAAACTATATAGTCAATGCTAAATAGTAGGAAAAAACTTGAGGGGCCGGTAGTTCTATTAGAATATTAAGCTATATAATGATTCTTTAACTATATCAGTATTGCATTTAGTAGATAAAAAATCAGGGGGGCCATGGCCACCCCTGACCCCTTCTATGTTCCGCCACTGATTTTGATCCAAACCGCCCTGAAAGACGGTCTTAATTCGTTATCCCATTTGTTCAACCAAGCAAACCAATGTGACCAACTTTCTCTATGATCAACCATGAAAGCATTAGCCACCCTATGATTTTCGAATCTCATAAGGACATTTAATCCACCAATATACTTAACCGAGCAATCACCAATACCAGTTTTATGAAGGATAGAGAAACATTTAGCAAGTAAGGTGCTGTTTGTTTTCTAAGAGGTAAAATGTCTGCAGTCTGCGGACCACCTCTGCAGATATCTGTAGCAGAAGAGGTGGACCAAATGTCTGCAGTCTGCAAAAAAAAGACTGTTTGTTTTTTAAAGTCTGCAAACTGTAAAATAAACTGAAATTTAAATAAACTGAATAAATCTTGAAACCATCTAGTTTTAGGATAGAATCCAACAAAAGCAAACCATCAAACAAGATTCAACTCAACAATGATAACTACCATCAAACGTGTATATTGCAAGAAAGAAAACCCACCAAAAACATATATCAATTTCACAAATCTTGAAATAAGCATCGTTTAGTCAAATAAGCATCGTTTAGTCAAACAATATAAACCTAAACTACAAGACTATGGTATTCAACAAGCTTATTTCTCAGATGAATTTTGTCCCCTCTTCTTTCCAAAACCAACAACTGCAAAACAAGAAGTAGGATTGTTAGGCATATGAAAACCCAATAACATTTCTCCTAAATTACAACAAAAACTTAAATAAAAAGGATTCATTGACATAAAAATCCGAAAATCAGCATCAACATAGACATAAAAATCAGATTCCCAGAAAGATGATACACAAAAATATGATTTTCCCTAATTTCACATTTCCTTCCATCAAGTTCAAAATTATACAAACAAATCTAATATCCTCAAACATTATATGCACAAATCGATTTCAAGTGTTGAAATTTACAAAAACTTCCGACTTCCCAGACTTTGTTAAGATCGTTGAGATCCATGGTGGATTGAGAAGAAATTGACCACAAACTTTGCAAGATGGAGAACTCCCTCACCTGATTAAATGATAAATCTAGAATATTTTTGTAATCTGATTTCTGCAACTTTATCATATATATTGAAAGGAACTAGCTAGCAATATCGAGGATCAAACTATCAGCAAGTTTAAAAACAAAGAGCTTACCTTCAGCGGTTATGAGTCTTCTTGCTGTGATTTCCGGCGGAGTAGTGGTCCGGTGAGGGCTTTCGTCGATCTGTAGAACGAGGGAGAAGAGTTGGAGAAAGAGGGAGAAGGGCGCTGATCAACGGTGCAGACGACGGCGACCGGCGGCTTCCTCAGGCTCGTGACGATCGACGGTGCAGGCGCCGGTGGGGAGGCGGTGCCGGACAGAAGGAAGGAGGGAGAACGGCTGGAGAAAGAAAACGGGGAGAAAGAAGAGTAGAGCCGATGGGAGCTGGGAGAAAAAAAAGAAGCGTATTTTTTTTTGGCACAAACACATTACGGGCAGACTTTAGAAGACCCAAAAAGTGCTAGGTCAATCACTTCACCAAGAAGAGGTCGCGCAGACATTTTAAGGTCTGCGGGCTGAAAAAAAACAAACGGTCTGCTAAAGGAAAACGTCTGCCCGCGTCTGCGAGTCCGCAGACAAAAGAGTTTAGAAGTCCTTTTTACAAAAAACAAACAGCCCCTAAGTCCAAGTCTTTTAACTCACCGATTAGGCACGACTCGAGCCACGTGTTGCTCTCGATATTGATTAAGTTTGGAATAATAATCTCTGAAACTTGCTTGAATGCAGCATCTGGTTTTATCACGTCCACCCCAGACACCACATCCTTGAAGGTCCTCCCGTAACCATGAGAACTAAGCTTAGCGCTTTTAGCCAGATCCGAGTGCACCTGTGACATCTTCATCCGTGAAACATAATTTCCAGTCAAAGAGCTTTTGCTGGCTAGTCCCCCTTTTCTCTCAAATCTAGCCACGTTTGCTTTAAGACGTAAACCATCAACAACACTGGTGCTAATTTTGTATTCGATCTCCCTTTCATCTCTAACTTTAATAAATCTGACAAAGCCAAAAGAAGCTCCAAAACGGTCCCTTTTGTTAGCAACATAAGCATCGACAATGTGACCATGATGCATGCAGACGTTCCACAGATCCTTGCAATTCCAACCCTCGGGAATGTTTGATACGAAGAAAGTTGTCGCCACCTTGTCAAGATTCCTGAGGTCTGCTTTAGGAGCTTGCTTCTGAAATCTTCTTCGCCTATCCACCTTGATCCATCCATCGCCTTCGTACAGATCGCCATAGAAGACACTTCGTCTCGCCATCTTAAGAGCAAGTCAAGCAAAGCTGTAGATCAAAGATTATGTACTTATAAGCTACATATAGTTTTAGCAATTTTCAATCGCAATATCTGAAAAACCGTTAGAAACAATAGTTTCCAATTATAAACGTTGCACGAGTCAAACTACGTTTCTATGCCCCATACATTCAACTACAATGTTGACGCGGTTTTCATTTTATACCCTTATTTTTAACAACAAAAGATAAATCCATTTTTTTATTTTATCCTTCCACTTGATAAAAAAGTGGTTTTCCTTTTATACCCTTCTTTTTAATAACAAAAATATGAAGAGAGAGAGAAGAGTAAAACGTATTTTGCACAGATTTTCTTCTTTGCTGGTCGGCGTTCAAGAATCCCGTTGAAACTTTTTCCGGTCGCCGGTCGCCGCTGCTTCTTCACATGCTCTCGCTGCTTTATTTCTTGTTGATGTCATTTGTTTAGTCATCAGATTGATGATTTCAATTGTCGATTTCAATTGTCACCGGATTGGAATAAGTTCATACTTTTACTGTTAAAACTCATTGTTAAAATTGATTCAAGATTGGAATGGAGTCATCAGATTGGAATGAAACGGTTGAAACACATGAATATCTTAACCGTCACCACTTGGTGACGAGCGGGAAAAAAATTAAACAGGTCAAGAAACCAAAAGCTGAAATTGAATCATAAATCTAAACATCAGTATTAGCGGAACTTCTTGAATCTGGAGATTTTCGTTTCACGGATGCTCTGAGGATCTTGTCGACGGACAGCTAATTCCGACCGGCGAGGTTAAGAAGAATTTAGGAGGAGGAATTGGAGGTGACCACAATCTGCATTGTTCGTAACCAAAATTGAAACGATTGAAACATATGAATACAACAATTGATTGATAAATTAAGGAAACAAGCATCCCTTTCTCATTCTCTCTTCATATTTTTGTTAAATAGGAGGGGCATTAGAGGAAAATGTAGACAAAATCGACTACAATAAATAATCGATTAACTTCAAGATCGAAGTATAAAACTCAAATATCACGATAATGATTCAACGGAATATAAAACTATTGAATAATCAACCAAGAATAGATCGAACGGTAAAAAGAAAGAACACAGGATATTTACGTGGAAACCCAAATCGGGAAAAACCACGGGCGGAGGAAGCCGAGAACCAATTCACTATAATTCGTAGTGTTTACAGAGATAAAGAAAAGAGGAAAGAACAAATATATCAAAGATATATTTGTATGAGTATAAGAGAGAAAAGATGAAATGTGTTTTTGATATATATTTTGTGGTGTAATCTTGATACCTATTTATAGGAAAATGTTACATGCCATATTTGACAATAACACTCCTACACCAACCATTCACCAACCATCAATTAGCCAATTTTTCTACCATCCAAAGTTGATATTTGAAGGAAACTTCCACAATCTCCACCTTGACTTCAAATGAGACAGGATGAAAAACTTTAACTTGCATATTGACCATGCAAAAAAAAAAAAAAACAGTTTATCAACAGCTCATCATACTTCAAAATTCTATAAGAATATGCAAACACCATATGAGAGAAAAATTGATTTCGAAAAGTAAATATACTTCCTCCACCACGAGCCTATCAGGCTCAAATGCGATCAGAAACACCCACCAAATCCAAACATGTTTTAAACTTGGCTATTGGAAGACTTTTAGTGAACATATTAGCAGGATTATCATTGGTGCTGATCTTGTTTACCGTAATATCGCATTTAGCAATAACATCTCCGATGAAGTGATAACGAACATCAATATGCTTCGTTCGATCATGGAACATTTGATCATTTGTCAGAAATATTGCACTTTGATTGTCACAAAAAATAGTTTTAACGGATAACTTGTTTGATAGCTCACCTATCAACCGTTTCAACAAGAGGGGTTCTTTCACTGCTTCCGTAGCAGCCATGTATTCGGCTTCGGTGGTGGATAACACTACGGTGGACCGTAACTGCGATTTCCAGCTAATTGCGCAATCACCCAAAGTAAACACGTACCCTGTAATCGATCGTCTTTTATCCAAGTCCTTTGCATAATCGGAATCCATATAACCAAGTACTCCACTATCGGTTTTGCCAAACCGCAGACATAAAGAGGAAGTACCTCGCAAGTACCGAAAAACCCATTTAACAACAGCCCAATGCTCTTTTTTTGGATTCGCCATGTATCTGCTCACCATGCTTACCGCATATGACAAATCTGGACATGTACAAATCATAGCATACATAAGAGATCCTACAGCGCTGGAGTATGGTACCTTTGCCATGTATGCTATATCTTCTTCGGTGGTAGGACTTAAGGCGGATGATAGCTTGAAGTGGGCTGCAAAAGGAGTGCTGACTTCTTTTGCATCATGCATATTGAAACGGTGCAGAACCTTCTCAATGTTGGTTTGTTGAGAAAGGTATAGAGTTATTGCACTGCGGTCTCGCACTATTTCCATTCCTACAATTTTCTTGGCAGCACCCAAGTCCTTCATATCGAACTCAGCATTCAACTGGTCTTTTATATTTTGAATCTCCGTTATATTCTTTGCTGCAATTAACATGTCATCCACGTATAAAAGTAGATAGACCATTGAGCCATCGTCACACTTCTTGTAGTAAACGCAGCTGTCGTAGGTGCACCTTTTCAGCTTGTGACTAGTCATAAATGAGTCAAACCTTTTATAGCATTTTCGTGGAGATTGCTTGAGGCCATAAAGAGATTTCTTCAATTTGCACACGTAGCTTTCCTTGCCAGGAGCTACAAAACCTTCACGTTGTTGCATATATATCTCTTCCTCAAGCACACCATTTAAGAATATTGTTGTAACATCAAGTTGCTCTAACTCATAGTCACGAGAGGCAACTAATCCCAACAAGACACGTATTGACGTGTGTTTCACAACCGTAGAGAAAATGTCGGTATAATCAATACCTGGGATTTGACTGTAGCCCTTGGCTACTAAACGAGCTTTGTACCTTGGTTTGTCACCGGGATGAATAGCCTCCTTCAACTTGTAAACCCATTTACATTTAACCGTCTTCTTACCCTTTGGAGCCACAACGAGATCCCATGTGCCATTTTTCTAAAGAGATTCCATCTCATTGTGCATGGCAACCATCCACTCATTCGAGTTTTTAGAATGTATGGCTTCGTTGTAGCTTATAGGTTCCAAAACAGATTCTACTTCGCTTGCAACGGTAAGAGCATATGCGACAGAATTTACTTGAACATACCTCTTTGGAGGTACAATCTGTCTGTGTGGTCTATCCCTTGCAATGTATGGGCTCGGAGGTTGAGATGGAGTTGCAGTGGTCTCATGGAGAGTAGTATGTTCACTGCTTGAAGGTTGAGACACTGCAGGAACCTTATGAGTCATATCGGTGGGAGAGTTAAAAGATAGCTCCACCTCCAATTGTGCTTCATCTTTTTCTCCTAATTTTTCATCTTCTTTGGTCTTGAACGTTGGTTGTTGAATGGAGCATAGCTTTTTCATCAAAGGTCACATCTCTTGATGTAATGACCTTCATAAGCTCTGGGCTCCACAATTTGAACCCTTTCACTCCTATCTTGTATCCAATAAAAATGCACTTAATGGCTCTTGGTTCTAATTTGCCATTATCAACCCGTGCATATGCTGGACATCCAAACGATATTAATTTTGTGTAGTCAGCAGGCTTACTAGACCATAGCTCAAACGGAGTCTTCTTTCCAATAGTATGTGAGGGGGAGCGGTTGATAATATAGCATGCAGTGGAAGCTGCTTCGGCCCAAAAAGACTTTGGTAGCTTCGAGTGAGAGAGCATGCATCGGACCTTCTCCATGATGGCGCGGTTCATTCTTTCCGCAACGCCATTCTGTTGTGGTGTGTGGACTACGGTGCAGTGACGTGTAATCCATTCCTTACGGCAATATGAGTTGAATTCTTCTGAGCAGAATTCCAGTCCGTTATCGGTGCGAAGGTATTTTACTTCAAAACCGGATTGTTTTTCAACTAACACTTTCCAATCCCTAAAGGTTGAAAATACTTCTCCCTTTGTCTTTAAAAAGAACGACCATACCTTCCTGGAGAAGTCGTCAATAATAGTGAGCATATAAGAGGCTCCACCTTTCGATGTAACCTTTGCTGGTCCCCACAAATCCGAGTGTATGTAGTCGAGTGGTCCTTTCGTCGTATGTTTGCTACTGATAAAACTTACTTGCTTCTGCTTTCCGAACACACAATCTTCACAGAATTCAAGCTCAATTGATTTATGCTCCCCAAGTAACCCCCTTCGGCTTAGTTCACTCATACCGTGGTATGACATGTGACCAATCCTGAGATGCCATAGGCGAGAATGATCAACATTGGAGAGGGATTTAGAACTAACCGAGGCTTCGCCAGAAATAACTTGTCCGTCCATAATGTAAAGGTTTGCAGATCTCCGAACTCCTCGGATGATAGTCGAACCGTCTTTGAAAATATGGACCTTCCCGTGTTTGCCAACAAACTCGTAACCTTTCTTCTCAAAAGTACCGAGGGATAGTAAATTCCGCCTAAGACCGGAGACATGCTTCACATATTCAATTGTTCGAACAACACCATCGAACATGCGGAACCTGACTGTACCATGTCCAATAATACGGCACGAAGTATCGTTGCCCATCAAGACATGTCTTTGGTTAACATTTTCATATGTATAAAAAATACTCCGGTTGGAGCTCATATGAAAAGTACATGCTGAATCAAGAACCGACTCGCTCATGGTAATTTAACCGAAGTCCGAAATGGATAGAAGCTCGCCATCGGAACCGGTTTCAGCTACATCAGTTTTTAATGTAGTACCTGCTGGTTTACCATTCATGGTTGCCTTCTACTTCTCCTTGTTTTTTAACTTGTAACATTCATCGATCAGATGTCCCTTTTTATGACAATAATTACAATACTTGCGCTTTCCTTTGGACTTAGATCTAGATCGGTTTTGTGAAGAATTACCTCTCTCGTTGGGTCTCCCTCTAATGTTGAGACCTTCGGTTTTTGAATCGTTGCTGCTGCCACTAATAATCTGCTTCATCTTTTCTTTTGAATCAAGAGCGGTCATTATCTCATCCAAGACAAGAGTGTCTCGACTATAGATAATGGTATCACGAAAGTGATCATAGGAATCTGGGAGTGATGATAGTAAAAATACCGCCAAATCTTCATCTTCATATTTGACATCCATATTTTCCAGATTTCCTACAAGCTCTTTAAAAGTAGAGAGGTGATCAGATAAAGAACTTCCCTCGCCCATCTTGAGGTTGAAGAGTCGTTGCTTCAGGTGTAGCTTGTTTGGCAAGCTTTTCGTCATTAGTAGCTGTTCGAGCTTTAGCCAGAGAGCCACCGCAGATGTCTCTTTCAGTACATCTTGGAGAACGTCGTTGGATAGATGAAGACGGATCTGTGGCGACGCCTTCAAATCTTTCATTTCCTTTTCCTCAGTCGACCAAGTTGCCGGCATTTTCTCCATTCCTAATAGTGCTCTGTGGAGATCCATCTGGATAAACACGTCTCTCATCTTTACTTACCAAAGAGGAAATCTTGTGTTTCTGTCAAGTAAAGGGATATCGTACTTCATCGATGACATGGTTGAAAATAGTTTTTTTTTACGAATCGTTATCGAAAAACCTGGATAGCTCTGATACCAATTGTAGACAAAATCGACTACAATAAATAATCGATTAACTTCAAGATCGAAGTATAAAACCCAAATATCACAATAATGATTCAACAAAATATAAAACTATTGAATAATTAACCAAGAATAGATCGAACGGTAAAAAGAAAGAACACAGGATATTTACGTGGAAACCCAAATCGGGAAAAACCACGGGCGGAGGAAGTCGAGAACCAATTCACTATAATTCGTAGTGTTTACAGAGATAAAGAAAAGAGGAAAGAACAAATATATCAAAGATATATTTGTATGAGTATAAGAGAGAAAAGATGAAATGTGTTTTTGAGGTACATTTTGTGGTGTAATCTTGATAGCTATTTATAGGAAAATGTTACATGCCATATTTGACAATAACACTCCTACACCAACCATGAATTAGCCAATTTTTCTACCATCCAAAGTTGATATTTGAAGGAAACTTCCACAGAAAATCAGTTTTTTATCAAGTGGATAGATAAAATACACAAGTGGATATATCAGCTCCCATTAAAATTAGAGGAACAAGCTTCACCGAAGGTTGCATGGCACCTAGCTTAGGAACAAGCTTCATCGATCTATGACGAGACAACGAGTCAATGTCAACTCCAGGTGTTTTGTTTTTGGTGCACTATAAGAGTTGAAGGAGCGGATTTTAACAATGGCATTATGGGGGCGTTTGGTAGGGCGTAATCACCGGTGGAAAGGAGTCAAGCATTGATGAAGGAATTCCATTCCATTCCATGAATCATGGGGTACCCCTTTTTTTCATTCCATTCCCTGTCATGGGCCACGAAATTGCCCTCTATCCCTTTCAAAATCGGAAACACAATCAATATTACATCTAAATCACAATAAATCGGGAACCATATCGTAAAAATCATCGGTTGAAGCAATTATTTGAGGGTTGCTGAAGGTGGAGGATTTTCATGGTAAGTTTCTTTTTGCCCAGTAAATTTTTTCCAAACTTTGTATGTGTTGTTGTTGGTCGGTATAAATGATCATCTTTACTTGTTTCTTGTATGTTGTTTAAATTTTGGATGTGTTTCAAATTAAAATTGTTGCATATCTGCTTCATATTCTGAACTCTTCTCCCTACTCGGTATAAATCATAAAAACCAAGAAAACAAATTGAAATTTTAATCATTGATACAACTTAAAAACAACTATAAACAACCAATAAAATCTCTAAAAAGAAAAAATTGTGCATAAAAAGGTGATTGTTACTTCTTCCAAATGGTAGTCAAGTAAGAAATCAAAGGTTGTGCTAAAAAAAAGCTCATGATGTGATACATGTGTATCGAGGTCAACTCACACATACTTTCACACCCACACGTAAGAGGAGTTTATTTAAGATTATCCGAAATCAAATGCATGGCATTCAAGACTTTTTCAGGGAAAACTTTGAATCTGTCTCTTCTTTTAGTCTAAACAAATACAAACCTATAAAACCCATCATAAAAACTTACTAGATAAGACCTCCACATGATCACTCGCCATCCCCCTTTGGCTGGATCTTAAGAAGGGTAGGAATTAGTTTTAGTAATTAAGTGGGAATATAGGCATGTAATTATAATAACAATCACTACAAGGTTTGGGGTCATTACCGGCGACAAGAATCGCCGCTAAAGATAGACAAAATCTCCGCTAAAACCTTTACCAGCGACAAATCGCCGCTAATGCGTCGCCGCAAAAACTTCGTCGCTAATGCTTTGAAATCGCCGCTAATGCGTCGCCGGTAATACACGTCGCTGCTAAAGCCTCACGTCGCCGCTAATGCCGTCGCTACTAATGGTGTATCAGTCTCCGGCGATGACATGTCACCGGAGATGCCGTCACCGCTAATAGTAATCTTGATAGCTATTTATAGGAAAATGTTACATGCCATATTTGACAATAACACTCCTACACCAACCATTCACCAACCATGAATTAGCCAAATTTTCTACCATCCAAAGTTGATATTTGAAGGAAACTTCCACAGAAAATCAGTTTTTTATCAAGTGGAAAGATAAAATACACAAGTAGATATATCAGCTCCCATTAAAATTAGGGGAACAAGCTTCACCGAAGGTTGCGTGGCACCTAGCTTATCAGATATTAAAATGAAGGGAACAAGCTTCATCGATCTATGACGAGACAACGAGTCAATGTCAACTCTAGGTGTTTTGTTTTTGGTGCACTATAAGAGTTGAAGGAGAAGATTTTAACAATGGCATTATGGGGGAGCTTGGTAGGGCGTAATCACCGGCGGAAAGGAATCAAGCATTGATGAAGGAATTCCATTCCTTTCCATGAATCATGGGGTACCCCTTTTTTTCATTCCATTCCCTGTCATGGGCCACGAAATTGCCCTCTATCCCTATCAAAATCGGAAACACAATCAATATTACATCTAAATCACAATAAATCGGGCACCATATCGTAAAAAATCATCGGTTGAAGCAATTCTTTGAGGGTTGCTGAAGGTGGAGGATTTTCATGATAAGTTTCTTTTTGCCCAGTAAATTTTTTCCAAACTTTGTATGTGTTGTTGTTGGTCGGTATAAATGATCATCTCGGACTTGCTTCTTGTATGTTGTTTAAATTTTGGATGTGTTTCAAATTAAGATTGTTGCATATCTGCTTTCATATTCTGAACTCTTCTCCCTACTCAGTATAAATCATAAAAACCAAGAAAACAAATTGAAATTTTAATCATTGATACAACCTAAAAACAACTTTAAACAACCAATAAAATCTCTAAAAAGAAAAAATTGTGCATAAAAAGGTGATTGTTAATTCTTCCAAATGGTAGTCAAGTAAGAAATCAAAGGCTGTGCTAAAAAAAAAGCTCATGATGTGATACATGTGTATCGAGGTCAACTCACACATACTTTCACACCCACACGTAAGAGGAGTTTATTTAAGATTATCCGAAATCAAATGCATGGCATTCAAGACTTTTTCAGGGAAAACTTTGAATCTGTCCTTTCTTTTAGCCTAAACAAATACAAACCTATAAAACCCATCATAAAAACTTACTAGATAAGACCTCCACATGATCACTCGCCATCCCCCTTTGGCTGGATCTTAAGAAGGGTAGGAATTAATTTTAGTAATTAAGTGGGAATATAGGCATGTAATTATAATAACAATCACTACAAGGTTTGGGGTCATTACCGGCGACAAGAATCGCCGCTAAAGATAGACAAAATTGCCGGTAATGGCTTTACCGGTGACAAATCGCCGCTAATGCGTCGCCGCAAAAACTTCGTCGCTAATGCTTAGAAATCGCCGCTAATGCGTCGCCGGTAATACACGTCGCTGCTAAAGCCTCACGTCGCCGCTAATGCCGTCGCTGCTAATGGTGTATCAG
The DNA here is from genome assembly GCA_023525715.1 of Cichorium intybus. NCBI lineage: Eukaryota > Viridiplantae > Streptophyta > Magnoliopsida > Asterales > Asteraceae > Cichorium > Cichorium intybus. The sequence continues at coordinate 97,058,460 of CM042014.1, forward strand.
TCTCCGGCGATGACGTGTCACCGGAGATGCCGTCGCCGCTAATAGTAAGAAAGTGTCGCCGCTAAAGGGTTTTTTAATTATTTTTTAAAATTATTATTATTATTATTATTTTTAATATAAAACTGAAATTGCAATAATGAAGCAACATACGAGATAAACGATTCCAAAAAAATAATAATATCTAAAACATAATCTTTGTTACACAAATTAAAATAGTCACGCAACAAAAATAAGTAACTACTCTAAGTCGTCGTCTTGATCGTCTCCGTCACCTTGGGTATCCTCGGAACCCTTGCTCGTTCCACCACCGTGCTCTGCCGAGTACGTACGTAAAAATTTTGCCAACGCATATCTATATCTTGGATCCTCAAGCATCTGTGCAAACGCATCGTTCAAAAAAATAAAAATGTATATTATTAGTTAAAAAAAATTAAGTATTTAACAATTAAATAGATAACAATTAATATTTACCTTTGTAGGTGCTTCTTGGGAAGATTGACCTACATTAAAATGAGGCGGTATTGTCGCAGTCGCAGGAGGTTTACGACCAATCCCTTTGTAATGTCGACGGCGAGAACCCAACACCTTTTCAAATACCCCGACTTCTTTCGAGGGTTCGGGGGAGGGATCATTTAATAATTCAAACTCGCGTTCCAACTCAATCTGCATTTTAAATAAATAAATAAAAAGTTAGTTTTTTACATATATTAAATATAATAATGATGTTGAACTAATTTTTTTTGTATACACACTTACATATTGTCGATGAGCCACGTCACTGTCCCATGTCCATCTTTGCGGGTGTGAGCCTTCCGGAATTATTCGATTCTCTTTCTACTCTGTTTAACAACAAGCGCTACTATATGTGTTTGTCCCCCAACGGTTGGTGTATTGTTGTTTTTGACAGGTTCCTTTGTTAGCATTAGAACGGTTTTGATGTTCTGCTGAGCAGAAAAAGTCTATAGCTTTGTTCTAATTTTCAATAGGCATACCCGGGGGGTAGTTCTAACTGTGTCTATACTTTCAAATCCTCCTAAGCGACCAAAATCCGATTTTGCATCAGTTTTTCGGTCCCTATACCGCTTCATCAGCACCGTATCAATACCACCCATCAATCGAAGACTCTCGCAATCTCGCTCAAGCGCCTCTAAATCGAATTGACTCAACAAATTAAAAATAACTTAGTCAAGTAAAAATAAATAAATGAATAACATATAAAATTAAAGTTATATAAATAATTTACCTTGAGATGCTGTATTAATGCATCCTTCTCGGCTTGGGTAATATTTTTCCAATCTTTTCGATCAAAGGGCATGGTATGCCACATTTACATCCCCTCCTCACGAACAAAGAAGTCATACGGTTTACCAACCGGGGTATACGTAGTCGCTCTATCAAACTCCAATGTCAATGGCCGCCCTAATTTACTGAGTTGTCATTGCAGTTCAAGGTTTTTTTGCTTTGCCTCTCGTTTTTATTCTCGCTGGTACACCTGCAATATAAATTTAAAAATATTAGTCATGATTGTTATAATAAATGAATAAATACAATAAATTAAAAATACTAGCTGGCCATAATATTTTTCACCTTTCTCGCCGACCGCTAGCACCCCAGAGTTTTGCGTTCTTCGTTGTGCGTCTCGATCAAGTACCATAAACCTAACACCGTTCACTATGCAAGTAGTGTAAGTAGAGGCATTTTTTCTCGCACCCATTGAAAGAGCCGACAACTCTTTGTGGAATTCTGGGGGATGTTTGTGTTTTCATCGAGTAGACCATCTGAAGAAACCACTTCGGAAAATTGGTTTTAATATCATTTCCAGGATGTTCGGATTCGAATTCTCTGCATTGATGAGAAAAATATATAAGAAGCAAGGTTGTAGAAGTCGCTAGGCGGTAGGTGGGCGGTCGACTGGGGCCTAGGACTAGTCGGTCTAGGCGGGGACTAGTCGGTGCCTAGGCGGGGAGTATTAATTGTAGTAAATTATATATCTTGTTATACAAAAGGGAGATAGGACTAAAAACATTGTACTTTCATAATTTGTTTATTATAGCATCTTACTTTCAAATTTTTGTTAATTTTAGCATCTTACTTTCAGTTCTTATGATTACAACATTGTAGTTTCAATCATAGCATTGTAGTATCAAAACTTACCTGAAAATTGATAATTGATAATTTCTGATATGAGATGCCTTTCAAACTTCAATGACAATTCAAAGGCATATACCTTGACCTGTGGGGGATAAATACCTAAAACACTTGAAAGTAGAAATCAGAAGTAGAGCAATGTACTTTCATAATCAGAAGTAGATTAAAGCAATGTACTTTCATAATCAGAAGTAGATTAAAGCAATGTACTTTCATAATCAGAAGTAGATTAAAGCAATGTACTTTCATAAACAAGTGCAGATTAAAGAATGTACTTTCATAAACAAGTGCATATTAAAGCAATGTACTTTTATTACAGCATTGTATTTCACTCTTTTTCTTATCAGGACAGATTACAGAAGCTCATGGAAGCAAGCAAAATCAGAAATGTGAAATATCAGAAATCAGAAATCAGTCATGGAAGCTACAATCAAACCAAACGAATATGAAGTGAAATTTCAGGAATGGTTTCATAAGATGAAGTGAAATCGGACCTGTAATCGGACCTATAATCGAACCTGTAAGCAAGCAAAACCTGTAATCGAACCTGTAATCAAACAAAACGAGTGAATCGAACCAAACTAGTGAATCGAACCTGTAATAGAACCAAACGAGTGAAATCATAAGATGAAGTGAAATCGGACCTGTAATCGGACCTATAATCGAACCTGTAAGCAAGCAAAACCTGTAATCGAATTTGTAATCAAACCAAACGAGTGAATCGAACCAACAATAGGTCAAAAAAAGAAAAAATAAAAAAGAGAATCGAGATGAACATCAAACCTGTAATCGGGATGAACATCAAACCTGTAATCGAACCTGAAATGAGTGAAAACGAGTGAATCGAACCAACTATCAAAATCGGGATGAACCTCAAATGTCAGAAGCATTTTCGAAATCGGGATGAACATCAAACCTGTAATCGAGCAACTGGAGGAATTTTCGAAATCGGGATGCGAAATCTTCAATAGGTCAAAAAAAGAAAAAAGAGAGGCATTTTCGGGATGAACCTCAAATGTCAGAAGCGAAAATGAAAGCGGGAGGGAGACGAATTCATGGATTAGGTCAGAAAAAAGAGAGGCATTTTCGAAAATATTCGGTAACGCCTATTGACCGCCTATTGACCGCCTTGTCCGCCTAGCCCGATTTTGACCGAATTTGACCAGAGCCGACTAATTAAGCCGCATAGCACTAAACGTAGGCAGTCTTGGTCTGCCTAGCGCCTAGGTGCCGCCTAGGCCGACTTTTACAACACTGATAAGAAGATATGATGGAAATATATAGTTAACATATAATAAAAAGTTAAAGATAGAAACACTTACTTCATATACACTCTGACTGCTGCATAGTTGTCTAGTACAAACCATTCAATGTTTAGTTTTTCGATTGGATCAAGATGTTTGTTTTGCCTTGCGCTAGTCGGGCGACATTTAGACTCAAACCCCCAGAACTTTCTTTTTTCAACAACAGCATCTTTGTTTCTGTCGGGGCGACTAAATCGAGTCTGGACATCTCGAAGGTACATTGAACAAAATGTTAGAGCTTCTTCAGCGACATAACCTTCAGCCATGCAACCTTCCGACCTTGCCTTATTTCTAATATAGTTCTTTAATTTTTTTCATATACCTTTCAAACGGATACATCTATCTCATATAAACCGGACCTCCACAAAGCGCTTCATTAGGTAAATGCAAAACTAAATGAATGATAATGTCAAAAAAGGCTGGAGGGTAAATCAACTCTAACTTGCACAAGATTGTAAGAGCGTCGTTCTTGGCTTTCTTCATATCCTTCACCAACAGTGTTCTTGAGAAAAGTTGCTTAAAAAAGATGCAAAGGTCCACTATTGGTGTTGATGTGTTTTCAAACATACATATAAAATACCCAGAAACGGCACCAAAAACTTGATGCGTTACGAGCGTATATATGATTTTAGAAAATGACTTCCACATTAGTTTTACATTTTTAAACAGGGAAATACCATGTATGAAGTGAACAACACAATTAGGCAAGTGTACCTAATCGGTTGTAGTATAGTAATGGTAAATCCGGGTTGTCGAACCCAAGGGAAAACGAATATTTTTAAGTTAAGAAAATCAATTATCAATTAACGATTATTCAAACAAACAATAATTAAAAGGGGAGTTTGAGAAAATGCATTGACTCGTGTCAAGAGACAACGCAAAAGTTTATTAAAAAAGACGGGTAATATAAATATAAATTACAACACATAAAAGTAAACATTTATACTTAGATTCGATTCAACCATCTAGTTATGTTTGATATGCTATTAGTGCAATGGATATTGAAAGTTAAATATCGATTTCTAGAGTGATTAGATGTATTGGTCCAACTACCTAATCCTATGATTATAAGGTTATTAATGGCAATGGTCATGCAATTACATATTCCAAATAATCATGTATTGGTTCGTATCATACAAGATTCACTCGAGTTTTTGATCTCAATGGTCATGAAAATCAAAATAGTTTGTACAGATTGGTCCTCTAGTACAAACATGCCATACACATATAAGTTTCTACCTTCGTGACTTAACCCTAGGATTTGGTCCATCACTAGTCATATCTGCCTAATGGTCATAGTACAGTTATGAAAAAAGTCATATAGTCAGATTGGTCCTCTAGACTATAATAACTCAGCAATAAGTCCAAAAGGAAGGTTCCTTAACATATATCATAGTCAAATGAATTATGAAAGATAAAATATAAAATGTTCAGTATCCGATAAATAATAATCAAATCATAACTAGATAGTATTCAAATCTAAGTAATAAATAATGCAGATAATAAATATAACATGATCTGAAGAATATGGCCTAGGAAATCATAGTAGAATGCTAAACATATATAAAGCAAACCGAATGAAGTCCCGGCCGAACATTCTTCAAGCTCTTGATTCCATACGCACCGTACCGTCTCCTCCAAGCCTTCTGCTGATGCAGTAGGCAAACTGCCGAATTGGGTGTTGTATATGGTACGTGTTTGTGTTGATCTGGTGGTTGATGTCCTAAAAGAAGAGGAGAAGGCCTCAATTTATAGTTCTGGCCAGACACCGTCGCGTCGCGACCCTATATGGGATCGCGTCGCGATCTGCTGCGTGGTGCTCTTTTGCGCTGGCCACTATCCCGAAGAGTGGACTGTGGTTGGTGGGTCGGGTCGCGATCTATATGGAGATCGGGTCGCGATCTCGTAGCATCGCTATTGTTTCTTCGTGTCGCGATCTTTCCATCAGCAATCTGTCACCGTGCCATCACCCCGTCGCGTCGCGATCCTATAGGGGATCGCGTCGGGATCTCTGCTGATGCTACCTTGAACTTCTTTTGTTCACTTTTAGGCTCGTATTCAGCTTCTTCTTTATCCGCAAAGCCATTTTTCCTGTGTTCTGGTAATTTAAACATAATAAGTACCTTTTATCTTGATATCATACCATAAACATGTGTTTAGGCACTCGATATTGCCTGAAATATATGTATAAATGAGGCAATATCAGGTTTATAGGTATCTTTGTTCAAAAAACCCCGTACTCCAATAAGCATCAAACGTTGCATAAGGATATGATAATCATGAGACTTCAACGCCGTAATGTTTTTATTGTTATCTGACACTTTACTACTGATATTTTATCCAAACCCATCTAGCAGTTTAATGTCTTTAACAAATTGACAAAAAAGCTCTCGATCTTCGTTTGTGAATGTGTATTTTGCTTGTGGTCGGAAGAACTTGTTACCCCTCTTTTGCAACCATTGCGGCCTCCGGATATTTAGCTTTTCCAAGTCCAACAGCACATTAGAGGTGTCTTTAGTCTTGTCGTTCATTAGAAGCGTACTCAACAGACTGCATCACACATTTTTTTCAACATGCATTACATCTAGGTTGTGCTTCAGCTGCAAAGAAGACCAATACTCAAGTTCAAAAAATATGCTTCGTTTGGACCAATTCAACTCGAAGTCCTGCCTATCGGGTTCATTTAATCCAAACTGAGGATGCTTGCCTGGTTTACGAAACAGTAGACGATCTAGTTAAGCTTTTATATCTGCATTACTAAATTGTCTCGGAGGGGGCCTTATCTCTTGTTTCCCGTTAAAGTTCAGATTCTTTCTCAAAGGATGGTTAGCAGCTAAGAATCGACGATGACCAACACATACGATTTTATTTGTTACACTAATGGAAGGAGTGTCTTCATTGCAAGTCGGACATGCTTTGTAGCCATGTCCGCTCCAACCTGATAAACTACTACGAGCTGGATAGTCGTTTATCGTCCATAACAATGCCGCCTTCATAGTGAAGAACGTGTTGGTCGCTGCATCTTTAGTATGAACCCTCGTCTGGCACAACTGCTTGAGCTCTTCCACCAACGGCCTAAGAAAAACATCTATGTCCTTCCCAGGTGATTTAAGGCCAGGAATCAACAAGGATAACATCAATGATGTCTCTTTCATGCATAGCCATGGAGGTAAATTGTATGTAGTGAGTATAACCGGCTACGTGCTATGAACTGAGCTCATGTTGCCATATGGATTAAAACCATCAGCTGCAAGCCCTAGGCGAACATTCCGGGGTTCCCTCGAGAATTTAGGGTAGTTTTGATCAAATTCTTTCCATGAAGACCCATCAACAGGATGACACATCGTACCTTCTTCTGATCGTCTGGTACTGTGCCAGATCATATCTTTGGCGTGTGCCTTGAACAATACAAACATCGGAGTCTGGGGTCATAGGAAAGTAACGTAACACCTTGTGAGCTATCTTATTACCTTTTGTCTTTTCATCGATCCACCGGCTCTCGTTACAGACAGGACAATTATGCAAGGAGCTATATTCTTTCCAAAAGAGAGCACAGTCATTTGTTCACACGTGTATCGTACCCCAAACCTATCTTTTTAGTGTCTTTTTTGCTACATAATGTGACGAGGGGATCTTGTTGCCTTCCAGATATAAAGATTGCAACAACTCAAGGAGTTCATCAAATGAACTATTAGTCCATTTGTGATTCACCTTGATATGCATAAGCTTTTCTAAGAAGTCGAGGGAAGAAAACTTAGCACACCCAGGATATAATTCTGATTAGACTTCCTTTAATAGGTCTTCAAAATCATCACGGACAACAATACTCTCTGTATCCAAGTTCCCTTCATCGATGTTGCAATCCTCTTCCATCACCTCCTCCATAACATCTTCAATAGCATCAGTCATATCGTTTCTTGGCGCCACATCATCCACAACTAGAGGATCTGAAGTTTCACCATGATAGCTCCACTTCTTGTATAACCGAGAGAACCCAAATACCCGCATATGATGTTTCATTATATGCATAGGCAATAAGATAGTGTTATGAAAATTTTGACATGCACATCTGACAAAACCTCTGTTATCGGCATGTGCTTGGCAAATCTTGGCAAAAGATTCGAGGCCTTGCTTGAACTCAGGTGAGTTACGTTTTGGATTAGTACTCCAGCTTTTATCGACGAGCATTACTTAACTAGAACATATATTAGGGTTTAAAAAGGATAAACTATTTGTATAGGAAACAATATGTTATACAATTAGATCGCTGAAAGGATAATTCAAAAACTATCCTCGGAAAGGGAATAGATAATCGGACAACGATGATAGAGTATTTGAAAAGGTAGGCTTCTACACCCACTTTTTGAATACTTTATCTCATATATGAATGTGTATTACATGATTGTTTGTTTAAGAAAAATTCGGCAGCATTTCCCGTTAGCTCCCAGGTATATTTGTAAGTATATACCCGAGGAGCAAAGAGAAAATGACAACCAAATTTTTCTTAAACAAACAATCATGTAATACACATTCATATCCTAGATGAGATAAAGTATTCTAAAAGCAGTCCCAAAACGGGGACAACCCGAAATTAATTACTAAATCAAATTCGAGAGGGTATTTCTAAGCTTTTGATGATTGAAACGAAGAAATGTAAACATATAGTTTACGTTTCAGAGTACCTAAACACTATAACATTTACGATTTAGGGTTTAGGGTTTTGGGTTAGGGTTTAAATAAGTTCATGTTTTTAGTTTAGGGTTTAGGGTTTATGATTTATTGTTTATGGTTTAAATAAGTTTATGTGTTTTGTTTAGGGTTTAGGGTTTATTGTTTATGGATTAAATAAGTTTAAGTTTTTTGTTTAGGGTTTAGGGTTTAGAGTTTAAGTTTTATGGTTTAAATAAATTTATGTTTAGGGTTTAGGGGTTAGCGGTTAGGGTTTAGGGTTTAGGGGTTCGTGTTTGGGATTTAGGGTTTAAGGTTTAGGATTTATTGTTTATGGTTTAAATAAGTTTATGTTTTTTGTTTAGGGTTTAGGGTTTAGGGGTTAGGGGTTAGGGTTTAGGGTTTAGGGTTTAGGGTTTATTGTTTATGTATTAAATAAGTATATGTTTTTTGTTTAGGGTTTAAGGTTTAGAGTTTAAGTTTTATGGTTTAAATAATTTTATGTTTAGGGTTTAGGTGTTAGGGTTTAGGGTTTAGGGTTTAGGATTAAATAAATTTAAGTTTTTGTTTTGTGTTTACCGTTTAAATTTAGAGTTTAGGTTCAAATAAGTTTATATATTTTCTTTTAGGTTAATTAGGTTTAAATAATTTTATTAAAACGTTACATTAACGTATAATTTTATTTTTTATAATTTACGATTTAGACGTTATATTTAAAATGATTTAAAAAATCTATATAATTAAGTATTTAATAATTTAGTATACGATTTAAACATTATATTTTTGAGAATTTACGATTTAAACATTATAGTATTTAGAATTACGATGTAAACGTTATATTTTAATTAGATCTAAACGTTACATTTGCAATGATCATTGACAAAACATATAACAAATCAAATAATTAATAATTAAGTACTTAATAATTAAGTTTTTAACAATTAAGTTTTTGACAAAAGCATTAAGTTCTTAATAATTAAGTTCTTAAAAATTAAGCACTTATCAAAAACATTTCCAAACATATTATATTTTCCAAATTAAGCACTTAACAATTAAACACTTAAAAATTAAGTACTTAACACATTAAGAACTTAACAACATCACATTTTACATTTTCCAAATCATTTTCCAAGCATATTACAATTTCCAAATCATTTTCCAAACATACTATATTTTCCAAATTAAGCACTTAATAATTAATCACTTAAAAATTAAGTTCTTAACATATTAAGAACTTAACACCATCACTTCCAAAACATATCAAAACCATTAACCATTTTTTCATAAACCATTAAGAGCTTATAATAAGTCATTTTTCAAGAACTTAACACATTAAGAACTTAATATATTAAGACATTAACAAAATTGCAAAACACATGAACACATAGTTGAGTGTGGTAGCTAGAGGTTATTTTTGGTGAAGATGGCCGGAGGTGGAGGCGTTTTTCCAGCAGGTGGTGGTGGTGGTGGTCCTAATAAGAAGAAAAATTTAGTAAAAGTCACTTTAAAACACAATATAAGTTGATAACCGAAAATATTACCGAATAGATGATAGTTTTCGTCGGAAAAGAGAGGGAATCGTCGAAAAAAACAGTGAAATCGCCGGAAAATGATGTGTCGCCGGAATTAGCTCGAGATCGCCGGTAAATCGAAGAAAATCCGGTAGAAGTGAGGTAGAAGTGAAAGAGAGCACCGGGGGTTGTTTTGGGGTGGTGGTGGTCGGAAAAGCTGGAGGAATCGCCGGAAATGTTGAGAGAAAATGTGAGGTGTGTGTGGTTTGCGTAACAACCAAAGTAGGGAGGGTGAAGAGACTAAGTTTGTTCGTAGGGCATTAGCGGCGACAACTTAAAACCCCGCTTATCTCCTGGTCCGTTAGATCATAATGCAATGGACGGTGATGATGGCGATCCGCGTGAGGAGGGAAATATTTCTTCTTCTTTTTTCACCGTTGGATCAAACAATTCACCTACGGCTGTGATTGTGAAGCACACGGATCGCTGAGCTGGCAATACCGGCGACACCATCAGCGGCTACAGCCGGTATTACCGGCGAAAAGAGACGCGTGTTCTCTATGTCGCCGGTAATACCGGGTGTCACCGCTAATGGTGTCGCCGGTATTGCTAACGTTTCTTGTAGTGAATAGATTAATTAGTAGATAAATTATACCAACTAGGCAATAATGGTATGACTTGCACCACTGATTGGTATTTCCAATAATCACAACATAAAAATAGACCAATTACAATGACACCATAAAAAAGACCACTTACAATAAAAGTATTTATGGTATGTTAAGATTTATGGATCAAATTCATATATTTTATTTATTATATTATTTGTCTTTAAACTTTCATTTTGTTGCATTTTTCATCCCCGGTGGTTAGTGAAGCACTATCATGTGCCCTGCACATGAAGAAACTTTGTTTATGTGGCTCTTCTCTTTCCTATACAATTTTGAAAGAACTGATTTGTTTTTTTCTTTCTTATACTTCATCTTTTTCACTTATTATTCTCTCCATCCAAATTGCAGGGACAATCAACGGTAAGTTCATCATGGAATGTAAATCCCAAAAGCTCATCGTTAGCAAAAGAGCAAAATGATCTCGCATGTATATCAGTTTGTAAATGAAGCGTATTTTTTAGAATGAAACTATAAAGTATAGTTATTGAACTATCAACAGCAAGCTTGACTTGCTTAAAAGTTTATCAACAGAACAACTTGCAGTGTTATCGATGAATGGGGTTTAATTGAACTATTGAAGGAAATGGAAATGATGGTGTTGATGAGTCTGATACAAAACATAACACGGATTGCCATGGTAGCTTCAATGGAACTGAATAAGATGGAGTATAGAAAAGCAAATACAGTCATAAAAAAATAGGAGTGAGAAGCGGAAATGACCAAAAAGCCCTCATATGTAATTATGCAATAGACGTGAGCAAAAAACGAAACGCATGGTTAAAAAACCGCAAAAACCAAAACTGATTAACAGCAACCAAAACAATAACCGACGGTGCGGTTTTAAATTTTGAATTAACCAAAACCGCATTGATATGGAATATACCTAACCAAATAACCGCAACCACACTGCATTGAATAACCGCACCACTAACCGCATAATTAAATAATTATATAGTGTTTATATTAATTAAAAATCTAAAATAAAAGAAAATTAATGAGCGGGATTTCAATTCCTTATGACCTAATTCTTGATTAGTCGTCTCACGTCTGTTAGCCCACTCCATAGTACATACTCCTTCCTCCTCGTCGCTCTAAAATCTCACAGTCGCCGACCGTCCTTCTTGTTGGGATTGGAAAACTCTTCTATTCAACACTAGAACAGAATTACAATAGGAGGAGCAACTCTCACACTCAACTATTACAAAAAACCAACCCTTTTGTTTAACACTTACACTCTAAGTGTTTCTCTCACTAACTCTATGTGTTTGTGATGTTTTGGGATGATCTAAGAACTGAAACTTAAGCATCTATTTATAGCTAACTAGCCACTAAATCTATAATATATGAACACATTGAATTCTTCGAAGAGAAGATCAAATTTGCCACCTTATTCAATAAGGATGGCTTGTAGATGGAGGGCTTCTAGATGGAGGCTGGAAATCGACAAATCTCCCCCTCCAGCATCTGTTGAACAATCCTTAGCCCAACTATGTCAGCACATAGTTTGTGTTTGTCTTGTGTCACCACCTTGGTCAACATGTCTGCAGGATTGTCATGTGTATTGATCTTTGACAACTTCAATTCTCCTCTCTCGATTGCTTCTCTAAGCCAATGATAACAGATATCGATATGCTTAGTGCGGGAATGGTACATCGAATTCTTGCTTAGATCCATAGCACTCTGACTGTCGCAATGAATGATGTATTCTGCTTGTGGAAACCCCAATTCTTGAAAAAATCGTTTTAACCATATATACTCCTTCCTAGCTTCAACGGCAGCAATGTACTCAGCTTCTGTTGTTGACAGTGCTACACACTTCTGTAACTTGGATTGCCATGAGATAGCTCCCCCTGCCAAAGTGAAAACGTAACTTGATGTAGATTTCCTATTATCAAGATCTCCTGCCATATCAGCATCTGTATAACCTTTCACGATCGGCTTTGCTCCCCTGTAACATAAACATAATTTCGAACTACCCTTCAGGTATCGCAGTATCCACTTGACTGCTTCCCAATGTTGCTTTCCAGGATTTGCAAGATATCTACTCACGACACCAACAGCATGAGCAATATCTGGCCTTGTACACACCATCGCATACATAAGACTTCCTACGGCTGAGGAATAAGGGACTGCTTTCATTTCGTCTTTTTCTTTACTGGAAAAAGGACAATTTTTCTTACTTAACTTGAAGTGATTTGCCAACAGAGTGCAAACGGGCTTGGCGTTTTCCATGTTGAACCTTTTGATCACACGTTCAACATACTCCTCCTGTGAAAAGAGCAATTTTCTTAATTCTCTATCATGGATAATTTTCATGCCCAGTATTTGTTGAGCTGGGCCTAAGTCTTTCATATCAAAGAACTTAGACAAATCCTTCTTCAAGTTACTGATCATGGTTACATCTTGACCCACTATTAGCATATCATCCACATAGAGCAAAAGGATGACAAATTTCCCATCTGGAAACTTCTTCAAGTACACACAGTGGTCTGCAACAGTTCTTTTGTACTCGTGACTTACCATGAATGAGTCAAACTTCTTGTACCACTATCCTGGGGCTTGCTTAAGACCATAAAGGCTCTTCTTTAACTTGCAGACGAGATGCTCTTTCTTTGGGACTTTAAACCCATCGGGCTGCTCCATGTATATTTCTTCATCCAAATCACCATGGAGAAAGGCTGTTTTTACATCCATCTGCTCAAGTTCAAGATCTAGACCGGCTACCAATCCGAGTATGACTCGAATCGACATCATCTTCACAACCGGCGAAAAAATCTCATCAAAGTCAATTCCCTCCTTTTGTTGGAATCCTTTGACAACGAGTCTTGCCTTGTACTTCACAATGTTTCCTTTTCCGTATTTCTTCAACTTGAAAACCCACTTGTTTTTCAAGGCTTTCTTTCCTTTAGGAAGTTTCACCATCTCATATGTTTGATTCTTTTGCAAAGAATTCATTTCTTCTTCCATGGCCTTCTTCCAATTGGCTTTGTTAATATGAGATTGAGCTTCTTTAAAGCTCTCTGGCTCCCCCTTGCTGGTAAGAAGGATGTAGTTTGAAGTTGGGTATCTTGAGGAAGGAACACGAACTCGATCAGATCGTCAAACTTGAGTTTCTTCATTAGAAACATCTGGCAATGACTCTGAACTATCAAGAGGTGGAAGCTCCCCCTGCTCAACACCTCCTTGATCTGCATCATCAACTTCATTATCCTCCTCTTCAGCAGGAACATCATCTTTCATTTCAGATGTCATTTCTGGAACTTTGGAGCTTTGTTGCTCGCTAATCGATGCCTTGAAATCATAAAATTGATTTTCATAAAAAACCACATCTCTGTTTCGAATCACCTTCTTTAGTTCTGGGTTCCATAGCCTGTACCCAAACTCTTCATCTCTATATCCAATAAAGATGCATAGAGTGGATTTGAGATCCAGCTTCTTCCTTATTTCACTTGACACATGTGCAAATGCCTTACAACCAAATACTTTCAAGTGAGAATATGAAATATCTTTACCCGTCCATATTTTTTCTGGAACTTCAAAATTCAATGGAACTGAAGGTGACCTATTTATAAGGTAACAAGCTGTCAATACAGCTTCATCCCAGAATGGCTTTGGTAGTTTAGCCGCACTGAGCATACATCGTACCTTCTCAACAATGGTATGATTCATTCTTTCTGCTACACCGTTATGCTGTGGGGTACGTGGGACAGTCTTTTCATGCCTGATACCATATTTTGTGCAATATGTGGAGAACCCATGAGAATAGTACTCACCTCCATTATCTGATCGGAGACATTTCAACTGCTTGCTAGTTTGTCTTTCCACCATTGCATGAAAAGCTTTAAAACGATCAAATACTTGATCCTTCGACCTGATACAGTAAGCCCATACCTTTCGTGACGCATCATCGATGAATGTCACAAAATACCTGCTTCCACCAAGAGATTCTACTTCAATGGGTCCACATACGTCTGAGTGGACAAGGCTTAGTAACTCGGAGCAATTCTTTCTTGTGGAGCTAAAGGAAACTCGGTGTTGTTTCCCAAATAGGCAGTATTCACATAGATCTAGGGCAACATCTTTCTCCATTGAAATGGAATCTTTCTTGACAAGAGTTGTCATTCCTTTCATAGTCATATGGCCCAGTCTCTGTGCCACAAGTTTGGTGATGTCTCTTCTTCTACAGCATTGAGACTAGGTTGAAGCAACTTTGCATGGGTTTTATAAAGGGTGCCACATAGTTTTCCCCTTGCAATGACCATAATGCCTTTTAACAACTTCCAGTTGCCATTTCCGAAGTGATTGTCATAGCCCTAAAGGTCAAGGTCTCCAATTGAGATACGATTCATTCTTAGCTCCGGAACATGTCGAACATCTTTCAACACCAATGTACACCCTACATTGGTCTTTATATGTACATCACCGACACCAACAATGTTAGAGGAACTGGTGTTTCCCATCCTCACGGTACCATGGTCTATGGATTTATATGTTGTAAATAAATCCCGGTCTGGAGTGGAATAATATGATGCAGCGGTATCAATCACCCACTCGTCATCACGAGCGCCTACATGTAGGCATGCATCCTCCTCGCATGCAACAAGGGCAATGTCTTGTGAAATGTTGACCATGGTCTCACCATCCTCCTTGCTTGAACTAGTACTCGTTTTAGCCTGTTCTCGTAGAAACTTTCGACAATCGCTCTTTTTGTGGCCATAATGATTACAGTGATTGCAATAGCGCTCAAACCATGTTTTTGAAGACTTTCCCCTCTCTTTTGATCTCCCTCTAACTTTCGATCTTCCTCTACTTTGACCACGTCTGCCTCTACCTCGACCTCTTCCTCTACCACCAGTTCTACCTCCGCCTCTTTCTTTGTTTTCTGTTACGAGGGCAAATGACCGGTCTGTACCAGCTTCTTTTCTTCTGGCTTCCTCATTCATGAGAGCGTCTGTGACCATCACCATTGTCACTTTGCCACCGGGGGCAGAGTTGCTGAGAGTGACAACAAGCGTCTCCCAGTGATCAGCTAGAGAACTCAAGAGCAATATGGCTTGTTCTTCATCTTTGAGAACCCAATCAGCGGCATCGAGCTGGTTTACGAGATCCTGGAACTGACTCGTATGCTCCGTTATTGATTTACCACTTCGTAACTTGTGGTTTACAAGACGCCTCATCAGCAAGGTCTTGTTGCATGCCATCTTTGCCTGATACATATTCTCAAGCTTCTCCCAAAGTTTGTATGCGTCTGTTTCTTGAGAGACATGATGAAAAAATACTGTGGTCAATCCATTGTCAAATTTGTGCCACGATTTTCTTATTCATTCTCGTCCAGACGTCGACTGTTGTCTTTTCAGGTTTTACGCCCTTGGTTTCTAAAGGTTCTGCTAGATCCTTTAGATTCAGCAAATCTTCCATCCTCGGCTTCCACATATTATAATTTGTGGGTGTAAGTCGCACCATTATATTCGAACTTGTAGATTCCATGGGAAAGACTCTGTAGTTTGTGTTTTGTAAAAATTTGGGATGGAATTAGGCAAAACCGAGCTCACGGTTATATCCGGAAGGGTCGAAATAGGTGGGATATACTTTTTCAGATTAAAATGAACTTTTGGAAAAATTATGGGCCAATTTGAAATGTTTAAGAAGTATAGGGGCCAATCTGTAATTTCTGGAATTACAAGGACCAAACTAGAAGGTTTTGGAATATAGGGACCTTTCTGAATCTTTTCAGAAGTATAGGGACCAAAATTGTAACTTTCAGAAAAAACTAGGACCAAAACGGAGTTTTATAGAATTAGAGGGACCTGTTTGCAATTTTCTAGAATTTCAGGGGCCAAAATGTAGTTTTCTGAAACTCTGCTATAGTGTCGCTACAGTGTGGCTACAGTGTCGCTACAGTGTCGTCTTCTCCGGCGAGATCTCCGGGGAACTGGTTTTTCCGGCGACTATTCCGGCGAACCTTTGACCGGACTTTTGGAGGTCTTTCGGTGGTCGAAAAATTCCGAAAAAAATATATTCAGAATCATGGGAACGAGAAATTTACAGTGGTATGCCCGGAAATCGATTTTGAGACAAAAAAATTTCGACCAAAAAACGACCGGTACCGAAACGAGGCTCTGATATCACTTGTTGGGATTGGAAAACTCTTCTATTCAACACTAGAACAGAATTACAATAGGAGGAGCAACTCTCACACTCAACTATTACAAAAAACCAACCCTTTCTTTAACACTTACACTCTAAGTGTTTCTCTCACTAACTTTATGTGTTTATGATGTTTTGGGATGATCGAAGAACTGAAACTTAAGCATCTATTTATAGCTAACTAGCCACTAAATCTATAGTATATGAACACATTGAATTCTTGGAAGAGAATATCAAATTTGCCACCTTATTCAATAAGGATGGCTTCTAGATGGAGGGCTTCTAGATGGAGGCTGGAAATCAACACTTCTTAGCGCTCACGCCGGCTTAATCTCACTGACATCGGCGGCGGCCTCCGCCTCATGCTGGCTTAAGTTCAAAGACTCCCAGCCTGTGCGACTAACAGGCTCTAGGACACAGATATCGTGTCTCTCATAATCTGTAAATTTTGTATTTTCTTTCTCAAAACATGTTGTCTCTTCCCGCTGTTAACAGCCCACTCGAATCGTTGAAACTTGAAAGCGACAGCTGCGACTAACAGTCCACTCCAATCGTTGCCTCTTTCCCGCTATTACTAGGAGTCGAGCTTTTTTGAACTCTAATCTCAAAAACTTCAAGTATACATCAGAATGTGTTGTAATGTTGTTATTGAAATCCCCCTGTCTCTTCACTCTCGTCTCTGTTAAGGAATTGAAACAGAAAAGTCTTAAACATATTTTTTATGTTTATCAAATTGTGCTTAACTGCTTATCAATTTGTGCTTATCAGAATTTATGCTTAACATAAATTGTGCTTATCAGAAATTATGCTTATCAAAAATTGTGTTTAACAGGTTAAGTATACATTAGAAATTGTGCTTAACAGATTAAGTATACATCAGAATTGTGCTTAACAGATTAAGTATACATCAAAAATTGTGCTTATCAATTTGGGCTTATCAGATTGTTTGTGCTTCAGAATGGCTAGCGATGAAAGTATAATTGATTGTAAATTGTCAAAATGATGATGGCATTGAAGTCCCATTAACGAGCGAAGTTAACAATGAAGAAGAAAAGAAGGAAACAACAAGGTTAATATCCATTGTTTGGGAGCATTTTCCAAATGTCAAAGGTGTTACATCTTCAGAATCCAAACATTGTGGCAAAGTATTAGCTTGTGGCACTAGAAAGAATGGTACATTCAGATAACTCAATCATCTAATACACTCATGCAAGACCTCCCCGCTTTATAAAAAACCAACAAAAAGAAACAAACGACTTTAAGCTTTAAGCCAAAAGGTTTTGATGCGAGTGGGTGTTTGGCTAAGCATTCATTTAGTCAAGAAAGCTATAGATTAGCCCTTGCCAAAATGTATATTAAAGACAATCAACATTTTAGCATTGTCGATGATGAGGGTTTTAAGGAGTTTGTGTGGAATTGAATCCTGAGTTTAAGCTCCTATCTAGATTTTGCTGTCACTCGAGATTATTTATCGATTTATTAACCAGAGACAGAAAACGTCAAAGATGTGATGAATGGAAAAACTATATGTCTAACTATCGAAACTCAGTCATCGGTTCAGAATGCCAATTATATATGTCTTACGACATATTAGATCGTTGATTATTGGGTCTTACCAAAAAAACCCTAAATTTTTGTCCTATAGCGAATCTTAGGGGTGACACCATTGGGAGGCTTGGTTACTAGTGTATACAAAAATGGGGGATTGAGAATGTGTTTACTATCATGATGGATAACGTGTCTTCAAAGGATGGGGCTATAAGATATTTAAAGAGGATGTTGAAAGGTCCAAATGATACATTAGATTGTAAATATTTTCACCTACGTTGTTGTGCACATATTATCAATCTAGTGCTTAGAGATGGTTTAGAAGAGCAATTCGATGTTGTTAGTAGAATTTGAAATGTGGTGACATATGTGCGATCATCACCAGCTCGGTATAAAACATTTGGAAATTGTGTTGCTCGTGTTGAAATAAAATGCAAACAAAAGCCCTCGCTTGATGTCGATACAAGAGGGAATTCAACACATTTAATGTTGGAAACACCCGTAATTTATGAGAATGTGTTTGAAAGGTATGTTTATTTGGTATCTATATATGTTATATTATTTTACTTTAATTAATAAAACTATTATCATATGGCTGTATTATTTTGTTAATAGGCTTTACATGATAGATTCTTCTTATAGAGCTTATTTTTGCACCAAAGCGGAGGAAGATTTGGAAGGGAGCACAAAAAAGGATATGAAAGGCTAGAGTAGTTGTGAGCAGAGTGGTATTGACCGGGTAATGAAGCAACTAGGTAGAATTAAATTTTTTTAGTTAGTACTTTGTATTTCTTCATTTGAATAGTAACATATTATTATTGATCTTTAAAATAGGAATTTGATCAAGTACTTAAAAATATTTTCCGATGTTGCTACGAAAATTTCTGGTTCAAAGTATATAATTCCAATTATATTTTTTTCGAGCTTGTGAAAATGCAAGCCACCATCACCCGAATGTGCTAGAGTATAGATGAACAAAAGAGAAAGATGGAAACGCGAATGAATTGTAAGGATGCTAAATATTAGGACAACATAGATAATATGAATTATTGCTCAATGTTGCGGTTGTTTTAGATCCTCTCAACAAACTTCGATATGTCAATTATTGCATTGAAATGATTTGTGGCAAGAATTACGATGAAAGCAAAGAGATATTGTGAAAAGTGACTAAGACTCTTCAAGATTTGTTTACCCATTCAATATTAAATGGAAAAAACAAATTCAAAAAACAAAGAAGATAATGGTTTTGATGAAAAGCCAAGTAGCTTTGGTGATATTGTAACACCTAGAATTTTTCGCAAAATATTTTAACTTTCAAGGATAACTTTTATAAAAATAGTTATAAGTTTCCAAAATAAATAAGTAGCTCAAACCCAAAACATGGCAAAATACTAAAGTAAAGTGCGGAAGCATAACAAGTCATAGTCCCAAATAAATAAAACTCCTAGTAGTGGGAATCTCGGTGCTCCAATCAAGCCTGAGCCTCCTTGATCTTAACACCTGAAAAATGTTTAGGGAAACCGTAAGCAAAAGCTTAGTGAATTCAAACACAACCATCATATTAATATTCACATTTACCGGCCCTAATCCATTTCCAATTATAATTATAAAAACTAAGCAAAGAACGAATCAGTGCTTATATAAAATAGGGTGGACTTGTAGGTTTGAGCCGCACCAGGTAAATCCCGTATCCTTTGGCCCCGATCCCCGCACCTCATAAAGAGTATAACGTTGGTGATCTTACCTAACTACCCCTCATAGTAATAATCAATTACATACAGTGCACATGTACGATTTATAATAATAATATAGCATGCTTTAAATAATAAATCTAAACAATCACACACGAGCTAACTAGTAACCACAAACATCAATACAACGGTGTGAGAAAACTCACCTTGAGTGAGTGATATAATAGATAGAAGTCAATATGGCTACCAATCTTGTGCAAACTTCAACACTTCACCTAATTAAAACTAAAGGTTAGAAGGATGAAGTTGTGAAGCTAATGAATGAGAAAGGAGTAATCACAGAAAAGTCTCTAAAACAGACCTGTTATTCAAGACTGAATTACTCCAAAATATAAAACAGAAGCATATGTTTAAATAATTTTTACAATAAACTACAATGACTTAGGTTTCCAGAACCATAAATAACTCCTCCTAACTCCAAAGGATGAAAGAGATATAAAATTTACAAAAAGACATGTCACTGCTGTTTTCAGACGGACAGTCAGGTGGTGTTGGCCAATTCTACCCAACTTGTGGGTGGAATTAGCCCCAACCAAAAATCAGAGGAACAATAGACACATAAATACAAGTCTCAGAGTTAGAATCGATTAAAAAGGGTTTCCTAAGCTCTGGATATAAAAATCACAATGTGGACAATCACAGAATCAGCATAAGTTGGTGACTACCCATTGATATGGAGTGTGGATCCAATCTAACCAAGTTATAATGAGAATTAGCAACCCATCTTCTCCAGATCTTTAATTCAATATGTAATGTACACGTGGGAACTTGGAATCACTCTGGATCATTTCCCAAGCCCTAGTAATGATAAAAACAAAGTGACATATCACAACCGACCCGGATTAGACCTAACAGCAAAGAAGCTATTGTTGCCCATAGATAAAGTCCTTTTCAGCGAGAGTGCCTTTTAGGAAAGTTACCCAACTCAATTTTTGAACTTTGGGCAGTGGTATTGGGTCTATTTGAGTCCTAGAACTCGAGATATGATTTTTATATGAAGGGAGACTCAGCAGTGAAATCTGACAGAAACCCTAGGTTATATTTCGAAATTCATAACTCAATATCTATACCTTGAAATCAAAATACCTCCGGTCAGAGCCTTCATATATGTCTTGGGAACCTTCGGTTAAAGTTTCGTGGCGATCCAACGTTTCAATCTCCGGGAATCGTCCAAACACTGTGGCTGTGTTCTCAAATCCGGGAATAAAGAGAGATATACAGGGAGAGAGAGAGTGCTTTGAGGGGGGAGGGAGAGAGAGAGAGCGCCATGAGGGAGGAGGGAGAGATGCAAAATGAAGGAGATTAGGGTTTTGAGCCCTAATATACTAGATTAATGGGCTAAACCCTTAAGCATTTGGGCTAGAAGAACATTTAGGCTCTAATTGGGTTTGGCTATAAACCCATAGACTTAATTATATGATTAAAAGATGGCAATAATTATAAGCCAAATCTTTCAATTAATCATATCTTAATTAAGTAAATAAATATAATGTTACATAATTAATTAAATAAAATAAATAAACGTACCGGAAAAAAACCCGGGCGTTACAGGTGATATGGATATAGATTTGAAGCTTGAATTTGACAAATTAGACGATGAGAATCAAGATATTAAAACTGAGGTAGAGATCTATTTAGCGATTGGAAGGAAAAAAGGGACCAAATGTTTGATCTTTTGAGTTTGTGGAAAGCAAATTCGGTCAAATTCTAGATATTGTCTAAAGTATTTAGATATGTTTTGGCAATACCGATCTCGATGGTTGCATCCGAGTCGACATTTTGTACCGGTGGCAGAGTTATCGATAGGTATAAGAGTTCACTTAACACTGAAACCACGGAAGCTTTAATTTAGACACAAGATTGGATATGGTTTTCATCGATTGATATTGAACTTGGTTGTGCCATGAAGAGTAAAGACATAGATGAAATGAATGAGAAGATGGCGGCTATGAAATTTGGTAATTTTTTATATATTTTTTTCTTAAATTTTCACATACATGGTATGATAGTAATATTATTACATTTTTTTACGTAGATCCTTCTCAAACATTAGAATAGAGGGATTGAATTGGTGTTCGAAAGGGCAAAGTTGGATACATGTATTTTGGCCGACGAGAATTTATGTATTGTTTTTTCTTGTTGACGGATTGTTTTAAATGAATTAGTGATTGTAACTTTTAAGTTTAGGGCAAGTCTTTAGCATGTGGTTGTTTTATTTTAAATTTTAATTTGTTAAATCGTAAAACAAGTATCAAATCCATACGGTTAAAAAAATCGTACAAAATAACCGCATCAAATATATGTTGTTAATAACTACAACCGCATAAAATAACCGTATAACCTCATCTCACTATTAACCGCACCATTTGGTTATTGAAAATTTAATAACCGTATTTGCGATTAGCGGTACGGTTTTGGTCAATAATCGCGTCTAGCCGCACTACGCTCACCCATGTGCAGGGGCAGCAGGGCACATGACAATACTTGACGGTATGGGTTGTTAGACCCCTGTGCCGGGGGGTGGGGGAAGTTTTAAGAAAATAAAACTTTATTGACCACTAATATAATAAATAAAACATGTGAGATTATAATCATAATGTTTGACATATTATAAGGACCATTCTTGTAATTTATTCAAAAAGAAATATCAACTAGACAAATAGTAAATCCAATGCGTAAGGTTACAAGGTGTCGCTTTGTCCGATACGAATAAAAAAAATAAAGAAAATTATTTATCGTTCAACAAGAAAACTTACCCAAGGAACGAAATTATTGTCACAATCAATTGATGATAACTCATTTGAATTTATGAATATATCATCGATATATTAAAAACTGTAATTATTGTGTGGACGTAAGAACCAATCAGAAACGAGAATAATCAGAGGGTAATTTCGTAAATCAATAAATTAAATTTAAATTAAAGTCTATAATTATGGTAAATTTACCTATAATATTGGTAATTGACTTATAAAATTGGTAACAGATTACATATTCTCCTCTTTATTATACTCCTCGTTGACACTTTCCATCCGCCAAAGATTACCACCATATGGCCATCGCCGGCCACCAGGAACCAATCGCCGCCACCATCAACCTACCATCGCACTATCACAGAGCCTCCGCCACAACCTTAAACCATTGTTGGTTCATCTATATGAGCCTCCGCCACAGCCTTAAACCATTGTTTGTTCATCTACAATGAGAATACCAGGAGGATAATACGGGATTGCTGACCTCGATTACACCTTGGAGGATGACGATGGAATCCGAATCAAGCAACATCGATTAAATACCGCCAGCAACAATCAGCAATCGTTGAGCAGGAAAATATGCAATTCGATTCTGCAAAGTCGATAAGCAATCACTGTCATGGTATGCAATTCTGACCGGTCTGCACATCAACCTATTATCACCAACATTACAAAACCTTCGTCACAGCCTCAAACCACTGCCGATTCACTAATACAGTCGACCACCGCCATTATTATGATCTCGTACAGCCTAGGTAACAGCCGACCACCGCCATCATCACGTCACCATCATCAAATCACATAAACTGCAGTGCCATCGATTCACCATCAGCCGCTCACACCCCAATTCCTCTACTTATTATATGGGTTGAAACACACGTCTGGGATCGACTTTATGGAGAGACGTGACATGATTCTTGCAGATTTTGGGTTATTCTTTGTGCAATCAGAACATACAAGAACCAGAGAAGAAGCCCTAAAGTTTGATTTCAACGGTCATTCTTACAGAATGTTGTTATCTTAGAATCTCATTCCGACAGAATGTTATCTAAAGTCAATCATTCTAATAGAATGTGATGTTAGCTTCTACTATAATATTCTAATATAATATTGTAGTCATCCTAGGCATTCATATTTTGAAACTCTAGATTCTAAATATATTGCATACAAAAGTGTTACAAGTTTGACTATGTACTTCATTCTAACAGAATATGTAAGTATGATTTTGTATGATTGTGTAATTCATTCTAATAAAATGTTTATCTTACTTTCATATTTATCTGATTTTTATGACTTTTTAATTCATATAAGTATGATTTTGTAACTCATTCTACCATAATGGTTAATTTACTTTGAAAATGTACACTAGCATTCTATAAGAATACTAGTTTCTAATGTATGATTTTGTAATTCATTCTAATAGAATGTAACGGATTAAGGACTCAGAATAAGAATCAAATTAATTTTACATCTTTATTAGAATTGTTACAAAACTGAATTTTGAATTTGAAAATAAATTTGAATTTGAATTAAAAAATTAATTAAAATTCGAAATTAATCCTATGAAAATCTCACATTCCATAATTGAAAAAGCATAAAAAGTCCATATTACCCTTTAGAATGATATAATTAGAAAGTTGATATTTTTAATTAAAAATAATTAATATTCTCTTATTAATCATAACCATTGATGATTATGGTTCTACGCACCAGATTTGTACTTACGACCACACAATAATTGTGGGTCTTAATATAACCTAGATACAAGTATGTTTTAATCATGCAGTTGGAATTGACACTGGCCATCTTTGTAAATTGCAGGTCTAGTCGTGTGTTTGTTTTTTATACAGATAGATATTAGGTGTAACCAGGCTTAGCTTTTATCTAAATGGTTTGATATTCTCATTACAAAAACTAAAAGAGCTCACAAAATATTATGAGTTTAAATCTCTTTTTTTACCGAATAGTTTTTTTTATTATGGTATGTAGTTTCCCAATTAATATCTTATAAAGAGAGATATATTAAAAAGATGACCATGATGCAATTATTTTATGTTTATTATGTCTTATTCAAAATATTAAAATAAATGATATCATATTTTATTCAAGCCAGGGACAATATAAGTAGCTAAAGATGGGGTTGATCTGATCATCTCAAAGCAATCTCAGTTTTGTGCATGATCATAGAACCATAACCATACAAAGTCACTTATATAAAAAAAATGTCTTCTTCAGGAGCTAACCTAGAAAGTTTTCTAATCCCTCTGAAAGAAATCAACTTAGCAACTCAAGACTTCAATCCAGAAACACGGATTGGGGATGGTAGATTTGGAGTGGTCCACAAAGGAAAACTCTCCGAACTCTGGCAAGACCGCACTGTTGCCATCAAACGCCTTGATCTTAAAGGCTACCAAGGAAAGAAAGAGTTCCTTACCGAGCTTAAGTTGATTTCCAAGTTCAACCATGAAAACATCATTCGTTTCATTGGTTACTGTGACCAAGGCGATGAAATGATTCTTGTTTACGAGCATGCTAGCAATGGTAGTCTTGATCGTCATCTTCAAGACTCAAATAAGAGGCGGCACTTAACATGGGTACAACGCCTCAAGATTTGCTTAGGGCCGCAAGAGGACTCAACTACCTTCATTGGGGTCTAGAGGTGGAAAATAGAGTAATACACAGAGATATCAAAAGCGGAAACATACTCTTAGATGAAATTCTAGATGCCAAAATTTGTGATTTTGGTTTATCAAAAGAAAGGCTTAGAAATCAACAAGATACTCGTGTCTATACAAAAATTGCAGGTACGGATTTCTACTTGGATCCCATTTACCATGAAAGTGGCATCCTCCATAAAGCGTCAGATGTGTATTCATATGGCGTCGTCTTATTTGAAATGTTAACCGGGATGCTGGCTTATAACCGACGGAGTTTGGGAGATGATAACCCTCAAACTTTGATAATTTTGGTCCGACGTTACTATAAAAACGAACTCGAAAAATTAGTTGATCCCTTTATAAGAGATCAAATTGATTATCGTTGTTTTGATGCATTTAAAAGACTTGCATATGAATGCATAAGTTACGATTCACAGAAACGTCCCACGATGGACACAATCATGAAGAGGATTGAGGATGCAATGGAGTTTCAAGTAAGTTCTTTAATCCGTTTGGTTATTCAGAAGGAATATTGAATTCAAAAGCAAGAATGAAACTAACATGAATTATACAAACTTTCTTAAAATGCTTTAGATTCCGTATAATTTATAGAAATGGGTTGTTTTTGAGTTTTACTTTATTTCCTTCTTTTTTAACTATTAATTTTTACCTAATGTCATTGTTTATTAGCCAACACCTACTTTTCAATTATTAATTAACTTTCTGGCTAACAACTTACAATTGTCAAATATTTAAGTTAAGAATATACTTTATTTTACACAAAGAATAATTGCATATATCTCTTAAGACTTTTAAAGAAATTAAATATTAATGTTTTTTGTGAACTCAATTTAGTATTTCTTTATCTATTACTACTTATAAAACAAACTTGTTGAATTTTTAAGTCATACAACATTTTATGCACAGAATACATATACAAAGCACATTTTTACAATTTTTTATGCACAATTTACACACCTTTAATGCTACCTGTGTTCTTAATTTTTAAGAGATCCAAATTATTGTGCACAAAGTACAAATTCTAAAACATAGTACAATTAATCCCCGGATATGACTAAATCGTGAAACAAACTTTCCCAAATTACATAGGATTACGGAGGAGAATCGGTCAATCCCCAAATCTCGGCCGTTATCTCGCCCTACTGCTTCCAACGCAAGTCGATGCGTCTACAAATCCAATGCCACACCTGTTACAAATCGACCTCCAGGTTCGATTGTTTACTTTCTCCACCATCCTCGCCCACCCCTGTTAACTCTTCGACACCACCAATGCATAGCCACCCGTCACTACCCTCTACAGAACCTAGCCAACACCATGACTACCACTGTTACTTTCACCACGATTTACAACCACTATCAACATAGAGACACCTTACTGTTTCCGTCGATGAAGAACTTTTGAACCCTAGCGCCGTCGATGAAGTACTTTTGAACCCTAGCGCCGTCGATGAAGTACTTTTGAACCCTACCAACGAAGAGCTAAACTTCTGACCTTCTTTGCCATCAGAGTATTCTTAACTGGTATCTCTTTGCCTCTCTGTCATTCTCTAAGAACTGTATGTATATGTATGTATTTACAGCACCGGGTGACTACTTCATGGGCCAATCACCACTTCACCATCGTCTTTCTCCCTTTATATCCCTCTCTAAAAACAACCTTACAACCATCATGGTATCTCTTTGCCTCTCTGTCATTCTCTAAGAACTGTATGTATATGTATGTATTTACAGGTCTTAGTTACTAGCTAGAGTTTGTAAGGCTCTTTGGTTTTCAAGAAATTATCAATCAAATGGTTAACAACTGAATTTAAATTTGTTCTTGCAGGCAATTGAAGTCCCAATTGTGATTATGATAAACAACTTTGCTCAAAGGAGAAGACAACGATTCCAATGTGGTTATCAGACAGATTTTGTCATTCACATTGACTGAAAAGGTGAAGACGTATATTAAGATATAATTACCCTATAATAAAAAGAACTCCTAAATTTCATTGATTAATTTTTTTTATTTGGGCAGGTAGAATTTATAAGAGAAATACTTATTCAAGAATTTTCCAAGATATAACATCATTGCAAAAATCAGGCTATATCATATGGTGTCGGTTATTTCTATATATAATGTTTTCTTATTTTATAAAAGATGAAAAATTTATAATTTCCATATGTAAATAATGGTAGGTTTTGGATGCAATTGGGCTAGCAACCTTTGGCATCTACTCCAAAGTTGGTTGCTGCTTGTGTTCAACCTTAACATAGCTTGCTCGGTTCTGGACGTTCTTATGATGGAGAGGTATTGGGATATATCACAAATTACATAAATAGACGCACAACTATTCTGTTTTTTGTTTTCTGAGTTGCAAATAATATTTTAAGTCTATTAATACTTTTTTCATGTGTTTGGACTGCTAATGATTTTTTGGTTGCAGGACACAGGTGTGCTAATATCTTTTGGTTGAAAGTTACAAGTAATTATACGCTCCCCTATCACATGTCTTCAAGAAACATACCTCATAAATTATGGATCCTATGCATTTTATTGAGGTAGTTTTACTTATTTTTAGGATAATGATTAAAATTTCATGACATTCTGGTTGTTGTCATATTCCTCAGGTTGCACCAGAGGGATGCAAGCCACTATGGAACATGAAAGTACACTCTTTTTCTGTTATATGTGTGGTGAGTGGTTGTGTATGTGTGTCTAACTCTTTACTCTTATGTTTTTACCAGCAAATATGATTTTATTAAGATCAAACCAGAGTCAACAGAGAAACACAAACAGAGTAAGACCAACCAAAAAGTAAAACAACACAAAATAAAAACAATGTGAGTGTTGATTGAGAAGAAGCACCTCAAAAGCCAAGAGTTGGAATACACGTTTGCACCATTGATCCCAATCCAGGAACAGCAAATGAAACATTGCCGATGAATATAGTAGTTTGGTAAGTTACGAACATATACGCACATGATTCTGTCTCAATGTCTATATATTTATATGGGTGTTTCATGTGACTCAACTTTTCATTTTGTACACGTGAAATAGTATCTGTTATATTTTTTGGTCAACAAAATATTAGCGAAGGCTGCAACAAAACTCATAAAATCATAATTTTAAAGTTATTTATCTTATTTTAATGCCTAATTAGAGATCTCAATGTTAGGTCAAACGGCTAAATGTAATATGAAAGTTCTTGGCTAAAGCCTAAATGTAATATGAAAGTTAAAGCTGGCGGTCGGTTCACAAGTTAAAATATGTCCACGTTTTAGAGATCAAGTGTCGAAACATAATTTGTTGTTTTTATAAATCAAACGACCAAACATAACAGATTACGTAGATTGGCGTTTACATATTAAATTACCAAACAAAATTGTTCTTAAGGACCAAAAGTAAATGAGTTTGACAAATGGTCTTATTCAACGCTTTATTCCACAGATTCGTCTTTTCCCACATATCAACGAGTTAATGGTTTCTTATATTTCACCATAATCAGGAAACATTTTATTAGTGAGATGAAAATTATTTAGTTCATTATGTATAATCATGCCACCAACATCCGTACAAGTCATACCATCTCTATGGGTACCCAACATGCAAGGCTTCAAACAAAATGAGAACTTTAAACGGTCACGATTCCAAAAGTGAGGAGTATGAATCACTCCCATCCTAACGGTTACGGATATGGAAATATCATTATGAAAATGTTTGTTATCCAAAGATAGGTGCCCCAAAATAAAATATTCATAAAAAAGTACTATTCAACCCCACATTCCACCCCCCTCCCCTCCCCCCCCCCCCCCCCCATATTTGTCGTCTGGCTCATTGCATTTGCACGTCCTTTGAAATATATCACATTTACGAAAAAAAACTATTAGTTTCCTGGAAATAACTTGACGAAATGATTGTCATCTACCACATAGTGTGCCTACTATTAGCTGAAATAAAATGTATGTTTATTTATAACCTGAAACAGTATTTCGAAAGAAAACTAATTGTCACAAAAAACTATTTGACTTTGTTGTATCACACAGGTACGCAACTAGCATCGTCCTTTCAAAATATAATGCTTTAATAAGAAAATTAGGACTTACCAAACCGGATTACCCCAAAACTAAATAACTCATACCCAAAGAAAACTTACCATACAAAAAAAAACTAATCGCCGAACCTCGCCCCCCCCCCCCCCCCCCATTAGCCTCCGCCGCATTGCGCGGGTACACTACTAGTAATTTTAATTTATTCTTGATCAACTCTTTAAATAACTGACACCTAAACTTGGAAGGATAAAACAACGTTATTGTTATTTTCTAATCATATGGTCATACTCGTCCACCGATCTTTATTTGTGGAGAACCTATGGTTTGGTAACCACATCTGCTCGATGGTTTTGTAATCTCAATCATTGATTTTTCTCATCCTAAACCGAGATTAATTCTTTAATTAGCCCACTTATTTTGAAAGCAAAGTTTTATTTTTGTATGATCAAGAAACCTACTTATTTTTAAATATTTAAATTACATGTTGTTAGGTGAACTAGCAAAATAAAAATATTTAAGCACGAGTTTTTCGATTGTTGATTTCAATTATTGCAATCAGTATGATCAATGAATTTAAATTACATCTCACATTTGGTTTGAAAAGGTAAGAGGCGATCCACTTAGGTTTGGAGATTTTGGACAAGATGATTACGAGGTTTCCAAGCCACCTAGCTTTAAAGACATAAAAGCTACCTTGCCAAGAGCTTCTGATGATGATATTGAAGCTACCTCGCCAAATCCTTCCGATGATGATATTGAAGCTACCTCACCAAATCCTTCCGATGATGATACTGAATATGATGATATTGAAGCTACCTCACCAAATCCTTCCAATGTTGATATTGAAGCTACCTCGCCAACTACTGCCAATGCTATACGACATGGTGCACTTGAAGCGTTGGAGAGGTGGACTGAGAGCATGAAATGATAAGCAAAAAACTATCATTTCATTAGAGAACTTGCGCTCAAAAATTCTTAATATGCCTTTTTAATGCTTATGGGTACATTGATGTACATGTGCATCTATTGTTTCCTTCTTCTTTTCTTTCAAGTGACATATACAAAAGCGCATAATTTTTGGTTTCCATATTTCTTTGAACCATGTTCCTAACTGAAACTAAAATTTATGGGCATATGGACTCATGTAGGACATAAACAGAACAAGGTCATGCGGTATGCTCCTCACGGAGCTACCGTGATGCCAGCTTGGCATTCCATCATACCCGTGAACACCATCCCGGGTGGTATGTGATGGCTAGTGATGAGGTCTTATGTGATGCTCCGTGTTTCCCATAACATTTCATCACACCCAATCAGATTAAAGCCTCAATTTACCAACCAATAAATAGATGTCATTTCACTTTATTCTTTATTTATTTTTTAAATTGAAAATGAGGATATGATGTGATGAGTATACTAAAGTCTATGTGATGTTTGTGTGGTGATGATAGGATAGTGACATGGCACCCAATTACATGATGTGGACGTGAGGTGCCACACATCACATGTGATCATGTGATGGATATACCTGATGGTCTAAGATAATTTCACAAAACGTACGCGAATGAATATAAAATAACTGTTTACTTTGATCAAATAATACATTAGATATGTATCAACGTAAAGATCTCCTAAAATAACGAGATCTTTCTAATTCTCTTACCATAATACAAACTTGTAGGCTTATTTCATAAATTGTTATTTCATCTATTAAGAACAAACAACAAATTGATCTCTCCTATTTTTATTATTATTTCTTTTTCAAGGTTTAGCCAAGTATGTAATTGAAAACTCCAATGTATTTATTAATTTTTCGACTAACTTATTATGTCAGTAAGCATATGTTCAACATACCATCATTTGCACACGTCACAACAACTGCATAGATGAACGAAAACATACACAGGGTATATCTCATGACAAGTACTGTTATCTTGCACCCTAGTTTCGATCCAACTCATGGTAAGTGATCAAACATTTTTTGTTCTATATGCCTTAATCAATATAAGACATGAAAGATCACCAATCCCGACATTCTTGATTATGTGTTCTTGATGAGATTCATGGTGACCCAAAAGACACACTGTTAAATTGAGTCATATCAATTCCGTGTGGTAAATACTTGGTGAATAGATCAGTCAAGTTCTCTTGCAAATCTAATTCCAATAGACCTATTGTGAGATTCATGCTTTGTGTATGGTAAATATTTTTTCTTCCTATAAATATGTATTATCGATACAAACTCTCCAATAGCTTTTTCTACAACATAAGCATCATCTAATGACTCAAGTGGCATGTTAAAATGTTTACGAAATTTGTGCGACACAAAAGAGTAATTTGCACCTGAATAAAAAATGAGATGAGTTGGTAAAGAGTTTACGAGCAATGTACATGCGACCACATCATGAGTTTATTGCTTCTTCAAGCGTCATTTGAAACACCCATACCATCACTTTGCTTGTTTCCACCTTTTTTTATTGGCAATGGAATTCACAATATCATTTTTCTTTCTTGGGCATCGGGAACTATAGTGCCCCTTTTTCGTTGCAAGAGTAACACTCCACATCATTGGCATCTTTGACCTTGCATTATTTAGCTTTATGACCGAGCCGACCATATTTGAAACAATCCGCTGTCCTCTTTTTGTGACACCCATATATTTTTCCTGAAAATACTAAGTAATTAAATCCATAAAAGCCTATCATAAAAATTGTTTAAAAATTTGTTGCATAAAATATCTCATGAAACTTAAATAATAAACCTATCATAGTACTTGGTGTTACTAAAAAATTTTCTTACATAAACAAAAGCGAAAGACTTAAGGCATATAGAAATACAATATGGATGACTGAGGCGTAATCAATCAAAGAGATGAGCACCTAAGTTAAGCACAATTGCAATGAATACTACGACTGTTCTAACTCTCTCTTTTATCATCTAGGGCTACAAGAGTATTTATACTAGCATATAATGGACCTGAACATCAAGCTCATTGTTTACAGATAAGAACGAAAACCCTAGATAAATATGCTACTTCCAAAGATAAACACAATCTGACAACTAGCAATCTTCGGATCAACTTCATAACTTCGGATCTTCTTTAGACTTCGGATAGGAACACAAGAACTTCGCATATAAAAATTTCGACATAATCAATATCTTAACACCTTGCAACCATTCGGTGTGTTTTGAGACTGGTGAAAAATCTCCTGAGGCTGGTGATAAGTCTCTGGGCTGGTGAAAAGCCCAAACCCCTCGGTGACTGTTTATAGTACTCTTGTTAGTTTGTATAAGAGTCGTGTATATGTTATTGGTGACCTTTGGTGTTATTATGTATATATATTTTGTTGATATTTGGTGTTCGGGTGACAAAAATGAATGGTGGAATTTTAATGTATGGTTGAACTTCACAAAAATTCGATGTTGAATTATGCTTCCTATTGTAGAGTTATTCACTAAGCTTTTGCTTATGGTGTTTAGTTGTGGTGTTTTGCAGGAATAGGTATAGTAACGCCCGGCTCTGATCGTGGGACGATCTTGAAGATTCCACTTGTCGCTTCCAAGGCATCGAGTATTAGTGTTTTTGTATAACGTTTGTATTAACTTGGTATCAATGTAAATTATACCCGTGTCAGTTTTAGCGGCGTTACAAGATTGCTGGACCATGTTGTAAAGTTTGCAACTTTCATCCTAAAAGGGATTTGATTTCGATCTTAAGAAAGTTATGGCATCAACTAGACACCGGTACAAGACTACAGGCTGGCCTCATGATAATTAGAATTTCTAGAATTTTCGATGCAATTTACAAGTTGATTGACGCAATTAGTCAATTAGTTGGACTAGTCCGAATAGAAACACTCTTAGATCCCAATGGATTAAAAACTAGTTTCTAATTTTTCATATTAACAAACAAGACTCCAACCCAAACTAATTTCACTTATTTCACTTAAAAAGTATTTTTTTTTCTATATTTAGTTATTATTTTCACAAGTTAGGGTATCACAATTGTCGGTTCACTGGACAACTTGTAAAAAACAACAATTTAGTCACCTTCGGTTTGGAATCACCCGAGCGCTCTTAAAGAGAAAGGTTCTGCACATTATTAGCTCTCTAAAGGCAGTAATCTTATCATCTAACTTATTTTATTTAATTTATTATGATTTTTAAAAGTTCGCGACAGATTACTAGAAATGTTAAATTAGGTACTTAATCAATTAAGCTTTCACCCATGCTTTAATTTAATATCAACTTTTAAAGGTTCTATTAGGATTCATATAAAGAACTACTAAATGGAATAAGTCATGACTTGAAAAACAAATGTTTTCCCACATAAAATCATGACTTACCATTAGGGTTTTTGGTTTACAACCAACGCATCAAGATCATTCATTTTCAATTGCTTATTAGCTTCATAAAATATGTTATTTTATGTGTTAATTTTAGCTTTGATTAGTTTGGAGTATTAATGACTAAAAAGGGTGATTTCATGAATTTTCTCAATTAAGACGTTTTAGACCACTGGTAAGTATTTTGACCATAACTTCTATATGTGACATTTTTCTCTCATTCGGGTTCGATTTTTCACAAAATTGTCAGCAAGTTTAGGTATTGTTGTTGTTACGAACTTTTAAGCATGAATACAAGTTTCTTCATTAGGATATTTGTCCATTCACTTGATAAGTTCATTCATTGAGTCTTTATGATACTTTAACATTCATTAAAACACTACTTCTCTATACCTCATTCAATAAACATACCTAGGATTTTGGAAATCAAGAGAAAATATTAATTAGGTTCCAAGATTAACAAGTGTGTATTCTAACTAGATCAAGTGTTAGCTCATCATTGGACAATCTATAATCATCGATTGCTCAACCTTCAACCATAATCATCGATTGGCCAACCTTTAACCGCCACCTATGTGGTTGTTTATGGATGGTCAATGGTGGGTCAGAGATAGCTCAATGATGGAGGAAAAAGAATTCAAACACTAGATAAAAAGAGCTTACCATCAAGCATAAGAACTCAACATTTAATGAACCCTCCTTCTCCTTCATCACCCTTCTTTGTTGTTGTTGTCCCTCCCATGTTTTCTTCCCTTTCAGACTTTCCCGCAATCGAACTCTCAGCTCCCTCTCTTTTTATTTTCTCGGTTAATGGCTTCACGGTTACAAACAATGAAGGGTATGGTTTGCAAGTTGGGTTGTTACGTGATAATCGGTAAGGTCGGGAGCCTTGGGTTTGGTAAACTGAAAGCCCCAAGGAAAAGAAATGAATTATCGTAGCTTTAAATCAGCCCAAGCAATTCATACACAAGAATACTAAAATTACAACTTTAGTACCTTAAGTTTGCTTTAATGTCAAATTAAACCCCATGTAACTTATTTCTTTTATTTAAGTTTAGTCATAATGTAAATTTAGCCCCTCTATATATTGTTAAATCTTTTACATTTTATAATCACATACTATTATTATTATTATTATTATTATTATTATTATTATTATTATTATTATTATTATTCATAATTTATAACAATTCATTTATCGCTTTTCCTAAATAGAATTTAAATAAACAACTAATTGATTAAACATTAAAATAAAATTGGGTGTCACATACATTTTTGCATGAACCCAAATGTCTCTTTCCACATTTCCTACATTCTCTTGTTTCTTCCTTCCTTGAACTAGTTGATGAAAAATGACTCTTTTTGTCAAAGCTTGAATATCCATTATGCTTTTCTTTCTCGCCAACGACTTGCCTTTCATTAGTTCGCTTCAAAATCATATCATATACACTTTGGGCTACATTAATTGACTCATCAAGTATACTCGCCTTCGTCATTTCATGTATTCGGCGGGTAAACAACGAAGATAATGATTAATACATATACACTTTGGGTTGTAATAATTGACTCATCAAGTGTACTCACCTTCCTCGTTTTATGTAATCAGCAGGTAAACCATGAAGATAGAGATTAATACATCATCGCTCGGTAGGAAGAGTATCCTCAAGGAATGGTAACGTATCTGTAAACTTCTTTGTATATTCATCAACAGTAAAATTGTCTTTGAGGAGTTCAAAGAATTCATCAACAAGCTTTTTAATATTTCGAGTTGACCAATACTTTTTCTTTAATCACCCCACAAATTATTCCAACGGTACGGAAAGTACGTTCTCATTTTCATAGGCATGACTGATTATATTCTACCAATTTAGGGCATCACCCTTCAACATTTGCAAAGCATACAACACTTTTTGATCCTTATCACAATGCCAAGTCTTTAGTATCTGCTCCATTTCATTAATCCAACAAATCGTCACTTTAGGATCACAAACACCATCATACTCCTTGGGTCTACACATCATGAAATCCCTATAAGAACAATCCTAATTTGGATTAGCAATTGGAGCACTACCATGAGTAGAGGTTGGTTATTGCGATCGTTTTCAGGGGTCTTACTCCTAGTAGGAGTTTCGATATGAGATTGAGAAGGAGTTCATATCATTCATTAAGGATTTGGTGTATTTCCAATTACTCTCTTGAATATCATCTAGAATCTTCTGGATAACATCCATTGACATCGGATAGAGATTGGCACCACCCCTAACATTGGCATCCGCATCAGCTTGAGGCTACTGATCCAAATTGGGAGGCACCCGATTAGACTCTTGATCATCATTACATGACCCTTGACCACTTCTTGTATGTGTTATTTTACTATACAATTTCCAATACTTTAGCATTCCATAACATAATTAATCTCATTCTATCCCTTACAAGAAATTAGCACGGCATTATCCTAGTGTCAAGCCTCTATATAGTTTAACTTTCTTCTAGATAACTTTATATTGTCCGATATACCCCACTTATCTGACAAGGTTCTTGCACCTCCTCTTAAACTACTTTACATACGGGGCCTTATCTGAGCACGTACTAAACGTACCATATGTGTGTGTGTGTGTATCAATGCTGCCACAACACACTACTGAGAGTCTTACATACACATAAGAATGGTATCGCCTACAATAGTCTTACATCCACGTACAACTGCTAATATATGACTATACGTGTGACACCCAGAAATTTTTGCTTTTTAATCATCCTTTAAAAATGGACCCCTTTTAAAAACATATAGACTTGATATAAAAATTCAAGTATCACCAACTGCATATCATTACAACCATAGTAGTAAACAAGAATTTACACATGTGATAATGATTATATATGAATATATTACATTCCAAAACTACTTCACTTTACTTCGCCTTCTTTAATCCCTGTATAACCTAGAATCCAAGGAATAAAACATACATATGTAAGACTATAAAGTCTTGTGAGTTACATGAGTTTAGACTCATAATATATTTACACAGATATTCATTTGCATTCACTTCAATCGTGAAGCCTTATTATCATCTTCATATTTACTAATCTTGAAATACAGCATCTTTACATATTAAGTTATAGAAAAGACTCCATTACATTATACATGCATATAGTCCATTTCTCATTAGTCATAAAGATGACTCAATATTCATTTAGTCATAGCAATGACTACATACATTCATTAGTCATAACGATGACTCTGTTGGAATTGGTGTCCAAGGTCATTAACTAGTGGTAATATTTCTAATAATAGCAGGGTCCTTTTGGGTTGCCCTCATGACCCAAAAAATAAACAGAGTTAGAAAATGTGAAAGGATGATTAGTTTATTAATTTATTGAAAAATAAATTAGTTACAAATTGAATCAGTAAATTAATTTGGAATTAATTTGTAGTAATTAATTAAAGCGACTGGATTGTAATTAATTAAAGGTTTAATTAATAAAAACAAGTCCAGCGGTGCGGCCGCCAAAATGCTCCTCAAGTTTGAAACCATACGAGCCGCCAATCTCCTCGCTCATTTGAGCCGCCAATCTCCTCGCTCCTCCCCTTTCTACGAATTTCACTTCCTCTTGGATGTAAATCATTAGAGTGATTCTACTTTGGATCCTGTTCATCCAATGCATGGTGCTGTCAACCGTAAATCAAAATAAGGAGATCCATTGAGGTACATTCTATTTAGATTTAATGTTGCTATAACTGATATGAACTGCATGATCCTGGACTCTATTCATGGATATTCATGTGATTTGGTCTTCTTAAGTCTTCCACTGTATATGTTCTATTTTTGTATGATTGAATCCCAACAGTGGTATCAGAGACTCTATTCATATGTTATTTGCACTTTGATCTAAATTGTTGGAATGTGATTGCATGCTATGTGTTTATTTTTGAAATTTATAGGGTATTATGCTAGAATTTTTTTGAAGAAACATGCTATAATCATACGGTTTATGCTAGAAACATGAATATTGAATTGCATGCTAGAAGAAATCTTAGGATTTGTGCCTCGCTATGTGTTTTTCAAATAATGTTGCAGGTTTCTTTGTGCCTCCTTGTTTTGTCGAAATCTCTAGGGTTTTAGGAGAGTTCCTTGGCCTTTGCATACTATCTTGCGGCTAGGGTTACAACCCTAGCTTGCCTTGCAAGTTTCCTAACTTGCTTACTTGCCTTATTTTCCTATTGCCTTAATATAATTATTTCCAATAGGATTTTAATTAAGATTAATTTTTAAAAGAGTATTAACTGAGTTAATTAATTAATAAAAATTTTAAATTGTTTAAAATACATTTATATATTTTAGAACAATATATATATATATATATATATATATATATATATATATATATATATATATGTATGTATATGTATATGTATATATATATATATATATATATATATATATATATATATATATATATATATATATATATATATATATATATATATATATATATATATATATATATAACATTGTTCAAACCATCACTAGGCTCATCCACTAAAATCATGTATGGGGTTTAAAGGAGGATTCTTATGAATCCAAATGAGGTCGGTTTTTAAACGGCATTCATTGCCTACCACCCTCACCGTCCAGCACATTTTTCCATTTGGAGTTAACGAAAGGTTTTGATGGGGAAATGTTTCAAAGTTAAAAGTATGAACTTAAACTATTAAAACAAAAGTCACATTTTAATTATAAATAAGAGTAATTGTATTGATTCCTATCTTTTATTCCTACCTATATTCCTACCCATGTGAAATTATGACAAGTGTCATATTTAATAAAACTAATTATATTTTAAGACACATGTCATAATTTAACATGGGTAGGAAGATTAGTAGGAATAAAAGGTAGGAACAAAAACAATTTCTCTATAAATAAATGTGAACTACGTGCTACCCATGAGAAATGCACATTCTCTTTATGATATGATGGTGGAGCTCTATGCAGTTATCGTGGTCAAAAATCAAATAGTGTTTATAGGCCGAGATTTAAAAAACGGTTATCGCGGTGAGTTAACATTGAGATAGCGGTTTTATATATTACATAGAGATTATATATATATATATATATATATATATATATATATATATATATATATATATATATATATATATATATATATATATATATATATATACACACACACACACACACATATATATATATATATACTATGTAGAATTAATATCTCAAACAAGTTATATTAAACCCATAGCATAAAATATATGGTAGTGTCATATTGTCAAACATAATTAATTGCAATTACAGGTTCGACATCAGAGACAAGATAGTCTAAGGCATTCACTTTTCCATCTAGGTCATCACCAATATCAAGATCTTCCACTTAATTGCTAGTCTCATAATCATCTTCTCTATAACGCTTCATTTTTCTCCTAGTACTCGGACCCGTGTCTATATTTCCTCTCCTTGCTCTCACAGCCGATCAAAAAAGACCATCCCTTACTTTTGGGCTAGTATATGTTTGATCGACTGGCCCCGAAATAAATAGCCCAAAATGTAATTTTAGAATATAGCAGTATTTCGCCGCAATAATGCAATCGATATAGCGTTCAAATTGCGGCAAATCTCGGCGCAAATAACCCAAACGCTATTCGTAACTGCTATTTTATCTAGACCGTGAACCGCTATCTCACTGATATCTCACTGAGATCTCGACGCTAACATAGGCGGAGCTGTGTGGTTAACCGGCACATCAGTTAAGGTTATAGTTGGGGATGATGTGACACTCACGATTCTCAAGCGTATCTTGAGCCGGGCATCACGCGGGTTCTGCATGCTTAATTTACCATCTGATCCATGATCCACGGCATCCCTGTCATGGATTTGAGATGACTACAACCGAGATTAATATGTCATTGACACTATTTAGTGAATCTCACAGATCTAGGAAATTCACAATGATTGAAATTGAGAAAGAGTTTTATCTACCTTAATGATCATTATGGTGTGATTATGGCATCCCTCTTCACATCATAACTGGGAGATTTTGGATCCTAGCCTTAGTAAATAATATTTGGGTAATTATTTTAAGGATTGAACTCAAACTAATTAAAAACTATATCTTATAGAGGTATGTTTCAAATCTAAACACAAACCTTCCTCATCCTCCTCCTCCTCCTCCACTGCAATCTCGATCTAGTGAGATCGATTGCATGATGTTTGCTGACATGTCCTTCGAACTCGAGAATTGTTTCAAGAGCGTTGGGGTACAAGCAAGGCAGGAATGATTCGAGATCGTTAAATCCCTTAGGGCATACAAACTAGAAGAAGAATGTCTGTGTGTACACATGTTCATAAGATGAAATCATACATAGACAGATTGGAAAACCTTGGTGTCCATTTTCCAGATGAGTTAGCCATGGATGTGGTGCTTAACTCGCTTCCTGGTTCATATCATGAGTTCATTATGAACTATGACAATAACCATCTGGACATGACCTTGATAGAGCTGCACAATATGTTGAAAACTGGCGAGGCTAGTTTAAAGCAATCATGTGGCTCAAGTTCCACCGCTCCTGTCTTGGCCATTTCTCATGGTAATGCTAAGAAGAAGAAAGTTTCTTATACAAAAGGAAAGGCTTTAAGAGAAAAGTTGATTCTGACAAAGCACCTACCAATGACCCTAATGAGGCCATGTGTTTTTACTGCCAGCTGAAGGGACATTAGAAACGTAGTTGCCCAACATACCTGGAGGATCTAAAGAATAATCAGGTCAAGGAGTTTGACACCTCATGTATATCTGAAGTCCATAGTATATCAACTTCTCGTTAATTAATCCTTGATACATGATGTGTTGACTCACATCTGTGTTGTATGCAGGGACTAAGTGAAAGTAAGAAGTTGAAGCATAGGAGTTTGATCTGCTCATGAGATGCAAAAGCGTTGCCCATGTTACAAGGGTCGGGGATTACAAGCTCATGCTGATTGGTGGTGTTTAGTTAGATTATTAGATTTTTGCTACTCACCAGAATTGACACAAAACATTGTTTCTTATTACGTATTGTTTAAAGGATGTTTTGTACTTCTCTTTTGATAATAAAAATGGTCCTTTTTTCTTTATAAACATGGTTGTTCTATTTCAAAGTTTATCCTTACAATGGCTTATATATGAATGTGTTTGTTGTATTAGTATTAATAATATAATCTTAAATGTTGATTCATCCAAATGTGTGTTGGATAAATCATGTTTGTGGCATTGTCTCCGTGTCCATTAAACAAGAATTGCATCACCAAGCTCTAAGTGGTCAGTATCTTGGAATCATTTGACTTAGATTCAGATGATGTATGCGAATCTTGCTTACTTGGAAGATGACAAGAATATCATTCACAGGAAACTGTGCAAGAAGCAAGGATTTGTTGGAACTTATCCACACAAGTGTTTGTGGACCGTTCAGATCCGTCGCAATACATGATGAATAATACTTCATTATGTTTACCAATGATGTCAGTAAATATGGACACGTTTATGAGATTAAACATAAGTTAGAAACTTTGAAGTGTTTAAAGAGTTTTGAAACGAAGTAGAAAATCAACTCGGCTAGAATATCCAAGTATTATATTCTACGAACATCTTAGGATCTGCGAAATGGTTTCACAATTCTCTCCTCTCAAAACACCGCTGCATAGTAGTATGCTGAAAGCAGAAATTCGAACATTGTTTGATATGGTTCGATCCATGATGTGTCAAGCTACACTTCCAATTAGTTTCAAAGGGTTATACCCTAGAAACAACAACCCGCGTCTTAAACCTCGTACCAAATAAGTAGGTTGCAAATACATTCTCTGAAATGCGTAGTCGGGTTCATCCCTCAGTAGCACAAAGAAAATCTGGGGTTGTGAAGTCTTCATTCATCACGAAGCTCATAACCCAGATCATAGAAGTGTCATTTCATTGGCTAACCTTGCAAGTCCTTTGAATACTTCTTTTACAAGCCTTCTGAGAACAAATTGTTTGTGGCTCAAAGGAGAGTCTTTTATGAGAAAGAGCTTGAATTCAAAGAAGCCAGTGGGAGTAAGATTGATCTTGAAAAGATTGAAGAGTCAACTAATAAAGAACCTTTAGTTAACACTATCACTCAACTAGAGGATGAGACTCCTGTTGAGGGAACTGACATATCTCCAGATCCTCTTTGCAAGTCCAAGTTGAGTTAGTCACTATATTGAGTTTTATGGTTCCCATAGAGTAACAGACTTATTAGTGGTAAAACACTGGTTGGTAAGGATGAGTCCATGTTTTAATTTGATTGATCTTACACCTGGCCTGAAACCAATGAGAGTAATTGGATCTTCAAAAGGAAAACAACATGGATGAGAATGTACACGCATTCGAAGCGAGATTGGTTGAGTAGGGTTGTACTCAGACTCAAGAAATTGATCATGAGGAAACACTCTCACCAACAGCTGTGGAAGA
Organism: Cichorium intybus; assembly: GCA_023525715.1. NCBI lineage: Eukaryota > Viridiplantae > Streptophyta > Magnoliopsida > Asterales > Asteraceae > Cichorium > Cichorium intybus. The sequence goes on from CM042014.1 coordinate 97,100,495, forward strand.
GTCTGTTAGGATGTTGTTTGCCACATATGCATTTTGTGAGACATGGAAAAGTGGATGTTAGAACCGCTTTCCTTAAATGGAAAAATAAAGGGGTTGTGTATGGAACAACTGACACGCCTAGGTCGTCGTGCGGTAAAAAATAAGTAAAATACCTCACTCACACTAGCACAATGGTAGTCAGGGTCGATTTACAGGAGTTTCATGGTCAAGATAGGACGATAGCTTACCAACTGTAGTGTCACGCTAAAGCCAGAGGGACTACTACTTTTCCAAAACAATTCAAAAATTCAATTTCCAAACAGTTGCTAAAAATCAAATCTAACTTGAACTAAACTAAACTAAATGATTCTCTAAACTAAGTTTGCTTACTAAAAACAGAAATAAATCTCAAAATCATAAACAAACAAGAACAATCCCACAAGCATTCAAAGCAATAAATCATAAATAAAGGTAAATAACACAAACCAACATGAACTGAATGATTGACTCGATTAAACTCCAATCCAGAAGGTTCAAAACAGTAACATACGAAAATAAGAAGCTATAACCTACTGCTACTGGTTGTCACAATCCTGAAACACCAAGTTACAACCTTAAAACAACTAAACTAATATTGAAAACAAGTGAAAAACATAAAAATACCACAATGGGTTGCTAAAATCTCGAAACTTGAGTCAAAGTCGTCGTAAGTTCACCTTAGGGTCTGATTTTCGCCTCCGAAATTCGACCTAAAAGCCTGTATTTATAGTTGTAGAAAATTAGAACCCGCGTCGCGCAGAGCTCATACCCACGGCGCGTGTAAAGCCTTATCCCCGTTTTTTCGCAGTTTGAATTTCTTCCACCGCCTCATCTTTCTGACGTGGCACGTCGTGCACATATGTATTCCGCGGCGTGTGTGTTCAGACGACTGAAATTATTTTTATCCTCAAACTTCTTCAATTTGTCCGCTTTTAGCCCCTGATTATAGCTTTTCTTTGCAAACAAGCACTAGCACAAAAAGTGAGAATACCAATGTATATATGATATAAAATCACCAAGAATAGGGCTCAACAACGACTAAAATACTTAATATTACTAGGCGTTGTCAAACACCCCACACTTATGCCTCGCTTGTCCCCAAGCAAGAGAGTTTTTAACAGATTTTAACTAAGACTCAAACATTTTTCAACGTGTTCAATTTCAAAGCTTATTGTCCCTAGAGTTAGATGAAATAGTTTTTGCAAACATAACCAGGATATCCTTTGGAATTCATAACTTTCTAAAGAACCCTTGATTACAAATTTTCTGTCCACAAGAAAATGTACGTACTCATTCAGATTCTAAAGGTCATTAAAGAATTGTCCATGACTTTCGATATTGTCCGTGTAGCGAGCTTTCGGAAATGCCATCCGAGACCAGACGATCTTAGTTGGTAAGGTGCATAAGTCCCACCCATTTTAGACCTACCGACTCGAACAACAAAGGCCACTGATTGACAGTCCTTTCCTAAATTCCAATCTTAAAACATCTCAATCTTCTAACTCCTAAAACTCAAATTATTTGACTAAACATAGCATGCTAACAACTAAATAGCATTTCTTGAAAAATACCAAAGCTATAACATTCAAAAGATATTCGTTTCAAATTTACAATCTTCTTAAAAAAAATTTAAAAAATTGCTAAAAAAATTTGAAAATTGGTCATTTCCCGCAAAAATTTCAAAAACACTCTTTCGACCGTCCACACCCCACACTTAAAACCGTACAACGTCCCCGTTGTACATAATTTATTTCAAAAAAAGGGAGAAAGAGTTACCCCTTAGACGGTTGATTGCTTGATGGTGCCCGATTGTCACAGAAACAAAAAAATACGAACTGCTTACGCTTCAGATTCCCAGGAGTTGTAGCGCAACAGCAAACACGCCGGTGATCATCGCAAGTCGAGGGTGCACGGTGACCCTGCACTTTCCTGAAACAACTCCTCCTCAGATTCCCCATTGGTATTTCACATGCACACTCACAAACACATTAAATGCAAACAAACTAACTAAACAACTAGAAATATAAATAAATACATACATAAGATAGTGTCATAAGTTTGGTACAATATCTCCAAAAAAGTGAAAAGAGAAATACATCACTCATCTCGGCGCGTCCCGGAGGGACCCGCCTCGTCATCGTGGGCTCTGGCTTGGAAGGGCCGTGGACGTCGCCCCTGCTGAGAAGCCGTCTCTAATAATACCTCCCCAATCCACGCCAGCTGATCCTCGATGCCTGTAACCCTATCACCCAGCTCACGAATGGCTGTCATCACATCTGACAGCTGCGGCTGTGGCTCTGCTGGTGCGTCACCCTCTCTGGCGTCGCCTCGCTGGTCCCTCCTCCTGAACATGGGCTGGTCGGGGTGCCCATGGTGCCTCTGTCGGCACCCTCATGTATACACCGGCACGCGGCTGATGAATCAACCCCATATTCTCCAAAAAGCGGGGTGATGTGCGCACAGGTGGTATCGGTGTCAAGGTCGCTACGGTCTCGGCAGTGAGCAGGACAAGCGGGTGATGAAATGCCAGACACAAGCGGGTGATGAAATGCCATATGATCGGGCCAAGCGTGTAACACTCGGTTTCTCAATTTATAGGATACACCAATTACATTAATCAAGCATAATACTATTAGTGGTGTAACCCCAAAAAGAGCAACAAGTTTACAAAGTTATATCAAAAGCATAGTTTAAGTATTTACTTATGTACAAACAAGTTTCATACTAGTTTACTCAAAACCGGGTTTTTACAAAAGACATAGTCCAACACAAGAAAATAAGTAAGTCCAAGTCCAAAGTCCATATCCCATCCAGCTAACCCTCCGTGATGCGTTTCCCACGATCTGTACTTCTATAACCTAACACAATTAACATTAACAAACAATATATGAGCTTTAAAAGCTCTGTGAGTAATTAAAGTTTAACTGGACAGCAATTGTCCAACATTTCTTTCACAACTTTCTCAATAAACCATCTTGATCCTTAATATATATACTCATAATGAGGTTCATTACTCCAAACACTCATAGTTGGTATTCTCAACCAATTTCAAAAAAATTCAAATCATACTTCTTCTGCAATAAACTTCAATACCAACACATAATTCGTCTATTAATAACTACTCACCTGTTGTGGAATCGATATGTGGAACTCCTGCACCTCGTGTATGCTCCTGCCTAGCCTTAGCTGTAGCATAACAACTCATTTTCATTACTCAAGTTAAGAATAATCTTAATCACACTCAATATTCATCATAATCAAGGAACTTGTATCATTGAAACAAGTTATAATCAAAAATAGCAACAATATCATAGTTGTAGCTTTCAATCTCATCACTTTGACACATATAACCCTAGAATTGCAATAATCAACATTTCTTTAGCTCGGGTTCATAGTTAGAACTCATTTATACTAACTAATCCAAACAATTTCACTCTAACTTTAGCTAATTGCAGGTGGTTCATCAAAACCACGAGATACCCTCTCAATTCCAAAGATTCAACCGTCAAAACAAGATAAAAATCAAAGAGGATTACCTTTCAAGCTCAAAGAACTAATCTCTAGCTTCAATTCGTGATCAATAAGCCTTAATCTCGACTTAGAAGGGTTAGAATCGCTTTTCTAAGGTTTTGGGAGTGTTTTGATCGAAGTAGAAATAACCCAAAATGAAAAGAAATCGGCCTTTAAAAAGTAACCCTGCACGACCCGTGTAAAAATTACACGGCCCGTGTAACTCACGGCATGACTTTAGAGTTTGGTCTGCAGAACTACACGACCCGTGTCCATATTACACGACCCGTGCTGTACATTTTACACGACCCGTGTTAATATTACACGACCCGTGCTGTACATTTTAGTTTTAGTCTACATGTTTACACGACCCGTGTCAAAAATGACACGACCCGTGTAATTCACGGTATGCTCAAAACATTCACAAGGAACTCCTACACGACCCGTGTAACTTCTACACGACCCGTGTAACCTCTTTTTAGCATTTTTCAACTTCAATTTCCTTCCAAACGAAATTCTAACTACCGAAACTCATGCAATAATCTAACTAATCTTAATTACACCGAGATTAACTCAAAAATCTCTAAATTTTAATAACACGGTATTACAAGTACTTACCCCCTTCAAAAGATTCTGTCCTCGGAATCTCCTAAATTAAAAAGGGATATTTTGACCGCATCTCCTCTTCAGCTTCCCAAGTGACATCTGATCCTCTATGATGTCGCCATTGCACTTTCACCAATCCCACTTCTTTATTTCGCAATTTTCTAACTTTCTTTTCTAGAATTTGCTCCGGCATCTCTTGATATCTTAATTTCTCATCTAGTTGAATTTCAGCCAAGGGTACCCGAGTGGATTGGTCATGCAATGTTTTTCTAAGGTGTGACACATGGAATACATTATGGATACCCCGTAACTCCTCTGGAAGCTCAAGCTTATACGCAACTGCTCCAATTCTCTCCAAAACTCGAAAGGGTCCGATAAAGCGTGGGCTCAACTTACCTCTCTTGCCAAATCAAATTACTCCCTTCCATGGGGACACTTTCAACATTACCATGTCCCCGACACTGAACTCTAACAGCTTTCTTCTTCTATCTGCATATTGTTTTTGGCGATTTTGGGCTACCCGCATGTGCTCACGAATGCTTTGTATCTTCTCTTCAGTCTCGGCTATAATTTCTGGTCCCGCCAATGGTTTCTCTCCAGTTTCTGTCCAACAAGTCGGGGTCCGACACGGTGCACCATACAAGGCTTCAAAAGGTGCCATCTGTATACTGGAATGGTAAGTGTTGTTGTAGGCAAACTCTACTAAAGGCAGATGATATTCCCAACTGCCTCCAAAATCAATGATACAAGCCCGTAGCATATCTTCTAATGTCTGTATCGTCCTTTCTGACTGTCCATCTGTCTGAGGATGATAAGCAGTGCTCAGCAAAGCTTTAGTGCCAAAATGCTTTTGGAAACTCTGTCAGAAATGGGAATTGAACCGACTATCTCTATCAGAAATTATTGAAGTTGGCACTCCATGTCGTCTCACCACTTCTCTTGTATATATCTCGGCTAGCTTTGACACTTGGTAATCTTCTCGGATTGGAATGAAATGAGCAGACTTTGTTAATCTGTCAACAATCACCCAAATTGAATCATATCCTCGTGGAGTTCGAGGCAGCTTTGTGATGAAATCCATAGTGATTTCATCCCACTTCTTCATTGGTACAGGTAATGGTTGCACTGCTCCATATGGCTTTTGATGATTGGCTTTTACTTGCAGACACGTCAAACAGTTTTCTACAAAACGTCCAACATCTCGTTTCATACCGGGCCACCAGTAGTACGGTTCTAGATTATGATACATTCGCGTGCTACCAGGGTGAACCGCATATCTAGTACAGTGAGCATCCTCCAGCAATATCTGTCTCACCTTGCCATGCCTCGGAACCCAAACTCGCCCTTGGAAAGTCTTGATTCCTTGTGCATTTTCTACAAGTTTCTCTACATAACCAATCATCCTCTCTCTCTTCAAGTCATTAGCTTCGACTTGGCATTTACGTATCACCTCCGGTAATCGACTCACAATCCCCATTCGAGCCGATACGACTCGAATAGGCGGCTCTTTACGACGTGCATCCGCCACTATGTTAGCTTTACCGGGATGGTAAAGTATTTCACAATCATAATCTTTTAGCAGATCCATCCACCGTACTTGCCTCATGTTTAACTCTTTCTGATCAAATAGGTATTTCAAACTTTTGTGATCTGTGTAAATCTGGAACCGTACGCCATAAAGATAGTGTCGCCACATTTTCAATGCAAAGATTATCGCCGCCAACTCTAAATCATGCACCGGATAGGTTTTCTCGTGTGATTTGAGTTGTCGAGACACATAAGCGATTACTCGTCCTCTTTGCATTAACACACATCCGAGACCACTCAAAGAGGCATCACTATAGAGAACAAAATCTTCCCCGCCTTGTGGTAAGGCTAACATCGGAGCTTTACACAAGCTATCTCGTAATTGTTCAAACGCTGACTGTTGTGCCTCAGTCCAATTGAATTTCTCCGCCTTCTTTGTCAATTTGGTTAGGGGTGTAGCGATTCGGGAAAAGTTTTCAATGAATCGCCGATAGTAACCCGCTAACCCCAAGAAACTGCGAACTTCCATCGGACTCTTTGGTGGCTCCCAACTCATTACGGCTTCGATCTTCACCGGATCCACCTTTATACCGTCTTCATTTATCACATGGCCAAGAAATTGTATTTCCCGCAACCAGAACTCGCATTTTGAAAATTTTGCATATAATTTCTCAACACGAAGAAGATCTAATATTTGTTGCAAATGAAATCTATGCTCATCTCGACTCTTTGAATAAATCAGGATGTCGTCGATAAATACAATCACAAATTTATCGAGAAAAGGACGACAAACCCGATTCATTAAATCCATAAAGACAGCTAGAGCTTTAGTCAAACCGAATGGCATGACTAAGAACTCATAGTGACTATACCTCGTGCGAAAAGTCGTCTTCGGAATATCAACTTCCTGAACTTTCAACTGATGATAGCCGGATCTCAAATCAATCTTTGAAAAATACGTGGCCCCATGCAGTTGATCAAATAAATCATCGATCCTCGGCAACGGGTAACGATTCTTTATAGTGATCTTGTTGAGCTCTCTATAATCTATACACATTCTCATAGACCCATCTTTCTTTTTCACAAAGAGTATAGGTGCACCCCACGGAGACGAACTCGGACGAATAAACCCAAGTTCCAATAACTCTTGCAACTGTCTCTTTAATTCCTCCATCTCAGAAGGTGCCAATCGATACGGTGGTCGAGCTACCGGTTTTGCCCCCGGTATCACATCGATTTCAAATTCAACCTGTCGATCCGGTGGTAAACCTGGAAGATCATCGGGAAATACGTCGGGATAATCACTAACCACCTCTACTTCTTCAATTTTAGGAGATTTTGACTCAGAACTAATCACATGTGCCATAATCAATTCACCCCCTCTCTCCATATATCTCCTAGCCATTGCAAGTGACACTATCGGTACTTTTCAGGAACGTCGTTCACCTCGTATCAAAATTCGGGAACCACTCGGTGTTTTTATGGAAAGTGTTTTCTCATGACAATCCATTTGACCTCTATTATCATCCATCCAATCCATCCCGACTATCACATCAAACTCATGATTAGTGATCGGCTTCAGATTAATAAGGTACGTAACCCCATAAATCTCAAGCCGACACTGCTCATAATGACTCTTTATAAAAACACATCTCCCATCTGCTACATCTACTATCACTTTCTCATATAAATCGACTAACAGAATATTTAGTTTAGAAGCAAAGGACACCGATATAAAAGACACGGAAGCACCGGAATCAAAAAGTACTCGTGCTTGAGAAGAGTTCAAGCGAAAGATACCTGTGATAACATCGGTTTGGTCTCGAGCCTCGTCGACGGTTAATTGAAAAGCTCTCGTTTTCACGTGACCGCCGCTCCTGTCTCTTCGATCATCTCGATCTCGACCTCCTCCTCGTCCGGTCTTTTGAAAGTCTCTCTGTGGCTCAGACCTCACCTTTGGGCAATTTGGACGAATATGCACGCTCTCCCCACAATTGAAACAAACGGGACGACTCTCGGTACACTGGCGAGCCATATGTCCCGTCTTTCCACACTGGAAACAAACTGATGGAGGGTTTCGGGAATCACATTCCCCCATGTGTTTTCGCCTACATTTCTTACACCATCTCTCCTCATTTTTCTTAGGTTCACCACGGAATTGAGAACCCGTGGTAATAGACCTCTGAGTAATATCTCCAGCTTTACCTTCCCATTTTCTCTTGGGTCCTCCAACTTCTCTTTCAGTTCTTCTCTCTTCCTCTTGTCTTTGCAACTCCCTTTCTCTTGATCTTGCTGCCTCTGCAACTTGTTGAAAGGTAGTATATCTAGAACTTGGTAAAAACTCTCGGATCTGGGTTTTTAAACCCCATAAGTAATGATCCATCTTACGCTCCTTCGTATCTACTTGATGTTGTGCAAATCTCGCCTTCTCATTGAAATCCAGTGTGTATTGCTGCACAGTTCTCGACCCTTGCTGTAATTTCAAAAATTCTTCTTCTATTCCTTTCATAGCATTATTGGAACAATAATACTCGATGAACTTCAATTTGAACTGTTCCCAATTCAAGGCATATGCCAAGCTTTCTCCTATCTCCATGCACATATTCTCCTACCAAAATTGTGCATCCTCCTTTAACAAATTCGTTGCAAACTCAACTTTATCCGCCTCATCACATTTACTTGTGCGGAAAATCTTTTCAACGTGTGTCAACCAATTCTTGGCTGCTATGGGATCATATTTCCCATAGAAATCGTATGGCTTGCACTTCTGGAAAACGTCATAAGTACACATCCTTGTCTTCTCAGGTATTCTAGCTCTACCCGCCTCAATAAAGACCTCTTCACGACCCTCTCTCTGTTCAGTTCAAACTGGGATTGATCCCGAAGTACCTCCAGTTGTAACCTCCGCTTGAGGCTTCAAATAAGTGGGTAATAACTCTTTAAGTGCCTTGGTTACCTCAGCCACAATCATAGCTTGCATATTACTCTGTGTCTCGGGAGGTCGCTCTCCATCGGGTTGATGCTCTTTACCCGAATCTCGTGATCCCGATTTATCTCTTGATGGATCACCTCGCTCTTTTTCTTTTCCAGCACTCATTTTAATTGAAAAAGAAAATCAACTCATTTAGTAATCACCAGCATAATACTCAATATGGTGTGTAATAAACTCAATTGTATATCACTATAATACTCAATATAGTGTATAATCAACTCAATTGTATAACACTATAATACTCAATATAGTGTATAATCAACTCAATGGTATAGCACTATAATACTCAATATAGTGTATAATCAACTCAATTGTATAGCACTATAATACTCAATATAGTGTATAATCAACTCAATTGTATAGCACTATAATACTCAATATAGTGTATAATCAACTCAATTGTATAGCACTATAATACTCAATATAGTGTATAATCAACTCAATTGTATAGCACTATAATACTCAATATAGTGTATAATCAACTCAATTGTAATACACCGCGGAGGATAGCTACTCGGGACTCTTTGGGACTTCTCAATCTCATTGGTTTAAGTCTAAACCCATCTCAAGGTTTAATTCCCTTAAACCACGGCTCTTATACCAACTTGTAACACCCGGTTTCTCATTTTATAGGATACACCAATTACATTAATCAAGCATAATACTATTTGTGGTGTAACCCCAAAAAGAGCAACAAGTTTACAAAGTTATATCAAAAGCATAGTTTAAGTATTTACTTATGTACAAACAAGTTTCATACTAGTTTACTCAAAACCGGGTTTTTACAAAAGACATAGTCCAACACAAGAAAATAAGTAAGTCCAAGTCCAAAGTCCATATCCCATCCAGCTAACCCTCCGTGATGCGTTTCCCACGATCTGTACTTCCAGAACCTAACACAATTAACATTAACAAACAATATATGAGCTTTGAAAGCTCTGTGAGTAATTAAAGTTTAACTGGACAGCAATTGTCCAACATTTCTTTCACAACTTTCTCAATAAACCATCTTGATCCTTAATATATATACTCATAATGAGGTTCATTACTCCAAACACTCATAATTGGTATTCTCAACCAATTTCAAAACAATTCAAATCATACTTCTTCTGCAATAAACTTCAATACCAACACATAATTCGTCTATTAATAACTACTCACCTGTTGTGGAATTGATGTGTGGAACACCTGCACCTCGTGTATGCTCCTGCCTAGCCTTAGCTGTAGCATAACAACTCATTTTCATTACTCAAGTTAAGAATAATCTTAATCACACTCAATATTCATCATAATCAAGGAACTTGTATCATTGAAACAAGTTATAATCAAAAATAGCAACAATATCATAGTTGTAGCTTTCAATCTCATCACTTTGACACATATAACCCTAGAATTGCAATAATCAACATTTCTTTAGCTCGGGTTCATAGTTAGAACTCATTTATACTAACTAATCCAAACAATTTCACTCTAACTTTAGCTAATTGCAGGTGGTTCATCAAAACCACGAGATACCCTCTCAATTCCAAAGATTCAACCGTCAAAACAAGATAAAAATCAAAGAGGATTACCTTTCAAGCTCAAAGAACTAATCTCTAGCTTCAATTCGTGATCAATAAGCCTTAATCTCGACTTAGAAGGGTTAGAATCGCTTTTCTAAGGTTTTGGGAGTGTTTTGATCGAAGTAGAAATAACCCAAAATGAAAAGAAATCGGCCTTTAAAAAGTAACCCTGCACGACCCGTGTAAAAATTACACGGCCCGTGTAACTCACGGCATGACTTTAGAGTTTGGTCTGCAGAACTACACGACCCGTGTCCATATTACACGACCCGTGCTGTACATTTTACACGACCCGTGTTAATATTACACGACCCGTGCTGTACATTTTAGTTTTAGTCTACAGGTTTACACGACCCGTGTCAAAAATGACACGACCCGTGTAATTCACGGTATGCTCAAAACATTCATAAGGAACTCCTACACGACCCGTGTAACTTCTACACGACCCGTGTAACCTCTTTTTAGCATTTTTCAACTTCAATTTCCTTCCAAACGAAATTCTAACTACCCAAACTCATGCAATAATATAACTAATCTTAATTACACCAAAATTAACTCAAAAATCTCTAAATTTTAATAACACGGTATTACAAAGCGGGTGATGAAATGCCCGCCGGCCATGGGGCTGCTGCCAGACAGACCCGCAGCACGAGTGGACAAGGAGATCGCCAGGGCGTACGGTAGATGAAGGAATCTGGCGGGATCGAGGAGCGCCCACATAAAGGTCGTGTCCTCCCCGGACACCTTCTCACCTCCTTGCTTCTGCATGACAGAAGTGGAAATGATACGGTGCATAAGGCGATGCAGCGGGTTACGGAGCTGGATCTCCCTGGCCGACCCCGCCTCAAACTGAACATTAGACAACGTGGCCCAAATAGCTGCATTGGCCTCCCCCTCGGGCTGGCCCTGTATACATGTCTGAAGAAAAGGCGTAAAGTGGCGGCTCTGTAGCTCCTCTGCCGTGTATATCTCTTTGCGCCTCCCAAACTCCCGGAGGTTGCACTTCTGGCTCACTCCACCCAACCTGAATCTGACCATCCGAGACTGTGCCTCCCGTGAGGCTGGCGTGTAACGAACAGTGGAAAGGAACTCCAAAAGAAGCTCCGTGTAGACCACATCATCCCCATTTGCCATCAGCCTCTCCTAGCCGTGGCACGTGAACGTAATCCTCCTGCAGACCAGATACGGTGGAGAAATGGCTCGATCTCGGCCTAAAGTCCAGCCTGTGTAAGAATGTCCCGGTCCAGTATGGTAGCCTCGAGCACCCGGCGGGTAATCAGCTCATCTCTTTGTGCCACGTGTGCTCTCTAAGATCTCAGAAAACTGAAGGAACGGGTGATTTCGCTTGAAAGCCGTCTACACAAACGAAACCACACACAGAAAAAATGTTGCAAATTTAATCCTTTCTTCCCCAGACAAGCGCGGCGCGGTGCGTCGTAGTCTATCACGAAACCAAAACCCCAACTCGATGATTTTGACGTGTTAAAATCGATCCAACACCATTACAAGGTAGCCTAACCACCGACTAGCCCCTCTACGGTGCTGATTTTGCAAACAAAACACCCTACAAGCCAGCATTGCCGATTTCTAAGTTTTCTAGTTTTTGAAGAAAACATTCAATTTCGCAACCTAAATGTTTGTAATAGCTAGTACAAACGAGTTAGAACAACATACCTCGATCGTAGTAATCAAAAGCACGAGAAAAACATGAGAAAAATTCTAGTCGATCGATGCTCTGTAACGCGGCGTGCGTGTTTGTGTGTGCAATGAGAAAAGAGACGTACCTTATAAAGGATCTGATCGATCGACTTCCGCGACGCGTGTAGAAGCGAACCGCGGCACGCGTGTCCCCAATCCAACTCCTACGCATCGGGTTGTATTGCGAAACCACGGCGCACCTTACTCCTTGCCGCGTCGTGGCTTTCAAAATCTCCAAAATCCTTCGTTCGACCCCACACTTGCCTTGAACCATTAGTAACTGTAATGATGATGATAATATTCTTCTAATTACTCCTAAGAAACACTATATCTAACGTATGAAGGATGGGTTGCCTCCCAACAAGCACTAAGTTTAACGTCTTCAGCTAGACGTATTGTTGCAGCTACGGTGGATCGTACGCCATCTTCCTTTGCTGAATTCCAATTCCCGCCATTCCTTCGTTGACCCGATACTTCTTCTGCTTTCCTGGGTAGAATGGTTTGCCAGTTATTCTGCTGCTGCCCGGTTGCCGTCTTCCGATTACTTCCCGTGAATGCTTGGGGTTTGCTCTAAACCTCTAAGCTCGATCCTTCCTTTGGTATTTCTTCAAGATCACAGGTTTGCTGTGGAGCGCGCCCAGTGCTGCTCCCAGTAGTTGTTTTGCAGAACGTTTGCTACTCGCATGTTGAATATTGCCTGCAGTTTGTGGTTTTGGCCTACAGTACCAATAGGGATTTTCCAATCGAATGGGATCGGAAAGCATAATATTGGTATGCTCTCGAATCTCCTCATCGATGGTATTGATAACATCCAATTTTCCATCCATTAATGGATCATGAGTGGCGATAAAATCATATTTCTTGTTTTCAAATACCAACTTGTCGGCATCATATTCTTGATCATCGTCCAACAGGTGGATCGGTACCAAAAGTGAGCGACTGGTTTTATCTGGTGGAGGTATAAAGATCTTTACTTTCAAGATGTTCAAAATTTTCAAAAATTACAGGGTCGGGGGTGGTATTGTCATCTACGCCCCCTCCCTCAAAAGCATCGGCAATTTCAAAAATTTCGGGAATTGTTGGGCTCGGGTCTGTACTGTCACTTATAGCCCCCTCCTCAACTTCCTCTTTGACCAAATTTTCTGGTGATGGTATAGATTCACTCATGACCAGATCAACATTATTAATATTTTCAAAAACATCAAAAGCTGTTGAGTCAGGGGGAGCATTGTCACCTATAACCTCTTCCTCAACAACATTTTCGACCCTCTCAGTGGTCTATTGACTTTTCCAAGGTGTCTGCCCTTCCATCACATGTCCAGGTGGTGCATGTTCACACTCCATATCATTGGTATCAAAATCACTCGCCTCAGGTTTTGGCAAGGGTGGCGGATATTCCCTACTTTTCTCTAACAGATCTAATGAAGCTTGCAATCTTACAAGAGCATCAGCCTGATCCTCCTGCATTTGGCAGGTATCAACCATGAGTTCCAGAAGTTGGCCCAAATTGCATAATTTTCAAGTTGAGATGACTCCTTGGTCTGCCATCCATTGTCATCGAATGATCCATTATTGCAATCATCCTCGTAATAGTTGTCGACCGAATTTTCATAATACTCATAATACTGATCCTCGTATATGTAATTTCCCATTATAAGGACACACATATACCAAAAGTCAATAATCTAAAATTGAACATCAAAATCAAAAACAACCCTACTCATCGTCTTATCCTAAGCGCACAACTCCCCGGCAACGGTGCCAAAATTTGACACGCCTAGGTCGTCGTGCGGTCAAAAATAAGTAAAATACCTCACTCACACTAGTATAGTGGTAGTCAGGGTGGATCCACAGGAGTTTCGTGGTCAAGATAGGACAATAACTTACCAACTGCAGAGGGACTAGTACTACTTTTCCAAAACAATTCAAAATTTCAATTTCCAAACACTTGCTAAAAATCAAATCTAACATGAACTAAACTAAACTGAATCAATCTCTAAACTAAGTTTGCTTACTGAAATCATAAACAAATCTCAAAATCATAAACAAACAAGAACAATCCCACAAGCATTCAAAGCAATAAAGCATAAATAAAGGTAAATAACATAAACCAACATGAACTAAATGATTAACTCGATTAAACTCCAATCGAGAAGGTTCAAAACAGTAACATACGAAAATAAGAAGCTATAATATACTGCTACTGGTTGTCACAATCCAGAAACACCAAGTTACAAGCTTAAAACAACTAAACTAATGTTGAAAAGAAGTGAAAACATAAAAATACCACAATGGGTTGCTGAAATCTCGAAACTTGAGTCAAAATCGTCGTAAGTTCACCTTAGGGTCTGATTTTCGCCTCCGAAATTCGACCTAAAAGTCTGTATTTATAGTTGTGGAAAATTAGAACCCGCTCCGCGCAAAGCTTATACCCGCGGCACGCGTAAAGCCTTATCCCCATTTTCTATCAGTTTGAATTTCTTCCACCACCTCATCTTTGTGACGTGGCGCGTCGCGCACATATGCATTCTGCGGCTCGCGTGTTCAGATGACTGAAATTGTTTTTATCCACAAACTTCTTTAATTTGTCCACTTTTAGCCCCTGATTATAGCTTTTCTTTGCAAACAAGCACTAGCATAAAAAGTGAGAATACCAATGTATATATGATATAAAATCACCAAGAATAGGGCTCAACAACGACTAAATGTGACATCCCGGAAATTTATACCTAGAACTATAAACAGTTAATTCACCGCAAACCTCTTTATAACCAAACCTTTTGAGCATCAATGCATACTTTGAAAAATATAGTGTCATTACGATTAAAATAAGATACGAGATAAAATCTTACTTCCTATAATGGAATATCTCAAGCACAAACTGAAACCCTAGTTAATACGTCTGAAAAACTGAAAATAAGTATTAACCATTTGTGAAACAAAACAAGCAATCTAACCTCAGAGTACATGTTTCCCTGATTCCGGAAATATAAATAACATTCAAAACGGAGCTCATATGCAAAAGTTGCGACTGTTATAAGAAAACAAGCCAAAACAAACCAGTGTAACACTGATTTTCTTTAACTACATAAATCGTTTCGATCCGTTGAGGCACTTGCGCACCTCATATGGAAATTCCGAGAACATTATTGGACTCAGACTATGGTCTATTATTGGATTCCATACTCGAAATATTTTTAGTAAAAATATTTATAAAAGTCAACTAATCGGATACTGCGGATAAATGAACGCAATATTTAAACACGATTTCCTGATGTTCTGCAACTCAAAAAAATAATATGTTTAGGTTTCTAGAATCAGTGCACTCGGCTCGACAATTCTCCGGTCTCGAAAAAATTATTAGACATCGGGATCTTGCGCACGAATTATGTCATCCATGGTATCACATTCACCAACCATTCACCAACCATTCACCAACCATTCACCAACCCCAACTACTCCATGAGACTATAAATAAGAGGCTTTGCATCTCATTTTTCTTCACCAATTCGCCAAAGCTTTTAGCTTTTTCTTTCTTTCTCCAATTGCTCTCCTTTTGGCCAAGAACACCACCACCATTGGTCATCGCTCCACTACCGTCGCACCATCACTTCGCCGCACAAAACCTTGTTGTTTTGTGGTGTTATTTCTCGGTGCTTCTCAAACACGATCGTTCTTATATCTAAACTGAATTCACGCTTCAAATGTGAGTGTTACGGCCCCTTTGTCTATGTTTTTATATCTTATGGGGGAGAATACATGTGCAATATAAACATTTACCAATTTCATATCAAGTTTTATAAATGTTATTATAGCTTTATAAAATGTTTTCAATAAGTGAGTGTTACGGCCCCTTTGTCTATGTTTTTATATATTATGGGGGAGAATACATGTGCAATATAAACATTTACCAATTTCATATCAAGTTTTATAAATGTTATTATAGCTTTATAAAATGTTTTCAATAAGCGAGTACTGTACACTATTACGTATATACTTATCAACATACTTGGCTTTTATAACAAAAACCATTTTGGGATGAGACTTGTCTATCCTACATTTATCAATGGCTTAGATAGTGAGACACTATTCATAACTAAGTAGAAATACCTAGACCCCACACTACTATAACCGTTAATCAAGCAGAGCGAGATACATATGTATAGATCTATACGGGTTGACACCCCCACCTATGGTTGTTAGCTACAACTTCGACTTGCAAATCGATGTAGGTGATATTTATTTAATTCATTACCACAACGTCCATGAAGCGTTGTAGGGGGTACATTTCAGTCGAATAGCTCGGTTATAGGACTCAACTATAAGCATTGATGGTTTTCTCATAAACGTACATATCATTTATAAGTATGGTATTACTTATGGTTTTCAAAAACTCTATACAATTCATTTATAAGTATGGTATTACTTACGATTTTCAGCAACTCTTTACAAACTCATTTACAAGTATGATTATACTTACAAAAGGAATACTTTTAGTTATTTTAAAAGTATCCGTGCTGTGTTCAGCATAAAACCTGTAACTCTCACCAACCTTGTGTTGACCCTCAAAACTACATGTATTCTCAGGAAATCAATGAGACTTTCAGAAGATGGAAATCTTCACGGATTTCAGGCAACCTAGTTTTTTTATATCTGTTAAGGCATTTCATGTACTCTACTATATTTGTAAGAACCATGTATTCAAACTTCAAGATGAAATACAACTATCCTTTGGTTTATTGTTGTACTTGTACTGTATATTCAATTGCCTGTGATCCAAGAACTTAGTCGCACAGCCCGGCATGTTACGCCGCCTCGGTCGGGGGTGTGACACTAAACTACTTGATATTACTAGGCGTTGTCAACAACGTAGGGTTTTGAATATGCCAAACATCCAAATAGAGTGTACAAAGCTTGAAATATTCATATGTGGATTCAAACAAGCATCTCGTAGCTGGAATCTTTGCGGTCATGAAATTGCCAAAGGGTTTGGATTTTCAAGAAGAAAAGATGAGTCCAATGTTTATGTCAAAGCTAGTGGGAGTATTATAGTTTTCCTAATATTGTATGTAGATAACATACTTATAGGAAACGATTTCTCATTGTTACAAATTATAATGACTTGGCTTTAAGAAATGTTTCGCTATGAAGAGTCTAGGAGATACAATATACATACGTGGTATAAGAACCTATAGAGATAGATAAAAACATCTAGAAGGTGACTTAGCCAAAGTACATTTTGAGTATGATCTTGAATAAATTAAAGATGCATGACTGCAAGAAAGGGTTTCTACCGATGGCATGAAATTGATTGAAGAATCAATGTCCTAGTACTAGAGAAGAACTGGATTAAATGAGTCGAGTCCCATATGCTTCTGCAATAGGATCGATCGTGTATGTCATGACACATACTTAACCTGACATCCTGTATGCTTGGAGCATAATGAGTCTATTTTAGGACAACCCTGGCAAAAGTAAATGGACAGCAATAAAGGAGCATTCTTAAAGTATCTAAGGAGAACAAGAAATGTGTTCTTGATTTATGGAGGAAAAGAAATAACTATGATTAACTAGTCATAGTGATGTCAGAGATAACTCTTTTTCACAATCAGGATAAGTGTTCCTGTTAAATAGAGGAGTAATAACATGGAAAAGTTCCAATTCGAAATCGATGCAAGTCTAAGTATATAACAACTAGTGATGTTGTAAAGGAGACTACATGGTTGAAGGATTTCATTGGTAATATTGGTGTTGTAATCAACATCAATGAACTCATTGAAATCATCTTACCAAGGACACAATCGCCTTGACTGAGGAACTCACACGTCCAAGTTGTTGATTCGGTCAAAAATACTAAATAAAACCTTACTAGTCCACTAGCTAGCGGTAAGCAAGGGTCAAACCAAGTTCGTGGTTGGTACTTTGTGTCAAATATAACCGATCTATAGTGTAACTCTATAGACAGCGACCATTCCTACACTTGATCTCAAAAACAACGAAAGAACCGAAAAACTAAAACTATCGATCTTCGCTAATGCTAAAGATCGCAACAAATCAAACTAATCTAATCTAATCTCGAGATTAACTTCAGAAATCAGAAACTACCAAAACAGAAAAGCCCAATTGAAAAAATGATTATAAACCGAAAGAACGTAAACTTACATAAAACTAAAACTGAATGTAACTTGCATTAAAACCAAATCTGATCAGAGCCAAATGCTTCTGAATTCAGATTCCAATCCAGATCTATGTGGTCGATGGTGTTCTACAATCCAGAACCCTCGATCTCACACGATGAACGATAATCAAAAACTAATAAAAATAAAGTAAACTAACCAACTATTGAATCTACCGCTAAAGCTACGAAAATATGAGTCAAAGAAGCATGAGTGTCTCTCAAAGGTTTGATATTCACTCCCGAAATCCGAAGTGGGAACCTCTACTTATATTTGTGGATTTTGTCTCTATGTGTCGCGGGATAGCCTTCTACACGGCGTGAGTCAACCTTATCCCCTGATGTTCGCACTTTAAAATTTGAATCTTCACCCGGTTAAATAGATGTCTGCGTCGCGTCTCTCCTTCGTGCGCGGCACGCGTGTTACTTTGACTTGAATCCAGATTTCTTCCAACTTTTTTCAATTTGTACACTTTTTACCTTGTATTATCAGTAAAACACAGCACAATCCCTTGGCACTAAAAGTGAGTGATATCGGTTATTGGACGTATAAATCATCTAAAAGTGAGTGATATCGGTTATTGGACGTATAAATCATCTAAATCTTAGAAACCGACTTGAGACATCATAGTGAATAGGGCATCATTGGAAGAGTATCCAGTTGTCGTTTAACTATGACTTTGACTCTGACCAATCATGAAGGTTATACTAGGGTCCGTAGGAGTTAATCTTATGAGTAATATGACATATGTTTTTTAGTTATTAGTTTGATAAAAAAGTTGATACATATAGCAGTATAAAATTGTATCTGATTTGGTGATTATTATGTGGAGACTTGATAATGAGCTAGATTGCTACCATTTAAATTAATTTAATACTATTTTTCTCTTTAGCATGTTTAGAACCCGCTTCCTGGGTATTAATTTACTTAAACCTCCAAATTCAGTCGTACTCTTGGAAGTAAGTAGTGATTTAAGACTGTCATGGAGTCTTAGTAGATTATCTATAGTGATTAGACATATCATGGAGATTGCGACTAACACTCATGAGTGTTTGATATGGATTCAAGTATTGGAACAACCCGCACTTATAGATTACTTCATGGATTAAGTCACAAGTAATTCTAAGATGATAATATCTTTTATTCTTCAAACTGAGATGCATGAGGATTTGTGCTATGATTTTGTTATGCATTGGTCTACTCAAACACTACCCGTAACGGGTAGTTATAAAGGGTATGCCCATGTATGATATGATGAAATAGACAGAGACTATGTAGTCAGAGTTTATATGTTTCTTCTGCCCTAACAATGATAAGTGATATATGTGGGCCCCTCGATGATTTGATACTGACATTAAGTGTTTGGCCAAACCCAAACTAGATTGATGTGTTCAATCAGTAGTCTGACAAAGTCATCATAAATCATTATCTGGAAACAGAATTTTAAACTATTGGGTTTGACCTTATCCATGACCCAGGTTTATTACGAAATCTAAAAGAACAGAGGAATAATTGATCACTTATCTAAGGGTCGTCTCTTATCTTTGATTAGAGTTTGGCAATTGTATTGGATGACATATTCTCTGCTGATTATCACACAATATCTAGACCACACAGAGTTGACAACTTGTCCAAGTGGGAGACTGTTGGAATTGGTGTCCAAGGTCATCAACTAGTAGTAATATTTCTAATAATAGCAGGGTCTTTTTGTGTTGCCCTCATGACCCAGAAAAACAATGTCAGAAAATATGAAAGGATGATTAGTTTATTAATTTATTGAAAAATAAATTAATTACAAACTCAATCCGTAAATTAATCAATAACTTAATTTGGAATTAATTTATAGTAATTAAATAAAGGGGCTGGATTGTAATTAATTAAAGGTTTAATTAATAGAAACAAGTCTAGGGGGTGCGGCCGCCAAAAGGCTCCTTAAGTTTGAAACCCTAGGAGCCTTGCAGTATAAATAACGGCCTTAGGATCAAACCTTTAAGGCATCGCTTTGCCTCATTTGAGCCGCCAATCTCCTCCCCTTTCTACGAATTTCACATCCCTCTCTAGGGTTTGTGATCTTCTGCCTCTTTCCCAAGTGGAAAATCTGTCTATCTGGTTTTTTGGAGTTCCTAGGTGTGAATCACCGGAGAGATTTTACTTTGGATCCTGTTCATCCAATGCAAGGTGCTGTCAACCAGAAATCAAAATAAGGAGATCCATTGAGGTACATTCTATTTAGATTTAAAGTTGCTATAATCAATATGAACTGCATCATCCTGGACTCCGTTCATGGATATTTATGTGATTTGATCTTGTTAAGTCTTCCGCTGTATGTGTTTTGTTTTTATATGATCGAATCCCAACAGTCTCATCATTCATTAGTCATAAAGATAACTCATAACATACTACATTCATTCTTTATACATTAGTCGTATACACGACTCTAACTTCATGAGTCACGAATGGGACACTTAATCATTTAGTCTTATTAAATACTTATACATATTAACATTCATATCTTCATTATACATATTAGTCATGTATTCCTTACGTTATACTTTAAGTCATAAAGATGACTTCTTTATATATATATATATATATATATATATATATATATATATATATATATATATATATATATATATATATATATATATATATATATATATATATATATAGAGACGGGTTCAATACAGAACCAAATTAAATCACCTAACTGCAGAACCATGTTCATTAATGAACATATGTTCATTAATGAACATATGTTCATTAATGAACATATGTTCATACATATACGATTACAGCGTGACGACTTGAGGTTAGGTTTGTTCATTAATGAACATATGTTCATTAATGAACATATGTTCATTAATGAACATATGTTCATTAATGAACATATGTTCATACATATACGATTACAGCGTGATTTATGTTCATTGATGGCATTTGTTCATTGATGAACATGGTTCTGCAGTTAGGTGATTTAATTTGGTTCTGCATTGAACCCACCCCTATATATATAGATATATATATATATATATATATATATATATATATATATATATATATATATATATATATATATATATATATATATATATATATATATATATATATATATATATATATATATATATATATATATATATATATATATATATATATATATATATATATATATATATATATATACATAACATTAAGTCCTATATCATTACACAAACAACTATCCATACCATACTAATCATATAAACGATTCCTATCACATTAATCATAACATTCATACATGTCACTCAAATCAAATAAAAGATTCATACTACAATCAACATACTAATTATACACATTAATCATATAAATGACCCATACATACCATTTACATAATTGGTCCATAATACATTAATCCCATAATTAATGTATCACGTGTCAACACATTCTAACATACATAGACGCATACCATACTAGTCATATTCTTGTCATCATACATTGTATTGGCTTTATCATTTTGATTTACATAATAATTGATTGGTATTATACATATATTTACTTATGCATTCTTGGGGTTTAACTCACTACATGTGGTTCTTCCCCAAGTCTCTTGTACCAAGATAGAAAGAACATAATTAGTACATCCTAGTACCATGATCTTGGGACATCTATCATATGCCAATCAATTAAACATTATATACATATCAGCCAATACAATTACTTTACTTCTTTATTCATTCATTATGAGGAGTTACGTCCCCGATTACTTTATTTCTTTATACACCAATTGAAAATGAGGAGTTACGTCCCCAATAACTTCATATCATCATCTATCATTTCATACTAGGAGTTACATCCCCAATTACTTCATATTATCATACATCATTTCATAATGAGGAGTGCATCCCCAATTACGTCATATCATCGTATATATCATGCATACGATCTTTCAAGGCTATATGTCATCATACGTACTTTATATCATTACTCATTCATTATGCAGAGTTACGTCCCTAATTAACTTATCACATTACATACCATTCCTTTTCAAGGTTATATGTCATCATACATACGTATACTTTTCTTATCAATCATATATCATTCGCATTATAGTTTTCTCAATAGAAATACACAGTTCATAATCATACGTAATACTTATAAACATAATATAAGTATTAGCATGTATATCTCTTTTCATATAGAAAACATATATAATCATTTCATATATTTACTTTCCATGTATCCCAACATGGGTAAAAGCTGCATGTAGTCACTTTGGCTAGTTAGAGAAGTCTAGCTAGGATTACTTCATTCCTTATCCTTTCCATTTCCTTGAATCTTTACTCCTTAGTTACCTATTACATTCTTATTAATACATTATAGGTCTTCATAGCAAATAAAGACCTCTTAATTTATGTCTTAATATATTCATACCACAACATGTTTGTGACATTCATCCTCCCTTTACTACCCTATTCCTTGTCCTTATTATCTTTCACATGGTGAATTAATGACCATAATACCCTTGGGAGGTCACATATTCTACTTGGTCTTATTTTTCGTGTTTTCATACTATATAACGCTTATGGAAGCGATTGGAGACTAAGGCATCTAGTGGAACATCAAATTACAGATTTTAGGCCTCACAGGGGAAATACTCGACCCATCTCATTTCCAGGCAAATCGACTCGACCCATTTCATTCAAAAATGGAAATATACTTCCTGTACAATACATGATTTTGTATAATTTTTCCTATTAAGTCATTTCTTAACCCATTAAGCCCTTATTTATTTGGCATAAATGTAGGGAATCATCCCAGGGACATTACATAACATTTTCTATGGGTTTCATCCATGGAATCCATGATTCCATTCCACCCTTCATAAATGCAATTCCATTCATACAATCGTTTAATTAGTTGGAATCACGTGGAAACGTCTACAATCAGTTTCATTCATTCATTGCATGATGTCTAACCAACTAATTACATCTAGTTAATACTTTCATTATTAACCCCAAATTCTAGAGTTCATAAGAATTAAAATTCATCAAACAAAGTTCTAAGCAATCCATTAGTTGGATAGTGAACTCTTGATGCTTATAAACATGACATAAACACTTGGGATCATTATGATAAACTTCCCCTAAAATCCAGAAACGGATCATACACATAATCAACCTAAAAACAGGTTTTAAAGCTAGAATTAAGCATAATCTTACCTTAGATTGCAAGAACACTTCATAATGGAGCTATAGCTTCATGATTCTTCAAGGAAACGCAAACGCTCTTCTCTCCCGTGGTTGCAATCGTTCATATCGAGAGAATGAGGAGAGGTCTCCTAGTTATACCTCCATAGTTTCAAGTAATGACCAATTGGTCCCTTAACTTTCATAATTTCCATAATAGGCACAAACTCTACATAATTATTGAAACTCTTAATTCTTATAGTTTTGATCTATAAATAAACTTAATACACATATTAAGGACACGCTAAACAATAAAAATTTCATCAAGAGATTACATACCATAAAATGAGCAAAATGCCCCTTGCGACCATTTTGTCCAATATCATACTTTTATCATTATTGTCTTCATATGTCACATTCATATATACATTCTACTTCCATGTGCATCATTCTTAATGGAAACATAAATTTATTCATTTCATATTAGTAATTTGTAAAATTACCAAAATACCCTTTTTACTTATAGTATAAATAATTACTTAACAATCATTCATTTACTTCATACTTTCTAAATAGGCCCATTTTGGGTTGTTACAATATCTACCCCTTAAAAGGATTCTATCCTCAGAATCATTTAATACATAAAATGGGTTTACATCAACATAAACATTTCTTTTACAAACATAAAATTTTGTAAAAAAATCTCATTACAAACTTCAATCATTTTGTTCTTATACTTAGAGAGTTATCACTCTCATATTTCATAACCTTCGTCAATCTTTTTGAAAAATTTACTTCGGAGTTACCACTATCATATTTCATAACCTTCGTCAAACTTTTTGAAAAACTTCGTTTGAAGTTTATCATACATTTCCTAGTTTAACTATTTAACAAAATAGCATTATACTTTCTTGCATATTTCAAAAATAGCAACATACTTTCCCGTTTTTCTCATACTTCCATTAAAACTTGAAAAATTAAACTTCTCATACTTTTTATTTATAAAACTTTCGGTAATAAAAATAAACATAGCTTGCATAATAGCAAAACTCCTAAAACATATTTAACATTTTCTTGTAAAATGCATCCCACATCGTTCGGATTCACTTAGCTCTTGGTAACCACGTCGATTAAAATGTGACACATGCCCAAGGTGTCTCTTCATAGTTGCCATGTAGGGCGCTCAATTGCGTTGCAAGTCGATTACTCATGCAAATTTTCATACGAGATTCGTGTCACGATTTGCACACATTCTTTGGCATCAAAAGCCTTCAAAATCAATGTCATATGAATGCAGGAATATATCAATTATAACGTAGCTAGTATTGCCTTCTTTAAATACTTTCTTTTACAATTTCTATTATAAATGATTAAAATATGCATTGCAAATTATAAAACAACTAGGTAGTGCACTCCGCGTGTTGCATCGGATATCCATTTATCTTTTGAAAAATACAATTTACCAAATACATAAGTAAGTTTTAAAAAAATTAATTTATAGAAACAAAAATATCTTCAAAAACATGTATGCATACAAATATGAAATATGTAAAATGAGTAGTTTTGTAGAAATTGATTATTAAAAAAACTAAGTTGTAAAATAAGATGTAAAAGTATTAAAATAAAATAATATTGAAAAAGGCAAGTTCTTAATATCATATGAGAAAACAGATTAATACTTAAGATAAAATTGTAGGTTTGTAAAAAAAATTAGCCTAAAGTCGTAAAAATAAAGAGTTATTGGATGAGCAAATTAGGTGTTATTAAATGTAATATGAATATTTCAATTGATAAATTGTAAAAAAAATAATTTTGTAAAAAAATGAAATTTAAGCTAAATTTGAAAAAAAGATAAATTATAAGGTGAACTTATAAGACATTAATAAAGTTGAGGGACTAAAATAGAAAATCAAACTATTTAACCCTAAAATTGAAAAAAAAAATTACAAGGTGAACTTTTAAGACGTTAATAAAGTTGAGGGACCAAAATAAAAAATCAAACTATTTAACCAATGAAAGTCATACTTTGCTAAATGTATGGGATATATAACCCCAAAACTATAAGGTGAACTTTTAAGACACTAATAAAGTTGATGGACTAAAATAAAAAATCAAACTATTTAACCAATGAAAGTCATACTTTGCTAAATATATGGGATATATAATGCTTGGTGTGATAGTGGTAATTACTTTTGATGAAGGTAAATAATTGCATTGATGTATGATGTATTTGCACAAAATTAACAAGTTTTACAATGTCATTGTCCGGGATGGTCTTACAGTGTCTTTTCATTAGAAATTTATGGAGTTTTGAGTTTGGTTTAAAAGCGAGATCCGTTGTTCTTTTGATTGCTTGAGGTTACGACAAATCATCATTTGTTGAAAAATTTAAACTCAAAGACTTGCGTATATGGAAACAGAACCTTAACCCCTTTACATGTTACAACATATAAAGATACATCATGATTACAACTACTTTATAACCGTGACTAAATCTCTAAAATCAAAACTTGTATATGAGAAGTTCATTTTCCAAACAACTAAGGTTGTGTTTCTCTTTTTACTTAATGGACTTAATGCATAAAAAACTTAATGGTTCAGCTATATATGATTGTTCCTTTTTGACTTAATGCTAACAAAATGTCTTAGTAGGTTAAGTTAGGAAATATGTGTCATTAACATTAAGTCATGGTTTTATATTTATTTTTCCCAAATTGCCCTTATTTCCCAAATGAAAATTATATTTAATATAATTTATCATGAGTAATTTTATGTTTATATATTGGTCATTTGTTATTCGGCAAGTTTATAATGGTAAAATAGTCATTATTCAGATTCAGTTCATTCAGTACCCAAAAAAAAAAAAAAAAAAAAAAAGTATATATATTAGCAACACTATATTTATTCAGATACCATTATTAATTCAGCAACATGTATCAATTAAGCACTTAATATAAGAAAAAAAAAAAACAAGACCTAAATCACTTACCCGCAACCTCCCCATAAATCTACCTATTAATCACAAACGGGGATGAAACCTTAAATTAATTGGCAGGGGGTAGGGGTGTAAACTAGTCGAGTCGAGCTCAGTTAGGCTTGGGCTCAGCTCGTTTAAATTCACGGGCTCGAGCTCTAATGCGGCTCATTTATAATTTACAAGGCTCGAGCTCGGCTCCTTTAGGCTCATTTAATATTTATTAATAAATTAATTAATATTTATTATTAATTAATATAGAAAGAAAAAAAATTATTATATAAAAATATACAGACTCATTTAGGCTCGCGAGCCTAAATCTAGCTCGATAGTGAGGCGGGTTTGAACTCGTTTAATAAATGAGCCTGAAAACAAGGCTCGAGCTCGGCTCGGACTCGTTTAACTCGAGCTCAAGTCGAATTTTTAACGAGCCGCTCCCAAGTAGCTCGGCTAATTTACACCTCTAGCTGGGAACACTTTACCAACACTACGCCAGAGACCTCTAGATTTGTATATGAGAAGTTAAACAAAAACTTGAACTCATCTCATTGTTTATTTTGTTTATGGCAAGATTGCATAATATGTATGAAATTTAACATCCACCTCAATCTTGTTTATGAAAACATCAAACAATACCAATTTTTTGTTTAGACTTCATGTAACACGGTATAGTCAACAATTTGCATTGCAAAATTATCATCACAAAATAATATAATTGCAATTAACATTAGAATCCCATCTTTTTAGGCGGGACAAAAAATTATGATTTGTCTTATTCACAACAATCCTAGTCTAATACAGTCAAACACAGTACAACCTGTTATATATGGCCTAAAGATCCACAAATACTATGATCACATTTGTCACAACTTGATATCTACTTAAAAACCAAAAGACCTCAGTGCCGCCAGCGTCATATTTCCCAACACTCACCGATTTTGCAAATTGCGGGTCTGAAAAGCAAAGAATAAACTTTTAAAACAGCAACAAACTTTCATACATAAACAACTCTTCTTTTACAAAGCAAAGATTACCATCAAATAGCAAAGCAACCCTCATTGTGGATGTGCAATTGAATTGAATATTGCAATTTGAAATCGCAATAATTAGTTTCATTGGTTTCAACAAACTGGTTGTAATTATAATTTTCTGGTTATTATTAGGGTCAAAATAATCATATTTGGATAATTAGTTAAGGAGAAGTTGCAGAAAAAGTAATTAATAAGATAAATGTAAAATTACCTAAATATCCTTGGTTTATTGAAACTTTATTATCTGATTTAGTGATTTTCATCCTTCAAATTGCAATAACACCCCCATTTTGAGAATAATTTCATTTACACAATTAAATACATTAAAAAACAACTTAATTTACAAAAAAAAAAATTATAATAAAAATAAATGATAATACGTATAGTGCATTCCTCAATAAGAAGGGTGCATATCCTTCAACAAAAAACTCAATACACAAAATCAAACTATAAATTTGCTTAAAATAAAAACAATCTTTTAAAACAACATAAATATAAATCAGAATGCTTTTGTACCTTGGCCTTATCTCTAGCTCGTGGGAATACATATGGCACGTGCTTCCTTGACTCTAGACTTTTTCCAAACACTATGTACTTATGTCAGCCACCTAGCAGGCCACTGCGTACCTGATTTACATCAGACATGATGCTCTTGAGGGGCCCGTGTGTTATGCTTTATGTCAGCCACCTAGTGGGCCACTATGTACCTGATTTACATCTCACATGATATTTTTAGCAGACTCTTACCTAGCAAATCACTGTGTACATAATTTACAACACTATTGATTTTCTTGAAAACTATCACAATCTTGGTTCATAAAGATTTCAAGATACTTCTTTGGAGCCGCGGGGTGAATTCTATAAACACGCGCAATAAAACTCATCTCACTAGTCGCAATAATACTTGCAAGTGAATATTTTCTTTCACACAAACCGGTTTCCATAAGCCACGTATGAAATCTATATCGCGGTTTTATTCTTTTCTCTAAATCAAAACACAAATAAGCCGGAAAAACATCAAGATAGTCCAAAGATGACCCAATCTCCTCACAAAGAAACCGCACTTTCTTTTCAAGAATTTCCGATTGTTGGTTTAATATTTTGGGCGATAAGCTAATGATCTTAACAAGCTTTGAGAATTCTAATCCATTTTGAATTAAGCAATTGAAACGCTCGATTAATTGACTTTTTGTTCCGTGAACATGTTTCAACACTTTTATGGTCAAACCATTTTCACCATACCCAATTGCGTGTAAGAATTCAAGCTTACTTAAAGTGTGATTAGGAACCCTAGAAGATTGAATTCTCACTAAACTTTCAAGAAAGTCTTTGTCAAAATCTTGATTGGGATTCGGGATGGAATAATTACGTAATAGATTATGACCACCGTCTTTTATCTTATCAAATAACCATTGATTAAGATTTAAAGACTTCATTACTTCGGGTAAATTAGATACTTTGTTCCTACCAAAAACATAAGGGCATTTTTTGGTGAGAGATTTCAAATGTTCTTCATAGATTCCGAAGTGTTTTAGGAGTCCCGATACACAAAATATGGGAGTCTTTAAATCGAATTTAAAGATTTCTGATTGTGAAAGAAGGAACGACATGATCTCGTTGTTTGTTACTTCAAATCTAGAAAAGTATTCGATTTTCTCAGATAAAATTTCTTCTGAATATTCAACCAAAATGTGTTTACTTCTACCGATCATCTGAAATAGTTCATGTTTACTGGATTCCAAATTGTAAAATAATCGAATCTTTCTACAAATATCAATCCATTCATCCACATTGCCTTCCACATCGTTGATCAAATTGAAATCGATGATAACCCTTTTCAAATCATGAAACAATGGATCGATTTCAGTATCCCCGTTTAATAAATAAGGAAAAACCAAAAAAATCCCAATTAGAGATGAACTAGTGAAACCATAATCCAAAAATCGGTTCCACATTTTCTTTAATTCGAATGAATCCTTTTCGAAAATTGCTTTTTGTTCTGTATACAGCATTCCTAATTTATTCCAGGGAACCCCAAAACCGTAAAGAGTACAAGCAGCATTAAAGGCGTTTAAGTCTTCGGATAAAAAGAACTTACGTGCAGGCAAAACCCCATCGAGATCATCAACGTCAATGCCGATGCTTTCGAAGAATAATTCAAATTCGTTAACTGGGTGGTACCTTAAGAACCTGTGTAAGGATTTTGGGAAATCGGATGCTGAAAATTTCACTTTGGATATGACGGCAGATAGTGAGACGGCGGAGTACTTGCTAATGTTCTCGGCGAATGTGTAAGGTATGGTTCTGACGGCGTGGAGGTAGTCTGTTAGGGCTTCTTGAGCTTGTTTGATAGCTTTGGCCCTGTATTTATAAGGTATTTTTGAGAGAGATTTGAGGTTTTTAGCGGCGGAAGAATGGTGCCGGCAGGTGGTGTACGAAATGGCCGATGGGATTGTACGCCGGAGAAGCATGATTTGTGGGTTTGACTGTATGTCAATTGGGGTTTTATGTTTAGACAATTCAGGGATGATTCACCATTAGCCATTTTTTGAGATTGTGCATTATAACATGAGATATGTATTTTGGGTTTTTGACCTATATAGGTAACTATGTTTCCAAAGTGTATAAATTTAGTCACTTAAGTTTTTTTTTTTTTTTAAATACATCACTTATGTTTTAAAAACATGCTGATCTCATCCTTATGACTGGCTAACGTGGGTAACGTGGGGTTTTTGACCTATATGAGTAACTATGTTTCCAAAGTGTACAAATTTAGTCACTTTAATTTATTTATTTTTTTGTAAAATACATTTTTAAAATTTTTTTTATTTTACATTTTTTATTTTTTTCATTTTTGATTTTCTTTTAGTTTATTTTTAATTCTTTTAATACATTATTTAAAATTTTTATTTTAATTATATTTTACTTTGTTAGTTTTTTTTTTCTTTTCTATTTTCCTTTTTCTTTTAGTTTCTATTTTCTTTTTTTAATGCAATATTTAAAGATCTTTTATTTTTATACCCTTTTATTATAATTTATATTTTTTAATTCTTTTTTCTTTTTCTTTTACTTTATTTTTTCATTTTGTTAATACATTATTTAAAACTCGTCAAACTGGTGGAACACAATTTGCAGTACTTATTAAAAACTTTGACCAGACTTATTTATTTATTGATGTTGCTGACAGCAACGTGGTTAGCACAGGCAACGAGGACGTGGATTAAATATAACACGTTAAAGTTTTTAATAGGTATTGTAAATTATATTCCATAAGTTTATTAAGTGTTATTGATATGAAAGACAAAATAAAGATGAACTCATGGTGTTGCGGGAGGAAGAAGACGCCGGCGAAGGTGGCAGACAGTAGTAACAGACGATGGTAGTAATGGCGGTACATGGTGGTAGTAATGGTGGAAGCTTTTCTTATTTAATAATAATATAAAAATAAATTTAAATCTAAATTAACTAGAAAGAAAAAAATATAAAAAAAGGGTATATAAATAAAAATCTTTAAATAATGTATTAAAAAGAAGGAAAAATAAACTAAAAAAATGAAAACAAAAAAGAAAAAAAGGAAAAAAAAAACAAAAAAAGGTAAAATACAATAAAATTGGTATAAAATAAAAAATATTTAAATAATGTATTAAAAAGTAGAAACTAAAAGAAAAAGGAAAAAGGAAAATAAAAAGAAACTGAAAAGATAAAATATAATAAAATTTGTATAAAAATAAAAATCTTCAAATAATGTATTAATAGAAGGAAAAAAACTTAAAGGAAAATGAAAACGAAAAAAAAAAAGAAAAAAACTAAAAATATATAAAATATATAAAAATGGTATAAAAAATCTTTAAATAGTTTATTTTAAAAAGGAAATAAAAGGAAAAGATGAAAAGGCAATTAGGAAAAAATAGAAATTAAAATGTAAAAAAAACTTAAGTGACTAAATTTGTAAACTTTGAAAACATAGTTACCCATATAGGTAAAAAAACTTCACGTTAGCCGGTCATAAGGATGAGATCAGCAGGTTTTTAAAACATAAGTGATGTATTTTACAAAACAAAAAAACTCAAGTGACTAAATTTGTACACTTTGGAAACATAGTTACCCATATAGGTCAAAAACCTTAGGTATTTTTAATTATTTTTTTCCAATTTAGTTTTAGATGGTTTCTTGTTTTTTGTGGTTTTTATTTAAATATTTATAAATTTGTATATATATATATATATATATATATATATATATATATATATATATATATATATATATATATATATATATATATATATATATATATATATATATAATGTATATTTTAGCGGTTTTTTGGTGGATTTGGTATTTGTGCAAATTGAAATATTTATTTTATCATTTTTAATTTATTTTTCTATTATATTTAATTATTTATTAGTTTTATTAAATAAAAAATAATATTAAATTTCATCCACCCCTACCTTCCGACCCCACACACACACACACACACTCTCTCTCTCTCTCTCTCTCTCTCTCTCTCTCTCTCTCTCTCTCTCTCTCTCTCTCTCTCTCTCTCTCTCTCTCTCTCTCTCTCTCTCTCTCTCTCTGGGAAGAACAAGCATGGAAATTTTGGTGGGTTTTCTGTTGAATATGATTTTGAATTTTTACTATCTGCCGATCGAGGTATTGATTTTGAATTTAACGGAAAATGTGTTAACAGTCGAAGAATCGAACTTTGTATTAGTTTGATCTTCAATTGTGGAAAATATTCTACGGTGAAAGGGGGCAGTGACAATGTTGTTGCAACGTTATTTGGCATGGAGTAAACATTGTAGTTTGTCAAAAAGATCATCATGGATACCATTAGAGTGGGTGTGTGTGAAGAAACATGTTGGAACAAGCAAACAAAAGATGCATTCGTTTTTTTAAACTCTAACCAATATCTC
Source organism: Cichorium intybus (assembly GCA_023525715.1). Classification (NCBI taxonomy): domain Eukaryota; kingdom Viridiplantae; phylum Streptophyta; class Magnoliopsida; order Asterales; family Asteraceae; genus Cichorium; species Cichorium intybus. Next base: position 97,132,673 of record CM042014.1, read on the forward strand.
TTGTAAATTTTTGAAGAACAAAATTTCTCTCAATTGTAGAGTGTAGCTTTAAAGCTCTCAAATTATGAACCTCGTTAAAGAGAAAGCTTTCTTCATAGAACAATAAGCAGATTCTCATGTTTCCCTTAAACCTTCTTCACGTTATTCCTTTCTCTGTATAATTCGTAATGGAAAGGGTAACTCCAAGCTGTCGCCTTTCGTCCTATGCTCGTTAGAAGCATGTCTCATGGCCAATCCACGGTAAGCTAGCAAATTGGTATGGATTTAACTGTTCTGATTCCCCTACAACGTGATTATCCAACGAATTTGTATCCTCGTCATCGGATAACTAAAATCTAAGAGTTAATTCCTCGTTGGAAAACTCTAAATCCAAATTCGCACTTACGATTCATTTAATAGGTTGTTGTCATACAGATAGTTTTAGGATTTCACAAGAATGAGATCTGTAGAGTTTCTTCCCAAACACCGATGAACGACAACCCAGTGTGAAGTAAAAAGAGAGTGTATGTGTGTGTGTGTATGTGTGTGTGTGTGTGTGTCAGGGTGGGAGAATATAATAGTGTTTTTTTGTTTAAAAAATTGAAAATAATTAATAATAATAATAATAATAATGGTAAAATGGGTAAAATAGACATTTCAATTTGGAATGAGACCAAATCCACAAAGAAACCTCTGAAAAATGATAATCTATTCAAATTTACAAATGCTTAGACCGGAACTACAAAAAAACAACAAATTACATAGACTATTTTTGCAATTTTGTTTTAATTTTTTAATAGACATATTGCAAAGTTACTGTTTGTTGTGAAGTTGCTATCAACTTAGGGTTAATAGCATAAAAATCACTGTAGTTTGACAAAAATTTCGGTTTAACCACTATATTTTTTATTCCATAAGAACCACTCAAATTTCCAAAAAAAATCATATTGACCACTATTCATTTTATTTTATAACTTTTAAGGTTATTTTCATTAAAACATTATGTGAAAAGTTCCATATCGACATTTGAAGAAAATATTGGAACTTTATTGCATTGAAAATGATACATAAAAGTTGTCTGCATGTGATTTTGGTCTTCGTAACTGCAGCTCTTCGACCACGTTGTGAATGCATAGGGTGTCCAAGTGAATCCACTAAATTTTGAATGCGACGAGGGTAAGAAGTGTTCCGAGTTGGTGCCACCGCTACTACTCAACCCAAACTAGAACAATTAGTCAATTAGACACAACCTTAAACATGACAAGGTCAGAAGAAACGCCCCAACGACTAACCCAAACTTGACCAAAAACCCTACCTCTTAACAAAATATCCAACTTCCCAAGAATAGAACTAAGGCCATCATCCTCCCGACGATACCACAACGTTGACAAGAAGCCAGCCGCATCCCCATGCAATTCCAAGCAACCTAATAGGCATATGCACACTCAACCTAATATCCTAACAGTTGAAGAGGACCAACCAACTACTTCGACTCCACCACTGAATGCAACACCGGACCGACCCTACATGCTCAAAACCCACACAGAACATCGAGATAACGAGAGCACTACAAAACCTGACTGGCCAACCACTGTTGTAGCTACCTACTCCACACAGCAACTTCTAAACCTCACCACCGACCCTCGAACGATGATGGATTTCTGTTACATACGAAAATACGGCGTCTGAACGGAATTCCGCACCACACCCAACCTGAACAAACTCCTACTTGCTCCGCACTGAGCATTAGAAACTCGCAAACGCATAACGAACATCATTATCATAACGCTAAAAACTGCCTCCACCGACCCCTCTTTATCCCAGCACAGACAACGAAGTCTACCCACGACGATCCAAAATATAGGGATCTCTAAAGAACTCTTACAGCCCAACGAAAACGCACCGCAATAATCTTGTTGTCTCCACCTCAACAGTTCTCCCCTACTTAGGGTTCGAACTGTTATCGACTGAACGAGCAGCCACTACCGATCCAACGGAAATACAACCTTGACCCACTACCCAAACCACTTACGACAATCTATCCTTACAAGCCTACTCGGAGGTAGATCCCAAACTAACTACCCGCATTCATAGTAACAATAGATAGACAACAATATCGAAAAGCGACATACAAAACCACAGAACATACTGGCAACAACCGACGGGGTCCCACTTCCTCGCCATAAACTGCTAAGCCCCATTTTCCATTCTCGGGTCCTCCATCTCCACCTGAAGGACTCCCATACTCTTCGGAATAACAGGTCTCGAATCCTGACCAACTTCCCCTTGGATAGTTAGCCCTGCAGTGACCAATCAGAATCTGATTGCACGAAACACAAATCCTCACATCCAGCTTACTGTCCCGGCGGTAAGGGTCATCCACTCTACTAAAACCTGCAGCCCAAAACCACTTCACTGACGGGTGCCCCAGATCCTGATTCTGCCTCTTCTGCCCTAGCTAGGCATCAAACTCAATATCACTCAACGCAGCCTCAAACTCCATCTCAGCGAAATTCTGACGTCGAGCAGCGTCCACGAACCGCTGATCTTTTTGGAGGGATTTGATCACAATGCATTATAAGATGCACCGTTCGGTTCTTTTTAGAGGAAAAAATGCATTTGCAGTTTGCGATTCAGTTATTGCCAAAAACCGCCCCTACTCGACCCTAATAATGAGTATACCTCGTAGCTTATAAAAAGATTTAATACATAAAACTATAGTTGATGTTGAAGGGATTTGATCACAAATAACAAAAACAATTTCACAGTAGAAGTCTTAACAAGATCAAATCATAAGTTCATGCAAAGCTATCTAGGATCATATTGTTTATATAATTGTAGTAACCAAAATATGAACACGAAATATTTACCTCTTTATTGCAATTGATCTCCTTGCTTGAGATCGTGTTCTTGCCACTTTGAATTGTATGAAGAGGATCTAAACTAGAATACCTTTTTTGATTCACACCCAAGAACACCAGAAAACCAGACTGATAGAGGTTCCATGGGGAGGAGGCAAGATGCAGAAACCCAAAAAAGGGTTTGGCAAAATTGCCAAAAAGGAGGGGGAGGGAGCCTTGGAGGTGACGTCACACACAAGGGCAAGGGAGAGTGTTAGGGTTTGATCCCTAACTCTCTATTTATAGGGAATGCCAATTAAGGTTCCAAACTTTATAGCCTCCTTCCACTTAGCCCCTGGACTGTTTCTATTTATCAAACCCTTTAATTAATTAACATCCATCTTCCAAATTAATTCCAAATTAATTACTAATTAATTTATCATAACATGACAAATTAATAAACTAATTTCTCTCGATTTATTTTTGTCACTATTTGTTTTTACTGGGTCATGAGAGCAACCCAAAAGGACCTTACTATTATTACAAATATTACCAACAGTTAATTACCTGAAACACCATTTCCAACAGATGTCAAAGAAGGAATATGAACAACCACAAGGGTGGTGCCAAGTTAGCTGAAGCTTGGTCTCCAAAGGTATGAGATGCCGAGTTCGAATCCAATGAGGAACTAAAATCTCTTTACGACCACAGAGGCTGCAACGAAGCGACTCTAAACTTTCCGCAAAATGGGTGATCGCGCTATGATTAGTCGTCTAACAAAACGAGTCGAATACCCAGGTTATTCTAAAATTAAAAAAGAAAAGAATATGAACCGTCATTAATTTCGATGGTGAAAATAATGAAAATTATAAACAAGAGGGTGTTTAGAAAACATGTTATTGATTTTATGAAAAGTCAGCTAAAATAAATGTTATCAAAAGTCAGTAAGCTAAAATAAATGAAAATACTTTTTAAAATAATTTTCTATAAGCTTTCGAAAAGCTGATTTCAATTTAAAACAGCTTATGACCATGAAATGTAACCATTTTACAATCTAGTCACTCATTTTTTAAATAAAACAAACATAAGAAAAAAATACATTAACAAATTAATATCTAATTGAGAATTTAGTTGCCCTCTCTGCTCCTCTGCTCCGTCCGCCCTCTAAGCTCGTCGGCCGTCGCCTCTGATCCGGTGCTCCGTCGCTCTCTGTGCCCTCCGTTGCCCACCCGCCCTGCTGCCGTTAGCCCGTGACTCCGAGCGCTAGACATCTGCAATTTACGATCGCCCATCTCTGCCGTGGCCCGTGAACCTCCGGACAAGGTAAAAACCTTTTGTGGTGCTCTTTCATTAATTCGTTATCATTCTGCTAGCGCTTGCTGCCTCTTGGGACATTAATTTCGTTCTTGACCACTTGCTTCCGTTCTTCCCTTCTTGGATTTGGTTTAGTTTATTCTTTTTAGTATATGTCGAGTGTTTTTGTTTTACTGAATTCATATTTGGAAAACCTTTTGTGGGTTTATTTTAGATTGTTGTAGATCGATATGTTTTCCCTTAATTGTTACTTGTTAGTACTTAATGTTTTTTAGGGTTTAAGTTAATGTCTCTGGGATACAAAGGCACATTAGTACACAGACCTATGACTGTTTGGATATGGGTCTATGGGATCCATCTCACGCCCTAGATTGTTTGTGAGTCTTTAGAACAAAGTGCATTTGGTAGCTTTTCACCCAATTTCCTTTGGCTCTAGCTAACCTTATTTCTAATTATTTTGGGTTTATTAATCTCATATTTTTTACACCATTTTTGTAATGTTCTCTTACACAGGGACCATTACGGTAATTTTGTCTTATGCATCGACTAATTCTGTAATTTTGGTATTACATAGGGACTATTTCTCTAATTAGGCTGTTACATGGGTCATTTTTGTAACATCACTATTACACAGGGACAATTTTGGTAACTTTGTTTTCCGCAGTAACTGTTATCGTAATTTTATCTAACACACAGACCATTTCTATGATGTCACTATTACACCAGGGACCATTTCTAACCATTTTTCTAATTTTCTCAAATGTAGGAACCATTAGATAATTTTGCAAGGACCATTTCTGTAATTTTTCCAATCATAGGGATCTTTAGATAATTTTATAGGGATCATTTCTGTAAATTTGTAAAAGAGAAGGACTAATAACAATTTTATAGAAATATAATAAGACAAAAAATACACTACTTCCTAAATGTGCCTTATAAATAGTTCTAAATTAGTGGGATGGTCCGCATGTTGCTGCAAGTTTACTGATTCTCTATTTTTGACACCGTTTTTGTAATGGTCTCTTAGTCCTTTTGTCATTTCTATGAAACAAAGAGATCATTATTGTTAATCCGTCATTAGACAAGGACCATTTCTGCAAATTTATGAAACATAGGGATCATTATTGTTATTTCGCTATTAGACATGGACCATATCTATAATTCTATGAAAAACAGAGACCACTTCTGGAATTTTGCAATTAGGCTGGGACCATTTTTGAAGATTTCTTAAATGCAGGGACAATTTTGGTAATTCTTCGAAACAGAACGACAGTTCTGTAAATTTGCTATTAGAAAAGGACCATTACTGTAACTTCGTGAAACACATGGACATTTCTGTAAAGTCGCTATTAGGCAGAGACCATTCCTCTAGTTTCATGAAACAGGGACCATTTCCGTAGTTATTCTATTAAACAGGGACCATTATGTAAATTTAACACATTTTCCTAAATTTGCCTGATAAATAGTAATAGTTGATTATTTATAAGTACTCACCGTAAATCTTAATCTTCTTCATCTTTTTAGGGTAATTTGGGTTTTGGGTTTGATTTTGATAAAAGAGTTAAAATTTTGGTATTTTAAGTTTGTAAAGATTCATCAAACTCATATATGGTGTTCTAGATGAAGAAATCTTATTTAAAAAATATAAATGAATTATGAAGAAATCCAAGATTGAAAATGAAGCAAGTGAAATGACTAAAAGTAACATTTAAGTGCATCATTTAGAGGGAATCATGAATAGAGACCGAGTTTGTAATTTTCTCCGGTTGTTAAATTTGTATTTACGTTTTACGTCCTTCAAGTTTTAAAAATGGCAAACAAGCCCCTCAAGTTTCTTATGACCTTTCATTTTTTAAATCAGAAGGAGGATTTGAGTCAATGAAGTTCTTGGATTGGTATGTTAAGATTGCAGTTGTATCAGCTGCAATTGGAGGATCCATGGAGTATTTCATGATCAAAACCGGTTTTTGTAAGTTATTTATTTCCTCTATTATATAATTTATATGTTATTATATTTGTGTAATAGAAAGAAACAAAAATAGAATGCTATAATGAACAAAGAAATATAAGTACGTTGCTATTTCTTGCATTTTGTAATAGCCCTAATTTTTAACAAGACCAATTTGAAAAGAAGTTTGTTGAATAATTAGAAAATTTTTATTAGAAACATTATACTAGAATGTAGTTAACTACTCATTTATGAGATCTTATGGAAATTAAAATGTACATGGTTTAACTTTTTCTTTTTTATATTCCAATGAAACAAACTATTCCATTCCTTTCTTGTTTCCATCATTCACACACAACCAAGGTGCTCATTAACCTCATGTCCTTTATGAACCATGTATCAATTAGATTTAGGTTTTCAAATAAAATACCATTCATATTTCTATATATGAGTTAAACACACATTTATGCAACAAAATTGTACATTTTTTCCATTTTATGCTATAAAGTTGTTTTTTATACGGCATACACAACGGCATTTCTGTTTAGATCAAAAGATATTATTTGTGTTGGTTGCATAAATTGGTAAAAAACAAAGTAAAACGTTGTTGCATAAATCGGTAAAAATGTGAAACATTGTTGCATAAATTGTGTTTTTTCATCGTACAGATGACAAAGTGACGGTTCTTGAGTCGGAAAAAAAGGCTTGGGAGAATTCACCCGAAGCTCAAGCTATGCGAGAAGCTCTTAATCCTTGGAGAAACATTGATGCAAATGCAAAAAAATAATCTTAGATATTTTTCATAATGAAGATGATAAGGGTATTTACGTCTTTTGTACGGACAAGAGATGGCGAGCAAGTCTCTGTCCCATCTTGTTCCACCTTTTTGTTGGACAAAAAATTGTCATGTCATGTCATATGATGTCATTGTCATAACCGCAATGAAGACTAATATGTGTAACAAGACTTTAAGGTTTCATAATTCATACATGAACAAATTTCATTTTGATTTTGTATTGTTTTTGAAAGATGATCAATTGACATTCTATTGTGTGTAGGGTCAAAGTCAAAGATGGGTACGTAACTATTGGATTTGTTCAAAGTTTGTCGTTTATGTTATTTTGCATGAATTAATGTCCTTTAACTCGGTATCATTGTTTAAATTTATACCTATGTGACCACATGCAACTGATTACCCGGTATGTGACGTCCAAATCAAAATATGATCCATTTTTGTTTCATTAAAAGTTCTGTATTAATGAATTTAATATTATTTTAATATTTTGTAATATATATATATATATATATATATATATATATATATATATATATATATATATTGTATTTGATTGGTTCCTAAAATTTTGGATTTATGTAACGAGTATTATCTTGAAGAATATTATACTTTGAAAACATCGCAAGAATTTTAAATTTAAGATGATGAGATAATGAAGCTTTTTTTTTAACGTCGTTTAGATTAACAAAAAGATCAAATATGTAAACATAGTTGTATTTTAAGATAAGGGAGGCATTTCGAAGTCAAAGTCAGTGAAAACACGAAGGTGACATTTGGTTAGTGGGAATTCGAGGGAATTGCAATCCAATTACTTTCAAATTCCTATGTTTGTTTCAAGTTTTAGGTGAGGGAATTGGAATCCGATTTCATTAAAAGGGGGGAATTAAGGTGGCGTTTGGTTCACAAAAAGTTTTTGAAGGAATTGAAATGTCAAGAAATTGGAAAACGTATCTGCATGTCGTGTCTACGTGTCAGACACGAATTTACACGACACATATTTACATGACACGAACACGACACGAATTGTAAAACGTGTTTTGGATATCAAACACGAACACGACATGTATTTAATTCGTGTGACACGTGACATGACACGAATAGACATGTTTTTAATCGTTTTAGATGAATACATGGATTTACACGAATTTAAACATAATACCATTTTTTTAACCTTGGAAATATGTGTTTGTACGTGTTTATATGTATATATGTGTTTATATGTGTTTATGCGTGTTCATGAGTCTTCATGTATATACATGTTTATGTGTGCCGCGTATCACACGAATTTAATTCGTGTCTTATACGTGTCAAAACAAGTAAATCCGTGTTTGACACTCCTAAGACATGAAACACGAATTTGAAATTCGTGTTCGACATGAAACATGAATTTCTAAAACCCATACACGGAAAACTCGTGTCGTGTATCAAATTGTCAGGTCTAGTGGTGGGTGATGGTGGTGGCGGTGACGGTCACCCACCACCGCCACCGCTACCAACCACCACCCACATTCTACGAACCAAACGCCACGTCGCCACCAGAGATAGTTTGCCGAATATCACAACATATAACATAAAAACAATTCCAATATTTTATACCTAACAATGTCGTAATTACAAAACGAAAGTAGAAAGCCATAATAAACAAAATAAACAGAAGTACGTTGCTATTTCTTACGTATACCCCCTTTAGTTACGGTTACATACAAAACATACAAATCATCATAACAAACAAATCAACAATCTTTAATTTCACAACTAAATAAAACTATATATGTACGTACATCTCCACGAAACCACCCGAACAAAGTACCGATTAAAAAAACAAGACAAATTAAAAAGTATTTCTAGAAATTAATTAATCAATCTATTTCAAGGGCAGCAATCTCATACCTAACTTCTTCCAAATGCTCATTAATTGTAGTGACTGCATCTTGAACTCCTTGAATTGCTTCCTTCAAAGCATTATCATATTCCGCATCCGCTTCCGCTTCTTCTGTTCCCGCTGCTTCCGTTATTTCATGAACATGAACGCATTCGTGTGTCGTATGATTCTTAAATTTGCAGTTTTCATGGCTCACTAATCGTTCCGAAGGTCGGCCCGCTTTTTTCAGAACCTGAATTGTTGCCGTCTTTTTTTTTTTTTTTTTTTTTTTTTAACAAAAGACAGAGTTAAACAAGTAATTATATATCTCTTTAGATGTTATGAAGTGAATACTAAGATAGTGAGATTTTATGCTCCAAAAAGAATGCATACTTTCACAATTTTATCGATTTAGCCACTAAAGTATTATATTTTGACACTTTTTCCGATTTAATATTTTATTTTTTTCTATTAAAACCACCTAATTATGAATAAAAACCTCCACCGTGACTACTATAACGTATTTTTTTCCACTAAAGCCCGTAATTTTAACAACTTTTTTTGTATTTTGACCACAACGACAAATTTTTTATGTTTTTTTTCATTTTTTGTTAAATTCTGAATTTCTTTTTGTTAGAGAATGTTGTTAAAGGTGGTATTTTTTGCAATTTTTAGAAATGTTTCTTTTGTTATCACAGTAACAGCTTTTTATAATTTGACCAATTTTACTTATAACATGTAATTAAAAAATATACAGAAACGGTCAAATTACAAAAATACATGTTTATAGGTCAATTACAGTCAAATTATAGAAATATGTTACTGTTATAACAAATAAACATTTCTATCAAATTACAAAAGATATACAAAAAAATACGAAAGTAAAAAAGGTAAAATAAAATACCGCATTTATAAACATTTTCTAACAAAAATACAAAAATTAACAAAAAAAATTGTTATGGAGGTCAAATTAGAAAATTTTGTTAACTTTTATGGCTTTAGTGGAAAAAAGAATGTCAAATTAGCATATGGTAACCTGCAATATGCGGTCACGGTGGCAGTTTTTTCAAAATAAAGTGGTTTTAATTATTTTTTTTATTAATTATAATTAATAAATAAATAAAGTACCAAATGCAGCTTTTGTTTTTCTTGTACTTGAACAGATCTCAATATAGAAGCTAAATCATTTCTGCAATAACTTGGACTCACAAATATTGCCTCCAATGCAATTACCTGCACTTATGGACAAAATTTCATAAACTCATAGAGGGCATTTACGTCTTTTTCTCTTGGGTTGAACAAAAAATTATAACTTTTTTTCATTTGAGTTTGCTTACTTGCTTAGAACAGTCATTAAATTGTAATGTGATCTCATTGCAAAGTTGTTGGTAAGCAGAATCTCCCAATTCAGTAAAGCCCCTGTCAATAATTTTATATTTTATAAGTTACAATCACAAATATTTTAAGATTTATATTTTTCAATGTACAAAATAACTTTTGACTATAGTTTAGAAATTACTATAAGATCAAGTTAGTATGATAATATATTATTTTAAATCTATGAAGCTAGAAATTTGCATGTTATATATACATTTGAATGATAATATATTATTTTAGACATGTTTAGAAATATACTATTTTAAATCTATCTTATAGTATCCTACTTCTGATTCTTTTTATTACAACATTGTGTTTTTCTTTCTTATTAGGGCATTGTACTTTAAAATATCTACCCAATTATAGCATTGTACTTTCACATTTTCTCTTATTAAGACATTGTACTTTGAAAATCTACCCACAGTGAAAATTGCTTTGAATTTGCTTGATGTTACTATAAATGGGTAAATCTTTCAAAGTAGAATGTTGTAATAGGTAGAAATGCTATAATGAACAAATTAATGAATGTATGTTGCTATTTCTTGCATTTAACCCTAACTCAGAATATCACACATGGAATCTGCATACACATACATGTAGATAGCATAGAAGGATGTTAGTCATGTACAAAGCCCTAATTTTCGTTCAATGTTTAGCCTAGCCCCAATTAGTTTGGATAAAATGTTTGATATCTTACTTGTGCTTTTGTAAGTACTTGATGGATTTGATGTCGTTATCATTTTCTGTAAGTAGTAGTATTGATTTTGAAGTAGATCATGTATTAAACCCTAATCTAGAAGAAACGAAATCACGACAAATCAATATTTCTGAAAGAACACTAAAAACATGAAACTTAAACAACGGAAACGCAACGTATCTCCGATATCGCCAATCGATTATCCAAAACTGGTTAGAGTTCCATTTTTCAGAGTCGATGAAATATATTGATCTACAAATTTGGCAGGAAAAATGAAAATATGCACAAACCAATGTTCATAAGTTTTTGAAAACGAACTTTTTGAGTTTTGCATAGGCTTCTGCTCTTCGCTGCTGAACGCCGAGAAATTGCCGGAGCAACGAGACGATTTCGTGGTGGTTGGAGCCATTTTGATCGACGTCCATGCCTTCTGATATTCTCACTTTCTTCTCGAAATCGTCCATGTATTTCCTTTTTCCCTTTGGTGCATTACGTAGTGTGGGACTATGATGGATCGGTGCTTGGCCTCGACTTTGTTCCTCTTTTCCCTTTGTCCAAGGAAAAGAAACTCAAAAAAATAAAAATAAAAGAAATTATCACACAAAAATTGGGAACATTTTTTTCTACAATGTTATTGTCATATGGACCATGGACCATATAAAGTGTTAGTAAAAAAATTTTAAAAGGTCCTTAAAAAGTTTTCGATGCTTATAGGTCATTAATCGTGTTAATAGTCGGTTGTCCGATATTTTAAATAATGTTAATAAACATGTGTACAAATATATGCCACGTAATGGTCACGTGTACTCCTAGGTGGATTAGACAATATGTGTAATGTCCTTAATGAAACCGTGTATATACTCGATGATGGTGGAAGTAGATCACATTCAGCACTTCATTTCCTTCTCTCAAAGTTCCCCAAAGCTTTATCACTCGTCCTCTCAATGACGTTCGATAGTTATTACCGGGATATCGGCGAGAACAATAAAGCAACGTCGGAATGTGACTGCAAAAGAGTTTCGAAGCTCAGTCTGTCGTCATCGGATGATAACCCTAAGCGTAAATTCTTCAATTACGCAAAATATTTGGTAAGTTGCGTTCAGATCCATACTTATACACATACATATAGATGAAAATTGTTGGAAAAATGTTGATGAAAACCCTAATCGTATGAAACCCTATATTAAATGTGGTTACAGGTTTCCCCAAACCGTGCAGATGGTTTAGGTGGGTGGATGACGAACTTACTACACACTACAAAGGTGAAGTCTTGAAGCAGATGAATGAGGTGAAGGAGCTGAAGAAGAATTCAAAGGTTTCAAATCTAAAACAACAACTTATGAAACAAAAGGCGGATTGTGAATCACAACCGGATATAGCTGTTATTCGTATTGTTGAACTTGAAGAACAGATGAAGAAGTCAAATAATAAGCAAGAAAGGAAGAGCATGAATATATGGTTGATGGTTGTTGTTGGTCTGATGTGGCTGTCCTTGTAACTTGGTACGATAATGAGGGGTTTTTAGTTGGTCAGATGAATGTATAGTTATGGTAGAGCCAATTTTTGCTCATGTCCAAGTATAGGTACTAGGAACATGTTTTATGGATGTGAATGATCAGTGTTTTAGTGGGATCACGTAGAGAATGATTTGTAACCATCTTCTGATGTAAACAACTCATATATAATGGTAATGTTAGTGAGAGAATGCTTTTTGTAAGATTTATCTATAGTTTATTGATTATTAAGGGGGACCAATCCAATTGAACATGGTCTGGAAAAGTGTTATTGCACGGGACCAATCCAAAAGGACATTGCACAACTCCAAATGTGCATGCAAATTTTTTAAAATTAACTTTATAAAGGGGCCACAAGTAGGGGACCAATCCAAAAGGGCATTTGTCATTGTCCTCCACATTTGTCTAAGTATAGTACATTGCACAACTTCAAATGCAAATTTTTTAAAACTCACTTTATGAGAGAACAACCACCAGGGGCGGAACCACTATGGTGCCCATAGTGGCCCGGGCAACTACTCAAAAATGTTTAATTGTAACTACATGATTCGAACTTGAGACCTCCAACAAGGAGGGCAAGCTTGTTAACCAGCTAAGCTAGCCAAATCTTTTGTTCTAAATCTGCAAAACTTACTTATATTATAGACGTAATATACATATTTTTTACATAATTCAAAGAAATCGGTTCGGTTCAGTTTTTTTCTTCAGTTTTTACATTCTTAAAAACCGAAATCGAACCCAAATTTTCAGTTTTTTAAAAATAAAAACCTCAACCGTCGGTTTTATTTTGGTTTCGGTTTTTCGGTTTCGGTTTTGTCGTCTATCCACACCGATTTTGAGCTCTATCCAAACATTGAAATAAAAAAAAAATTTGGTGCCACTACTGGTCCAAAATGTCTAGTTCCGCCACTGACAACCACAAATGCATGTAAAAGTGTCAACGACAATCATAAAGTACACTGTCTTAAAAGTGCTTAAAAGGAAATTATAATAAATGCATCATTTTCATAGATTACCAAAAATGGCATGCACCCTGCATGCCCAACACGATGTCAATATCTTAAAAGTAACATACATAATCCATTAGTACAACCATAACTAGAAATTTTAAATTTCTAAAAGTAACAAACTTAATACAAACTTCCCAATAAACAACTACATGTTTAACAACTACATGTTTATTGGAGGATTGACGGAGTTCTCTTCACCATTCTTTCTCATGATATTCTTTGCCAGTTTGGTATTGATAATTCTATCAGATTTCCTCAGTATTTCAAGTTTTTCTTTCTTCACAATGTGGGTAAGTATGCTCTCATTAGACCTTACAGTAGCCTGTTGTGCAACTTGTTCATTTACTGCAGCCTGTTCTTCAACTTGGTCATTCCTTACAGCCTTTTGTTCAACTGATGCAGTCATGGCAGGTTCCTTGTTTTGTGGAAATTCACTCCTATCTGCTTGATCATGTTTTAGTCAACCATATTATTAAATAATTATAAGATATGGAATAATTATTGAAATTGTACCTTAGTCCATGTATTGTCTTAGCTCTCTTAATATTCAACTTTGCTAGTCTTTCCACCTTTTTACAAGTTGACTTGTTATGTCGGGGTTCATGGCATATGCTACACATAACCCTCTTACCAAGTTTTGAAACTCTATGCTTCCTTTTTTCTAGTTACATCTCTATTACGTTTCACAGTGGGCCTTCCAAGCATTCTTCTAGTTTTTGGTGGCAAAGGTGGAATATAAGAACTAACTTTTGCTATTCATTTGCATTCAAGTATCAATCATTAGGCAGAGCATAGTATGCATCATCACAACCATCATGATATGTAAAGTTACTCACATTGATTAGCGAGTCGTATACTTTTTCGACCAATGATACGACACTCGTTTCGTTAGTTCCAATTACTTCTAAACACCATAATAAACATATTTAACCATTGAGGCAAACACCATAACCCTATGAAGAACTAACTTTTGCTGTTGATCAGGGGCATAGCCCCGTGACCAATAAGGGTCGCATCGCTATCCATGAATTTCATACATCGCGCCGTGACCATCTGGTCATCGTGCCACTAACCAAGAACACAACACCTTAATTGCGTTCTGAAGTGCTTCAGATCGTTTTCCAGCCACGTTTTCAACCTCTTTTAGCTTCTTTTCACTACCATGGACATTACAACATCTATATTGACCCTTAACATACTTAGGGTCAAGAATAAACTGTTAATCTTGCCATTTTCACCAATATTCTTATTTCAAATAACCACAAATCAAGATTATTATTTCTATAAACAACTACTCGATTTACTGACCTCAAAGGCCAACAACAGCTAGGGTTTTACAGTTATTTAACCCATCATAGCTCAAAACTAATAATACTTTCAAAGACCAAAGCATTACCTTTCAAGATGATAGATGATGGTAGGATGCGCAAAACTTTTTCCTTCGGTGTTTATACTCCAAATTTCAGTTACAAAACTCTTAGAATCCGTCTGAAATTGTCGTTGTCTCTCAGATGAAACAAATGAGTAGCCAAAAGATTAGTGACCAAGTTAAGACCTTAAAAGGCTTCTGTCCAGACAATAATTATGCCACTAAAACTATACATAGTGTCGCTAAGAGTACCGCCTCACCATCACGTACCGACTCACCATCGCGTCGCTACCAATATACGGTAGGGTCGCTAAGTGCTCTGTTGCACTTAGTTTGTACTAAACCCTTCTGCTTGCCGCCGTTAAGCCAATTCATCATACCACTTACAAATTCTATCAGCATGGAAGCTAGCATCAGTATAGCCCTTTACATTGAGCTATTCCTCACTACCATAGACCAAGAACATGTATTTTGTTCTTTTCAAATATTTGATAATATTCTTAACTGTCACCCAAAATTAGCCTGATATCGACTCACCATGCTCAAAACACATATATATATATATATCGGGTCTCGTACATATCATGATATACATTATCAATGCCATAACTTAAGCATATGAGATTTGACTCATCATATCGATGCCATAACTCATTTGATATGTAAATCTTGGAAAAGAAAAATGATTTTAAGAGCTTATATATTTCTTTGAAGCTTATGTGAAAATTGATTATTTTTGGAAAAGTTAAAAAACCACTAATAGCCCACTTTGTAGATTTATAACGCAATATATAAAGCCCATATGCGGTAGCTTTGTAAATGAACATTGTATTAATCGACTAAATCCGAGTTCATATGAAAAAGTTATGGATATTTGAAATTAGGAAAAAAAATTCCATAAACCGAGAAAAAATAAGAAAATTTTCCAAGTCCAAAAAATATCTCAACCGCCTAGAAACTTTAAAATAGGGACTCCTCGATGCCCAAATATCGATTGTAATATACCATTGTAAAACCCTTGTTACAAGGAACATAATAAAAAAATCGGGTCAATCAAAATTTGTATTAGAAAGATGTAAGGGTTAAAAGTTAATTTTAATAAGACTGAAACTGCAGCCCATTAGACTGAAATATTAGTCCATTAACTAAAATTGCAGCCCATTAAAACCCAAATGCGATTTTAATGATTATACGAGTTATTTCTTTAACGTTTAACTATTTTTCGGAAAGTAATTGAAGTTGGTTAAATCTGTAAATTTTAGGCTAGGCCTAGGAATGATAACGGGTCGGGCAATGACACCCAAACCCGGCCTTATACCCAAAATTCCCGGGTTTCGGGTCTCGGGTTTTGGGTTGCCCCGTCGGGTTCGGGTTTCGTTTTAGGCGGGTCTCTTGAAGCGGGTTTCCTGAAGTGGGTCTCTTGAAACATCCAAATCCTTCGAGGTTAACATTGACACACATACGACGATCTCTTTGTGAGTAATCTGTGGGATCGTAGATTTTATAGCTACCCGATTCTTCGACCCCTTGTGAAATTCCTGCACAACACGGTGATCTTCGCTGCTACATATCCCAAATTCCAACGCAGATAAAGGGACGCCATGGATGAGCTTGAATTTCAACGCGTTCTTCATCTCTTTCCCGTTGTCCGTACTCGCGATTACAATGTAAATCTCTCTTTTCTGTGTATTTAACTTTATAAATCTCTACCGTATGATATCTATAACTATTAATTTATATCGTAATCATCGTGTAACTAACTCTTCATGTGTTTAATTTCTTTTTCGTGAACCATCCTAACTCCATTTACGTTAACCTATCGAATTAGGAGAATAATATGGATTGTGAACCTCGTTTGAGAAACATCGATAGGTTTATAACATATGTTGGCGATTGATAAGCAACAAAACTCAAATCAGTTTTGCAATTGGAAAGAATCCTGAATTTGACATAGAGTTTTATCGTGGCTTTTTCTATGAAAGCGAGTTTGTAACAAATTACACCAAGGACAAGGGTTTAATTGAATTGATGCTTTAATGGAGGCTTGCCTTATGTTTCAATTGGAGATATAAGTTGCGATTTTCTTCAAGAACACATCCATTCCAAAATGATTATATCAAAGACAAAGCTTATTGTTTTGTAGTGTCAGTAATTCTTTGGATGTTAAGAGATTTAGGGTTCGAAACCCTAGATGTTGCTATAATTGGATAGATTTTTCAAATTACAATGCTGTAATAAGAAGTAAAAGTATAATGCTATTATAAACAAATCAATAGAAGTAAGTTGCTAACTAACATCATGATGTTATATTTTTAGGCCGAGTCTGAAATGCAAAGGCAGTTGACTAGTCAAGCATCTCGAAGGGTATTCTCTTTTATCATATTCATACCTCTTTTCATTTATATTATTTCTTTTCTAAATTTCTTTTTTCTAACAATTTATACATTAAAAATTTTAAATAGCTGAGAGAGCGAATGAATTCACAAATTGAAGGGGGTTCAAGGGAAGCTGTAGTTGGAGGTATTGATGGACAAGGTAATATGAGTAAAATGACCATTTTACCCTTCTGTTTATATGACACCTAAGCTTGTAATCTCTATTGTCTGACTCTATATGATTCATTTCAACCTTGTTTAAAGAACACACAGAAAAAGGTTTTGACAGATTATTTTATTCGGATCAAATTACAGAAGTATTTTTTGAAAATACATAATTGTTTTACTTTACTTTTTTTTTTTTAATCTTTTTAACAGATGCATTTTGGCAAAAACTAAAGATTGCTGCTGCAAAAAAGGTACAACTTGTTTCTATAATGGTTTTATTTTTATGTAATGTGGTAATTTAATATGGATTGATTTTTAGTAGGAAAATTCATTGCCAAGATTATTAAACTCTTTAGAGTAAATTACAGTTTTGGTCCCTCAGGTTTATATCAAATTACAGTTTTGATCCTACTTTTGAAAATCTTACACTAATGGTCCCTGTAGTTTTCAAATCTTTCACTTTTGGTCCCTGTGGTTTCTCAATCTTTCACTTTTGGTCCCTCCCTCTATTATCATTTGTGTAAAGTAAACCATAGGGACCAAACTTGAAAGATTTGAAAACCATAGGAACCACAAGTGCAAGATTTTTAAAACTAGTACCAAAACTGTAACTTGGTGTAAACCACAGGGACCAAAACTGTAATTTACTCAACTCTTTATTTGTGATTGTCTATTATAATAAGTTTTTAATTTGAAGCTGTAGTAGTTAAAAGTATGCTATTTACCAACCATTTCCATTGATTAAAGTTTGCCTAAATTAAAAAAAAAAAATAGCAACATATTTTCATTTATTTGTTTATTATTACATCCTACTTTACCTTCTTTCTGTTACATCATTGTACTTTTAATTATTTTTCTTCTTATTAAGAAATTATTCTTTAAAAAATTCAGTCAAAATTGTTTTGTATTTGGATAACATTGCTATAATTGTATTAGATTTCTTAAATTAAAATGATGTAATAGGAAGAAACAAAAGTAGGATGCTATAATAATTAATAAACAAATCAATAAAATTAAATTACTATTTCTTGCATTTAAAACATTAAAATTTCCCTAAATGTGTACCTGCATCATGTGTTGTATATATTTTGCTTCAAAAATAAAATATTTCATGTTTATGTGTTTATTTTACAGGTTGGAAATGCTGATGCTGAAGGGTTTGTAAAGGCGTTCCAACATGTTTACAGGAAACTTGTGTGTATTTTTTTTACATATTTCAAAAATATTTTTAATGTTATATATTTTTGTTTTAAATTATATAATAATACCTGACTCATTTTTGATAATGTATTGATTTTCAGGTTTTTGAGGAGCTATCTTTAACTGCTGCTCAACGTTTTGTTAATTCGTCATGAGATTTAAAAATAATTTGAATGTTTGTTTTTATTTGATGTTTATTTTCGCTTATTTAATAGAACTTTCTTTATGTACTTATGATGTTGTAATTTATGGTGGCTGAGTTGATTTAAGAAATGTTATTTTGAGGAAACAGTCTACTAAAATTACTTTTAATTGATTTTTGTTTTTTCGCATGAGCATTCTTTTCTTAAATACTATATTTTTATTTATTTTATTTAAAAATGTAGCGTTATGTGTAAGTATATTAGTCATTAGAAACTTGTCATTGTATAGCATATGATAATCATATGTATAATTTAGTGACATTCTATATAAAGTAATTAAAATATTTATATGGTACGACAGATAATGCTAAACTCTTCTTAGAACCTTGTAATTATAATTTTCATCATAACAATTTTATTTTTAGATTAATAAATAACTATAAATTATAATATAAAGAATGATACATCCCAATTCCTAGACGCATGGTAATTTCGATGTTTTGGTTTTGTAATATAAATTTAGAAATATTTACAAATTTGGCAACTCAAAATCACTCAAAATGTTGGATTAGAATTTAGAGGAAAATGACATAATTTTTTGGGTGAAAATGGCTACTCACTATGTCCGGGATTGGTCCATTCAAAATTTGTTTCGAACTAATTATATTACATTAAGAGTATTTTTTCTGACAAAAAAAAAAAAAAAAAAAAAAAAAAAAAAAACAGTTTCAAGTCATGATCTGGATTCTGGACATTGAAAAAAAAAAAAAAAACAAAATATTGTGAAATTTCAAGAACATAATCAAAACCCGAAGAACAAGTCTAAAATTTCTAGTAAATCATTTTCTTAGTGCAATCTTACACAAAGTTAAAGAATAATAACGAAAATGAAGTAGATTACGATACAAATGCATAAACAATGTTATTTAGTTATAAACGGTGAACCTAAACATTTCAGAATTAGGGGTAGAGAGAAATTCTAAAATGTTTCTAGTACAAATGAAAAAAAAAAAAAAAAACACATTATATATCATCCAAATCCGAAATACTCATTTGATTAGATGGTCATTTTGATAAACAGACTGTTGCATGTGCCAATGTGGTCACTTTCGTACATATCCCAATATCATCTTCAACTATTTCACATGATTAGCATATTTGGATGTTGTGTTGTTATTTCTTCAACACATTTTAATCTACTTTTATTTGTACTATTTCATTCTTAATCTACTTTTATGTGTACCATGTTATGCTAACTATGAGAAAAAGCTGATGCAATAAGTATCTTATAATTCCTATTTTATTATAAGTATATATTATTTATCAGACACATTTAAGAAATATGCCTAATTTACATAATTGGTCCCTGGTTTATATAATAATTACAGATTTGGTTATTGCTTCATAAAAGTATAACAATGGTCCTTACCTAATAGGAATTTTATAGAAACGGTCCATACGTTTCACAAAGTTACGGTAATGGTTATTTTCAAATAGCAAATTTATAGAATTTGTCATTTTGTTTTTTAAACCACCAAAATTGTCCTTGAATTTAAGAAAACTACAAAAATAGTCCCCCCCCCCCCCCCCCCAATTGCAAAATTTCAGAAGTGGTCTATGTTTTTTACATAATTATAGATATGGTCTGTTTCTAATACTGAAAAAACAATAATGATCCCTATGTTTCATAAATTTGTAGGAATAGTCTCTCTCTATAACAAATTAACAAAAAATAGTCATTGTGTTTCATAGAAATTACAAAAATGATGTAAAAAATATAGATTCACTAACCCCACTACAACGCGCGGGCCATCCCACTAGTTAATCGATATATACAAGGATCATCTCTTTCGTGTAAATGTGAACCATATATATTGAACTACGTTATTGTATTTGGTTACTTGTAACATATTTTATGTTCCTATTGTGGTAGACATTATACTATGATTAGTTTTGTGTTCGTAGCAATTGTTGGATATACCTGTGTATGGAACCATGTATTTGTTTGTAACGGTTTATTTGAGATCGTTGGGATATTTGACATTTGGTTGTAGATTAACTTTTTTTTCTTTTTCGAAATCAACCCGCCATGTTTGCACAACAATTTGAACATTCAAAAATTGTATAGAAAATTAAGTTGTGTCAGATCTGAAAATGATATTATCTACTTATAAATAATATTTTAAATCATGTTATGATATGAGAAAAAGATAAAAAAAAAAAGAAGCTAAAACTCTAAGTTTTCACCACAAAATAGCCAAAAAATACCTCAATAACCAAAATAGCTAATGAAATAGCAACTGGCTATGGCCTGATAGCCAGCTGCGATTCTGATGACGTGGTAGCTAGCTGGTTGCGATTTTGATGAGGTGTCGGCTATTGGGTTGTGATGAGCCCATGACCCCCAAGATATAAAAACCCGAACTTTTCATTTTACACTTTTTCAACTCACAGTATCCTCTCTACGTCTCTACTCTCATGACGAAGATTACCGACAACTTACATAAGTTTTCTATTTTTATTCCATTTTCGTAGTTGTGTTAATACCTTCTATATCGTAGTGGTATGTTATTAGACGTTATCGTTAAAATGCCTTGTAGATCAAAAATTTTGTTAGGAAAATCCAGGTGGGTAAGAACCAGGCGCGAAAATACAAGCATTTGATGCATAATATATGCATTAACGACTTGTACAATCACGGATGGGGATGAACCATCTACGATTATACAAGCTGCTAATGGACAGTTAGTGCATCAAATTATTGTAGTGACTAGGAGAATAGCAGTTGGGCTTAAAGAGAATATCAGTTGATTTAAGAAGAATAACAGTTGGCTTTAGAAAGAATATCAGCTGACTGCATTACCTAGCTCAAAAATGAAAAAAAAATTGATTTTTTGCCACGTCATCAAAAACGCAGTTCGCCATAGCCGACTGCTATTTTCTTGGCTATTCTGGTCATTGGGTATTTTTTGGCTATTTTATGATAAAAGCTTAAGAATTTTGATTATTTTTGTCTTTTTCTCTTATGGTATTTGTGTTTTTATGTAATTTGATCCATATGATTTATTAGAATTTAATTTTGTTGTTTATACGAATATTGTCTCTCTACAAATTCAATATCATTTAATTTGGCATCTTTGTAACGCATCCATAAATTATCCCTATCAAAATTACAATATTTGACACAATTATTTCAAAATATAAATATAAAACTTCTCTTAAAAAACGACATTTGGAGCAACCCAACGTCTACTTTACTGTCTTAATTAACATTATACTTTTAGGAAGCTACGATGAATGAGACGGATTAGTTATTTCCAAAGAGGAAATTTAACGCACTGAAAGTCCACCAAAGTTGAAGAAGTCAACGACTTCCTAAAGATCTCATCAGACACGCTTACGCAACAACGGTGGCTTTCAATCTTTGATTCTTTGTTGACCCCAATAAACCCCAAAACACTCTCCTTACTTTTTAGTTTTTCCCCTCAAAATATCACACAACCTTCCTAATTTCTTCGTATCTTTTAAACGGCTAAACACCTTTTCCCCTTCTTCAAATTCTCCTCAGTTTCCATTTGTAACGTGTAAAGTTTGAATTCGTGTGCCACATCGTTCAAGAAAGCTCTACGCGATGGTTTTGATCAAGGAATTGTATCCTTTTCGCTAATTCCATTGCAATTCAATTTGGGTTTAGTGTTAATTGTGTTTGTTTGCTAGTTCGCTCAAGCAATCACAGGAATTTGAAGAAATTTGTTTCTGTAGGTGGTTTGTGAGTATATACCGTTGAATAAAGTCGTCTGATGATGTTTTCCTCTATGTTATTCGTTTTTTCGCTGACCACTTTATATTATAATCGTATTCTTCGATGGTACTTTCGTCGAACACTTTACATGCATCTTATTCGAAACACACGACACCATTCTATTTTGGGTTTCTATAAAATCATTGAATTGTGTGCTATCGTGGTTTAAATTTTGTGCTTTTCTTGACTTGGTGTTCGTCTAAAACAGTCGGATTGTCATGCCGTTGTCATTAGAGGAGGTACGTTAACATCAAAGTCCCAACAAATTCAAATGGGTTTTAATTTCGTGGTTTATTGGATAGAAATTAAACCTAATTTTCAATAAATTTGCAGTATCAGGTAGCTCAGATGTACATGGTAACGAAAATGCAGAAACAGAACACAACAAGTACAGAAGGCGTTGATGTTTTAGAAAACAAAAACTTCGAAGATAATTTATTTGGAAAGGGCAGATACACATCCAAAGTTTACCGCCTTCAAAGGTAATTAAAAGATTATTTTGGGTAATTTTGATCAAAAATCACAAAGTCGTATTGTTATTATAATGGTTTTCGTAAATTAAATGGCTTTTCTAACGGTGGATGATTTTATAATTTTATAATTTATATTAAAGACCTTTTAAAAGATAATGTAACTCTTTTTTTATCATCTTTTATTTGTGGGTCTTGTTTAAACGGCCATAAGAGAAAAAAAAAGATATAACTTTGGGCCCGGTTTCTTGATTTTATGAGACATTTGGATTGTAGTCAAATAATATAAACTCTGCCACTTTTAGATAATAAGTCAAATGTTTTTTTTATTTTATTGAAGAGTAAAGTACGTTGCTATTTTTGTCAATATACAGTAAGGCTCCTACTTGGCTTAGTACATTTGCACCAACAGATGCTTTAACAATGCAAGAAGAAGCTTGGAACGCGTACCCAAAATGCAAAACAGGTTTTTTTTTTTTTTTTTTTTTTATTTTTAAAAGAAAATTCAAGTGGAAATTTTACTCACATACTTTATTTTTCTCATGAAACTACATGGGATATCGACAGTAATTAAGGTAATTTATAAAATTAAAATCTTTCCATTATTTATTACAAATTTATCTTTTGTTTGCATCCTATGATTTTTTTTTATTATTTTAACATTTTCAAGCTTTTGTTTTGCAGTGTCCATATTTCACAAGTTTTACATTAACAGTCGAAACGATTCATAGAGCGGATAATGGACACTCAGAAAATGTAAGTTGCATAATTTATTTCCTATAATTCATCATTAATTTTTCTTTTTCTTTTTTCTTTTTGTATTATATGCATCATTATTATTTAAACATTTCATTAGGGAAAATTGAGGAAAATAACAACGTACTTTTTTCTCGCTACCAATACACACAATGTACTATATCTTTTTACCTATAAATTATAATAGAAAATAGCAACTTGAAACTTGTAAAATAAATTTACTACATTGCTATTATGGGTAAAGAAATGCAAGTATGTTGTTATTATTGGGGGATATATTCATGAAAGTCATTATATTTTGATCCTATATTCGATTAAGCCCTAATTGTTTTTTTTATTCAATTAATTGCAATTTTGGATATATATAGAAAGGAAATATTCATTAAAGTTCTTACATTTTGACCCTTTTAACAATTTAGAGTTAAATTTTCAGTTTTTATTCAATTAAGTCCTTACATTTTGACCCGTACATTTTAACCCTATATATCATCAGTTGTAAAAATATAAAAACGGCATAATTGAATTAAAAAAATTGTAAACATGTAACAAAATGTTGGGGCTTAATTGAATTAAAAAAACAATTAGGTCTTAATCGAATATAGGGTCAAAATATAAGGACTTTTCTGAATATATCCTTTATTATGGGTAAATAAATGTAAGTATGTTGTTATTATTTATGTTTAATAATTAATAAATAAAGTACATTTTATAAGTTTAATATTTCCTATTATTATTCTTAGTAAAGAAAATGTAAGTACATTTCTATTACGGGTTGAAATAAAGTATATTGCCTAAATTGGTACCAAGAGTAAAGTACGTTGCTATTTCCTGAATTTTTTTATTTTTTTTTAACATAAAATTTTTCGTGAAGGTTCACGGTTTAAACAAACAACAAATAGCAAATAGGGAAGTTGAAATAATCGATATTGCTTCAACATCAGATGATTATTGGAGTTATGTAATTGGTAGTAACAATGTTGACTTTTCAAAATTCCAATCATCAAGAACGGGTCGTGGGCCCCTCTTACAAGGATGGCAGGTTAGTAATTACTACTATGTTTAATCTCATTGTTTTTCTATAAAGAAATAGCAATGTACTTTCATTAGTTTGTTTATTATAGCATCTTACTTTCATTTTTTTTTTTTACCTATTATAGCATTTATTACATATAAAAACTCTACCCATTGGATAGTTTTTTTTAAAAGTATAATGTTGTAATAAGAAAAAAAGTTAAAAATAATAGATTTTTCCAATTACAATGTAGAGTAAATTACAGTTTTGGTCCCTGTTGTTTACATCAAATTGCAGTTTTAGTCCAAGTTTTGAAATCTTGCACCAATGATTCCTATGGATTCCAAATCGTTCACTTTTTGTCCTTGTGGTTTCCAAATCTTTCACTTTCGGTCCCTATGGTTTACACAAACGGTAACAGAGAGAGGGACCAAAACTGAAAGATTTGGAAACCACAGGGACTAAAAGTGAAAGATTTGGAAACCACATGGACCACCAATGCAAGATTTTCAAAACTAGGACCAAAACTGTAATTTTGTGTAAACCACAGAGACCAAAACTGTAATTTACTCTACAATGTATTAAGAAGAAAAAAAGATTTAGAGTAAATTACAATATTGGTCCTTGTGGTCTACACCAAATTACAGTTTTGGTCCTAGTTTTGAGAATCTTGCATTAGACCACTGTGGTTTCCAAATCTTTCACTTTTGGTCCTTATGGTTTCCATGTCTTTCACTTTTGGTCCCCATGGTTTACAATACGCTAGTAGAGGGTGTGACCAAAAATGAAAGCTTTTGAAACCACAAAGAGCAAAAGTGAAAGATTTGGAAACCACAAGGACCATCTGTCCAAGTTTTTCAAAACTAGGACCAAAACTGTAATTTGGTGTGTAAACTACAGGGACCAAAACTGCGATTTACTCAAAGATTTATAACACAATGTTGTAATAGAAAGAAATGGAATTTCGATGATATGATACACAAATAAATGAAAATACATTGCTATTTCTTGCATTTAGCCATAAAAAGAAGTTTTTTTCCTCTAATCTTGTACTCAATTTGTACATGTTTTAATAGTTAATTAATATTTAATATAATGGTTATTGATTTATTTTCAGAATCAATGTCAACCCGTAATGACTGCATACAAATTAGTGACTGTAGATGCTCCATATTGGGGATTCGGTAGTCGCCTTGAACAAGCTTTAATCGCGGTATTTTTTCTTGTATATATATATAAAGTTTTATATAATATATTTCGTATTTGTTTTAAAAGAAATTAGCTTAACTATTGATGCTTACATAGATGTAGTAATTTTAGTAATTGGTTGATTTTGGTTATATGTTGTCTCCAAATGGATATATATTTAATACATTGATTTCTCTAGAAGGGTTAAATGAAAGAAATAGCAACGTACTTTCATGTATTTTTTTTATTATAACATTCTATATTCGTTTTGTCAAATAATATATAGTTTGAAAAACCTAGAAAGCAATTTTCATAGGTATCATTGAGTAGATATTTTAAAGGGAAAATTCAAAAAAAAAACCCAACATATTTTCATTCAATTCTTAAAAAAACCACTATATTTTTTTTTAGTGCATTAAAACCCTTAAAATTTCTAAAATGTCTAATTTAGGGTTTCAGATCGGTAAATTCTAGACAACAATAAATGGTAGATAACCAACTTTTAAGTGCTTGATGGTTACAGTCTATTAGATTAGAAAATTTCAGAAAATATAGGAGTTTTAACGCACTAAAAATATAATATAATGGTTTTTTCAATGATTGGATGAAAATATATTGGGTTTTTTTGAGATCAAAAAACTTAAATCAGACATTTAAGAAAATATAGGGGTTTTAATGTACTAAAAAATAACATAGTGGTTTTTTTAAGAAATTGATGAAAATAGGTTGGGTTTTTCTGAGATTTTCCCTATTTTAAATTAATGTCTTAATAAGAAAAAAGACAGAAGTACATATTGCTAAAATTGGGTGGATTTTTTGAAGTACGATACCTAAATAAGAAAAGAAAAAGGCAATGTTATATAAATAAAAAAATGAAAGTACATTTTTCTTGCATTTATCCCTTTATAAAATTTTAAAAAATAGAAAAAAAGTGCTAACGGGTCAACCTAACCAGATTGAAGGAAAAAGTAAACGAGTTCTAATTTGTAAAAAATTAGAACTTAATAGGGAATTGTTTATAACATTTCTTTTAACTAAAAATTTACGGTTTTGTGGACGTGTTTTTTTTGTAGGGTGAAAGGGCGTTGTTTCTTGAAAGCCACCGTAATATTTTTGCTTGGATAGATGAATGGTATGGCATGACCGTGAAAATGATGCGTGACGTGGAAAAACAAAGTATTCCATTGTATCAATATCATAAGGTAAAAAAGTTAAAAAAAAAAAAAAAAAAAACTCTTGAAATGACTATTATGCCCTTTTGAAGACACTTAATAGTTGACATGAAATATTTGTTATTGTAGGAGCCTCTCGAGAGCCCGTTCTAGTTTTTATTGGGATGATGCGGGATGATCAAAGCACGAAGCGGTCCTTTTTTTATTCGCATCGATGATGTATAGATACTTTTTTTATTTATTTGTTTTGTGGAAATTTATTTATATGGTTGAATGGAAAGAAATAGTGTGTTTTATTACTCATTGTAGAAAGGGGGTTTCAAATGCAATATAAAGGGTTTTAAGTGGAAAGGAAGAGGGGGTTTTATTACCAAAGTGCACAAGCATCTTCATTTTTAACTTTTCAAGTGGAATTTTGTTGGAAAATATGTAAACATATTGTAAAACAAAAACGTTGAAACAAAATATTTTGGAGAAAATTAACGATAGCGAACATTGGAAAAAAAATATGAGATTAAAAATAGCAATGTTAAAAGGTACTAACAGGCAAAATACCTTAGGGTGCGTTTAGTTGCGGAAAACTGTTTTCCGTTTTCCATTTTTCATTTTCCGGAAAACGAAATGAGTTTTCATTTTCAGTTTTCTATTGAAAATTTAGAAAACGCGTTTAGATAAAACCGATTCCGTTTTCATTTTCTATTTTAGAAAAACAGAAAACGTGTTTAGATATCTATTTTCTATCAATTTCATTTTCCAATTTTTGATTTGGGGTGGTGGGGTACGGGTGGGTGGGGTAGGGTGCGGGTAAGTGGGTATGGTGGGTGTTTGGGGGTGGGGGTAGGTGGAGGTGGAGTGAGGTGGGGGTGGGTGGTAGTGGGTGGGGGTAGGTGGAGGCGGAGTGAGGTGGGGGTGGGTGGGTGGTGGGTGGAGTGGGGATGGTGGGTGGGTGCGGTGTGTAGAGGGTAGGGTGGGTGTAGGCGTAATTGTGGGGTTTAGGTGAAAATGAGTGTGTGTGTGTGTGTTTGTTTTTGTATGTTTTAGAAAAATTTTGGAAATAGAAAAATTTAGAAAACAATAATTTTGGGTTTTCCAAAATTTTCCAAATTCTTTGTAATTTTGGAAAAATGAAAAATTTTCATTTTCTTGGAAAACTTTGGAAAAATTGATGAACTAAACGCATTTTCCAAATTCTCATTTTTCTTGGAAAATTTTTCCGAAAAACAGAGCAGTTTTCCGCAACTAAACGCATCCTTAATGTTGGAGAAAATTTTGTATTATTGGTTTACCAAAAGGCAAGTATAATTGGATGAAAAGTGAAAATATGATTTTTCAACATAAAAATGTGAAGAATTGTTAATTAAAACAATGTTGACAAAATCCTCAGAAAGCCGACTCCAATCCAACATAACATCTATAGATACACAAAAAAAATGTAGAATTGATTTTTTTTAAAGTATATATTTGATCATAACTTCAAAATATGGAATTCAAAGGCATTTCGTTGTGTAAATGTGTATCGTTATAAAAGATTTACTTGTACGACGAAAATATCAAAAAAATAAATAAAATAATAATATGGTCATCGACAATTTAGCCGTTTACCATTATTTTCTTTTCTTTCTTTATCTAGTTTTATCAAACTTCTTTTCTTAATTTCTTCCATACTTGCTCTTTAACAAACACATGGAACGATGCATTCCGCTAAATTCATTTTGATCGACTAAACTCACATCAGCAGCAGATCGACTAAACTCACCATCAGCAACAACCGACGAGGACGTGAAGGCAGGTTTCGGTTTCGAATTCTTCAACTTCCATTACTTCTCCGGTAAGCTTGACGGAAGAATTTTTTTCAGTTGTTTTCATTTGGTCCGACATTCATACCCATCTTTGTCTACAAATGAATTTACAAAGTAGAAAACTAAAAAAATCAGTACGTTACATGTAAATAACGGATGCTCACAAGGTGCTCGACGAAATGCGAGTTGAGAAATCCTTACGTTGATTATTGCGTTTCTCAATCGTATTTAAATCTATTAACATCCGACCCAAGTTATCTCTGTTTTTCATTTTCCTTGCTTCGAAAAATCATCAAATTCGTCTCTATTTTGAAGGTTCTAATGGGACCAAGATGGAAAGGAAAAGGGTCAGAAGCAAAAGCCCTACAAAACCCCATGTCGAAAACAATTTCAGATCTTCAATCGTCTCTAATCAAATCCAATTCAGAAGGAATCCTATCAGGTTCTAGCGTACTTCTCGCAACTAATCCTGACCAAACTGACCTTCTAAATCAATCCTGTTTTGGTCGACCAATCATCACAGTCGACAAAGATAAACAATGGTTTCAATTAACTCTAGAAGAAGCCTTCTATTTATCTTTTTCTCTAAATTGCATAAAGATTGTCACCGGTGATAGTATTACAAAAACAAATAAAGAATTATGGGACTACATGATTTCCAAAAGGGTAAATTTCCCCGATTTCTTTAAGACTTATTCTCATTTAAGATCCAAAAATTGGGTTGTAAGGTCCGGGTGTCAATACGGTGTTGACTTTGTGGCGTATTGCCATCATCCTTCATTGGTTCACTCTCAATACGGTGTGTTGGTTTTCTCTGACGAGAATCGGAATCGGAATGGGAATGGGAATGGGAATGGAAATGATCGATTGAGGGTTTGGTCTGATTTTCAATGCACACTTCGGCTTTCTGGTAGTGTTGCAAAGACATTGTTGATTCTTTATGTGAACAAAAATGGTGAAAGTGGATTTGATTCGCTTTCGTGTTTAGAAAATTTTAGTGTTGAAGAACGAACGATTACAAGATGGAATCCAGAAAGATGTAGGGAGGATCAATTCGTTGTTGAAGATTGTAACAAGTAAGTTAATTTGTTTGATATAGGGATAAATGCAAGAAATAGCAACGTACTTTCGTTTATTTGTGTTATGGGATTGTATTTTTAGTTTTTTTCTTATTAAGGTATTGTTTTTTTGGAAAATGCAAAATCTATCTGTTATAGCATTGGACTTCCATTTTTTTTTTCTTATTAGAAAATTATACCTTGAAAAATCTATCTCATTGGCTTTAATTTTAGGGCAAATTACGAAAAAATTACTATATTTTATCATTTTTTTTTCTGGTTTAACAATCAAATTTACATTTGTTTTAAATAAAACCACTAATTATTGAAATTTTTTTAACCCGACTATTATGACCTGAGAAGCCAGTCAAAAAGGTTAGCATCATTAGCCACATAAGATGTCACGTAAGCTTAATATTCGCCATGTCAACACATAAAACCTGCAAAACCGATTCTAGCAGGTAAGATAAAACCAAGGTTGTCAAGATCGGGATCTAATGTGAGATCATTTTCTTCTTTGCAAAATCATGATTCGTAAGATCCTATCAAAAACATTTTAGAATGTAAAAAATACATTTGAAACCACCGATTAACATTTCATTTAACGATAAGTAGTTTATAACATGAAAAATACATCTCCACTACATCATTTAACAATAAACAATTCAAAATGGGTTTATTAGGATTAATATTGGATTCACTTTGTTAGCCAAAGACAAAATATTCAGAATTAATATAAAAAAATTAATAGTAACGATCCTATTCTGATCTGATCTTGCCCAAAAATGATGCAAATATGATCGGGATCGATTTATTTAGGTAGGATCGTAAGATCATAATCGCGATTTTAACAACTTTGGATAAAAATATGTACCAAAAATTTGTGGTTTTTTTAATCTTTTATATTTTGGTGATCAAACTTAATTTTTGATAAAATACAATGTTTATTTCGTAATTGATCCTTAATTTTAACATTTAGAAATTAGAGGTGATTTGGGTGGGCTTGTCCGTATGTATGAAAATTGGTTAGGGTTAGAGTAACAAAAAGAATTTGTATGGATTAACAAAAGGCTCGGTTGGGTGGGCTGAAACATTTATTATATAATTTATCTATTTTCGTAAATAATTGAAGTATAAATATGGTTATAGTAATTATCTAATTTAAAACGAGTTAGAATTTTGTACATAATATAAGTACACTTATGACAATTTTAGACTCATTTAACACGTTTCCTCTTTATCTAAAAGTTTGTTTTATATTTTACCGATTGATTTGTTAGAGGTCTAGTTAATGGGTTTATGACACCCTTTAGCAACCGCCCAATAGCTTGTAAGATTATAGTGGCCAAAATATTCATTTTGGATAGTTGGTTGGAATTAACTACATTTACTCCAAAATAAAAAACCTAACTTCTATATATGTTCAAGTCATCCAAAACCCTTCATCATCTTCCATTTTTGTGCTCAAGTGAACGTTATATAGCAAGAAAGTTAAAAAGTTTCACAATTTTTTATAAAGCCATGAAACTTTCTAACTTATAAATATAAATTTCAAGAAAAAAAGAATTGTCCTAATGAAAAGCTTGATTGAAGACCTACATAGTAATTCATGTTAGGTTTAGATTAGTCTAATTGTAACATAAGATAACTTGATATTAGTAATCACAATTGCTAAAAGAGTTTCATGATACTGAAAAGAAATCAAGAAAATGGTTTATCTAAATTAAAATAATCTGAACACATCCAGATTGTGCTTAAACGGTCAAAATGCAGATACTGACCCACATGGTGTCGTGTGTTTGTCGATCCCTACTATGGTGCCTGATGAATCTTTCCAATGCGAGCTTTAACTTGAAAACTTTATCCTACACACTTTGAAGAACCTTGAACACAAGCAAAACCTTAGAGATTCTTTCAGATTTTTATACGGACACAAATGTAAAGCTTAAAACATAAACCGTCTAAGAATATCTAAGTGTCCCTTAATATTTCCAACACTTGTGAATGTCTATATATCCATCTTTTACACCTTACTCAAAAGGCATGCAAATATTTTATATCTCTTGTACTATGGTTTGTGTTCTACACTTTAGTGTATGAGTGTCTCATAAGGGTTAGAGAAAGTGGACTAGCAAATTTGGCGAACCATTTATTAGTGTATATAGTTATATGCTTATTAGCCATTGTTAGGCATTATCTCATTGTGTTTTGCATATATTCATCATAATACTTTTGGTAAAATGATTCCAAAATTACATCCGCTTGGGCTTTTGGCGATGCATTTTTTATTTATGCGGCCAAGATGACAATGCCATAAATACGTATTATCTAAACCATTTTGGATGTACTCAAATCGACATTAAGCTATTGTTGATTATTATTCTTATATTAGTTTCATATATGTTATGACAAGGCTCACTTTACAATAAAGAACCCATTTAATAAACCAAATTGGAACCATTTTTAAAATTCAAGTCAAAACATCTTTACAAAGCATGAAATAATGTATATTGCCATATTAGACATATATCAACAACTCAATAAAACCTTAGATAAACTTTAGAGATGATAACTTCATAATTCCCTAATCCTATGAACATCAACACTTTGCTTGTTTTCATGATTGGGTCAAACTCTCTGTGTTCTAACTTCTTACTTCCATTTTAATCCATACACATTAATACAAATGCCAGTACAACGTACCATGTCCAATACTCACAAAAGAAGTAAAAGTTATATGAAATTATAGTTATACATGAAATGCCAGACCCTTTGACTTTGAGCTTTTTCAACTTCTTCAGATATGTTGGATAGTTAAACTTTCCTTGTAACGTTTTCCTTGTAGTGGAAACATGTCTCATCTTCAAAATTCCTAGATTGAGGTGTTTTTCGTACGTGCGTGTGTCCGTGACGCGTGTGTGAAGAACGTACACAATAACAAAATTACATATGCTAATAACTTAATGTACTAAATTACTAATGTTAGTGTTAACCTATTAGGTGATGTACAAAATAACGAAACTATAGATGTTAATGTTAGTGTTTAAACCTTATATTATTAATGCTAGTCTTAATGTACTAATGTTAGTGTTTAAACCTTATATTATTAACGTTAGTCCTTTTGGAGTTTTTTCTGAAAAGTTTTAAGTTAACATAGTAAATATTAAATAAATTATCAAGAACTACGTTTATTGTATTCCATCTATTATAATATATATATATATATATATATATATATATATATATATATATATATATATATATATATATATATATATATATATATATATATATATATATATATATATATATATATATATATAGAAATCTTATATCCTCCTAAATTTTCCTTCTAAATATCCTCCTAACTATATGAAATGATGACAAATGTCATATTCAATAAAATTATTAATATTTTAATCCACTTGTCACTCTTTCACATGGTTAGGAGGAAAATTTAGGAGGATATAAGATTTCTCATATATATAAGCGATCGGGTGAAGACTTTTCTTAAAGTGAGGACTCGTGAGGACACCTTAAAAAAATTAAAAAAAAATAAAAAATATATATAAATAATAAAATGGATCATAGTACTATATTGGAGGAAAAAAATTCGAAAAAAAACTTTTGGATCATTATTTTTTATAATGAAACAATGATCCACAAAATAAAAAGAAAAAATTTGGATCATTACTGTTTTTCAATGATCTAATTTTTTTTGATAATGATGTAACACTATTCTCGATTTTATGATTTTTATTTTTTTCAATTTTTTAAGGCGTCCTTACGAGTTCTCACCGAAAAAAGAGTACTCACCGGAACGGGACTATATATATCTATATATATATATATATATATATATATATATATATATATATATATATATATATATATATATATATATATATATATATATGTATGTATGTATGTATGTATGTATGTATGTATGTATGTATGTATGTATGTATGTATGTATGTATGTATGTATATATGTGTATATGTATATGTATATGTATGTATGTATGTATGAGATAGTGTATAGTTGCTTCTAGTATTATCATTGTCACTTCATGATCGCCCCGCATGAATTGTCCTCGCGATGCTGTTGGGCAGTTCTCCCAAGCCCAATGTGTACAATCAAGGCTGCTGAGCATTCCTGGGACCCGTGTACTGCGTGATGTACCACGTATAATTCTTCGACATCACTCCTCGTCGCCTTGCACAAATATATGTTGTTGTAAAGCTCAATAACATATTCAGCAAACAAATACGTACATTCGCATACTGTTCTATCGGACATCTTCAAGTATTCTTCTGTTGTGTCCGAAGTCATGCCTAAAGCTAACATCCGAAGTGCGCCTGTTACTTTATGGTTTGTAGTAAACCCCCTTCTACCTCTACCATCCTACCACAATTGGAAAAATTCTTAATTCTCAGACAAATTGTTTGCTAAACGAAGGAAAAGCGATTCGCTTACATGAAACTGTCTCTTGAACGATTTATCGTCATATAAATAATCATCCGTAAAGTAATTACGTACCAGCCGGTCCTGGGCAGCCGCTCGATCTTGATTTATACCATTTCTAATCCTTCGAACAGGAATTGCGTTATGCCTTCACCGACGGAAAATCAAGCTATCACAGTCATGAGCGTAGGAAAAACGAGTCATCATCTGATGACGACGAAGAATATTGTTGCGTATTTTCTAAATCCTCTATTTTTTAGAGTGAAATATGGTGTATTTGAGAGTGAAAAATGGTGCTAAAATTGTTTGGTTATTGGTATATATATAATTAAAATAGGTACTCTCAAATATGGTGTATTTGAGAGTCAAAAATGCTCCAACGGTCACAAAACCCATTCAAAAAATGCCGTTGTGCCTCGTCGCTGCAACCATGACCAACCACGGCGGCGTGGTCCACACCTGGGCGGGGCGGTGTTCCACGCCGTGAAAGGTCGCCACCTCACGCCGTGTGCCGTGTGATGCATACCGCATGACCTTATTTTCGTGATTCCTTAGAAGTTTTAGGTTTTATCAGTGTTAGATTATTTTAAATAAGGTTGTTAATCTTTTAACTTATTATGTTTTAGTTGATTATTAAAGTTTTCGTAAATACTTATAAAACAATTATTTTTGGCTGTGTTCTTTCCGCGCTCGCAACCGGCCATTCCATTCCATTTTTTCCGCATCAATATAATATTTTGTTATTCAAAAGGAATAATATCTTGTTCTTCAATAAGATTCCTAGATCTCTTCGTTGAAATTTGAATTAAACTACATATGATAGTTCACATATAAATAATCATTATACATGTTTCTTGTTGGAAGTCACTTTCCTTATTTAAATACATTATCTCTTTCATCCTCTTTGGTCTAATTTCTTATTGTTCAGACTATCAAACTCACGGAAGTCTACATAAATCCTTCCTTTAATCACGGACAAAAATGGTTGAAGTTGGGAGCCTGGGAGGTATCAAATGACTATAATAAACACTAGCAAATTTACCTTAAATTATATTATTATTTTAATTGGTTTTTCCATTGAGTCGACTTTTAATATTGTTTTTTATATTGGGTCAGTGATCACGTTGTATAAAAAGTTATACAATTATTATAAGAACTCAATTTATTCTAATATAAGAATTTCATTATAAACAATCGTAGTAAAGTTTTAAATTATGTCTAATGTATTATAAGATTAAAGTACAAGCATTACCATAATATAAAAACACGATTACGATTTAACTATAAGTAAAATAGTTATTCAAGAAGAGCATGGTGGATGAAAAAAATTTACCGATGGGAGGAATATGCCAACATTTAAAGTTGATATCATTAAAGACTATAAAAATTCACTAAAACCTCACAATGTTTATTAATGACAGCAATATGGTAATTTAGGAAAATCCAGCTTTAAATCTTTTATAAAAATGTATTCTTTTATAGAAAAAGGAAAAAATCTTATTGACTAATTTCATAGAAATAACTGAAAGAAAACCAAATCATCTTTTTAGTCCTAAATGTCGCAGATGACTGTCATCTGCAAAATAATAAGACTCAATGTTTTTCAGGTATAAAAACTTCGTTTTTCTTATTTTCTTTTCATTTCAATAAAATGAATACTGAAAACATATAATTGTCAATGTTACTTTTAAATGTTGATCTCATTTCAAATTTTGTTTTTAGGTATACATACCGTTCTTTGAATTTTTAACTTTATATATGTAGTAAAAATATCATTTCTTTCTAGATTTGTCTCAGAAAGCAACATATTTGCAGATATCATTTTCTCAGACAACTTCTTGCTAGAAAAACCATATTTTTCATAGGCGACATCTGCAACAATGTTGGTTCTCAGCAAAAAGTTGTCTGAGAAAAAGACATTTTCGTAAGTGATATCTATGAAAATGCCTTTTACTCGGACAACTTATTGCTAAGAAACCATATTTTCGCAGATGTCATCCGTGAAAATATTTGCAAATAACATTTTTCGCAGATGACATCCGCGAAAATGTTTGCAAATAATATTTTCACGGATGTCATCTGTGAAAATCTGGTTTCTTAGACAAAAATATATTTAATAAACATTTTCTACAAAATTTCTTAATATAATGTTTTTTATAGGTTTTAAGACATTTGTGTTAGCAAAGTATAAAAATTATGTATCTAGACGTCTTATCAAGCACTTTGGGTGTTTAAGATTGTCGTAGATAACATGCAATTTTCGCATATGCCATGTGCACAATTTCGGGACCATATCGAGATATATATACTTTGTTTTTCGTATGTTTATGAACGTCGCATGAAACATATTGGTGTATATATAATAGAATAAGTAAGTATTTCTTAGTTTACTAACAATTCCAGTAGAAGTGTGTTGTAAACTAATTTTTTACGCGAGTTGTTGCTGACTAAGACATAGACATTTATTCCTATATATGTTTTGTGTCAATCATAGCTTGTGTAACATCCCAACACTCACAACCATATTTTTTATTTTTAAAGTTAAAGTTAAAGTGTCAAAATCATCATAAACGTAATAAAAATCCATCTGTTCAATATCAAGTAACAACATCCCATTATCCATAATGTAAAAATAAGAGTAATAAACAAATTTTAGTGGAAGTCTCAAAAACATAATCAAGCCGGATGCGTGTACAGTCAAACCGCGCCCTTCCCATCATTCACAGTAGTACCTGAAAAACTTTTAACTTGAGAGAATTAACACAAAGCTTAGTGAGTTCCCCAAAATACCACACTTTCCATCACATAGACAAGCATACACATAATGACTCTCTGACTAACTCCGATCCGTTAACAACACACACCAGCTCCGTTTTGTCAATACCTTAAGACTCTCGGAATGTCTCTGATTCGCGCTCACACCACCCGGTCATCAAAACGAATCATACGACCAAATGATCACAACACCTTCGGACTCTCGGATGTATCTGATCCATCTACATACGACACACCTTATCCGCTTCATCAATACCTTTGGACTCTCAAACTGCCTCTGATCCGTCCTTATACAACCCGGTCATAAGAACGAATCTTATGACTAAACAATCAGTAAGCAAGGCTATCCCAGTCTAAGCACGTGGTCCTACCCTAATGGGTCTCAGGTAACCTACGTATGCAACGCTACACATAGTATAGTGAAAAGACTCACATGAATCGTAAAGCTGAAAACACACACATAAACTGGCCCACGCATAATCATAAGAACAAATCCATCCTCACACCACCCAGTCATAAGAACGATCTTATGACTAAACAATCAACAAGCAAGACTATCCTAGTCTAAGCACGTGGTCCCTACCCTAATGGGTCTCAGGCAACCTACGTATGCAATGCCACACTTAGTATAGTGAAAAGACTCACCTAAATCCTAAAGGTGAAAACACACACATAACTAGGTCCACTAATAATTAGCAACACGAACCTCCTAAATAACCATTAGGTGTAACTTAGTGACCCAAACCAATTAAAAGGAAAATCCGTTAATCCAAATCTTAAATTCAGCAAAGTTTGGCCAAAAGTTAAATCGATCAAAAGTCAATGGTCAACGATCATTGTCAACAGTCAGGCTATGTGTCGCATCCATAGCTCTACGCGCCGCATAGAGGCACGATCCAAAAAACAGACTCCTCCAGCGGTTGCGCCGCGAACCAGATGGTAGCGTCGCGATTGCTGGACATTCCAACTTACATTTTAAATGCTTAATCCATTAAGCCATCGACTAAGTCTTTCCAGAAAACATCCTTTAAGGCTCCCAAAAAATGCAAGCTTCATGGACATGCATGTCCAATACATTTCCAACACTAATCCTTGGTCAAAATGAGGCTCAAAACACCAAAAAAAATTACAACCTTTTATATTGAATATGATTATAAAATAATCGTTTTATGTTATTCTTATGAGATTGATGTATCGTTGTCATTGTTGTTAACATACTGATTTTTTAAAGAAAAAAGACGAGTGTTTCATCAAAAAAAATTTTAAAAAAATTACAACGTTTTATTTAAATTTCAGTTTATTTTAACAGTTTACAGACTTTAAAAAACAAATAATATTTTTTTCTTACAGACTGCAGACATTTTATGTCTTAAAAAACAAACAACTCCTTAAGTTTAAGCTCTAATGGAGACCATAAAATGGCCAGAGCTATCTCTATAAGGCAAGCCCAAAGATTGTTGCAGATGCATTTACAAAAATCTTGATTATTTTGATTATCATTTATTTTTTAATTATTTTTCGAAAAATGCTCAATAGGATTAATCATATTTATTATTTCCTCAATTTATTATGTAGAACAATATAATTATTTATCTTTATATGGATTAGTCTAACAGAGAAATACTTTTAGATGAAAAGTTAATGTTAATGAAAATTTTCATTTTTTTATATTTAAAAATAGGGCAATGAAAATAAGCTTGCTCTCAAAGTAAAGGGAGGATGCCAAAACATGCTTCAACTCGTACGCATTTTACTCAATTATTATTTTACTAGTTGTGAGACCCGTGTATTACACGAGTTTATTAAAAGAAAATGTTAAATAGAAAAATCTAAGCACTAATAAATTTATATAACAAATTGTAGACAATAGTTCTTGTAAGAACCCGAGAGAAATTGTAATAAAATGTAAAATAATTATGTGTAATAGTAAAGTAAGAAAGAAGGGCAAAATAGTCTTTTACCATATTTCGGGATCTTAATGTAAATATTTTTGTATTGTGGGTAATAATGTAAAGTATATAAGCTTATTGTAATAAAAATCAGATTTTTGTGTCCAAGTGTAAGTATTGGAACTAGAGGGGTTAAGAGGGAAATTGTGGAAGTATAAATAGAGAGAAGTCTCTAGCTCTCTCTACTGAATTCGTGAAACACCTCCAGCAAGAGAAAGGGAGCTCGGGTCCTGGAAGATTCTGGAGCAAATTAACACGGGAATTAAAGAACCAAGTTTGAAGATTTTGATTCCTAAGTCCTCTAAGGTTAGAGTTTCATTCTTGCAAGTTATCTAAACCATTTTTGGTTATCTTGAGGGGATGAAAACGAAATCCAGTAGTGGGGTGGGATTGATTTCAGTTTCTAACTCCTAAATAATGATTCCACATATCATTGGAACTCAATTCCATCTTTGAAGACCAATTAGAAGCAAAGGAATTGAGAAATTTCCTCAAGAACCCTAAAATTAAGAACTTGTGTAATTGAGTTGTTTTTATGGGCTAAAACCCGATGTAAACTGAAGGTTTTAGTCATAGCATGTTATAAATTGATTAGGCTAAGTATTAAGAGCTTAATACATGAAAACAGGGGGCTGCAGAACAAAAATCGGACCCGAATACAGCCCAGCAGAATTACACGGCCGTGTAATCTGCAAGGGCAATATTACACGACCGTGTAATGTTTTAAAAGGGTAAATAGGTAAAAATAATTACACGGTCGTGTAACTTCCTTAGTATATATTACACGACCGTGTAATATACTGAGGAGGATTTTGAGTTTTTCATTTTGAAAGTTGGGGTTATACTTATCCGTTTGACCTCAAATTTTAAACATAAGTCCCTTATGGTCCAAAACTTTGTAGAAAATTGTCGGAACCGAAATACGACCTCTCGAGGGTACTGTAGTAAAATACGCGTATTTCAGAGAAATTTACAAATAAAAGAAAGTTATTATAATGAGAGTCTTTGTCTAATTATAACCCGTAGTCGCATTGTATGGCACTCTTGTGCTGTAAAGTTGGTTATTTTATATATGAATTGAGTATAAATATATATTTGTATATAATAGGTGGTGGTGCTAATAGAATTGATCAAGCGAAAGATAAAGGAGTCCACGAAGCTAAGTAACTTCTAGGCGACCGAGGTGAGTGTTATGTAGATTTTCTGGTACATAGCAAAATGAATTTTATTTAAAATGTTTCGGAGTCAAAGTGGTTTTATGACTTAAAGGTATTTTATGAACAATATGATTATAATGTGTAAAGAAGTAAAATCAGAAATACAGTGAAGTAATAATGTGATTGGCCCATGATGATAAGTTGATTAATATCCGGATAAAGACCACTGCCTGCTGCGGTAGGGGTGGCGATAAGACACTACTGGGATGGTATCTCCCGTCGTGAAGTAGTTGTCTTACCTTGATAGATGAATCCGTTTCATGCTATTGGGGAAGTAGTTATACGGGTGCGTCTCGTATAAAACCTACGGGTGCGCTCGTAGGGATGTACCATCACAAAACAAGAAATACCTATGGGTGCGCTCATAGGAAATAAAATATTGGAAATTTAAAGAATAATGTTATTATTGGAAAACTGTTTTGGGTCTAAACCCATAATGCTCACGAGACATTATGTCTCACGTATTATTTTTAAAATGCTATGTACTCAGGTAAGCAGGAAGGGCGTTAGAAGAGTCGGGTGTGGGACCGTAGCTTCTGTTGTACAAAAATGTAAAATAAACAGGTTTGAACTGTGGTTATGATGCAAATTTGTGATACCCCGTTTGTAAAAACTTAAATGGTTTGTATGACTAAATATTTGTAATATAAGTTTGGGAAAAAAAATGTTATGAAAATTGGGGTGTTACAACTTGGTATCAGAGCCATGGTTTAAGCGGATTAGGTTGGGTAACCATCCTAGGCTTAAACTAGTGGATTAATAATAAGTAGTAGTACTAGGTACTAACTAACGGGGTAGAGTCGGTAAATTATAATGTTGGAATCCACAGAAACCAAGGAATCAGGGGAGTCTTGTGATAACATCAGAGCCAAAGTATATAGGTGGTTAAAGTAATATTGGGCCCGTATTATTGTAACCACAGGATATGCTTTGGAAATGGTGAAGTCACGAGGGAGCCTGAGGAATTTGGCTGTGGAAATTAGTAGAGAGATACTTGGGGACATAGGTTCTATAGGAAGATCACATGCTATAGCTTTCGGATATATATTGATAAATATATTTATGCGGAATAACAAACGTGAATTGTATTATTTTATATAGTAAATGGCGAGCGGTGATCATAGCCTTTCAAGTGGGGGACGGGCAGCCAGTCATACTCCATCTCTTGGGAGTAATCCCGTCAATGATGCGGATAATATGGGTGATATGCCAAACCCAATACCGCAACCTCCACATGTGACTCTGGAGGCTATACAAAACATTATTAGCAATTTAAAAACAGAAATGAGGGAAGATATGCGTCAAATG
Source organism: Cichorium intybus (assembly GCA_023525715.1). NCBI lineage: Eukaryota > Viridiplantae > Streptophyta > Magnoliopsida > Asterales > Asteraceae > Cichorium > Cichorium intybus. The sequence continues at coordinate 97,174,235 of CM042014.1, forward strand.
CTGAACACGCGGCTGGGGGACCCACATCCTAATCCTTCAGCGGATGATGCCTCTTGGAGACCCACTAACGGAGATTCGGTTACAAAAGAGGATAGTGTGGGGACAGAAGACAAGAAGGGATGTTCCTTCAAAACCTTTTTAGCATGTAAACCGACGGAATATTATGGAAGTTTTGAGCCCAAAGTTACGATGCGATGGATTCGGGAGACGGAGCAAGTACTGGAGGTCAGCAAATGTCATGAGAAGGACAAGGTTTATTACGCTTCGCGAATGTTGAAAGATGATGCGTTGGTTTGGTGGAATACCTTATACGAGTTGGTTGGAAAAGATGTAATTTATAAATGGTCGTGGACCGAATTCACTACCCGCTTAAAGAACAAATATTGTCCCCTTCGGGACATAGAAAAGCTTGAATATGAGTTCCTTACACTAAAGAAGGGTAGTTTGACCATTGCTGAGTACACCAAAAAGTTCAGCGATATGTTACCATTTGTGGGCAATATTTACAATACGGAGCGGGCACGTATCAACCGTTACGTGAAAGGCCTACCCTGGGAGTATGAATTGGAAGTGAAACGAGCGGTAACTATGGATGAAGCATTTGTAGCGGCAAGAAACGTGGAGGATGTGTGGAAGAGAAGAACAATGGAAAGGCAAGTCTCTGGTGATAAACGTAAATTCAGTGGCGGGAGCAGTAGTTGGAATAAGAAGGGGAAGTCGGTGGTGATGTCAAGCAAACAGGGCAGTCAGAAGACGTGTGATAAGTGTGGGAAAGAGCATATGGGTGAATGCAAGACGGGAAGCACAGCCTGCTTTAACTGTGGGAGAACGGGTCACAAGGCTAGGGAATGTACCTATCCGAAGCTCAGCGAAGTCGAGTGTTTCTCATGTCACGAAAAGGGGCACTATAGTTTTAATTGTCCGAAGAAGGGTGGCGAGACAATGGTATCAACTGCGCAGAAAAAGACGGAGCCTCAAAAGGTGAAGACTCGCGCCTTCCAGCTCACCCGGGAAGAAGCAAAAGAGACGCAAGACGTGGTCTCAGGTACCTTATTAATTAACCAGATACCTGCTTACGTATTATTTGATTCTGGTGCTACGTGTTCGTTTGTGTCCTATGAGTTTGGTCTAAAATTCAACGTGCCGTTAGAACCATTAAATCATGTATGTGAGGTCGAATTGGCGAGCGGTAAGAAGGTGGGGATAAAACATGTGTACCGTGGTTGTGAGCTCAGCATAGATGACCAGAAATTCTCGTTGAACCTTCTTCCAATTGGAGTGAAGACTTTTGATGTGGTCATTGGTATGGATTGGCTTGGAGCCAATGACGCAAAAATTACATGTGGAAAGAAGATAGTGTCGGTGAAAATTCCGGATGGTAGCAAAGTATATGTTTATGGTGAAAAACCCAAGAGGATGTCAAATTTGATCAGTGCAGCGAAAGTTAGAAGATGTTTGGTGAAAGGATGTTTATCCTATGTGGCGTATGTAATAATGGAAGACAAAGCAAAGAAAACAGTAAATGACATTGACGTGGTGAGAGATTACCCCGAAGTATTTCCAGACGATTTACCCGGTTTGCCACCTGAGAGACAAGTAGAATTCCGAATTGATCTTGTACCCGGAGCTTCTCCTATCGCCCGTGCTCCATACCGTTTGGCCCCGACCGAAATACGGGAGTTGATGTCACAATTACAAGAATTGCTCGATAAAGGCTTCATACGCCCCAGTGTGTCGCCTTGGGGTGCACCAGTGCTGTTCGTCAAAAAGAAAGAAGGCACGATGCGAATGTGCATTGATTACCGCGAGCTCAATAAAATTACGATTAAAAATCGTTACCCGTTACCACGCATAGACGACTTGTTTGATCAATTGCAAGGTGCTGACTATTTTTCCAAGATTGATCTTCGGTCTGGTTATCATCAGGTGCGCGTAAGAAATGAAGATATTGAGAAGACTGCTTTTCGCACTCGCTACGGGCATTATGAATTCCTGGTCATGCCTTTTGGTTTGACCAATGCCCCGGCAATTTTCATGGATTTGATGAACAGGGTGTGCAAACCATTCCTTGATAAGTTTGTTATCGTCTTTATTGATGACATTCTTATTTACTCGAAGAATGCAGAAGAACACAAGAATCATCTGAGAACAGTACTGGAAGTTTTAAAGAAAGAGAAATTATATGCGAAACTTTCGAAGTGCGAATTTTGGCTGAGGGAGGTGCAATTCCTTGGACACGTCGTCTCAATCCAAGGGGTTAAAGTAGATCCAGCAAAGGTGGAAGCAGTGATGAAATGGGAGATTCCAAAGACCCCGACAGAAGTGAGAAGTTTTCTTGGACTAGCCGGGTACTACCGACGATTCATCCAAGATTTTTCACGAATTGCAGTACCTCTTACGAAGCTGACAAGAAAAGGGGTAAAATTTGAATGGGGGGCGGAACAGGAGAAAGCGTTTGGAACATTGAAAGAAAAGCTATGTAATGCACCGGTTCTTACCTTGCCCGAGGGAACTGAAGATTTCGTGGTGTATAGTGATGCCTCGAACAGAGGGTTGGGTTGTGTACTAATGCAACGGGGGAAAGTGATCGCGTACGCTTCTCGCCAATTAAAAGAACCAGAAACAAGATATGCAACGCATGATTTAGAACTGGCAGCGATTGTATTTGCACTAAAAATCTGGAGGCGTTACCTGTATGGAACAAAGTGCACCTTGTATACGGATCATAAGAGCTTGCAATACGTATTTTCACAGAAAGATCTCAATATGAGGCAAAGTAGGTGGCTGGAGTTGATAAATGATTATGACTGTGAAATCGCTTACCACCCTGGGAAAACGAATGTTGTAGCAGACGCTTTAAGCAGGAAATTGCACGAAAAGAAAAGTCAAGAGAGGTTGATGAAGATCGAATTGAAATCAGGCCTAATAGAAAGAATTAAAGACGCACAAAAGCAAGTATTAGAGAGAGGTAACTTAAAGAAAGAAAAGCTGGGAAAGGATTTGGTATTTGGAGAAAATACGCAAGGATTGAAGACAGTCAAAAACCGCGTATGGGTACCAAAAGCAGGTGGAATCCGAAAGTTGATTCTAGAAGAATCCCATAAGTCAAAATATTCCATTCATCCAGGAAGCACAAAAACTTATCGGGATCTCAAAGAACAGTATTGGTGGCCGGGGATGAAGAAAAGAATTGTCAAATATATCTCTAAATGTGCAACCTGTGCACAGGTGAAAGCGGAACACCAAGCCCCGTATGGAAATACTCAACCATTGCAAATTCCGGCGGGAAAATGGGAAGACATAACCATGGATTTCATATTTGGTTTGCCAAGAACTAGAAGGGGTCATAATGGTATATGGGTCGTTGTTGACCGTTTAACCAAGAGTGCAATGTTTTTGGCCATTAACGAAAATACGCCGTTGGAAACATTGGCACAGATATACAAAGATGAAGTTATAAGACTTCATGGAGCTCCCTTGTCAATTGTGTCTGATAGAGACCCACGATTTACTTCAAAATTGTGGGAGACACTACAAGAGCGAATGGGGACAAAAATTAAAATGAGTACAGCCTATCATCCCCAGACAGACGGGCAAAGTGAACAAACTATCCAGACCGTAGAAGATATGCTATGATCGTGTGCTTTGGATTTTGGTGGAAATTGGGACGAACACTTGCCATTGGTAGAGTTTTCTTATAACAACAGTTATCATTCCAGTATTGGAATGCCACCATTTGAAGCTCTATATGGCAGAAAGTGTAGAACCCCTTTGTGTTGGTTGGAAGCAGGGGAGACTAAAATAACGGGGCCAGAAATTGTACGGATAACAAACGAAAAGATCAAAATAATTCAAGCTAATATGAAAGCTGCTCAAGATAGGCAGAAGAGTTATGCAGACTTGAAGAAGAGACCTTACGATTTAAAAGAAGGTGATCTAGTGATGCTCAAAGTATCACCGTGGAAAGGTGTAGTAAGATTTGGAAAGAAGGGTAAACTGAGTCCAAGATACATTGGACCTTTCAAGATCTTAACGAGAATTGGCGAACAAGCTTTCAAACTGGAGTTACCGCGTGAGCAGAGTGGTATACATAATACGTTCCATGTATGCTATTTGAAAAAGTATTTTGGAAAGAGTGAACTTGTTATCCCGTTGAAAGACTTAAAAGTAGAAGCCCCAAACAAGCTGATAGAAGAACCAGAAGCGATGTTGGAAGTGAGAACCAAAAAGCTAAGGAATAAAGAAATCGATTTAGTGTTGGTCAAATGGAAGCACTCGTCGGGTTCAGATTTGACTTGGGAGACTTTGGAAGACATAAAGAGAAGATATCCCAATTTTACGAATTATGAGAAGATTCCGAGGACGGAATCCTCTTAAGGGGGAGAGGTTGTAAGAACCCGAGAGAAATTGTAAAAAAATGTAAAATAATTATGTGTAATAGTAAAGTAAGAAAGAAGGGCAAAATGGTCTTTTACCATATTTTGGGATCTTAATGTAAATATTTTTGTATTGTGGGTAATAATGTAAAGTATATAAGCTTATTGTAATAAAAATCAGATTTTTGTGTCCAAGTGTAAGTATTGGAACTAGAGCGGTTAAGAGGGAAATTGTGGAAGTATAAATAGAGAGAAGTCTATAGCTCTCTCTACTGAATTCGTGAAACACCTCCAGCAAGAGAAAGGGAGCTCGGGTCTTGGAAGATTCTGGAGCAAATTAACACGGGAATTAAAGAACCAAGTTTGAAGATTTTGATTCCTAAGTCATCTAAGGTTAGAGTTTCATTCTTGCAAGTTATCTAAACCATTTTTGGTTATCTTGAGGGGATGAAAACGAAATCCAGTAGTGGGGTGGGATTGATTTCAGTTTCTAACTCCTAAATAATGATTCCACATATCATTGGAACTCAATTCCATCTTTGAAGACCAATTAGAAGCAAAGGAATTGAGAAATTTCCTCAAGAACCCTAAAATTAAGAACTTGTGTAATTGAGTTGTTTTTATGGGCTAAAACCCGATGTAAACTGAAGGTTTTAGTCATAGCATGTTATAAATTGATTAGGCTAAGTATTAAGAGCTTAATACATGAAAACAGGGGGCTGCAGAACAAAAATCGGACCCGAATACAGCCCAGCAGAATTACACGGCCGTGTAATCTGCAAGGGCAATATTACACGACCGTGTAATGTTTTAAAAGGGTAAATAGGTAAAAATAATTACACGGCCGTGTAACTTCCTCAGTATATATTACACGACCGTGTAATATACTGAGGAGGATTTTGAGTTTTTCATTTTGAAAGTTGGGGTTAGACTTGTCCGTTTGACCTCAAATTTTAAACATAAGTCCTTTATGGTCCAAAACTTTGTAGAAAATTGTCGGAACCGAACTACGACCTCCCGAGGGTACTGTAGTAAAATACGCGTATTTCGGAGAAATTTACAAACTAAAGAAAGTTATTATAATGAGAGTCTTAGTCTAATTATAACCCGTAGTCACATTGTATGGCACTCTTGTGCTGTAAAGTTGGTTATTTTATATATGAATTGAGTATAAATATATATTTGTATATAATAGGTGGTGGTTCTAATAGAATTGATCAAGCGAAAGATAAAGGAGTCCACGAAGCTAAGTAACTTCTAGGTGACCGAGGTGAGTGTTATGTGGATCTTCTGGTACATAGCAAAATGAATTTTATTTAAAATGTTTCGGAGTCAAAGTGGTTTTATGACTTAAAGGTATTTTATGAACAATATGATTATAATGTGTAAAGAAGTAAAATCAGAAATACAGTGAAGTAATAATGTGATTGGCCCATGATGATAAGTTGATTAGTATCCGGATAAAGACCACTGCCTGCTGCGGTAGGGGTGGCGATAAGACACTACTGGGATGGTACCTCCCGTCGCGAAGTAGTTGTCTTACCTTGATAGATGAATCTGTTTCATGCTATTGGGGAAGTAGTTATACGGGTGCGTCTCGTATAAAACCTACGGGTGCGCTCGTAGGGATGTACCATCACAAAACAAGAAATACCTATGGGTGCGCTCATAGGAAATAAAATATTGGAAATTTAAAGAATAATGTTATTATTGGAAAACTGTTTTGGGTCTAAACCCATAATGCTCACGAGACATTATGTCTCACGTATTATTTTTAAAATGCTATGTACTCAGGTAAGCAGGAAGGGCGTTAGAAGAGTCGGGTGTGGGACCGTAGCTTCTGTTGTACAAAAATGTAAAATAAACAGGTTTGAATTGTGGTTATGATGCAAATTTGTGATACCCCGTTTGTAAAAACTTAAATGGTTTGTATGACTAAATATTTGTAATATAAGTTTGGAAAAAAAAATGTTATGAAAATTGGGGTGTTACGGTTCTTCTTTTGCAATTCTTATACGGATAACCATAGCTTTTGGAGATTTTGATATAACAAATTGTAAACAATAGTTCTTCTTTAAATGTTTTTCTATATCAATTGTAGTAAGATTAAACTCTTAATTATATACAAAATACAACCCAAAAGGGCAAAAACAGAAAACTACCATAAAGCAACATTATGCATATATAAAACCCTATGTGAACGTGAACCTAGACCTGACAAAATCGGCCACGACACGATAACTCGACACGAACACGACACGAAATAAGCGGGTTTGGGTTAGGGGTTTTGACCCGTTTAAGTAAACGGGTTGACACGACACGACACGAAAGTTAAACGGGTTGGGTTAGTGTCAATACTTTCAACTCAAAGATGACACGATGACCCGTTTATATATATATATATATATATATATATATATATATATATATATATATATATATATATATATATATATATATATATATATATATATATATTAAATATATTATAATAAGTATAACTAAATTTACCAAATGGTTTTGAGTTTTGACTTGTTGCTGTTGCGTAACCCGGTTTGGCCCAATTCTAGAATTTAGATATTAGTTTTGGGCTAAGTAATAATAAAACAAGTTTAACCTAGGAAATCCTCTCTTCATTCTTACGACAGTACGACTCTCAATTTGACTTCCTATCTCACGCAGTCACGCACTCACGCTCAGTCGCTCACCGCTCACACTCTGACGACTCAATCTCACTTCCGAACTCAGGCTTACGGCTTACCTGTTCACACTTCCGATCTCAGGCAAGCGACGTCGCCTCTCAATTAGTCGTCGCCTCAACCAGTTAGTCGTCGCCGGTCTTACGATCTCAGGTTAGTTCCGATTTCTTTTTATTGTTATCGTTTCCATTTTATGTTCACTGTTATCGTTTCCCTTTTTGGGGCGACTGCATATGCACGAGCTAGTCACGACATCCTATATTATAAATAAATTACTTACAAGAGTTCTCGATAATAAAACACCACATGAGATTTTTATATGCCTTGGTATAATCACCTTAAGGTGTTTTGGTTGTCTCGCTTATCGTTTCCATTTTATGTTCACTGTTATCGTTTCCCTTTTTGTTCTCGTGTCCATTTTGTGTTCTGATTTCCCTTTTCTGAGTTTATTTCATTGTCTTTATTGTAGCTAGTTACCTGTTATGGATGGTCACGATCCTATTAACTTGTCTGGCGATGAAGGTGGTGATGAGGAGGTTGAAAGTGTTGCAAATAAGCCAGAAGTTCCATCAGATGCTAAAGCAACTAAAGCCTCTAAGAACACAGCACAAAGGAAACAGAAACCAATATTAATCGGTAACACTTTGAAACGCCAACGTAAACTAACTTCTCCCGTGTGGGAAGAATTTCAAATACTTGACAAATTAAAAAACTGCACTTTTTTAAGTATGTTAATGTTTGTTTTTGTTATTGTTACATTTTAGCATCATTGCAACCCGAAATTGAGGCCTTTTGCAAAAAGATTACTACATTGAAGGTTGATGCTGAAGACGATGAAGAGGAAAGTAACAAATCAAGTGCTAAAACACAACAATCTACATTAGGTTAAAGAAAAAGAATGAAGATGAAATGGCTTGAAAAAGACTTGAACCTAACAATGCTTTGAGCCTTTGACGATTTGAAAACTTGTTCTTTTGTTGGATTTTACTATGTTTGCTACTTTGCTCATTTGAATTTTGGATTTTGTATGTTTACTTTGAACTTGTAATTTTGTATTGGGTTTTTTATTGTTTTTTTTCATTTGGATGGATCATATACGGGTTACACGGGTTAAACGGGTTATACGGGTTATACAGGTTATACGAGTTATATGGGTTACACGGGTTAAACGAGTTAAACGGATCTCATAGTTATACGGGTTCACGTGTCGTGTCGTGTTGACACGGGTTAGATCGTGTCGTGTTCGTGTCATAAGTTTCAACCCGTTTACATAAACATGTCGTGTCCGGGTTAACCACTCTCAACCCGTTTAATGTCTCGACACGACACGAACCCGGCACGACACGACCCGTTTGCCACCTCTATGTGAACCCAACAAATAATAGTGTTTGATCAGGTAGGATTTATGCAAGTCATTTCTGTAAGTCGTGACTTTCTACAGATTTGCTATCATTTACTTTTTTGGTGTACCTCTGGTAATAGATTTCGTAATAGAGAAAAACATAAATGTTCTATATTTAACTGTTAAGAAATTATATTTTTATATTTATATTTTTAAAATTTATTCAATAAATAATTTAGTTTATATGATTGTAATCGTTCTTCAAAATATTATGGCATCAATTGTCTCTCTATTGTCTCCCAAATCATTCTACACATTAAAAAATAATATGATATAAAAAAAATTAATTTTGAAATTGAATGATAAAAATTAATTTTGAAATTGAATGATAATTAAACCGATCATTAAGGAGTTAGAAACGTTTCAAACCAATTAGTTTTTTTTTTAAAAGATTTAAAATTATGAGAAAATGACATGCGGCAAATTCAATAAGGAGATGACATGTGTCTTTAAGTTACTTATTTATTAGAATAAGATAGGATGTCGCCACAGGTATATGACAATATCATTGCCGTTTGCGAGTGTTTGGTTATGTTAGTGGAGTCCTATATTTTATTTTCGAATATACGATGAAATGAAAATTATTTTATCCTTTTAACTTTTGCTTAGCGATGGGAATCATATATTTTTGTTAATTTATTTGTGAGTGGATAATGTTATGGTTATTGGCCATAACTAGTCGTATGTTAATATTACCCACTTTTAAATAAGATGATAAGATATATGGATTAAAAAAAAAAAGTTGATTGTATACTTAATCAACAAAGTTTGAAAAATATCTCATGTTTCTTATTTTAGCCTTAAGTTTAAAACGGTTTATCATTCTAATTTATTGACTTAGGACGTGTTTGTTTTTCTGCAAAAATACTTTTTCTTCCCAAACCTCTTCCGGTGGGTAGACGTTTTAGGAAAAGAGCATTTGTTTTTCTGAAGAGAAAGTAGATGAGAAAGACTTTTTGAGGTATTTTTTCAAAAGAGCTAAAAAACAACTTTTGGCCTCTTTTTCAGTCTTCTACGCTTCCTTCCTTCTGTGCAGTTTTTGCGATTTCTCCCCAGCCTTCAAGGGGTCACGACTGCCAGCTCAACTCCGGCCATCGATCTCGTTGTCGGCCCTCCGGTCCACGCCGCTGCCTCCGGCCACACCACCGCCTCCGGTCGACGCCGTTGCCTCCCTCGCTCCAAGCCTCTAACAATCCGGTATTTTTCTGCAAAGATCAAGAAAACCATCTCTCAAATCAACGAACCCAAATCAGTTTTTCTGCAAAGATCAAGAAAACCCATTAATCTTTAGCGTATTTTTGGAGATTTTGTTGCTTTTTCTTCTTTGCTTTGACCCACTGCTACTCCCCAATGTTCCTGTCATTTTGTGTATTTCGATTAGGTCATTGTGTGATAAATGTTCCCACTGATCATTTTGTGATATGATTTTCCTAATTTCGATCATTATTGTTAGTAATCCTGTGTTATAAAAATGTTAACCCCTTCCTATTTTTGGTCATTATTGTTAGTAAGGGCGTGTATTGTATAAAACATATAAACGGTTCATACTTGGAATGGAGTGATTATGGAATAAATGTAGATCTTTTTAAAAAACTGATTTGGGGTCTTGTTAAAAAACTGATTTGGGGTGGGGTAGGTAGGATGGGTAAGGTGGGATAGGGGTAAGGGTAGGGTGGGGCGGGAGTGAGCGATAAAAAAATAAATTTTTTAAAAATAAATTTTTAGGAGGTAGGGTGGGGTGGGGGTGGGGGTGGTGCTGGGGTGGGTGCTGGTGGGTGGGATGGGTCGGGAGTGGGTGATAATTTTTTTTGAGGGGGGTAGGGTGGGGGTCGGTCGGGAGTGGCCGGTGTATTGGAATGATTTCAAAAAAATAAATTTTTAGGGGGTAGGGTGGGGGTGGGGGTGGGGTGGGTGAGATGAGTCGGGGGTGGGCGGCAAAAAAAATTTAATTTTTTTTGATGAGGGTGGGTCGGGAGTGGGCAGCGTATTAGAATTATTTCAAAAAGACATTAAAACAAACACACTTTTTAGGAAGTCCGAAGACATAGAAAAAGACTTTTAGTCCACCTCTTCTTCCGCAGACATGGAAAAAGACAAAAGACATTTAACATCTTCTAAAACAAACACAACCTTAGTTTTATATTTAGTTAACAATCCTAAAAATTGTAGCATTTACATATAGCATAATAGTATATTTCCTCAAACATGAACTTGTAAATATGCAACATAGAGCTATTGTAAAAATGGAATCTCCAAAGGGAATGATGAACACACTATAAACTAATAAACTATAGAAACAAATACAACTAGGGTTTAATTATTGTGATGAAAAGTATGAATATAAAGAAAGGAAAATACAACTATAAATAGGAAAACTATCTAGGTTTTCTCTAGCTAAAAGTCCAACTAAAAAAGCTCAAAACAATATTAGTCCAATACGTTTATTTAGGTTAACATCCCCCTCAAACTCACAATGCAACAACAATAAGTATTGAGATTTTGTTAGACAAAAAATGGAACCCAGAAGCAGAAAAGGCATTTGTAAACACATCGACAATCTACAATGTGGAAGAAACATGTGGTAGAGAGATAGTCCATTGCTGAAGATGACGAGTGAAATGACAATAAATCTCAATATGTTTCGTGCGCTCATGAAAAATCGAATTTTTGATAATCAATATATTTATGTTATTTACTCTTTTTCAAGAGATGCATGAGAAATTGATAAATATTATTTTCTTTCACACCACAAAATGTGACATTCTTTTTCAAAAAATGTACGTACATCAGTTTTCATGTAAAATCGTCATGAGTAATGAGTACAACCTTATGTCCATAGGGTCCTTTTTTGTTTGAAGAATATTTTATTATATATAACAAACATTCAAGTAAATTTTTTTACGAATATTCTCATGTTGCAGACAGAGTAGTAGTTATCATCTAAGAAATCAAACATTGCTCTCTTCCAAAAAAAGCGTGTTTGACATGCAGTTATTGAAAGCTTTTGAAAAGTTTTAGCTTTTAGTTTTTAACAAAAAACTCAAATAAAAGAAAAATGTTCGTTCATCGGTACGACTTTTTAATTATTTTTAAACAGAAGTTCATGTAGTTTTTAGCTTTTAATTTTTATATAATTTTACACCAACGTGTACCCTTCTTCACAAATAAAATATACAACATTCAACTTCCAATTACCAGTTACAGCTAGGGGTATCAAAAATACCCGAACCCGATTAACCCGACCCGATCCTAACCCGAAAAAGATAAATAGGGTCGGGTGTAATAGGGTCAAAAAACCAAAATCGGGTTATTCGGGTTAACCCGACAAACCCGATATATATATATAGGGTCGGGTTTAGGGTTGATTTTTATTTATTTTTTCGGGTTCGGGTTAACCCGAATAACCCGATTAAAATCATATATATATATATATATATATATATATATATATATATATATATATATATATATATATATATATATATATATATATATATATATATATATATATATATATATATATATATATATATATATATATATATATATATATATCTCCTATTTAGATTAAAATTGTGAAACCTGTTATGTATACACGTAACCTATCATGAAACTAAGAAATTGATGGTTAACTTTTTGAATTATGGAGTTGATAAACAAGATAATCTCTAATAAGTAAACTTTTGTATATATCCTACGTAGATTACAGTTATGAAACCTTATATATACTTTATTAACCTATCATTGTATATATACCGCTGCTTGGTTTATCTTGCTAACCCAAAAAAATTACCGTCTTTAAAAAACCCTACAAACAGCCTACTTTGTTCATCTTCCAGCCTACGCTCCCACTGTCTATAAGGTTCTAAATTCTAATTCTCTTTGCTTTATATTAATTGATCTTTTACGTTTCTGATAGAGGTTTTTTTCTATGTTGATGTTGTTTTAGTTTATACATAAATAAAAATAAAACATAGCTACTGGTATATTGCCATGCGGTTAACAAGTTTGCATAAGATGAAAAATGTATTTATCTTACATTTTAACTCGACTAACCCGAAACCCGATTAACCCGAAACCGACTAACCCGTATCTTAATAGGGTCGGGTTTCGGGTGAAATTATTATTTTCAAAAACCCGACTAACCCGACCCGTTTAACCCGAAACCCGATCGGGTTGATCCGATTAACAGCCCTAGTTACAGCTACCAATTAGTTAACTACAGACTAGTTTTGTCAAACAAGTCCAAAAATCTCAAAAACTTATTTATATGTAAATTGTTATGGTCATAAAATTTCATACTCTTTTATTTGGTTATTTATAGAGGACAGTATTGACATTTGATATTTAACTATTAGTAGAGTATGCATTCTATATTCGTTGGTACACATTACATATTGCTTAGATATAATGTAAACTTGGTGCATCCTATGTTCTATTTTTGTCACTTTATACAATTTCTTTTTCAAAATATCTCATCCCTCCCCAAACGCACACAACACACCTCCGTCTTTCCTCATCACATATATAACACATTCATAATTATATCAAAATATTAATAAACTTGAAATGAGAACTCACATCAACTTCAACAAAACAATTTCAATTACAAACCCAACAAAACACACTTCTTTCGTATGAGACATAGGAGGGGGGCCATTTGAAAATGATGCACAATGTCACATGTTTAGTTTAGTTTATTTGTTTTATTTATAAAATATCTCACGATTCTTCTAAATCGGGTGTTTTTTGTCTACAAATAAATAAATGCTCTTAAAACGAATTCATAATCTAAAATTTTAGATTCTCTTGTCTTACCACTTATAGTCGGTGAATTCTAACAAATGAATTACCTTTCACATTATTAAGGGCGTATTCGACACGGAGCGTTTCAGGGTTTTTAACTTTTAGTTTTTAGGTAAAAAACTATAATAAAATTTAAAGTTTCGTTCGGCGACACAAACTTGAAATTTTTATTTTAAACAAAACGCTACTATTTTAAACGCTAGTTGAAGTAGCGTTTAACAAAAAGCTCCTACCAATTATACCACAAATTACTAGAATAACTTTAAACAAAATGCTACTATTTTAAACGAATATCATTTTATGTAATTTTACATATTTTAAAATCTTCCAGCTACTTTTACCGAACAATCATATACAAATAAAAAGGTCAACTTCCAACTATCCACTACTAGTTATCAGCTAATTTTCCCAAACACGCTCTAAATTATTGGTTTGTGAAATTGCCAAAATTCATTTTTTTTAAAGATTTGAGATACATATAACTAGAAAATAAAACTTATGGCAATATAATTTCATTTTATTTTTTATTTTTTTTTAATTCCTTTAGTATCATTTATAATCACACATACCTCGTTGCCATTTGCAGAGTCTTACCGTACGTAATCCCTCCCCCACCCATTTACATCTTCTCCATTGGATTCTCTCTCTCTCTCTCTCTCTCTCTCTCTCTCTCTCTCTCTAACACACACAAACACACACTGCTTGTGATTTTTCAGAATTTTATGGGTTTTGTGGGTCAGAGTGCATTTAAGTTTGGAACAAAGTTTTAGCATAAAATCCCAATTTGCTTATTACTCTTCGATAGAAAGGGGTGGTAGTAGTTGTTACTCTTGGATATGCAGATGCAGACTCCAAAAGCAAGGTAACCCACCTTCAATGTCTTTCATGGCGTTCATCTCATCTCTTACTCTTACCTTCTGTCATTGTATCACAATTCAAGTGTAAAGTTTTACGGACTTACGGTTATTGTGAATTTCAAACATTTATCGTAAGAATCTCATTGCTTATTGTTCAATGCTAAACACATTTTGATTTCGAGAGCGTCTTTAGTTTTCTTCATTGATTATGATTTCGTCTCTTGATGTTTGATTATCTAATAACATTCAATGCTGTTCTTGGTTGATAATTTCAGCACGAAGACGTCACCCGTAGGTTCTCGGAAGATCTCTCCTCGATCGATTTCTTCAGACACGACCCAAAGGAACTCGGGTCGAATCGCACGCCAACTGAAGACGACTGGACTAGAATCTAACTCGTCTTCTCCAAATCAACCAATCATTAGAACACCGAAATCCACAAGTCCTGTAATCGTTGCTCGCAGGTCGCCTAGAAGCCCCATTTCTGAGGTAAATTGAACTCCGAGATCGGAAAAATTGCAGCGATATATTCGGAAATTGGAAAAGTTTCGACGACAATTCAACATTCTGCTTTTGATTGCAGAAGAAACGTCCAGGCAGAGTTACGGAACTCGAGGCGGAAATTTCTCAACTTCAAGATGCTTTGAAGACTGTAAAGGATCAATTAGTTTCATCGGAATCATGGAAAAATCAAGCCAAATTAGATGCCGAAGAGTCAAAAAAGCAACTTTTGGCCATGTCGTCAAGGCTAGAAGAATCTCAAAAGCTCTTAGCTCGCTCTTCTTCCGAAGAACCACATGTAAGACCGTTTGCTAATTAATTCAAGGACCAAAATGCAAGAAATAACAACTTTCTTTCTTTTATTTGTCTATTATACCATTCTACTTTCATTTTATTTTTATTAATAACAACTCAAAGTTCAATGTATTAATAAAATTAATCTGAAATGTGCAACATTGTAGTATCAAGAAATGAAAATAGAATGTTATAAACACAGATAAATGAAAGTACATTGCTATTTCTTTACAACAGGGCGAACAAGAGCTCGAAAATATTGATGGAAAATGGATACCAAAAATTGAAGCAGCCAAGAAACTTCACTCAGCTGATTTAGATTCACTTGCTGCTGCAATCAATGAAATCAATCAACTACAAAGAAAACTCGACGGAAAAGCGGATTCCGAAGTTACACAAACCAAACAAGCGGAATCAGCGATTGCGGAGTTGCATAGCTTGAAAGAAACCGTCGCTAAAACTCTTTCCGTTGTCGAAACCTTAAAAATCGAACTTAAAGATTGCAAAATCTCAGAGTCTCAAGCACAAGAATTAGCTAGAGAAACTTTACAACAACTCGAAACCGCCAAAATGACCATAAAGTCCCTCGAGTTTGACCGGTCAAAGGAACAAGAATCCGAAAACCCACATGAAGAAAAGATTCAAGATTTGAAATCTGAAGTTGGAAAGTTGAAATCTGACGAGACAAGATTCGATGAAGAAGAATCACGAAATAGAATGGAGATCACAAAGGTAAAATTGTCCGAATTGGAGGATGAATTAAAGAAGTCAAAAGTTGACATTGAAGAGTTAAAGGCGAATTTAATGGATAAAGAAACAGAATTACAAGGTATTTGTGAGGAAAATGAGGAATTAAATTTAAAGTTGAAGAATACGCGATCGGGTATAAGAGAAAACGAGATCAAGAACTTGAAACACGATTTTGACTTTTTGAAGTCAAAGATGGCGGTAACGGAGACCGAATTGAAAGATAAATCGGACGAAAATGAGAAGATGAAACTTGAAATCAAGAAAAGGGAATGTAAAGATTCATTGGGTGGTTCCGAAAGTGAATTGGTTTTAAAGATTGATTATTTGGTGGAGGAGATTGAAAAAAGTAACCGGAAAGTTGCGAGAGTGGCGGCGGAGTTGGAGGCGGCACAGGCGGTGAACGGTGAAATGGAGGCGGATTTGCGGAAGATGAAGGTGCAGTCGGAGCAGTGGCGGAAGGCGGCGGAGGCGGCGGCGGCCATGGTTTCGACCGGGAATAATGTGGGTAGGAAGTTGGTGGTGAGGACGGGGTCAATGGACAATTATACCCCTGGGATGAATGTTGGTGATGATGATGAGTTGTTGAAGAAGAAAAATGGTAGTGTGCTTAAGAGGATTGGTGTGTTGTGGAAGAAGCCACAAAACAAACGACCATGAGTTTTTTTTATTTTTTATTTTTTTTTTATATTTAATAATGTTGATGTGTTGTTTTGTATGTTTATGTAGAGAAAAACTTATATGAGTATATGTATTGTTTAGTATTTGTTGTTGTAGGTTGTATTTGCATATATAACTACATGTGTTAAAATTGGTGGATAAAATAGGCAAATTTAAAAATTAAGAAAATATATGAACTTTATGTGATTAATATGTCTTTTACATATATTGTAGATTGAAGCGCTTAATCCTCCATGTCATTTGAAGTAGATTGAGTGAATTCTGTTACACCTAAGCAATTGTAGGTCAAAAATATTACTTAGGGAAAATGTCTCGCATTATAAATTTTAACTAGTGTGCGAATTTAACTAGTGTGCGGCCTGTGCTATACACGGGCTAGGGAGGAAATTTGCGTTTTCAATTTGCACCAACACCTTTATTAGCAATGTACTTTTAGATTTCGTGATTAACAAAGGTTAGTTCGTTTTTCTGGTCGTTGTGTTTGCATTTGTCTATTATGCATTGGTTATGAGAGTGGGGTTTGTTGTGTACTGTTTTATAGCACGGGTTAGGTCAGGTTATTAATTATCTTATATGTTTTTGTCGGTATGTAATTTTCAAAGCAAGGATTGGTATCAAAGAATAATTCAAGCTCAAACCCCTTGACACCATCAATTAAAAATTTGAAGTATAATAGAAATAAATGAAAGTAGAATGCTATAATACACAAATAAATGAAGGTATGTTGCTATTTAAACAACAATTCACCAGCAAGCTGAAGAGAATGGGCTATAAAAGCCATATTTGCCCTTTAACTCTAGCATTTTTCCCCCACATAAGATCCATTCTTACAGCCTACAATCAAAATGAATAGTAAATGAACCATCCCCCAACAAGTTAACATTTTTACCTCATTATGTTGGAGCATTTTGATGTCAGATTCCAATGGTGCGTACTCTATTTTGAGGTATAAGCAATTTACAACTCACTTTGCGTCGGAAACTTAAACAAAAAAAATGTAATGTAGATATTTTGTTGATGTTTGCTTGCCATTCGTCCGCGATTGCTTTTGCGGTTTGGCTGGATATCAAATAATCTGTCAGATGGATTTGCAGATGTTAGTAAAAGCAAACTAATTTATTTTATTTTGTTGATATAGCGTCTTATTTACATTTCTTTCAATTACAACGTTTTACGTTCACTTTCTCTCATTAACACATTGTCCTTTTATAAATGGAGGGGATCTACCCATTTCAGATGCAGCTTCTCTGGATGGTGGTTCTTCCCCGCTAGAATGGGATTTGTCGGTGACAGGTGGAATCCTTTGATTGAAGGACCTATTTATCACATTCCACTTTCAGTTTTCTTATGAAATTGCTTTGAATTTGCACAACATTACTATAATTGGGTAGTTTTTTCAAACTACAATTTTGTAATGGGAAAAATAAGAGCATTATCCTATAAGAAACAAATAATGAAAGTAAATTGCTATTTCTTGCATTTAACCCAATAAAATACTCTTCAACAAAATAAAGGAATCTTGTGAATAATATTTCTAATGACTACTATTAAACAAAAGAGAAACTATTCATACCTGCCCAAAACTATTTCAAGCATCTCCTGGTCCGATGTATTTTCCAGGAACTTTTGGCCTTTAGTATGCTAAACTGGTGTAATCTGTAGAGGAAAACCAAATTATGAACATGATTAACGTACCTTAAGAATACAATCAAGAGAAATTCAATAAACAACAATGCATATTCATAATAAAACAAATGCTTAAAAGAAGGGTAAACCACACCTTGTTTAATCAACATACACTAATTCTGACATAAAAGACATTATCGTTAACTATAATCATTTATAAATTCCTCTATGACATACTTGATTTCCTAAAAACTGAACCATAAAAGTGCATTACCTTGAAGCCCTAATTGTATGCATGTGGTTGCTCCTTCAAGTTTTTGTATCCTTCTGACTGTCTGCAAAAGCTAAAAAGGCACAAAATGAAGGAACGCAATTAGCAAGTGAAGCGGTGGTAAATCATAGAACAATCACCGCGTTTGCTTCTGAAGAAAGAATCATGCGATAATATGCAGAAAAACAGACGGTAGTATATTGGGGCTAGATTTCTGCGGGGACATGGCCAATGAAATCCACGGTGTTGTCATCAAGACCGTATTTACTGATAAAATAAGATATTTTTAATTATATGGAAAAGAAAAATAAGAAAATATAGAATAAAAAGAAGAAGAAGAAGCATACGCGATAAGCTCTTTAGTTGTGACACGTGCCAAGCCCATTCCTTCGTGTGTTTTGGGATCATTTTCGTTGTAATCTTAAACGTAAATAAAGAACTTGCGAGCACGACGTTTCTGAAAAATGCCCAGGAGAGAAGACTTGAGAGCTTCCATGTCGGTTGCGGGTACTTTGTGTACCTACGAGGGTATAATTGTCAAAGAAAATGTGACTACAGGAGTACAATAAAATGAGGGAAGTGGGAATTTGTATTTTGTAATGTACCTTTCCTTTGTTATAGACAAAACTTCCATCAACAGCTTTGAAGTAGAGATATTTTGTCACATCAGTGTTAATTAGGACACGTACAAGAGCACCATTTGCCATTATAAACTTGAAATATGAAAAACAAAATGGGATATTATAACATTGGATGAATAATAAAGAGGGTAAAAGTGTAAATTTGCAAGATGGTTACCTTGGGGATCATATCCACGTTGTAATCTCTACTGGAACCTAAGTGAGATGGAGCCCGAAAATAGAGAATAGGAATGTACTGCAAAATTTAAATGTAATGAAATAAAAGTTGTTAAGAAACAGTTTTAAAAATCAAAAAGATTATTTGTAAAGAACTTTGTACCTTCTTAGGATTTAGCAAGTAGTCATAGAATGTATTCTCTCCCCAAGTCACAACCATGTTCTTGTTGGCTGCAGAATAAGAATACCCTGTTGCTGTACCATACTGCCTTCCAAAAAGACCATTCAAATTTGGCCCTGAAATTCATATGTGCCAGGTTGGCATGGTCAAAAAACTTGAGATAGAGAAAGAAATCATTAACGTATGTAAAAAAGTAGAAGACAGATGCAATATAATCGCAATTTTGAGAGAAAGATATGAATTGGCAGATAAAGAGAGATCTGTGTGCTGAATATGCTGAAATTAGAAATCAGGATTTCATTCCATTTGGTTGGTTGTGTATTGGATGAAAGTAGAAGATTCTATCAACAGAAGGAATTGACTATTCCTTTGGGTAGTGGATGGAATTCAATTCCATTTCTTCACTTGCCTATGGAAAGGCAAAAATGAAGCGTTTGTATATGTTCATATGCTTCAAAATAGTACCACAACATTCATTGAAAGAATCCAAACAGTTAATAACAATCAACTTGAAAATCAATAAAGATTTCAAGATTTTCCAATGACTATTCGATGTACTATCATAAACTGATAAACTAAAAAAGATTTCAATATTTCAACAATGGGCTCAATATCACATAAAAGAGCAACTAAATCATGTCAACTACATGATTCCTCTGATATATAAATTCATAATATATCGGCTAAACTTTAGACAACAATTATGAAGTTCTACACATTCCCACTATGATTGATATAATCAACTGGAGTGAAAAAGAATAATTTTGAAGTGAAAAAAGGAATGTGAAATACAATATCATATGGTTAAAGCAAAGCAATTTTAATTTTAGGTATACCAAAGATGCTAAAAGAAAAGAGAAGAAACTCATTTCCAAAATAAGGAACAAAAGCAACAAACTTTAGATTAAATTAATCACATACCAATACAGAAAATATGGACTTCTTTCATCATATCCGATTAACAATCACAAAGTTAATCACAAAACTACTGAACATTTTATAGAACAAAAACAAACAACCAACTTGAAAATCAATAACAATAAACTTGAAATAATTAACCAGAACATATGAACAATCAAGAACATATGAACAATCAACTTGAACATATGAACATATGAAAATCAATAACAAACAACAAAGCATCGATTATTGTTAACTAACTTTTTAATCTCTTTCTCCCTGGAGTTCAAGTGGAGAAACTAAAGAGGTATTTTAAATCTTATTAGACATTTGTAATCATGTTTCTACAAAAATTAAAGATCCTTATACCAAAAAGGACTACGCTTTTAATAGATAAAACCCCAAATTTATTTCAAATATGCAAGATTCTGATAATCGACAACAGAGTGAAGAAATTAATAAAAAACGCATGTTTATTCAGACTTGCCAAGAAAGGTTTTCCAAGCTAAAAAAGTAACCGAAACATTAATTCAAAGAACGGGATTGGATATGGAGTAATCTCATATAAGAATATAATACAAGTGATTCGGAGTTCACGAAATGGTACCTATGAATTCGATTTGTAAAGTCGGCGACTTCGAAAATGAGAAGCGGGATTGGAGTCGTCGGAGAAGAAACCATGAGGGTATAAAACTGCGAAGATGCATCCGAGTAGAATTCCGATAACAATTGCAACGACAATTCTGGATCCACGCATCGATTGAGACACGTTTGCTCCTCTACGACCCACAGGACCCGCCATTGTTCACACAATCGGATCTATGGGGATGTTTGCCTCTCCAAATCTCCACTAATACAGCATATGATGTCGAAGTTTCCCGAATGAAATAGATTTGGGGGGAAATGTGAAACCCTAACAATGCTTTTAGATGTCTGTTAATAGTAGGTGGTGTGCTAAAAATATTGTACATAATGGTAAAGGGATTTGCTGTACAGTAGGTGCAGATTGAAAGCAAATACCCGAAGTGTTTAGAACCCGGAAGCGGTGGTGGCGGATTGCAGTAGAAATGACCACAGAGCAGACAGAAACGAAGATTGAGATGGGTGGTGAGATTGATTCTGCGGCGGAGGAGGAGGCGGAGGCGTACGCGGTGGCTGTGGTCTTGGTGGGTGTGGATGAGGTCGAATCGGAGAAATCGAAGAAGAAGGTATAGCAGTAGTGGTAGAGAAGGGGAGTCGGAGACGATAAAGGTCAAGCGGTGGGAGAGATGATGGTTCTGGAAACGAAGAAAGCAAAAGAACAAAATAAAAAACCCGAACGTAACCCGGCGCAAAACAAAGTTACGGAGCCAAAAAACCAACGAAAAAAAAACGTACATGGACATCCCAAAAAAGACGGAAATTAATAATATAGTATAATATTTAGTTAGCAACAGTTTGATCTTGTCTTGCTCACACATCTTAAAAAATATACTTCTTGAATCCATAACAACTAAAGAGGGCGGCACCTCGGGCAAATTTTATTAATAAAAAGAATAAATACAATATAAGGCTGGGGACTCCCCACCTAAAAAACAGAAATACCATCGGGACAGGCCCCAACGTACAACAAGGCTAAACTATAAACCAATACAAGAGATGGAATTAGAAGCAAACAAGAACAAAAAGGAAAGCAACCTGCAAAACAAACAAACCATACAAGCAGAGAAAAACCAAAGTGCAGAGGAAGAAAGTTAAGGGAGGGTCCATGTAGTTTTAGCCAAATCAACATTAGTGCAAGTTTTCATAGATAGACTCAGCAGTCTATAGCGGATATCATCCTTAACACTATTCACGACAGCATGATGAGATCTTTTTGTATTTTTAAAAATGCGTAAATTTCTTTCCTGCCAAATGTGGTAAACAGCTCCAGCAAGAACAAGTCTTCTAATGATGGACCAAATAGACTTGTTCTTAGAAAAGGGGTTAAGTTGATTAATGATATCAGACCAGCTATCAGTGGATAAGGAGAGATTCATGACATGATGGAGGTCATGCCAAACCTTAGAAGTGAAAGAACAATCAAAGAAGAGATGGGAAAGGGAATCTGTTAGAGGGGCGAGTATATTTGAATGGTTTAATGCAAGGCTGTATGTTGGGAATTAATTTTTAGTTTGGTTTAATCTTTATTTATTAGGACTAAAATTGTAAAAGATATTTATTTTGGCTTTATTTGTATTTCGGTGGGGAGGCCAAACAACCAAGGGTTGTTCGGTTTTGGTCCTTGTGGTCCACGCCATTTTGGGCTAGTGGATCGGTTCTCATGGGCCAAGGTCATTAGGTCATTAGGTTTAGAGTATTTAAGGTTTTTATGACATCATTTGTCATGGAGATTGCCTTGGAAATTGTACTAAGCTAGAGAGAGAAATATTGTGTTCTTGACAATCACACAACTTATGTACTAATCTTTGATCAATACAAAGAGTGCATTGAAGTTGATAAATCTCCTTGAGTTCTTATTGTTTGATTGATATCATTGTGTTATTGTGAGATCATTGGACCTACAATTGATATCAGAGCTTGTTTTGATATCAATCATCTTTTGTTCTTGGAGATTTGGAGAGTTTGATCCGTTTTGTGAGTTATTGGACTATTTTTGGTGTTTTTGAAGATTTGTTCTTGGTGTTCTTTGAAGATATTCATCCAAAAGTTCTTAAAAATTCGTTTTTGATATGTTTTGGACTATATTTGACTATTTTTTAGTGTTTTTGTTGTTGAAGTTCTTATTATCTTCATACAAAACCATTTAAAAATCACTTTTTGATCCATTTTCACTGTTTCGGAAATTGTTTGTGCGTGTTTTAGAAATTTTTGGATCTGAAAGTTGTTATTCGGTGAGGCTCCTGGAAGGTGCTGTGGCGGCTAGGTTTTTAGCAGTTTTTTGGTGCTCCTTTTGGTTCTTCGGTCCTGTTAATGAATCCTCAGTTGGCCCATTAGTTGCTGATCGGTGCACTAGGTTTTCTTTTGTGTTGATCGGTCATTTGAGTTGATCGATTGGACTTGTTTTTCGGTTTTGTGAGGTAGCTCGGTAACTAGTTGCTCGGTTAAGATCTTTTGTTCGCCTGAATCATGATTTCTCTCAGTTGATCGGTTTTTGTTCCCGCTTTGGTTGATCAGTTGTCTTTTTGTTATTGTTATTCGGTGTACCTGCTGCTCGGTTCCATCTCGTTGTTCGGTGTGTGTGGTTGCTCGGTTTCCCATTGCTCCGTCAAGTAGCTGTTCGGTTTCTGGTCACTCGCCCTGTTGCCAGTGGCGGAGCTACATTAGTGAGTGTGGGGTGTTTGGACCCCACTTGGGTGTGAATTCCACCATGTTATATATATATATATATATATATATATATATATATATATATATATATATATATATATATATATATATATATATATATATATATATATATATATATATATATATATATTATAATTTTTTTTAAATAATGTGGTCCCCCTTTTGACTTTGATGGCACCTATTAAACTATACCAATACCACACGTCTTCTTTTTGTTTCCTTAAAATAAAGATGGTCCCCTCTTTTCTCTTTTCTCTTTCTTTTAACCTAGCCGCTGACTGTCGGCTCCTCCATCTAAGTTCCAATTGTCTATTCTTATTTTTCATGTGATGCTTCGCCGGAAATTGCAGTGAGCAAGAGACATTTTCGTCGGAAATTGTTGTGGTCCCGTCTTTCTCTTTTGTTTCATTTCTGCCCCTGATCTCCATCTCCAAAAACTGGTAAAATACATTTTCTTTTAATTTATTTGTAGAATTGGAGTGCTGATTGTTAACTTGTGGTTGTTCTTCGACGGATTTAACTCCGGTCACTCATTTCTGCCCCTGATCTAGTGATCTTCGCCGGATTTAATACCCATTAGAAATTCAGTTTTTTCATGAAAATTAATTTATATATTGTTTCCTGTTAGAACTTAGATGGTTAGAACTTACATTGAGAAACCTGATTGTTAATTATTAGATTGATTTTAGATTATATCACTGAATTGCAGATGGTCCTCTGTCTATTTTTTTAATAACAGTTTGTGTTTTTTTCTGTTAACAGCTTAATGGAAAGATTTTTGAAAAGGCGAATATCAATTGATGGTGCATCTTCATCCCGGAATACCTCCAATGAAATTCCTCAACCTAGCTCTATTCCATCAATGTCGGTTGAAGTTGATTTGAGTGAAACTCCTTGGGATCCAGCTGATAGAATTTTTTTTTTCAAATTATCATCCTAATGAAAGAGACGAAATAAGGCAAAAGTATTTGATTAGAGGACCTTATCAGCCGCATGATCATCAATTTCCAACAAAATTGATAGGAAATAGGTCAAGACGTTTCAATCCGGCTTGGTTTGATCAATATAGTAAATGGTTGGAGTATAGTAAAAAAAACAAATGAAGCCTTTTGTTTATGCTGTTATTTATTTAAAGATGGATCGAGTAAAAGGGGTGGGGGTGATGCTTTTGTAACAGAAGGTTTTAGTTGTTGGAATAAACCCGAAAGACTTTCTACTCATGAAGGCAAAGGCAATGTTAATAGTTCCCATTACATGGCATTTAAAAAATGTGAAGATTTGATGAGACAAAATCAATCTATTGCAACCGCTCTTCATAAGCAAAATGATGCTATTAGAAATGAACATCGAATCCGATTAAATGCTTCCATTGATGCTTCTAGATATTTATTGAAATGTGCATTACCTTTTCGTGGTCAAGATGAATATGAAGTGTCTCTTTATAGAGGAACTTTCTTGGAAACATTAACTTTGCTTGGGGAACAAAATGAGACTATCCGTAAAGTTACATTAAAAAATGCCCCGAGGAATAATAAAATGGTTGCTCCGTGTATTCAAAAAGATATTGTAAGAACCCGAAAATTTTGGTAAAAGCCATAAAATAAATATATGTAAAGTTGGGTTGAACGAGGGCGTAATGGTAAAATTGTCAAGAAGGGGCAAAATGGTCATTTGGCACACAAATGACTTTTATGTAAAGAAAATATAATTATGGGGTAAGAATGAAAGAAAATAAACTTATAATGCTATCAAATGAAGTTCTTGTGCCATTTTGGGGAAAATAGAACTTGAGGGACCAAAGTGTAAAATGGCTAGGTATAAAAAGGAGAAAAATCTCCTCCCAGTTCATAGAACACGGGAGAGACTTCTAGAGAGTGCCAGAAGGAGCTAGGATGATCGGGTCTTGAGGGTTTTGAAGAAATTGGAAGAAATTAACTTGGAATTGAAGAATTCCAAGTCATATAAGGTTAGTAATCTTGTTTTTAGGGTTGTTTAACCTATTTCCCATGAGTGAGTACTGTAGCTTAGTGATTTCAGTGGCTAGAGGAGGATTATCCTATGATTCCTAGCCTTAATTGGTGTCTAAATCAATATCTAAACATAGTTCAGATATTGAAAGTGTTAAAAATTAAGAAATGAGAATTTGAGCACAAGAACCATAACCAACGGGTTTGTAAGAACAAGTTGGTTTCAATGGTTCTTAATGAGTTTAATATGTCTTAATAGAAGTAATGAATCAGTCCTAGTTGTTAAATTCAAGTAATTTCAGATTTTGGGTAAAGATGTTAAAAATGGAAAATCTTTGGAAAAACTTGGAATCAGTGATTCCATGGTTTAAAAACATGGTTAAATGATGGGTTTTTGGGTTTGAAACTGATTTAAATGATCTAGTAAGCTCTAAGTGTCATAAAGGGTGTAAGAAATCAGTTCCACTATTGAAAATACATTAAAATGATTTTTGGAGAAAAAAATGAGTTTTTCAGGAATGATTTCAAGCAAAAATGATGAAGTTTGGCATTTAGCCACTATGTATATGTATTTAAGAAATGTTCTAGTAAGCAGAAAGTATTTTGTATGACTGGTATTTGTAGCAAGCAAAGTTAGTAAGGGAACCATGCCGTGTTCCACCTACCCGGGTTAGGTATGGAGTCTACTGGGGAAAAAGCCCCATCGCGAAGTAGATTTTCTAAGCAACTTCTATGGTGAGGATTGATCTATTCTTTCTAGCTGTAGAGACTTGGGGTATCATTTATGGTGATTAAATCCCTAAGTATAAAAATCCAGCAAGTTTATAAAACCAGTCAAAGAAAGTAAGAAGGATGCTATTTTTGCAAAGTATGTTATGAAATGATTTTGAAAAGTAAAGAGTTATAGTATATTACTACTATAAAGTTTTGAAAGACGCATTATGTTATAAGTTTTTATAAAAAGGTTGGAAAAAGAAGTTAAATGTTGAGTCTAAAACTCATGTAACTCACGAGACATTTTTGTCTTACGTATTCTATGTTTTGCCATGTATTCCAGGTTAAAATGCTATGCTATAATTGGATGAAGTTTAGCTGGAGTGGAGCTCGAATTAGCTCCTCTCTTGGACTTAAGGTTTAATCCTTTCTTGCTTGCTATGGTTAGTTTTGGTATGGATTTGTGACACCCACTATTTTTAAACATGAAAATTATCGGTTTTTGATAAACCGTATTTTTGTAGTCATGTATTTATACGAAAAACCAAAGTATTTGCAAGCAGTAGAAATGGGGTGTTACAAGTTGGTATCAGAGCCATAGTTTAAGCGAATTAGAATTTGATCGTTCCACTCCTAGGCTGAAACTCATACTATAGGAATGTTAGTTCATGAAGGAATGCTATATGATGTCTTAAATGATTAAGACATTGGGCATTACTTAAGATATGCAGATATATATATATATATATATATATATATATATATATATATATATATATATATATATATATATATATATATATAACACTAAGAAATGTTAAGCTAACGCTTTGATTGAGCAAAAGTTTGACCATTGAGGAAATTGTATGTTAGTTTCCATAACTGTCTATATCTATTAAAGACTATATTTATGAAGTAATAAGGTTTGTAGTATTGATCACCATGTACTTATAATGGTGTTATATGTTAAAGGAACCAGTGTCCCATGAGACCTTATGGTAACAGCAGAATCAATATGTATAGGTGATTATAGGAATATGGGCCCGTATTATCATAATCACAGGATATGTATTGAGACTGGTGGAATCGTAAAGGAATTATGGTAATCTGGTGGGTAAGGGTTTTGAAGAGAGTAGTAAGTATAACATAGGAATTATATGCCTATGTAATAAGAACAAGTAAGATTATAAGTATTAAAAGTTAATGCAGTGGATATATACCACCTAGTATGGTAAAGTAAAAGAAATCAATAAGATAGTTAATACTCCTTAGACAGGTTGAAAAGCATTAAAGTATATGTCTGCAGAGTCAAGAAAATGTATGAATAAGAGCAACTTAAAGAGGAATCATGGGTATTGATTACCTATATAAGAGTTGTAAGACCCTTACATGAAGGATGAAAATTTTAAGTAGAGTGTATTAATAGTACATAAATTTTGTAATAATAAAAGAGTGGAAAAAAAGAGCTTAAAGTTAACAAGTGGTGTGCTTTGAGCATAACCATTTAATTCAGAATTTTATCTAAAAGTCGTGTGAATATTAGATACATAAAGGAAGCAAGATATCGTTGCAGGACGATAAGATTAAAATGAAGAGAAAAGCTAAAGATGGAAGATGACAAAGCTAGAAGAAAGTGGAAGACTAACTTCTAGGTTTGAAAAAAGAAGATAAATAAAAGTGTCCAAATATTGGACAATTGATCAAGTCATAAATATAGTGGTGAGCCGAGTAATATGACAAATTAAGAATGATGAATGGGAAATTGTTAAAGATTATGACATTTTAAGTAAATTGCATTATTATAATGTGATCAAACGAACATGAATTGAGAATTAAAGGTTGAATGCCTAAATAAATGTTAGACAAGAAATTAAAGATGAAACAAATAATGAGGATAATCAGAAGAATATAATGAAAGACTTTAAAGAAAATGATGATAAAATATTGGTTATTAGGAATTAAATTCCACACCCAAATGAAGGAAGTATAAGAAGAAATACCAGTAATAAAAGAGTATAATGACGTATGTTAATTGAAGAAAACTATAAGTATGTAAGGAAAAATGACTAAAGGTCATAATCAATAGGAAGTAAAGAAAAAGAGTAAATGTCTAAATCTGCGTTAGACGAAGAATCAAAGATAAGATAAGAACTATAATAAACAGACCGGAAGTTATTACTTCCGAATGGGAATGATGGGTAAAAGTATCTAAAGATTGTGAGAAGTGGTTAGTACATGGCTAGTAACCATGAAATACAAAGAAGTGTATATATGTTTATACATGCTTATAAATATAAAAGAATGAGTAAGTTTTGGGATATATATATATAATTTATAAAAGTATAAAGGTGGTTATGAAATAGGTATTCTAATTAGAATACTATAAGGTATGAAGCAAAAGAGTAAAATATTGTATTGGGCATATTGCCTCGAAATACAGAAGAACGAAAGATGATGAGAAAATAAATGACAGTTGTGTATCACCTAAAGATACATAAGAAGTAAGTTTTATATGAAATATGAAATATATAATGTTGTAAAGAAATATATGTAGTGTGAAAAAAGTGGAGTTTAAACGAAAGAATAGTATAATGTGATAGGCATGTAGCCTTATAACACATAACAAAGATGGTAAAAGGTGTGACGAAATAAGTTTGGGCTTAAGGCCTAGAAAATGTATAGAAAAGGAGTGGGATACAAAGGTTTAATAATTATGAAAGAAGGGTTATACAATATAAATACGGAAATAGTGTATGTTAAAAGAGTGCAATGAGGAAAGGAAGTAAATACTTGAATTGGAAATCAAATGGAAAAATGGTATTAATCTATATGATTATGAAAGAATGATGGGATGGGTAAGTAATTGACGAGTCAGAAAAGAAAAAATATATGAAAAGTGTAAAAAGTATGAAAAGATGAATTGTCGTACACAAAATGTATGAGATTTTATAAGTCGTTTGAAAATTTGAATCAATTATGGTAACCAATTGAAAGGGCGGTGGAGAACAAATGAGTAAGAGATAAAGTGTTAAACTAAGAACTAGTGTAAGAAATAAGAACGACAAGAAAGTACTAGAACATAGGTAATATCATGAGAATGGTACACGGGTACCTAAAAAGATGAAAAGTTTATTTATAAAAGTATTGTAAGAAAGATGAAACATGAAAAAGACATGATTATATTAGTAAGTGTAATGAGTAAGTGAGACCGAAATCTCATAAACAATAAGGAGGATGAAAGAAGTATCTTGGATTGCTAATATGTCGAAATGTGAAAATAATACAAGTAAAGAATGATACAATACATGTAGTAACGAAAGTAATACATATAATGTAAATGAAATAAGTAAGAAGTATGTGAAAGTGAAATTTCATAAATTATGAAATAAGAAGAAAAATGATAATTGAATCACTAATGAAAGTCAAGATGTGAAAGCAATATATGTATAGGATAAAATGAGACATGTATTTATAGAAGGTAATACATGTAGATTACAGAGCAGAAAAGACAATAATCTATGTGAACGTATGGAAATTAGTGGGAAGTAAAAAGAAGTATATAATTTAGCAATACAAGTGTCAAGAGTAGAAAATAAGGAAGTTGACAGAAATAATGGGTCAACTTCAACAATAAAACTGTACAAATCTACAAGGCAAAAAAATTATGTATTATACACAGAAAGAAAGCTAATGATGTCTAGTTTCTAAAATAAAAAACGGTACGACGTTTCAACACTTTTAGAGTGAGATATGCAGATTCTCGTGAAAGGTATACTGTTTCGATAGATTCTGTCCCAAACAGAAAAGTGAGGATGTGAAGTGTAACGAAAGGAAGAAAATCTAATCCTTACAAATGGCCATGAACCGGAAGTTGTTAGTAGAGAAAAAGAAGAACAAACTTGAAGTTTAAAAGATTTAAAGAATAAAATATATAAAAGATAAGAAGTTGTAAAACTTCTAGAAAGAAGAAATAGTAATAAATCATCTATGTAATAATGAATGAGTAGAGGAATGAGAAAAAGAGAAGAGTGAAAACAAATGTATAAAATTATAAGTAAAGAGTGAAAAGAATGAGGAGGTGTTGTAAAACAAATTTGCTTAATTAAAATGTCCACTAAGGGACAAAAGGTTACAAGAAAAGATTTAGTGTGTATATGAATTGTGTATAAATACAAATTATGTTTAATTGTATTTGGAAAAAGTTTTACAAATAAATAATATGATTAGTTTAATCTCATGCGTTTTTGGTAAAGATATGAGAAGAATTACAAAGTAGACTGTTATTTTTTATAAAACTATGAAAGTATGAAACTACTTTGTAAAATAAGTTTCACTAAGAGATTTGCATATGAACAAAATAAGGTAAAAAGGAATGTAATTAAAACATAGAGTATGAAGTACGAGTAAGCGACTAGAAAGTTGAGAAAATGGATAAAATGACTAAAAGGGTATTTTGGTCATTTATAAAAGAATTATATATGTCATGATAAGAATTCTGAATATTATAAGGAAAAGAGGGTAAAATAACCAAAAATATACTTTGGTTAAGTGTATAAATGTAAATTGCTGAAAGGATATTTGGATGAATATACCTATTACAAGAAGAAAAATTAGAAGTGAGATAATCTTTAAAGCACAAATTCCTGAAAACTATTCAGAAAGTTACGCATCTTAAATAAAAGATTTAAAAGTTGAGGGAGTAAAAGGTTATTTCCTCAAAAATAAAAGAGTAAGTAAAGAAAAGATAATCGTACTATGTAAAAGCCGAAAAGATTCCGAGGACGGAATCCTCTTAAGGAAGGGAGATTGTAAGAAGCCGAAAATTTTGGTAAAAGTCATAAAATAAATATATGTAAAGTTGGGTTTGAACGAGGGCGTAATGGTAAAATTGTCAAGAAGGGGCAAAATGGTCATTTGGCACACAAATGACTTTTATGTAAAGAAAATATAATTAATGTTTAAGAATGAAAGAAAAATAAACTTATAATGCTATCAAATGAAGTTCTTGTGCCATTTTGGGGAAAATAGAACTTGAGGGACCAAAGTGTAAAATGGCTAGGTATAAAAAGGAGAAAAATCTCCTCCCAGTTCATAGAACACAGGAGAGACTTCTAGTGAGTGCCAGAGGGAGCTAGGATGATCGGGTCTTGAAGAAATTGGAAGAAATTAACTTGGAATTGAAGAATTCCAAGCCATATAAGGTTAGTAATCTTGTTTTTAGGGTTGTTTAACCTATTTCCCATGAGTGAGTACTGTAGCTTAGTGATTTCAGTGGGTAGAGGAGGATTATCCTATGATTCCTAGCCTTAATTGGTGTCTAAATCAATATCTAAACATAGTTCAGATATTGAAAGTGTTAAAAATTAAGAAATGAGAATTTGAGCTCAAGAACCCTAACCAACGGGTTTGTAAGAACAAGTTGGTTTCAATGGTTCTTAATGAGTTTAATATTTCTTAATAGAAGTAATGAATCAGCCCTAGTTGTTAAATTCAAGTAATTTCAGATTTTGGGTAAAGATGTTAAAAATGGAAAATCTTTGGAAAAACTTGGAATCAGTGATTCCATGGTTTAAAAACATGGTTAAATGATGGGTTTTTGGGTTTGAAACTGATTTAAATGATCTAGTAAGCTCTAAGTGTCATAAAGGGTGTAAGAAATCAGTTCCACTATTGAAAATACATTAAAATGATTTTTGGAGAAAAAAAAATGAGTTTTTCAGGAATGATTTCAAGCAAAAGTGATGAAATTGAAGAAACTATGGTTTAAATGTATAAAGGAGTTGTTATTTTAGTCCTAGAATGATTCTAAAACAATTAAGTTGTGTATTAAGAACTTAATGTAAGGAATTAGTGCAACTGCAGTTTGGAAAATCGTCAAATAAGGCAACCTGGTTGCAGGTCGCGACGCGACCTATACCCACGTGGCGACGCGAGGCGGCGCCAGGAGATAAATGCAGTTTTTCAATGAGTCTCCTGCCAAGTGAAATTGGATTTTGAGATTTGGGGCTAGACTTATCCGTTTGACCTCAAATTTTAAACATAAGTCTATTATAGTCTAAAACTTCATGGAAAATTGCTAAACCGGGAATACGACCTCTCGAGGGTACTGTAGTAAAATACGTATAATATATGATTTATTTAAAGTTGGTCATTTAAAAGTTATAGACTTGTTATGACCTATATTGGTATAATAAGGATTCCAATGAGTTATAGAGTCAGTTAGAATGAATGTTAATGTATAATATGTTAATTATAGGTTCATGCCAAATGATTATTGGATCACAAAAGAGTATAAATGCAAGGAATGTTTAGTCAATCTACTAGCAGTACATGATGTGAGTACATGCAGTATTTTTACCCATTCTGGGGTATATGGCAAGTAAGTATATATTCAAGATTTCTTATAAAATTTCTATATGTGAAATTATATGCAAGAGTATCATTTCTAATTTGTTTGTGAAAGTATAATGCTATATTTGAAGTTATGTTTGGCCTATGAGCCAATTACGTGAAAGTATGTTTTGGCCTACGAGCCAATTACGTGAAAGGATGTTTTGGTTATAAACCATATATATTTTCAAGTATGAATAGGCATATAGCCACAAGATGTTTAAGAAGTATGTTTTGGTTACAAACCGTATATGTTTTCAAGTATAAATAGGCATATAGCCACAAGATGTTGGAAATTATGATTTGGCATAAAGCTTAGAATGTTATAAAAACATGTTTTAAATATATGAGTAATATGTGATGAATGTTATAAATTTGGCATCTAGCCATAAAGACAGAAAATGATGAAGTTTGGCACTTAGCCACTATGTATATGTATTTAAGAAATGTTCTAGTAAGCAGAAAGTATTTTGTATGACTGGTATTTGTAGCAAGCAAAGTTAGTAAGGGAACCATGCCGTGTTCCACCTACCCGGGTTAGGTATGGAGTCCACTGGGGAAAAAGCCCCATCGCGAAGTAGATTTCCTAAGCAACTTCTATGGTGAGGATTGATCTGTTCTTTCTAGCTGTAGAGACTTGGGGTATCATTTATGGTGATTAAATCCCTAAGTATAAAAATCCAGCAAGTTTATAAAACCAGTCAAAGAAAGTAAGAAGGATGCTATTTTTGCAAAGTATGTTATGAAATGATTTTGAAAAGTAAAGAGTTATAGTATATTACTACTATAAAGTTTTGAAAGACGCATTATGTTATAAGTTTTTATAAAAAGGTTGGAAAAAGAAGTTAAATGTTGAGTCTAAAACTCATGTAACTCACGAGACATTTTTGTCTTACGTATTCTATGTTTTGCCATGTATTCTAGGTTAAAATGCTATGCTATAATTGGATGAAGTTTAGCTGGAGTGGAGCTCGAATTAGCTCCTATCTTGGACTTAAGGTTTAATCCTTTCTTGCTTGCTATGGTTAGTTTTGGTATGGATTTGTGACACCCACTATTTTTAAACATGAAAATTATCGGTTTTTGATAAACCGTATTTTTGTAGTCATGTATTTATACGAAAAACCAAAGTATTTGCAAGCAGTAGAAATGGGGTGTTACAGATATTGTCAATTGCTTTTCACAAGAAGTACTCAAATCAATTCTTGCAGAAATTGGTGATGATGTCTTTGCTTTATTAGTTGACGAGTCTAGCGATATATCCAAAAAAGAACAAATGGCGGTAGTTTTGCGATATGTTACATGTGGCATTGTTAAAGAAAGATTTATTCGTCTCGTTCATGTGAAGGAGACATCATCGTTATCTCTCAAAGCTGCTATAGATTCTTTATTTTGTGAATATGGATTGAGTTTCACAAATATTAGAGGTCAAGGTTATGATGGGGCAAGGAATATGAGTGGACGCTTTAATAGTTTAAAATCTTTAATCATGGGAGAAAATAGTTTTTCATATTATGTTCATTGTTTTGCTCACCAACTTCAACTAGTTATTATGGCAGTTGCCAAAAAACATGCTGATGTTGGAGACTTTTTTGACATGATAGCTGTCTTGATGAATGTGGTTTGTGCTTCTTGCAAACGAACATATATGATTCGTGAAAGTCAAAAGGAGAAACTAGAAGAAGCCATTGGTCGCGGTGAAATTGAAACTGGAAGTGGATTAAACCAAGAACTTTCTCTTACAAGAGCCGGAGATACACGTTGGAATTCTCATTACAAAACACTATCGCGTTTGGTTAGTTTGTTTTCGTCTGTTGTTAATGTGCTTGAATATATTGAAGATGAAGGCCTTAATAGTTTTAGTCAACGTCAAGCAAGTGGTCTCCGAATGTATTTTAGATCATTTGATTTTGCGTTCCATTTGCAGTTGATGTTGAAAATTTTGGGGATCACTAATATATTGTCACTAGCTCTACAAAAGAAAGATCAAGATATCATGAATGCTATAAGTTTGGTGAAATCAACCATTGCAACGTTAAAAAGGATGAGAAATGACAGATTTGATGAACTTATGTCGGATATCACCTCTTTTTGTGAGAATAATGGCATTCGAATGTTGAACATGGAGGAAAATTATGTTAATACAAGAAATCGAAGACAACACTCCAATATCCCTAATCGACAATATTATGAGTTTTTTTGCTTTAACATGGTTTTGGATATGCAAATTCAAGAGTTCGGTGATCGCTTTAGTGAAGTAAGCACCGAATTGCTTATTTGTATGACGGGTTTGAATCCAAATAATTTATTTGGGGACTTTGACCCATCAAAGTTACGAAAATTGATTGATTTCTATCCAAATGATTTTAGTTATAAAGATCGTATGGATAATCTACATGAACTTTCGGTCTACCCTATTCACATGCAACACGTTGAAAGATTTGGTAACTTGAATAGCATATTCGACCTTGCTAAAGTGATGGTGGAAACTAAGATGCATCAATTCTTTCCTTTGATCTATCGATTAGTGAAGTTGGCATTGATTTTGCCGGTTGCAACCGCGACCGTGGAGAGATGTTTTTCCGTAATGAAGCTTGTGAAGTCGGATTTGCGCAATTGGATTTCAGATGAGTTTTTAAATGATTGTGTGCTTTGCGCGGTTGAAAAAGAAGCATTTTCCAAGGTCACGAACGAAAATGTTTTGAATCGTTTCCAAAGTATGAGACCTCGTAGAGAACAATTGTAAAATGACATTTACTATAAGGTTTTAATATTATCAAGCTTGTTATTTCATTTTAAAATTTTAATTTTTTTAGCATATTATCTATATTATCGGACCCCTCTTGACTTTTTCTCTGTCTCCGCCACTGCCTGTTGCTCGGATTGATTGGGTGGTCGGTCCCTGTGGTTAATCGGTCGCCGGCGGTTCTTTTTGTCTCACCTGTTTGCCGTCGTGTGTTTACGAGAGAGAGGAGAGGTGAAACGGCATCTCCTTGTTGTCGGTACACCATTGTTGCCGTCGTGAGTATTCGAGAGAGACAAGAAATGGAAAGTTGGCTGTCGCGTGAGTACGGGAGAAAGAAAAGATGCGTCGACTGATGCATAATGTGAATTAGGATTATTGTGATCAATTAAAACCTAGCGAATGCGAACACCTTTTTGGCCGGCCCAACTTTACAAAACAATTAAAAAAATCTCTTAAAATTGACAGTTCACAGTCCATAATGCGAATCTGATTCTTTTTGCCCAAGCCCAAATTTAAATCAAATTCATAGTTAATGAAACAAAACATTTATTTGGTCAACATTTTTTAAAAAAAGGTTCTTTCAATTACGTTTTCTTTTAAATCTTTTTTAATTTCTTTTAAAATCCAACCAAGTTTTTTTTTTTTTTTTTTAATTTTGATATTCCAATTTAAAACAAACTTTTAAATTGAACGTCAAAGTTACTTTTATTATTTTTTTTATCAATTTTTCTCTAGAATTTTTTTTATTTTATTTCAATTTTTTTTTCAAAGCTTTTTGTCAAGCCTTTCGGTAAAAACTTGAGATTTCGTTCAAGGGTTCTTGGAGTTTTCGGTTCAAACTATTTTGATCAAAATGACCACCACGACAAAGGACAATTGTGAAGTATCGTGCACTCCAGATTGCGAAAATATAATCAACAAATATCACGAACTAAACGAAAATCTTGTCCGAGAAGTCTTCGAACTTGAAAACCTTGTTCATAAACACAAGAAGAAACTGAAACCTCTCCAAGAAAAGCTAGATGCTAAAACCTCAGACTATCACAAAATGCAAGACAAACTCAGCACAACAAGATGTCACCTTAGGTTTGCCAATAAAGATATTGCTAGTTTGACTACTGAACTAAATACATTA
Source organism: Cichorium intybus (assembly GCA_023525715.1). NCBI lineage: Eukaryota > Viridiplantae > Streptophyta > Magnoliopsida > Asterales > Asteraceae > Cichorium > Cichorium intybus. The sequence continues at coordinate 97,210,655 of CM042014.1, forward strand.
AAATCAAAATTTCAAAAGGAAGAGTCAACCTTTAAGAAAGTTTATGTATCTAGTGAAGTAGTTGAATCTATACTTGAACATTAAACCAAATGGCTGAATAAACAAGGTGAGGGTTTGGGGTATAAATGTGTACCAACCCCGTGTAATGACGATTATCCTCCAGGCTTAAGCCTTTGTGATAAAGTCATGCTTGCCCGTGATAAAGCTGAACGAAAAAGAGGGAAGCGTGATGAAATTGACCAGCTCATGGATGCTCGACATCAAGTTGAGGAATCAAGAAAAACTAAAGAAGCTATGGGTGAAAGTCTTGGATTCAAAGCTGTTGCACCTCCGTTTAATCATAACTATATCTCAAACCTTGACACTGAAGAATCCGAGGAATGCTATCTTTCCAATTTCATTCCAAAGGATCAGTATGGCACCGCTGAGAATGAAGTAACAGTGGAAGATGTGAGCGAGGAGGACAAAGATACTCCTAGTCCTTCTGAACACGCGTCAACATCTAATGCCTCATCTTCTGCTGCTACTGATGATTACAACAAAACCGTTGATGCTGGTTCTACAACTTTTGGTGGTGGCGGTTCAAATTCCAAAAATCAAAATGTTGGAAAATACAAACCACCAAAGTTTGTGAAAAATGGTGACATTCCCTGTGGACCAGGACCAAGTCCCACAAAATATGATTGTGCTTGTACTTGTGGCAATTCCTTGAAAAACTCAAAAGGACAAGGACCAAGTCACAATCTCATTTACTTGAAAAGACAAACATGCTTCAATTGTGGGATTGCAGGTCACATCGCCAGGAACTGTCCACATATTCCCTTCTACGCACAACACTCGCAGAATGTGCCAAAGGGAAGTTCTCGCAAAAGAAAGCCCTCAAGATCACGTTCAAGAGATGGCGACTGGAATGAAGCCAAGGCCAAGAAGCAGGCCCCCAAGGACAAAAGGACCGACTCGAAAGATGACTCTACCAAATCAAAGTCGGTAAAGTCGAGCTCATCTCAAGGATCATCCTGGAGTCCACGCTGGAAACAGAAGCACAAGTCAAGGGGGAGTTCTGCTTCAACATCAAGTGCTGATACATCCATTGGTTCAAACAACAAAAGACCTAAACCAAATTACTGATGGGTACCAAAAGGCCAATATTCCAAATCATATAATTTTCTTGCTAACTCTTCATGTTCTTTGTTTGATAAGCAGGATATGATCTTGGAATCAGTCAAGTGTGTAGGCAGTGATGGTCGACCCAGTATCAAGATGGACTGGGTTCCCAAGACCAACTAATCCCGCTTCATTTGCAAGAGGAGCTACGGAGGAATATATTCGGACCTCAGTTTGTTGATAGTAGCTGTTCCAGGCACATTATTGGAGACATCTCTCAACTGCACAACATTCAAATCATTGATGGAGAGTATGTGTCATTTGCGGGAGGGGAGTGAGGAAAGATCACGCGGGGATCGTAACTAACGACGTGTTGAAAATTGAATAGTTAACTTCATTTCAAACTGAAAATGATACGTTTCACTGATTATTAAATCAGTTCTGTAAATATTTTTACTTCATTTTTTTAGGTAAATTTGTACATGTTTTATTTCCGTTATTCTTCCCATGCACAAATTCAGGGGGAGAAGAAAAATAAAAATTTGACTCTATCCAAGGTTTCTTCGATACCTTTCGAAAACAAAACAAAAATCAGAAAATTAAAAAATACAAAAATATTCTCATGTTTTTTTTTATAATTTTCATATCATTCATTTCAGAAAATCCAAAAATATGTTCTACTTTTATGTTCTTCTTTAACAAGTGGTATCAGAAATTTATAAGTAATTACAATTGGTATCAAGAAAAACAAACAAAAATTACAAAACTTAAAAAGACAAAAAGATTTTTGATTTTTTATAATTTTCATATCTTTCCTTCAAATTTTGAAAATCCAAAAACATTTTTACCTACCGACGACGCACCGAGTTTATACCACTCACTGCTGAGGTAACTTTTAAGTGTTTGTGATCTTCATTGGTACACCCCAATGAATGTGAAGCACTGAAAACCGCTCTTAACTAATCTAATGTTTTTTTTTGTGTAACACCAACTTCTAGACACTTTGAGAGAAACCACTCGAAGTCGAGAGTTAAAAGTCTGTGCCGATGGTTAGACTGCATACCGTAGTCTATCACACGCACCAATATATTCTTAACCATCTTTACAATTTCTGATGCAAGAAATAAACGATTCATTACCTTAAACCAAGTAATGATGATATTTCGACATTCTATGCTAGTGATCTCTGCTACAAAACCAGTAGTAGATGTGAGGTATCAACAACCTTTCTTACATAGAAAGCTTCTAAAATCAAGAGTTGGATGACTCAGTGTAATAAACCATACACTGATGACAATTCGAACATCTAGCCGATGGGTATGTCTAATAACCAAGACATATTACATGCTCATACCACTCTTGCCCTAGTATTTCTTCTAAACAAGATGTTCATGATTCAATGTGATATTACTTCACATTGATGAAACATTGCAACTCTGGGTCAGTCGATCGTTGTTGTTTACCACAATAGCTGTGAGACCCCAACAACTTTACCTGATTAAAAATAGGCACTAGGATGGTAACTCCGCAGAGTTTGGATACCATTGAACGTCTTGCCAAGAGCCAAGTTGACTTGTCAAATTTTCAACTACATTGAGATCTCTGATCAAGGATATACAGGGGCCTAAATCAAAACGGCCACGAGTAGTTCTCTGATATTCAAACAATCGCAGTGCGTTCCCTCGGGTTCACACAGATACTGCGAGAAGTCTCATTCTGAGCCAATGATGAATCCTTGAACAACTATGGTGAGAGTTTCTAACTCCGTGACCCACAGGATTTGCTGATTAGTGATCGTATCGAGAAGCGCGAGTCAAATGCCACGTTCAAGAATCTCGACACGAAATTGTGTTCCCGAAGAAGGTGAAGCTGAATTCCATGTGAGAAGTTGCTTGAATTCCTCATCAGTCAACTTGTTACTACATCAACACCTGAAGTGATCAAGTGATCAAAGGAAGAGTCAGACTCCAGTCAAAGTCAAAGTCAAATCAAAAGCTGGATGTGCTGATTCTAGACATGCTCTATTGCCTAAGGTGCTTACCAATCCAAATCCGAAGACGACCTGCATAGAAGATGAAGTTGTTGCTGCAATGTGCTGAATTCCATCAACATTCACTCCTGTTGCCTTCTAAGAGGAAGGTTTTTCCTGCTAAGGAGGAGATTGTCCATTTGAGTGGGAGAGTGTTGAAAATTTTCTGCAGTATGCATCTGACGTCCAAGTCAAGTGAAGCCTGAAGATAAATGAAAGCATTAAACCAAAGGGGAGATTGTTGGTAATTAATTTTAGTTTGGTTTAATCTTTATTTATTAGGACTAAAATTGTAAAAGATATTTATTTGGGCTTTATTTGTAATTCGGTGGGGAGGCCGAACAACCAAGGGTTGTTCGGTTTTGGTCCTTGTGGTCCACACCATTTTGGGCTAGTGGATCGGTTCTCATAGGCCAAGGCCATTAGGTTATTAGGTCTAGAGTATTTAAGGTTTTTATGACATCATTTGTCATGGGGATTGCCATGGAAATTGTGCTAAGCTAGAGAGAGAAATATTGTGTTCTTGGCAATCACACAACTTATGTACTAGTCTTTGATCAATACAAAGAGTGCATTGAAGTTGATAAATCTCCTTGAGTTCTTATTGTTTGATTGATATCATTGTGTTATTATGAGATCATTGGTCCTACACTGTAGAAGTCGTTGGGCAGTTGACTGGGGCCTAGGACGAGTCGGTATAGGCCATGACTAGTCGGTGCCTAGACATGGAGTATTAATTGTAATAAAATTTATTTTTTAAGATTTAAATATTACCTATATCCCTACATAATTAATAAATAACCATAAAAAATTGACAAATCTAAGGGAGTGTTTGGTTTAATGCATTTTAGGGGATTTAGGGGGGTTTTGGAATTTAAAATCTATAAAATCCTTTGTTTGGTTTAGAAAAAGAAGGGAATTTTAAATCCTGAAATTATAAAAAAAAACTTTATCGGTGGCTTTTGTAAAACCCTCGCTCACCCCTAGAATTTTATAATCCATTCCATTGATGGCTCTTGAACAATTGGACTCAAATATATAATTTAGTTTCCTTTAAATTTGTTAAAAAGGTAATTACAGGAATTGCATTTACTCAAATTGATAAAAAAATATACACAAAGATGTTTCAACTCAAACTTTTTTTATCTTTTATTCGTAACTATGACGTTCACAAAAAGATAATAGTTTTGTATCATTCTTATTTATTATATACAGTTTTATTAGTTATAGTTTAGTATTATTTTAAGATAATTTAAAAAGGTTTTGCAATTATCGATTAATAAAAGATATGTTGTTTATAACCAATTGTTTAAAATAATAAAAGAAGGATAATTTTGTTATTATATAGTCCTTAAGAAACCAAATGCAATTTTATAAAAGAAATTTTCAATTTCATTCCAAACACGATCCACCAAATGTAGCTAATTCCAAATCATTCAAAATTCAAATACTTTAAAATCCAAATCCTTCAATGAATTACAAATCCCACAAAAAAAATCCCGCAATCCAAACGCTCCCTAAGTGTTTAAGTATGTAAGCATCAAACTTGAGAATGTTTAGATTAATTAATGATATTTTTGACAATTTTAATCATCAATAATCTTAACTTACCTACCGATTATCATAAATTATATATATATATATATATATATATATATATATATATATATATATATATATATATATATATATATATATATATATATAACATTGAAATTACTAATAAAATAAAATATGTATTGTTAATATTATAAAATATAAAATATATATTATTATTCTGAAATTTTGAAAATTTTAAATTTTGAAAAATTGAAATTTTGCCGCGTACCCGTCCAAACCCGCTTAAACCCGATTTTCACTGTCGTTTACCAAATCCGCCTAACTCGACCGCCTAACACTAATCGTAGGCAGCCGCGTAGCACTGGGTTAATGTCAAACTAGTATCATTAACTTTATATATCTATGTGATTATGCATTATATATATATATATATATATATATATATATATATATATATATATATATATATATATATATATATATATATATATATATATATATATATATATATATATATATATATATGTCAAACTAGTATCATTAACTTTATATATTTATGTGACTATGCCTTATATATATATATATATATATATATATATATATATATATATATATATATATATATATATATATATATATATATATATATATATATATATATATATATATATATATATATATATATATATATATATATATATATATATATATATATATATATATATATATATATATATATATAGGCAAGGGATCAATATAAAACCCCTAATTACACATAAAACCATAGAACCACCTTTTAAGCCATTGGATCAAGTGATCAATGGCTGTGATTAAAGAAGATAATTAAAAAAATAATTAGTAATAAATCAAAACTAAACGTGGAGGGGCTGTTTGGTAAATTTACAAATTGTATAACGTCTAATGATCGTGTTCAGTTTCCCTCCTTGATTCCAGTTGATTTGATTCAATCCGTTCCATATCAAGCTTCAGCAATCGGATCAAACCGTTGAAGGAACTGATTTATTGTGATTTTTGTTTATCGAATCATCATGTTTAAGAAGCATAATCAGTTTTTTGATCGATAATAGTTCATAGTCTCGTTCAATGAAGATCACATTACAGATATGAGCTAGGGTTTTGTTCGTGATCATTTCTGCGTTTTTTGAGCTTCAATCCGATTATCATATTCACTCTAAGGTGATTTCGACCTAAATGTAAGTCATTAATTCTAACTGTTTAGTGAAATCAGTTTATTATAGTGTTATCGTGTTTTTTAATATTTCGATTTGTTTGATTTGTTTTTGAAAAATTGAAATATAAGACGTGATTGTTTGAATACTCACTAAGGAATCATCAAACATTTTAATTAATAAGTAATATATGAAGAGTGTACATCAATAAACTCAATGTTCACTGATGAACATGGAAGAATGTTCAATAATGAACACTGAAAAATGTTCATTTTTTTCTGATGTTGACACGCCTAGGTCGTCGAGCGGTCAAAAATAAGTAAAACTTCACTCTCACTAGTACAGTGGTAGTCAGGGTCGATCCACAAGAGTTTCGTGGTCATGGTAGGCAACAGATTACCAGTTGTAGTGTCACGCTACAACCAGAGGGTCTAGTCTCTACTTTACCAAAACAATCCAAAAACCAAAATCCAAACAAAATCCAATTACAAGCATGAACTAAATGAAACTTAAACTTAAACCTAATCTAAATTGCTTACTAAAATCAGAAATCAGATTCAAACTCAGAAACAACAAAGATCAATCCAAAACATCCAACACATCCAAAGCAATAAAAATGTAAAAAGAACAAATAAACATTAACCGAATGATTAACTTGCATAAACTCGAATCCCAAGCATCCAAAACAGTAACAATGAAAATCCAGAAACTTTAACCTAATGCTAATGGTTGTCACACCCAATAACACCAAGCTAAGCTACTAAAACAACTAAACTATATAAAGATTAAATGAAGAAACATAAATACCACGAATGGTGACTGAAAACCGAATCTTGGAGTCAAAGAAGCCTTGTATCCACCTTGTGGGTCGTTCCTTTGCTACTGATTTCGACCTAGAAGCCTCTATTTATAGTTGTGGAAAATAAGTAGCCGCGTCGCCCAACTATGATACCCGCGGCGCGCGTATAGGGTTATCCCCGTTTTTTTGGCATTTGAATTATTCTCACCGCCTCATCGTTGACTCAACGCGGCGCCCTATGTTTCCCCGCGACGCGCGTGTGAATTCGATTCTTTTTGTCCTTATCTCCAAACTTCTTTCATTTTTTACGTACTTATCGCCTGTTTACATATTTTCTTTCCAAACAAGCACTAACACAAAAAGTGAGAATACCACAACATATATGATATAACATCACCAAGAATAGGGCCTAACAACGACTAATATACTTGATATTACTAGGAGTTGTCAAACACCCCACACTTGTGCCTTGCTTGTCCCCAAGCAAGAGAGTTTTTAACAGATTTTAACTAAGACTCAAACAATTTTTGAATGTGTTTAATTTCAAAGCTTATTGCCTCCGGAGTTAGATTGAAATAGTTCATGAAAACATAACCAGAGTATCCTTTGGAATTCATGACTTTCTAAAGAACCATTGATTACAATTTTTCTATCCGCAGTGAAGTGTACGTACTCATTCAGATTCTAAAGGCCATAAAAGAACTATCCATGTCTTTCGATATTGTCCATGTAACGAGCTTTCAAACATACCATCCCAAACCAGACGATTTTAGGTGGTAAGGTGCATAAGTGCCTCGAAGAGGCCACCCTTTTCGGATCTACCGGCTCGAACAACAAAGGCCACTTATTGACAGTCCCTTCCAAAAATTTAATCCTAAAATATTCCAATCTTCTAACGCCTAAAACTCAACTTATTTGACTAAACTCATAGCATGATAACGACTAAACAATATTTCTTGAAAAATACCAATGCTATAACATTCACAAACTATTCGTTTCAAATTACAATTTAATAAAATTTTTGAAAAAGCGCTAAAAGTTTTTAAAATTTGATCATTTCCCGCAAAAATTCAAAAATACTCTTTCGACCGTCCACACCCCACACTTAAAACCGTACAACGTCCTCATTGTACACAAAAAGTATTTCAAAACAAGGGAGAAAGAGTTACCCCTTAGACGGTAGACTGCTTGATGGTACTTGGTTGTCACAGGTACAAAAACACGAACATTTCTCCGATTCAGAATTCAAGAGTTGTAGCGCAATAGTAAAACACGCCGGTGATCAAGGCAAGTGGCAGGGGCACGGTGACCCCACACTCGCCTGAAACAACTCCTCCACGGACTCTCTATGTGGGTATTACATGCATCACTCACAAAAACATTAAATGCAAAAAGAAACAATAAATAAACTATAAACATACACAAAAATAAGATAGTGTCATAGGTACGGTACATATATCCCAAAAAGAAAAGAAAAGTACATCAATCGTCCCTAGGTGCCCTGGAAGGACCTGCCTCATGATCGTATGCTCGGGCCAGGAATGGTCGGGGATGCCGTCCCTGCTGAGAGGCCATCTCAAACAAGACCTCCCCAATCCACTCCAGCTGATCCTCAATCCTGGCAACCTTGCCCTCCAATCGTTGGAGAGCTGTCGTCTCCTGTTGCTGTGGCTATGCTGGTGGGTCTGGTGGTGCGGCAACTCTGTGGTGACGCCTCGGTGGTCCCTCCTCCTGAGCATGGGCTGGTCGAGGTGCCCTCGGTGCCTCCGTCGCTACCCTCACATATCGCCCCGCCTGTGGCTGATGGATAAGGTGCATATTCTCCAAAGCTCGTGCTGATGTGCGCAGAGGGGGGTATCGCCATCAAAGAATCGATGGTCGCAGCAGTGAGCAACCCATAAGATTCCAATCGGGTAATGTAGTGCCCGCCGGCCAAGGGGCTACTGGCTTACACACCCATAGCTCGGGGGGATAGGGAGATCGCCAGGGCATATAGAAGATGGAGAAACCTGGTGGGGTCGAGGAGCACCCACATGTATGTCATGTCCTCGCCGGACACCTTCTCACCCCCGTACTTCTGCATAACAGAAGTGGAGATGATGCGGTGCATGAGTCGGTGAAGCGGGTTGCGGAGCTGGCTCTCCTTGGCCAACCCCGCCTCAAAATAGACGTTGGACAACGTGGCCCAAATGACTGCATTGGCATCCCGCGCGGGCTGCCCCTAGATACATGCCCGAAGAAAAGGCGTAAAATGGCAACTCTAAAGCTCCTCCTCCGTATATATCCCTGTGTGTCTCCCAAACTCCCTGAGACTACACTCCCTGCTAACTCCCCCAACCTGAAGCTGATAAGCCTGGACCGAACCTCCCGCAAGGCTGGTGCGTAGTGGACTGTGGAAAGGAACTCCAGAAGAAGCTCCGTGTATACGATGTCATCCTGGTTGGCCATAAACCTATCCCAGCCATGGCATGTGAACGTAAACTCTCCAGCGGACCAGGTGCGGTGGAGAAAGGGCTCGATCTCGGCCCATAGTCCGGCCTCTACAAGAATGTCCCTATCTAAACTGGTCGCCTCGAGAACCCGGCGACCGATCAACGTGTCCCTCCGCTGTGTGTACTCGACTGAGCTCTCTAGAATATCTGGAAACTTGAAAAATGGGTGGTTGCGCCTGAAAGCCATCTTCACACAAAAGACACCACACGAAACAAATTTTTTTTTTTTTTGCAAAATAAGTCCTTTTGTCTTCCCCACCGAACCGCGGCGCGGCCCAAGAACCAGGGCAGGGCGCGGCGCGCCGAGCGGCTGTTTCGAAATCCAAACCCCAAATCGATGATTTTTACCTGTTAACTCAATCCAACACCACTACAAGGTAGCCTAAGCACCGACTAGCCCCTCTAGGGTGATTATTTTGCAAACAAAACACCCTACGAGCCAACATTGCCGATTTCTTAGTTTTTCAATTTTTTGGTGAAATCAATCAATTTCATGGCCTAATTTCTTGTTCTAACGAGTACAAACAGGTTAGTAAGGCATACCTCGATCGTAGGAATCGAATACACGAGAAAAACACGAGAAACAAGTTGGTTGATCGGAGCTCTGAGGCACGGCGTGGGGTTTTTGTGTATGCGACGAATGAAAGTGACATACCTTATAAAGAGAGTCGGTCTGATCGTTTCCCGTGACGCGGGGAAAATCTAGCCACGGCACGCGTGTCCCAAGATCAACCCCTGCACATCGGGTTGTTTTGCGATCCTGCGTCGCGCCAAACGCCATACCGCGGCGTTGTCTTCAATTTTTCCAAACTCCTTCGTGTGACCCCACACTTGTCTCGAACCAATAACACCAGCAACAATGATGATAATATCTTCCTAATTACTCCTAAAAATAAATTACCGAACCTATAAGGATGGGTTGCCTCCCAACAAGCGCTAAGTTTAACGTCTTCAGCCAGACGGGGAGTCCTTCTACAGCTACGGTGGATTGTATGCCTTCTTCCTTCGCTGATTTTCAGTCACCACCGTTCCTTTGTTGTCCCATTGCTCCTCAAACTTTCCTGGGTCGAATGGCTTGCCGGTTCTCCTGCTGCTGCTCGGTCGCCGTCTTCTGATTACTTCCCGTGAATGCTTGGAGGTAGCTTTGAACCTCCAAGCTCGATCTTTCCTTCTATATCTCTTCAAAATTACCGGTTTGACGTGGAGCATCCCCAATGCTGCTCCCTGTAGTTGTTTTGCGCCTCGTTTGTTGCTCACATATTGCGTGTTATCTTCAGTTTGCAATTTTGGCTTGCAATACCAATAAAAATTTTCCAACCGAATGGGATCGGAAGGCAACATATCGGGATGCTTCCATATGTCCTCATCGATGGTATTGATCACATCTAATTTTCCATTCGAGAATGGATCATGAGTGGCGATAAAATCATGTTTATTATTTTCAAAAACCAACTTGTCGACATCATATTCTTGGTCATCGTCTAACAGGTGGATCGGGACCAAGAGTGAGCGACTGATTTCATCTGGTGGTGGTATAAAGTCACCCATCACCAGATCCTTATTTTAAAAATGCTCAAAATTTTCAAACATTATAGGTTCGGGGGTAGTATTGTCATCTACACCCCTTCCCCAATAGTATAAAAAATTTCAACAATTTCAGGAGTTGTTGGGCTGGGGTCTATACTGTCACTTACAGCCCCCTCCACAACATCCTCATCAACCAAATTGTCTGGTGATGGTATGGATTCACTCATCACCAGATCAACATTTTTAAAAACATTAAGAGCTGTTGAGTCAGGGGTAGTATTGTCACCTACAACCTCTTCCTCAACAACATTTTCGACCCTCTCAGTGGTCTCTTGACTTTCCCAAGGTGTATGCCTTTCCATCACATATTCAGGTGATGCAAGTTCACACACATTATCATTGGTATAAAAATCACTCGCCTCAGGTTCCGGCGAGGGTGGCGGATATTCCAAACTTTTCTCTAACCTATCTAAACAAGCTTGCACTCTTACAAGAGCATCAGCCCGATCCTTCTGAATTTGGTGGGTGTCAGCCATGAGTTCCAATAATTAGGCCCAAATTGCAGAATTTTCAGGTTGAGATGACTCTTCGGTCCGCCATCCATTATCATCGAATGATCCATTGTAGCAATCATCCTCGTAATAGTTGTCAGCCGGATTTTCTTAATACTTATAATATTGATCCAGATATATGTAATCGCCTATTATGAGGACGCACACATACCAAAAATCAAAAGACTAAAATTGAACATCAAAAATCAGAAACAACCCTACAGATCTCCTACTCTTAAGCTCACAACTCCCCGGCAACGACGCCAAAATTTGACACGCCTAAGTCGTCGTGCGGTCAAAAATAAGTAAAACCTCACTCTCACTAGTACAGTGGTAGTCAGGGTCGATCAACAGGAGTTTCGTGGTCAAGGTAGGCAACAGATTACCGGTTGTAGTGTCATGCTACATCTAGAGGGTCTAGTCTCTACTTTACCAAAAACAATCCAAAAACCAAAATCCAAACAAAATCCAATTCCAAGCATGAACTAAATGAAACTTAAACTTAAACCTAATCTAAATTGCTTACTGAAATAAAAAATAAGATTCAAACTCTGAAACAACAAAGATCAATTCAAAACATCCAACACATCCAAAGCAATAAAAAGGTATAAAGAACAAATAAACATTAACCGAATGATTAACTTGCATAAACTCGAATCCCAAGCATCCAAAACAGTAACAATGAAAATCCAGAAACTTTAACCTAATGCTAATGGTTGTCACACCCAATAACACCAAGCTAAGCTACTAAAACAACTAAACTATATGAAGATTAAATGAAGAAACATAAATACCACGAATGGTGACTGAAAACCGAATCTTGGAGTCAAAGAAGCCTTGTATCCACCTTGTGGGTCGTTCCTTTGCTACTGATTTCGACCTAGAAGCCTCTATTTATAGTTGTGGAAAATAAGTGGCCGCGTCGCGCAATTATGATACCCGCGGCGCGCGTATAGGGTTATCCCTGTTTTTTCGGCATTTGAATTCTTCTAACCACCTCATCGTTGACTCAGCGCGGCGCGCCCTATGCTTCCCCGCGACGCGCGTGTGAATTCGACTCTTTTTGTCCTTATCTCCAAACTTCTTTCATTTTGTACGCATTTAGCCCCTGTTTACATCTTTTCTTTCCAAACAAGCACTGACACAAAAAGTGAGATTACCACAGCATATATGATATAAAATCACCAAGAATAGAGCCTAACAACGACTAAAATACTTGATATTACTAGGCGTTGTTAGATGTGTTCATTGAATTGTGTCCTTCATCAAAGTGTTTTTATATCGAGATTTGTTTCATTTGATCTTAAACATGCATTTAAGCTCTTTTTAAGGTTTTTAGCAATGTTCATGTATTATTTGTTCCTTAGTAAGTCATTGTACATCAATAAACTGAATATTCACTGATGAACATCGAAGAATGTTCAATAATGAACATTGAAGAATGTTCATCTTTTTTCTGATGTGTTCGTTGAAGTGTGTCCTTCATCAAATTGTTTTCATATTGAGATTTGTTTCATTTGATCTTAAACATGCATTTAAGCTTTATTTTAAGGTTTTTAACAATGTTCATGTCATTAATGAACATATGATTGTTCATTAATGAACATTTTTATGTATTATTTTGTTCCTTAGTAATAATTAGCACTGATTAGTTAAATTGTTGTTCTTAACAGATATCTCAAGTATGAAGAAAGGTTATTTGAAGATTACAAAGAAAAGGAAAGGACTAGATGAAGATATTCATGATGTTAAAAGATCTTGTAAATCAGGAAAGATCAAGAAAGGCAGCAAGATGTTTGATGTACCAATCGATTCCAAGATAATCATTAAAAAAACTAAAAAATATTTTACTAGCATAACTAGGATTTCTGTCCCAAAGTACAAAATATCATCTAGAACAAACCCAAAGTTACTTTATTCAGCAATTGGTACTTTGAATGGTGATCAACTTGATGCTATTCGGGAAATGGGGTTTGGGTCCTTAATTGGAATGAAGATAAACGGTGTTGCAACGCATCTAGGACATTATGTTGTTGTTCGGTTTGATACAGACATGATGCAAATTAATCTTGAAGATGGTTTTATTGAAGTTTCTGCTGAAAGGATACATCAAATGACAGGGTTAAGGAACGGAGGTAAATATATAGTTTCTATTCCTATGTGCAAACATGATAATGACATTTTGAGGCAGTGGAGAGATGTATATGACAATAAAGCAATGAAGACGAGTGATATTTACAGAAACATAAGTACTTCTTCATTAGCAGACATGATATTCAAGATTGACTTTGTCGTTTTGGTAGTAAATTCGTTGATCGAGACTTATCCTGGTGGTACATGTAAAACGACAATCGTTCCATACATGTTAGGCAACGTAGACATAACTGAATTTGTTTGGTGTGGGTATATTATGACCTCGTTGAAGAATTGCAAACAGACTTGGAAAAGGGATGATCCAAATTCTACATTTACTAGGCCGATCACGATATTATCGGTATATTTCTTACTCCATAGTATTAGTTATTATTAGTTAAATGGATTTTTATATTGAATAATATATACTAATAAAATTTTCAAATGATAATGTTTACAGTTGATATATCTTTACTATACCCATTTCACGGGAAAACCTTTTCCAAGAGGCCTACCCGCAATCTCATCTTAGGATATTATGCTTCTTCGTCAACGTGAAAGTTTTGAAGAAAAATATGGAGGTTTTGGTAAATGCTCGATCATTGATGATGTTATTGAGGAACCTGAATTACAAGAGGTATTTACATTATTAAACACGTTCAATAATGAATAATTTTGTATATATTTTCAATAATGAACATTATTAGACATGAACATTGTAGTCTATAATATGTTATAGTAATGAACATTTATATATATATATATATATATATATATATATATATATATATATATATATATATATATATATATATATATATATATATATATATATATATATATATATATATATATATATATATATATATATATATATATTGAATAATGAACATTATTAAAAATGTTCAATAATGAACATTCCTTTAGATAATGTTCAGTAATGAACATGCCTTTAGATAATGTTCAATAATGAACATTATTAAAAATGTTTAATAATGAATATTCCTTTAGTTAATGTTCAATAATGAACATTCCTTTAGATTGTTGGATTAGATGTCTAAGCCATGATTAATAATTAGTATTTATCTAATTAATAGTAGCATAGTCCATTTGGGTTGCCCTCATAGTTGGAGGATTGGTGGAAAGTCCGGTAGAGAGAAAGGTTGATTTATTATGTGATTAATAAATCAATAGAAATTAAATAAATAGTTTATTAATATATTTAAGTGATAATATATTAATTAGAAACTATAATAATTAATTAGAAATTTTTCTGGAATTAATTGGAATTAATTTGGCAGTTAAATTAATTAATTAAAGGTGTAGGGACTAAAACTGTAATTATTCAATAGTTGAGTAAGTGACAGTTTGAGTGAGTGTGTGGTTTGCGATTATATATATATAAATATATATAATCGATATATATATATATATATATATATATATATATATATATATATATATATATATATATATATATACATATATATATATATATATATATATATATATATATATATATATATATATATATAAATATATATATTTTATATATATATATATATATATATATATATATATATATATATATATATATATATATATATATATATATATATATATATATATATATATATATATATATATATATATATATATAAGAGATAATTGTTTGAATTGATAAGATAAAAAGGTTTATCTTGATTTGAATTCAAAAGGTTTATCTCTTAAGGTTATCTGGCCATCCACTGGAGCCTATAAATAGGGAGGCTCAGAAACCCTGATACCCCACGTTTTTTGAAGCTCTCTTCCAAGGATTTTCGGCCAAGGCTCCAGCTAGGGTGTGATCTCATTTGAGGCAGGACATTTGTGCTGCTTTGCTTCCAAGAAATCCTAAAAGGTTAGTTTTTCTTGATCTTTCTTTTAGTTTAAATATTTCTGGCCTTTTAGGAATTGCTGTATGCTTAACTAGAAGAAAAACTTAGATCTTTATAGGTTGCATGTGAACTTAGGATTTTTAGTTCATAGTTGCAGAAAACCTTTTAGTGGTATCAGAGCATTTGGTTGTTTTTCTTGTTAAATTGCTATAACTGCTTTCCTGAAAATTAGTGTTTATTGTTTCGAAACCCTAATAGGGCCAATTCGATAATTAGGGTTTGTTTTTGATAACCCTGGCCAGCCCCTCCGGCTTGTCGGTTTTTTTGTGATAGGGTTTAGATTTTAGAAGGCTTTCTATTTTTGGTAACTTTAATTGTTTAAATAGATAAAACCGTAAACCGCTTATCCTAAAAAATCGAAAATTAGGGGATAAAGATACGTTTAAATTAATTTGATTATTTTGTGATACCTATCTTAGAATTAATTAATTTAATTAATTGTTTAATTAAAAGATAATTAAAAGGATTTTATTTAATTTCGATTTAATGGTTTAAATTCCGAAAATTAATAGATAAAATCTAGGAATATTTTAAAAGGTTTAAAATATCAAATATTAATTAATTTAATTAGTTGTTTAATTAAAAGATAATTAAAAGGATTAATTAATTTCGAATTTAATTGTTTTAAATATCGAAAATTAATAGATAAAATCTAGTAATATTTTAAAAGGTTTAAAATATCAAATTTAATTAATTTAATTAATTTGTTAATTAAAAGATAATTAAATCGGGTTTTAATGGTTTAATTTAATTTTAAAATTTAATAGCTTAAATCGACAATAAATTAAAAGATAAACCCGAAACAATTTTTTAAAGGTTTAAAAAATTATATCTTATATATATTATAACTAGGAAGTTATTTTTTATATGTATGAGATTAAATGGTTAGTCAAATCATTAGTAGGCCTCATTCACGAAGCTGGTCTATAAAGTGGGTATAAGGAGACTGCCTATAAAATGGCGGTCTAATGGGTGAACACTCTCGCCCACCGCTCGCCTGATCAGTGGAGGGTCGTTAGCCGAACAGGTTTGATAGGACCGCCTAATAATCACTAAAAGTATAATGATTCAAAGTACTAGAACACTTAATAAAACTCAAATCTAGTTACTTTAGGAAAAATGTGAATTGGTGCTAATCCATGAAATTGCACATTGCACTTTATGAAACATTGGTGGAGCATGTGTGGTTTACCGGCACGCCAATAGGGGTTCATAAAGAGTTGCAATGGGTTTCCCGGGTATTATCATTGTTGATGGAGCGTGTGTGGTTTACCGGCACATCAATTAGAGATGATAATTAACCCGAGAGTACCAAGCTAATTTGCATGGTTATTCACATCCAGTTTGTGATCCTCGGCATCCCAGTCATAAACAGTGGAGCATATCTGAGATTAAACGTGCCATTGAAACGTTTAATGAATCTCAATAGATCTAGGAATTTCATAAGATGGAATTGATAAGTGTTTATCTACCTTTATGACCATTATGTTGTGATTACGGCATCCCTCTTCACACCATAGTTGGGGTATTTTGGATCCTAGCCTTATTAAATTACATATTGGGTAATTATTTAAAAAGGATCAATTAAACTAATAAATTCTATTTTCTCTTATAGATGTCAAGTGTCAATTCTCCTCCTTCACCCATTTCTAAAAGCATCAGAATGCACCTGCTAAATATGGAAAGGCTGACTGGCCTCAACTGTAAAGAATGACTTCGCAATTGGAGACTGGCTCTCGGCATTGCTGGCAAGCTACATCTCACTGAGTATCCGATCCCAGTTCTACCGGAACAAGTCATCATAAAAGGTTCTTATGATGAATCCGAAGAGATTCGTGACCTCATGCTATCAACCATTGACCCTGAGTTCCGCAAGGATTTTGAATCCTTGGGGCCATATGAGTTAATGCAACTGGTTGACGAAAAGTTCCAGAAACCAATTGAAGAGGAACGAACCAGGATCTTCAAAAGACTTTCAGAGTGTAAGCTGAAAGCAGGAAGTAGCGTCAATTCGCATGTTCTTCAGATTGAAGCGTACATAGGCGAATTATATCAACTTGGTTATTCCATGAGTCAGGACGAGAGTGTTAACATCCTGCTCGCTTCGCTGACAAATGAGTACGATCTGTTCATTCAGACGTATAGAAAGGAAGACCAGAAAAAGACCCTCATGGAAATGCGTCCACTGTTGACTTTATACGAGTCACTCTTGGACAGGCATAGCTCCAATGGCTCAACTACTTCTGGATTAAGTCCAGTGAAGAGACGTAACAAGAAACGGTCAAGATCGACTGGACATGTCTCAAACTGGGAATCCTCTAAATCGGATACAGTCACGGAAAGATTGGAAGACGCTCCAACTCTTTTGAAAGCTCAGGTATATCTAAAAATCTCAAAACTCCTGTTCCAAGATTTCTTGATACATAATGTGACAGTCGCATTTTGGTTTGTATGCAGGGAATCAAGAAGGCACGGGACTCTGGCGCATAGGAGCACATTTGGATTGGATCTCCAGCTCGTGCAGTTTTGAAGTTTAGATAGATATTGAAATATTGTTATTAGTCTTTAGATACATTTTTGACATTGTCCATTACATTGTTCAAGGATTTTGTTTTAATAAAATTGTCATTTTTCTTTTAACACCTGTTGTCTAAAATTCTCCTTGAAATGTTATTTGAATTTGTTGAATGTATGTTTAGTAATAACTTGAATGACAATCCAAAATGTTTTGAATTCAAGAATTGTGTCATTATGATTGTTAATACAAATGTTATGAGAATCAATTCAACCAAAGGTCCAGTTGGACAGGACTTTGGAATCATTTGACTTAAAGTCACTTGATGAATTGAGTTCTTAATGTGTCAAGAAATGAATCACCCAAGGATCCAGAGGATAGGATTTTGGAATTAGTTGACTTAGAGTCAACTGAAGATTGCAAGTCTTGAACAAAGTTAACAAAGTCATTAGTTTACATAGATATGTAAAAGACATTGAGATTAAGAGCAACGGACACACCTGTTGTTGTGTATTGCTCGAATCTTAAGATAGAACACAATTGTTTGTACTTCACAATATTCATCATTCAGTATAATAAATATGACATTGCTTATCGGGATAAGCAATTGAATTGAAATCTTGAACAGTTCAAGGACTTCAAAGGAAGTACAAGTTCCACAGAACCTGAGCGATAACATAAACTGAGAAAAAGGTTTCACAGTTCATTCTCTTCCAAGAACATTAATGGTTGTAATGTGTCTTAGGAAAGACGATGGAGCATTGGTCGAAACAGTTCGATCCTCGATGTATGAGATACATTGCCAATTAGTTTCCAATAAGATATATGCTATACCAGTCAGTCCATATAAACCATACTCCGACCACATCCTAAACTAAGTAGGTCTTGCAGACACTGTCTGAAATGTAAAGCTGGGATTATTCCACTTATACATAAAAAGTACAGGGTCTTATAGTTTTCATCCAAACCTCATGACTAGCCTGAACATGATCAGCATTGTCGTTTCATTGGCTATCCTGCTGTAACTGTAAAAGAAGAGCTCTTTTAGAAAGAACTCATGTTCTAAGGAAATAGTGGGAGTTGGGACAGTCCTGAATGAGTTCAGGATTAGCCAAGTGAAAAGACCTTTAGTCATCACTAGGCTTGGAGCAGAAATCAGATTTCTGTTCTACAACTGACATAATCTTGTCTTGACCAATAGTATTGATCACCATCATAAGTAGTTATGATTGGGGTGACACACCGATTGGTGGTAAAACACTATAGTTGGTGCGGATTTACAATCCGACTACTGGGAAGCATTGGTGAGCCCGGTTGCTGCCAAACAAGAGAACTTCAGGGCGAGACACAGTCTATGTGAAAATTTGATTGATTTTACACCTTGTCTAAAAACCAGTGGGAGTAACTGAATCATCAAAAGAAAGAAACGTGGACAGACACATACCTTCAAAACATCTGGTTGAGTGAGACGATACTTAGAGTCAAGTAATTGATTTCGGGAGAAGTAATCTCAATAGAGGATGGAATCCGAAAGGATACTGTACGGTACATTGTGAATCGTTAGTGGAGCGCGTGTGGATCACCGGCACACTAATAGGGATTCACAAAGAGAGTCCCGGTACAAAGGTAAATAGGCCCGGGATTTCCCCATGGGCATCTCGCAAGAAAGGATATTCAGATTCTCAAAATATGCCAAATGATTGGATTTTGAGAAAAGGCTGAAAGACTTCCATTAAAATGTCAGAATGGCTTGGATTCTCAAAATGTGCCATAAGTCCTGGATTTTGTGAATAGTCTATAACCATGTCAAAGCCAGTGGGAGTCGCCGTTATCTACTATCTCCATACGTGGGATACATACTGTTTCTAGGAAACGTCTATTTTCATTACGAGGTGTAATGACTTGGTGTTAAGAGACAAATCGCTATGAAAGCCTTAATAGAAATACGGCATACTCAGGTGGTTGTAAACGTCTATGAGATAGATCCAGATTCTGCCAAGATGATCTTGATGAGATTCAAGATGCATAGACTTAGGAAAAGTTTTCTTATCATTACAAAGTGTGATGACTTGGCGTGAAAGAAATTAAGAAGGTGCAACATACTCACATTATTCAAAGTCATCTATTAGATAGATGAAATCGCCAGCATCGACCTAGCCATTCTAAGCATGATCTTGATAAGATTCAAGATGCATAAGAAGAGTCTTCGAAAGGAAATAGTTTTTCGAAAATCATGACACAAGGATTATGAATAATCTTTGGATTCCGAAAAAGGTTTGGAATAAGATTGGATCGGGTTCCACAAATTTCTCGGATCGATCATAATGTCATGAACATGTCATGATGACTTGATGCTTAGGGCATAGTAAGTTGGATTCAGGACATTGTCTGGCTGGGAGTACTGTATGGATTGTTTGAACTCAAGAGAGAAATCATTGGGAGATGATTAGGGTGAAAGTGATAGGGTTAGATTTGAAAGATTTTTTAAAGTGGTAATTATTAACGTCAGGACATGATGTTAAAAGACTTCATGGTTAAAGAATCTCGTTGGTATTATGATGGAGCGCGTGTGGTTCACCGACACATCATAATGCCTCAAAATAGTCTTAGGGTGCAGTCAAGTAGACTAAAGACCCCAGAACCATAGGAAGTCACAGTACACATTAACAGAATGGAGTTAGAAGAGAAATTGACAGGATAACATATTGCGATGTTATCGGATGAGCATACGATTGGATCATCTGCAATAAAGTGTATAAGTATAAGATACTTTGGATACATAGAAAGAGTGTAAGATTCATTCAGACATAGATGTAAAATTAGAATTGAAAATTTAAAAGAAATCATGAAACCGATAATAGTTTATGACAAGGTCCGACTTGGTGATTACCTTGTGGAGACTTGGTAATAAGCAGGAGTAGCTGCCAGTCAGATCTTTATGTTTCGCTTTCACATGTTTTACTTCCCGAATAATTTAATTATTCAGAAGGGTCCACAGTCGCTCATACTTTGGGAAGTAAGTATTGAATCAAGACTATCATGAATTGATTTGTAGACTGTCAAAGGAGTTAGACATAGCAATAGGATTGCTACAACATTCATGAGTACTTAGAAATAGAGATTTTAGTATTGGATAAACCCACGCTCAATAGATTGCTTCATGGATTATATCACAAGCAATGTTGAGATGATAATATCCTATGATCTTGAAGTGGAGAGATATGAGTTATAATTTACAAGGAAGTTGTTCATTGATAGTACGAAAATGCATCGGTAACTCGATGTTATAAAACGTGTTGTTGTGAATGATTTGACTGGTAAAAGATATAAGCATATGAGTCGAAGCTTATTCGTTCCTTGGCCCTGATGGGAAAACAGATATCTGTAGGCCACTCGATGATTTTGAAGTTGACTGAAGTGCTGGCCAGCCTGGACTAAATTGATGTGTTCAATTAGAAGTTCTAAAGTCATAAGCAGAATCGAAAATCGGGAAACAGAGTATCGGACAGAGATTGATCTCAATCCATGTCTCGTGTCTGAAAATATCTTGTTAGACGAAGGATCACATGATCACTTATCTTTGGACAGAACTGACTAGGTCAGAGTTTCGCAGCAGTTTCTAGGAAGCTACAGTTTGCTGATTAGTTAGAGGATAAATTAGTAATTATAGTCATAGACTTATCCAAGTGGGAGACTGTTGGATTAGATGTCTAAGCCATGACTAATAATTAGTATTTATCTAATTAATAGTAGCATAGTCCATTTGGGTTGCCCTCATAGTTGGAGGATTGGTGGAAAGTCCGGTAGAGAGAAAGATTGATTTATTATGTGAATAATAAATCAATAGAAATTAAATAAATAGTTTATTAATATATTTAAGTGATAATATATTAATTAGAAACTATAATAATTAATTAGAAATTTTTCTGGAATTAATTGGAATTAATTTGGCAGTTAAATTAATTAATTAAAGGTGCAGGGACTAAAACTGTAATTATTCAATAGTTGAGTAAGTGACAGTTTGAGTGAGTGTGTGGTTGGCGATTTTATATATATAAATATATATATAATCGATATATATATATATATATATATATATATATATATATATATATATATATATATATATATATATATATATATATATATATATATATATATATATATATATATATATATATATATATATATATATAAGAGATAATTGTTTGAATTGATAAGATAAAAAGGTTTATCTTGATTTGAATTCAAAAGGTTTATCTCTTAAGGTTATCTGGCCATCCACTAGAGCCTATAAATAGGGAGGCTCAGAAACCCTGATATCCCACGTTTTTTGAAGCTCTCTCCCAAGGATTTTCGGCGAAGGCTCCAGCTAGGGTGTGATATCATTTGAGGCAGGACATTTGTGCTGGTTTGCTTCCAAGAAATCCTAAAAGGTTAGTTTTTCTTGATCTTTCTTTTAGTTTAACTCTTTCTGGCATTTTAGGAATTGTTATATGTTTAACTAGAAGAAAAACTTAGATCTTTATAGGTTGCATGTGAACTTAGGATTTTTAGTTCATAGTTGCAGAAAACCTTTCATATATAATGTTCAATAATGAACATGCCTTTAGATAATGTTCAATAATGAACATTATTAATAAACATGTTCAATAATCAACATTTTTAAACATGTTCAATAATGATTTTGTAAAGTAGTGTGTATGAACTTACTTTTTAAGCTTGTCTTTCAGTAGCCCGATCTTCTCAAATAGTGTTGCAAAATCGATATAAATCTCCACATTATCCCCCATATCCGAGCTTCTATAGAAATTGCTGATAGGCTTTGTAGCCAAAACTGAATTTGGATAATATATGTTCTTATTATCAAATTTCAAGAAAACCATATTTTGGATATTCATCTCTTCCAGTACCATCTGTCAAAAACAACAATTAACCAATCAATTAAATGCAACAAACTAAATTCAAACATAAAGTATACCATTATAATTAGGTCAGATGAAATTAATAGAAACATAGTTTTATAAATCTGTTCATCACAGTATCCTACTTTCATAACTTCTTATTAGAACATTGTTCTTTGAAAATTCTACCAAGTTATAGCAATGTCATTCAAGCAATTTTCACCATTTTAATTTGGTAGATTCTTAATTAAACGATCGAAAGTACAATGCTATAATGGGTAGATTTTTCAAAGTACGATGCTATAGTTGAAATTATAATGCTATATCAAAAAGAAATGGAAGCACGATTGCATAATGGACAGATAAAAGAAAGTACCTTGCTATTCCTTTAGATAATGTTCAATAATGAACATGCCTTTAGATAATGTTCAATAATGAACATTTTTAATAAACATGTTCAATAATGAACATTTTTAAACATGTTCAATAATCATTTTGTTTATTGATAATTTTTAATAAACATTAAGCTTATAAGTTATTTGGTTTAACTGTTTCATTATTTAAAATTGTTATATATGTTCGATAATGAACATGCCTTTTATATCATGTTGAATAATGAACATTTATTAATTAACATTTTTTTATACGTTTGATAATGAACATATGTATATATTTCATATGGTTTTCTATGTTCAGAAATGAACAGTAATTTACATTATGTTTATTAAATGTTATTTACTTAATATTATCATTTTTGTAGGTCAAATGTGAAGATTTAGTGAAAAAATTTAACAATATGAAGGAACGAGAAAATGAATTACGTTCGTTGATATTGAAAGGATTAGAAGACGAACCTCAAGATAACAATTTGTTATCTCTACTGATTGAGTTTGATTACGAATTTGGAGCTCAAAGAAGACATGATGATGAAGAAGTTGAAACTCCTGTTCAAAGTCCAAGAAGAGATGATGTTATGAACTCACCTGTACCTTTTGATCTATCTCCTACACTTCTGGAAGAAGTTATCAAAAGTTGTAAAAACATTGAAGCGAAAAAGGAAATGGAAAACAAGGAAAAGTCTCTGATGCCATCATTTGATCTGAAAATTTCACAAGATGAGGTTCCACATGAAGCTCCAATTAGCAGGAAAAAGCAAATTGTCAATAAAACGCCAATAAAAACTCCTGCTGTCTTTAAATCACCGTTCGTATTAAGGGTTACATCTATGACTCCAAAACTGACAACAGAGGAAGAGAAGGTGTCGAATAGATTGTTTGCATTGATGGGTGATGTCAAGTAAGATGGAATATATAATTTATTTATTCCTACATTTATTAACGATTTTCTAATTTTTTTTACAGTGAACCTATTCTGAAAACAAAAAGTGGGTACAATCTTTTTAGGCAAGTGTTTGATAGCTTCTATCCCCCATCATGGTGTATAGCAGTGTTATTGATATGTGGAGTCACTTTTTGAATTTGGATAATCTATTAAAAGCCGACACCTCTCCTTATCGTTACTTTTTCAAGATTGGTTCAATTGTAAGTTATATGTTTACTTATATATTTTTTGTTAAATTTATAATGTTAACTAAAATTAATATAATATTTATATATTTTGAATAGTTCTCATCTCTTAGCGACGAGAGCCTAAAGGATCTAATTAACAACAACTATCCGCTATTTAAACGTGGAATTGAAGAATACATGAAGCATGATGTTAAGATTCAAGATTTTCAGAAAGTGGATCTTGTAAGTATACATTTCATGTAGTTTTTTATTATTTAGTATGTAATTGTTCAATAATGAACATTCATGTTCACCACTGAACATGTAGTTATTCATCATTGAACATTAATGTTCAACACTGAACCTGTAGTTTTTGTTAACTTATAAAACATGTTTTTGACAATCTGTAAATGTTCAACGATGAAAATGTTTTATTTATGGTAAATAATGAACATGTTCGTTAATGAACATGTTCATTAATACAAATGTATAGATGTTCATTAATGCACATCTGTAAATGTTCATTATATTATGTTAAAGAAAGACCATGTTGTAAGTTATATGTTCTAAATTGGGATTTTTTCAGGTTTTCTTTCCTATTCATCATAGTGGGCATTACTACTTGATTGTTTTTGATTTGAGGAAGCCCGCGTTTATTTTGGTTGACAATATTAAAAGGAGAAACAATTCAACGAATCATTACCGTATGCTTCCTATCAATTTGGTAACATTTTGTTAATCAATTATATAATTTAATTTTTTATATGTTTAATGTTATATTATTCATTTTACACTACTGTTGTATGTGTTTAAATAATTTTACAGAAGTACTTGTTTATTCAGTATCTTGATCAGTTGGTCACAAGATGGCAAATGCGTTGAAATAATGCAACCTTATGTCTCTTGGTTTTGAATGGAAAACGAAAGAGAATGTATGTGATTGTGGTGTTTTCTTGATGCGTCACATGGAGACATTTGATGGCACAACTGATGGGAAATGGCAGTCTGGTTTTTTCATAGAATCAAATGAACAACAGAGACAATTTTACAACTTACGACAAAAGTATGCTACAAAAATGTTGATGTCAAATGAAAATCTGATGAAAGAGAAGATTCTTGTAGAATCTGAAGAATTTGCCAAGTTATCAAAAGAGAAGTTGAAGCAAATAAGAGTAAATGCGAAGAAGATACGTTATGAAAGAGTTGAATTAGATCATCATTGATTGTGTTTGTCTAATATTGTCTATGTTTTTTTGAATACTGTTAACTATGGTAGTTTTTGACTTCTTTTTTGAAATCTTTTGGAACATGGTGTCAAGTGATTGTGACTTTGAATATTCAAATGTTTAATACAAAATTAGCAATGTTTGTGTAACTATTTATTCTGTATGGATGTGTGGTTGTTATTATGTGTGTATGTGTGTTTATGACTGTGTTTATCTGTTACTCCTGGTATGTGTTTTTCGATAGGTGCAAAACAGATGAAAAACATTTATGTTGCTTATGTTCGTTAATGAACATATACATGGGAATAGATCAATTATGCATGTTCATTGTCATGTGTTTATTAATGAACATGATAGAACGATATTCATTGTTAAAATGTGTTGATTAATGATATTTAATGAACATGTAGTTCTTTTATGATTATGAAAGAAAGTCTACTGTTTTTTTATGTTCATTAATGAACAACTATTAACAATCAAATAATGTTACATCATGTTCATTAATGAACACACATGAAGATCTACTGGTTCTACAATAAATATGAATATCGTTCTATAATCAAAGACTTGATGATCTACTAACAATATTTTCCCAAAAACAGAAACAATATAATAAACATTTTCCTTAAAAAACGACATTGGCAGTTATTCTTTATATAAATGTATAGTTGAGGGACTTGTACTGTCATTCCTTATTACTTACATTAGGGCTTGTATAAGGTATTTATCTCTTTCCCATTCACAAAAACAAGCCGTCACATTACAACATGCCTTACCCAATCGTCGATCTGAATTGTTCCCAATCGCATATCACATCCATGTAATCACATTTGAAAAATGAATATCATTCTATCATGTTCTATCATGCATATCATTCCTAATCGGCTCTAATTTGCGCATCGAATTAAATCTTCTGCGCACCAAATCAAAATATGTAATCATACAGATCGATTATTGGATCGTAGACTGGTTTGATTTTTTTGGGTTTCCAATCGCTGCCTGATACAATGAAAATGTTTTATTTATGGTAAATAATGAACATGTTCGTTAATGAACATGTTAATTAATACAAATGAAAATGTATTAATCGTACAGATCGATTATTGGATCGATTTTTTGGAGTTCCAATAGCTGCCTGATACAATGAAAATATTTTATTTATGGTAAATAATGAACATGTTCGTTAATGAACATGTTAATTATTCATGTACAAAAATTAAAAATTCTGTACATGTACAAAAATTTATTATATTATGTGCTCCTAATGTTTGATATTTTGCTGGATTAAATGGCAGATTTTGTTGAGAAAGGGGCTAAGGTGGTGGTTGTTGGTGTAGATCCTGGTTTTGAAAACTCATACTACACATCCAAATGCCTTGAAATTCATAATGGGTTATGCCAAGTCAAATATGAAACTATTCATGATAATCAAAACAAAAAATTGATTGAAGAGTTACCTTTGGCAAGGGTTCGTCCATTTCCTCCAATTTATAAATTCAGTGAGTTTTTTGAGCAAGATATTGTTGATGCGTACGCGCGTGGAGGTTGGTGGACAGGCACGGTTGCAGGGAGAAATAACAAAAGGCATTAGATTGTCTGATTTGATAATCAAGAACAACTTACCTTACCAAAGGCACTTATTAGGGTACATCAAAACTGGAATCCTATGAGTAATTTAAAATGGACGTACCATAAAATCATGGATATTGGTTGGCCAGTTGCAGGCGGAGCGGGCGGTAGTGGTGCAGGTAGTCGTGGAGCAGGTGGTAGTGGACCATTTTTTGGGTCATATTAATATTTGGTTAATGTTTGTGTTTTTGACTCTATGTTTAAAATTTTCATTTTTTGGATCTTTCAGTTATTTATGTTTATGTTATTGCATGTATGTGTATTTGGATGTGTGATTGTTATTGTGTGTGTATGTATGTTTATGATTGTGATTGTTATTTGTCTTTTGGAACATGTTCATTAACGATTTTCAACATGTTTGTTTTCTTTTTTAAGGTCGATATTGAACATATTCATTAATGAACATGTTCATTAATGAACAACTTTTAACAGTCAAATAATGTTATATCATGTTCATTAATGAACATACATGACGATCTACTGCTTTTACAATCAATAATGTTATATGATATTCATTAAAGAATGTAAATAATTAACTAACATAGATAATGAACATAGATGACATAATGAACATACATAATGAACAATTTTCTATCATGTTCATTTACGAACATAGATGACATAATGAACATAATGTTATATCATGTTCATTAATGAGCATACATGACGATCTACTACTTTTACAATCAATAATGTTCTATGATATTCATTAACGAATGTAAATAATTAACTAATATAGATAATGAACATAGATGACATAATGAACATACATAATGAACAATTTTCTATCATGTTCATTAATGAACATAGATGATATAATGAACATACATCATGAACATACAGTCAATAATATTCTATCATGTTCATTAACGAACATAAATAATTACACAAGTCACCTACATTTAATAATGAACAAACATGTTCGTTAACGAATATACATAATGAACATACATGAATATATACTTTGTCTACAGTAAAAATGTTCTTTGATTTTCATTAACGAACATAGATGACATAATTAACAAACATACATAATGAACATAAATGAGATAATGAACATACATAATGAACATACAATAAATAATGTTTTATGAATACGTTTATTAATGTTTTAGAACATGTTTTTTGTTTTTTAAGATCAATCTTGAACATGTTCGTTAATGAACATGTTCTTTAATGCACTTGTATAGATGTTCATTAATAAATTTTCATTAGTAAACATGTTATTATATGATTTTCAACAATGAGCATAGTTTTATATGGTCAACAATGAGCATGCATTTAGAAAATATGAAACAAAATATCAAAATACCAAAATGAATTGAAAGTTCTAAAAGAAAATATCCATAGTTTTTCCTATTTTTTTTCTCGTGCCAACTTCTCACCTTCCTTCCTTGTTGGGCAATTTCTGTAGTCATGATGTCCAAATTTTTTACAATAATGACATTATCTTTCTTCCTTTGTTGACTTTTCAATTGCTTTCTCTTTAGCTCCTTTAACCCTTTTGCTAGTACCACAACCTTTTGTCCTTATGTTTGATGGGTTATGTATATTAACCGCATCTGGTTTTGGGACACCAATAAGACTTTCATGTCGCTCATCCTTGGTTTTTGCTTTTGTATTTGATTTACATGTCTCCATTTTACCCTTTATCTCTGTCAGCTACTCAACAAATCCTTTCATTTATTCTGGATATTTTGATGCCATATCAATACATTCTTGAAATATATTATATGCATCATCTACCATTTCACTACAAAATCTAGCATTGTATCCATATGTATATGTCTTTTGCAATTGTTCAGAAGATATAATTCCCTTTTGCCAACGTCTTAATATGTACTTTTTTTGGAATAGTTCTAATCTTTTTCAGCTTCATTATATAAAATATGTGCCGACAAAAAACCCCTTGATGTAAGTAGAAATTACACGAACATTCGATTGTTTGTTGAACGTTATTAAACTCAACCTGCATGAGAAAAGACAATGAAAATTATTAATCTGATCACAAAAAAATATATGTTCGTTTATGAACATATAAGATGTTCATTAATGAACATATAAGATGTTCATTAATGAACATCTTATATGTCTATTATTGAACATATATTATGCATGTTTCATTACCTTGTATTCTATCACCTGTTCATTTGATTCTAAATTCCCATCATCATATTCATTCTCATCATCAAATGCTCCAATTTCTTTTGTTATTGAAATTTTTCATTCGTCTTTTACTATGCACACCTCCACGTCACCTTGTTGTTGAATCGAATCATGTGAACACAAATAAATAGAATCACAAATTTCATGTTGCACAATTTTGAATATTTCACTTGTATACACCTTTGCTGCATGTTTCTCTATTTGCAGACGTGTCTCCAAGATAGGAAAGTTTATTTCCGATTTAAAATTGTTTTCGTACTATGTATTTCTTTGTTTTTCCATTGCCCCCTCAAATGAAGATGTGAAACTAAGAAGATTCAACTTATTGTTCAAGTATGAACCAAAAAATGAATTTTCACTTTTAGATCTAAAAGTCGTCCTCATTAGTCGCGATAGTGGTATATCTTTGAAATATGCTGCTACCCATTTATCCCTTATTGAAAACATATCCGTTAGCCACTTGTTTTCATTTAGTTTAAATTCCTCCATCAAGTCTTGCCACATATTATCAATTAATATTATTGTTCCAAATTAAAGACAGCACGCGCTTCTTGAAATCAGTAGCCAAAATTTGAGGGGAGACATGAATCCAAGTAAATATTTAGATTAATAAATGAACATTATTTTAAATATAAAAATTCACGATTACCTTATCTTTAAGTTTCTGACCAAGATGCCACATACATAGTCTGGGTCGTGCTGTCTTAAAAACTGTTGTTGCTGCTTTTCTCATTGCCGCATCTTGATCAGTAATAATAATATTTGGTTCTTTACCAAACGCATCCATAAAACATCTTAATAACCATGTATAATAATCAGCAGTCTCATTATAAAGTAATCCCGCACCGAATGTAACAGAATGTTTGTGGTTGTCAATCCCCGTAAATGGTACAAATACCATGTTGTACCTGAGTAATAAAAAAAATTAAAAACAAATTTTTTATATATTGCATTCGTATGTTCATTAATAAACACTTGTATGTTCGGTAATGAACATCTATAAACCAGAAGCAGGAATGTTCATCAGAAGAAGTAATGTTCGTAAATATTCATTAATGAACATCTATGAAGATGTATAGAGGTCAGATAGAATAAGAGAAGATGAGAAACATTTAAGAACAATGACAAACATTAAGTAACATCTAAAGAATAGATATTGAACAAATACGAATGTTTAATATCTCATGTTCATTAAAGAACATCTACGAAGAACAGCAGAAAATTGAAGAACGATCATATATATTTATAAATCACCTTGAATATTAGAAACATTTACTGATGTAGAAGCTTTTTCACTCGGATTTGATGACAAATTATTGCTTTCAATCTCAGATTCAGGTCCAGCTTCAATATTGATCGTATTCTCTGTTTCCATCTTTTGGTCTTGATTATCAGCTCGTGATGTTGTTGACGTCGAGTTTAGGATTGAGTTATGGTTCGTGATTATGATTAACAGATTTTCTATATCTAAGGGATTTGTTTTTATTCCTATTATGATTAACAGATTATCAGTTTGTGATTATGTTTCCTTTTTTAATTAAGTAGTTGTTAAATGACGATCATAACCCTAGCCCTCATTATTTGATCTGATGGTTGATAATGTGGTTCTATGGTTCTATGCATAAAAATGGTTCTATGTTGAACCCACCCCTATATATATATATATATATATATATATATATATATATATATATATATATATATATATATATATATATATATATATATATATATATATATATATATATATATATATATATATATATATATATATATATATATATATATATATATATATATATATATATATATATATATAACCACCTTCTCTTTATTATCCATTATATATTTTTATATTACTTTAGTTATAATATATTATATTCATGTTAATGTATTAACAAATCTTAAAAGTAATTAATATATTGGTTGGAAAATACAAAAGTTGTTGATTTGTTGACAGCAGAATGTTTTGAAGAACTATTTGATTTTTTTTAGAACGGTGAATTTTTATAGAAAAAAAGAACTATTTGATAGTAATGGTATGGTAGTGACTGAAAAAGTTGTATTTGAACTTACAAAATACATATTAATTTTGTCTCCTGCCTATATATCACGAGTAAATATGTATAATCTAATTGTTAAAACTTAAAACATATCCAACACTATACATAATATGTTATTGCCGCCGTTTAAAAAAAAAACATAATATTGTGGGATTTGATAATAACTGACAAAATCGTTTGTCACGCCGAAATCTGTAATTGTGGATTTGTGTCTGATACGTGCCTGGAAGTTGCTGTGATTCTCCATGGTAGGTTGAACCCATGCAAGAGCTCTTTGCTTCATCAATTCTTTTAAGCCTTGAAAAATGAGTCAACTGACCTTTTGATGAAATATTTTACTCAATTAAAAGAATAGTTCATATCGAATACTTAATCCTGTAAGACGTGTTGGGTGTAGAAATATGAGAATAGATGAACTAATATAGATATGCAATCAATAACACAATCAATCACACAATGATAATGCACCAAAGCTAATTGAACAATGTGATATGAATAACAAGTGCCGAATGCTTGATTAGAACTTTGGTTTTACAATTGGGTTTTCTATCTGGGAGACATACAATTCTTGTAATCTCACATTTGACACGGTATGGTATCACTGATATTTATACTGAATCAGTGATACCAATAGTACAACTTTTACAGAGAATATCCTATCAGTGTACTAGCCAATAGGATAGAAGATTCATGCTACACGTATTGTACTATACGCGTGCACACAAAAGACAAGATGACAGTCTATGAAGTCTTCGGATCCTCTATCCATAGCGCTTCGGAGTCTTTAGACTTCGGTGTCTTGTCTTGTTTATTCAATTCGGTGTTTTCTTATATAATGGACTTCATGGGCTGGACTTCGGATATGTCATCACTTCATCACAAATGTTCTCAACAATCTCCCCCTTTGTGTGAAGTGCATCCGAAGCCTATACACGAAAGTTTCTCTTGTATACCCTCTTCAAGGTTTTTCTTACTGCAAGATACCAGTTCATATGATCTATGAACTTCTTCTTTTTCTCGGTGGTATTTGCATGACAGGCATTCACATGAGAAATCATCCCTGAGATAAAGGAGGAGGGATGGAGGCCTATGTAGTCTATTTTAAAGAACTTGATTGTGACTTCGGTTTCATTTCGAAGTCCTTTGAAAACTACACCATATGGTTCGTCTAAGATCTCTCCATTCTTGAATCTGGCTATGTTCCGAACTACCACAGGAGGAGTGTTCAAAGGTTGTCTGTAGTAGGAACATAGCTCTAGGTCTTGTTTTGTAAACCGGAGAAGATAATTGTTGAGAAAGCCCAATATGTGGTTTTTGATGGCAAGGGCAGACATTGCAGCATGAGCAGCCTCACTGCTTCGCAAAAGATCAAGAATCTGGATGAAGTCCATAATATTCATGATTGGGAAGTCTGCAATTGAGAACCTAGATTCAACTTCATCTGCCCCCCTAAGAACAAGAAATTCATAATTTCTGAAGCCCAAGTAGACTTCAGCTTCTTTGATTGAAAGAATTTTCTTTATCTTGTTCAAGCTCCAAACATAACTCTGCCGTTGAATGTATTTGGCATGAAAGTTTATTTTGTTGGTCCAAAAACTTGCTTTCTGATCCTCGGGTACCGAAGAGACGAATTGAAGGAAAGCGAAAGTCTTCAGATTGAAGGGAATATCAAGCTGGATATCTTCGGAGTCAATAGTTGCAAAACTCCGAAGAGGAAGTCTGTTAAGTACATTTGGATTTTGGAATCCAAATTGCTTGATTGCCTCAACAGTCCATTCACCATTATCTCGAGCAAATTCGTTTATTTTGATCATCAAATTGTAATCTGCTTGCCTGGCCTTGTATGTTTCCTCCATGTGTGGGGCAATTATATTTTCTAGCGATCGGTCTGTTGAGCTTCCAGCTCCAGCCGATCCACTAGCACCCATGGTAGTGGTTGTAATGGTCAAAGTTGAAGGACCTGATGTGGCTGCAGGGATCTGTCTAGGCCTGCCCTATGGCCTAGACAACCTGTCAGAAAAATTTATCAGAGGTTGAAGTGCAACTTTCAACTTTGCAATCAAGTCTTGTGTGAGAGCTGCATTTGTTCGTTGCAGTTCCTCTATGAATTTGGTGATATCCGAAGTGGTTTGGGCGGCTGTGAGCTCTTCGATTTTTGCTCTAGCCTCATCAAGTTGTTTTTCAAGCTTGGTACTTTGCTGGGATTCACTTCGAAGTCCTTGCAAGGCTTTCATGACTTCGGAGTTTGTTTTATCAGTCTTCTCAGTAAGAGCATCAACTTTCTTGTTGATGGAGGTGACAGCGGATTCCAACTTCTTTTTGAAGGAAGATTGGATCTTATTTTGTTCATCCATGAGCTTTTGTTCAAGCTTTTGTATGGAATCTTTGAATTCTTTGAATAGGGAGAACTCCAGATATTCAATCTCTTCGGTGATGTCACCCAAGGTGGGTTTGGTGGGATCAAAGCCAGTTTGAGCTTGAATGAGAGTGTCAAGATTGGAGTTGAGGACTTTGTACTGTTTCATAAGTACAAATCCTTCATCTGGCAAATCTTCATCCGACACTCCTTCAACGTTCAAAGGAGCCATATGAAAGGCTTCAAAGAAGGCAGCCGAAGTGGGGTTTTGTCTTGAGGGAGTTGTGGGTAAGTCAAACTCACGTAATGAAAAATCAATACCAGAGATAGGTACTTCGGAGGTTGGAGGAGCAGTTGTTGGTGGTGGTGGAGGAGGAGGTATAGTATGTGTAGGTGTGGGTGGTCTGGTTGTTTTAGGTGGAGATGGAGGAATGGTAGTTTGCAATGGAGAGGTTGGTCTGGTTGTTGATGTAGGTGAAGGAGGTTGATCAGCAAACAGTTCTTCTTCTTGTTCTTCTTCATGGACTGTGGATGGAGTCCTTTCTGAGTCCGAAGACTCATCCACAACCATGATTTTACTTTGCCTCTTCGGCTGTTTCCTCTTTGGTGTTGTTTTCACCGAAGTCTTTCTTTTCTTCTCTTCTTTCTTAGGACCACTGGGTCCACCAGCCATTTTCCTCTTCCCTTTTCCTTTTGGAAGCTCTTTCACAGGTGCAACCTGACTCATATCGCGAGTTGGGTAAGGAATTATTAAGGTGTTGCGATAGGAGTTTACCTCATTGCATTCCAGGGGAACTTTGGATAGCATGACATTTGGAATTTGAGCACAGAAGTCAGCGGGTTTGTCGTCTAGTATAGGAATAGCAATGGGAGTGAACTTCATTTCAGCAAGTGAAGGGTCAGGAACATATCCGGCTTGTTGGTAGTGGGCATGTACAACAATCGCCCAAAATCTAGGGTTTGCGATTTCAGTTCCCTTCAAGCTGTGGTTTATATGGGAGCAAAAATCAGTCCAGAGGATAGATGCATAGTCTACCTTCACATCGTAGAAGATCCCATATAGAAGACTTTGGAAGGCCACACTTTCCGAGTCTAATCCTGAGGTTCTTCCTGAGAGGCATCTAAGGCAGATACTGAAGAAGTATCTCCAAAGATCAGGAAGTTGGTTTTTCTTGAACAGACTGATCTTCTCGAGCGGAGGGTTATATCCCATCTCATTGAACATGCCAACGAGTTGATCAGCGGA
Organism: Cichorium intybus; assembly: GCA_023525715.1. NCBI lineage: Eukaryota > Viridiplantae > Streptophyta > Magnoliopsida > Asterales > Asteraceae > Cichorium > Cichorium intybus. The sequence continues at coordinate 97,245,590 of CM042014.1, forward strand.
GGGTACAACCATATCTTTGGAATTGTAAATAGGAAGGCGAAGGGCTTCAGCGAATTTTTCTCTAGTTAATTGTACTTTCTTGGTTTTGCCCTTGGGGTCGACAACTTCATAGAATACAGACTTGATTTGGTTGTTGGAGTCAAATAGAGCATTAGACGTGTAGTGTGCCTTGTGAACCAGAGTCGCAGGGATGGAGGGAGTGCAAGTTAAGGCGTAACCTAGTACAGACCTTTTCATGCATTCCACCAATGCATCGATTGGTTTAGGGGAAAGAGATAGATCGTTTCGTAGAACTAGGTTTGATGATTGATTCTTGAGATTTGGAACAGACATGGCTTCAGCCTCCATTGATGGTTAGATGAGGAAGATGAAGAAGATGAAGAGTTTGTGGATTTCTTTTAGAGTAAGATTGCAGAGAGAAATGAGAGTTGTGTTAGCGTAAAGAGTGCAATGGAAGAGGTGAGAAGTTTATATAGCATTCGTGGTCCCTAGGCCATTTAATGCACGATTGAAATTGTCCGGTAGAAAGAGGACACCTCAGCATCTACTCGTCCCACTATCTCTTTAAAAAGGAGAAATATACGGCTGTCAGTTGCAATGATTCAAAATTTGAACTGTTACATTTTTAGAAGTCATTATGGTTAATGTTTTCCATTTAATTTTCATTGACAGCTGTAACCAAACAGTTATAATTCAAGGGATGTTTGTCTCTGTGATTTATCATAAATGCGGAAATCATTTGAACATTTAATTGACTTCGCAGTTATGAAAAATTATGACCGTTGAGGATATGCTTCGGAGCATAAAGTTATGTTTAACTCCGAAGAGTGTTCTTTCACTTCGGTGATTGACATGTGATTGAAAAGTGTTCATCAATGTACCGAAGTCTATATGTTTTTCTCTTTGTTTTTCTATGAGTTTTCGATATTACTTTTGACTGATGCAACATGTCGTTTAACCTTAACTTCCATGAATATTATGAAAAGATGATTTAACGAGTTAATGTTCAGAATCATTCGAATCATGTTGGAAGTCCACTTTTCATTTTGAAGTTTGTTTGATTCAATATCAGTCGTGAATGTGTAAGACTAATCACCCTATTACTAACTTGATTTTGCATTAGGAAATATGTTTTGAGTTATGCTTATGTGCTTCAAAATTTTCAAATATAATAAAGATAACATCCTTTGCATTTGAAATTTAAAGAAGTTTTCATTCACGAATTGAACATCAGAAGTGTTTCTGAAAGTTAGATTGAATTGTTTTGAAGATTTCTTTGAAACATTTATTCCTTTTCATCAGTTGAAGTGTTTGAATACTAAGCTCTGATGACAAGCCTTTGAGCTTCGTACACCACTCCTACTTTATCATTTAAGATAGACTACTTGAAATGTTCATATTCTTCTACAAGGTACTCGACTATGTTATAGGAGCTCCTTGTACCATTATTTAAAGCAGAAGAATAAGCCTTTGAATGCTGAATTTTTCTTTTGCATTCCCTTGGTTATCTTTTGATTATTGTTTGTCTTTGTTTCTTTTGACAATTGTTTTCTATTTTTCTTTCTTGTTTTCTATTTTGATTTTTGCTTTTGTTTTCTATTATGAATTTCCTTATCCGAAGATATAGAACATTACCATTTGGTTTCTTTCTTTAGTGCTTTTTGTTTTTGTATTAAACAATCCTTGTGAGTGAAAATCTTCATATAGTTCAATTTTGTACCATTTAATGAAAAAAGATGTAAATTTGCTTATCAAACATTGTTGGTTCTATTTTTTTGAGGAAAACTTCGGAGCACTTTGAATTATTATGTGTAGTTTTGAGGCTACAAGATTGGTTTGAGGTTGAAGCGAGTCAAGTTTCGAATGGTGGTTAGAAATAGACATTATGTTAAGGTTATTGGAATCAAACAAGGCTTTAAATTGTAAAATAGCATTGACCTCACTTCGAAGTCTGTTTTCTTACCAATGTTTCAAGTCGATTCTCAAATACCTTTTAGTGCAATAAGGTATGATTTTCAGAATCTAAAATCAAAGTTTTGTCCTTTACTTGGTTAATTCATGAGAGAAAAGTTAAACTTTGTCATTGTGCATCAGAATTTTCTTTTTGTTTGGTATGAATTTTCTTGTTTTTGAATTTCCTTTGACTTAAACAACTCTTTATTTTTACCTTTGAAACAATAAGTTAACCAATGTTTAAATGATTTTCAAATTTGGAGAGTTTATTTTGTAGAAAAGTTTGTTCCGCAAACTTCCGAAGTGATATTTTACTTCGGAATACTGCTGTGAAGCAACAAGTGTTTTTGCTAATTTTTCTCCGATGAGCTCCGAAGTCAAAATTGACTTCGGGGGTCTGCGGAGTTTATTATTTTCAAATTTTTCTCCGATGAGCTCCGAAGTCAAAATTGACTTCGGGGGTCTGCGGAGTTTATTATTTTCAAAATTTCAGAACAGAGTAAGAGTGAGCAAATCTGGAATTTATTGAAGAGTTGATCCATCTATCATTCCAAGTCCACGAACGATTCTTGTGAATGCTTCTTCATTTAGAGCCTTTGTGAAGATATCTGCCAATTGTTCTGTAGTGTGAACAAAGTGCACTTCAATATTCCCCTCCTCAACATGACTTTTGATGAAGTGGTAGCGAAGAGCTATATGCTTCGTCTTGAAATGTTGAACTGGATTGTGGCATATACGAATTGCACTTTGAGAGTCACAGAACAAAGGAATTTTTCTCATATTAATGGCATAGTCTTTCAATTAACTTTGAATCCAAATGATCTGCGAATTACATGCTGCAGCTGCTACATATTCAGCCTCTGCAGTGGAGATAGAGACACAAGTTTGTTTCTTGGATTGCCAGCTGATAAGTTTTCCATCTAAGAATTGACAACCACCCGAAGTGCTCTTGCGATCTATAGAGCATCCACCAAGATCGGAGTCTGAGTATGCTTGAATGTAGAAACCAGAGTTTGCTGGATACCACAGACCATAAGCAGTAGTTCCATGAAGATATCGGAATATTGTCTTAACAGCAGCCAAGTGAGGTTCCCTTGGGTCAGCCTGATATCTTGCACAATTGCAAACTACAAACATGATGTCAGGATGACTGGCTGTAAGATAGAGCAATGATCCAATCATGCTTCGGCATTGCTGTATGTCTGTCTTTGGTTTGTCCAATGATGGATTTAACCTTGTACCTACAGGCAAAGGAACTTTTGCTTTGGAGCAGTTAGTCATTCCGAAGCGTTCAAGCAGACTATTCGTATATTTTTGTTGATTGATGAATATCCCCTCCTTAGATTGTTTGATTTGTAAACCAAGAAAGAAGTTTATTTTTCCCATCATACTCATTTGAAATTTGCTTTTCATCAGTTTTTCAAAGTCTTTTGACAAATTGGGGTCAGTAAATCCAAAGATTATGTCATCCATATAAATTTGGACTAACATCAAGTGAGATCCAACTTTCTTTCTAAAAAGTGTTGGGTCCACTGATCCCTGTTTAAAGTTTGATTCTTTTAAAAATTTAGTCAAGGTTTCATACCAAGCTCTTGGAGCTTGTTTTAAACCATAGACTGCTTTGTCTAGCACATAACAATAATTCGGATGAGTTTTACTTTCAAAGCCAGGTGGTTGTTCAACAAAAACGGTTTCCTCGAGATCACCATTCAGAAAAGCACATTTAACATCCATTTGATAGACATCAAAATTTTTGTGTGCAGCATAAGCTAAAAATATCCGAACTGATTCGAGTCTGGCAACAGGAGCAAAAGTTTCTTCATAATCGATCCCCTCCTGTTGACAGTAACCCTTGACAACCAACCTAGCCTTGTTCCGAACTACATTGCCTTCGGTGTCTAGTTTGTTACGGTACACCCATTTGAGATCGACAATTGAGGCATTTGCAGGTTTTGGAATTAGCCTCCAGACTTTGTTTCTTTCAAATTCTTCTAATTCCAACTGCATTGCTTCAATCCAGTCTGAGTGATCAAATACATCTTTGACGTTCTTAGGTTCTACCTTAGAAATAAAGACATTGAACATGCAAAACTCAGAAGTTTTGTTAATATCTAATTACCTTTGGTGAAGTTGTGCACGAGTCAGTACTTTATCTCGAACATCACCGATGACAAGTGATGGATCTCGTCCATTTGTCCAAAGGAGGATAGTTTGGATCAAAATCAGGAGGTCCTTCAGCATCGATGTCCTCAATGTCTGATGGATATCCCGAAGTGGAAGGAAAATCACCCATTAGCAAGTGATTATTCGAATTAGTGTTGGTTTGTGGTGTGTGTATTTGTGAGGTAGAGTTTGATATGTGCTCCCCCTGGACATTTGTTGGTGTTGAGGAAGTTGTAGCTTTATCCGAAGCGATTGTTGTGGCTGAATTCGGAGTGGCAATCTCTGGCTCCCCCTGAATTGTTGGATACATGGATATGATATTTGAGATTGACTGGGGAGTATAGATAAGAGTGTTGGTTCCTCCTGGACTGTTGTTTGATTCACCATTAGTACTTGAAGTGCCAGCACATCGGTTCGATGGCTCCCCCTCAACACTTACATTTTCCATACTTTGGTTAGATGACTCTTCCTCAACAGAAGATGGTCTTTGTATGCTGCTTGTAGAGGAGTCATCGGGTCTATCTGTGAGCTTGGAGAGTTCAGACTCATGGTTATCTGGTGCTCTGGCTTCGGAGTCCACAGCTCTCACAGGTTGATCAAATAAAAGTGAGAAATCTGTGTCGAATGTTGTGATTGGAACAGCATCTACAGCAGGCTTTGGAAAGATTGAAGACATCGGAAATGGATGCAGAGACTTCTTGATGTAGTAGTCATCAAACCTTAGATTAAAGGTTTCTTCGATTTTGCGAGTTCTCTTGTTCATGACTCTGTAGGCTTTTGAGTCTTGAGAGTAACCAAGGAAGATGCCTTCTTCTGATTTGTCATCGAACTTGGTCAAGTGATCCTTCATATTTAAGATAAAACACCTACAACCAAAGATGTTCTTTGGTTGAGTACTTCGTAAGGTGTAATATGAAATCTTTTGTGAATGTAGGATCTGTTTTGAGTAAAGCATGCAGTAGAGATAGCTTCAGCCCAGAAGTACATGGGCAAGTTTGCGAAGTTTAGCATTGTTCTGGCTGCTTCACATAAATAACGATTTCTTATTTCCACAACCCTATTTTGTTGAGGTGTAAGACCCGTATCCTGATTATAACATATACTTAAAATAAGAGTGTTAGGAATTATATGATCATTGGTAGTTATAAAGCTAAGAAAAACTTTAGTTACAATTTCATATGAAAATCAGCATTTTGTGTCGTTTTTAGAAAAATCATAATTAATTCTAGAAAAACCGTTTGGACCTCAAACCAGTGCACAAAGTTTACAAATTGAGTCTAGTACAATTATCAAAAATAATAGTAAGCTTGTAAATGAAATTATCTATGGTAAAAAATGCAATCTTTACTGATTAGTTCGGAGTTGACAGATTAGATAGTCTGTTTTCAAAAATTCATAATAAATCATAGAAAAATCGTATAAATACGTAAAATACATCCCTGGAAAGGTATTGAGATAAATTTCTAGAATATCAAATAAACACATGAATTTCTTGGGTTTAAAGTCGGCTAAACCAGTCTGGAATAGACTGATTCTAGAAGGTATTAATTTCAACAAAGTTATATTATTAAAAATTTTTGTCAAAAGTGTCATGCCAATTTTTTATTCAAGAATTCAAGTATAAATACCCCCCAAAACATCTCATAAACCACACCAACAAATCTCAATCCAATATATAGAGGTTTCTAAGCACTAGAGTGTAAGAAGTGAGCGGAAGGAAGCTCAAAAGCCTAGCGAAGAAGTTATAGGTTCCGGCGACTGGTCATAAGGTAACTACAAACTTTTCTATAGCTTAATTAGGTATTGTAAAATAGTTTTTGTGTTAAGAAGTAGAATATTTAATAAGTATAACATATGTTATATTATACTAATTTCTAACAATAGTAAACAAAAACCTTAAAATGTCGTTATTATAACAATTCGTAATTTCCGAATATAATACCGATTGATTTACTTACGTGGACGGTGACTAGGCCGATTACTTGGGATCTGGTTGTTGGATTTTCCGAAAGGCTAAAATGCTGAAAGGATCCTGCCACCCCATCTAATCTTCTACCTGGCCGTTCTTTACTTGATAAATCATGGAGTATCATATTGGAATTATTGAAGGGTTTAATGATGCGACTATAATATAGTTAAGGATTAAGAAATGATAGATTTCTTATTATGTTAACAGTTAAAGTTGAAGGAAATACAAAGCCGAGAAAGATAAACGATATAGTCAACTATAATCAGGTGAGTCTTCTCACTATACTATGGGTGATATTGCATGCATAGGAAGGAAGATAGGTTAGACTAAGGTTGTCTTACCTGTTATGATAATTGTATGAATTATTGCTATTATAATGATTGTTTGTGGACGGAACGGGATAGCCCGCGAGCCAATAGGCGGAACGGGAATAGCCTGCGAGTCATTAGACGGAACGGGATAGCCCGCGAGCCAATAGGCGGAACGGGAATAGCCTGCGAGTCATTAGACGGAACGGGAGAAGCCTGCGAGTGATAAGACAAGAACGGGAATTTCTCGTGAGTCTTCAGCGGAACAGGGATAGCCCGCGAGTCTCACAGACATATGAATGGTTATGATGTGTTGTATGTTATGTGATGGATCGTATGGTATTTTGAGGAACTCACTAAGCTTCGTGCTTACCCTTTCCCTATATAAACTATTGTTTCAGGTACATCAGGTACCATGGATGGCAAGGCGTGACGTGTATACACTGTGCTGCTTCATTGGAGAACTGTTTTTGAATTAATATTCCGCTATATTGAGATTTGGTTAACTTCTGTTAATCCTGGGGTGTTTTCATTAAACTTAAAAGTTATGGAATTTTATGAAAATTAATTAAGTGGCTTTTCTTATATTGAAGTTTTCGTTTAAAAATTTTTAAATTTACCCTAAAATTTTGGGATGTTACAAGTTGGTATCAGAGCACAGCTTGAGAGAATCAGGCTCACTTAGTGAGTTCTGGACTCAAGTTGAGGCTTAAGAGTTTTCTTAAAACATTTATACGAAAGAAGTATGTTTTATGAAGGGTGAACTGAAGACACAGTGTGTACCGCCAGCCGACGCCAGTATGAGAAAAGGGTTAAGTATTTAATATTGTGGATGTTAAAAAAAACATATGGTATATGTTTGCTGAAATGCCTGGTAGAGATCACATACTGTTGTATTATTATCTGCTATTTGCTAATAGAACTGTATGGTAGTGCCGATAGGTTGCTTAGAGATTTCCATTAAGTTGTATACAATATGGACTGAATAGTCATAGAATGTGTGAGTTGACCTTATTGCATGTTCCTTGTTTGGTTGTTGCCTTAGGGAAGATTCTCTTATTTGAAAGACTGTTTAGTTCGATATTGTATACAACTACGTTCGCGAAACAACCTGTCATCACTGGAGGAAGTTCCGTCTTAGTTAGAATAGCAGGGTGGGGGTGGGATTCCAAGTATTCCTAGAAGGGTTGACATATGCCTTGTAAGGGCATATGTGTTAAAATTATCGATAAGAAGCGAATTGGATATTTCGAGACGGGTCTTGGAACGAACATGGATAGGTGTGGAAGGTAGTAGTAGAGCTCCTACTATCGAAAGCACAGGATCTACGTTCGAGTCGGGAGTTCGTCACGAAGGATCCAAGGAGCTGAATATGTGAGTGTCTGGCATAATTAACTTAAATGCTAGTGTAATGTGGTAAACTTTTATCCATTCAATTTTTGAATGTTGATTGTGAGGTTCAGTAGGAACAATTAAGATGCGATCATACCAGTTTGGTTGGACCGATCATGCTTAAGTTAATTACTGAGCTTAAAGACTGTTGAAAGGGAGAATGCCAAAATGCTATTGTGGTAGCTATTTTTCATGCAACTAATGGGCGCACAAGTCAGATAGGGACTAGAGGATGCAAGGGTGAGTTTTCCAACTCACGGTCAAAGAGGTGCAAGCGGCGCCTGAGATGATAGCGGGTCGTGTGGGTTGAGAGTTTGGATCACTCACTCGTGATTGAGGTAACTGACGATAGAGGTGTTGACTAGGGTCGCAAGCGGATGAGTAACATATGGTGGTTGATGTAAACATCTTTACATTATCGAAACATGTTTATTGAGATAGTGTTTGCCCCGATGCAAGTTGTTGGCTGAGCAGAGTGGGCTTGTTTTTCGTTCGAGAGAGTAAGGGCTCGTAAAAAAAATTATAAATCGAATAAACAGACTTGAACTTTAGTCCAAGTGGGGGAGGAATACGAAATTAAGGGAACAACATGAATATTATATTGAATCGATGAAATCATTAAAATTATAGTAACACGTCGATATATTTAATTCATTACTATAACTTTATATTAATACATTAAGAAAAGTTTACAGAACTACTAACCTAAACTGGAGAATCAGAAAGATGTGAGAAAAGATCTTCTACACTCCACTCTTTGTCATCATTACGTTGACTTGTACCTTCTTGAGGATTTGGAAGGGGTATGCTTCCGGTTATTGGAGGAGGAGCTCCAAGGTATGGGGTCTCAATAGGGTTGGAACCCGTAACCCCATGATTATGGGCTTAAAATCGACTCGTTTGGGGAGTGTGTAAGTAGGGAAGTGATGAGGAAGGATTCCAATTCGGAACCAGTTGGGGATAGCTATAAGAAGGAGGAAACCAGGCTAGGTCGCCTACAAAGCCTCCAAAATTATCCTCACTCCTAGGCTCAAGTAAACCAGGATTAATACTACTCATACCAGAGTTAGATGGCAGAGATTGCTGCTGTGTATGAGTTCTTGATGAAGTTTCCCCCTTTTCCAGAAATTTTCTTTTCCTAAATACAACCTTATGAGCAGCTTGTATTAGCTTCTTTGTGCCTTCTGTTAGACCCGATTGTGACCCTTCAATTATCGCTTATTTTTCCTTTTTTAGGTTGGGTATTAAATCTCCCGATAATTCTGTTGCCTTAATAAATTCATTACCAAATTCCTGTGGCAGAAATAATTTTAGTAATTTCAACCTTATGATATAAAGGAATTAAAAAAATGTAGTTCTTTACCTCAGCACGATCAATAAGGGTTTGCAAACTCATAAGTTGTCGTTGGGGCCAATGATTGATACCTAATTCTCTACAGCGTTTTTTTAATTGTGTCGTTCCAATGTTGAGTTCCTTCGCAGCTTTCTCAATTGGTTCGTTAAAGTGTTCAGCTATTATTTCCCTACTTAATAAATGTCTGAAACCTCCTCCACTGCCACCTGCTATGTTTTCTGAACTAGAAGGTTCAAATCCAAGTGTATTGTTATCATTCTGGATCATTTGAACATGATCCTGATTTTTTGACCCAAAGATGGACATTGATTCATCAAAATTAGTGGCCTCTATCGGTAATAATTGTTGGTTTTCAACTAAAATCCCAGGATTTTGAAATCCTTCTAGGTTCCTTTGAATCACATGAAGGTGATTTTGGTATTGAAAACCAACCCCAAACTCGGGATTCATATCAATATTGATGTTATCAATCGTTTGTAATTGATTGTCATTTTGAATGTCAGCCATGAATCCTTGATTCATGAGGATGATCTCACTGCTTATTGAGGGTACGTCGATGAATGGATTGTACTCAGTTAGACCATCCACAAATGGGTCTACAAATAACACATGTCAAATGATAAAATAAAATAGAATACTTATAAATGGATCATTCAAAAGAATTTAACCTGGTAGAAGGCATGGAGTCTGATCAAGTGCAAAGTCAGATACATGCACCGGATCATCTGAGTTAATGTTCAACTCGGGAAAAATTTCCGGCTCATCATGGAGATGCTATATTGGTAGTATATCTGGAAGACTGTACCATAATTCAAAATCAAACAAAACATTAAAAAGGTAATCGAAGTATGGATGATAGATGTCTAGAATGTTAGAGTCACCGAACTCTATTAAGAATTCTTGGTTTGAAGTACCCTCTCCTTGCGGAAAACCAGGTCCAGGGTTCGACAGATCGCCCATTAAAGATCTGTTTTCCATGACTCGACTTTAAATATGAGTTCGTTTACGAACAAACTAGTGATAAGAGAGGATGAGACTGAAAATGAATGATACTACATACCTGTATATATAGTATCTTGCAGCTGGAACCGAAAGGACACACGGAACTGAAAGGACACCTCACATTTTAATTACCGAAATTCAAACTAACTACTGTAGATGCGACTTTTTACTACCCCAAGTGACATTTTTTCAAAATTCTCTGCTTGACTCTGGTGAGAACGAGATAATAAAGAGACTTTTGAAATAAAACAAAATTTTATGTCTCCATATAATGGAAATAGTTTAAAGAGTGTTCAGTACTCCAAAAAAAAAAAAACTTACAAAAGATGATGTAAATTTTATATTTCGGTGGAACACAAAAATTTGGAGATTCTACAAAAATAGACTTATTTAGCCAAAAAGTATTTAAAAGAAATGTTGAATTGAGGCAAATGTGTGTTGAAATATGACGAATTCATATAAATACAAAATAGTGTTAAAAATTAGGTGTTGCAAGTTAACTAGGTTAACTATGTATATAGGTAGATTAGAAAGTACTAAATATGTACTGTAGATAGTAGCCGGTCAAGTCGATGTGTGGGACTGTGAGAAACAGTTAGAGTTTTTGTACATCTAGAGTAATTAGAAGAAAAGAAGTATGAAGTGAATGAGAATAATAGAACCTTAAGCATTATTACAGAGGTATGTGGATGTTGAAAGGGAAAGATAATTAAATCTTGTAAAGTTTCGGCAATAGGACGAGGAGGATTTTTGAAGGACACAAGGACTCGATGGGAAATACATAGAGGCGTTCGAGAATGCGGATTTCGGGACGAAATCCAAATAAGTGGGGGAGACTTGTAAGACCCGTATCCTGATTATAACATATACTTAAAATAAGAGTGTTAGGAATTATATGATCATTGGTAGTTATAAAGCTAAGAAAAACTTTAGTTACAATTTCATATGAAAATCAGCATTTTGTGTCGTTTTTAGAAAAATCATAATTAATTCTAGAAAAATCGTTTGGACCTCAAACCAGTGCACAAAATTTACAAATTGAGTCTAGTACAATTATCAAAAATAATAGTAAGCTTGAAAATGACATTATCTATGGTAAAAGATGCAATCTTTACTGATTAGTTCGGAATTGACAGATTAGATAGTCTGTTTTCAAAAATTCATAATAAATCATAGAAAAATCGTATAAATACGTAAAATACATCCCTGGAAAGGTATTGAGATAAATTTCTGGAATATCAAATAAAAACATGAATTTCATGGGTTTAAAGTCGGCTAAACCAGTCTGGAACAGACTGATTCTAGAAGGTATTAATTTCAACAAAGTTATATTATTAAAATTTTTTGTCAAAAGTGTCATGCCATTTTTTTATTCAAGAATTCAAGTATAAATACCCCCCAAAACATCTCATAAACCACACCAACAAATCTTAATCCAATATATAGAGGTTTCTAAGCACTAGAGTGTAAGAAGTGAGCGGAAGGAAGCTCAAAAGCCTAGCGAAGAAGTTATAGGTTCCGACGACTGGTCATAAGGTAACTACAAACTTTTCTATAGCTTAATTAGGTATTGTAAAATAGTTTTTGTGTTAAGAAGTAGAATAATTAATAAGTATAACATATGTTATATTATACTAATTTCTAACAATAGTAAACAAAAACCTTAAAATGTCGTTATTATAACAATTCGTAATTTCCGAATATAATACCGATTGATTTACTTACGAGGACGGTGACTAGGCCGATTACTTGGGATCTGGTTGTTGGATTTTCCGAAAGGCTAAAATGCTGAAAGGATCCTGCCACCCCATCTAATCTTCTACCTGGCCGTTCTTTACTTGATAAATCATGGAGTATCATATTGGAATTATTGAAGGGTTTAATGATGCGACTATAATATAGTTAAGGGTTAAGAAATGATAGATTTCTTATTATGTTAACAGTTGAAGTTGAAGGAAATACAAAGCCGAGAAAGATAAACGATATAGTCAACTATAATCAGGTAAGTCTTCTCACTATACTATGGGTTATATTGCATGCATAGGAAGGAAGATAGGTTAGACTAAGGTTGTCTTACCTGTTATGATAATTGTATGAATTATTGCTATGATAATGATTGTTTGTGGACGGAACGGGATAGCCCGCGAGCCAATAGGCGGAACGGGAATAGCATGTGAGTCATTAGACGGAACGGGATAGCCCGCGAACCAATAGGCGGAACGGGAATAGCCTGCGAGTCATTAGACGGAACGGGAGAAGCCTGCGAGCGATAAGACAAGAACGGGAATTTCTCGTGAGTCTTCAGCGGAACAGGGATAGCCCGCGAGTCTCACAGACATATGAATGGTTATGATGTGTTGTATGTTATGTGATGGATCGTATGGTATTTTGAGGAACTCACTAAGCTTCGTGCTTACCCTTTCCCTATATAAACTATTGTTTCAGGTACATCAGGTACCATGGATGGCAAGGCGTGACGTGTATACACTGTGCTGCTTCATTGGAGAACTGTTTTTGAATTAATATTCCGCTATATTGAGATTTCGTTAACTTCTGTTAATCCTGGGGTGTTTTCATTAAACTTAAAAGTTATGGAATTTTATGAAAATTAATTAAGTGGCTTTTCTTATATTGAAGTTTTCGTTTAAAAATTTTTAAATTTACCCTAAAATTTTGGGATGTTATAAGTTGGTATCAGAGCACAGCTTGAGAGAATCAGGCTCACTTAGTGAGTTCTGGACTCAAGTTGAGGCTTAAGAGTTTTCTTAAAACATTTATACGAAAGAAGTATGTTTTATGAAGGGTGAACTGAAGACACAGTGTGCAGAGAAGTATGTTTTGGGATGTTACATGAGGAGTATAGGGTGCAGAGAAGTTATGACTAATTCCTTTTGTCTTCAAGAATCCATCCAAGGTCTCATTTTTGAACTCCGAACCATTGTCACTGTGCACAATTCAGACTTTCTTGTTGAGCATCAATTCCATTTTCTTTATAAAGTTGATTTCTTCAGCTGCATCGGATTTGTTCTGTAGGAACAACACCCAAGTAAACCTTGAATAGTCATCAACGATTACCAGAATGTACTTCTTCTTTCCTATTGATTCTATTGCAGATGGTCCACACAAATCTATGTATAGAACCGAAAGGGGTTCGGTGATTTTGGGGTTGATCACTGTAGGATGCCTTTGTTTTGTCTGTTTGCCATGTTCACAAACAGAGCAAAGGGAATCATTGTCAAATTTGAGAGCTGGCATACCTCTAACCAAATCCATGGGCACCAATTTGTTCAGATCTTTGAAGTTCAGATGGGCGAGTCTTCGGTGCCATAACCAGCTGACATCAGAGTTGGCTTTGGAGAGAAGACATAGAGATTGCCCACCGGTCACTGGATTTAGATTTAAGGGAAACATAGATCCCTTCCTCTCTGATTTCAGTAAGATTTCGTTTGTTGCTTCTTTGGTGATTATACTCCCTTGGTTGTTGAAAGTGACAACGTTTCCTGTTCCAACCACCAATTTAGATATACTCACAAGATTATGTTTTAAACCTTCAACAAATGCCACTCGGTTGATAGTGAATTGGCCATTTGTTATTTTTTCATATCCCCGAATTGGACATGTTTCATTATTACCAAAGCGTGCATTTCCAGCATCATCCAAATTCCTGTAATCCCTGAGATATTCCTTCCTCCCAGTCATATGTCTTGAGCAGCCATTGTCCATGTACCATTTTGAATCATACCGCTCATCAGACATAACCTGCAATCAATCAAGAAGGAGTTGGTACCCAATCAATCTTGGGTCCTCAGGGTAAGCAAAGGATTCTTGAATCCATTTTTCTACGGCCTCTTCAGAAATTTCATTTGAATTTAAATTAATCAAATTCTCTGAAGCCTCACGTGATGAGCATGATTCCGAAGTGTTTGGGCAGGATTCAGAAGAGTTTGTAGTTAAAAATGATGAGTCCGAAGTGACTGACAAAATGACAGACTTCGGAACCCATTTTTGAATGGAATATTTTGATTGTGAGGATTTTGAAGATTTTGAAGTTTTTGTTTTTGCAGTTAAGTTTTCTTCCAAGTTATTTCTTTTCCAATTTTGTTTTGGTTTTTCCGTTTTTGAATTCGTTGAAATTGAGCTACACAACGTAGAGGTACAAAGATATTATTCGTATGCCAATTTAAAGTCATTTAATGAGAGATTCTTATCCTTGAACATTTCCAAATTGTTGTCCAGCCATTTGTGGAATGTATCTATCAGATTGTTTCCTTTTGAAAATGTTTTCTTCGTCGGTTTTTGAAATTTAGGATTCGGAAAGTTAGGTTTCGTTGGTGTAAAAGTTGGTTTTTCATTTCGAATTTAAACTTCTGAGATTTTTGAGCAAACAGACTTTGTACCAGAAGTGGAAGCAATTGCTTCATTTTGTTTCAAATCTCTAAAAGAAGTTTTTCTTTTCACAAGATTTAGGGTTTGCTTGGTTTTTGAATTCTCAACAGTGGGTTTTTGAGTTGGTTTTGAAATCATCACTGCTGATTTTGGTTCTTGTAGAACTTGTGGTCTTTTCAAAATTTGGGGTTTTTGTGTCAAAGTTTTGTTGGTTAAAACTTTTGATTTTGAAACTTCATTTTCAGGATTGTGTGAAAAAGGTACACATTCACAAGATTCCATTAATTCCAATACATCCATCATCGGAACTGTGGGTTTTTCCACAATTTGAATTTGTTTGTAGTTTTGATTAATGTAGATGTGATCGTCGTTCTTGAGATTTAGTAAGTGTGACATGTTTTTGGGTATTTTCTCTTTTTCAAAACAAAGACGATTATACACGTTGTGACCGTATAATTCTTGTTTCCTTATATTTATTTTTACTTCCATTTTCTCATTCATTTCATTCTCGACCATTTTGGATGATGAGAAAAACCCTTCATTTGTAACTGTGGAGTTATCCTTTTCAAGAAGTTTTTGCAATTCATTATCAATTAAGGGTAATCCACCGGGTTTTACAAAAATTGTGTTTTTGAAGTAAGAAACCTTAGGATAGATACATGCCACTTTGACTAGCCTTTTTGAATCATCCTTGAGATATTGATCGTAAGAGTCGGATTCATCTGTGATTTGAAGTTTCTTTGGTTTCAAAAATTTTTGATTCACAATTCATTTTTGTTTTTCCTTTGTCCACCGAAGACATTTGTGAGATGTCTTCGGAGGTCGATTCGGATATAGAGGATGACTTTAACAATATCAAAGATGCACAATCAATCTCCTCCATGTCCGAATCACTTTCAGAATCCTTTTCAGACACGTTATTGTCAAGTTCCTTTTCCTTTGTTTCAACCTGAGGTACAGCCTTTTTCAGGATGGGAATTTCTTGAGTCAATATTTTCAACAATTTATCAGCAGTTAGATGTTTTTCTACAAATATCAGGCCATGTTTATATGATGGATTTGTAATTTCAGAACCTGATACTATGGATTCGCATTCATAAGATATACTATCGACTTCCTTTAATTTGAACTCAATGAAGGGTAATAGTTGTCTATGTTGGATATTGCAAACATCAGCTGAATGATAAATTCTAGTAATATGATCATATAATCGTTTGACAGTTTCACAAAATATGTTTTGCTGTTTTAAGATTACATCTTGATTGTTTAGCAATTTTTCTTTGTTTTCTTCTAACAAGGAGATTCTAAGATTGGATTTTTCTAATGCTAGCTTCAGGCTTTCTACTCTCCCCCTCAAGCTTAGAAGCTCCTGCTCAGTGAGTACTTCCCTATTTTTAGCATCAATGAGTAATTTATGCAAAACAGAGCAATCACGAGTTATTTCATTTATAATTGGAGCAGAATAAGAAATAGGAATTTTAAAAGATAAAAGAAGTTTTGATACCTGTTCTGGGATTGTCAAACGGTTATCATTAGCCATCAAGCACACTTCCTCATCATCATCAGAAGAGTCTTCAAACCAAGTCTTCGGAGTATCAGCATCAGTTATTTCCAGTCCATCCGAAGTCACAAACCCAAGACCCGTAGTTGCTTCAACCTTCATCATTTCCTCATCATTCAATTTCTCCGAAGTGTCTTTTAGAAAGCACTTATCAACATCATAGGCCATGAAAGCACTATGAGATGGCTTTCTCACTTCGTCATCATCTGAGTCCGAAGACCAAACTTGATATGATCCTTGACGATCATCAGCGGCCATTAAGGCTAGGTCTTTGGTCCTTACTCTAGCTTCCTCCATTTTTCTTGCGTAATAGGCTTCATCCTTCACTTGTGGTTTCTTTTCGTTTTGCTTCCGAAGCATGCAGTCTTTTGCAAAATGATTCTTGCCATGACAATAATTGCAATCATAACCAGAATTACCTGAGATCTTCTTCTCTTCGGACTTTTCTTTGGATAACTCCGAAGCCGGTTTTTCAGATAGCTTCGGGGTTGACAATTTTAAGTTCTCTTCTTTTGGAGTGAATATTTCAGGTTTGGGCTTGGAGTTGAAGTTTGATTTGTTAAAGTTTTTCATAAATGGCTTTCCTGAGTTGTTTTTGAAGAAGGGTTTCTTGAACCTACGATTGTTGGCAGCATAGAGAGCAACAGTATCTCCATTATCATCTACCATGTAGGCAACAATGTCTTCATCACTTGATTCTTCCTCTTCTTTTGACACGAGAGCTAGTGGTCCAGAATTGGCCATTTCACTTCTTCGACCTACCACATCGGGTTCATGTGATTTTAATAGATTGTATAGGGCAGCCAGCTTGTATTTCTCAATATTCTCATAGGATTTTACCATGAGCATGATTGGTCTCCACTCCTTGCGAAGACTGTAGAGAAATTTGATATTTATCTCTTGTTGGCTTCTTGTTTCCACATACTTATCGAGTGTGTAAATCATGTTGCTCAGACGTTCATAACAGGCTTCTAAGGACTCATTTTCTTCTTGCTTAAAGTTCCCGAAGTCTGCAAGTATTTCTTGAACTTTGCTAGTATGGAGGATTTTATCTCCTCCGAAACGGAGTTCGAGATTGTCCCACATCTCCTTTGCAGATTTTGCATCAGCAATGTGGTGGCAGACATCGGGACCCAAGCCACTCCTCAGTTCACGCATGGCCCTCTCGTCGTTTTCAAGCTTCTTCATATCTGTAGCATTAAGAACAACGGCTTCTTCTCCGTCAGGAACAACGAATCGACCAGCAATGTTTGTGTGTGGACCTTCAGTCACAAACCTCCATAGATCTTTGTCCAGTCCTATAAGGTAATCCTTCATTCGACCAGCCCAATAATCATAGTAAGAAGTTACTAGAACAAGGGCCTTTGTTGCAGAACCGATGAGGTTTGCATAGTTAAGCATATTGGCATAATTTGTTGTGGATCAGTCATGTTGATGTATT
Source organism: Cichorium intybus (assembly GCA_023525715.1). NCBI lineage: Eukaryota > Viridiplantae > Streptophyta > Magnoliopsida > Asterales > Asteraceae > Cichorium > Cichorium intybus. The sequence continues at coordinate 97,263,119 of CM042014.1, forward strand.
TCAACTGGATCTTTTCAGTAAAAAAACGGGTGGTAGAGATTTGCAACAGTTGCGGAAGACTAAATCTGAGAATCGATTCAGATTTAGAGCTGAAGCAAACGAATTCGAACTCTATCAACAGGTTTTTGAGCTGACTCACTCTGATACCACTTGTTGGGTGTAGAAATATGAGAATAGATAAACTAATATAGATATGAAATAAATAACACAATCAATCACACAATGATAATGCAACAAAGCTAATTGAACAATGTGATATGAATAACAAGTGCCGAATGCTTGATTAGAACTTTGGTTTTACAATTGGGTTTTCTATCTGGGAGACATACAATTCTTGTAATCTAATCTTGTAATCTCACATTTGACACGGTATGGTATCACTGATATTTATACTGAATCAGTGATACCAATAGTACAACTTTTACAGAGAATATCCTAACAGTGTACTAGCCAATAGGATAGAAGATTCATGATACACGTATTGCACTATACACGTGCACACAAAAGACAAGATGACGGTCTCTGAAGTCTTCGGATCCTCTATCCATAGCGCTTCGGAGTCTTTAGACTTCGGTGTCTTCTCTTGTTTATTCACTTCTGTGTTTTCTTATATAATGGACTTCATGGGCTGGACTTCGGATATGTCATCACTTCATCACAAATGTTCTCAACAAGACGGAAAATCGTAAAGATTAAGAACCAACTAATAAAAAATAAACCAATTTAAATATATTATTAATTTAACCTATGGTGACAGAAAATCGGGAAATAAAGATGGTTTGTGTTAGCCTAATTAGAGTATTGGGCTCCCTAAGTTGGGCTTTATGTATGACCCTTTTTAGCTAAGTTTAACCTAATTTGCCATATTTATATATTCTCTTCTTTTTCATTTCACTTTTGTACTTCTTTTTTATAATAATATGAAACTCTAGCCGTTCTCTTGTGAAGGGTTTCTATGCAATCAATGAACACAAAAATTACCTAAGGTTCACATGCAACCCTAATATTGATCTATGTTTTCTTCTATGAAGATTAGAACTAAGAACCTAAAGGATACAATTCAATTCTAAAGAAGAATTAAGAAAAAACCAACCTTTGATCTTATGATCCTTCTAAGCAGCAGCAAAAGTATCCTGCCTCAAATGAAAGTCACACCCAAGGGATGGAAGAATCAGTCCAGCAGAGTGAATCTAGAGAGAAGATGGCGTGAAGAATGAGGTGCCAGGGGGTTCCTTTTATAGCCTCCAAGGGTTACACCTGAAACCCTAAGGAGCCTCCAATTGGACAAGGCTTTTGACCACTTGGACCAGGCTTACCAAAACCCTAATTAGGGTTTCGCCAAACCCTGGAGGAGCCTCCAGGGTGGCGCCACTTTTGGTCCCTGGTTTTCCTGGCCAGTTATTCAACTTTTGAATAAATACCAAACCAGTCCCCGCACCTTTTAATTAATTAATTTAATCTCCAAATTAAATCCAATTAATTCTAGATTAAATCTCAATTAATTAATATAGTTTCTAATTAATATATTAACACTTAAATATATTAATAAACCATATACTTAATTTCTATTGATTTATTATACAATTAATAAATCAACTATTCTCTCTACTGAACTATCTATCCTCCACCCATGAGGGCAACCCAAATGGACTTTGCTTTTAACCATAAGATAAAAGGTCAATTACAAGTCATGGCTTAGACACCTAATCCAACAGTCTCCCACTTGGATAAGTCTATGACTTTAATTGTCTGAACTCTGACCCAGTCAGTTCTGTCCAAAGATAAGTGATCTGATGATCCTCCGTCCAACAGGATATTTTCAGACTCAAGACATGGACTAACATCAATCTTGGTCTGACACTCTGTTCCTCGATTTCTAATTTGCATATGACTTTTGAGACTACTAATTGAACACATCAATCAAGTCCCGGTTGGCCAACACTTTCAGTCAACTTCTAAATCATCGAGAGGCCTACAGATATCTGTTTCCCATCGGGTCATGGGACGGATAAGTTTTGACTCATATGTCCATAACTTTTGCGGGTCCAAATACATACAACAATGCATTTTATAGCACCGAGTTACTGGTGCGGTTTCGTATTGTCAATAAGTGCTTGTATCGCAAATAACAGATCATATCTCTCCACTTAAAGATCACCGGATATTATCGTCTTAACATTGCTCGTGATGTAATCCATGAAGCAATCTGTTAAGCACGGGTTTATCCAATACTCAAATCTCTATTTCTAAGTACTCATGAACGTTGCAGCAGTCTTACTGCAATGTCTAACTCTTTAGACAGTCTGCAACCAATTCATGACAGTCTTAATTCATACTTACTTCCTAACAGTATGATCGACTGTGGAGTTTTAAATAATCCAATTATTAAGGAAGTTAAACATGCAAATATAGAAACACAGAAATAAACAATTGACAAAGGCAGTAACAATACTCATTTATAAATCTCTATTATAAAATCACAGAGTCAATTACATTTATACTGTTACAAGTTTCTAATCTATCTAATTACTAAAACTAATATCATCCTTCAATCCAATGCTCCGAGCATGCTGATTGTGCTTGATCCTATTCAGAGCCTTAGTCAAAGGATCTGTAGGATTGTCCTCGGATGATACTCGCTTAACCAGTAAGTGCCCTTCTTCTATCTGATGTCGAATGTAGTGGTACTTTCTTTCGATATGCCTGGACTTTCCATGGTCTCGCGGTTCCTTTGCCAAGGCGACCGCTCCTTCATTATCGCAGAAACGTTCCACCGGCTCTTGAATGCTCGGGACAACTCCAAGATCCCCGATGAAATTCTTTAGCCAAGCCGCCTCCTTAGACGCTTCACTCGCTGCGATGTACTCTGATTCGCACGTTGAATCAGCCACCGTTTCCTGCTTGGAACTTTTCCAAGTGACCGCTCCACCGTTCAGAAGAAAAACCCAGCCCGATTGGGACCGTCCACTGTCCCTATCTGTCTGGAAACTGGCGTCTGTATATCCACTCACTTTTAACTCATCACTGCCACCAAGGACTAATACCATATTCTTTGTCCTTCGCAGATACTTGAGTATGTTCTTGACTGCAATCCAATGTGCTTTTCCAGGATTACCCTGGTACCGACTAACCAAGCTTAGTGCATAGGATACGTCGGGACGAGTACATGTCATAGCATACATGATCGACCCTACAGCCGAAGCATAAGGTACTCGACTCATTTCAGCTATTTCCTGATTGGTACTCGGACTTTGAGTCTTACTCAATTTTACACCACTTAGGATTGGTAGCTCTCCCTTTTTGGAACTTTCCATGTTAAACCTCTTTAATACCTTTTCCAAATATGTACACTGGCTTAGGCCTATCAATTTTCTCTTTCTATCTCTGAGTATTCTTATCCCGAGAACATAAGCAGCTTCCCCTAGGTCTTTCATGGCGAAACACTTCCCGAGCCAAGCCTTAACATTCTGCAAGGTCGGAATGTCGTTTCCCATGAGCAGTATGTCATCAACATACAGCACCAGGAAAGTGACTATACTCCCACTAGCCTTGACATATACACAGGACTCATCTTCACTCCTAGAGAAGCCAAACTCTTTGACTTTCTCATAGAAGCAAAGATTCCAACTGCGAGATGCTTGCTTCAACCCGTAGATTGATCTTTCAAGCTTACATACTTTATCAGGGTGCTTAGTGTCTACAAAACCTTCTGGCAGACTCATGTAAACATCTTCAGTCAGTTTCCCGTTAAGGAAAGCGGTTTTGACATCCATCTGCCAGATTTCATAATCATGAAACGCAGCTATGGCAAGCATTATCCTGATTGACTTAATCTTGGCTACTGGTGAGAAGGTTTCATCATAGTCAACCCCCGGGGTTTGAGTGAATCCCTTCGCAACCAGCCGAGCTTTATAAGTATGCACTTTTCCATCCATGTCGGTCTTCTTTTTGAAGATCCACTTTCATCCGACTGTCTTTCGACCCGGTACATTGTCAACCAAGTTCCAAACTTGATTGTCGTACATGGACTTTATCTCGCTGTCCATTGCCTCTTTCCATTTTGCAGACTCGGGGCCTGCCACTGCTTCACGGTAGCGAGCTGGCTCATCCAAATTAGTCAATGTACGATCACTGACTAACGTGTCTCCGTCCGAGGTAATATGGAAACCATAGAACTCGGGCGGCATGCTAACTCTACCTGAACGCCTAAGGGGCAACGAAATGTCGGTAGGTCCAACCGGAACTTCTTCCTCATGTTGGTTGCTAGTTCCTTCTAAGGTTGTTTCATCGGGCGTCTCCTGAATTTCTTCGAGATCGATCGTACTCCCACTGTCCTCTTTGGATATGAGTTCTCTCTCTCGAAAGAACCCCCGTCTTGCTACAAAGACCACGTCCTCGCTTGGTCTGTAGAACAAGTATCCAAAAGACTGTTTCGGGTATCCGATGAAGTAACACCTCTCACTTCTTTCTGCGAGCTTATCTGAAGTATCTCGTCTCACGAATGCTTCACAGCCCCAGACTTTGATGTGTGCCAACGAGGGAACTTTCCCCGTTCACATCTCGTGCGGTGTTTTCGCAACCTTCTTGGTTGGGACAAGATTTAGGATATGGGCGGCAGTCTCTAAGGCATACCCCCAGAAATGGATTGGAAGTGAGGCTTGACTCATCATGGAACGAACCATGTCCAACAAGGTTCGGTTTCGTCTCCCTGCAACACCATTTAGCTGAGGTGTTCTTGGAGGCGACAACTGTGAAACAATTCCACATTCCTTGAGGTAATCGAGAAACTCGATACTAAGATACTCACCGCCTCTGTCGGATCTAAGCATCTTTATCTTTCTGCCCAATTGATTTTCTGCTTCATTCTTAAACTCTTTGAACTTTTCAAAGGTATCCGACTTATTCTTGATTAAGTAGACATATCCATATCTACTAAAATCGTCGGTAAAGGTCACATAGAACCGCGTGCCATCTCTAGTGGTTGTTCTGAAGGGACCACACACATCAGTGTGTATGATATCCAACAGACATTCACCTCTTTCAAAGGAACCTTTGAATGGTGATTTCGTCATCTTGCCAAGTAAGCAAGATTCGCATACATCATCTGACCCGAGGTCGAATGATTCCAACACTCCATCCTTTTGGAGTTGGGCGATGCGTTTCTTGTTTATATGGCCAAGGCGACAATGCCACAGACATGCCTTTTCTACACCGCTTGAAGCATCAATAGTCAACACATTTTTACCATAATTATCAACACACATAATAGATTCATAAACACCATCACAAGGCATAGCATTAAATATAAAAACATCATTTTTGAAAACCGAAATTGAACCATTCAATTTATTAAACTCATAATAAAAGCCTTGTCTAAATAGTGCATGAAAAGAGATTATGTTCTTTGCCATATCTGGCGCATAGCAACAATTATGTAAATCTAATCTAACTCCACTGCTCAGCATTAGTCCGTAAACACCAATCTTGGTAACAGGTGAAGTTCGCCTATTGCCCATGACCAGGTTCAGTCTGCCATGCTCCAGTTCCCTACTTTCCTCTAGGCCCTGCAAATCAGAACATATGTGAAAACCACATCCTGTATCAAGGACCCATGAACGGGAAAAAGATGAGTTATTAGATATAGAATACGTACCTGCCTGTGACAGTTTCACTTTACCGTCCTTGACATCCTGCAGATACGTAGGGCAGCTCCTCTTCCAATGACCCTTCTACTTGCAGTAAAAGCAGTCGGCCTCTTTGGGGTTCCGAACATGTGGAATTCTGGAAGACTTACCTTTCGGGGCACCGCTAGATGACCCGACGTGAGTCTTTTCCCTCCAGTTCTGCTTAGGAGGGCCTTTCCGTTTCTTTCCCTTTCTGGAGCCAATAGCCAGGACAGGCGGGTTGACAGGGAGCACAGCTTTTCCCTTCATCCCGTCCTCAGCCGTCCGAAGCATGCGGTGTAACTCAGCTAGGTTTGCCTGGTTGTTGTTCAAATGATACGCCAGTGTGAACTGGTCATAAGAACTAGGTAAGGAGTTCAGCACTATGTCAACTGCTAAATCCTCATGAACTGGCATTTCCAGCTTTCTAAGCCTTTCCACGTAACCATGCATCCTCTACACATGTGCACAGATGGACTCGCCCTCTTTGGGCTTGCTGTTAGTGAAAGCTTTTACAACCTCACGCCTCTCGATGCGCTCTTGTTTGCGGAACCTTTCCGCGAGTTCTTTGTGCATCTCGAAAAGGCCAATAGTCCTCATAGATACGCTGCAGTTCAGGGTTCATAGTAGCGATCATGATGCAGGCCACTTTGGTCGCATCATCAGAGTGTTTAGTGTACGCAGCGATTTCCTCGGGAGTAGCGGTTTCAGTGTCCACATCAACAAGCTCGGTTTCTAGAACATACTCTTTATGTTCAAACCTTAGAGCCATTTTGATGTTGCGGATCCAGTCATTGTAGTTGGTGCCGTCTAACGTCACCTTTGAGCATAATGACAGAATCGAGGTGACATTACCGGGATTTGAGTGGGGAACGGGTTGGTCAGAAGACATCTGAACAAGAAGAAGGTAGTTTTAATTAGATAGAGTAATAATAATAATCCTCATATTCACCCAAGAATAAATACGAGGCTAGGATCCTACAATAACAATCTACAATACCGAAAAGGGATGTCGTAATCAGTATTGCAAATTTTACAAGGTAGGCGAATGACGATTCAGCCAATTCCACCGCGGAAACATAATCATATTATAATGGAATTCCTAGTTTCTTTGAGATTTACCGAACTGTTCGATAGCATGTTTTAATCTCGGGAATGCCCCGCTGTTTGTGACTAGGATACCGAGGATCACAAACCGGGTGTGAATAACCATGCAAATTGCTTGGTACTCTTGAAGTCAATTGTCATCTCTAATTAACGTGCCGGTAAACCACACACGCTCCGTTAATAATGACAAAATCAAGACACCCATTGCGACTCTTTGTGGACCGCAGTTGGCGTGCCGGTAAACCACACACGCTCCACCAACGTTCCACAAAGTGCAATGTGCAATTTCATGGATTAGCACCAATTCACATTTTTTAACCTAAAGTAACTAGATTGGGATTTGTTTTAGGGTTCTAGTACTTTCAATTATAGCATTATACTTTTAAGAGGCTTAGCGGTTCTATCATACCCGTTCAGCTAACGACACTCGACTGACCAGGAGAGCGGTGGGTAAGAGTAGATACCCATTAGACTAACATTTTATAGTCAGTCGCCTTATACCCTCTTTATAGGACAGTTTTGTGAATGAGGCTTACTAGCGGTAGACTAACCAATTTTCTTATACATATTAAATTAACTTTTAATTTTAAATATATATATAAGATATATTTTAATCTCATTAAAATATTTTAGAATTAATTAAATTCTAATTTTCTCAAATTATTCTAATTTTTTTTTGAAAATTTTTAATTAATTCTTAAAGCTGATTTAATTGGTCTTTTAATTAATCAATTAATTAAATTAATTAAATCTAGGTTACAGATTACCAAATTAATCAAATTAATTTATTTGTATAACCCCTATGAATCTCGAAAATTACAAGCCAAGCAATTAGGGTTCAAGTTATTTTAGTTGATTTAGTTACCAAAAATAACAACACATAATTAAGGCAAGCAAATCAAGCAATCTAGGGGACCATTTAGGGCATGGCGGCTAGGGTTAGGAAACCCTAGCCAAGCCGTCGACTTCAAGGCCTCCCAAGGGTGGATTTTCGCAAAAAAAACACAAAGGCCAAGATCATGCAAGCAGTTCATAATCAAATCACAAGAAAACAAGCTAGCTCTGATACCACTGAAGGGTTTCTATGCAATCAATGAACACAAAAATTACCTAAGGTTCACATGCAACCCTAATATTGATCTATGTTTTCTTCTATGAAGATTAGAACTAAGAACCTAAAGGATACAATTCAATTCTAAAGAAGAATTAAGAAAAAACCAACCTTTGATCTTATGATCCTTCTAAGCAGCAGTAAAAGTATCCTGCCTCAGATGAAAGTCACACCTAAGGGATGGAAGAATCAGTCCAGTAGAGTGAATCTAGAGAGAAGATGGCGTGAAGAATGAGGTGTCAGGGGGTTCCTTTTATAGCCTCCAAGGGTTACACCTGAAACCCTAAGGAGCCTCCAATTGGACAAGGCTTTTGACCACTTGGACCAGGCTTACCAAAACCCTAATTAGGGTTTTGCCAAACCCAGGAGGAGCCTCCAGGGTGGCGCCACTTTTGGTCCCTGGTTTTCTTGGCCAGTTATTCAACTATTGAATAAATACCAAACCAGTCCCTGCACCTTTTAATTAATTAATTTAATCTCCAAATTAAATCCAATTAATTCTAGATTAAATCTCAATTAATTAATGTAGTTTCTAATTAATATATTAACACTTAAATATATTAATAAACCATATACTTAATTTCTATTGATTTATTATACAATTAATAAATCAACTATTCTCTCTACTGAACTATCTATCCTCCACCCATGAGGGCAACCCAAATGGACTTTGCTTTTAACCATAAGATAAAAGGTCAATTACAAGTCATGGCTTAGACACCTAATCCAACATCTTGTATATTAGTTTACATGATATGAGAGATGTTCGATCATTGTTCATGATTATTGGGGGCCAGTTACGTAAAGCCTGTCTTCGAAATCTTTGGCAATTCGTGGTATGTTTTTCCTGCTCGTTTCTGTGTCTGGTTTGGTTTGATTTGTTCGCTTTAGTCGTTTTTCAAGGGTTTCGATTGTTCCTATTTTCGAGGGTTTTCAGATTGTTTGGTTTGTATCTGCTGCTATTTTGTTTCTTTATTAATTCGTGTCTGGTATTGGAAATATGGCCCAAGTGATGATTCTCTTCAGTCTATTAGTACTCAACTTGATGGCAAGAACTATGCTTATTGGAGTTATGTTATGAAGAATTTTTTACGTGGGAAGAATATGTGGGGGATTGTGACAGGAACAAAAGTGAAACCTAGGGCAGGGGTTGAAGGTCATGCAGCCCTGCTGGAATCGTGGGAGACTGATAACTCCAAGATTATTACTTGGATCAATAATTCTTTTATCCAGTCTATTGGTACTTAGTTGGCGAAGTATAACACTACAAAGGAAGTTTGGGATCACTTGGAGAGGCTGTACACTCGGTCCAATTTTGCAAAACAGTATCAATTAGAGTTTGATATTCGAGCCCTTCAACAGAACAGTCTCAGCATTCATGAATTTTATGATTCTATGTCTGATTTATGGGATCAGTTAGCACTCACTAAACCCGCTAAATTGAAGGCTTTCAAGCCTTATATTGATAGAAGGGAAGAGCAGCGCCTGGTACAGTTCTTGATGGTCTTATGTTCAGACTTTGAAGGGTTGCGTGGTTCAATCTTGCATCGCACACCCCTTCCCACTGTTGATTTGGTTGTTCATGAGCTGATTGCTGAAGAAACCAGTATCAAATCCAAACTGACAAAGGTCCTAAGACAGTCGTCACTCCTGCTATCTTTGCTGTTCCCCAACGACCTTAGACTTCAAACCAGAATCGCTCCAGAGTAGCATTTGACGAGTGTTTCAGCCTCGACAACAGAATATGCCCTCTGGACAGTTTCAGCCACGTCCATCTTTTCCCTCTTTTTGGCCACCACAGTATGCTGCTGTTGCTGAACCTTCAGTAGAACCTGCAACGAATTTTACACCACCTTCCGCCTTGGATCCTGTAAGACCCATTTTCATTTTGAGGTGCTTACTAAGGTAAGTAGAGTTATTACCTTATAATTAGTATGGTTCTAGCTTTGAGTTATTAAGAGTTGTGTGGCAATCTTTTATAATTACCTTTGAGTGATGAGTTGTTTGATTTGGGAGAAGAGGTTAAAACCTTTCTTATGTACTAATCTTGGTGTGATTAAGATTAGTTAAGTTGATGTATGAGTTTGGGTGATTAGAAACCCATTTGGAAGAAGTTTGGGCCTTAAAAATGCCAAAAAATGGCTTACACGGGTCGTGTAAATGTTACACGGGTCGTGTAATACACTATAATTTTGTGTTTCCTAGTTACTGTAGCATTACACGGGTCGTGTAAATGTTACACGGGTCGTGTAATACACGGTAATTTTGTGTTTGCTGGTTACTGTAGCATTACACGGGCGTGTTAAATTTTACACGACCGTGTTACGTGTGCAGACTCTTTAAAGTGCAGAAAAACCTCATTTCGAGCAAAAACAAACCCAAATCGATTTCAGAGCATTTTTGGGCGATTTTGGGTCAAATTAAAGCTGGAGATTCGTAGGGAAGCATAGAGAGACTCGAATCTAACCCCGCAAACGCGCTCTTGATTCCTAATTCGTCGAGGTGAGTAATTTCTTGATTTTGGGGTTTTGAAACCCTAACTTTGATTTCGTGATCCTGTTATATATTGTTAAATATGTTGATAGTAGATTGTTAGTGGATGCCTTTAGAGTTATTGGTGAGAGTATTGTCGAGTTTCTACGGTTGAATGAGTAGAACCGTGGAAATTGGGGGTTTCGGTAAATATAGAGTTGATATTTACCGTTTATACTCATTTTCCTCTTTTGATTGATACATCTTTGAGATAGATGATATTGAAATGATTGTGGATGTTGAAGAATTGATTTAGACTATGGTGATATATCCAAGTCTAGCTAACAGAAGCCCGGTACGCGCAAATTGGGAGTTCCACGTACCAAGCCGATATTAGGTGAGTAGTTATAATTCATTATATATAGTTTGACTATGTCTAAATTGAATTATGGTACATGTTAATTGGTTGAGATACTAAGTGGTATGAGTTAAACAAGGTTTAGAATTCACTGTTATATACGAGTACTTGGTTTGAATGAATATACTGAATGACTGAGATAATCATAGAGATTGAGTTAATACATATGTTGTACATATATGTGTGTTGTATTGATATTGCGGTAGCTTAGAGTTAAAGTGGTTATGTTAATTGTGGATAACAAGAGACGAGTTATAGTCTATACTTGCGCATAAGATCAAAGTATATGCTAGAGTGAGTAACTTAAAGAGTCTTTGAGTTTGATTGCTACAACCATGATAACTGTTATAATTGAGCATAATTAACAGTGAAATGAGTTTATACGAGTATGTAGGATTGAGTTTATGAGTAGTATCAGTTGAGATACTTATTTATTGAGTTGATATTACTACTAATTAGCTGGTGTTTGTAAAGCTAATATGTTTGCAGGTTTCAGAGTTTAGAGAGAGTGAATATTGCTAATGAGACTAGCAAAAAGAAGAATGAGAAGAGAGTATACTAAAAGAGATTGTGGAGTATGATTGAGATTTCTCACTAAGCTTTATAAGCTTACACTTGAGTTGTTTGTTGTTTTGCAGGTATCTGTAGCAGTGATAGGGGAAGGCATGTGATAAAGAGAAATAGACAACTCAGAGCATGTGCTTTAGTTGTGTTAGGTTTATTTGTAATGCCTGGTCAAAATTTAAGGACCTTTTGTGTAATTTAATGTTTGATAACATCTTGTTTTCCTGGGTTGAGTGCAAGTATACCCATTTTAATGTGTAATTTGTTAAAAAAATTTGGGTGTACTTTGTATGAGAAACCAGGTGTTACAAGTTGGTATCAGAGCATGGTTTAAGTGAACTAGGTCTTTGAGTGTAGAGTCCTAGACTTGAACCGAGGTGAGAAAGAGCCCCTATCACAAGCTTGGAAAAAGATACTGCTACTGATTTTAGTTTATGAGTTAATTATAACTTTTATCTCATATTTGTTATTGTTATATTCTGTGTGTGAATACAGATACGGAGACAGATGAGGACGAGTTGATGAATTAGTCATAGCCGGTTGGACCAATATTGGATGATGATACGAGATTTTGACTGATAAGAGATATCAACCAACGAGGAGACGAGAAATTCAGCTAATTATGAGATGTTAGTTGAATATGAGATGAGATTCTGCTGATGGCGAATTTCCAGATGATGATGAGCTGATAAGATGAGATCCCGGTTGAGGCTAAATTCCAACTGATGATGAGAAAGAGTATGAACATAAGCTGAGTATAAATTAAGAGTTGAAACATATGAGTGTAGCCGAGTATACTCAAGAGTTGAGATACAAAGTATGCAAGTTCAACTAATGAGGAGACAAGATTTCTTGCTTCAAGGTATGTAAGTAATTTCACTTAAAATGTTAATTGTAATGAGTTACATGTGTTTTAATTATTGATACTACATATTGTAGAATATGTGTAAAATATGTGAACACATAAAAGATTAATTGAAATTACATGTGCTAGAGAATTGTGAGTATAAGGTGTAGTAATCGATATCGAGATGAGAATCTCGTGTCCATTTGAGGTAAAGTTTACATATCACATAATGAGTGCTTTATGATTATGTATAACCGAGATTATAAGTGGTTGCTTGACGAGTACTTAGCAACCATGGAGAAATGTGTAAAATGAGCATATACATAGTAAGAAATATATAAAGAATGATATGGTATATAATGCTTGTTGTTTCACAGATGTGACGAGATTTTTGTGTACAAGTATTGTGTGGTTGAGACCACATGTTCTGTGGGGCCACATAACTAGTACTTATGAATGATCACAATGAATGGTTGAGATAGCCAAAAGAGTATGAGTTGAGAAAGACAATGAGTGTGTAGTTGATTGCACACAATAACTGATTATGAGTTGACATGCTGAGAGATGAATTGTGTAGTTTAGAGTTGTCACATAATGAGATATTTGTGACAGAGTTGTCATAGGACACTCGAGTAACCACATAAAGAGTACCTTGTGGTTATAATTGAGAGAACCTAGAGTGGTTCAAGTAGGCCTAATTGGCCTAGAGATTGGGTTAATTACCTAATAAATGTGATCGAGACCACATATTCAGTGGGGTCACATATTGAGTAAATGTGATTGAGACCACATATTCGGTGGGGTCACATATTGAGTAAATGTGATCGAGACCACATATTCAGTGGGGTCACATATTGAGTAAATGTGATCGAGACCACATATTCAGTGGGGTCACATATTGAGTAAATGTGATCGAGACCACATATTCAGTGGGGTCACATATTGAGTAAATGTGATCGAGACCACATATTCAGTGGGGTCACATATTGAGTAAATGTGATCAAGACCACATATTCAGTGGGGTCACATATTGAGTAAATGTGATTGAGACCACATATTCAGTGGGGTCACATATTGAGTAAATGTGATTGAGACCACATATTCAGTGGGGTCACATATTGAGTAAATGTGATTGAGACCACATATTCAATGGAGTCACATATTGAGTAAAAGGTGATTGAGACCACATATTTGGTGGGGTCACATATTGAGTAAAGGTGGTTGAGACTACATATATTGTGGGACCACATAGTGAATAAACGTGGTGGAGACCACATATTCTGTGGGGCTACGTATTGAGTAGTTGAGGTTAAGATCACATATTTTTGTGAGAGCACATAACAAGTACTTTGTGATTGGAGTAATGAAAATTGTTATGACTCAAATAAAAGGAGGAGTGACGGTGAGTCTATATGACTCGAGACCGTAGTGGAGACTCGCTAGAGTCAAAGAGGAGATGGATTCAAATCGGAGAATGGTACGAGGTACCATGATCTGATCAGAGGACGGTCCGAGGTACCGTGAGATAGTGTTGAATGATGAGACCAAAGTATGGTACGAGGTACCAAGAGTCGAAGCAGAATGGTGCTATAGTGGTTGTGCTAGTGTGTAAACAGGCATGTACTTTATGATGATGCGGAGTAATGAGACATGTACTATCCTTGCGTGTGGATAGATATGAACGTCGCGGTAAGCTTGTGTGGCTTGAAACCTACGGGTTGAGAAGAGGACGAAACAGAGCTAGACTAACAGTACGGAAGTACTGTGAGATAATACAGTGAGTTATACTGTTGAGAAGTGATGCTATGAGTAAATATGTTTGTAATGTAGTCGTGTTGAGAATGTGTGAGATTTCTTGCATGTTGCACGAGATAAAGTTGTATAATTATGTAATGAGTTAAAAAGAGGAGGAAAGTAATTGTGGTTGTGATTGATAGGATTCGTTCCTTAGCAATCAAATCGATTACTGCCAATGAGATAAATATGTGAATGTCGAGATGACAAAACTATTATTCATATAAGACGACGAATAGTAGATTTTGCTATAATAATATTGAGTTATTTTTTTATAAGTAAATTGGATAATGAGATATGATCCCATTGTAGAGATTGCGGTGTCAAATTTTAATATTTTGAGCCATATGTAGAGATTTCGGTGAGTTGTATATATCACCTATTCTATGTCATTATGATGAATTGGAGATTGAGATGATAACGAGGGAGAAATGATGAGAAGAAAATCCTTACTGATAGTGTGTCAGAAGGAATATATGTGGTTGTGTTGAGAATTTATTTGACAATAAATTATCGAGTTTAATAGAGTAAATGATTTATTGAGAATATGATGTGGATTTGTCCACATAAGAGAAAATGTAATGAGTGAATACATCGAGAGAAACAACATGAGGTATGTTGTTAAATTGGTATGAAGAGGAGCCACTTTGATGGAGGATTGTTAGTTGTATATTGGGTAAAAACCTAATATGTGTGTTGAGGTGGAAACAGAGATGAATGAGCTTTCAGATAAGTTGCAATCAGTTGTATCGATAACACAACTGGAAAGAGTATTATATAACCAAAGGGTCGAGGGTTAAATACCAAATTAGAGGAGATGTGAGTAAAACTCGAAATAGTTTCTGATATTATATTATTGTTGGATTTATATCCTAGTGTTGATGAGTTATGCAACATGGGTGAGACAATTGAATATGTGTGTCTTTTATGCTGTATGAGTGTTTCTCCTACTCTAAACAATGAGAATGTGCAATTCGGAGAAATCAATAACTAGCGTGTTGTTATTGGAGGAATAAATGGAGAGAGAAAATGAGCTTGAGATCGGTGAGACCATTTTTCTTATTGAGTTAGAGTAAGATCATTTTGAGAAAATTTGAAATGAAAGTTGAGTTCCAGATGGCTATATGAGACAAGTTGGTGATTGGAGTATCACTTGAGGAGTGAGGTGAGATACCTTGATGTCAATGATGCTATAGAAAAGTGTGTGCCCTGAAAGAGTGAGTATTTTCCCACATGGCAATGATGATAGCCAATATGGCTATAGGAATCATCTTACGAGAATGATGGCGAGCGTTAAGATTTTGCGGTCAAGATATCCCTTTTTGTTTCAAGAGATCCCGAGGACGGAATCTTTTGAAGGGGGTAAGAACTTGTAAGACCCATTTTCATTTTGAGGTGCTTACTAAGGTAAGTAGAGTTATTACCTTATAATTAGTATGGTTCTAGCTTTGAGTTATTAAGAGTTGTGTGGCAATCTTTTATAATTACCTTTGAGTGATGAGTTGTTTGATTTGGGAGAAGAGGTTAAAACCTTTCTTATGTACTAATCTTGGTGTGATTAAGATTAGTTAAGTTGATGTATGAGTTTGGGTGATTAGAAACCCATTTGGAAGAAGTTTGGGCCTTAAAAATGCCAAAAATGGCTTACACGGGTCGTGTAAATGTTACACGGGTCGTGTAATACACGGTAATTTTGTGTTTGCTGGTTACTGTAGCATTACACGGGTCGTGTAAATGTTACACGGGTCGTGTAATACACGGTAATTTTGTGTTTGCTGGGTACTGTAGCATTACACGGGAGTGTTAAATTTTACACGACCGTGTTACGCGTGCAGACTTTTTAAAGTGCAGAAAAACCTCATTTCGAGCAAAAACAAACCCAAATCGATTTCAGAGCATTTTTGCGCGATTTTGGGTCAAATTAAAGCTGGAGATTCGTAGGGAAGCATAGAGAGACTCGAATCTAACCCCGCAAACGCGCTCTTGATTCCTAATTCGTCGAGGTGAGTAATTTCTTGATTTTGGGGTTTTGAAATCCTAACTTTGATTTCGTGATTTTGTTATATATTGTTAAATATGTTGATAGTAGATTGTTAGTGGATGCCTTTAGAGTTATTGGTGAGAGTATTGTCGAGTTTCTACGGTTGAATGAGTAGAACCGTGGAAATTGGGGGTTTCGGTAAATATAGAGTTGATATTTACCGTTTATACTCCTTTTCCTCTTTTGATTGATACATCTTTGAGATAGATGATATTGAAATGATTGTGGATGTTGAAGAATTGATTTAGACTATGGTGATATAGCCAAGTCTAGCGAACAGAAGCCCGGTACGCGCAAATTGGGAGTTCCACGTACCAAGCCGATATTAGGTGAGTAGTTATAATTCATTATATATAGTTTGACTATGTCTAAATTGAATTATGGTACATGTTAATTGGTTGAGATACTAAGTGGTATGAGTTAAACAAGGTTTATAATTCACTGTTATATACGAGTACTTGGTTTGAATGAATATACTGAATGACTGAGATAATCATAGAGATTGAGTTAATACATATGTTGTACATATATGTGTGTTGTATTGATATTGCGGTAGCTTAGAGTTAAAGTGGTTATGTTAATTGTGGATAACAAGAGACGAGTTATAGTCTATACTTGAGCATAAGATCAGAGTATATGCTAGAGTGAGTAACTTAAAGAGTCTTTGAGTTTGATTGCTACAACCATGATAACTGTTATAATTGAGCATAATTAACAGTGAAATGAGTTTATACGAGTATGTAGGATTGAGTTTATGAGTAGTATCAGTTGAGATACTTATTTATTGAGTTGATATTACTACTAATTAGCTGGTGTTTGTAAAGCTAATATGTTTGCAGGTTTCAGAGTTTAGAGAGAGTGAATATTGCTAATGAGACTAGCAAAAAGAAGAATGAGAAGAGAGTATACTAAAAGAGATTGTGGAGTATGATTGAGATTTCTCACTAAGCTTTATAAGCTTACACTTGAGTTGTTTGTTGTTTTGCAGGTATCTGTAGCAGTGATAGGGGAAGGCATGTGATAAAGAGAAATAGACAACTCAGAGCATGTCCTTTAGTTGTGTTAGGTTTATTTGTAATGCCTGGTCAAAATTTAAGGACCTTTTGTGTAATTTAATGTTTGATAACATCTTGTTTTCCTGGGTTGAGTGCAAGTATACCCATTTTAATGTGTAATTTGTTAAAAAATTTTGGGTGTACTTTGTATGAGAAACCGGGTGTTACAGATCCTCAGATTGTTGAGCAGTTTAGACAGTTTATTGCTTCTAATCCGACTGCCTTGTCAGCATTTATGTCCCACTCAGGTCTGTCTTCTTCTAATACTTCAGGTATTCCTTCATCCTTGTGGATACTGGACTCTGGTGCATCTGATCATATGTCGCCACATATGTCATCATTTTCTTTGTTATCATCCCGCTTGCCTGTTTCTGTCATGTCTGCTAGTGCCACACCTATGTCAGTAGAGGGTGTTGGTTCTATTTTCACTCCTTATATCTCATTGACATATGTGTATTATATTCCCACCCTTGCTTTCAATCTTGCTTCAGTCAGGCAGTTATGCAAATCTGGTTGTTGGGTCTTCTTTTCTGATTTGCTTTGTTGTGTACAGGACATTCAATCTCGGAGGGTGATTGGGATAGGCCGTAGACTTGGGAAGCTTTATGTCTTGGAGCAGCTACATGCCACTGATGTTGCTGCCTCTAGTGTTGATTTGTTGTCTTTTCGTTTAAGTCATTCCTCGTCTGTTTTTTCCAAGCTCTTATCAAGACCCAACACTATGCTATCATAAAGTGTTTTCGTTGTGATTTGGGAGGAGAATTTACCTCTAATGCTTTTACTGAGTTGCTGGCATCTGATGGAACTGTGCATCAGTCCTCATGTACTGACACCCCTCAGCAGAATGGTGCCGAAAGAAAATATCAGCATCTCCTGGAAACTACACGATCCTTGGTACTATCTTCTCAAGTTCCTAATATTTTCTAGGGAGAAGCTATTTTTACTGCCGCCTATGTTATTAACCGCATTCCTACTACACATAATTCTGGGAAGTCTCCTTATGAAATGTTGTATGGGCAACTTGCAGATTATTCCTCACTACGAGTGTTTGGATGTACCTGCTTTGTTTTAAAGCCTCACGCGGAGAGAAATAAGTTGTCTTCCAAATCAGCCCTTTGTGTGTTTTTGGGATATGGTATTGGTCATAAAGGTTATCGGTGTAACGGCCCATCAAATAAAAAATTGTATGTTTCCCGCTATGTCACCTTCTTAGAGCACATCCCGCTCTACAACATTCTAGTTCAGTCACCAGATGTGACTCAGTCAGAACTTAGTACTATTGACCATTTTAGTACTGATAGTGATGATCCTCCTCAGGCCGTTGATCCTCCACCTGCAGTTGATCTGCCTCCTGCCGCTGATCCCCCGCCTGTTGTTCAGCAGGATCCTTCACCATTGAGGCCTATTCGTCAAAAGAAGTCCACCAAACTTCCAGAGTTTGTTTACTCTTCTTACTCACCAGCCTTTGCTTCCTTTATTGCTAATGTTCATCGTCTCTCTGAGCCAGCATCCTATAAAGAGGCTGTCTCTGATCCCCTTTGGCAGAATGTTATGGCTGAGGAACTCGCAGCTCTTCTTCAGACTCATACGGGGGATTTGGTTCCTCTTCCGCCTGAAAAACACACGATTGGTTGTCGCTGGGTATATAAGATCAAAACAAAGGGTCCGTTGAGCGTTATAAAACCAGACTTGTTATGAAACGATACTCATAAAAGTATGGTATGGATTATGAGGAGACTTTTGCTCCTATTGCAAAAACGACGACTGTACATACCTTGATTGATGTTTCCTCCATTCGACAATAGAAAATATATCAGATGGATGTCAAGAATGCATTCTTAAATGGTGATCTTCATGAGGAAGTTTGCATGTCTCCTCCCCCAGGCATTGCTCACCAGCCAGGAGAAGTTTGTCGACTTTGAAAGGCGTTGTATGGTCTCAAACAAGCCCCTCGTGCTTGGTTTGAGAAATTCTCTATGGTGATTACTTCACTTGGCTTCTATCATAGTAATCATGATTTTGCTTTATTTGTCAGGTGTACGAGTGCAAGACGGATTCTTCTTTCCTTATATGTTGATGACATGATTATTACTGGTGATGATTATGATGGTATAGACTCTTTGAAACGTGATTTGGCTTATCATTTTGCTATGAAAGACTTGGGTTTGCTGCGCTATTTTTTAGGGATTGAAGTTGCTCAATCTCCAAAGGGTTATCTTTTATCTTAGACAAAGTATATCTCAGATCTGTTTGATTATGCTCGACTTCACGGATAACCGAACAGTTGATACGCCTCTAGAAAATAATGCCAAGTACTCTCCAACTGAGGGTGTTCTCTTATCAGATCCGATTCTTTATCGTACCATTGTTGGGAGTTTGTTTTATCTCACTGTCACCAGACCGGATATTGCTCATGCAGTTCATGTGGTTAGTCAATTTGTCACTGCTCCTTCTACTGTTCACTGGGGAGCTGTCCTTCCTATCTTGAGATATCTTCGTGGTACTTAGTTTCGCAGCCTCGTGTTTCCCTCAACATCCTCTCTTGAGATACGTGCCTATAGTGATGCTAATTGGGATAGCGATATTTATGATTGCAAGTCCACTACTGGGTATTGTGTCTTTCTTGGAGATTCGTTGATTTCATGGAAAAGTAAGAAACAAGATGTTGTCTCACGTTCTTCTATGGAATCTGAGTATCGCCATGACTATTGCCACTTTTGAGATTGTTTGGTTGCGTTGGCTTCTTGCAGATATGGGTGTTCACATTTCTCAGCCTACTCCATTGCATTGTGATAACGAGAGCGCGATATTGATTGCCAATAATTCTGTATTTCATCAGCGCACAAAACATATTAAGATTGATTGCCATTTTACACGTCATCACCTTCAGCAGGGGACTATCTCTCTCCCTCATGTTTCATCCACCTTACAGATTGCTGATATGTTTACGAAGCCCTTGACCGCTCCTCGATTTCATTTCTTGACTGACAAACTCTCAATGCTTATTTCCATCGCATTATGAGTTTTAGGGGGGATGTTAGCCTAATTCGATTATTGGGCTCCTTTAGTTGGGCTTTATGTATGGCCACCTTACAGATTTCTGATATGTTTACGAAGCCCTTGACCGCTCCTCGGTTTCATTTCATGACTGAAAAACTCTCAATGCTTATTGTTGTCGCATTATGAGTTTGAGGGGGTGTTAGCCTAATTAGATTATTGGGCTTCTTTAGTTGGGCTTTATGTATGGCCCCTTTTAGCTAGGTTTAACCTAATTTGCCATATTTATATCTTGTCTTCTCTTTCATTGTACTTTTTACTTCTTTTTGATAATAATATGAAACCCTAGCCGTTCTCTTGTTTATTAGTCTACAGTTTGGTTATCTGGTATGTATATATATCACTATCGTTCATTCGTTCGTATCATATTATTTTTGTATAGTTTATTTTTATAAGTTCTTTTATTTGATATAAGATATTTGAAAATTTATAGAATAAATATTTTTGTTAATTAATCAAGAACTATTTTATTTTCAGTATATTTTCAACATATTTGTGTGGAAAAAATTATAAGAGTCTTGACATAATTTATTAATTTTGAGTGCTTTTGAACGCTAGCCACTCTTTAGAAATGTGGTTCTTAAATGAAAAAATAACACTGTAACTCAATAAAATTTTGAACATTGTTTTAAAACATTTCTATTGTTTTGTTATGCTTTCTAAGGGTCTAATTTCTAAATAATGATGTTTAATAAACCAGTCGCATGTAACTCAAAATGCCAAGTGTCAAGGTGAAAGTGCCAACTATCAAGGTCAACAAATAACCATATGAACTGAAGGGAACAAAGTTAAATAAAGTTTATCCAACTCACATCGTTCATCCTCCCATTGTCAATTTCACAGTTTCACCCTATGACCCAACCACTGTCTTCGACACCAACCTGCCATTGTCTGCGACTCATCTACTGTATCCTTCTCCGGCTGCATAGGAAATTTTCATTGTTCCCAATCCCAACACTAATTTCATTCCTAGTACAAACCACCATTGGTGTAAACAATTCTGAAGTAGTTTTATCTAAAGGTGATCATCTACCCAATCTTGGAGAATATACATTATTAAAATAATAATGTATCCGTTTCATCACACTATCTCATACAAATTAGAATAATTCTGTATATAATTACGAAAATGCTTGCCTCTTTCTCTTTTAATTGTATTTTCTTTTCTACTCGATTTTGCAAAAAAAATTCCAGAATCGCAGCTATCCATTCCAATATCAAGTATATGGTTTGCTAATGCTTAAAACCAATTTTTTTAATTTGGTCAACTTCTTTTAATACATCTAAAAAATACCTCCTATTCCAGATCTTTTATTGAAAGTTGTCCAATTTGCCCCTGCACTCCTTCCCTGTTTGTATGTATCACCACCGAAATGAGTATTTCCAACCAGAATTTCGTATAAATTCCAGGGTCTACTACACAAGAACCATAACCAACAATACTTGTATATATTTAGTCGATTCATTGAAACATTTTTGTTGCAATCTGGTCGTCTTCTTTAATACATCTAAAAACTTTGTATCTAAGATTTTGACATGAAATTTGTCCCATTTATCCAATGTCCCATTAAGGAACAGAAAAAACCCAGACCAACATATGACGATTTAACAATAACTTTTCATAAACTAGCACATAAAGTTATGATTTTTCTAACCTATTTCTCTATGTGTGTGCAATTATCAACTATTTCGAGGAAGTAACCTAGACTTGAGAAGCTAAAGAATAGGCCCATGTTTGTTGTTTATGTTACAGGATTACAAAGCTAAAAGAGTTGCAGTTTTGCAGTGCTCTATGTACTCATCAAGGGCAGTTAGGTGACAACGCCTACTAATATCAAGTATTTTAGGCGTTGTTGAGCCGTGTTTTAGTTAATTTATCATTATTAATTGGCTAATATCACTTACTTTTGTGCCAAAGTGCTTGGAAATATTTTTAGTGTAAATGCAGGGGTTTTAGTGCAATTCTGGAGAAGTTGTGGAGCGAAAAAGGCAAAAAGTTGGACCTGACAGAAATAGAGGCGCTATCTCTTGAGATAGCCGCTATCGACAATAGAGCCGCTATTTCTTGAGATAGCGCCGCTATCTCACGACCGGATAAAATCTTCGTTTTAGAATTCCGAGATTGCGGGATAAGGCAACACGCGCGTCGCGCTTTCTAAGTGGCCGCGACGCGGAAAACCTAATTTCGCACAATTATAAATACCGGAGTCCCGTCTGACTTTTTCACTCATCCCGGGACGCGAAGGAGGGATCCGAAGGCACAATTTCGTTAGTTTTTCAGTGGGAATCAATATTTTGGTTGGTAATTTATTTTTTCTCTTGTTTTATTAACTCGGTATCGAGGTATTCCGCAATCGGGATTTCTCTCAATTACTCGATGTTCATTTAGATTTGTAATTTTTGATTTCAGTAGAGTAGTTTATAGTTTAGATCTGATATTTGAGTGTTTGGATATTGGTTTGATGTTTGGTTTTTGATTTATAAAAGTTAATCATTCGGCTCAAGTTATATTGCACTTTTTCGGTATTGTTGTTGTTGAATGCTTGTTTGGATGTTTTGGGATTGTCATTGCTTCTGATTTTTGTGGAATTTACTTCTGGAATCAGTAAGTACTTTTAGTTTAGTTCATGCTTGATTTGGATTTTGGTAATTGTGTTGGTATTCGTTTTGTGTTGGTTTTTGGGAAAGTAGAAACAATATCGCTGACTGTAGAGTGACACTACAGTTGGTATACTGTCGTCTTGTCCTAACCACATAACTCCTGTGGATCGACCCTGACTTCCACTATGCTAAGTGAGAGTGAGGTTATTTTACTATTTTTGACCGCATGACGACCTAGGCGAGTCAAATTTTGGCGCCGTTGCCGGGGAGTTGTGCGCTTAGGATAGACGATCAGTAGGATTGTTTCTTTTGATGTTTGATTTTTGTTTTTTGATCTTTGGTATGTGTACGTCCTCATAATGGGCGATTACATGTACCTGGATCAGTATGATTATTATGAAAATCCGGCCGACACCTATTACGAGGATGATTGCTACAATAGATCATCCGATGACAATGGATGGCAGACCGAGGAGTCATCTCAGCCAGAGAATCCTGCAATTTGGGCCCAACTTTGGGTGCTCTGGTATAACACTCACCAAGAGCAGAAGGACCAGGCTGATGCTCTTGTAAGATTGCAAGCTTCTTTAGATAGGTTAGAGGAAAGTTGGAAATGTTCACCACCTTCGCCAGAACCGGAGGCGAGTGATTTTTATACCAATAATAATGTGTTTGAACTTGCATCACCTGAATATGTGATGGAAGGGCATACACCATGGGAAAGTCAAGAGACTACTGAGAGGGTCGAAAATGTTGTTGAGG
Source organism: Cichorium intybus (assembly GCA_023525715.1). NCBI lineage: Eukaryota > Viridiplantae > Streptophyta > Magnoliopsida > Asterales > Asteraceae > Cichorium > Cichorium intybus. Next base: position 97,286,611 of record CM042014.1, read on the forward strand.
AAGAGGTTGTAGGTGGCAATGCTACCTCTAACTCAATAGCTTTTGATGATTTTGATATTTCTGAAAATGTTGATCTGGTGATGTGTGAATCCATACCATCACCAGACAATTTGGTTGATGAGGATGTTGAGAAGGAGGCTGCTAGTGACAGTACAGATCCCAGCCCAGCAAGTCCCGAAATTGTTGAAGTTTTTGATACTATTGGGGAAGGGGGTGTAGATGACAATACTACCCCCGAACCTAGAATTTTTGAAAATTTTGAGTATTTTGAAAGTAAGGATCTCGTGATGGGTGACTTTATACCACCACCAGATCAAACTAGTCGCTCACTCTTGGTACTGATCCACCTGCTGGACGATGATCAAGAAGATGATGCTGACGAGTTGGTTTTTGAAAATAAGAAACATGATTTTATCGCCACTCATGATCCATTCATGAATGGAAAATTAGATGTTATCAACAACATCGATGAGGATATATGGAAGCATCCCGTATGTTGCCTTCCGATCCCATTCGATTGGAAAACCTTTGTTGGTACTACAAGCCAAAATTGCAAACTGAAGATAGCACTCGAGACAAAAGCAACATGAAATCTGCAAAACAATTACTGGGAGAGGCACTGGGCGCGCTCCACGTTAAGCCGGTGATGTTGAAGAGACATCGAAGGAAGGACCGAGCTTGGAGGTTTAATTCAACTTCTAAGCATTCACGCGAAATAATCAGAAAACGACAACCGACCAGCAGCAGAGGAACCGACAAACCATTTGACCCGGGGAAATTGGAGTATGGAATCAACGAAGGGACGGTGGTGACTGAAATTCAGCATAGTCAAATGGTGTACGACCCACCGTAGCCGTAGAAAGACGGTCCAGCTAAAAGACCGAACAAAGAAGCGCTTTCGGGAGGCAACCCGACATTTCGATAAGTATTTTTAATTTTTGCTTTTTAGTTTTTAGTTTTTATTTTGTCAAAATATCACTTGGAAATTTTTTCAAAATAACATGGCATGGCCCGAGTGTGGGGTGATCGAACGGGATTTTAAAATAATTGAAAAACGAGAAAAATGGAAAAATTAAAGATAGAGCCGCTATCTTTCAAGATAGAGGCGCTATCTTCGGGTAAATCGCGAGCTGGCTTTTATCCCTCAATATCGCCGCTATTTTCAAAACACCCCTCCCCCTCCTTCGCGTCTGCCGACTCCGAACACGCAAACACAGCCCGAATCCGTCACTTTTTCGAGCAATTCTTCCAGCCAAAACTAGATTCAAGGTCCTACGGTATGCATCTAACCTCTCTCTACTGTCCTTATCGCGAATCAAGTGCAAGATCAGAGTTTTTTTTGCCGATTTTGGGGTTTGGGTATGGCACCCTTTAACCTCCAATTCGAGAAGTTCTGGTTTGTTTTTCGTCAATCTAGCACCTAGGGTTTCTTAATCGCATATATAGCTTCATATTGGTGTGTTCAATTTGTTGAAAACATGCAGAAATCAGAAATTTGTGAATTAGGGTTCGGTTTAGGGTTCTTCGGGTTTTTTTACCCGATTTGATGGACTTGTAGCTTGATTTGCTTGAAATTAACAGAGGGATTTTGTTAATCATTAGTTTAGGATGCTATTGGTGTGTTTAATTTGATAAAAACAGATCGGAATCGAAAATCAAGAAATCTAGGGTTCATAATTGGGGGTTTTTGACCCAAATGAGAAATTAGGGCAATTTTAGCTTGTTTTTCTGAAATTAAACTTAGGGCTTTTACTAGTCACTAGTTTAGGAACATATTGGTATGATCAATTTGAAAAACGGACTACAATGGAAAAATCGAAAAATTTGGGGCTGCATTCGTCAGCATCAAAACAGATATTTTGATAGTGTTGATATTGATGCCAGGGACCAATTTTGCAACTATTTCTCATACTTGTGCTCTTGGGTTCTTGATTAATTTTTGCAGATGGCTCGACGACGACGGCCACAAAAGAACCGCGCTCCCGTCCCACTGACTGATTTGTCACGGCATGCATTCCTGCAGTTTCCAGAGGACGACCCCACTAGTCCGGGTTATCGGGAACGATTAGCGATCGTGTCTGCCAGAGAGATAGAGGTAGCACCCACTCTGGAACAGGATTTTTTGATGGCCTGCGGACTACAGGCCCGATTGGCGCCGTATTTGGTTCGTACATGGACCAGTGACGACCGCACGCACAGCTTCACGTGCGGAGTATGGGACCGACTGATACCTGCTGGAGAGACGATCTATAGAGAGCTCACTCTAGAATTTTATTCGATGTGTACCTTCGGTCCTACGCACCAAGATCCGCTACATCAGAGGTTATACATCAGACTTGGCGGAGTTCACCGAGAGTGCTCAGTCGGGGAGTTAGCGCAGCGTACGAACGTATACACACGAGAGGAGATGGCCAGCCCTCATTTCGTTCCATTCCTGGCTGCATGCCACACTCACTTACCTGATAGAGTCTCTCACGCATCCGTCTGGGCTGCCGTTAGCACTTGTGATTACTATCCTGCGGAGAACCGCGAGAGCAGGATCCGTTCCCCAGTGCACCGCCTGTTTCATCGGATCGTGGCCCTCACTGTTGCTCACCACAGGGGCGGTGAAAAGATACCAGCAACCAACATGTTTCCTCTGTGGGGTATCATCAACCCCACCTAGTTTGTACATCTCCCACGCTTGTTGGCCGATTTCATGGTCAACAAGGGGAAGGGGACGTGAGGAGCCAGCCCACTGGTCGGGGGGCATTATATTACCAGATTGGCTGAGTCGTACGAGATTTTGACGGCTGATGTGAGGGGATTGTTGACCTCATATCAGCCAAGGTCAATGGGGGCCGCCTTTCTGGTGACGATGGATATAGTTACACTTGTCAAAGATCTTTACTACTTAGCAGCAGATAGAGCAGCGGATGTACCCGAGCAGATGGAGGCTGAGATGGAGGGAGTCGAGGCACCAGTGATACAGCCGGAGGATCGCGCCCCACGACGACAGAGACGGAGGCGAGAGCCGTCACAGGCTCAGAGGGACCAGGATTCAGAGTCCCTGGATGCCCAGGCCACACTCAGGTCCTTGATGGCTGGACAGGCAGAGATCCGAGCCGACATACATCGTTTGGAGCGCATCATCTTGAGACTGGTGGATATGACGAGGCAGGACCATCTGGGACTCATCATGATTCTGAGTGATATTTTCTTGTACCTTTTTATTTTCTTCTTTTTAGTTTTCTGTTTTAATTTTTATGTCTGTAATTAAACTTAACATCGTTGCATGAGTTGATATTTTTGTTAATAGATTGCTATTACCTGCCAAACTGTGATTGTTGTACCAACTGATGGATTAGCATAACGCAAGTGTGGGGTCACCGTACCCCTACACTTGTATCATGCTGGTGTGTTTTCTACTGCGCCCCGACTCCCGGATTTCATTGTGAATGACGTAAACAATCAACTCCGCTACAAATGGTCCCGACAATCGAGCAATTCGCCGTTCCAAAAAGGGGTAACTCTTTTTCCCTTGTTTTGAATTATTTTGTACAACGGGGACGTTGTACAGTTTTAAGTGTGGGGTGTGGACGGTCGAAAGAGTTTATTTTTGAAATTTTTGCGGGAAATGAGTCAATTTTCAAAATGTTAGCAATTTTTTCAAAATTTTTAGTAGATTGTAATTTTGAAATGAATAGGTTTTGAATGTTTTAGCATTGGTATTTTTCAAGAAATACTATTTAGTTGTTATCATGCTATTGGTTTAGTCAAATAAGTTGAGTTTTAAGAGTTAGAATATTGGAGTATTTTAGGACTGGAATTTAGGATGAAATTGTCAATCAGTGGCCTTTGTTGTTCGAGCCGGTAGGTCCGAAAAGGGTGGCCTCGAAGAGGCATTTATGCACCTTACCATATAAGATCTTCTGGTTTGGGATGGTATTTCTGAAAACTCGTTACACGGACAACATCGAAAGTCATGGACAATTCTTTAATGACCTTTAGAATCTGAATGAGTACGTACACTTCAATGTGGACAGAAAATTTGTAATCAAGGGTACTTCAGAAAGTCATAAATTCCAAAGAATATTCTGGTTATGTTTTCACAAACTATTTCACTCTAACTCTTGGGGCAATAAGCTTTGAAATTAAACGCATTCAAAAATTGTTTGAGTCTTAGTTAAAATCTGTTAAAAACTCTCTTGCTTGGGGACAAGCAAGGCACAAGTGTGGGGTGTTTGACAACGCCTAGTAATATCAAGTATTTTAGGCGTTGTTGAGCCGTGTTTTAGTTAATTTATCATTATTAATTGGCTAATATCACTTACTTTTGTGCCAAAGTGCTTGGAAATGTTTTTAATGTAAATGCAGGAGTTTTAGTGCAATTCTGGAGAAGTTGTGGAGCGAAAAAGGCAAAAAGTTAGACCTGACAAAAATAGAGGCGCTATCTCTTGAGATAGAGCCGCTATCGACAATAGAGCCGCTATTTCTTGAGATAGCGCCCTATCTCGCGACCGGATAAAATCTTCGTTTTTGAATTCCGAGATTGCGGGATAAGGCAACACGCGCGTAGCGGTTTCTAAGTGGCCGTGACGCGGAAACCCTAATTTCGCACCATTATAAATACCGGAGTCCCGTCCGAGTTTTTCACACATCCCGGGACGCGAAGGAGGGATCCGAAGGCACAATTTCGTCAGTTTTTCAGTGGGAATCAATATTTTGGTTGGTAATTTAGTTTTTCTCTTGTTTTATCAACTCGGTATCGAGGTATTCTACAATCGGGATTTCTCTCGATTACTCGATGTTCGTTTAGATTTGTAATTTCTGATTTCAGTAGAGTAGTTTATAGTTTAGATCTGATATTTGAGTGTTTGGATATTGGTTTGATGTTTGGTTTTTGATTTATAAAGTTAATCATTCGGTTCAAGTTATATTGCACTTTTTCAGTATTGTTGCTGTTGAATGCTTGTTTGGATGTTTTGGGATTGTCATTGCTTCTGATTTTTCTGGAATTTACTTCTGGAATCAGTAAGTAATTTTAGTTTAGTTCATGCTTGATTTGGATTTTGGTAATTGTGTTGGTATTCGTTTTGTGTTGGTTTTTGGGAAAGTAGAAACAATACCGCTGACTGTAGAGTGACACTACAGTTGGTATAATGTCGTCTTGTCCTAACCACATAACTCATGTGGATCGACCCTGAATTCCACTGTGCTAAGTGAGAGTGGGGTTATTTTACTATTTTTGACCGCATGACGACCTAGGCGTGTGATTAGGTAAGTCACATACATCACTGAGTCACCACTTGGTTATCAGAAGTTAGTGTTTGTTTAGTTCTATTGGAATCGTTTGCCCTTGGTAATTTCACTTTAGTAAGCACATTGCACAGTTATTTCAAAAATTAATTCTATAACTACATTTACTTACAAGTCTTCGAATTTTGATTGTGTTGATGTCAAATAATCAATGATCATTGACTTTGTCGATTTTGGTGTATTTACATTTCCTTGCAACTAAACGCTCACTATGTCATTCTACTTTGTATTTGACAGAAAAATTAGCAATGTACATTTTACTTTGCATTTGACATCATAAGCTTCCTATCTTTTCAGTCCCAAGCACCAGAAGAGAGCAAGTAAACCATCTTCAAGTTATCAAAGATTATACCAAAGATGTCAAAATTTCCCAATGTATTTTCGTGTATTCATGTGTTATAACATTCTACTTTGTATTTGAAAAACTATACTTTTGATGTAATGGATTTATTTCTCTGTATCTATGATATATTTTGTATTACAAGACATTAAATGTAAATTAGTTTGAATATTTGTACATTTAAAAAATATATTTTTATAAAAATATGTTGTATATTGTAAAATGTCTGTCAAGAATTTTCAAAAAAAAATTGCATAAAATTACGACGTACAAATTGACTGTCTTAAATGTATGTCATAAATGTCTGTTGTAAATTTACGACAGACAAATGTCTGTCATCATTTATTCATGACAGGATTTTCAATAACAGACATTTGTCTGTCATCTATGGCTATTTATGACAGGCAGTGTCTGTCATGAAAAGTCTTTTTTATAGTAGTGATTTATTGTGTAGCTACTTATATATAGTCATTGTATTATTCATTTTAGGTTGTGAAAGCTCACAATGTGAGAAGTAGTGTGCTTTGTACCATTGCTTGGGATTCCATATCCCTTGGAGCAGGATCCTTGTACTCTTTAACATATATGAATCATTAGACATATTGCATATTGTTCTGGAGTGTTTATGATGTTTTTATTATGCATTCATGTCAAGTCCAGACTATTATTTCCTAACTTTAGGGAATATCATAAAAGAATACTATAAAACCAAAGTTGCTTGATATTTCAATAACCAAGCTTCTTGGCTTTTACAGTTTCAATCTTTAACAACATTTACATAAAATTAAACACAGAAACCAAAGTTGATTAATAAAAACCGCTTCGTGGTAAAAAAATCTAAATTTTCGCAATACATAATGGAGAGAGGGCAGGCTCCAACATATATACAAACTTATAGGACCGTGTTGCACCAATGTGAGATACACTAACACTCCCCCTCAGAGACGTAGGCTCGATGAGGTTACAAGGGTGCGGGACACCGGCTCTGATACCAAGTAAATATATGTGGAGTCCAAGAGTGTCTCTCCAAAAGAGCCCTTATGGAGAGAGGGCAAACTCCAACATAAATACAAACTTATAGGACCGTGTCGTACCAGAGTGGGATACACTAACATGAATGACTTGAATAAAACAATGTGAATGATTGTTAATCAATGGCATTGTCCCCTACATGGGCGGACCCAGAAAAAATGGACACGGGGGGTGCCATTATTTTCGACAACTATATATAAAAAAAAAATGGACACCGGGGTCACCATTTTGACAACTATATATAAAAAAATGGACACCGGAGACATCATTTTTCTAAAACGGGGAGCACCTTTCTTTTTAGACGGGGAGCACCTATATATAAATTTTTTTTTTATTTTACGGGGTAAAATTTCAGGGGCACGTGTACCCCTGGCTCCTTACTAAGTCCGCCACTGGTCCCCTAATTATTTAAATCCAAATGCTAGATTTATTTAAATAAACTCCAATGGGGTATAGGATGCACTTTCCCATTGATCAATTTGTAACAACGAATAGATGGTAGATTATTTTTTTATTGGTACTGGGTGCTATGTGGATTGTAGTGACTTGATTACGATTGTTTTGTTTGGAACGGAGTGTTGATATTATATTTTTCCTCTAAACACCAACATCCACCCAAAACTAGAGAAGATATGTATCTTTTGTTACCAAACCTGCATGTTTGCCTACGACGGAGACAATCCAAGAGCATAATGATTCCAAACTAACCACCATCACGTACTATTTAAAGGTTGAATACCTGTCCCAACAAATTTAGTAAAATAACAAACAGACACTCATAGCAGAAAAATGTCCACCCCGAACCATTATTTCTTTCTTTCCAATTCTAGGTAGTACGATTCACAAAACCAGGAAACTAACATATAAGGATAGTCTTGTATTAATTTTTGCTCAAGAAACAAACACAGAAACCAATTTAGTTAATAAAAGGAGTACAAGCCTCTTTTAGTTCAAGTCACAAAAAGAAAAAAGAAACTAAGTAAACACCAAAATATTTTAATTACTACAAAAATCTATGCTTTCCCCCCTATTTGTTTTCCCCCTCTAACACAAGATATAAAAATTAAAATTCTCTTCTAAAAACACTAATTAAACCACCACCATATGTTTAGTACTACATAAGAGGACTGTTTATGAGTCCATGCCAAGCAGTTGAACCAAGGCCATTCCATCCTGCTATTTGTGACCTCCCTGACTCAACTTCATGAACCACATTCGTCCCTTGATCTCCACCACCGGCACCAGCACCCATCAGCCATGGAAATCCCCATAATATCCCTCCTGATCCTTTATTCTCCCCTAACTCATGACATGTTTCTTGTTTCATTGCAGCCATTGTCACCGCTGTTGTTGTTGAACCACTGTTGTTATTCAGATGTTGATTATGGAACATCGGGTTCATGATTTCTTGATCATGATCACTACTAGCACTCGTCATTCCCATCAAGATTGCACCGTTTTCAACACTACCCATGTCTCCATTTCCGACATTACCCCCACTATACAACATATTATGATACCCGTTATGGGCATTCCCAAGAAACCCACCTCTAATTGCATCAAGAAACCCTAGGTGATCACCATGAGTGGTAGGGTTTTGACTGGAATTAGGGTTATTACTTCCCGAGAGATGGTCGTTATGATCAAAATGATCAAAACCCGAGTGCCCATTTGCTTGATTCTGAAGCCTAGCAAAAGCCAGTGAAAGATCAGTGCAGTTCGAGTCGTATGGCAAGTGAGCTAACCCTGAAAGCAAAGGGTTACTGGAACTAAGTGGTTGATGATGGTGTTGATTAAGGAGGTGATCATGTGTTCCTCGGATCTTTGAAAGTGCAGAAGATGATGTTGAAGTGGAGGAAGTAGCCGAAGATGATACAGATGAAGATCTCTTGTTCTTCCTGCAACCTCCGCCAACAGGGACATTTCTGAGGGTCCCACCTTTTGTCCAGTACCTTCTACATGACTTACAAAAGTATCTTGGTTGAGTGAGACTGTAGTTGTTGTAGTAGCAAAATTTGGTGTTAATGGAGTCACATCTTGGACACTTTAAAGCTTGTTCTGCTGGTCTTGGTTTCTTCTCTTGTTGTTGTGCTTTTGTGCATACCAACATGCTCTCTAGTGTTTGTGAAGACAATTCCTGCAAAATTAAAATATGTGCAAGTCACTGACATAGTCTTTATTCTGACATAGATCTTTTTTAAATATGGTAATCAATATGTACATGAGTGTCATGAGTGTTAAATCACTTTCTTGTAATGTTAATTCTCCTGAAAAAATGGAATCGTATTATCACTTAGATTCAAATCCCTATATTTGATGAGTAGATGAGTAAAGGTGTTCCAATTTTGTAATGTGATTTTAAGCGTGTTCCAAAAGAATTAGGAAAATGGAGTGGTGGAAATTGTTGATAGAACTAATGAAATCAACCTTTGAAGAAAAATCAAATTAATTTAATTAAAAACCAAACCAGCTACATAAAACCTAACTTTTTTTTTTTTTTTTTTTTTTGCCCAATTGAATTGAGGAAACAAAAATCAACATACTCGAACAATTTGAGATACTCATAACAACTTTCAAATTAAAAGTCGTCCAATTAAAGCTGATCATACAGCCATTTCGAAATGCCAAAAATAATTTCCTTATTAACTCATGCGACACTTACTTTTTTTTCTTTCTAATTTTTTTAGAAAACAAAACAAGTGTCAAGAAGTTACTAATATTTACCTGCTGGTGATGATGATGAAGATGATGATGATTTACACCTGAAGCATCCATTACCACTTCCATGCACAGCAAGCTTAAGTGTTCTGTGTGTGAAAGAGAAGATCGAAGGTATTATTTAAGTTTCAAGATATGAATATCCTAGAGAGAAAGAGTTAGAGAGAGAAGCGTGAAGGTAGTCATGCAATGTTACAGCAGCCTCCCACATAATACATATATATACACACAACCTATACATAGGTAACAGTGTATGTACGTATCTCTAGGGAGAGAGAGGTGTAGAGAGAGAAAGAAGTACTGTAATAGTGAGAATGGTGTACGGGGAATCGATCTATGTGTCTCTGAGGTAACCTTGCACGCAGAGAAAGCAAGTTTTTAGAGAGAGAGTTGGAAAATGTGGCAAGAGATTGAGGAGGATAGTGGAGGATGGTGGGACCATATGGCGTAGGATTTGCAACTACGCCTGGACCCACTTGTTTTATCGGTATACGCCACTTCCCCCCACCACGTAGCCTATATTGTCTTCTACTGCTTTTATATCCATCGCCAATTTTATATAAAAACAAATCATCCTATTTATGTTTGAAAGTACAATAGATAGTTACTTGGATTTCGAGATTAATTTAAACATAATAAGCGAACATAATATAAGGTTTTTACATCCTAAAACAACACTAGTTGTTGTATGAAGGTTGAAAAGATTTTGTGATCATATTGATAGCATAATTAAGTTTTTCTTTATATTCATTTGTGACCCATGAATGTTGAATAGAAGAAATGTCATCCACAAAAGTTTCTGTCAACTTGTCTTTTGACCAACATATAGGAAGTAAATCATATGGTTCTTAGAACAAAGGTGTCGATGACTAGACTTTAATGAAAATATCACATATAGATTCTTGTTTTATACCGTTAGAACAAACAGACGAGTACAAATACATTTAAAATTATGCGAAAGAAAAAAAGTTTATACAGTTGATGCTCGTTGAAAGAAAAACAACAAGTGAATCGTTGAAGACGTAGTTGGTTTCTGAGCTTGATAATCAACTTTGTTTATATGTAATTAACAGAAAATCATATAAAATCTTTTGGATGTTCGAGAGAATTAGTTAAAAATCAATAACGAGAAGCTAGCAAAGCGATTGAAGGGTATACATTACAAAGGAAAAGAGCAAGCATGCATAGGATTAGAAGCCCAAACATTCTCATCTAAGTTTGAGAACTTTAATTTAAATTAGACCTAATTGAATAGGTTAATTTGAATCTAGTTCCATGAGTGCATTTCTCAATTTCTTGAACCCCAACTCGTTCAGGACTTCCAAATGAGCCAAGCCCCAAATTGTGCAAAAGAGTTTATGAGCCACACTTTTTTCTGTTTATGTGTTGCAGAATAATGAACAAAATAAAATAAAAAGTTGAAAGCATTAATTAAGATAGTAATTGTTTATTGTCTCTCTTTGTCTAAAGTTACTCGTATTGATAATAAATAATTTTAGATTTTACAATTGATTTATAAACTAATATTTGTATAATGTAATAATTTATATTTGTTTCAAAATTAATAAATTTTGAGTTGCTATAATAAAGAGTAGTTTAGGAGTAGGAGTAGTATAGATTTGCTGTTAAAAAAAAAAAACAACTTATAAAGGGTTTGGTAAACGTTCATGATGTGTGGTCATTGACATAAGCCCTACAATAGGCCTGGTGGGGATGGTACTGCTATTATTGCTGTTGGTACTACTTCTTTGTGCGTCGCTATGATTGTGCTGGATGTCACTTTCACTTATTTTCCCTGCCAAGGTTTCTCTAGTTTCCTGACACGTTTCTGCTTTGGGTGCCTATGTTTTGCGGCACAAGTTAACCAACCACCAAGGTTAATGTGTTGGCCCATGTGAGGTAAAAGGGGAATGCTTTCTCTTCCGGGTTTCACCGTTAAAATGAAAAACATAAATTGTAATTTTGATTTGAAAAGAGTGAAATTATTCATAAAACGAAACCACAATCAAGATGCATTTAAAAGATAAAAGGTACAGGTTTAAGTATGAGATTGTATAGTGAATCCTTCTTAATACCATTATAACAATATTAAGATATATTTCATTGACGATTTTGCTAAAAAAAAACTTATGATAGGACATATGTGTGTGGATCAACTCGTACATACACTAATACACACACCTACACACATAAGTGAGGTTTATTTAAGATTACTCATTCATTAAACATATTATAAATAAAAGAAATATGTCGTCACAAAATCATATTTATCAGGAATGTAGCAATTGGCCATCACAATCGCAAATCATCGTGCACATTCGTGTTTAAACGTTTTCAAACAAAAAGTGAAATTGTCAGCTTTTCATGTGATTTTCACCTTGCACGAGGTGCAATTATGACATTTGTGACATTTTATGTAACGTCCCAAATTCTAAGCCAAAATTTCTGTATTAAAATCAGAGTACATTAACAAAAAACATTCATTCATTGTCTTATAAAAACATTAAATTCCAAAATCATTTTAGCGAGTTTAATACAATTCATCCCAGCGGAAGTTTTTTAAGATAAAATACTTTAGATGTCGTACAGTCATGATGTGCCAAATCCCCCATCGGAGAAAGTACCCGGAAACATTTAAGGTGAAAGAGTAAGCACAAAGCTTAGTGAGTTCCCCCAGATACCACATATTCCATCACATAACAACAAACTACATAATGGCTCTCAGATTAGATCCGATCCACCAACACCTAAAGACTCTCGGACTAACCCTGATCCATTAACACTTGAGGACTCTCAGGATGACCCCGATCTGTCAACACCTAAGGACTCTTGGGGATGACCCCGATCTATCAACGCCTGAGGACTCTCGGGCTAGTCCCGATCCATCAACACATGAGACATTCATCGGAATAAATCGTAAGACTAAACAATCAGCAAGTAAGACGATACTAGTCTAAGCACACTGTCCTACCCTAACGGGTCTTAGGCTACCAACACATGCAACGTCACATATAGTATAGGGAGAAGAATCACCTGAATCTGTTGCCGCAACACACACGTACCAATATCTTCACCTGCTACGCAACACGAATCCCTACCTTATAATAAGGTGTATATTAGCAACCCGAATGGTCCTAAACCGATCCCTACGATCAAATCCCCTTCCGCCCAAGTTAACCAAAAAGTCAACTGGTCAAAGTCAAAGGTCAAATTCAAAGTCAACGGTTAATGATCTAGGTTAAAGTCAACGCTTAGCCCTGCTATTACATTCTGATAGCATCTCTAAGACCAGATCCATAACAGGTTACGCACTAGTTAGCGTCAGTAACTCCTTATGTTAGTGGCGCTAACCACGAACTTCTCAACTTCTTTGTTAAGCTCTTAATCTACTAAGACAAGGGCCAAGAACTTTCTGTTTACCTCTAAATGGTCTGAAGCTTCATAAAAATGGGAACTTTCTTGACATGCATGTCCAATGCATGTCAAATCTCACACATAAGCCAAAAAGGAAATATATTCATCATCTAATGCCTACAAAACTTAGAACCACTTCAACTTTCTGGTCCAGGGGTTAAAGTAGACATTTTAAGGGGACCAAGATGCTTGGAGTTTTCCCAACTCCAAGATCAACTCCACAAGGGCCAAGAACACCAATGTTCTCTCATAAACTAGGAGATCAACCCAAGGTCTAAGACTGAAGGATACTCCTCTTACTTCACTCTTCTATCTCTTCTTCTCCAACAAATCTTCTCAAGGGTTCTTTGAGCCAAGAATATCCACCAAAGGTTTGTGCACAGAGGGTTTGGGAGGAATAGAGGTTGAGAAATGACGTTCGTAGGGTTTTATGCACATAAATACGGCACAAGGCCTGAGATCCTAGGGTTTTGCAATAACGGCGGTTAGCAGCGTTAACCATAGCAGCTAGCGTCGCTAACTGCAGTATTCTCGCACACTAATTTAGCCACAATTAGCGGCGCTAACTTTCTATTTAGCGGCACTAATGTCGGTTTTTGTAATACCCGGTTTCTCAAATTTAGGATACACCATTAATATGATTAAACATAAGTATTATTATGGTGTAACCCCAAAAGATGAGTAACAAGTTCTACAAGATTCTATCAAAAGCATAGTTTAAGAGTTAACTTATGTACAACAAGGTCAAACTAGTTACTCTAAACTGGACTTTACAAAAGACAAATTTCAGCACATTTAAGAAAGTAAGTCCAAGTCCCCCTTCAGCTATCCTTCCGTGATGTGCTTGCCACGATCACCATTACCAGAACCTAACACAAACCACATTAACAAACAATTTATGAGCTTCAATAGCTCAGTGAGTAATTAGGGATTTATTTGATTATATTATCCAACATCTCATTTAATTAGATCTCAAATGACTATCTCAGTCATTAGTGTGTCACACACACTATTATTCTTCAATTCAATAACTCAAACTTGGTTTTACTCATCTAATCCAACATGGTATGTTTTTGATCTGCAATGAACATCTCAACAATATATATATATATATATATATATATATATATATATATATATATATATATATATATATATATATATATATATATATATATATATATATATATATATATATATATATATATATATATATGTCATCTAATAATAACTACTCACCTGATGTTAAATCGATACGTGGAACTCCAGAACCTCGTGCTTGATCCTGTCTAGCCGTAGCTGTAACACAACAGCTAAATTTCAATACTCAAGTCTCTTAATAACCTCAATCACAATTAATATCAACAATAATCCAGAAATTAGCATCACATAGTGAAGTTATAATCAATCAACAAGAATAATACTCTAGTTATAACTCCTTACTTCACCACTTTGACCCATTCAAGATCAAAAACACAATAATAAGCATATCACTAACTCGGGTTTAAGATTAAACCCTTTGTATACGTACTAATCTAACAATTTTGCTCTAACTTCATCAATTCACAGGTGGGTCATCGAGACCACGTAAAACTACCCCAAATCAAACCACCCAACCATTGAAATGAAATCAAAATCGAAGAGAATTACCTTACAAGCTCAAAGTATCAATCCCTAGCTTCAATTCGTGAACAATAAGCTTTAATCTCGACTTACAAGGGTTAAAATCGATTTTCTAGGGTTTTGGAAGGGTTTGGTTCGAAATGGATTTAACCCAAAATGAAGAAATTTTGCATTTTAAAAGTTACCCTGCACCCATAACCCGACCCGGGTTGCCAAAACCAACCCGGGTTTAATTCCGCAATTTCACATTTTTACTCCAAGGCGTAGCACGGTCCGGGCCCATCAACCCTACCCGGGTTTTGTCGAACACGACCCGGGTTCCCCAAACACGACCCGGGTTACTCTTTTTCCATTTTCATTTCAACCCAACTCGACCCGTGTCTTAAAACTCGACCCGGTTTGACCTTTTAAGAACAAAAGTTGTTTCTTTTACCCTTTTTAAACATCCTACTTCTCCTAAATGGTTTTCTAAACATCTTAACTCATGTTTTAACTTATCTAATTTCGTTTATATTATAATTAACATAAATCTACTACAATTTAAAGTTACGGTATTACAAGTTTTTACCCCCTTCAAAAGATTCCATCCTCAGAATATCTTGAAACAAAAAGGGATACTTTAACCGCATTTCTTCCTCGACTTCCCAAGTGACATCCGTCCCTCTATGATGTCACCATTGTACTTTGACCACGCCAATCTCTTTATTTCGCAACTTCTTGACCTTTTTGTCTAACATTCGTTCCGGCATCTCTTGATATCTCAATTTCTCGTCTAATTGAATTCCGGCCAAAGGTATTCGAGTGGATTTATCGTGGAACGTCTTTCTAAGGTATAACACATGAAATACATTGTGGATACCTCGCAATTCATCAGGAAGTTTAAGCTTATACGCAACTGCTCCAATTTTCTCTAAGACTCGAAAGGGTTCGATAAACCGCGGGCTCAACTTACCTCTTTTTCCAAATCGGATTACTCCCTTCCACGGGGACATTTAACATCACCATGTCTCCGACTTGGAACTCTAGTGGCTTTCTTCTCTTATCTGCATATTGCTTTTGGCAGTTTTTAGCTACTTGTATATGCTCATGGATACTTTGTATCTTCTCCTCGGTTTCAGCTACAATTTCTGGTCCCGCCAATGGTTTCTCTTCTATCTCTGTCCACCAAGTTAGCGTTCGACACGGTGCACCGTACAAAGCTTCAAAAGGTGCCATCTGTATACTGGAGTGATAAGTGTTGTTATAAGCAAAATCCACTAAAGGCAGGTGATCTTCCCAGCTGCCCCCAAAATCAATTATGCAAGCTCGAAGCATATCTTCAAGTGTTTGTATCGTCCTTTCCAACTGTCCATCTGTCTGAGGATGATGCGCAGTACTCAACAAGGCTTTAGTACCAAATTGCTTTTGAAAACTCTGCCAGAAATGTGAATTAAAACGACTGTCTCTATCAGAAATTATTGAAGTTGGCACTCCATGTTGTCTAACAATTTCTCTGGTATAAATCTCGGCTAATTTTGATACTTGATAATCTTCTCGGATCGGAATGAAATGAGTCGACTTCGTTAATCTATCAACAATAACCCATATGGAATCATATCCTCAAGGATTTCGAGGCAACTTTGTAATGAAATCCATAGTGACTTCATCCCATTTCTTCATTGGTACAGGCAATGGTTGTATCGTTCCATACGGTTTTTGATGATTGACTTTCACTTGAAGACACGTCAAGCAATTCTCTACAAAGCTTCCTACGTCTCGTTTCATACCGGACCACCAGTAATATGGCTTTAAAGTGTAGTACATCCGCGTACTACCAGGGTGAACCGAATATCTGGTACAGTAAGCATCTTCTAGCAATAACTATCTCGCCTCGCCATGTTTCGGAACCCAGACTCACTCTTGAAAAGTCTTCATTCCTTGTGCATTTTCCGATAATTTCTCCACATACCCGATCATTCTTACTTTCTTTAAATCATTAGCCTCTCTTTGACATCTGCGTATCACCTCTGGCAATCGACTCACAACTCCCATTCGGGCCGACACAACTCAAATAGGCGGCTCTTTCCGACTCAGTGCATCTTCCACCACATTAGCTTTACCAGGATGGTAAAGTATTTCACAATCATAATCTTTTAACATATCCATCCACCATCTTTGCCTCATATTTAACTCTTTCTGATCGAACAGGTATTTCAGACTTTTATAATATGTGTAAATCTGGAACCGCACGCCATAAAGATAGTGTCGCCACATCTTCAATGCAAAAAACTATCGCTGCTAATTCTAGATCATGTACCGGATAAGTTTTCTCGTGTGGTTTGAGTTGTCGAGATGCATAGGCAATTACACGTCCTTTTTGCATTAACACACATCCGAGACCACTTAAGGAGGCATCTCTAAAGAGAACAAAGTCTTCTCCTCCTTGCGGTAAGGCCAACACCAGAGCTTTGCACAAACTATCTCTCAATTGCTCAAAAGCTGACTGTTGCGCCTCAATCCAGCTAAACTTCTCTGTCTTCTTTGTCATTTTGGTGAGGGGAGTAGCGATTCGAGAAAAGTTTTAAACGAACCGCCGATAGTAACCCGCTAACCCCAAGAAACTACGAACCTCCATCGGACTCTTTGGTGGCTCCCAACTCATCACAGCTTCGATCTTTGCCGGATCTACCTTTATACCGTCTTCATTTATCACATGACCGAGAAATTGGATTTCCCGTAACCAAAACTCACACTTTGAAAACTTCGCATATACCTTCTCCTTACGAAGAAGATCTAACATTTGTTGTAAATGAAATCTATGCTCATCTCGACTCTTCGAGTAAATCAAAATGTCATCGATAAATACAATAACGAATTTATCGAGAAAAGGATGACAAATTCTATTCATTAAATCCATAAAAGCAGCTGGAGCATTAGTCAAACCGTACGGCATGACTAAAAACTCGTAATGGCCATACCTCGTGCGAAAAGCCGTCTTCGGAATATCGGCTTCTTGTACTCTCAATTGATGATAACTGGATCTCAGATCAATCTTTGAAAAATACGTGGCTCCGTGTAGTTGATCAAATAAATCATCGATCATCGGCAATGGGTAACGATTCTTTATAGTAATTTTGTTGAGTTCTCTATAATCGATATACATTCTCATAGAATCATCTTTCTTCTTCACAAACAGTATACGCACACCCCACAGGGATGAACTCGGACGAATAAATCCAAGTTCCAATAACTATTGCAACTGTCTCTTTAATTCCTCCATCTCGGATGGTGCCAACCGATAAGGTGGTCGAGCTACCGGCTTCGCTCCCGGTATAACATCAATCACAAATTCAACCTGCCGTCTCGGTGGTAAGCATGGAAGATCATCTGGAAATATATCGAAATAATCTCCAACCACTTCCACTTCTCTAATTTTGGGAAGTTTTGATTCGGCACTAATTACATGTGCCATAATCAATTCACCTCCTTTTTCCATATATCTCCGAGCCGTTGCCAATGATACTATTGGTACCTTTTGAGAACGTCTTTCACCTCGTATTAAGATTCTGGAACCACTCAGTGTTTTTATGGAAAGTGTTTTCTCATGACAATCCATATAACCTCTATTGTCATCTAACCAATCCATCCCGACTATTACATCAAACTCATGATTAGTAATCGGCTTCAGATTGATAAGGAATGTAACCCCAAAGATCTCAAGCCGACATCGTTTATACTGACTCTTTATAAAAATACATCTCTCATCTGCTACATCTACTATCACTTTTCATATAAATTAACTAACAAAATATCTAGTTTAGAAGCAAAAGACTCCGATATAAAAGACACAGATGCACCTGAATCAAAAAGTACTCGTGCTTGAGAAGAGTTCAAGCTAAAAATACCTGTGATAACATCGGTCCGATCTCGAGCCTCATCAACAGTTAATTGAAAAGCTCTAGTTTTTACATGCCCGCCACTCCTATCTCTCCGATCATCTCTATCTCGACCTCCTCCTCGTCTGGTCTTCTGAAAATCTTTCTGAGACTTGGACTTCATCTTTGGGCACTCAGGACGAATATGCCCGCTCTCTCTGCAATTAAAACAAACAGGACGGCTTTCGGTACACTGACGGGCCATATGTCCCGTCCTTCCGGATTTAAAACAAACTGATGGTGGAGCACGGGAATCGCATTCTCCCGTATGTTTTCGCCGACATTTCTTACACCACCTCTCCTCGTTTTTCTTCAACTCTCCACGGAATTAAGAACCCGTGTAAGTTGATCTCTATGTATTATCTCCAACTCTACTATCCCATTTTCTTTTCGACCCAACACTTTCTTTCTCAATTCTTCTCTCCTCCTCTTGTTTCTGTAATTCTCTTTCCCTCGTTCTTGCTGCCTCTGCAACTTGTTGATACGTAGTATACCTCGAACCTTGCAAAAATTCTCGAATTTGGGTCTTTAAACCCCACATGTAACGATCCATTATGCGTTCTTCAGTATCTACTTGGTGGTGCACAAACCTCGCCTTCTCGTTAAAGTCTAACGTATATTGTTGCACCGTTTTTGACCCTTGTTGTAATTTCAGGAACTCTTCTTCTATGCCCTTCATGGTATTACTAGAACAATAATGTTCCATAAACTTTAGTTTAAATTGTTCCCAGTTCAACGTAAGGGCTAAGCTTTCTTTAACCTCCATGCACGTATTCTCCCACCAAAACTGTGCATCTTCTTTCAGTAAATTTGTTGCAAACTCGACTTTATCAGCTTCGTCACATTTGCTTGTACGAAACATCTTTTCAACACGAGTCAGCCAATTTCTGGCTGCTATAGGATCATCTTTTCCATAAAAATCATATGGTTTGCACTTTTGAAAAACATCATAAGTGCACTTTCTCGTTTTCTCGGACACTCTTGCCCCACTCGCCTTAATAAGGATCTCTTCACGATCCTCCCTTTGTTCATATTGGATCGGTGGTTGCCCCAAAGGACCTCCAGTTGTAGCCTCCGCTTGAGGCTTCAAATAAGTGGGCAATAACTCTTTAAGCGCCTTGGCTACCTCAGCCACAATCATAGCTTGCATATAACTCTGTGTCTCGGGAGGTCGCTCTCCCTCGGGTTGATGCTCTTTACCCGAATCTCGTGATCCCAATTGATCTCTAGATGGATCACCTAGCTCTTTTTCTTTTCCAGTACTCATTTCAACTGAAAAGAAAATTAACTCATTTAGCATTTACCACCATAATACTCAGTATGGTGGTATAATCAACTCAATTTGTATGCCACCATAATACTCAATATGGTGACATAATCAACTCATTTAGTACACCGCGGAGGATAGCTACTCGGGACTCTTTGGGACTTCTTCATCTCATTGGTTTAAGTCTAAACCCATCTCAAGGTTTAATTCTCTTAAACCACAGCTCTGATACCAACTTGTAATACCCAGTTTCTCAAATTTAGGATACACCATTAGTATGATTAAACATAAGTATTATTATGGTGTAACCCGACAATGCCTAGTGATATTACATATTTTAGTCGTTGTTGAGCCCTATTCTTAGTGAAATTATATCATATATCTCATGGTATTCTCACTTTTCGTGCCAGTACTTGTTTGGAAGAAAATAATGAAAACAGGGACCAAAAGCGTGCAAATTGGAGAAAGTTTGGAAAAGAAGATAAAATCAGGAAAACACGTACGCGCGCCGTGGAATCAAGAATGCACGACGCGGAGTCAAGGCGGTGAACCAAATTCAAAGTCCGAAGAAAACGGGAGAAAATAAGTACGTGCGCCGCGGTTCACTTAAATACGCGGCGCGGCTGCTGGAAACTTCAACTATAAATAGAGGCATTTACAGCCGAAACCTAGAGCAAAACCCTGGTGAAAAATCGACCGTAGAGGCTCTTTGACTCCAAGAATTCATTTTCAGCAACTACCTTTTGGCATTTCAGGTTTTTATGTTTAATTTCTTTTAGTTTCATAGTTAGTATTAGTGGCTAAGGTCTTTGGGAGTGACAACCACTGACCTTGAGCATTCTAGTTACTGTTTTTGGATCTTTGTTACTGTATTGGATGGTTGGAATTCAGTTTGAGTTTATAATAATCATTTGGTTACAAGTAACATTAGTTTTTCGGTGTTGAATGCTTGTGTTGGTCTTTGAATGCTTGGATTGTGTTTGTTTGTGTTTGGATGCTTGAATGACCTTGTTTGGACTGACTTCCCTTGCTGATTTAAGTAGCCAACTGGGTTAGCTTTTAGGTTTGAACTTTAAGCCAGTGACTGTCCCATTGGACTTTAATTATTGGTTCACTTCATACCTTGATTTGGTTTATGTTGGAATTGTTGAATGCCTTTGTTTACTTCTGAATTAGAGATGCACTTCTGATTTCAGAAAGTAACTAGGTTTGGGTTAAAGCTTAGCTTAGTCTATGCTTGGTTTGGAATTGTTTAGTTTAGTGTTTGCGATTTTTAGTGACAAAGGTTTGGAAACTAAAGTCCTCTGACTATAGCGTGACACTATAGTTGGTAATCTGTCATCTGGTCTGACCACGTAGCTCCTGCGGATCGACCCTGACTACCACTATGCTAGTGTGTATGTTAGGTTTTTCTTATTTTTGACCGCACGACGACCTAGGCGTGTCAAATTTTGGCGCCGTTTCCGGGGAGCTGTGAGCTTAGATTAGGTGATTAGTAGGAACTTTTTGTTTCTTGATTTTCTTTGAGTTTCATTTGGTTAGTTTCTGGTTTTTGATTTTTCGGGCGTGTTGCATTAGTGCATGCGTACCCGCAGGGGTGAGCAATTATCCCCATTACATTTTGACTCAGAGATTGAGCGAACTGCGCGTAAAATCCGTGCCCGTAGGCGTTATAATACCATGAGTTTCAGTCAGGTTAGTAGTAGTACAGTAGGTGTTGCCCAGGAACCATCAGGTGAGGCAACGGGGATGTCTTTTATTCCCCCAGTTTCAGAGTTTCAATTCGGGAGCACGAGTGCTTCTGGTGGTGCAGTTTTAGCCCCTGTACCTATACCATCATGCACTCCGCCATCAATTCCATCATTTCCACCAGTATCACAACCACAATCCACCAATCCATTCACCTCTGCAATGTCTTGGGGAGAGCCGAACCGTGATGGCACCCCTGTTTCTAGACAGCAGACACCAACTTCTCAACCATTTTCTCAACCACAACTAGTATTTTTCAAACCTCAACTTACTCAACCACAACAATACCAACAACCTCCTCAGCCACAGTACCAGTATCCAGAGGAAGAGGAGAGATACGATGAGGAAGACGAAGGATGGGTGCCACCAGCACCTCAACAACCAAGGAACCGAGGTCGAGGACCTCTGAGAAGAGCACCACAGTATCAACCACTACAAGGTCAGTAGAACTATAACGATCATATTTATGGTAATCCTGCTCAACCTTTATATTTTGCACAACCGAGAAGGCAATCGGTTGCATCACATTTCCAGCCACGGGAATATGATGATTCGTCGCCAATTTATATTCCTGACAATATTGAATCTCAAGTAGAAATAAGGCCTCAGTTGTTAGGAATATTGCCAGAGTTTAGGGGGTACAAGCAGGATGACCCGTACAATCACTTATATGAATTTATAGCGATTGCCAATGCTAATACCCCTAGGAATGTCAATAGGAACATCTTTAGGCTTAGGTTATTCCCATTTACTCTTAAAGACAAGGCCAAATATTGGTTTACGTCTTTACCATCAAATAGCATTACCACATGGGATCAGCTCAAGGCCAAGTTCCTACAAGAATTTTATCCGGCAAGCAAAACAACGGAGATCAGGAGGGTCATTCAGGACTTCCAGCAAAAACCAAGAGAAGCTTTCCACGAAGCTTTTCATAGGTTGAAGGAGTTGTTACGATCCTGCCCGCATCATGAGATTCCTAAATGGCAGTTAGTGAAGTTGTTCTTTGAAGGAGTCAATGAAACACATCAGGCTATGATAAATGCCTTGTCAAGCGGGACATTTATGTGGCAAGATCCAGAGGAAGCTTGGCAGTTCTTGGAGCAGTTAAGAAATGGCTCCAAAGCAAACTTTTCTACGAGAAAGACTGTAGGCACAGCAGCAGCAGTGGGAGCTGATGCTGATTGGAAAAAAGAAGTAAAAAAGGAAATAAGTGACTTAAATAAGAAGTTTGACAGGCTCATGTCAACGCTGCAGAATGGACCGCAGGGTCAAACACAAGGAGGTCAAGGAGGACCGAAAGTTCAGGAGGCAAACCAAGTTCATTGCCAGGGTCAAGGTCAGTACAACAATGGACGACCCTACAGACCATATAATCAAGGGCAGTAGCAGAATTTCAACAACCAGAGGCAGAATAATTACCAAGGTCAATCATCTAATCAGCCTAGGTTATACCAGCCTGCAAACAATAATGGAAATGCGAATGGAAGTGGTAGCAATAATAATAGGGGGCCCAACAATGCTGTCAACAATGCCCCAGGAACTCAAGAAGAGATGATTGCAAAAATGTATGAAATGTTCAGTGCTACTCAGCAGCAGTCCCAGGCCAATGCAAAAGCTATCGCAAACATGGAAAGGCAAATTGGACAAATGGCCGAGGATCAGCAAAAAAGGGACAATGGGAAGTTGCCGAGTACTACGGAGGTTAATCCGACCCATAATCAGCGAGCCGGGAAAGAGCACGTCAATACTGCTGAGGCTGAATGGAGAAAAGTCACTTTAGAGGACTTATTAGATTCAGGAAGTAAGGTAGAGTTCGAAAAAGGAGAAACAGTACAGGAGAAGGAGGAGACTAAGGAGATTAAAGAGGAAGGTAAGGAAAAAGAAATTCCTGTTGAGGAGGGAACTCAACCAGAGGAGGATACGGAGGTTCAGGAAGAAGAGCAGTCGACGGTAGCAGGAATCAAGCAGAAGAAGAAATATAAGAAAGGGAAGGAGAAACAAGAAGCACCCAAACCAAGAGGGCCTTAGATAAACCAACCGCTGTGGGATGAACTTAAGGATGCTCCTGAGGATACAAGAATTCTTCAGGAGATGTGTGAAAGAAATGAAAATAGCAAGATTCCCACACCAGACACTGTTAGATTGACGATCAAGGCCAGTGAGGCACTTTGGGAACACTGCCCAAAAAGGAGAGGGATCCTGGATCGCGATGGATCTCAAATGACTATCTCAGTCATTAGTGTGTCACACACACTATTATTCTTCAATGCAATAACTCAAACTTGGTTTTACTCAGCCAATCCAACATGGTATGTTTTTTATCTGCAATGAACATCTCAACAATATATATAGTTCATCTAATAATAACTACTCACCTGAGGTTGAATCGATACGTGGAACTCCAGAACCTCGTGCTTGATCCTGTCTAGCCTTAGCTGTAACACAACAGCTAAATTCCAATACTCAAGTCTCTTAATAACCTCAATCACAATTAATATCAACAATAATCCAGAAATTAGCATCACATAGTGAAGTTATAATCAATCAACAAGAATAATACTCTAGTTATAACTCCTTACTTCACCACTTTAACCCATTCAAGATCAAAAACACAATAATAAGCATATCACTAACTCGGGTTTAAGATTAAACCCTTTGTATACGTACTAATCTAACAATTTTTCTCTAACTTCATCAATTCACAGGTGGGTTATCGAGACCACGTGAAACTACCCCAAATCAAACGACCCAACCGTTGAAATGAAATTAAAATCGAAGAGAATTACCTTACAAGCTCAAAGTATCAATCCCTAGCTTCAATTCGTGAACAATAAACTTTAATCTCGACTTACAAGGGTTAAAATCGATTTTCTAGGGTTTTGAAAGGTTTGGTTCGAAATGGATTTAACCCAAAATGAAGAAATTTCGCACTTTAAAAGTTACCCTGCACCCGTAACCCGACCCGGGTTTAATTCCGCAATTTCACGTTTTTACTCCAAGGCGCAGCACGGTCCGGGCCCATCAAACCGACCCGGGTTTTGTCGAACACGACCCGGGTTCCCCGAACACGACCCGGGTTACCCTTTTTCTATTTTCATTTCTACCCAACTCGACCCGTGTCTTAAAACTCGACCCGATTTGACCTTTCAAGAACAAAAGTTGTTTCTTTTACCCTTTTTAAACATCCTACTTCTCCTAAATGGTTTTCTAAACATCTTAACTCATGTTTTAACTCATCTAATTTCGTTTATATTATAATTAACATAACTCTACTATAATTTAAAGTTACGGTATTTCAGTTTTCCTTAAACACTCTTCCTTAAGTCCAAGCTAGTCGTTTCGGGAACCGGGTCTTACATTTTCTCATCTATAACTTCGTGTATTTAAAGTCAATTATTACTCATATAACTGTTACATAAAGCAATTATTAATGAAACTGACTAACCCTGTGTATTTAAAGCTAAGTATTTAAAACTTTTTAATTACCTATCCAACTCTCAGGAAAAGCAATATTAAATGATTTTCACAGTTTATTTATTAATCATTTTTTCATTGAAATCAATGTATTGTATATTTAAATTACTGATCATTCTCAATGCAACTATTTCACCATGCACAAATAAATGCAGCTTGCTAATTATCATTGAGAAAATGATTGTATATCGAGCATGAAAAAGACGTCGTGATATCATAAATTGAAAATGGGCAAGGGCATACTTTTTGAGGTTAAATTATAATATAATGATATCCAATATTGTCAAGTTCATGAACGCGTTAGCTAAACATGCATGAAAATAAAAGATTATTGTGCTCATTGATATTTTTGGACCATATTACAAGAGTGTTATTTTAAACAACAGAAAATGATATGTAAATGTAGATCTACATGCATGAGTTCTTTTGTAGACTTGTATAAATGAAACAATTGTATTATACAAGCATCTAGAAATGAAGGGCATCTCACCCTTTGGACGGATGAGAGTGACACATTTGAAACATGCCCCCCATCATGGACGAGTTATTTGAAGTATGTAACCATCATAAAAATGGTGCGATGTACCTGAATCTATTTTACTTATAACTGTAGAAAGTGCCAGTGTTTTGATTTACCTTATGGTCACGTGGCAATCGGTTTATTAACTTAAATTGTTTTGAATGCGGTATACTTGCAAAAGTATATTGACTAGTATACGAGGAGATAGTGAATCCTATTATCTATCGATCTGAAAGGGATATAACAAATTAAGTTATAGTATTTTGACAAACATTAATGGACAAGAGTTTAGTATATCAACCACGTAACAATGGTAGTACACCATCACACGAGACAAGAAAAAACAAAAAACAAAAAGACGATGCCATTACAAAGCTTGTAGTAAAGTTCATTTAAAGTGAACTTAAATCCTTTCTAATATTGATAAATAGAGTTCAAGAACACCAATGTTATATTTGCAACAGTCATAGAGAAAATAACCATAATTCATATACATATTTATAAACTAAGTAAATATTAGGTTTTTCTTTTCTCAACAGTTAATCATGCTCTATGTATCTTGATGAACTGCCTATAATATTCTAAACCAAGCAACATATTTCTTATTCATACATGTAACACATTTTAAACAAGTAGTACATGAGAAAAACTTTTTCTTATGAGTTGCATAAACATCAATCATTCAATTTGAATTTAAATGATTAGTTAAACAAAATATGCTTAAATAGCACAAAATGAAGTCACATAGTAGGAAGTTCAACACAATTTATGGTTTATTTACTTTGTAAATGACTTTATAAAGATACCACACTTGAGAGAACCCTCACACTCTCATATCAGTGGGTCATTTGTTTGGTTTTGTTCAAATTTGATCTAAAAAAACTTTTAAAGAATAGCAACGGACGCAAATAAAATAGTTAAACAACATAATACAACATTATACCCACCTAGGATCTATTTTCATGAAACATGTATAATTAAAAGAACCATAACAAGTTTAAGAACAACAACCTTTGAAGCATTTGTGGAAACACGAGTTGGATGAAGGTGATTACACGAAGGAAAGAGAGACTTCCTCTATAAGTAATCCACCAACAAGCTTCCAACACCAATGTATGCTAATACTCCTCTTGGAAACCCAATCACTTAAGCTTGAAGACTCAAAACTGATTTTGGTCATCAAGATAGTAAATGGTTGTGTAGCTTTTCTACAACTAACAATTTAAAGAGAAAATAGAGTGTGTGTTGTAAAATTCAGCCAAGACCATTTGAAAAATAAAAACTAGCTTTTCTTTTTATACATGGATGCTTAGAAAGGCACACCATTTAATGATAAACCTTGAAGCAAACAAAGAGCATGCATTGGAGGATTTTTTTTAGGGGCATGTAATCCCTTTAGATCTGATAACGTGCTTTGATATTGCATATTTTATGCGTTATTGGATAACGTTTTAGTTATGTTATTGTTATAAAAAGACTAATATCACTCACTTTTAAGTACTAGTTGCTTTGTGTGAAGTTTATGCTAAATTACAGGGTTTAAAGTGCAAATTGGAACAAGACAAGGGCAAAAAGGAAAAAGAGGCGGATTAGAACTAGATAGCGACGCTATCCCTTATGGATAAAGATGCTATCTCGTGATAAAGACGAAATCTCAATTTCAAATTTCAAAAGCACGGAAATCGAGGAAGGATGAGGAGATAACGATGCTATCTCTAAGTTTTGTGCCTATATATACCGGCTTCCAGTCTGACTTTTGAAGCATCCCAGGGCAACATCAGGGATCCAATACTTTGTTTCTTACTTGTTTTCAGTTCCAATTGATAGTTTGGATATATATTTGGCTTTTTGTTAGTTTATATCAACTCCGTATCGAGGTATTTCGCATTCAGGAATTTCCTTAATTACTTGATTTTTCAAGAACAATCATTTGATCCTTGTAGCTTTTTGATTCATAGTTTGATCGTGTTAGTTGGTTTAAACATTTGTCTCAGTTTTTTGTTTTATAAAAGAAGTATTTGGTTTCACACTTTTCTAGATCTAAAATTAGATCTTTGTTTTATTTTGATTGCATTGAGTTTCAGTTGTTCCAAGTGTTAGTAGTTTTCCTGCTATAGAGTGACACTATAGCTAGGTTTCTTTTGACACAAAGTGCCAACCAGGAACTCCTTGGTTCGACCCTTACTTACCCTAGCTATTGGATAGTAAGGTTTTATTTTTTGACTTTTGACCGCATCAACGAATGCGGCGTGTTAAGATCCCTCTCATAGGTCCTGATATGAATTACAAGAGTACATAGAGGAAATAGAGGCTTCCACTCCAAGTAGGTCACATACTCTTTCTTTCTCTCTCTCTCTCTCTCTCTCTCTCTCTCTCTGATATTTTATGAGAACTAAGCTTTACTTTTATAAGATATAAACTCCTTTTATAAGCATTTTTGATTTGAAATATATATATATATATATATATATATATATATATATATATATATATATATATATATATATATATATATATATATATATATATATATATATATATATATTATCCAACATATCATCATAATTAAATAAAATTTTGCAAACTTATTAAATTATTTAACATTTAAATGATATAATTACCATACATGAATTAATTCATACCACATGATTTAAATTAAGATAATAATAATGGAAACATTTTTATTTTCATAAAATAAAAATTTTTCAAAACAAATACAAGAGTTATGACATTTAACATAAATCAAATTACCAGTTAAAATGTCTAATTGGTGTGTGCTTGTTATTGGTGTGATCTTACATGATCATATGTTATTGGAAATATCATTTTATAATGATTCTTAAGCACATGGAACCAACAATCTCCCTCTTACACAAGATTCATTATAGATTGATACCGATAGTGGTAAACATCTAGCAACATTTCACTGACCCCAACAACACACGACGAAGTGCCATTCAATAACATACAATTCTCAAAAGCTCACAACTTCAATTGATACAAATGGTAATGTATCAGTTAGTCTTTTGTCACCGACATCATGTTGAACATGAGATATGGATCTCAATCATTCTTATTTGTTTTCAACTTTTAGTAAGGCGTCGTAGATGACTTACACTCAACACATAAGAGGAACAAATCTTATCTTGACTACATACGCCTTTTGTGGAGTTCATATTATACCTAATAATGACCTTTATAACTGCTTGGTCATAGACACGCATTTAACCATATAAAAGCACAACTATCCCCAAACCTAACTCCCTAATATGCATCTCAGGTCGAATGATACAAACATATTTCCTTTGTTCAAGAATCACTTATAACAAAAATCCATGAAGTGATCTTGAAGCAGGTCAAGCCCAATGCTTGTTCTCTAACAAGTACCTATGAGCTCGGATTTCATAGTTGCTTCCTTTGTTCAAGAATCACTTATTAGTCTTCTTTCATAGTTGCTCCCATAAATATGACTGACTATGGATATTTTAGAATAACTAGATTTCAAGGATTAAACATGTAATATAGAACAAAGCAAGTATTAATGAAAACATCATATCCCACATATCTAATTCAATATGATAGTTGTTGTTTACTTGTTCTATTATCCAAATACAAAATTCAATTCAACTCCAATCACTAAAATAACGAAGTCCTATGGCTCAAGCATGACCCTCATGCTTAGTTTATGGAAAGGGCTTCGTGAATGGATCCACCAAATTTTTATTTGTATGAACTTTGCAAAAAACATCTCCTCTTTTAACTTTATCCCGCATATAGTTAAACCTAAAGAGAATATGCTTAGTTTTTCTGACGTGATCTAGGTTCTTTAGCTTGTGCAAAAGCGCCCTTGTTGTCACGAAATACTTCCAGGGAAACCTGAATTGTATAGACTACCCCTAGATCTTAAATGAATTTCTTCATCCAAGAAACTCATTTTGAAACTTTTTCTTCATGTATGGCTCACAATCACAGTCTAAATGTCCTCACCACCAACAACCTTCGAGAGCCCGAATTTCTAGGAAGTTCATACCAGAGTATAGTTACTTGGCCTTTCACTAAGCTTATATTTATATTTGGCGTAGCATGTCTTCCTGAGGGTCCTTAAATTTTGAGATTACATACAATAAGTCTCTCCTTAGGTTTGGCAAGGGGGTTCTGAGACGTACCCTGCTTTGTGGACTCCGAGACTGCAACCTCGGGTCATGTAGTATGCAAAGAAGGAGACCTTCTTTCTCTGGCTCAAGAAATACATACAAGTATCCCCTAAGGGGGTGTTTCGAAATACTTTCAATACACGTAACATCCTTTCGAGACGATGGTGATAGATTATCGGTATGTTCCATGTCCTCTTAAGACGTCCTCAGCTTTAGAGGATAAATGGATAGTAGGGGTTGATAATGTTGGTGCAGCGAGAGATCTTTGTTAATAATCTTTCTTGTATTGAGAGGTGGTAATGGTTTTATTGGGTCCCTTTTTGGGTAGTTGGGTTGTGGTAGAGTGAATTGCTATTTTCCCTTTGAGGCCCGGTCTTTTTAGGCTGAAAAATAGTTGATTTCTTTCTTTTATACTTGGAGGACCGTGCCTATGTAGTTTGGACTCAAATTGTTGATTTTATCGAAGATTCATGTCTCTCTTTAGCTTGATCTAACTTGATGCCTACCACATACGAAAATTTATTATCATAACTTTGCAATAGCTCATTGTTGGCTTGTAATTTGAAACTCTCTTCCCTTGCGTCTTATTGTATTTTCTTTTTATAAAATTTTATCGTCATTCCGAAAAACAAATATCTTGCCATTAGTTGCATTATCGTCGTCATGCATGCAAGGCCGCTATAAATCTAATAGTGTGCTACATCATCAGAAAACCAGAAAGATGTTATTGTGGTATTGACAAGGACTATGTTACGATCCCACATTGGTAGAAAACAAATTCAATTAGTGGCTTATAAGTCTAAGTGTCCCCTCCTCCTTCAAGCTAGCTTTTGGGAGTGAGTTCTACACTTGGGCTTGAGGCTTGATACAGACCTAGTATGGGATAGGTTCGTATCAATACGTATAACATTTCTCATAAAATAAGCGATGATTTGGAAATATTAGGTTATTTCAAAACCCACTTTTCAAAATGCAAAAATTGAAAAAAAATCAACTCGAGTTCGAGGAGTTATAAACAAAGACTACCCTTATGGCTTCCCATGCCTGGAGACTCCTTTCTAATAAGGATTCTCTCTGGGTCAGGTGGATCCACTCGTACCGCCTCTGTGGGCGTAACTTCTGGGATGCCCCCAAGAAGCGCGGTACGGGCTATGCCTGGCGCAATATCCTCGACATGCGGGGTAAGATCAGGGACTTTATTGTCTCCAAGGTTGGTGATGGCTGCTCTACGTCTGCTTGGTTCGATAACTGGCATCCTGCTGGTCCCCTCTCTAAGTTCTTATCTACCCGTAACATCCATAATGCCGGCTTCACTCCTGATTCTAAGGTTGCTGACATTGTCCTCAACGGGTGTTGGGTGCACCCCATTGCTGGCAGGACTCCCACCCCATTCTCCTTTCTCATAACCCCCCTTCTCTTTCCACGTCCGTTCCTGATAAACTCCTCTGGAGATCTTGCGACGGTAAGGTCTATCCTTTTTCGGTCCGTTCTGTCTGGCACTCTATCCGCCCTGCGGAGCAGCCTGTCGACTTGTATCATCTTGTTTGGTTCTCCCAGAATATCCCTAGACATGCCTTCATTCTCTGGGTTGCTCTCAAAGATCGACTCAAGACCCATGATAAAATCAGAAGCTGGGAGTTGTTTGGTTCTCCCAACCTCATCTGTGCCTTCTGCAGCGATTGTTCCGATTCCCTTCCTCATCTTTTCTTTGAATGTTCTTTCCCTTCTATGGTTTGGCATGATCTTCAGCATGTTATGAACCTCTCCTTCCCCACAAATTGCTGGTCGGATATCATCAATCTTCTCAAGCCCATCTCTAAAGGTAAGAATGTCTGGTCCGTTATCCGAAGACTTGTGCTTGCGGGAGCTATCTACCACATTTGGCAGGAAAGAAATAACCGAATTTTTAAAAATAAGAGAAACACGTATCATGCTGTTATCAAGTCTATTATTGATGATGTCCGTTGTAGACTGATGAGTCTGTCTATGAAACCTTCCCTTAATGTTATTTTGGCTAAAAGGATCTGGTCCCTCCCCTAACGTTGACAGATGTACTTCATATTTTCCACTGTGGTCCATTATTCTCTCATATCCCATCATTTCCACTATATATTTCTCTACCTATATTGTTTGTTTTTTTGCAGGATGTTTGCTTTTTATGTTCCTGTTATGTTTTCTGGTTCCAAAATCAGTTTTGGTTCCTAGTATAGCCTTGTTGTCCATTGGGGCATGTCCCAATGGGTTTTTGTCGTTTCTTAGGTGGGGAGTCCCCAGCCTTCAATTGTATTTATTCTTTTTATTAATAAAATTTGCCAGAGGTACCGTCCTCTTTACCAAAAAAAAAAAAAAACAAAGACTAATGACAACCTTCACAATAATGACTAAATATGTATTTGTTTTTCATTAATGCGTCACTGAATATTGTGAAGGAATTTTGTGAACCGACCCCAACCAAATTTTACAAAATTTGTCATGAAATGTTCTCGAGAAATTCTATGATATGGTCCAACCAAATTTTCAAAGCAAGAGGCCAAGCTATATCTCTACTCTACTTGACATGAAATACAAGTAATCGATCACTATTATGTACTAGTATAACGAATACAATATTTGATTAACCATAACTTTGAGTTTAAACCTTGATTAGTAATTTCAGTAGTACTCTTTTATCTTATAAGATTTTCTTTTGAAAATCTTTCTAATAGCAATTTACTCGTTTGCCAAAGTTCGTTTAATTGATTTCAAAAACAATCAATAAAATATAACATTAGTTTTGAAACATGAATTTGGATAAGTAATATTACATTGAAATCAAATTGTCATGTGGTTTTGTTATAAACAAATCAAAATTTTTTGGAAAACAATTTCCCAAAAGTAGTCAATTCCGTTTTGAACATTTCTAAAGCAGCTATACATCTTAGTTAAATCATTTATAATATTAGAATTATACCATTTCAACAACTACATAATTCACATTGCTTTCTATCATGACCCTTCACACCCTAAGTGTCATTCTTAATCATTAATAATGCCTTTATGTCTTCAATTATTTGATGAGTTACCTCGATATTCTATTAAAAAACTTAAATCGTCTTGAACTAAACATACCGCATGTGTATGTTATAAATGATGTGTTTCTCAAGGGAAGTTATATTTTGTCTTTAGTGAGGTTTGCTAATGGTCTTCTGCGATGTATGGATTAAAAATACTATAAGGAAAAAATACTATAAATCCATCTTCAAAGGAATATATATTAACAAATCTACATTAAAAGTGTCTAATGAACATTACTTACTTGATTATATTAAAGGAAGTGATTTGTACACAACAATCTTTATACATATACAATAATTTATGTTTTAGAGAGGTTGTATGTACCGACCCAAAATGGGCCTAATCGGAAAGTAAGAAGTAAATGAATAATTAATAAAGTAATTATTTATATTATAAGTAAAATAGTAAAAAAGGCATTTTGGTAATTTCAGTTAATATCATGAAATGAAAAGACTTATGATTTCACTAAGAAAATTATAACTGAAACTACACTGTATTTAGGACTATGAAGTATGAAGAATAGAACGACTAATGTTAATGAAAGGATAAGATTTTGGTCATTTTGTTGTAATTAATCTCATTATGAGATATTTATGTTTTGGAATACTATTATATGTTATTATAAGTGTTTCTATGTTTTGAAACAATTTTTTATACTGAGGAATCAAATGTTAACAAAATAGATTTTGAAATGTCTTAACAGGAAGTTGAGGAACTTCCTAGAATTTAATTCGCGACGCGTAGGTATAGGGTCGCAACGCGATGGTCAAAGTACAATGCTACGATAGATAGAATGTTAGGAAGTACGTAGCTTTAACTGTGCCATGCAGGCATGGTCGCGACACGTCGAGTGTAGGTCACGACGCGAAGTCGAGCTATGTTGCGACGTAATTTTGAAGTAGAATGGTCGCAACACAAATGACTATGCCTCGCGACGCGAACAGAATGT
This sequence comes from Cichorium intybus, assembly GCA_023525715.1. Lineage (NCBI taxonomy): Eukaryota > Viridiplantae > Streptophyta > Magnoliopsida > Asterales > Asteraceae > Cichorium > Cichorium intybus. The sequence continues at coordinate 97,320,117 of CM042014.1, forward strand.
CATATGCCAAGTTTTAAGTGATCCAGCTAGGATTAAACGGTTGACCCATTGGGTATTCGTCTAACCTGACGAAATCAGTGTTTAAGAGGGTATTTTCACCCTAGAAATAAGTTTAATGTCCTCCAAAAACTCTCTAGATATGTGTGTGTGTGTGTTCTTGGAGAGATTAGTGTGTGTAAGGCCAATTCTTGATGATTCAAGGATTCTTTCAAAGAAAAATCAAGTGCAAGCTTGTTATAGCAAGGTAATCACTCAACCTCTAATTGTAGATGGAGTAATATGTATGTTATGGTGAAAACCCTTATGAACCCTAATTTCAAGGTTTGAACAATATGATAAATTTATGGTTAGATATTGTTCTTAGATGATGTTTAAGCTTTATGCTTCCAAGGATAAGATGAAATGATCAATTGCAATTCGTGTTTCTAGTGATTGATTATGAACTAACAAAATAGAATTAATGATATGATAAGATCAAAGAGATGATGAATAGGGTCTATAAAGTCCTTAATGGAATAAGTATGATGTTTGATGCTTCCAAACATCATCATATGACTAGAGTCTCTTTATGAGACAAGTTGATGAACATCACATCCATATTGTGATATGAATCTATTAAGACAGAGAGTAACAAGTCTTTACATATTATTAAGACCTAGCATGTTATTAATAAGAATGTTAATGAACTCCTTAGGTAATTATGGAGTAAAAGTTCAAGGAATTAGCAAGGACAAAGGAATGGATGAATCCTGGTTAGACTTCTCTATCTAGCCAAGGTGAGTACATGTACCTTTTTCGTACTTAGGGATACATCCGAAGTGTTTATATATGTTTTCAATGTAAAAAGATGATAGTATTAATACTTATATTATGTTTATAAGTGTTAAAGATGGTTATGAAATGTGTATTCGATTTAAAATACTATAACATGAATGGTATATGATAAGAAGAGTATATGATAATGGGAAAAGTAAGGTATTTGGCTTATGGCCTTAAAATACATGAAAGTAAATGATAATGGAAAAAGGTAATGTATTTGGCATATAGCCTTAAAATACATAACAAGTAAGTATTAAATGTCATAAAGAATATGTGATTATGTAAACTAAATGTATTTGGCTTATAGCCTTAGAATACATTTAGAAGTAAATGTTATATGATATAAAGAGTGAATGATATTGTATAAGAAAGTGTATTGGGCATATAGCCTAGAATGTTTATAAGTAAATGGTATAACATATAATGGATTGATGCCTATGAAAGTCTTTTAATAATCTATATGATTATGAAAGCTTTATATAACTTGTAAATGTGAATGAGTGTGTAAGTTTTTACTTTAAGTAAAAAATGCAAATTTTTTACCAAAGTGGTCATATTTTGTATTTTTGTAAATGGAAAGGAAAGTTTTTGACATTAGCCTTAAGGGCCAAAAGGTCTCTATATGAGACACAGCGGGATCTATTAGGGACATGACTCCCTATTGCGAGGTGGATTGCCACAGAAACCTACTAGGATAGATTGATCACGTTCTTTCCATCTTAGTAAGGTGGCTTGGGGTATCACTTTATGACTTTTAAGAACGAAAGCAAAGAATGATCTATATGATTATTAAGAATGAAATAAGAATAATCTATATGATTATTAAGTATAAAATGAAGATAATCTATATGATTATTAAGTATGAAATGAAGATAATTTATACGATTATTAAGTATGAAGAAAGGATAATCTATATGATTATTAAGCATGAGTAAAGAATCATTAATATGATTATCAATTGCAAGTTAATTTTATAACTTAATGTGTTAAGATTCATTCTATGACTAATAAGTCAAATGTGATTTATATGACTAAGATGTGAAGAGTATGTTTAATATGTAATAGTCATTTTATGACTTAATGAACAATGTGTCAATTCTATGAATTGATATGTAAAGGAATTGGATATTAAGTAATGTATATGTGAACCGTTTTATAAGACTTCACATAAAAAAACGAATACTTTTGTGAAAGTATATAAAAGATATTATAAGTCCAAACTCATGTAACTCACATGACTTTATAGTCTTATCGTATGTATTTTTTTATGCCTTGTATCCCAGGTTATACAAGGATTAAAGAAGCTAAAAGCAAAGTGAAGATAAGGGGGTGGAAATTTTAAAGAAAAAAAGTTATAAAACCATGGCTTTTGATGATATGTAATTGGTGATTACCCAGATGTTTATGAAAATAGTGTAAAAGTTTTTTTGGGACCAAATTTAAAAAAAAGTTATAAAACCATGGCTTTGAAAAAGAAAAAAATCAGGTTTTCACATTGTACAATATGCATAAAATCATTACATTGTTTTGTATGCATAAAAATGGTTGTGTACAAATCACTTCCCTTATAGTAAAGTAGGTGTTGGATCTCCGTGCGATGCAGCAAAACCCGTAAAATGATTGCAATGATATAATTAGTTATGAAATCGAACAATATTTAAAGTATCGATTCAATTGAAAATGGCATAGGGTTTTTAAAATTTCGATGGATTTGAATATATAGAACATCATATGTAATGCTCGTTTCCCTAGTATGAGTCTAAAGTTTGAAACAGTAATTGTTAATTAATTGTGAAGGAACTTGGCCCTATGCAGCACGTTGAATGGAAGGACATGGTGCGTAGAAGGTTTTATGATTAGCATGCAGAGTACGACAGGACACGACGCGTCCAGCTCTACTACGTGGTGCGATGCCGCTATGTTGTAAAACCCTAAAGTTCGGGCCTTGATCCCTATTTAAAGGCACTAACTTTAATGGCCTCTGTCTCTCACCAGCTGTCACACCCTTAAACCGTATTGGCGGAATAGTTCAAGGGTGGATGACTTAATGAACAATATCATAACAAAGTTGAATAGTAGTGAAATCCAAGCACACAACCATCGTTTAAATCAATTACAAATGTTACAAAGTTTACTTATTACATGTCTCAAGTACAATTGAAATGATAACAAAAATGACGTCGTAACGTCATTACTTGTAGCGCTTGCATTTACCTTGTCAGTTTCCTGAGAATACAAGTAGTTGAAAAAGTGTCAACAATTAAGTTGGTGAGTTCATAAGATTTTGTAATAGAAAAGCCCTTTGTTTGTAAACGGTAGTAATTGAGAACCAAGAAAATCATATATTTTCTTATAAAAATGACCAAGTCTTTAACTCCCAAAGACTAAAATGTAATATGTATAATTGTAGTGTAATAAATTTGTTTTACTCTTTATTAATTCCAATATAATATTTCATGACTATCAAATAAAGAACGGCCAGGTAGAAGATCAAATGGGGAGGCAGGACCCTTTCAGCGTATACGCCTTTCGGAAATCCAACAACCTAGCTCAATTGATCGTCCTAGACACCGCTCTCGTAAGTAGATCAATCGGTATTATATTTTTGGAATTATAATTGAATTGTTATAATAATAACGTAAATAATTTATAAAAGAAATTATTAAGTTGATATTTTTTCCCCGTGAGATACCCTATAACCATATTGTGACTAGTTGGCCTGTTGCGTCGTTCTTCAAGCGTCGAAATGGTAGACATTTGGACACCTCAGACCTGCCGGTCTAGCTGTAGCGAGCAGCTCAGGTGCGGGGTTGTCAAGCCCCGTATAGATCTATACTCAAATATCGCGCTCTCTTACCGAGACTGGTTATAAATGTACAGGACTTATAGTAGGTACTTATAAAAGTACTGTGAAGATTCATCTCACAAAATGTATGTATTTCAATCAACTTGTTTACGTACGATTTGTATATAAAAACTCTTGTAATTGTCCATTATCATTTTTCTCATGATAATATAGTGTTGTTAAATAATTATATAATTTTATATAATTATTTTTGTCATGTTTAAGCGTCAATATAACCTTATGTTCGTAAATTATTCCAATAATAGTCTATTTTTAGTAATTCCGTCGTAACAATCATATTTTGCGAATATTAACGAAGTAACTTGTTCAAATGTTTATAAATATCATCTTTTAAGATATTTCTCACAAAAATGGTGTAATAACTTGGTTATAACCATTTTTGTTGGAAAATAATATTTTGTTTATAAAAACGTAGTTTTTACTAGTCTTCATTTTTATAACGTTCTTACCCAAGATCTAGTATTTTTTTTGTACGCTTTATTTGTGGTTTTGTAATTTTTACATAACTTAATATGTCAAAGTGTTCATAATACATGGATCTATCCGTAGTATTTCAACTCATCCTAATACTTTTGTATGTCTTCGTTATAATATCGTTCTAGTATGTATGTATGTATGTATTTACACTTTTATAAAAATTACCGTTGTAATTTTAAAAGTATACTTGTATGAAAATATTTTCGAGAGTTTTAGTCCCATTGTATTTATAATTGTATATATTTTAATGGATTGATATACTTAGTTCACTATAAACAATGCTCTGATACCAATCTGTCACACCCTTAAACCGTATTGGCGGAATAGTTCAAGGGTGGATGACTTCATGAACAATATCATAACAAAGTTGAATAGTAGTGAAATCCAAGCACACAACCATCGTTTAAATCAATTACAAATGTTACAAAGTTTACTTATTACATGTCTCAAGTACAATTGAAATGATAACAAAAATGACGTCGTAACGTCATTACTTGTAGCGCTTGCATTTACCTTGTCAGTTTCCTGAGAATACAAGTAGTTGAAAAAGTGTTAACAATTAAGTTGGTGAGTTTATAAAATTTTGTAATAGAAAAGCCCTTTGTTTGTAAACGGTAGTAATTGAGAACCAAGAAAATCATATATTTTCTTATAAAAATGACCAAGTCTTTAACTCCCAAATACTAAAATGTAATATGTATAATTGTAGTGTAATAAATTGGTTTTGCTCTTTATTAATTCCAATATAATATTTCATGACTATCAAATAAAGAACGGCCAGGTAGAAGATCAAATGGGGAGGCAGGACCCTTTCAGCGTATACGCCTTTCGGAAATCCAACAACCTAGCTCAATTGATTGGCCTAGACACCGCTCTCGTAAGTAGATCAATCGGTATTATATTTTTGGAATTATAATTGAATTGGTATAATAATAACGTAAATAATTTATAAAAGAAATTATTAAGTTGATATTTTTCCCCGTGAGATACCCTATAACCATATTGTGACTAGTTGGCCTGTTGCGACGTTCTTCAAGCGTCGAAATGGTAGACATTTGGACACCTCAGACCTGCCGGTCTAGTTGTAGCGAGCAGCTCAGGTGCGGGGTTGTCAAGCCCCGTATAGATCTATACTCAAATATCGCGCTCTCTTACCGAGACTGGTTATAAATGTACAGGACTTATAGTAGGTACTTATAAAAGTACTGTGAAGATTCATCTCACAAAATGTATGTATTTCAATCAACTTGTTTACGTACGATTTGTATATAAAAACTCTTGTAATTGTCCATTATCATTTTTCCCATGATAATATAGTGTTGTTAAATAATTATATAATTTTATATAATTATTTTTGTCATGTTTAAGCGTCAAAATAACCTTATGTTCGTAAACTATTCCAATAATAGTCTATTTTTAGTAATTCCGTCGTAACAATCATATTTTGCGAATATTAACGAAGTAACTTGTTCAAATGTTTATAAATATCATCTTTTAAGATATTTCTCACAAAAATGGTGTAATTACTTGGTTATAACCATTTTTGTTGGAAAATAATATTTTTGTTTATAAAAACGTAGTTTTTACTAGTCTTCATTTTTATAACGTTCTTACCCAAGATCTAGTATTTTTTTTGTACGCTTTATTTGTGGTTTTGTAATTTTTACATAACTTAATATGTCAAAGTGTTCATAATACATGGATCTATCCGTAGTATTTCAACTCATCCTAATACTTTTGTATGTCTTCGTTATAATATCGTTCTAGTATGTATGTATGTATGTATTTACACTTTTATAAAAATTACCGTTGTAATTTTAAAAGTATACTTGTATGAAAATATTTTTGAGAGTTTTAGTCCCATTGTATTTATAGTTGTATATATTTTAATGGATTGATATACTTAGTTCACTATAAACAATGCTCTGATACCAATCTGTCACACCCTTAAACCGTATTGGCGGAATAGTTCAAGGGTGGATGACTTCATGAACAATATCATAACAAAGTTGAATAGTAGTGAAATCCAAGCACACAACCATCGTTTAAATCAATTACAAATGTTACAAAGTTTACTTATTACATGTCTCAAGTACAATTGAAATGATAACAAAAATGACGTCGTAACGTCATTACTTGTAGCGCTTGCATTTACCTTGTCAGTTTCCTGAGAATACAAGTAGTTGAAAAAGTGTTAACAATTAAGTTGGTGAGTTCATAAGATTTTGTAATAGAAAAGCCCTTTGTTTGTAAACGGTAGTAATTGAGAACCAAGAAAATCATATATTTTCTTATAAAAATGACCAAGTCTTTAACTCCCAAAGACTAAAATGTAATATGTATAATTGTAGTGTAATAAATTGGTTTTACTCTTTATTAATTCCAATATAATATTTCATGACTATCAAATAAAGAACGGCCAGGTAGAAGATCAAATGGGGAGGCAGGACCCTTTCAGCGTATACGCCTTTCGGAAATCCAACAACCTAGCTCAATTGATTGGCCTAAACACCGCTCTCGTAAGTAGATCAATCGGTATTATATTTTTGGAATTATAATTGAATTGTTATAATAATAACGTAAATAATTTATAAAAGAAATTATTAAGTTGATATTTTTCCCCGTGAGATACCCTATAACCATACTGTGACTAGTTGGCCTGTTGCGACGTTCTTCAAGCGTCGAAATGGTAGACATTTGGACACCTCAGACCTGCCGGTCTAGCTGTAGCGAGCAGCTCAGGTGCGGGGTTGTCAAGCCCCGTATAGATCTATACTCAAATATCGCGCTCTCTTACTGAGACTGGTTATAAATGTACAGGACTTATAGTAGGTACTTATAAAAGTACTGTGAAGATTCATCTCACAAAATGTATGTATTTCAATCAACTTGTTTACGTACGGTTTGTATATAAAAACTCTTGTAATTGTCCATTATCATTTTTCCCATGATAATATAGTGTTGTTAAATAATTATATAATTTTATATAATTATTTTTGTCATGTTTAAGCGTCAAAATAACCTTATGTTCGTAAACTATTCCAATAATAGTCTATTTTTAGTAATTCCGTCGTAACAATCATATTTTGCGAATATTAACGAAGTAACTTGTTCAAATGTTTATAAATATCATCTTTTAAGATATTTCTCACAAAAATGGTGTAATAACTTGGTTATAACCATTTTTGTTGGAAAATAATATTTTTGTTTATAAAAACGTAGTTTTTACTAGTCTTCATTTTTATAACGTTCTTACCCAAGATCTAGTATTTTTTTGTACGCTTTATTTGTGGTTTTGTAATTTTTACATAACTTAATATGTCAAAGTGTTCATAATACATGGATCTATCCGTAGTATTTCAACTCATCCTAATACTTTTGTATGTCTTCGTTATAATATCGTTCTAGTATGTATGTATGTATGTATTTACACTTTTATAAAAATTACCGTTGTAATTTTAAAAGTATACTTGTATGAAAATATTTTCGAGAGTTTTAGTCCCATTGTATTTATAGTTGTATATATTTTAATGGATTGATATACTTAGTTCACTATAAACAATGCTCTGATACCAATCTGTCACACCCTTAAACCGTATTGGCGGAATAGTTCAAGGGTGGATGACTTCATGAACAATATCATAACAAAGTTGAATAGTAGTGAAATCCAAGCACACAACCATCGTTTAAATCAATTACAAATGTTACAAAGTTTACTTATTACATGTCTCAAGTACAATTGAAATGATAACAAAAATGACGTCGTAACGTCATTACTTGTAGCGCTTGCATTTACCTTGTCAGTTTCCTGAGAATACAAGTAGTTGAAAAAGTGTTAACAATTAAGTTGGTGAGTTCATAAGATTTTGTAATAGAAAAGCCCTTTGTTTGTAAACGGTAGTAATTGAGAACCAAGAAAATCATATATTTTCTTATAAAAATGACCAAGTCTTTAACTCCCAAAGACTAAAATGTAATATGTATAATTGTAGTGTAATAAATTGGTTTTACTCTTTATTAATTCCAATATAATATTTCATGACTATCAAATAAAGAACGGCCAGGTAGAAGATCAAATGGGGAGGCAGGACCCTTTCAGCGTATACGCCTTTCGGAAATCCAACAACCTAGCTCAATTGATTGGCCTAGACACCGCTCTCGTAAGTAGATCAATCGGTATTATATTTTTGGAATTATAATTGAATTGTTATAATAATAACGTAAATAATTTATAAAAGAAATTATTAAGTTGATATTTTTCCCCGTGAGATACCCTATAACCATACTGTGACTAGTTGGCCTGTTGCGACGTTCTTCAAGCGTCGAAATGGTAGACATTTGGACACCTCAGACCTGCCGGTCTAGCTGTAGCGAGCAGCTCAGGTGCGGGGTTGTCAAGCCCCGTATAGATCTATACACAAATATCGCGCTCTCTTACCGAGACTGGTTATAAATGTACAGGACTTATAATAGGTACTTATAAAAGTACTGTGAAGATTCATCTCACAAAATGTATGTATTTCAATCAACTTGTTTACGTACGGTTTGTATATAAAAACTCTTGTAATTGTCCATTATCATTTTTCCCATGATAATATAGTGTTGTTAAATAATTATATAATTTTATATAATTATTTTTGTCATGTTTAATCGTCAAAATAACCTTATGTTCGTAAACTATTCCAATAATAGTCTATTTTTAGTAATTCCGTCGTAACAATCATATTTTGCGAATATTAACGAAGTAACTTGTTCAAATGTTTATAAATATCATCTTTTAAGATATTTCTCACAAAAATGGTGTAATAACTTGGTTATAACCATTTTTGTTGGAAAATAATATTTTTGTTTATAAAAACGTAGTTTTTACTAGTCTTCATTTTTATAACGTTCTTACCCAAGATCTAGTATTTTTTTGTACGCTTTATTTGTGGTTTTGTAATTTTTACATAACTTAATATGTCAAAGTGTTCATAATACATGGATCTATCCGTAGTATTTCAACTCATCCTAATACTTTTGTATGTCTTCGTTATAATATCGTTCTAGTATGTATGTATGTATGTATTTACACTTTTATAAAAATTATCGTTGTAATTTTAAAAGTATACTTGTATGAAAATATTTTCGAGAGTTTTAGTCCCATTGTATTTATAGTTGTATATATTTTAATGGATTGATATACTTAGTTCACTATAAACAATGCTCTGATACCAATCTGTCACACCCTTAAACCGTATTGGCGGAATAGTTCAAGGGTGGATGACTTCATAAACAATATCATAACAAAGTTGAATAGTAGTGAAATCCAAGCACACAACCATCGTTTAAATCAATTACAAATGTTACAAAGTTTACTTATTACATGTCTCAAGTACAATTGAAATGATAACAAAAATGACGTCGTAACGTCATTACTTTTAGCGCTTGCATTTACCTTGTCAGTTTCCTGAGAATACAAGTAGTTGAAAAAGTGTTAACAATTAAGTTGGTGAGTTCATAAAATTTTGTAATAGAAAAGCCCTTTGTTTGTAAACGGTAGTAATTGAGAACCAAGAAAATCATATATTTTCTTATAAAAATGACCAAGTCTTTAACTCCCAAAGACTAAAATGTAATATGTATAATTGTAGTGTAATAAATTGGTTTTACTCTTTATTAATTCCAATATAATATTTCATGACTATCAAATAAAGAACGGCCAGGTAGAAGATCAAATGGGGAGGCAGGACCCTTTCAGCGTATACGCCTTTCGGAAATCCAACAACCTAGCTCAATTGATTGGCCTAGACACCGCTCTCGTAAGTAGATCAATCGGTATTATATTTTTGGAATTATAATTGAATTGTTATAATAATAACGTAAATAATTTATAAAAAAATTATTAAGTTGATATTTTTCCCCGTGAGATACCATATAACCATACTGTGACTAGTTGGCCTGTTGCGACGTTCTTCAAGCGTCGAAATGGTAGACATTTGGACACCTCAGACCTGCCGGTTTAGCTGTAGCGAGCAGCTCAGGTGCGGGGTTGTCAAGCCCCGTATAGATCTATACTCAAATATCGCGCTCTCTTACCGAGACTGGTTATAAATGTACAGGACTTATAGTAGGTACTTATAAAAGTACTGTGAAGATTCATCTCACAAAATGTATGTATTTCAATCAACTTGTTTACGTACGATTTGTATATAAAAACTCTTGTAATTGTTCATTATCATTTTCCCATGATAATATAGTGTTGTTAAATAATTATATAATTTTATATAATTATTTTTGTCATGTTTAAGCGTCAATATAACCTTATGTTCGTAAACTATTCCAATAATAGTCTATTTTTAGTAATTCCGACGTAACAATCATATTTTGCGAATATTAACGAAGTAACTTGTTCAAATGTTTATAAATATCATCTTTTAAGATATTTCTCACAAAAATGGTGTAATAACTTGGTTATAACCATTTTTGTTGGAAAATAATATTTTTGTTTATAAAAACGTAGTTTTTATTAGTCTTCATTTTTATAGCGTTCTTACCCAAGATCTAGTATTTTTTTGTACGCTTTATTTGTGGTTTTGTAATTTTTACATAACTTAATATGTCAAAGTGTTCATAATACATGGATCTATTCATATTTTATGTCAAGTTCATCTTTATAATATTTTGTTCAAGATCTAGTATTTTTGTATGGTTTATTTGTAGTTTTGTAATTTTTACATAACTTAATATGTCAAAGTGTTCATAATACATGGATCTATTCATATTTTATGTCAAGAGCATTTTTACACAAATATTAACTTTATAAACTTGTGTAAATCAACATGTATAACAATAAAACACATATAAACTTGAATAAAACAACATTTATAGTAAAAGAACTTGTATTCTCCCCCAAAAGGTTAGAAAAGATGAAAATGAGGGGTATGAACTCACCTTGAGTGGTAGATCTTAAGGTTTCTTGGTAGAAGGTTGAAAAGTTTGGTTCTAGGACTTGGATGACTCTTGGACAAAGCTAATATCCAATAGATTTTGATGGATGTTAGTGTGTAAAAAAAGTGTAGAACTTGTGTTATGTATATTAGAATCAAAAGAGGAATGAAACTTACTACTTAATCTTGTGAAGAGAGCTTGAAATTGAAACTTGAAAGTGAAGATGGTGGTGATGGTCTTGGAGCCGAGAGCAAGAGGGAAAGGAGAGAAAGAAGAAGTTTGGTTGGATACAAATGAATTTGGCTAGTCTCTCTTGGAAGATTTATACTTAGATATTTCCTATTATAAAATTACTAGCTTTATAAGTGCCTTAGGTTTTAAATATTTACCACTAAGGTCTTAATGGAGCACTTGTTTCAGCCAAATGAGTGTAGGGTGGGGGTGGGGTAGGGTAGGGTTAGTTTTTATAAAAATAGCAATGTACTTATAAAAATGGGTGATTTTTATAAAATCGTAAGTCGTTTTAGTAACTTTTTATACGTTTTTTACGAAACGAAGTTCTAAATACTTATTTTGTATAAAAACATTGTCAAACATTTATTTTGATTGAAACATAACTCGTTGGATGTCGGAATACGCGTTTAAGCGCGGTATTCTTCCGATTTCGCGATTTTTGACGTTTTACCGTAAATTGTATTTAGCTTTGGAATTAAATACTAGATACTATTACGTTACTTATCATATAAGTTTTTATTTCATATGTGATGTTTAAGGCACCACATTTTGAAATTTGAGTCCAAACCCTGTGTACATTTATCCGTTCACAGCGGTTTAATCGTTATAACTTTCACATACGAACTCCGTTTTCGACGTTCTATATATCCACAGTTTTGTATTTACGAGTAGATCACTTTATGAATATTATTATTCTCAAAATAATAATTGTATGATTATCGAATTTTTACGCTACAGTAGTTTGCCGTCCGTATTTTCGACTTTTAATCGATATTTGTTTGATTTAGCATACGTAATACTATAATATTAATAATTCATTGCAAAAGTTATGAAAAATAACTTTTCAACATATAGATTAACGTACGCTTCGTTTGACTATAGTTGACTTTTGTTGACCAAAATTTACAATTGTCACATCACCTACCCGTTAGAAAGAATTTCGTCCCGAAATTTAGCTCTTGAGTGGATCCTCATGGGTTTGGGAAGAGATGTGGGTATTTCTGCTTCATTTGGTCTTCGCGCTCCCAAGTAAACTCAGGTCCTCGCTTGGCACTCTAACGGACCTTAACTATTGGTATGCGGCTCTGTTTGGTTCTTTTGATTTCTCTATCCATGATCTCCACTGGTTCCTCTACGAAGTGTAGGTCTTCATTGACTTCGATTTCGTCAAGGGGGATGATCAGGGTTTCATCGGACAAGCACTTCTTGAGATTCGACACATGGAATGTGTTGTGTACTTTGCTCAACTCCTGGGGTAGTTGAAGTTTGTAGGCTACAGGACCGATCCTTGCTAGGATTTTGAATGGTCCAACGTACCTTGGGTTAAGTTTTCCCCTCTTGCCGAAGCGTATCATCCCTTTCCAAGGGGAGACCTTCAACATGACAAGGTCACCCACTTGAAATTCTAACGGTTTACGCCTTCTGTCTGCATAACTTTTCTGTCGATCGCGAGAGGCCTTCAATCGTTCTCGGATTTGAATGATCTTTTCCGTGGTCTCTCGTATGATTTCTGGCCCGGTGAGGTTGTTGTTTGTCACTTGACCTTTGACTAGCTGTGTGTCACAGACCTCGGCCCAACACAAAGGTGATCTGCACTTACGCCCATACAGTGCCTCGAATGGAGCGGCCTTGATGCTAGTGTGGTAACTGTTGTTGTAGGAGAATTCAATTAGTGGCAAGTGAACGTCCCACGCCTTGCCAAAGTCTATTACGCAGGCGCGAAGCATGTCTTCCAGTGTTTGAATGGTTCGTTCACTTTGGCCATCAGTCTGCGGATGGTAAGCTGTGCTCATATCGAGTCTGGTTCCCATAGCCTTTTGCAATGCTTGCCAAAAGTGCGAAGTGAATCGGCTATCTCTATCAGAGATGATTGATTTTGGCACGCCGTGCAATTTTACAATTTCTCTGAGGTAAACCCTCGCCAGTTTGTCCATCCTATCAGCCTCCTTGATTGGTAGGAAGTGTGCGGATTTGGTTAACCTATCGACGATTACCCATATAGTGTCTAACCCACCGGCTGTCTTTGGTAATTTGGTTATGAAGTCCATTGTTATCCGTTCCCACTTCCACTCGGGTATTGCTGGTTGAATTAGCAAACCTGAGGGCTTTTGATATTCTACCTTAACCCTGGCGCAAGTCAAACACTTGCCCACGTAGGTAGCAATTTCTGCCTTCATGTTTGGCCACCAATACAGTTTCTTGAGATCTAGATACATCTTGTCGGATCCGGGATGAACGGAGTATTTAGTCTTGTGAGCCTCATTCATGATAATATCTCTGTATCCACCAAATCTCGGGGTCCAAATTCGGTTCATGAGGTAACGAGCTCCGTCATCCTTAACTTCAAGGTTTTTATCCATCCCTCGCAACGCTTCATTTGCGACATTCTCAGGTTTTAAGGCTTCTAGCTGTGCCTCCTTGATCTGAGTGGACAAATGGGAATGCATCGTTATTGACAGAGACTTTACTGGACGGCCCGAGTACTCTTTTCGACTAAGGGCATCAGCTACCACGTTGGCCTTCCCTGGGTGATAACGAATTTCACATTTATAGTCACTTAGTAGCTCTACCCATCGCCGTTGCCTCATGTTGAGCTCTTTTTGATTGAGGATATGTTGGAGACTCTTATGGTCAGTGAAGATTGTACATTTAGTGTCGTACAGGTAGTGTCTCCAGATCTTCAATGCGAATACTACCGCCCCCAACTCGAGGTCATGTGTAGTGTAGTTGACCTCGTGAGTTTTAAGTTGTCTTGAAGCGTAGGCAATGAATTTTCCTCTTTGCATGAGTACGCTGCCCAGACCTTGGTTCGACGCATCGCAATAGACCACAAAGTCTTATGTTCCTTCTGGAAGGGACAGAATAGGAGCGCTGCACAAGGCTTTCTTTAAGGTCTGGAAGGCGGCGTCTTGTTTATCTTCCCACTTGAATGTTACACCCTTCTGTGTCAGGGCAGTAAGTGGCTTCGCAATTTTGGAGAAATTTTGTATGAATCTTCGATAATAGCCAGCAAGGCCCAAAAACTGGCGGATTTCTGTCGGGGTTCTTGGTGCATCCCAGTTTTCGATGGCTTTGATTTTGGAAGGATCCACATGTATCCCTTCCTTGCTGACTACGTGGCCTAGAAAGTCCACCTTTCGAATCCAAAATTCGCATTTCGAAAATTTCGCATACAGCTTCTCTGCTCTTAATGTCTCCAAAACCGGTCGTAAGTGTTGACTATGTTCCTCCTTACTTCTTGAATAGATAAGTATGTCGTCGATGAACACTATCACGAATTTATCTAGGTAAGGTCGGCATACTCGGTTCATTAGATCCATAAACACTGCGGGCGCATTAGTCAATCCGAAAGGCATCACAACGAATTCATAATGGCCATAGCGAGTTCTGAATGTCGTTTTAGGAACGTCTTCTTCTTGGACTTTGAGTTGGTGATATCCCGACCTTAGATCGATTTTTGAGAAATAACTCGATCCTTGGAGTTGATCGAACAGGTCGTCAATTTGGGGTAACGGGTATCGATTCTTGATGGTGAGTTTGTTCAACTCCCGATAGTCAATGCACGTACGGAATGACCCATCCTTCTTCTTCACGAACAAGACTGGCGCTCCCCAAGGTGAGAAGCTCGGTCTGATGAACCCTTTACTTAGCAGTTCGTTTAGTTGACCGAATAATTCTTGCATTTCTGCCGGGGCTAATCGGTATGGTGCTTTTGCTACTGGGGTGGCTCCAGGGATCAAATCGATTCTGAACTCGACTTGTCGCGCGGGTGGTACTCCTGGAAGGTCTTCTGGGAATACGTCGGAAAAGTCGTAGACTTCAGGGATCTCTTTGATGCTTTTTACTTCTTTCTTTTCGTCAACAACGTGGGCTAGGAAGGCATGATATCTTTTCTGTAGGTACTTTCGGGCTTTGATGCAAGACACGATTCGGAGGCCGGTACTGGGTTTGTTACCGTAGACAACAAAGGTCTTGTCATCTGGCAGATGAAGTCGGATTCCTCGTTCGTAACACATGATGTCGGCATGATGGGGAATTAGCCAATCCATACCAACAATCACATCAAAACTTCCTATTTTAACAGGCATTAAGTCGATTTGAAAGGAGTGATCGTCCAGAGTAAGTGTACAGCCTATGTATATGTCGTTTGTACTTTCAGTTTTGCCATTTGCCATCTCTACTGTAAATGTTTCATTGAGTAGTTGTGGTTTTTGTTTTAATAAGTATTTAAACTCGTGGCTTACGAAACTCCTCTCCGCACCGCTATCGAATAGTACACAAGCATATGAATTATTGACGAGGAACGTACCGGTAACCACGGTGGGATCCTCCACCGCTTCCGCACGTCCCATGACTAGGACCCTTCCATTTCTCCCAACGTTCTTTGTCTTCGGGCAATCACGCTTAAAATGCCCCGTCTCACTATAGCCATAGCAAGCTTGACTCAGCCCAACATTAGAGGCTTGGGTGGTTTGTGAAACTGGCGCCTTGCAGAAACGGGCGGTATGCCCCTTTTTGTTACAGTTCGAGCAGTGCATCTCCCTGCATGCTCCGGTGTGGTGGAAATTACACTTGTTGCACTTGGGTAGTGTCCCATTATACTGCTTGGTTGTTGTAGGGGTAGTCGGGACAATGGCTGCACGGACTGCCACAATCTGTTGTCTCTTGGCATTTTCTTGATTAGGCTGACCCCTCCCCCTGTTCCAGGGTTTCCTTTTGTGGTCCTTCTCCTTTGGTTGTTCAGTTCTTGGGGTCATGGTTCCCTGGCGAACCCCATGGTCAACTAGTCGTTGGGCTAGTCGTTTGGCGCTGTCGAAGGTAGCGGGGCTTGCTGATTCTACATTCCCTTGGATCTGAGGAGATAGCCCCCAGATATAGCGCTCCACTTTCACATATTCTGGCGTGACCATAGTAGGGCAGAGGGTTGCCAGGTCATTGAATCGGTTCATGTAGGAGGTCAGGTCTGAACCTTTCATAGTGAGGTTCCACAGCTCTTGTTCTAGTTTCTGGATCTCCCCCTTGGGACAGTACTCTTTCATCAGCATGGTCTTCAGTTCCTCCCAACTCATTGAGTTGGCCACAGGAAGTGTCAGAGCCTTAACATGGCCCTTCCACCAGGACATAGCCGTATCAACAAAGGTACCAGTGGCGAATTTTACTTTAGATTCCTCGGAGCATGCAGAGATTTCAAATATTGATTCTGTTTTCTCAATCCATCTCGTGAGAGCAAGGACACCACCAGTACCGTGGAAAGCCACTGGTTTACAATTAACAAAGTCTTTGTATGTGCATACTCGCGAGTGGTTTGATGTTTCTACATTTGTGGAGTCGTTGGTGGCATTTCTGCTCCCACTTCCATTCGTCCCATTGTTGTTAATCTGGGCAATAGCGGCTGTCACGGCGGCATGGAAAGTCGCTGAGTTCATCATGTGTGGATCGGGTGTTCCAGCTGGTGTGCTCCTAGTGTTTCTCCTTTTGGGTGGCATATTTCTGCCATAATGATCCAAGATTGAACAATGGTAAGCCCTTGGTAAAGGTGATCAAAGTATGGCGTTTCTATTATACGTTTATGTCGACTATGTAGTGATAGGGGTATAAGAGGTGCATAAAGAGTCTAGATGTATGGTTTTATAGTATCACAAAATACTCGTATAGTATCTTGTTTTATGTTTTGTTCTAGTGTTTTTCTTTGTATATGGTTCTTGGTAAGTCTTTAGAAGTTGTTATAAGTAAGGTGGTTTCTAAGGGGTATGAGAGGTATGTAAGAGAAAATTCTAAGTGTACGACTTCGTAGTATTCATAAAATACTCACGTAGTATTTTAACTCTATGTTTAGTTCTATAGCGTCTTAAAATACTCCCATAGTATTTTAATTTTTTTTTGTTTAGTTGTTTGATCATTGGTAAGTGTTCGGACTTGTTGTTCACCATGACTATCCCTAAGTACCCGTTAATTATATCTTGGACCAATAGAGTTGATCAGGCTCTATTTATCCAAGACATAATTACCAAAGCACTTAGGTCTATCCGTAGTATTTCAACTCATCCTAATACTTTTGTATGTCTTCGTTATAATATCATTCTAGTATGTATGTATGTATTTACACTTTTATAAAAATTACCGTTGTAATTTTAAAAATATACTTGTATGAAAATATTTTCGAGAGTTTTAGTCCCATTGTATTTATAGTTGTATATCTTTTAATGGATTGATATACTTAGTTCACTATAAACAATGCTCTGATACCAATCTGTCACACCCTTAAACCGTATTGGCGGAATAGTTCAAGGGTGGATGACTTCATGAATAATATCATAACAAAGTTGAATAGTAGTGAAATCCAAGCACACAACCATCGTTTAAATCAATTACAAATGTTACAAAGTTTACTTATTACATGTCTCAAGTACAATTGAAATGATAACAAAAATGACGTCGTAACGTCATTACTTGTAGCGCTTGCATTTACCTTGTCAGTTTCCTGAGAATACAAGTAGTTGAAAAAGTGTCAACAATTAAGTTGGTGAGTTCATAAGATTTTGTAATAGAAAAGCCCTTTGTTTGTAAACGGTAGTAATTGAGAACCAAGAAAATCATATATTTTCTTATAAAAATGACCAAGTCTTTAACTCCCAAATACTAAAATGTAATATGTATAATTGTAGTGTAATAAATTGGTTTTACTCTTTATTAATTCCAATATAATATTTCATGACTATCAAATAAAGAACGGCCAGGTAGAAGATCAAATGGGGAGGCAGGACCCTTTCAGCGTATACGCCTTTCGGAAATCTAACAACCTAGCTCAATTGATCGGCCTAGACACCGCTCTCGTAATGAGATCAATCGGTATTATATTTTTGGAATTATAATTGAATTGTTATAATAATAACGTAAATAATTTATAAAAGAAATTATTAAGTTGATATTTTTCCCCGTGAGATACCATATAACCATATTGTGACTAGTTGGCCTGTTGCGACGTTTCTTCAAGCGTCGAAATGGTAGACATTTGGACACCTCAGACCTGCCGGTCTAGCTGTAGCGAGCAGCTCAGGTGCGGGATTGTCAAGCCCCGTATAGATCTATACTCAAATATCGCGCTCTCTTACCGAGACTCTAGTTATAAATGTACAGGACTTATAGTAGGTACGTATAAAAGTACTGTGAAGATTCATCTCACAAAATGTATGTATTTCAATCAACTTGTTTACGTACGATTTGTATAAAAAAACTCTTGTAATTGTCCATTATCATTTTTCCCATGATAATATAGTGTTGTTAAATAATTATATAATTTTATATAATTATTTTTGTCATATTTAAGCGTCAATATAACCTTATGTTCGTAAACTATTCCAATAATAGTTTATTTTTAGTAATTCCGTCGTAACAATCATATTTTGCGAATATTAACGAAGTAACTTGTTCAAATGTTTATAAATATCATCTTTTAAGATATTTCTCACAAAAATGGTGTAATAACTTGGTTATAACCATTTTTGTTGGAAAATAATATTTTTGTTTATAAAATCGTAGTTTTTACTAGTCTTCATTTTTATAACGTTCTTACCCAAGATCTAGTATTTTTTTGTACGCTTTATTTGTGGTTTTGTAATTTTTACATAACTTAATATGTCAAAGTGTTCATAATACATGGATCTATTCATATTTTATGTCAAGTTCATCTTTATAATATTTTGTCCAAGATCTAGTATTTTTGTATGGTTTATTTATAGTTTTGTAATTTTTACATAACTTAATATGTCAAAGTGTTCATAATACATGGATCTATTCATATTTTATGTCAAGAGCATTTTTACACAAATATTAACTTTATAAACATGTGTAAATCAACATGTATAACAATAAAACACATATAAACTTGAATAAAACAACATTTATAGTAAAAGAACTTGTATTCTCCCCCTCCCCCAAAAGGTTTGAAAAGATGAAAATGAGGGGTATGAACTCACCTTGAGTGGTAGATCTTAAGGTTTCTTGGTAGAAGGTTGAAAAGTTTGGTTCTAGGACTTGGATGACTCTTGGACAAAGCTAATATCCAATAGATTTTGATGGATGTTAGTGTGTAAAAAAAGTGTAGAACTTGTGTTATGTATATTAGAATCAAAAGATGAATGAAACTTACTACTTAATCTTGTGAAGAGAGCTTGAAATTGAAACTTGAAAGTGAAGATGGTGGTGATGGTCTTGGAGCCGAGAGCAAGAGGGAGAGGAGAGAAAGAAGAAGTTTGGTTGGATACAAATGAATTTGGCTAGTCTCTCTTGGAAGATTTATACTTAGATATTTCCTATTATAAAATTACTAGCTTTATAAGTGCCTTAGGTTTTAAATATTTACCACTAAGGTCTTAATGGAGCACTTGTTTCAGCCAAATGAGTGTAGGGTGGGAGGTGGGGTAGGGTAGGGTTAGTTTTTATAAAAATAGCAATGTACTTATAAAAATGGGTAATTTTTATAAAATCGTAAGTCGTTTTAGTAACTTTTTATGCGTTTTTAACGAAACAAAGTTCTAAATAATTATTTTGTATAAAAACATTGTCAAACATTTATTTTGATTGAAACATAACTCGTTGGATGTCGGAATACGCGTTTAAGCGCGGTATTCTTCCGATTTCGCGATTTTTGACGTTTTACCGTAAATTGTATTTAGCTTTGGAATTAAATACTAGATCCTATTACGTTACTTATCATATAAGTTTTTATTTCATATGTGATGTTTAAGGCACCACATTTTGAAATTTGAGTCCAAACCCTATGTACATTTATCCGTTCACAGCGGTTTAATCGTTATAACTTTCACATACGAACTCCGTTTTCGACGTTCTATATATCCACAGTTTCGTATTTACGAGTAGATCACTTTATGAATATTATTATTCTCAAAATAATAATTGTACGATTATCGAATTTTTACACTATAGTAGTTTGTCGTCCGTATTTTCGACTTTTAATCGATATTTGTTTGATTTAGCATACGTAATACTATAATATTATTAATTCATTGCAAAAGTTATGGAAAATAACTTTTCAACATATAGATTAACGTACGCTTCGTTTGACTATAATTGACTTTTGTTGACCAAAATTTACAATTGTCACACCAGCCTCCACCCTCATAAGATATTAGAGTAAAACCGTAGCCTCCTTTGTGCTTGAGAGCCTCATTCTTGCCTTCGGAGTGTTTCTTGAAGAAGAAGAAGGTGGTGGTGCATGGAAGCAAAGTTCCAGAGTAGATCAAGCATTCTATACACGTCACGCGTCCACCCTAGCTTAATGTCACACGTCCACCTTCGGCACGTAACACGTCTACCAGAGAAAACCCTCCTTCTGAGTCGTGCCTCGATGCGGTGCGTAGGACTCATGGACGTGACGTGTAGTGTCGCTATTGACTTTGACCATTGACTTTTTAACCAGATTTACTTTTGATCAAACTTTGATGGATTTAAGATTTGGACTAAGGAATTAACCTTTAATTGGTTTGGGTCACTAAGTTACACCTAATGGTGATTTAAGAGGTCCATCTTACTGATTATTCGAGGACCCAGGCGTGTGTGATTCGGCTTTCTAATTTAACTAAGTCTTCTCACTATACTATGTGTGACGTTACATGTGTAGGTTGTCTAAGACCCGTTAGGGTAGGACTGTGTGCTTAGACTAGTATGGTCTTGCTTGTTGGTTTCTTGGCCATATGATTCATTATTATTACTATATGGTATGCGGACGAATCAGAGTTAGTATGAGCATCCTTAAAGGCATAATAGAGTCAGTCATGAGTCGGGCGGAGTCGGAGTAAGTCCAATAGCCCATAGGTATTGGCGGGTCAGAGTCAGTCCGAGAGCCCATAGGTATTGGCGGAACAAAGTCAGTCTGATAGCCGGATGTATCGGAGTCAGCCTGAGAGTCCTTAGAGGCGGAACAGAGTCAGTCTGTAAGTCGGGGAGTCGGAGTTAGTCCGATAGCACATAGGTATTGGTAGATCCGAGTCAGTCTAAGAGTCATTAGGTGGTATGTTTGTAAATGTAATGGAACATGTGGTATTTTGAGGAACTCATTAAGGTTCGTGCTTACTCTCGTAAGTTAAATGTTTTTTAGGTACTTCCGTGGACAAATGGAAGGGCGCGACTTAACTGTACACGCATTTGGCTTGATTATGCTTTTGAAACTTCCGTTGATATTTCTTTATTAGTCTGATTTTTATATTATGGATTTTGGGATGATATTACTTGGTATTGAAAAGATGGGTTTTATTATATTTAAGATGGTTTTAAGGTTTTAACTTTATCTTGAAAATGAAAAAAATGGTTATGAAAATTGGGATGTTACATCATATTTCAGTGGTATGGACTATAAAAACGTATCGAGTTTTAATTAACACTAAAAATATCATTTCGAACAATATAAATAATGAAAATGTATTTTATAATGATGTAAAGAAAAACGGAATCAATAACACATTCAGATTTATATAGAGTATTATATATATATATATATATATATATATATATATATATATATATATATATATATATATATATATATATATATATATATATATATATATATATATATATATATATATATATATATATATATATATATATATATATATATATATATATATATATATATATATATATATATATATATATATATATATATATATATATATATATATATATATAGAGGCGTCACCCTCTAACCTTGAGGTTGAGGGTTCAATCCCCCTAGGGGAATAGGTGGATTATAGGTGAATTAGAGTAGGAGTAGGATAGATTTGCCTGTTCAAAAAATTATATATATATATATATATATATATATATATATATATATATATATATATATATATATATATATACACATACACACACACACACACAATCTAATAAAGTACTATTAGTGTGGCCACGTGGCATCATCAGCCTTCTTTGTTTCCTAGAAGAGGGTTATCTATTTTAGTATAAAATTTGCAATTGTTTTGTTATAGCAATGTAGTTCTAATTTTGTACCCATGTTAGCCGCGTAAGTGCATTGATATTTCTCGGTTGCGGGTTCAAAACTGGCCAACTGTAAACTATTTTTCTATATATCAGAGTAATGTTTTCTTAGATGAACACTAATATATTCTAAGTAAATATGATTTCTATTTGGGTTTTAATATTCTATATACAAAATAAATAAGTATAACAACACTTTTTCTTTAGCGAAGAATGGTGGGTTTGAGGTTAAAAAACTTAAAAGGTTGGTGAAGAGAAGCTGCAAGAAGAGGAAAGTACTGAAGTAGTCTCGACAGTCTGGTCAAAATTAGTACCAAAAAAGGTGAGTATATTTATTTGGAGGGTAAGGAACAACAGCATTCCTGTCCGAGTCCAACTGGATAGGAGGGGCATCGACATCCCTTCCCTCTTATGTCCAATGTGTAACGAGTGTACAGAAACAGTGGATCATGCGTTGGTAAGATGTCGGATTTCAAACTCGGTCTGGGAGAGGATTTTCGCATGGTGGGGTATAACTGGGAAAATATGCATGGATGTGAACCAATTACTTGAGTATAAAGGTGCAAAATCTTGGAAAAAAGAATCAAAAGTCATGGGAGGGGGTGGTCTGGTAGGTTTTGTATCAGATGTGGATTCATAGAAACGCAAAAGTATTTGGAAGTAAGAAGACATTTGTGGAAGTCTTGGTCAGCGAGATTAAATGGAGAACTTTTTGCTCGTTAAAATCGAGATATAATAGGGTTAGTTGGAATTGGACAATTTGGTGTATGGATCCAATTGCTTTGTTCAGTGCTTAATTGGAAAAAAAAATAAGGCTATGTTCATTGATGTATTTAATTGGTAACAGAGTAAAGTTTAGATAGAGTGAGTGCTGGGTTAATTTTGTAGACAATTTTACCCCTCAAAGTTCTCCTGCATCTCGCAGGTTGCTTTGTAGTTCGAGGTAGGGCGTGTATCATGAGCTTGTACTTTGTGTTGGGTGTGGAATAAAATATTTGCTTGCCTTTCAAAAAAAAAACACTAATAACTTCAAATTATAGCATTGTACTTTCAAATACAACATTTTAGGTTTCTTTTTTATATGATTTGGAATGTATGCGTGATTAATGAACTTTTTTGCACATTACAATAAATAAAAGTCAATTCTCTCGAGATTAGCATAAAAGTTTACCCGTTTTGCTGATTATCAATAAAATTTACCCCGCCGATGACTTATTTATTCAGTTTATGCACATGTACGTATGTATGATTACCTTATTTTTTTGGTTATCATCATATTTTAAACTTCTCATGTAGTACGCGGGTTATAACTTAGTATGTATATATATATATATATATATATATATATATATATATATATATATATATATATATATATATATATATATATATATATATATATATATATATATGCTTAGGATCAAATAAGAACTAAATAATTTGTGTGAACCGTGAGAACTATCTTTGACCATTAGATTACAATTATCAAGATTAATCTTGTGAGGGTATTTCCGGAATTGTAATATAATAATTAATTTCGTAATTAAATAAAATCTCAATAATTATGGTAATAACCAACTTCCTTGTTTTATGGATTTTAAAATTCGAATTAATTTGAATCATTTTTTTACTAATCTGAATTTTGAATTATTGTTTACTAATCCGAATTTACAATTATTATAATAATATTTTTATAAAATTCATTTCTTTATTTTTTCCACTATTACTGATCATTTTCTATTCTAAAATGAACAAAATAATTATAACAATATATATATTCTTATGTGAACTATTTTTTTTAAAATGGTCATATTTTTTCATTATTACCAATCAGTTTCGTAAAAATATATATTCTAACAAAATATATATTCTGATATGAATTATTAATAAAAAATGTATTACAAAAAAACACAGAATATTCTATACGGAACAATGTATATTCTATAAGTAAGCTAATACATATATTCTATTCTGATATGAATTCTATTACAGGATCTATTCTAATTTGAATTACAAGAATATTCTTATTTGAATGTTCTTGAGCATCCATCTTCAATTCTGAATCTTCTTGAATGCATCCTTTAATCACTATCATCACCATCAGAAATGCGGCTCTTTAAACTATACAGATGAAGACGGAACCTTCAATTCAACTTGCAAATCTTTAAACTTTATAACAAATATGAAATACATTTAAATCAGTAATAAGAAAAAGGGATAAGTGCAAGAAATAGCAATATACTTTCATAGATTCCTGTATTATAGCATCCTAGTTCCATTTCTTTTTATTGAGTTAAGTTTGTGATGAAGTGCCACCCAATTCGAAGACCTAATGTTTTGATATGAAGACTCTGAAGGGTATATCCTGGAGGATCCGAAGACTTATCTGCAATAACAACTTTTGGTGCACGCGTGACTGAAGACTACGTGGTGCATGAATCTTGACTCCTATTGGCTAGTACACTGATAAGATATTCTCTGTAATAATTTGTACTATGCGTATCACTGATCATGTATAAATATCAGTGATACCATTCCGTGTCGAGTGTGAGATTGCATCTTCCCCATTGTAAAACCCTAATCGTTTAATCCAAGAATTCGGCACAAGTTATCCAATTCCATTGTGTTCTTTATTGTTCTTACTTATATTTACTTGTGTGTATTGCTTAGCATAATTCATCTTGGTAGACTACTAGTCATATCACACTGTTTGATCGATTTCAACACCCAACACTTTTACCATTTGAACATAAGAATCGGATAGAAATCTAAGTCAAAAACCATAAAGAATGTCAATGAGGCAATACGTCGAACACATTAGGTGCGCTTACAAACCACCAAAAGTTTATAAAAAAATACAGAGAAAGGAAATGAAGGGCCATATCAGATCATATTTGGTGACGAATTAAAAAACAATAACTAACGTCAATTGAAAAACTTGAAAACCTCAAAAATGGATAGAACAATTAGATTGAAAAAGAGATGAAGATAATTATCAATTAAATGATGGGGAAGACTTGTACCTTCTTAACAAAGTTCGCAAAGAATGAGAGGTTAAAGAGGATAAATTTCCTTCACGCCCATTTATTTCATAAAAAATCTACACAATTGAACCATGAAACATAACAAAAAGAGAGTGTATTTCTTTCAGAACACTACGTAGTGCTTCGATTGGCTTTTGTTTCTTTGCTTTTTGCAACCACCTACAACGAGGTAGGTAGTCTGTTCAAAATTAGTTTATGATTAATCAAAATGTACAAACATTTGAATCTGTTTATATTAGAATAATGGAATAAGATAAGAATCAAGAATGTTAATAATGTTGTAAATGAAACAGCACTTACGATTACCATCAAATATCATTTGTCGGTAAACGCTATCTCTGATTGAGCTTAACATTCATCGCTGGTGTGTTTGCGATTACGAATGCAGGAACACGCTATGCGTTGATAAAGTCGATTACTCCCATTTATGAAGTCGATTACTCCTATCTGGGTATTCATCGTGAAATTCCCCTCATAAAATAATATATGAGAAGACGAGAAAGTAGAAGGCCAGATTGTAGATCACGCACACAAACGTTTGTGTGTGCTTGCGATTTTTGGTATGAACACAGACGCTAAGATCTTGAAGTCGATCTTTTAATTTAGACGACCCACATGAATATTTTAGGGTTTCGATGTTGGAGATGATCGTTGAACGAATTAAGCGTGATGTTCCTGGAGAATTGGGTACCTGGGGGGTCTGCGTACCGACGGCAAATACACACAGATTGGTGGATACCGACGGCAAATTGCAACTGATCGATTTCGGGTTCAACCTTCAAGTTCAAAGTCGGATTGCAAACGAAGAAGAACAATCAATACACGATTGCAGTTTCAACCTTCAAGTTCCCGATTGGTGGATACCGACGTTCGTTGAAACCCGCCATTGTTGGGGTAATTTGAAGGATCTTCGAAAGATGGGAACGATAGAAACAAATATGGGATTAAACGAAGGAGAGAGGAGAGATGAGAGAGAAAACAAATTTACATTTAATAAGGAAGAGAGATACGGGAAAAAGAGAATCAGTTTTCAAAAATAACTGCAATTTCCTAAAAAAACTCAATCAAGTTTTACCAAATTACCCTTCAGATTAATTAAATACGAATTTATAATTTTAAGAAAATGAAAAACCATGTTTTAATCATAACCATCGATTTATCTTGATCAAGGGATATATTTAGTTCTCACGGTTCACACAAATTATTTAGTTTTCATAAGATCCTAAATCTATATATATATATATATATATATATATATATATATATATATATATATATATATATATATATATATATATATATATATATATATATATATATATATATATATATATATATAGTTAGGTTAATGTGAGATAATGAGATTTTGTGAGGCATGCAATCCTCGCCATTTATTTCTGATGTCAACAAAAAAATTAAAAAATAGAAAATAAATTTCAAAAAATAAAAAAATATTGTTTAATTATTTTTCAACAGTTTTTATCCTAAAAATAAAAAATAAAAAAATAAAGTCTAAAATATTCTATGTAATATTCTAATACAATATCATTAATTTGTGTAATATTTTATTAGAATATTAGTATGTGTATTGCAAAAAAATTAAAAATCCTTCATAATATTCTGCCAGAATATTTACATAGTTAATAATACAATTTATTATATATATATATATATATATATATATATATATATATATATATATATATATATATATATATATATATATATATATACACACACACACATACATACACACACAAACACACACAAACACACACATGAAAACACTAAAAATGTTGAAAACATGTTAATGAACCTCAATTGTTTATTATTTTATATCCAGAGCTATAATTAATGTATCAGTTTTGTAATTACTAATAAATTTAAATTCACTTATTTTAAATTAAATATAATATAGGTTGTTACCTTAGGGTTGGATATCTTATTCGAATGATTATTTGACTCTATAATGTATACTATGGTGCATTTACGAGACGACTCGTCATCACTGGTGGAAATTTCGACTTAGTTAGAGTTGCAGGGTGGGGTGGGATTCCTAGCGGTCTAGGAAAAGTTAAGATGTATGTATGCTAGATTTCCTGTTAGAAAGAATGCCTTGGATATTTTGATTATTTGTTGCTTGCTATTAGGAATGTATGCTAGTATTGATTAGTTGTTTAGCGAATGTCATATAAGTTGTATGCAGGAGGAACTAAATAACTTTAAAATGCTTGATTTGGCCTTATTCTATGTTCCTTGTTTAGTTGTCGCTTTAGGGTAGCATCTCTTATTCGAATGTCTATTTGATTATACACTGTATACGAATGTGGATTTGCGAGACGACTAGGAAAAGTGTTTACATATGCTAGTACGAGCGCATGTACTAGAATTATCAGTGAGAGGCGAATTAGGCATTCCGGGACGGGTCTCGGAACGGACATGGATATGTGTGGAAGGTAGTAGCAGAGCTCCTACTATTGAAAGCACAGGATCCGCATTCCAGTCGGAATTAGTCACCAGGAATCCAATGAGCTGAGGGTGTAAATAATTAGCATAATAGATTTGAATGCTAGTAAAATAAGGTAACATTTATCCATTCGATTGCTGAATGGTGATCATGAGGTCTAGTGAGAACGGTTCAAGTTCTAGTTTGAGTGCCCAAGAGATTTAGAATCTCATAGTGACAGAGGTGTCGTGGTCGATTAAGGAGAAAATTTCGGGTATGTTAATCGGTATTAGGGATGAGTTGAGGAACATGTTAGAGGAACAGATTGCTACCATTCCAATCGCTGGGGGAGGCAGAGCCTATTGTTAGCATGCACTGAATATCTGATGTTGATGGCGTATTTCTCACTAACGCTTGCCCGGATGACCGGAGGGTTTGGTTCGCAATGAACCTTTTACGAGGGGCGGCGAAGGATTGGTGGGGGATCGAGACCACATCCATGATGTTGGCGCAGATTGAGGCATTGACTTGGTTGGGCCTTGTGACACGGCTCCGGAGGCAGTGCGTGCTTAGAGTGGAGATGGAGCGGATTCCCGCAAGTTATTGACATTGGCGCCGACAACGGAAACGGTGACTGAGATGACACGGAAGTCCAGAAGATGCTCTTCTGTCCTCAGTGCAGCTTCTGAGGACATGAAGATTACTAGCTAGGAGGCGCAAGCTCACGCTTGAGATCCAAGCTCGAAAGAGGATGGCTGCACAGGCCATGGTACCAGTATCGACGTAATTTCAAATTTTATAAAAGTATTTATATAATTATAGAGGTTTCTAATTAGATCTCCTTAAGAATAATAATTATCTTAAATACCGTCGATTTGATACCTTCTATTACTTCAAGTATTTAGCTACGTATCACTTGCTATTATTGCAACAAATGTCCGATAAAAATATCTCTGTAACATTTATGGATGGTACCCACTCGAATCATCATTCAATTTGAAATTTTCGAATGTCTTATTAAAAAAGTAATATTATATTATTCCAAACACTTTTACTAAAATCTATACTAGTAAATAATTTTTTAAACACTACATATTATTATATTAAAATGAAGTTTGAACTTTGTTTGGCCTATTCATTATGCATGTAGTATAGGTTTGGTGGGAAATCAATGTCTGTCAGTCCAATAAACAAACAATCATTGATTCCATTCGATGAGATCTTCTTTGGATCCCTATCAAATCTGTGTTTGCCTCCTCCATGTCTTTCTTTGGATAAATAAACATATTATCCCGACAAATATGCTAATTGATCTTTTTAAGATCTATGCACAAAACACCACACACATGATATCCATTTGCGGATGTTAATAAGAATTTGGACCATAAATATATAAAGTGTTAATAAATATTTGTTTTATTTGAACAGTGCACTAGAAATAATAGACAAATATTTATAATATTTTAACATTTGAAAATTAATATATTTCAAGAATAACAAGCGAGTTCAATTTTCAATCCTTTGACATGTAATTAATGTTTATATCTTTAAAAAATTTTAAGTGTAAATATGTATGAAATTTACAAAAATATATTGAATGTTATACTCATTTTAAAGTTCTCGATAATATTTCAAGATAATAATATGTCTTTTTGTAAATTATTTTTAACGTTTATATTACGTATTTAGCAATTAATTTGTAAAACTAAAAATAACATGTCGATGTAACAGGAATAGTGTAAAACTAGATTGGCAGGTCATAATTTATCAACGCAAAGGTTTTTTTTACGTCTCCTCAAGGAGATTTGGCCTTCACATATGTATTTCATCATGTGGTTAAGTATAATATTAGTACAAGCCCTAAAGCTCCGACGTTCATTTTAAAATATCATCTATAAAAAGCTTCATGATTGTACCAACGATGGTGTAGATCTATGAATTAAGTGAAAAAACCAATACATTTTCTAAGTTTAAATCATTATGACGTACATCTACTCTAGTACTTTTAAATTATGTATTTCATCACAAGTGAAACTTAAACCTTTGACCCATAATTAATGGATGCATTTCCACCAATACCTTATATTTTTAGGCTACAAATTATAACCAATCTAATTGTCATAAAAGAATCGACATGTTACAGTTCTCATACAAATTATTTTAAAAAATATTTTTAAATATAATTTGTGGTATATTTGTCATTAAGGTGGCTTATTTATATATATATATATATATATATATATATATATATATATATATATATATATATATATATATATATATATATATATATATATATATATATATATATATATATATAAGTTGGGATTTTAAAATTTTAACTTATGAAAAAGAAATAAAAAAGAATTGTGGGACATGGCGAGAAGGAATACGGAGCCTGGTCCATGCATAGGGATATGTTAGGATGATAGGGAAGTATGTTGACTGGTCAAAGATGATGATGAGTCAAAGTAAAGAAAGTGAAAGTAATCCATAGAGAAGTGAGCCCTCATCAGCCTGCACTGCACTGCAAATGCAACTGTAAGAGAAGAATGTGTCACAACTCCTAGAGATTCTCTTCACTCTCAACATGGAAACTTCTGTACTTTTGTCTCTTTCTCTTTTCCTTATCTTATATGTGAATATATTCCAAGAGGTAAACTGTCAAATGAAACCTATATACAACTTGCACCTTACATTTGATCCTATGACATTTTAGAAGGTGCTGAATGATAATAGGAAGAAAAATGAAATAGCATACCAATTAAATGCTTACGATCATGCGCATTATATATTACATAATTGTATATGAAAAATGTAAAAAATAAACTATAACAAGAGTGTTTAGTATCAACGAATTGGCATTAGATAATTAGTAAAAATTATAATGGATATCAAATTTGCAATGTATACTAAATCAATAATGTAATAATGTAATATATTAATTTATAATGTAATCAACTAAAGTACGTTAGTTTAGGATAGTTATCCGTGAATTTCTCATTGACATGTAAATACACATACGGAGGGGCCGGACCCTTACATGGGCCGGTCATATACAAACTATATCTAATACAATATGTATATATTTGAAATATAGATATATGCTAACATTTCTTGCAGTTTGAATGGGCTAATGAGCACGAACGTTTAAACTGCATCTGATATCAAGAAACAGAGTAGATGGGCCCATTGGTGATTATATCAGCATACCAAGATAAGTACGGAACGTGGAGTAATATGACTTGCCCCAAGGCCATTTGAGCATAGACGAAATGTATGACAATCTAAACGTTCTTGGTACGATGATATTGAACCAGATTATTGGATAAATACATTGCAATAACATTGTCGCAGTAGACGAGGGTGGCATAATCAAGAGGCTTTCGTAGTTCTTGCAGAAGATTGTGTACCCAACATGTTTTTGTAACTATATTGGCGACACCCTGATATTCTGCTTCAGCCCTCGATCGAGATATCATACCTTCGTGGTTCGAATACCAAGACAAAAGATTGTGTCCGAAGAAGAAACAATATCCAGAAGTAGAATGACAAGTGTCAGTACACCCGACCCAATAAGCATCAGAGTAAGTGATAACGCCATGTGAGGTTGAGAGCGGTGTAGTGGGGCCCCCTCATGCATGTGAATGCATATTGGCCTGCCGGAGGTGTCAAAATCCAAGTCAGAGAATAAAGTCAGCAAGGGCCCTCTCATGAAATATATATATATATATATATATATATATATATATATATATATATATATATATATATATATATATATATATATATATATATATATATATATATATATATATATATATATATATATATATATATATATATATATATATAGTAAAGAGTCAGATTTACGGTGACTAAACCAAAGTCATAGAATTAAGTGAGCAAAGCGTTCATACTATGCATGTAGGGTCTGTTTGACGTCATAGAGGGATTGATGTAATAGGCACAAATGATTTGGGCACGTGGGGTCCTGAAATCCTAGAGGCTGGTGCATTTAGATTGTCTCCTGAAAGAAATCGTACCTTGGCGGTTCGAATACCAAGACAAAAGACTGTGTCCGAAGAAGACACAATATCCAGAAGTAAAACGACGAGTGTCAGTACACCCGACGCAATCAACATCAGAGTAAGCGGTAACGACATATGAGGTTGAAAGCGGTGTAGTAAGGTTCCCATGAGTCATGCATGTGAAGGAATATTGGCTTGCTAGAGAAGTCAAAACCCAAGTCAGAGAATAAAGTCAGTTAAGGTCCCCTCATGCAATATATATAGTGAGGAGTCACATTTACTGTGACTAAACCTGAGTCGGAGATGCATGTAGGGTCTGCTTAATGCCATAGAGGGATTGATGTAATAGGTACAAATGATTTGGGAGCGTGGGTCTCGAAATCCTAGAGGTTGGTGCATGTAGATTGTCTCCTGAAGATACCTAAGCAGAAAGACATTCTTCACATCAAGCTGTCCAATGAGCCACTATCGGGATATAACCAGACTAAGAATAGTATGAATCGTGGTAGGTTTGACCACATGACCAAACATATTATCACAATCATTCTCAAACCTTGGATTTTTGTCATTTGCGACAAGTCTAGCCTTTTACTAAACTAGAGAACCATCTACATTGTGTTTCCTTTTAAATAGCTAAATACAGTTAACGATATTAGCATTGTCTAGACGCTGAACAAATACCATTGTACCATTAGAAATAAGTGCTTTGTATTCCTCTTTTATAACTTCATGCTAGTGAGGGTTATGGAAGGCTTAGGTGTAAGAACAAGGCACTGAGAGGATGTATCAATATGAAGATTGAGCTTTTAGATGGGGTTGGAGATCCTATGATAGGATCAGGTGGTCATAGGATGCGTGGAGGTGGGTGCAAGCACGTTAGTTATGTCAATGATATGGTCTGAGGGGTTAGCAAAGGATGGTTATAGATAAACGGATGGTGGTGTGGCAAGGGCTGTCAGGTGGATGTCGGCAGGTGATATGGGAGGTTACATGGTGGTAGTTAATGGTTCGATAGTGATGGGAGACCGTAAGAGGGTTGCGGAGTATGTTGTAGCACCCAACTTTTCAGGACAAGGTACTGTTGGATTAGGTGTCTAAGCCATAACTATAATTATGAATATACTTGAATTGATGGCAGCACAGTCCTTTTGGGTTGTCCTCAAACTTAGCAGAGGACAAGATAACTTATAGAGAGAGATTAATATATTATGAGAATAATATATTAATTAGAAATTGTAATATTTAATTAATGATTAATCAGAAATTAATTGGAATTAATTTTGGGATTAATTGGATTAATTAAAAGTGCAGGGGCTGAATTGTAATTGTTCAATAGTTGAGCAATGGACAGTTCTAGACTGTAAATGGTCTTGGACGAATTTTAAGGCTTAGGCCTTAAGGAATTCGAAAATACCATATATGAGTATAAGGACTATTTATGGTAATGATAAGCAAGTAGAATTATATGATAAAAGGCTTATCATATCAAGAGTTCAAATAAGGCAGTTATATGCCTTATGACTTATCACTTTGGAGCTATAAATAAGGAGCCCCAGCACCCTCATTATTTACGCCAACTTCAAGGGTCTCTCCTTCTTCTCTATAGTTTCTTGCTTGCTAGTGTTTTGGGTGTGAGCCATTAGAGGCACGACACTTGTGGTGTTTGCTTCCAAAAGATCAAAAGCTATGTAATCCTCAACATTCTTTTAGGAATTTTCGATTTATGCCTTTAGTGTTCTTATGATGTTCTTAGTTATAGATTCAATAGTGAAAACATAGATCCTTTAGGTTGCACGTAAACTTAAGAGTTTTAAGTTTATTGTTTGCCTATTATCCAATAGGTACACCCAATATTTTCTCAAAATATAACACTGGTGTACACTTATACAATTGTATAAATACAAGAAGTTATCATCAGGATCATCCTCGTACCAAAAGTATGCGATCCGAGTCGGGAGTTACGTATCAGCTATAACTCTAACCCTATAATAAAACACACCAACAACAATAAGCTATGAAATCTTAGTGAGCAACCTATTTATCATGCCTTTGTAAATAACATCACACACACACATATAATATACAAAACTAAACCATAATCCATTTTATTAATTGACAACACATATTTCCATATTCATTCTAATATATTAATAATATGTGTTCTAACATCGTAGGCACCCGTATCTCAGTTACACATGCACTTCTTTGCTACACAGGCTCCCAACCACTAAGGATAACTCCAGCCACAAAGGCACACTCCAGCCACAAAGGCACTCACCATCCATAAAGGCACTCCCAAGTATGCTTACACAATGTACTCTTCGTAAATTTACAACTATACTCGACAATACATATTAATCGTATCCTTCAGGACCTTTATCTAGCTCACCCCTATTATCTAGCGTATGTAATCACAATGCACATCTAGTAATCATAGCACAACTTGCTATAGTATGCTAAGGTGTAGAATAAAGTTACTCGAGTAACAACAGCTCAGCCACCAAGCCTACTACTCAGCCACCAAGGCTCACCACTCATCCACCAAGGCTACTACTTAGCCACTAAGTCTCACCACTTAGTCACCAAGGCTGCCACTCAAACACCAAGGCTATTACTCAGCGACCAAGGCACACCACTCAGCCTTCAAGGCTCACCATTCAGCCACCAAGGCTAGAACTCAGCCACTAAGGCTACATACATACATTTCACATTACTAGTTCAATAAGAGTAGGGAGAATAAGGTTATTTACATTTATACCATAGTCAGTTCAACACACAAAATACGATGAGTAATACTGTCTAACACCCTCTACATTGAACTCGCACACAAGGTTTTCCCTAGTTTACTTCCCACACCTTGTCCTTCATATCTCATAACTTTACAGGGTTCTTAATTATTAAGATATATCCTGGTTTGCAACCATCATACATACTTAACAGCTAAGAAATTCATATCATAACCTGTATATTTTCTTTCTATACGTACACACCTACATTCTTATCAACCCAAGACTTTCTTCTATCAATTACTAAAGAGAGAATATATATTCTCTATATCATCCGTAATATCAAACATATTACAATTCATCATAGCACCAAAAGGAATACGGTTACTCACACCACCACTACAAACATTCATACAATTAGACACATAGGTACATTCATCATCACGACCCTAATCTGCTATTATTCTCATAGCATACTCATTATTACACTATAAAAGCACAATAATTTATTTATACACGACAAGGGTACTTAGTTATGAAAAATGATAATCACATTATTCTCAATTAACAAACATCACAAAAGGAGGCTAGGTTACTCACGTGGTAAGAGGAAGCTTGCATCAATCATAGGAAAGCATCATCAAAACTATCGGCGTCCACGACCTCTCAGAATGACATACAATATGTTCCATACACACACACACACACACATATATATATATATATATATATATATATATATACACTCATATGTTGAGAAAAGTGTGGAGCGTATTAGAACCGAAGTAAATCCAGAAGTCGAAGAAGATTAGCTGACCGAAACAGCTAGAAATAGAGGAAAAGTCAAAGCCAGTGCTGTTAAAGTTTGTACTATGGTGAGATCCTCATACCTTGGTAGAGGATGTCATTTACTCTGGTATGACTAACCATGAAGATCAGCAGTTGGATACAGTATCATGTGTTGGATATTTTCACCCAAAAGGGCAATAATACTTCTCCATGTAGATTAGCAAAATGGCTAAAAAGGAAGAGTATTAGATCAGCAGGACCGAGGAAAGTCACACCTCGTTCGGATCATAAGATATGTCTTCACTTAGGTTTTCAAGGAAACACATGAGATAGAAACCACATAATACATTAAACAACTAACACCTTGTGTCGTGGAAGTCCAAACATTTGAATGTAAATTTTGAAATGGAAAAGAAGCAACAGTGTTGGATAATGAAAGAGACATACAAACATGCTTCGTAATAGACAAGTACTACACAAACTAGAGATTTTAATTTTCAAATGTACGTGTTTAAGGTGGGTGTTATAGAAAACCTCTTGCACTTAGCTTTGATATAATATGTAACACCCAATTTTTTTAAAAAATAATTAAATAAAACAAAATCTCATTTTCTCGTTAGACAAAATTCTCAAAATAAATCAGAGTGTTGAATGCTAAAACAAAACATAAGTCCCAAATGTAAAATGCAAAATTCTCAAAACATGTAAACTAAAATAAGAAAATTGGAGCGTGCAACGATCACACATGGTTCTTCCCCTTGTCAACCACTGAAGATCTTGCAAAGTTTTAAATAGCAACGGGTAAGTTAGAACCCTATTAAGCACACAATCTACACATGAAATTATATGAACATGTAGCACGTAACAAGCAAGTTTCCCCATAAAGAGGCTGACAACTACCCCCTCCCCCCCACACACACACTGTCTCTCTCTCTCTCTCTCTCCCCTATCAGATTCGGTAGAACAAGGGGGTGTTTACGGCTTCAATACATGTCCTCTAAGGTGGGGGGTGTGTGTAGGGTATATATAAAGATAGGGCAAGGGTTGGTTGGGCTGTAGGGCAAGGAATCGAGAGGCCTAAGGCCATCCTGACGCTGATGAATGGCCCTAAGGTGTTCCACTTGCAACTTTCATGGAATGGCAATAATAGCCCCTCTATATGCCAAGTTAATTTTATTTAAATGCCATGAAAATATTATCCTCATTTTAAGTTTCCTCAAATGGCACTTTACCCCCCCCCCCCCACCCCTCCCATTCTACCGAATCTGTTAGCGAGACAGAGAGACCCAAGGGCTGGTGGCAGGATTTTTCTAAAGGATAGGAATTAGAACTGAGGTTGCAACATCAGTTGAGAATCGATTATGACTAAATATAGATCACCCGTACAATCACATTGAAGCAAAGTTTGACAAGTCCGATAATCCTTTAGACAAAAACCAATTCATCAAATTATATACTACATTTATTGTGACAAGTAAAACAAAGAGAAGAGATTAGATTTTTTTATAATGTTGGGTGTAATAAAGACTTGATTTAACAATAATATACAATACAGATTGGGGTGAGGTAGACGTGTGTTTCTGGAGGTGGTAACCTGAATGCGTGACACATCACCGACTAGCACAAAAGGAATTAAGCACTTATCACTAAGGGATGTGAGAATATTTGCATCGGTATGAAGGTGGGACGTTGCCCCAGATACCATATACCAGTTATTCAAGTTTGTGTCTTGCAATGTTAACGTGTTAAGAATTTAAAAGAGCATGGTGGATGGTTGTGGAATCAAGGTGTATGTGGCATCGACTAGGCCCAAGGGACCATGGTAGTTGGCTATTCGGAAAGGTGGGCCTGGGCAGGACTAGTCCAGGTAGTGTTTGGCTAAAGGTTAGTTATTAAGGTGTATGGGGCTAGGGAGTAGTCTGTTATCTAGGAGGCGGGCCGGTCAGATGGTGTAACACCCCTCACTAAGGGTATTGGTAAAAACGTCATTTTAAACCCTTCAGTTCTTATCAAAGTTTATAAGTAATCATACATGAGGATTTGGTCCCAAAACACCTTAATTCCTCTAATTGTATTTAAACACCATTTTAAAATCCGTTAGGTTTTTTCTTAAAGATCATTTCAGAGTTTTAGGTTACGTAAAATCAAACAGTCCCAATTTCAAATGACTTAGTTTGTAAAAGAGCAAGGTTGCTAAAATCTGAATACCATTACATAGTTCAAATGAAGCCACACAATCGGCGGCCATCTAAAATTACAAGCTCTAAATAAGGCATCCTTAGTAATCAATTTGAGTACACGTCAAAATAAGTTAGGCAATGGAATGCCTAGTGAGTTCACCCAAGGTTGACCCATTTAGAGTGGGAAATGTCAATCACCACACTCGGGATAAACCCCCAAAATAGTTTAAAAATACTTTATAAGTTTTAAAGGTAAGTTTGTATTAAAAGTTTCATAAATACTTCTTTTCTCATAAACAAGAATATAAAAGATGGATTGGTAAAAGATTATGAAATGCAATGCAATAAGCAACTATCCCCAATCAAAGTCAGTCTCATATAAATCCAGACTCACCGATGGTCAACCTCTAGGTTCTCAAGTGATACGCACAAAGCACAACACTCAATCACTCAAAAGAAATAAACTAGGAGCTAATCACACTAGTCCACTTGAGGGTTAGATACTTCCTTCATGCAATTCTCTTTTGGTAGGAAAAACATCTTACTCCAAATTCTCTGAATATAGGGAAAACAAAACATCTTACTCCGAATTCCCTCTATATGGGAAAACAAACATCTTACTCCACTGTCTGCTTTGGTTCACACGGTCTACCCCATCCAACATGCAATGCACAAGTATGATGTCAAAACTCTTTTCAAAAGTATTATACTTTTTATAATAAAATAATCATCAGAACACTTTTTCATGCTATGCATAATTAATACATATATAAAAACATTGCACAAATATAAAATGCATGTAAATAGATCACAACACTCACACAAATAAGTAGTAATAGTAGTAGGAACGTGTACTCCCGGTAAACTCACCTCATTTAAGTGGCTAGAGAAGTCTTTGATCACCTCCAAGTTACTATAACTCTACTTCCTTCCTACTAGTCAAGAAAAGAAGCTATCACTCTGAATTCAGCCATCATTAAGGGACAAACTTATCATTATTGTCCACTTCATATCTCATTGTTAAACACTCATCCCATAAGGAGTTATTATGCTAAAAAAACTCTTAAGCATAAGTTCTCAATGTTGAAGAAGCAAACAACAAAGATCCAAGCCTAACGCAAGTGTTATATTGAGCAAAAGTCAAAATAGGGTTTGTGTGAAGAGTCCACACGGGCCACACAATCTAAGGAAAACATCTCATGCGGGCCGCGTGAGACATTAGACCCCGGGCATCGCAAATGCATGCCAAATAGCCATGCGGGTTGCGCCAGAATTATGCGAAAAACCTCATTTCTTATCATTTATTGTCCAGAACAAGTCTAAATTCATCCCACGACTTCCTAAATACTTATAAAACCAAGGTATGACTTATTTTAGGATTTTCATACCCCAAAACACACATTACAATCTCATTAAGCTCATGACTTAATCATTAATCACTTAATGTTCGTCATTTCATTCTCCCATCAAGATGTAGAGTCTAAAACTAAGTTTTAGTGATTCATTGCCTAAGGAACCCTCCATTTATTCATCAAGGACTTAACCAATTGGTCATCCAGGATGGATTCATCCCATGGCTTCTAGTTCTACTTCTAAGGAAGCCAAACAATGGAATCCCCAATTCCAATACATCCAACATGTTCTAACAAGGGTTCTAATCATCCCAATTGGGTGGATTCAATAGAAAAAATCTATAATGAATTTATTCATCCAAAACACATTAAAAGGTCAACCCCTTCAGTGGCGGACCCAGACTAAAAGTTCAGGGGTAGCACAATTTTTTTCGACATAGTATATAATATGATAAAAGATTAAAAACTAATATTTCATTACATACGACAAAATAACAAAGTGACAAACTAATCTAGGCATTACATTTTAAAGTTGACCTCTTTGGTCTTTCATTTTCCGGAAGCGACTTATCACATTTTCAGTTGTAACATTCATAAGTGCTTCCATTTCTACACTACAAATCAAAGCATCATTCAAAAAATCGTCACTCATTCTATTACGCAAATCGGTCTTCACACGTTTCATTACGGAAAAACACCTTTCAACTATTGCCGTTGCAACGGGCAAAACCAAAGTTAACTTTAATAACCTATTAACAATCAAACAATTAAAAGGTTGACATCGATCTCCATAGGACCACATACACATTCCACTTTCTAGATTTCAATAATCAATTAACAATGTTTTCATATTCTACTTTATAGATTTCAATAATCAATTAAAAGGCCTTAATCCAACTAAATAACACTTTTGTTGACATAATGAGTAATCAGTAATGACATCGGTTCCTAAATCCCAATCCCACATTCTACTTTCCAGAAAAAATAAGTGTGATTGATAATTTCAAATGTTAAATTATCATATTTCCAGCAAAAGATTAAAGCATAACAAGATAAAAAAAAACCCTAAACTGAAAAATAAACTAACAGAGGAGAGGAGAACCGAGAATAGTGATTTACTTGTTTCATATTGCATTCATAAAATTGGTCGGCCGGAGGACTGGATGGGAAGAAAACGTCGGCAGGCGGCACTCGGCAGGCGGCAACGAGGGCAGGGGGAGACTGGAAAACGGAGAAGCAAAGAGGGCAGGGGGAGACGGAGACCAGCGAGAGACTATAGTACAGCCGCTTCCAATCAAAGACGTAAATTCTAGAATTCAACGTCATCTATTTTTTTGTTTGGGCTCAATTCAAGTGGGTTTTCATTTTTCAGCACTTGGGCTTCTGATTTTGATTATTGGATTATGACTATAGCAATTTAGGGGTAGCACTTATTTATTTTAGGGGTAGCCCTCATATATTAAAAAAAAAAATTCTGGAAATTTAGCATTAATATTAAACTTTTCAGGGGTAGCACAGGCTACCCCAGGCTCTCTAGATGGTCCGCCAATGAACCCCTTACTAGTTCTAATGCCAAATCATCCATATTCCATTCTAAGGGTTCATAATCACCCAAATTCAATCATAGATTCGATGGTTGCTAGTTTTCTTAATGTTAGAGGGTTGGAATCATTAGGAAATGATTGGGAAATGATTTCTTTCATCCAAAATACATCAACGAATCAAAGCACAACTAGATTAACCCAAAACTAAACATCTCTAAGGTTCTAGGGTTTCAAAATACCAATTCAATCAATAATTGGATCTAGATCATCCATGGATTGGATGTAGACCACAAAAAGCTCAAGAACATCAAACAAACCTTTGGAGTCATAGGAAACTCCTCCTCCGAAACATAATTTTCGGATTTAGACTAAACCCCCAACTAAATATGGGTTTTCAAGCTAGAAATGATGAGATTATACCTTAGATTGCTAAGAAACTTTAAGAACTTACATAAATCTTCAAAACCAAGCTCAAATACGTCATAAACCAATGAAAATATTCGATCTACTCATCAAAACTTTATTTGGCTCTTTGAACTATATTCTAGACATATTGTAATTTTTTTTAAATTTATTGTCATTTATTTATTTCATTCATTATTTTTTCTCCAAAAGAAAATTTATTTTACCGATTTACCCCAAAACTTCTAGGCCCAAAACATCGATTTTATAGATGGGCCGAGTGCAGTGGCAAGAGCCCACTAGTAGAATTGAGAGGTCATGAGTTACGTAAAGAGTAAGAGTAGTTGGGCTAGTTGTTGCCCCTATTGCGATACATCGTTGTGCCGGTACTAATGGGACTGGGATCTGTTGTCGGAGCCGACATGTCCTCCTCGTAGTTGTTTCGACCACCACGGTTGTGGTGCCCCCCAGACCGTCCACCACGGACATTATTTAGGCGGTTCTTTTGGCCTGCTATGACATGATCAATAGCTAGAATGGTAGGTCATGAAGCATGGTCTACGTGTGTACCTTAATTGCACATGATTGAACTTGGTTCATGTGTTATTCCTCTAATCACAACATGGAGCAACTTTGTAAAACGGTCTAAATTAAGCGGTGACTGATGCCATAGAAAGCTAGCTATGTAGTCGAACTTCGGAGAAAGGCCGTTAATAGTGTATGCAACCAAGTTCTTCTCGGGAATGGTAGCTTCAATATTATCTAGTATGTCCGTAATGGTTTTAATTACTATGCAATATTTTGTGACGGTTGAGTCCCTAAGAACGATAGCTCGTAGCTTGTTTTCTATTTGATTCGCTTTTGGATCCTTGTAGTCCCGAAAAAGGTTTTCCAATCATATCCAAGCTTGTCATGTCGTCGCATTATTCTTGATGATCATTTGATGTAGAGACTCAGACATGATACCATAGATTTACATTTTGATGTTGGAGTCTATACAGTCTCGTTCCGCCATTTCTGTTGGATGTTGTTCTTTAGGTTCATTAAGTTGTTCAGAAACGTCGAAGTCCACATAATGTGTTTCGAACAATTTGCTCCATGAGTCGTAGTTCAACTGCTCAAGATCATGGGTCATGGGAATATACGATTGTATGTATGTGATGATGTACAGTTTCTCAAAGGTGTTTTCTACAACGATCGAGATAGAGGAAGAGGTCGAAGTCTCTGCTAGGCAGCAAGGAGAGTGGCTTCTAGAAAAAATAGTTTTAGATAACCTACTTTGATACCATGTTAGGATAACTATCTGTGTATTCCTCATTAACACATAAAATTACACACACACACACACACACACACATATATATATATATATATATATATATATATATATATATATATATATATATATATATATATATATATATTTGCATAATATACCTAATGCGTTGTTGGCTAAAAATAAAGCTAGGTGAATCTTCTAATTAATAATCCATATAAAATATATGTTTGAGTTACTTGTACGATATATGTAAAAGTGTGGTATCTTAAGGTATTGTTTATTTTTGAAGAGGTAAAATGTCTACAATCTGCAAACATATTTTTTTTGGGTAAAGAGGACGGTAACTCAGGCAAATTTTATTAATAAAAAGAATAAATACAATTGAAGGCTGGGGACTCCCCACCTAAGAAACAACAAAAACCCATTGGGACATGCCCCAATGGACAACAAGGCTATACTAGGAATCAAAACAGATTTTGGAACCAGAAAACATAACAGAATAGGTGGACTAGACGTCTACAGTTTGTAAAAAAAATAATATTTGTTTTTTAAAGTCTACCGGCTGCTAAAATAAACTGAAATTTAATTAAAATATTGAAATTTTTTCTGGTTTATTTTTATCTTTTACGAAACACAAGTCTTTTTATTAAAAAATCAATATGTCAATAACAATGAAAACATTACCTCAATCTCATAGGAATATAATAATACAATTTTTTTTTAAATCACATTCAACATAAAAAAAACACAAAGGTACATTCTGAAAATTATTGCATAAATATTATTAATATATGTGTTTTTGTAATAATTACATGCTTTTTTGAGTAATTATTAGTTAATTTATTTTACAAGCTTTATGTTTTTATATTTATTTAATATTTATAAAAACAAAAAACAAAAAAAAAACAAAAA
Organism: Cichorium intybus; assembly: GCA_023525715.1. Taxonomy (NCBI): domain Eukaryota; kingdom Viridiplantae; phylum Streptophyta; class Magnoliopsida; order Asterales; family Asteraceae; genus Cichorium; species Cichorium intybus. The sequence goes on from CM042014.1 coordinate 97,363,167, forward strand.
ACAAAAAAAACCAAAACAAAAAGTGTATTCTTTTTTCCTAGTAGAACGTCTACGAGAAACGTATTTCCGCCCCAAATGTTGGCCTATGTCGTTTTGGAGAAGAGGGCATGCAAACGTTTTGACATTAGCAGTCTTCTAAAAAACAAACAGTCTGCAAGCCAAACATTTTCCCGCCCTCAAACATAGTTTTTTAGAAGAGCTTTTAAAAAAAAAAAACACACCCCTAAAACATAGTTGGTTAGAAGAACTTTTAAACAAAAAAAAAACACCCCTAAATGAATGGATTAATTTCTTAAATATAACAATCATATTCAAACAATAAAAGGTTAAACTAAATCAATAACCACCAAAACCGGAAAGATTAGGCCTAGGACCGTGCTTTTTTGGATGCTTTAACAAATTCTAGAATTTCTACGTAAATTTGATGTTTTCGTCCCCTTTAAATAATGCTTTTGTTAGAAATGGAGAACAACTTCGAGTGGTCGGAAGAACATTTTTCAACTTTCTTGTTTCTCTCATAATAAACAAGTTTAATTTTGCATTTTCTTCCATTTTCTGGTCGATGACCTCTATCAATTCAAATAGAAACCGGAGGGGAGGGCAGGGGTGTTACCACGATTATTGCACCAACTTTTAGTAGGAGAAAATGCAAAAATAAAAAATAAACAAGAACAAGTGTTTATCACATTTTTTTCGAGTATGGTATGGAAAACAATATATGAAATCAACATGATAATATACTTTCCTTTCAAGTACATAAGGGGATACATATGAATAATAGAACTAATTGGCAAGTTTGGTCGGTTCATTTTTTAGTCTAACAATCTAAAAACACAACCAATGTATATTAATAGATCTCTTACCTTAAAAGTACATAATTTTACATTTTGTTTATAAGAAAAAAATTAAAACAATAATAAATCAAAGAGACATAAATATTATTGTCTTTATATATAGTAAATCCCCACATGTACGTGATAACAAGGAATCAGGTTTTGAATCATTTTGTATGATGTTTCTCATGGTTAAAAATTGTTGGTAGCATGACTAATCATAACGGTGACATCAAGATGTATCTTTAATGGCAATCAAAGGAGCTTCCTTGTTGGAGAACTAAGGCTGGGGGGAGTGGCTCTCGCCAAACCCCTCGCCAAACATCCCATCCCCTCGCCAAACCACACCGCCATCATCGCTCTCGCCTTCGCCAAGCCGTTCCTCGCCAAGATTTCGACGAGCTCGCCATCAACAACCATAGCAACATGACTTGTACCTTTTAGCATAAGAGTTGTACATTTTAGCATGGTTAACACATGCTGACTGCTCCCACCAAATTTGGTCAGCATGTGCTAAGCTGATGTGGCAAGTTTAGCATGTTCAGCACATGCTAACCACTCCCTCCAGCCTAATCACAACCAAACATCATCATCACATAATAGTTGAAAGCTCTATTTATTTCACATAGTTTATAACAAAATATCTGAAAATATTCCAAACACGTTCTTATAATAAATTAGTGTAAACTATTTTTCGATTATTCTGATAATTTATTGCTATTTATGCTCCTAATGCTGTTCTGAAAAAAATTATGCTCCTGATTATGATTATCACGATCTTTGATTGTTATTAAATCACTTTATTCAATTATTGACAATTAACATTGTGAATCCCAAATAGATTAACTTTTCCAATGAAGACAACAACAAATAGATCAAATATTATAAAATAGGACCGAATACAATAAAATTCAGAAATTCATAAAATTGTCTTATTGAAATCTTTCGGTTAAAAGCTCGGAAGTTTTTGTCTAGCATCTAAGTAGGTTTTTTTTTTCTTTAAATCGACGCCCATAAGTAAAAGCTCAGAAGTGTTTTGCAGACTAAAATCTTGAGGGACAAGGTTTTAGGAAGTTACCTAAGTACAACTCTTTTTCACATACATCATATTTTGCTGTTGTAAAATTACAATTAAAAAGAAAAGTAAAATTCATTAGAGTGAATGTGACATTATTTTTATACATCCTCAACACTTGACTCGCTAGAGATAACTATAGATTTCGTCAGGCTCAAGTAATGATCAAGCCGGCTTCAAATCAAGTAGTATATTTGTGGCATCTTGTTCACTAGGTTTTGGCTAGTAGTAACGACTTAAAAAGGGACCATACTATCTTCGGTGTCCACATTTAGCCAATAATGTTTTTTATACACATTTGACCGTTGAACTTGTTGTATATGTTCGTAAAAACACCAATATTCGGGTTATTGACTTGGAATGGTAACATACTATCTTCAACGTTTACATTTAGCCAACAATGTTTTCTTTGTATACATCTGTCCATTGAACATGTTGCATCTGTTCAAAAACCATCAATATTAACGGTTACAACCTATTATAATTGATCGGTAATATTGGTGCTTTTTGAACACACACGACAAGTTCAATGGTAAAATATGTACAAAATAACATTGTTGGCTAAATGTCAGAAGCCTTCGAGGCAGAAGCCTTCGGAAGGCTTCAGAGTTGAAGAGTTCTCGCTTTTTGGAGCTGAGTTTTGATAGATTTCAGGTTTAGGTTTAGGAGTGAACGAAGGTTTGTAGTTAATTATTTGCGAATGGTTTTCCCGTTCCTTGCCTATTAACAAAAGGCATCTTAAACCTTCGATTGTTTGCAACATACAAAGCAACCGTATCACCAACATCATTGACCATATAGCCATCATGTTTGTCTTCATCTTCTTCATCATCAACATTTGATAGAAGAGCCATAGATCCAGCATTTGCAGCTTTGCTTCTTCTACACACAACATCCGGTTCATGCGATTTTAACAGATTATACAGAGCTGCTAGTTTGTATTCCTTGATATTCTCATGCGACTTAACCATTAGCATTATTGGACACCATTCCTTCCTGAGACTGTACAGAAATTTGATGTTTACCTCTTGTTGACTGCGGATCTCATCGTACTTCTCAAGAGTATAAACCATGTTGCTATAACGTTCATAAGCTTGTTCCAAGGATTCATTTTCTTGTTGCTGGAAGTTTCCAAAATCAGCAAGAACTTCGATTACTGTACTGGATTGAAGAGTGGTGTCACCAGCAAGTCTCATCTCCAAACGATCCCAGATTTCTTTGGCAGATGTAGATCCTTCAATATGATGTCTAACATCAGGACTAAGCCACTTCGTAGTTCCCTCATGGCTCTTTCATCATTTGCGATTTTCTTCAGATTAGTTGTAGTGACTACTTCAGCATCTTCACCTTCACTAAGAAAAAATCTAGCACCAATGTCCACATGAGGTCCTTCTTTCACAGATCTCCATAAGTCCTTATCCAGACCAGTGAGGTAATCCTCCATACGATCTGACCAGTAATCATAAAAAGCAGGAATACGAACTGGTGCCTTGGTTGAAGAACCAATTAGATTTGCGTAATTGAGCATGTTTGCATAAGTTGATGTTGCATCAGCCATTGTGATGGAATTCCTTGAACGAATCTTTTTAGAAAAACTGGTAAGAAATATTAAATACAACTTGCTGAAACCTAGATCTAGGAATCAATCTAGATCTAGAAATTATATGAAGAACAGAATTTCTATAACAAGTTTTCGAGCTGAACCAGCTCTGATACCACATGTTGAGTAAAGAATTTGAACAATGATATACGATAACAGTAACAGTATTAGAAGAGTGATTCAAGCAACAATCATAGGGCCTAACGTTATCTTAATAGGAATTAAGAAGACAACATAAGACTTGTCTTACAATTATGTTTAGGAAAGAGTTAAGTATTCTTATGAATGGTTTTCTTTAAATAATTGGTTGTATTAAAAATGAAAGTTATATGTTGTAAGACAGCAAAGTGATCATCTTGAATCAGTACCAAACACTTGAGATTGATGATCTCTTTGTAATTAGGATAAGAACCTTAATATGTCTTAGAAGATATGACAATCCGAAACTTATCTTAGCTCATGATTTAAAGCATTTATAATACAAGCTGTATCCTTTGAAAAATATGAATTTTGACATTTTGGAAAGCTTCACTTAAGTAATTGAGAATTAGTATCATAAGTAAAGAAACATAGTACTTTAACATAAATTTTGAAACATCAGTTTGTATACAACATTGAAAGTTTTATTGCTCAAACTACCATCATTTTCTATAAATAAGAACTTTAATCATTATGTACTCTTAACTCTAGATAAAGCAACATATAATTGGCCATGTTAGAAAACGGGCTGTTTAAAAGATAAACTAACTTTCGATACAGACTCTCCTAGACTCTTATTTCCATACACGATGCTATTAATGATTTTTTCGCATAGTTCAATACTAAAACGAAATTTGTTTTAGAAAACTATCCAATAAATAAGCTTCGATATGCAAAAAAAAAAAAATAACTTTTTCTAAATCATCAAAAAAAGAACATGAAAATGTCATTTTTTAATATGACGTGATTAACAAACTTTTTTAGAGTTCAATGCTAATGATGATTTTTTTTCAAGAAAACTGCACCATAAATCAACTTCAATATACAAAAAAATGATAATTTTCCGGATCATCTAAAAGAACCCGAAAAAAATCAATTTTTCAAATTACTATGCAATTAATAAATTATGGGTCATTCTATACATACCCCTCTATAGTCTGTTTATACCCCCTGATGTGCAATTTTGTTTTTTGTTGTGTTTTTTTCTTTTTATTTCTTTTTACAAATAATATTTGATTAGTTTTATTATTATTATTATTATTATTATTATTATTATTATTAGAAAAACAATAATAATAAATTTACCTTTTATAAATTTTCTATTTTAGATTTACTTAACCACATGTGTCCATTTTTAGTCATATAGCAAAAATATCTATAAAAAATAACACAAATGTACAGTTTGAAAACTTGCCATACGATTCAGTTTGAAAAATATCTAGCAAAAATACATACCTGGTCGGTTTGAAAACTTGTCATACGATTCAGTCGTTGTATCAAATTGATATAGACAGATATATAAAATCGTTGTACAATGCGATATATATATATATATATATATATATATATATATATATATATATATATATATATATATATATATATATATATATATATATATATATATATATATATATATATATATATATATATATATATATATATATATATATATATATATATATATATAACGTAATAAGATTCCAAAATAAAACATCAAATATGTTTCTTTATAATAATAATAATAATGATAATAATAATAATAAATTTAATTTAATAATAATAATAATAATAATAAAGAAAAAAACAATAAAAGACGAAATTGAGATAAAACAAATCAGTACGTCAAATCAGGGGGTATAGTAAGAAATGGGGGTAGCTATAGCACTACCCATAAATTATTCTTGACGCTTTCTAATGTTAATGGTACTATTTAAATCCGAAATTTAAAAATCAAAATCAACTCAATTTCATTTGAATCAAACCGAAGTGATCACCCCAAGGCCTAGTTTATAACATGTGTTAAGTGTAAAATTAATTTTTACAAAACTATTATTATAATGAGATTTGTCCCGATTCAAAATATTGAAGGGAAGATTGAGACGGAAGTTTTGAGAGACAGTGAGATGAGTGGTGTTGGTCGGTAATAGGTGGGGACCACTTGAATGATTCTTGTACTCTCTTATCCATACACGTGGCTTGAACAATGCGGCTAGCTGACGAATATTGCACTTAACAATGAAATCACTATAGAGTCTAGACCACTTGTGGGTACCAATGTCCAAATCGGTGCACTATAAGGATTTCGGTTAATGTGAGACTAGTTATTTGGTAGAGTTTTGTCTTTTAGATTGGAAGTTTTGGGTTATATATATCAGATATAGGCGGATTTAACTAACTTGGTGTACTAACTTCTAACAACTAATTAGCGGGATTTCAATTGGTGCTCTTTGTGTTATAATTTTTATGTAACTAGGGAGGAAAGTCGAGCGTTGCTGCGGTTATGGGAAAACAAGATGAAAAACGATTATGGGGAAATAATTTGGACAATGAATCTGTTAAAAGAGTAAAATCGAAAAAATCTAAGAAAACATAAAAACAAATTTACAAAACTAGAAAAAAAAATTACAACCTTACGTAAAAACAAAAAAAACACATAGTATTTAAAAGGTAATCATCTAAAAAACTAAATTTATATAAAAAACCCAACGAAAATTGTAAAAACAGAAACCGGATGTCGCAAAGTATAAAAATTGGGCAAAAGTGTAAAAGAAACTTAATGAGGGCATAAATTGTAATAAGTAAAATCTGGATCTGCCAAAAGATGAAAAAGAAAAGTTTTGGCAAAAAAAATATAAAAAAGTAAATTTAAAGGGGCAAAGATAAACAATTGTGGTGCATGATAGTATGGTACATTTTATCATATTTCGAAGGTGCATGTTAGCATGCCTCATAATTATATATATATATATATATATATATATATATATATATATATATATATATATATATATATATATATATATATATATATATATATATATATATATATATATATATATATATATATATATATATATATATATATATATATATATAATTATTATTATAAAATATTAAAATTTGTTTATATCTTTACAAAGTTTCGTAATTACGTGTATATCCTTATAAACTTTCAAATTACGTATATATCATTGTAAACCATAAAAACTCACTTTTATATATATATATATATATATATATATATATATATATATATATATATATATATATATATATATATATATATATATATATATATATATATATATATATATATATATATATATATATATATATATATATATATATATATATATATATATATATATATATATATAGCCAAAGGCCAATTGGCCAAGCGGCACAAGGTGTAACATGTCTTCCAAGTGGTCTGGGTTCAATCCCCACAGGAAGCAAGATGGAATAACTAACTAGGTGAACTAACATTATATATATATATATATATATATATATATATATATATATATATATCCAAAAATTAGATTTTAATATTAATTAAACATTTTAAAAATTAAAGAACTAATTTTCAATTGATATAACTCCTTTTGTCAAATAGTTATGTCAAATTGTTATAATTCCTCGTGATTTACCAATTAAACTGAAGAAATAAGTAGCAATCCTAATAACGGGTAAAAAAAAAAAAAAAAAGAAGCTATTTAAAAATTAAAATTATGAAAGGAGCAGCTCCCAGAGATTGTAAACATCATGCAGTGCTTCCTTGAGAAAATGGGAAAGCTTATTGTCATTTAATATTCTTGAACCTGAATGAAATAACTCCTTTTGTCAACACTGGAAAGATAAACCTCATCACTAGCAGGTGCAATTCTCAAACATGAAATTGGTGAAAAAAAAAAAAAACACAACCACCAACCATGAAAATTCTTAATATATTCGACAGGCCCACCAGTTGGAAATGGTATAATTTAATTGAAGGATGCGTGATTTATGAATGGTATTTTAGTAAAATGGTATAATTTAATTGAAAATCAATGTTCTAATTTTTAAAATGTTTAATTAATATTACAATCTAATTTTTGGATATATATAAGTGAGTTTTTAAAGTTTACAATGATATATACGTAATTTGAAAGTTTATAAGGATATATGCGTAATTACGAAGCTTTGTAAGGATATAAACGAGATTCTTCCTTTAATATATTATGATGTTTTTTGGGTAAAGAGGACGGTACCTCAGACAAATTTTATTAATAAAAAGAATAAATACAATTGAAGGCTGGGGACTCCCCACCTAAGAAACAACAAAAACCCATCGGGACATGCCCCAATGGACAACAAGGCTATACTAGGAACCAAAACAGATTTTGAAACCAGAAAACATAACAGGAACATAAAAAGCAAACATCCTGCAAAAAACAAACAATACAAGTAGAGAAATATATAGTGGAAAGGATGGGATAGGAGAGAATAATGGACCACAGTAGAAAATAGGAAGTATAACTCTCAACGTTAGGGGATGGACCAGATCCTTTTAGCCAAAATAACATTAATTGAAGGTTTCATAGACAGACTCATCAGTCTACAACGGACATCATCAATAATATATTATGATGTTAAGATGCGTTGATTGCAATTCAACAAAATTATAGTTACGATCAAACGAAAATAAGTTAAAGTTTGTACCAAAACAAAATAGATGTTAATATGACTGACTACCTTTTGTTGGGTTTTCGTCCTAATGCCATGGTGTGAGTTAAATAGAAAAATATCAATGGTCAAGGGAACTTGCAATTACATAAAGAGTAAATTTGTTAATTTTGATAATGTTAATTTGACAATGACAATTAAGTATTGATATGTGTACTAGTATATACAATATGGTCTTTGAAGAACAATACGATATAGCTAACTGATATTGATAAAAATTATCAACATTTTAAATCAAATAGTTGAAGAAAACTTTTCATTTTAAGAAAGCTTAAGCATTATTTTACGAAAATGTACTTAAGAACAATAAATTTAAATCATTTTATTAACAATGAACTATAATAATTATAAAAATGAAGGAAAGTTCTAGTTTTTTTAGCTAGTAAACTACAAGAACATGATGGAAACTATTAGAAAAACATGAGGTGATTATTATTCTTCAAAAGAATTAGTAGGTGTGAAATCCAATTTATACGTATTAAAAGAATTGTAATATTTTTGGCCTAAAGTGGTGATTTGCAGCGTGGACGGCTATCAGTGAGCGATCAGCGTGTGGCGATCAGTGAGCGGTGTGCGGCGATCAGCGGAGATCGGTGATAGCGGCGTTCGTGATAGAGCGCCGTTTAGCGGGGATAGAGTAGTGGTGATTTGCAGCGTGGACGGCGTTAGCGGTGGTGGTGTCCGGAGGTATGGGTGGTGTATAGCATTGTTAATTGAGAGTTTGTCGTGAGGAGCGATCACGTCGGTGGTAATCACGACCTGAGGAGTTCTGTTAGGGTTGTTAGGAGTAGTTCGGTGGCTAAGGGTGGAGGTGTGGGATTGTTCGGTGCATGTGGATTGCTCGGTTCACGACCTGAGGAGTTCTGTTAGGGTTGTTGGGAGTAGTTCGGTGGCTAAGGGTGGAGGTGTGGGATTGTTCGGTGCATGTGGGTTGCTCGGTGCATGTGGATTGTTCGGTGCATGTGGATTGTTCGGTCCATGTAGTATTGTTCGGCGCATGAGGGATTGGTTGGTGCATGGTGGCGTGGCTCCTTTGTTAATTCCCATTTTTTTTCCTTTCAATTATCTAAGTTTATCTAATTAACTATCTTAATAAGATCATTTTAAGAGTGATTCTCGACTTGTTTTACGTCATGTCGAATTGGCATCAAGTGCAGCGGAAGCACAAGAGTAAGGAGAATATTTCAGACTCGATTTTTCTCACGAATTTCCCAGATGAATTCTCATTTAGAGATATTTGGAAGTCGTGTGGACAATTTGGGAAGGTTGCGAATGTGTTTATTCCCAAGGAGAGATCGGCGACAGGGAAACGGTACGCTTTTGTACGTTTTATTAATGCAAACAATTTAGCGTTAATTGCTGCGAACCTCTGTACAATTTGGCATGGAAATTTGCGCCTTCATGAAAATATTTCTAAGTTCCCTCGTGGTTCTAAGCCTCCGGCTAGCGACCCCAATCCTCAGTCCACGGTGGTAAAGAGTTTTAATCATGCTAGGGTTAGAGTTGCTAAACCGGTATCTACAACAAAGATTTTTGGTGGATCTTATGATGCGGTGCTACAAGGTGATATTGGGACTAGCTCTGGTCCTGGTACGTTGAAGGGTAAGAATGTAGATCTTCCAGTTTTAATCCTTGATGATTCATGTTTGAATAATAAGGACCTTACACTTACGATGGTTGGGAAAGTTAATGAGCTAGGTGCTTTGCTGAATATCAAAGAAGTCATCAAGAAGGAAGGTTTCTCATATATCCTTATTCGATACATGGGAGGGTTCTGGGTGTCTCTAGAATTTAGTTCTCTGAAGTCTCGTGATAAGTTCAAACGCCACAAAGGTATTGTTTCTTGGTTTTCAGTTATGCTACCATGGACAAGAAACTTTGTGGTTGATGAAAGAGTGGTGTGGATTGATGTTGAGGGGGTTCTTTCTGTGGCTTGGACCCTGAATTCCTTTAAGAAGAATGCTGAGAGATGGGGTGATTTATTATATGCTGAAGATCCTAATGACAATAATCTCTATAGGAAACGTCTTTGTATTAAGACCAATATTAAGGAGATTATTATGGATACGTTTAAGATTGTGTTTCAAGGGAAGGTGTTCTGGATTAGAGGTAGAGAAGTCATTGGGTGGAATCCAGAATTTATTGATGAGGATGTGGAAAGTGATGCAGAGGAAGATCATGTCTCGTGTAATGATGAATCTGAGAAGGAGTCGGATACTGAGGATACTTTGGTAAGTGGGGAGAAATGTATGTCCAAGGAAAGATGCCAAGGTAGTAATGTGATCCTTGGAAGGGTGATAGAGGATGGTGAAATTCCAGACGAACGTTCTCCAGAAGTCTCAGATGATCCCTTTGGTTTTAATCCTTTGCTTCATAATCAAAACAATAAGTCTAAGGCTCCAAGTCCTATTGTGGATGCTGCGTCTGCTCAAACTCCTTCTCACCCTCCAGGATACACCCCTCCATGCTCCCTAGCTGGTCAAGAAGGTGAGAATGGAGCTGATGTGGCAAATGTAGAGGTAGATAAGTCGAGATATTTGTCTAGGCCAGATGTGATCACAGACCAACATCTGCCCAGATCTAAGAAGGACGATAACTCTGGTGGGGGGAATGTTAATGATATCGCTGGTCCACCTGTTCAATCTCAGTCAATTCTTAAGCGATTGGATGACCTGGTGGAGGTAGGTCAGGCTATGGGATTCAATATGGAAGGATGTCTTAAAAATATGGAGCAAATTATTGAGTATCATGGGAACCAAAATAGTTTTCAATGAATTTTTTGTCCGTAAATGTTCAAGGATTGGGTCAGAAGGAGAAAAAGTCTTGGATTTCGCAGCTTTGTTACAAGAATAAGATTAATTTCTTAGCCTTGCAAGAGACTAAGATGGAAAGTATCGATGATTGTTTGGTCCGTAATTTATGGGGTAATTCTCATTTCTATTTTGTTGCTAGTGGTTCGGTGGGTGCGTCAGGTGGTATCATTTGTGTTTGGGATTCTGGGCTTTTTCAAAAGCTTCAAGTGGCGTCTTCAGATTACTTTTTGATTGTTGAAGGTGTATGGGTTCCCTCTAAGACCTCTCTTATGGTGATTTCTGTGTACGCTCCACAAGATCATGGTGAAAAAAGAATGCTTTGGGATTATTTGTGTCAAAAGATTATTAATTGGAAAGGAGAAGTGGTCATTATGGGCGATTTTAATGAGGTCCGGACGGAAGCTGAAAGATTTGGATCTGTGTTTCATGCAAGTGGTGCTGCAGCTTTTAATAATTTCATTGCGTCTGCGGGTTTAGTGGATGTGCCGCTTGGAGGATATGATTTCACTTGGGTTCATGGCTCTGCTGGGAAGATGAGTAAACTAGATCGGTTTCTTGTTTCTGAAGGGTTATTTGAAAATTTTCCTAATGTGAATGGTGTTGTTTTAGTGTAATACCGTGTTATTAAATTTGAGATATTTTGAGATAATCTTAGTGTAATTAAGATTAGTTTGATTGTTGCATGAGTTTGGGTAGTTAGAATCCCATTTGGAGGAAGTTTGAGGTTGAAAAATGCTAAAAAGAGGTTACACGGATCATGTTGTAGTCACACGGGTCGTGTAGGAGACTTTTTGGGATTATATGGCATTCAGTAACTTACACGGGTCGTGTTTAGAGAACACGGGTCGTGTTGTGTGAAACACGGGTCGTCTTCTAAGAACACGGGTCGTGTTCCGCTACAGACCTATTTTTGAGAGAAATCCGTGAGTTACACGGGCCGTGCTGTATTAACACGGCCCGTGTTACGCGTGCAGAGCCTTTAAAGTGCAGAAAATGCTCATTTCGGGAAAAATAGACCCAAACTTCATTCCAGAGCTTCCTAAAGCGATTTTCTGCCAAATTGACCCAGGGGATGCGTGGGGAAACGTATGGAGACTTTAATCTAAACCCGTAAACGCGTTCTTGATTCCTAATTCATCGAGGTGAGTGATTTCTTAGTTTTGGGGGTTTTGAAACCCTAACTTTGATTTCGTGATTTTGTTATATATGGTTATAGATGTTGATGGTAGATTGTTAGTGGATGCCTTTAGAGTTATTAGTGAGAGTATTGTCGAGTTTCTACTGTTGAATGAGTAGAACCGTGGAAATTGGGGGTTTCAGTAAATATAGAGTTGATATTTACCGTTTGTACTTCTTTTTCCTCTTTTGATTTGTACATCTTTGAGATAGATGTTATTGAAATGATTGTGGATGTTGGAGAATTGATTTGGACTATGGTGATGTAACCAAGTCTAGCGAACAGGAGCCCGATATACGTAAATTGGGGGTTCCATATACTGAAATGATATCAGGTGAGTACTTTCTAATACATGAGTGGAATTACATTTGTTTTATGCAGAGTATATATAAATATATGTTTATATATTTCTATGTGTTATGTTGATCTTATGAGACTAAGTGATAGAGTGATATTGTTATCATGGATAATGATTGATGAGTTGAATATAAGCAATGATTAATAGAGAAGAATAGATATTAACGTGACTGAGGTAACGTGTTCTTACATTGATTATTATAACAATGAGAAATGTTGTAATTGAGTTCATATATGATTTTGCTATGTTGTGGTTATTGTTGTAACCTTTGACTGAGTAAACTGTTATGAGTATGTAACAGTGGCCGAGTCAAAAATGCATATTGGTTGTATAATTAGAATAAATGTTGATATGATCGTGTCATATAGTTTCGTGTGGAATAATGTCGCTATGAGGTAATTGAGATTAATAGATTGTTAAATTGAGTATATGTGAGATTGCGATCGAGTTTATAAGTATTACTGCTTGTGGTACTATGATTGAGTTGATGTTGCTAACAATTAGCTAGTGTTTGTAAAGTTAATATGGTTGCAGATTCCGAGTCAAGAGAAAAGAGATCTTGCTAATGAGAATAGCAAGAGAGGAAGATGAGGATGTCTTTTGATAAAGATCCGTAAAATATGATTGAGATTACTCACTAAGCTTTATAAGCTTACACTTGAGTTGCTTGTTGTTTTTGCAGGTATCTATAGCAGTGATAGGGGAAGGCATGTGATAAAGAAAGACGGACAAGTTTAGAGCCTGTCCTTTAGTTGAATTAGATTTATTTGTAATGCCTGGTATGTAACGTGAGGACCTTTTGTTGTAATTAGTGCATGATAACATCTTGTTTTATATGGTTTAGTACAAGTATACCCATTTTTTATGTATAATTTGTTGAAAATTTTTGGGTGTACTTCGTATGAGAAACCGGGTGTTACAAGTTGGTATCAGAGCATGGTTTAAGTGAACTAGGTCTTGAGTGTAGAGTCCTAGACTTAAACTGAGGAGAGAGAGAGCCCCTATCACATGCTCGGAAAAGATACTGTTGTAGATGTTAGTGTAAAAAACATTTGAGAATAACTATTATGTTATATTATTATTTGTTATTATTATATTCTATGTGTGAATATAGATATGGAGACAGATGAGGACGAGTTGATAATTTGGTCATAGTGGTTGGATCAATAGTGGATGATGAGACGAGATTTTGGCCGATAAGAGATATCAGCTAACAAGGAGAGAAGAACCTCAGTTGATGATGAGATATCAACTGAATACGAGATGAGATACTAATTGAGATGAGATTCCAGCTGATGATGAGATGAGATCCCAGATGAGACGAAATTCCAACTGATGATGAAAAAGAGTATGAGCCTAAGATGAGTATGAGCTAAGAGTTGAGACATGTGAGTGCAGCCGAGTACACTCAAGAGTTGAGATTCGAAGTATGAGAGGTTCAGCTAATGAGATGACAAGATTGATTGCTATGAGGTATGTAAGTGATTTTACTTAATATATTAGTTGTAACGAGTCGCGCGTATTTAATTGTTAATAATACATTTAATAGAATATGTGTGAAATATTTGGACACATAAAAGATCAATTGAATTTACATGTGTTAGAGAATTGTGGTTATGAAGTGTAGTAACCGGCATTGAGATGAGAATCTCGTGTCCACTTGAAGTAAGGTTTACATATCACATAATGAGTGCTTTGTGATTGTGTATAACTGAGAATATATGTGGTTGCTTGGCGAATATTTAGCAACCATGGAGAAGTGTGTATAATGAGAATATACATGGTGAAAAATATATTACTTGTTTTACAAATGTGATGAGATTTCTGCGTACGAGTAATTTGTGGTTGAGACCACATATTTTGTAGGACTACATGACTAGTACTTACGATTGGTCAAAATGAATGGCTGAAATAGCCAAAAGAGTATCAGTTGAGAAAGACGGTAAATGTGTAGTAGATTGCACACTATAACTGATTATGAGTTGACACGCTGAGAGTTGAATTGTGTGGTTTGGAGTTGTCACATAATGAGATATTTGTGACAGAATTGTCAGAGGACACTCGAGTAACCACATAAAGAGTACTGACAACGCCTAGTGATATCAAGTATTTTAGGCGTTGTTGAGCCCTATTCTTGATGAAATTATATCAGATATATCTTGGTATTCTCACATTTTGTGCCAGGACTTGTTTGGAAGAAAAGAATGAAAACAGGGACTAAAAGCGTGCAAATTGGAAAAGTTTGGAAAGGAATGAAAAATCAAGGAAATACGTACGCGCGCCGTTGGAATTAACAACGCGCGACGCGGATCAAAGGCGGTGAACCAAATTCAAAGGCCGAGAAAACGGGATCTGATAAGTACGCGCGCCGCGGGATCCTCATATGCACGGCGCGGCTTCGGTAAATTTCAACTATAAATAGAGGCATTTACAGCCGAAAACCCGAGCAAAACCCTGGTGAAGAATCGACCGTAGAGGCTCTTTGACTCCAAGAATTCGTTTTCAGCAACCATCTTTTGGCATTTCAGGTTTTATAATTTAATTTCTTTAATTTCTTTTGGTAGTAAGTAGCATTTGTAGCTAAGGTCTTTGGGAGTGACAACCATTGACTTTGACCATTTTAGTTTTCTGTTTTGCATCATTGGTTACTGTATTGGACCACTGGAATTCAGTTTTGGGTTAATGAAAATCATTTGGTTACAATTAATCTTAGTCTTTCGGTGTTTTAATGCTTGTGTTTGATTGTGTTTGTTTAGGTGGTGTTTGGATGTTATTTTGACCTTGTTTGGGACTGTTTCCCTTGCTGAAATCAGTAGCCAACTAGGTTAGCCTTAGGTCTTGAACTTTGGCCAGTAATTGTTCAGTTGGGCTGTAGCTATTGGTTTAGGTTATACCTTCTTTTGTTTGGATGTTTTGGATGCCTTTGATTGCTTCTGATTCAGAGATGCACTTCTGATTTCAGAAAGTAACTAGGCTTGTTTGAGTTGAGTTTAGCTTATGCTTGGCTTGACTTTGTTTGGTTATTGCTTTTGGGTAGTTGAGAACATAGAAACTAGGTCATCCGACTGTAGCGTGACACTACAAGTTGGTAATCTGTCATCTGGTCTAACCACGAAGCTCCTGCGGATCGACCCTGACTACCACTGTGCTAATGTGTGTGTTAGGTTTTTCTTATTTTTGACCGCACGACGACCTAGGCGTGTCAAATTTTGGCGCCGTTGCGCGGGGAGCTATGCGCTTAGATTAGGTGATTTGTAGGACTTAGTTTCTGATTTTTGATGTTTGATTTTAGTTTGCGGATTTTTGGTATGTGTTCATCCTTATAATGGGTGATTACATGTACCCGGATCAGTATTATAAAGATTATGAAAATCCGGCCGACACCTATTACGAGGATGATTGCTACAATGGATCACCCGATAACAATGGATGGTGGACCGAGGAGTCATATCAACCTGAAAATTCTGTAACTTGGGCCCAACTTTGGGTACTCTGGTATAACACTCACCAAGAACAGAAGGACCAGGCTGATGCTCTTGAAAAATTGCAAGTTTCATTAGATAAGTTAGAGGAAAGTTGGAAATGTTCACCACCCTCACTAGAACCTGAGGCGAGTGATTTTTATACCAATAATAATGTGTGTGAACTTGCATCACCTGAATATGTGATGGAAGGGCATACACCGTGGGAAAGTCAAGAGACCACTGAGATGGTCGAAAATGTTGTTGAGGAAGAGGTTGTAGGTGACAATGCTACCTCTAACTCAACAGCTTTTGATGTTTTGATGTTTTTGAGAATGTTGATAATGTTGATCTGGTGATGTGTGAATATGTATCATCACCAGATAATTTGGTTGATGAGGATGTTGAGGAGGAGGCTGTAAGTGACAGTACAGACCCTAACCCAACAATTCCTGAAAATTTTGAAAATTTTGAGAAATTTGAAAGTAAGGATCTGGCGATGGGTGACTTTATACCACCATCAGATCAAACCAGTCGCCCACTCTTGATCCCGATCCACCTGTTGGACGATGACCAAGAAGTTGATGCTGACGAGTTAATCTTTGAAAATAAAAAACATGATTTTATCACCACTCATGATCCATTCACGAATGGAAAATTAGATGTAATCAATACTATCGATAAGGACATATGGAAGGATCCTGATATGTTGCCTTCCGATTCCATTCGATTGGAAAATTTTTATTGGTACTGCAAACCAAAATTGCAACCTGAAGATAGCATGCGAGACACTTTCAAAATGAGATCTATAAAACAACTACTGGAAGCGGCACTGGGCGCGCTTCATGTCAAGCCTTTGACTTTGAAGAGATGCAGAAGGAAGGATCGAGCTTGGAGGTTCAAAGCTACCTCCAAGCATTCACAGGAGCTAACCAGAAAGCAACAACCAGGCAGCAGCAGGAGAACTAGCAAGCCATTCGACCCAGAAAAGTTTGAAGGGCAGTGGGTCAGCGAAAGGATGGTGGAAGTAGAAATGCAGCAGAAACAAATGGCGTACGATCCACCGTAGATGTAGAAGGAGTAGTACGTCTGGCTGAAGACGTTAAACTTAGCGCTTGTTGGGAGGCAACCCATCGTGTCATAGGTTAGGTTCTATATTTCTTAGGAATAATTATAAAAATACTATTATTAATTGCAGGAATTAGTGGTCTAAGGCAAGTGTGGGGTCGTGTGAAGAAATTTAAAATTTTGTTGACCGCGCCGCGGGTTTCTTAATTGCGCGACGCGGGATCGGAAACCAACACGATGAAAAGGGGTTGATTTGGTGACACGCGCGACGCGGAAGGTGTAATTGCGCGACGCGGGAAATAATTAGTCGGTTTTCTTCTATATTAAGGTAATCCGCGACTCAACACACCCCACACCACGACTCGAGCTCTGATCGACGAATTTTTCTCGCAATCTTTCTTGCTCATTTTGTTTCTGCTATCAAGGCACGCTATTCTAACTACCTATTACTTGTTAAAACTAGCGATTAGGTGGTTAATTTTAGTGATGTATCCAAAAAAGTTCAAAACTTAGAATCGCCAATGCTAACTCATAGGGTGTTTGTTTTGCCAAATAGAGACCCTAGATGAGTTAGTCGGCACTTAGGCTACCTTGTGGTATGTTTGGATCGAGTTTAAACAGGTTAAAATGCGAGATAGATTTGGTGTTTGCAAATAGCCGCTCGCTGCGACGCGCCCTTGCTCTTGGGCCGCGCCGCGGTGCGGCGGGGAAGAAAAGGACTAAAAATGTAAAATTATTTTTCGTGGCTCCGTGTCTTTTTGTGCAGATGATGTTCAGGCTAGATCACGCTTTCCTCCAGTTCCTAGAAGGACCTGCCAGTTCAGTAGAGTATAGTTCGAGGAGAGACGCACTGATTGGTTGCCGGGTTCTTGAGGCGACGGTCATTGATAGGGAGATTTTGAGGGATGCCGGGATTTGGGGTGCGATCGAGCCATTCCTACATCGTACTTGGACTCATGGGGAGGCTTTAGTTACTTGCCGGGGCTGGGACCGAATCATGGCCACCGATGATGATATAGTCTACACCGAGCTGCTACTGGAGTTCTTATCTACTATCCAGTACGCACCTCGGGCGTCGGACCCACGTTCCAGGATTGTACGGTTCCGTTTGGGAGGTGCACAGATGGAGTGCAACCTCTGGGAGTTCGGGAGGCGAGTGGGTTTATACACCACGGCGGATCTTCAGCACCGCCACTTCGCACAGTTCTTTGGGGCATGTATTCAGGGCCAGCCGGAGAGGCCTGGCAACATGGAGGTTTGGGCACCGCTGTCCAACGTCATCTATGAGGCGGGGACCTCCAGAGAGAGCCACCTCCGCGACCCACTCCACCGCCTCATGCACCGCATCGTCTCCACCTCCATTATGCAGCGGGAGGGGGCGAGAAGGTGTCTGGGGAGGACATGACGTTCTTCTGGGCTCTCCTTGACCCCTCCAGGTTCATCCACCTTTCGTACGCCCTCGCAGTCGCACTATCCACCCATGCGACGGGAGCCTCCGCCAGCAGTCCATTGGCCCGGGGGTATTTCATCACACGCCTGGCCCGCTCATACGGGATCGTCACCGCCCCCGTTGCTGCCTCCTTGACCGCTTTACCTCCATCTCGCACTACGGCGCGAGCTCTGGAGAAGATGAAGCTGATCGAGCAGCAGCGCCCGGGCCAGTTCATTCGGGCACCGACAGAGCCACTCCAGGACCCCCAGCCGGCATACGCTCAGCCTGGCAGGAGACGCCGGAGACCAGAGCCAGCAGCACCAGCAGAGCCACAGCCGCAGGAGGACTCAGCGGCCATCCACCGACTGGAGGTCAGAGTCACGAGGATTGAGGACCAGCTTGAGTGGATCGGGGAGGTACTTCTACAGATCGTATCAGCGCAGGGTCAGCGCCCCCGACCATTCCCAGCCAGGGCCCACGATCACGAGGCTGGATCCTCCAGGCCATCAGGTGGCAGTTGATGTATTTTTTTTCTTCTTTTTCTTTTCTTTTATTTTTTGGGATACATGTACTGAATCTATGACACATCTTTATCTTTTATCTGTTTATATTTGTTATGTTGTTTTTAATGTTTTGTTGAGTCATGCATGTTATGTCAATTGGGAAGGAGTTGTCTCAGACAAGTGTGGGGTCACCGTGCCCCCTCCACTTGTCTTGACCACCGGCGTGTTCACTGTAGTGCTACAACTCCGGAATACGAAATCAAGGATCCGTTTGTTTGCAATTATACCTGTGATACTGAGCACCAAGCAATCTATCGTCCAAAAGGGGTAACTCTTTCTCCCTTATTCTAAAAAATATTTTTTTGTACAACGGGGACGTTGTACGGTTTTAAGTGTGGGGTGTGGATGGTCGAAAGAGTAATTTTTTGAAATTTTTGCAGAAATGATCAATTTTCAAATTTTTAGCAATATTTTTCAAAATTTTTAATAAATTGCAATTTTGAAACGAATGGTTTGTGATTGTGATAGCAGTAGTATTTTTCAAGAAATACTGTTTATTTGTGATCATGCTATTAGTTAGTCAAATAAGTTGAGTTTTATGAGTTTAGAAGATTGAGCTGTTTTAAGATTGGAATTTAGGAAGGAAATGTCAATCTGTAGCCTTTGTTGTTCGAGCCGGTAAGTCTAAAATGGGTGGGACTTATGCACCTTGCCACCTAAGATCATCTGGTCTGGGATGGTATTTCTGAAAGCTCGTTACACAGACAACATCGAAAGTCATGGACAATTCTTTAATGGCCTTTAGAATCTGAATGAGTAAGTACACTTCATTGTGGACAGAAAGTTTGTAATCAAGGGTTCTCTAGAAAGCCATGAATTCCAAAGGACATTCTAATTAGGTTCTCGCGAACTATTTCACTCTAACTCTTGGGGCAATAAGCTTTGAAACTGAACACAGTCAAAAATTGTTTGAGTCTTAGTTAGAATTTATCAAAAACTCTCTTGCTTGGGGACAAGCAAGGCACAAGTGTGGGGTGTTTGACAACGCCTAGTGATATCAAGTATTTTAGGCGTTGTTGAGCCCTATTCTTGATGAAATTATATCAGATATATCTTGGTATTCTCACTTTTCGTGCCAGGACTTGTTTGGAAGAAAATAATGAAAACAGGGACTAAAAGCGTGCAAATTGGAAAAGTTTGGAAAGGAATGAAAAATCAAGGAAATACATACGCGCGCCGCGGGAATTAACAACGTGCGACGCGGGTCAAAGGCGGTGAACCAAATTCAAAGGCCGAGAAAACGGGATCTGATAAGTACGCGCGCCGTGGGATCCTCATATGCACGGCGCGGCTACGGTAAATTTCAACTATAAATAGAGGCATTTACAGCCGAAAACCCGAGCAAAACCCTGGTGAAGAATCGACCGTAGAGGCTCTTTGACTCAAAGAATTCGTTTTCAGCAACCATCTTTTGGCATTTCAGGTTTTATAATTTAATTTCTTTTGGTAGTAAGTAGCATTTGTAGCTAAGGTCTTTGGGAGTGACAACCACTGACTTTGACCATTTTAGTTTTCTGTTTTGCATCATTGGTTACTGTATTGGACCACTGGAATTCAGTTTTGGGTAAATGAAAATCATTTGGTTACAATTAATCTTAGTTTTTCGGTGTTTTAATGCTTGTGTTTGATTGTGTTTGTTTGGGTGGTGTTTGGATGTTATTTTGACCTTGTTTGGGACTGTTTCCCTTGCTGAAATCAGTAGCCAACTAGGTTAGCCTTAGGTCTTGAACTTTGGCCAGTAACTGTTCAGTTGGGCTGTAGCTATTGGTTTAGGTTATACCTTCTTTTGTTTGGATGTTTTGGATGCCTTTGATTGCTTCTGATTTAGAGATGCACTTCTGATTTCAGAAAGTAACTAGGTTTGTTTGAGTTGAGTTTAGCTTATACTTGGCTTGACTTTGTTTGGTTATTGTTTTTGGGTAGTTGAGAACTTAGAAACTAGGTCCTCCGACTGTAGCATGACACTACAAGTTGGTAATCTGTCATCTGGTCTAACCACGAAGCTCCTGCGGATCGACGCTGACTACCACTGTGCTAGTGTGTGTGTTAGGTTTTTCTTATTTTTGACCGCACGACGACCTAGGCGTGTCAAGTACGTTGTGGTTATAATTGAGAGAACCTGGAGTGGTTCATGTAGGCCTAATTGGCCTAGAGATTGGGTTAATTACCTAATGAATGTGATCGAGACCATATATTTGGTGGGGTCACACATTGAGTAAGTGTGATTGAGACCACATATTTGGTGGGGTCACATATTGTAAGTGTGATTGAGACCACATATTTGGTGGGGTCACATATTGAGTAAGTGTGATTGAGACCATATATTTGGTGGGGTCACACATTGAGTAAGTGTGATTGAGACCACATATTTGGTGGGGTCACATATTGAGTAAGTGTGATTGAGACCACATATTTGGTGGGGTCACATATTGAGTAAGTGTGATTGAGACCACATATTTGGTGGGGTCACATATTGAGTAAGTGTGATTGAGACCACATATTTGGTGAGGTCACATATGAGTAAAGGTGGTTGAGACCACATATATTGTGGGACCACATGATGAATAAACATGATGGAGATCACATATTTCTGTGAGACCACGTAATGAGTACCTTGTGGTTAGAGTAATGAAAATTGATATGACTCAGACAAAATGAGGAGTGATGGTGAGTCTATATGGCTCGAGACCGTAGCGGAGACCCGCTAGAGTCAAAGAGGAGATGGATTGAGAATGGTACGAGGTACCATGATCTGATCAGAGGATGGACCGAGGTACCACAAGATAACAATGAATGGCGAGTTTTGAGAATAGTACGGGGTACTATAAGATGGTGTGAGTAACGAGATAGGAGAATGGTACGGGGTACCATAAGTTGAGCTGGAGTGGTACTGCATAGTTGTGCTTGTGTGTAGACAGGCATGTACTTTATGGTGATGCAAAGTAATGAGAAATATAATATCCTTGCGTGTGGATAGTTATGAACGTAGTAGTAAGCTTGTGTGGCTTGAAATCTTGTGGGCTGAGAAGGGGACGAATCAGAGGTTGAGTAACAGTACGGGAGTACTTTGAGATAATACAGTGAGTAATACTGTTGAGAAGTGATGCTGTGAGTAAGTATGTTTGTAATGTAGTCGTGTTGAGAATGTGTGAGATTTCTTGCATGTTAAAAGAGGAGGAAAGTAATTGTGGTTGTGATTGATAGGATTCGTTCCTTAGCAATCAAATCGATTACTGCCAATGAGATAAATGTGTGAATATCGAGATGACAAAACTATTATTCGTATGAGACGACGAATAGTAGATATTGTTATAATAATGTTGAGTTATATTTTTTCTTTTAGTAAATCGGATAATGAGATATGATCCCATTGTAGAGATTGCGGTGTCAGATTTTATTATTTTGAGCCATGTGTAGAGATTTCGGTGAGTTTTATATATCACCTATTCTATGTCATTCTGATGAATTGGAGATTGAGATGATAACGAGGGAGAAATGACGAGAAGAAAATCCTTACTGATGGTGTGTCAGAAGGAATATATATGGTTGTGTTGAGAATTTATTTGATAATAAATTATCGAGTTTAATAGAGTAAAT
Source organism: Cichorium intybus (assembly GCA_023525715.1). Taxonomy (NCBI): domain Eukaryota; kingdom Viridiplantae; phylum Streptophyta; class Magnoliopsida; order Asterales; family Asteraceae; genus Cichorium; species Cichorium intybus. The sequence continues at coordinate 97,385,851 of CM042014.1, forward strand.
GATTTATTGATAATATGATGTGGATTATCCACATAAGAGATGATATAATAAGTGAGTACATCGAGAGAAACAACATGAGGTATGTTGTTGGACTGGGATGAAGAGGAGCCATTCTTGGTTGAGAATTGTAAGTTGTATATTGGGTGAAAAACCTAATATGTGTGTTGAAGTGGGAGTAGAGATAAACGAGCTTTCAGAGAAGTTGAAATCGGTTGTGGTGATGAGACAACTGAAACGGGTCTTGCGTGACCAAAGTGTCGAGACTTAAATAACAAATTCAGAGAAGGCGTGAGTGAAACTCGAAATTTGTTTATAATATTTTGTTATTTCTGGATTTTTAATCTTAGTGTTGATAAATTGTGTGACATGAGTGAGACATTTTAATGTCTATGTGTTTATGTTGTATGAGTATTTCTCCTACCCTAATCGCTGAGAATGTGTTAATAGGAGAAATCGTAACTGGTATGTTGGATTTGGAAAAATGAATTGAGAGAGTATGAGTTGTAAACGGTGAGACCGTTTTTCTTATTGAGTTAGAGTAAATCATTTCAATGAGATTTGAAATGGAAGTTGAATTCTAAATAGTTAATTAAGATTAATAATACAAATGAATGGATGGTCTACTGAGAATATGACTCGATGTGAGCCATAAATATGAGTGTATATAAATGAGGATAGTGATTGAAGTATCACTTGAGGAGTAAGGTGAGACACCTGATTGTCGACAAAGCTAAAACAAAAGGTATGTTCTAAAAAGAGTAAGGATTTGCCTACGTGGCAATGATGATAGTCAATATGACTATAGAGATCATCTTATTAAGATGATAGTGGCGTTACCTATATTATGAGTAAATGAAATATGATAGTATGTACATGTCATATGAGCTGACGAGAGGATAATATTATTATCATACGTGATGTGTGATTGCGGTGGTGAGGCGGTTATATAAACCATACCTATTCCAAGAGATTCCGAGGACGGAATCTTTTGAAGGGGGTAAGAACTTGTAATACCGTGTTATTAAATTTGAGAAATTTTGAGATAATCTTAGTGTAATTAAGATTAGTTTGATTGTTGCATGAGTTTGGGTAGTTAGAATCCCATTTGGAGGAAGTTTGAGGTTGAAAAATGCTAAAAAGAGGTTACACGGGTCGTGTTGTAGTCACACGGGTCGTGTAGGAGACTTTGTTGGGATTATATGGGCATTCAGTAACTTACACGGGTCGTGTTTAGAGAACACGGGTCGTGTTGTGTGAAACACGGGTCGTCTACTAAGAACACGGGTCGTGTTCCACTACAGACCCATTTTTGAGAGAAATCCGTGAGTTACACGGGCCGTGCTGTATTAACACGGGCCGTGTTACGCGTGTAGAGCCTTTAAAGTGCAGAAAATGCTCATTTCGGGAAAAATAGACCCAAACTTCATTCCAGAGCTTCCTAAAGCGATTTTCTGCCAAATTGAGCCAGGGGATGCGTGGGGAAACGTATGGAGACTTCAATCTAAACCCGTAAACGCGTTCTTGATTCCTAATTCATCGAGGTGAGTGATTTCTTCGTTTTGGGGGTTTTGAAACCCTAACTTTGATTTTGTGATTTTGTTATATATTGTTATAGATGTTGATGGTAGATTGTTAGTGGATGCCTTTAGAGTTATTGGTGAGAGTATTGTCGAGTTTCTACGGTTGAATGAGCAGAACCGTGGAAATTGGGGGTTTCGGTAAATATAGAGTTGATATTTACCGTTTATACTCCTTTTTCCTCTTTTGATTTGTACATCTTTGAGATAGATGTTATTGAAATGATTGTGGATGTTGGAGAATTGATTTGGACTATGGTGATGTAACCAAGTCTAGCGAACAGGAGCCCGATACACGTAAATTGGGGGTTCCATATACTGAAATGATATCAGGTGAGTACTTTCTAATACATGAGTGGAATTACATTTGTTTTATGCAGAGTATATATAAATATATGTTTATATATTTCTATGTGTTATGTTGATCTTATGAGACTAAGTGATAGAGTGATATTGTTATCATGGATAATGATTGATGAGTTGAATATAAGCAATGATTAATAGAGAAGAATAGATATTAGCGTGACTGAGGTAACGTGTTCTTACATTGATTATTATAACAATGAGAAATGTTGTAATTGAGTTCATATATGATTTTGCTATGTTGTGGTTATTGTTGTAACCTTTGACTGAGTAAACTGTTATGAGTATGTAACAGTGGCCGAGTCAAAAATGCATATTGGTTGTATAATTAGAATAAATGTTGATATGATCGTGTCATATAGTTTCGTGTGGAATAATGTCGCTATGAGGTAATTGAGATTAATAGATTGTTAAATTGAGTATATGTGAGATTGCGATCGAGTTTATAAGTATTACTGCTTGTGGTACTATGATTGAGTTGATGTTGCTAACAATTAGCTAGTGTTTGTAAAGTTAATATGGTTGCAGATTCCGAGTCAAGAGAAAAGAGATCTTGCTAATGAGAATAGCAAGAGAGGAAGATGAGGATGTCTTTTGATAAAGATCCGTAAAATATGATTGAGATTACTCACTAAGCTTTATAAGCTTACACTTGAGTTGCTTGTTGTTTTTGCAGGTATCTATAGCAGTGATAGGGGAAGGCATGTGATAAAGAAAGACGCACAAGTTTAGAGCCTGTCCTTTAGTTGAATTAGATTTATTTGTAATGCCTGGTATGTAACGTGAGGACCTTTTGTTGTAATTAGTGCATGATAACATCTTGTTTTATATGGTTTAGTACAAGTATACCCATTTTTATGTATAATTTGTTGAAAATTTTTGGGTGTACTTCGTATGAGAAACCGGGAGTTACATTTAGAGAAGCATTTATCAGATCATCGTCCTATTTTACTCCGTGAGTTGCTTTTGGATTATGGTTCTATTCCATTTCGCGTGTTTCATTCGTGGTTGAATCTGGAGGACTTTCAACTTGTTGTTCGTGAGTCTTGGATAAATGATGGTGTTGATAGTCAGAATGCTATGATTCAGTTGGTAAACAAACTAAAATCGCTTAAAGATCGCCTTAAACTTTGGGTTAAGGAAAATAGAAGAAAGCGTATGGGTGATTCGGTTGAGTTGAAAGCTTTGATAGCAGAGTTGGATGAAAAGATTGATAAATGGGATTTGTCGGTGATCGATCTTAGGAATGAAAAATACCAATCTTTTCTTGATATTGAACGTATGGAAGCTGCTAATGTGGCTCAAAAAGCAAAAATTAAATGGGCTATTGAAGGTGATGAGAACACCAAATATTTTCATGGCATTGTTAATAAAAACAGAAGTAGGTCTGCCATACGTGGTGTTTTTGCTGATGGGGAGTGGATTGATAATCCGACTCTTGTGAAAAACGAATACCTTGGTCATTTTTCTAGCCGTTTTTCTCGCCCTTCAGAGTTTCGTGTGCCGATTAATCATGCTTTTCTTAGAGAGCTTTCTCAGGTGCAAGCTATGGAGGTTGAAGGGGTTGTTTCGAAAGAAGAAATAATGAGAGCGGTGTGGGATTGTGGTGTGGATAAATCCCCGGGCCGGATGGTTTCACTTTTTAATTCATCAAGAAGTTTTGGGATGTCTTGGAAAATTCTGTTATAGAAGCGGTGCTCGAGTTTTTCACATCTGGCGTGTTGCCTAGAGGGTGTAATCCGTCTTTTATTGCTCTTATCCCTAAGACCTCGGAAGCCAAGCTTGTTAAAGACTTTCGTCCTATTAGTCTAATTGGGTGTATGTATAAGATTGTTGCTAAAATTCTTGCAAATCGTCTTAGTGTCATTATTGGAGATTTGATTAGTGAACAACAGTCTACTTTTATTGCGGGAAGGCAAATTCTAGATGGTCCTATGATCCTTAATGAAGTTATAGCATGGTGCAAGGCAAAGAAGAAGATAGCGATGGTGTTCAAAGTTGATTTTGAAAAAGCATACGACTCTGTTAGATGGGATTTCCTAGAAGATTGTCTCAAAGGCTTTAGTTTTGGTCAAAATTGGTGTAGGTGGATTCGTGGATGTTTGACGTCTTCTATGGGTTCAGTTCTTGTTAATGGTAGCACAACCAATGAATTCCAGTTCTTTAGAGGTTTAAGACAAGGAGATCCGCTTTCCCCATTCCTGTTTATTTTGGTGATGGAGTCTCTTCATATTTCCTTTTCTCGTGTGATGGATCAAGGACTTTTCACTCCTCTTACCTTGCCTGGAAATCTGAAGATCTCTCATTTGTTCTATGCGGATGATGCGGTATTCATTGGGGACTGGAAAGAACAAAATTTTGCTAATATTGTTGCTGTTTTACAGTGTTTCTTTTTAGCGTCGGGGCTCAAAATTAATATTCAAAAAGCGAAGATCTTGGGTGTGGCTGTCCCTTCAGTGGAGGTTGCTCGTGTTGCAGATATAGTTGGTTGTGCTTCGTTAGTGATGTCGTTTAAGTACCTTGGGGTTCAAGTAGGGGGAATTATGACTCGGTTACAGGACTGGGAAGATACGTTGCAAAAGATTAGGTCTAAAATTTCAAATTGGAAAGTTAAGACTTTGTCTATTGGAGGCCGTTTGACTCTTCTGCATTCGGTGATTGGATCGGTCCCTGACAACGCCTAGTAATATCAAGTATTTTATTCATTGTTGAGCCCTATTCTTGGTGAATTTATATCATATATGCTGTGGTATTCTCACTTTTTGTGTTAGTGCTTGTTTGGAAAGAAAAGATGTAAACAGGGACTAAAAGCGTACAAAATGGAAGAAGTTTGGAGATAAAGACAAAAGAGTCGAATAAGCACGCGCGCAAGCGGATATGCACAAGGGGGTGACGCGCTGAGTCATGATTGAGGCGGTGAGAAGAATTCAAATGCCGAGAAAACGGGGATAAACTTGTAAGCGCGCCGCGGATTCTAAATGCACGCGACGCGGTTTCTTATTTTCCAAAACTATAAATAGAGGGTTCTAGGTCAAAATCAGCAGCAAAGACCTGGCATAGGAACGACATCCAAGGCTTATTTGACTCTAAGTTTCAGTTTTCAGTCGACCATAAGTGGTATTTATGGTTTTATCATTTAATTTTTAAGTAGTTTAGTAGCTTGGCTAGTGTTATTGGGTGTGACAACCATTAGCATTAGGTTATGTTTAATTGCTCTTTTTAATTGGATCCGAGTTTTTATACAAGTAAGCATTCGGTTATGTTTAATTGCTCTTTTTGCCTTTATTTCATGATTCAGTATTTTGGAATGAGTTTGAATGTTTGATTGTGTTGGCTTGATCTCTATTACTTCTGTTTCTAAATAGCATTTCTGATTTCAGTAAGTAATTAGATTAGGTTTGGTTTTGATTTTAGTTTGAGTTTATGCTTGAATTGGAATTTGTTGGATTTTGTGATTTTTGACTGTTTTCGGTAAAAGTTAGAAACTAGATCCTCTAGTTGTAGAGTGACACTACAATTGGTAATCTGTTGCCTACCTTGACCACGTAACTCCTGTGGATCGACCCTGACTACCACTGTACTAGTGAGAGTGAGGTATTTTAGTATTTTTGACCCTACGACGACCTAGGCGTGTCAGTCCCATCTTATCAAATGTCTATTTTCAAAGTTCCGTTGGGTATTCTTAAACAGATGGAGTCCTTAAGGAGCAATTTTTTTAGAGGTGTGACCCAAGATGAAAACAAGATGGCATGGGTTTCGTGGGATAAAGTTTGTTGTGCGAAGGAAGATGGAGGTCTAGGTGTGGGAAGTTTTTTCTCTTTTAATAGAGCCATGTTATTTAAATGGATATGGAGATTTAAAGTTTCCCCGAATGCGCTTTGGGCTAAAGTCATTCGAGCCGTCCGTGATGGTGCTGATTTGAGCAATATTCTGAAGCGTTCCTCGGTGTGGCGCAATATTCTTCAGGCTATGGTGGACCTTAAACGTAAGGGTGTGCATTTGATGAGTTTTTGTAAAAAGATAGTGGGTGATGGATGTGGTACGCGTTTTTGGGAAGATAAGTGGCTTGGTGAGTATGCTTTGAAAGATAAATTCCCCAGACTTTTCGTCTTGGAATTGGAAAAAAAGTGTCTGTCGCTAATAAGTTAGGACAGCCTTGGTTGAATTCCTTTCGGCGTCCTTTGCGGGGTGGAGCTGAATTGGAACAAGGGTCTCACTTGGATGAGTTGTTAATGTCTGTGGTGCTTAATAGAAACCATGATAGATGGGTGTGGGACTTATATCCCAACGAGATTTTCTCTGTTTGTTCCACTCGAAAAGTTGTAGATAAACATGTTCTGAATAGAGCTAGTGACATGGCGACTAAATGGGTATGATTGGTTCCTAAAAAAGTTAATGTTCTCTGCTGGAAGGTTTTCTTAAATGGGTTACCTACCCGTCACAACATGTCGTTACGTGGTATGGAGTTATCTTCCATTTTGTACCCTATATGCAATCATAAAACAGAAACAGTTGAGCATATTTTCCTGTCATCCCCATTGGCTGATGCGGTGCTGCGTCGTGTTTTAGCATGGTGGGATTTGGAGGCTGTTAGCTTCACATCGTTTAACATGTGGCGGGATTGGCTTGGTACTTTGAAGCTCCAGAAAATGGCGAAACATGTTTTGGAAGGTGTCTTCTTCGTGGCTTGGTGGTATATTTGGCGGCTTAGGAATAAGATGATATTTGGTGATAAGCCTCTGGAGAAAAGTGGAATTTTTGATGAGATTGTTAATCAATCTTTTCATTGGGGAGCTAATAGAAGCAACAAGAAATTTGACTAGGTTACTTGGCACCTCAACCATTCGCTAGCTATGGTGTAATTAGTCTTTTTCTTCAGTTTATTGTTGTGTTTTGTTTGTTGTTTTGTTTTTCTAGCTCCTTGCTAGTTTAATAAAATTCCGCTGTTAAAAAAAAAAGAATTGTAATTATCATTAAAAATTGGTTCAAATAGACTTCAATCCGAATAACATGCTTCTTCCAGAAGAAAGATTTGTTATATTTTTCAAGATTCAACAATAAATAAAAGTCATGAGAATATGAAATTGCTTCAATAAGAACTAATTATTTAATTAAAAATATTTTTAATTTATTAAAATTGATTTAGATAATAATATGGGCAACTATTATATTTTAAAGGTCGGTGAAGGATACATATAATATATTAAATTTTGAATTATAATAAGAATATAAAAGTTAATTGATAAAAATAATATTTTAAAATGATTATAAAGTATTTAAAAATATTAAAAATAAAGCTTTGTCAATTCTGATATTTGAAAAGTTAATGAAATGAAAATTTGATATTCATGAATTGGGCAGCATAAATATGATATTTTAAATATATACGAAATTCTCGTTATTAAAGACAATACTATTAGATTATAAATACTTTTTGCTCGATAAAAGAAATTAGAGACAAATATTCAATATGAGTTTCATAAAATTCTAATGAAATATTTACGATGATGAACAATAATTAAAATTTCATATCTTATATGATAGAAAATTATAGTAGTTGTACTTGTACAAACCATGTTAGATTTGGCCATTTGGGCATCGAAGGTTTATCGGTTTGGGCTAAAGTCCAGAATGTCAACAAAGCCCGATGGGCTGCCTTGGTAGAATATCTGTCTATGTTCCTTGTTAAACGGACCCAAAGTATTGTATCTAATAAGGATAACGATAGTAAAACTTAAAATCTAAAGTAAATAAAATTACAATTTACAATTATATGTGACAAATAATATTCTTTATATATATATATATATATATATATATATATATATATATATATATATATATATATATAGACTTAGGATCTTTTGAGAACCAACTTCTCCCCGAGAACCCGAAAACTCCCAAACCGATATTTTTTTCGAAAAACCGACCACATAGGCCTCTGAAACGCACATATCTAAGACTTTTCGAAAAAAAAATTTCCGAAAAAAACGACTTTTTTTTTTGAAAAAAATTTGCACATGTGCAAAAAATTTTTTTTGCACATGTGCAAACTTTTTTATACGTATATTTTTTTTCAGATTTTTTTTATGGATGTCTTTCTAGCATATATTTAAGCTGTCCTGTAAAAAAAAATTTGAAAAAAAATGTACGTATAAAAAAGTTTGCACATGTGCAAAGTTTTTTTTGTACATGTGCAAATTTTTTTTAAAAAAAAAAGTCGTTTTTTTTTGGAATTTTTTTTTTCGAAAAGTCTTAGATATGTGCGTTTTAGAGGCCTATGGGGTCGGATTTTTGAAAAAAATATCGGTTTGGGAATTCTCGGGTTCTCGGGGGACTTGTGGTTCTCAAAAGATCCTAACTATATATATATATATATATATATATATATATATATATATATATATATATATATATATATATATATATATATATATATATATATATATATATATATATATATATATTATTGTTGTTTAGATGTAGAAATACATTTTTTAGAAGTATAAACACGTTTGTAGATGTATAAATACACATTATTTTTGTTTTTAGAAATATATTGATGTATCTTGTAGAAATATGAATACATTTTTTGGTTTCATAATACGCTTTTAACTAAAAAAGTATACTTCTAAAAACGTAAAGATAGATATTTATACTTCTAAAAATATAAATATATGTATTGTTTTTCATGAATATGTATATTTAAAAAAAAAATACTCAGGGTAAAAATCCTTATTATTATTATTTATTTTTTTTGCAAATGTAAAGGATTTTTGCGAATTTTATAGTGTTCTAACTTGTAAACCTACTATAGTAGGTATCAAGTATGAGGGTGGAAAGAAAATGTAAATATCGGACCTAGACGAACAAGAAACCATATAAAGGGTAAACCCAACAAAAAATTAAAAACTTAAGCACTTTTATGTCATATTCCATTGAACATTCCAAGTCTCTCAACATTTATTTTAACCTTAGGCCTTCCGGTGTGGGTTTGCAGCAAGTCTCACTTTTTTCCTGCCACCTCAGCATCTAGTCATCATCCCTCAGTACTCTCTCACCCCTGGAAATGGTTACCTCTCACTTTCCTTGGTTTTTGTACAATTAGTTAAACTCAATGTACAAGCCACAACTCATTTTCTTCTTTTCCTCGCACGACGTCACATGCTTGCACTGGGAGAAAAGTTTAAGCTGCCCTTACTTAAGGCTGTTCACTATTTGGATAAAACCGAATTGTCCAATTCGACAATTTGGATTGGACTACTTGGTTCGGATATTCGGGTTTTGGGATTGGTTTTTAAGCAAAACCGAATTATTATTTTGTATTTTGGATTGGTTTTGGTTTATAAAACAAGAACCGAATAATCCAAAAAAAATCGAATAGACAATTCTTTATTTATTTATTTATACTTTTATTCTTTAATTATATATTTAATTATCTATCTTTACGTTTTTAGAAGTATACTTTTTTTAGTTAAAAGCGTATTATGAAACCAAAAAAAAATGTATTCATATTTCTACAAGATATATCAATATATTTCTAAAAACAATTTTGAATATCTTAATTCCATTATTTTGTTTAGCTAAATAATTAAATAATTTATTATATAAGGTATTTCACTTGAAGGTATATATTCTACGCCAAATTGTGGATGCTATAATTACTTTCTTCACAAAATTTTGGCCATCCTTAACATTCATAAGATGAAGTAGAAGCCTAATTCCATTGACATTGAAGAAATTGAAAGGTTTTATGCAAATCAATGAACTAAAACCCTAAGTTCACATGAAACCTATAAGGATCTATGTTTTCTTCTAATTGAACATATAATAAGTTCCTAAAGGCCACAAGAAAATGACTAAAAGAATAAAAACAGAAAAACTAACCTTTTAGGATTTCTTAGAAGCAAAGCAGCACAATTGTCCTGCCTCAAATAAGATCACACCCAGGGAGCACGAGTTAGGTCACGAAATTTCCAGAGAGTATGGGGTTAAAATGGCGCAGAAAATAGGCTACCCCAGGGTCCCTATTTATAGTTCCAAGCGGATAACCAGATAAGCCTTTAGAGATAAACCTTTTGAATTCAAATCAAGACAAACCTTTATCTTATTCATTCAAACATATTTATCTCCTAAATACATACAAATCGAAATCTATATATCTATATATAGATTTCGCTGGTATCACACTTACTTAAACTGTCACTTACTCAACTATTGAATAATTACAGTTTCAGTCCCTGCACCTTTAATTAATTAAATTAATCACCAAATTAATTCCAGATTAATTCCTAATTAATTAAAATAGTTTCTAATTAATATATTATCACTTTAATATATCAATAAACTATTTATTTAATTTTCTATTGATTTATTAATCACATAATAAATCAATCTTTCTCTCTACTGAACTTTCTACCAAACCTCCAGCTATGAGGGCAACCCAAATGGACTATGCTACTATTAATTAGGTAAATACTAATTATTAGTCATGGTTTAGACACCTAATCTAACAGTCTCCCACTTGGATAACTCTATGACTATAATTACTAATTTAACCTCCAATTAATCAGCAAAGTGTAGCTTCCTAGAAACTGCTGCCGAACTCTGACCTAGTCAGTTCTGTCCATAGATAAGTGATCATATGATCCTCCGTCCAACAAGATATTTTCAGACACGAGACATGGATTGAGGTCAATCTCTGTCCGATACTCTGTTTCCCGATTTCCGATTCTGCTTATGACTTTAGAACTTCTAATTGAACACATCAATTTAGTCCAGGCTGGCCAGCACTTTAGTCAACTTCAAAATGATCGAGAGGCCTACAGATATCTGTTTCCCATCAGGGTCAAGGAACGAATAAGCTTCGACTCATATGCTTATATCTTTTACCAGTCAAATCATTCACAACAACACGTTTTATAACATCGAGTTACCGATGCGTTTTCGTATTATCAATGAACAACTGCCTTGTAAATTATAACTCATATCTCTCCACTTCAAGATCATAAGATATTATCGTCTCAAACATTGCTTGTGATATAATCCATAAAACAATCTATTGAGTGTGGGTTCATCCAATACTCAAATCTCTATTTCTAATTACTCATGAATGTTGTAGCAATCCTATTGCTATGTCTAACTCCTTAGGCAGTCTACAAACCAATTCATGACAGTCTTGATTTAATACTTACTTCCCAAAGTATGAGCGACTGTGGACCTTTATGAATAATTAAATTATTCGGGAAGTAAAACATGCGAAAGCGAAACATAAAGATCTGACTGGCAGCTACTCCTGCTTATTTCCAAGTCTGCACTAGGTAATCACCAAGTCGGATCTTGTCATAAACTATTATCGGTTTCAAGATTTCTTTTAAACTTTCAATTCTAATTTTATAGCTATGTATTTATGAACCTTACACTCTTTCTATGTATCGAAAGTATCTTATACTGATGCACTTTATTGCAGATGATCCAATCGGATGTTCTTCCGATGACGTCTCAATATGTTATCCTGTCTTTTTCTCTCCTAAGTCCATTCTGGTAATGTGTACTGTGACTTCCTATGGTTCTCAGGGTCTTTAGTCTACTTGACTGCACCCTAAGACTATTTCGAGATGCTATGATGTGCCGGTGAACCACACGTGCTCCATTAAAATACCAACGGGATTCTTTAACCATGAAGTCCTTTAACATCATGTCCTGATGTTAATAATTACCACTTTGAAAAAATCTTTCAAATTATTACTATTACTTTCACCCAATCATTTCCCAATGAATTCTCACGTGAGTTCAAACAAACCATCCAGTATTCCCGGCCCAACTATGTCCTGAATCCAACTTATTATGCCCTAAGCATCAAGTCATCAGAATATGTTCATGATATTTTGATCAATCCCAGAAACATGTGGAACCCAATCTAATCTTATTCCAAACCCTTTCGGAATCCAAAGATTATTTATAATCCTTGTGTCATGATTTTCGAAGAACTATTTCCTTTCGGAGACTCTTCTCATGCATCTTGAATCTTATCAAGATCATGCTTACAATGGCTAGGTCTATGCTGGCGATTTCATCTATCCAATAGATGTCTGTGAATTACGTGAGTATGTTGCACCTTCTTTATTTCTTTCATGCCAAGTCATCACACTTTGCAATGATAGGAAACTCCTTTCCTGGGGATATGCATCTTGAATCTTATCAAGATCATCTTGGCAGAGTTTCGATCTATCTCATAGACGTTTACAACCACCTCAGTATGCAGTATATCTATTAAGTCTTTCATAGCGATCCGTCTCTTATCACCAAGTCATTACACTTTGTAATGAAAAGAGACGTTTCCTAGAAACAATATGTAACCCACATATGGAGATAGCAGATAACAGCGACACTCCCATTGGCTTTGACACGGTTATGGACTATTCACAAAATCCAGGACTTTTGGCACATTTTGAGAATCCAAACCTTTCTGACATTTTAATGGAAATCTTTCAGTCCTTTCTCAAAATCCAATCCTTTGGCATATTTTTGAGAATCTGAATATCCTTTCTTGCGAGATGCCCATGGGGTAATCCCGGGCCCATGTACCTTTGTACTGGGACACTCTTTGTGAGTCCCTATTAGTGTGCCAGTGATCCACATGCGCTCCACTAATGATTCACAATGTGCCATGCAGTATCCTTTCAGATTTCATCTTCTATTGAGAGTGATTCTCCCAGAATCAATTACTTGACTCTGAGTATCGTCTCACTCAACCAGATGTTCTGAAGGTATGTATCTGTCCATGTTGCTTTCTTTTGATGATTCAGTTACTCCCATTGGTTTTTAGACCAGGTGTAAAATCAATCAAATTTTCACATAGATTGTGTCTCGCCCTAAGGATCTCTTGTTTGGCAGCAACCGGGCTCACCAATGCTTCCAAGTAGTCGGATTGTAAATCCATACCAACTATAGTGTTTTACCACCAATCGGTATGTCACCTCGATCATAACTACTTATGATGGTGATCAATACTACTGGTCAAGAGAAGATTATGTCAGTTGTAAAATAGAAATATGATTTCTGCTCCAAGCCTAGTGATGACTAAAGGTTCAGATGAACTCTACAAGACCCTGGACTTTCTATGTACAAGTGGGATAATCCCAGCTTTAAATTTCAGACAGTGTCTGCAAGACCTACTTAGTCTAGGATGTGGTCGAAATATGGTTTATATGGTCTGACTGGTTTTCAATTCATCGAAAACTAATTAACGATGTATCTCATGCATCGAGGATCGAACTATTTCGATTAAAGCTCCATTATCTTCCCTAAGACACATTATAACCATTAATGTTCTTGGAAGAGAATAAACTGTGAAACATTTCTCAGTTTATGATGTCACTCAGGTTCTGTGGATCTCATACTTCCATTGAAGTCCATGAACTGTTCAAGGTTTCAATTCGATCGCTTATTCTGATAAGTGAAGCCATATTCGTCATACTGATTGACAAATATCGTGAAGTATAAACAATTGTGTTCTATTTGAATATTCGCGCAATACACATCAATCGATGTGTCCGTTGCTCATGATCTTGACGTCTTTTACATCTCTATGTAAATTTATGACTTTGTTAATTTTGTTCAAGACTTGGAATCATCACTTGACTCTAAGTCAACTGATTCCAAAATCATATCCTCTGGATCTTTGGGTGATTCATTTCTTGCCACATGTGCTTTATAAAGAACTTAATCATCATGTGACTCTAAGTCAAATGATTCCAAAGTCCTGTCGAACTGGATCTTTGGTGATTCATTTCTTGCCACACATGTTTTTATTAAGAACTCAATTCATCATGTGACTCTAAGTCAAATGATTCCAAAGTCCTGACCAACTGGACCTTTGGTTGAATTGATCCTTATGAAATTTCTTTTAACAATCATAGAAAAAACAATTCATGAATCCAAACACTTTGGATGCCTCAACATTCAAGTCATTACCATTCATGCAATTAACACACTCATACAACATTTCAAGGTTAAATTAAATAAACATGTATTAAAAGAAAATTAACATTTTATAAAACCGAAAATATCCTTGAACAATGTACTATATGACAAACAATGTCGCTTGCATCTAATAAGCTAATAACATGATTGTAATATCTAACTAAACTTCAAAACTGCATGAGCTGGAGATCCAATCCAAAATTACTCCTATGCGCCAAAGTCCCATACCCTACTGATTCCCTGCATGCAAACCAAAATGTGACTATCACATCATGCATCAAGGAATTATGGATCAGGAGTTTTGAGGTTTTTAGATGTACCTGAGCTTTCAAAAAGATTCTGACCTTGGAGCGTCTTCCAATCTGTCCGTGACTGTATCCGATCCTATGGATTCCCAGTTTGAGACATGTCCAGACGATCTGGAACGTTTCTTGCTGTGTCTCTTCACCGGGCTCAATCCAGAAGTAGCTGACCCATTGGAGTTATGCCTGTCCAAGAGAGACTCGTATAAAGTCAACAGTGGACGTATTTCCATAAAAGTCTTTTTTTGGCCTTCCTTTCTATACGTCTGAATGAACAAATCGTACCTACTAGTCAGTGAAGCGAGTAAGATGTCAACACTCATCTCCTGACTCATGGAGTAACCAAGTTGGTATAATTCGCCTATGTATGCTCCAATCTGGAGAACATGCGAATCGATGCTACTTCCTTCTTTTAGCTTGCACTCTGCAAGTCTTTTGAATATCCTAGCTCGTTCCTCTTCAATTGGTTTTTGGAACTTTTCCTCAACCGATTGCATTAACTCATATGGCCCCAGGAATTCAAAATCCCTGCGGAACTTGGGGTCAATGGTCAATAGCATGAGGTCACGAATTTCTTCGGATTCATCAACTAAGAAGTTATGCTCATCATTAAGACCTTTTATGATGACTTATTCTGGTGGAATCGAGATTGGATACTTAATTAGTTGTAGCTTGCCAGTAATAGCGTGAACCAGTCTCCAACTGTGAAGCCATTCCTTACAGTTCAGGCCAGTCAGCCTTTCCATATTTGGCAGGTGCTTTCTGAGGCTCTCAGAAATGGGTGAAGGAGGGGAAGGAGGAGAATTGACACTAGACATCTATAAAAGAAACAGAATTTATTAGTTTAATTGGTCCTTTTAAATAATTACCCAATTTATTATTTATTAAGGCTAGGACCCAAAATACCCCAACAATGATGTGAAGAGGGATGTCGTAATCACAACATTATGGTCATTAAGGTAGTTAATACACTTATCAATTTCATCTTATGAAATTCCTAGATTTGTTGAGATTCATTGAACTATTCAATGACATGTTTAATCTCGGATGTGCCTCACTGTTTGTGACTGGGATGCCGAGGATCACAAACCGGATGTGAATAACCATGCAAATTAGCTTGGTACTCTCGGTGTCAATTACCATCTCTAATTGATGTGCCGGTAAACCACACATGCTCCATCAACAATGATAACACCCGAGAAACCCATTGCAACTCTTTATGAACCCCTATTGGTGTGCTGGTAAACCACACACGCTCCACGAATGTTTTATAAAGTGCAATGTGCAATTTCATTGATTAGCATCAATTCACATTTTTCCTAAAGTAACTAGATTTGGGATTTTGTAAAGATGTTCTAGTACTTTCATTAATAACATTATACTTTTAATGAGATTAAGTTGTCCTATCAAACCGTTCGGCTAACGACCATCCATTGATCAAGAGAGCGGTGGGTGAGAGTGGACACCTATTCAACCGCCATTTTATAGGTAGTTTCCTTATACCCTCCTTATAGACCAGCTTCGTGAATGAGGCCTACTATTGATTTGACTGACCAATTATCTTATACATATAATTTTAACTTTTAATTATTATATATATATATATATATATATATATATATATATATATATATATATATATATATATATATATATATATATATATATATATATAAGATGTATTTTAAACCTTTTAAAATATTCCTGGTTTATCTTTTAATTTATTGGAAATTTTAAACTATCAAATTTAAAATTAAACTAAACCTTTAAATGATTTAATTCATCTTTTAATTAAACAATTAATTAAATTAATTAAATCCAAATATTTTAGACTTTTAAAATATTCCTAGTTTTATCTTTTAATTTTTTCAAAATTTAAAACTATTAAATTTAAAATTAAATTAAACCATTAATTATCCTTTAATTAAACAATTAATTAAATAAATTAAAACTATATAGGTATCACAAATTAATCAAATTAATTTAAACCTACCTTAAACCCCCTAATTTTCGAAATTAACAAATAATGGGTTTAAGGTTATCCATTTAAATAATTAAAGTTACCAAAAATAGAAAGCCTTCTAAAACCCTAATGATAAAATCGCAAAATAAGGAGGGGAGGGGCTAGGGTTTTCAAAACCCTAACCCTAAATTGATTTCAGCCAAATTAGGGTTTATAAGCTTTAAACCCTGATTTTTAGTAAAACAATTATAGCAATTCTATAAGAAAACAACCAAAAAGCTCTGATACCACTGAAAGGTTTTATGCAAATCAATGAACTAAAACCCTAAGTTCACATGCAACCTATAAGGATCTATGTTTTCTTCTAGTTGAACATATAATAAATTCCTAAAGGCCACAAGAAAATAATTAAAAGAATAAAAACAGAAAAACTAACATTTTAGGATTTCTTGGAAGCAAAGCAGCATAAGTGTCCTGCCTCAAATGAGATCACACCGAGGGAGCAGGAGTTAGGTCACGAAAATTCCAGAGAGTATGGGGTTAAAATGGCGTATAAAATAGGCTACCCCAGGGTCCCTATTTATAGTTCCAAGCGGATAACCAGATAAGCCTTTAAAGATAAACATTTTGAATTCAAATCAAGACAAACCTTTATCTTATTCATTCAAACATATTTATCTCCTAAATACATACAAATCGAAATCTATATATCTATATATAGATTTCGCTGGTATCACACTTACTTAAACTGTCACTTACTCAACTATTGAATAATTACAGTTTCAGTCCCTGCACCTTTAATTAATTAAATTAATCACCAAATTAATTCCAATAAATCCAGATTAATTTCTAATTAATTAATATAGTTTCTAATTAATATATTATCACTTTAATATATCAATAAACTATTTATTTAATTTTCTATTGATTTATTAATCACATAATAAATCAATCTTTCTCTTTACTGAACTTTCTACCAAACCTCCAGCTATGAGGGCAACCCAAATGGACTATGCTACTATTAATTAGGTAAATACTAATTATTAGTCATGACTTAAACACCTAATCCAATAGAAACATTGGCATAATGATCCTACAAACACAACAAAACATCTACACTTGATTATATATTTCATAAACTTTGTCCAAAATCAAAGTAAAGATCTTTCTTAGAG
This sequence comes from Cichorium intybus, assembly GCA_023525715.1. Lineage (NCBI taxonomy): Eukaryota > Viridiplantae > Streptophyta > Magnoliopsida > Asterales > Asteraceae > Cichorium > Cichorium intybus. Next base: position 97,403,216 of record CM042014.1, read on the forward strand.
GAAAATTTCACAAACTTTATCTTATGCAATGAATCAAGAACAACCGCAATTTCGTCACTCATAACAAAACTATTACCCATATACATCCAACACCCCATGAAAATACAATTCAACCATGAATACAAAGAGCCAAAAATCTTCTTTAAATAAAGATATATAACCTTCTTTGCATGAAGATCCTTATAAAATCTGTAATAAAACATGAAGATCCCTATACAATCTGATTCTATGAAACAAAATATACAAATTCCTAGACAATCAAAATACTAATAAATCAAAATAAAAATACAAAACAACTTATCTTAATTCTTAAGATCCCTATACAATCTGCCCACTATTCTTTAAATGTTTCCCCATCACATCCAACAACATATATATCTCTTTACTTCGAGGGTGTGACTTGTCCCCTTTTCTAAACTCATATGCCACGTCATCAACTTCAATCAAACTACACCCCGGACTTTTCTTGATTTTCCTTTCTTTCATAATCTTTCTTAACTTAAACGCATCCCTAAATCTATATTCAGATGCATATAAATTCGCCATAAGTATAAAAACACCATCTTTATCTTCATCTTTATCTTTATTTACACCCATTTTCTCAATTTTCTCCATCACCCTTTTTCCAATTTCAACATTCTTGTGGACCCCACAAGCCGCTAATAAAGCCCCCCAAATTAAACCATCCGGTTCAAATTTCATATTTTTAATAAAATATTCAGCCTCATTTAACAATCCAGCACGACCTAAAAGGTCAACCATACACCCGTAATGCTCTTTTTGAGGTTCAATTTTATAAACTTTTAACATATTTACAAAATGTTCACAACCTTCTTTTACTAATCCAGAATGCGTACACGCCATTAAAATCGCTAAATATGTTACATCATTTGGTGTTATTCCAATTTTACACATTTCATTGAAATATTTTAGCGCAATTTTTCCCTTTCCATTTATAGCAAGCCCAAATATCATGCTTGTGTATGTATACACATCTTTATGTTTCATTTTGTTGAAAACATAAGTGGCGTTTTTTATGTCACCACATTTCATGTACATATCTACAAGGGCATTTCCGACAATTCCGTCTGTTTTAATATTGTTTTTGTTTATGTAAGAACGTACCCATTTACCTTGTTTGAGTGTTCCCAAATTTGCACAACAATTTAGTACACCAACTAATGTGATGTTGTCATGTTTGACCCCTTGATTTTGCATCTTTTTGAAGACTTCCATGGCAGTCTTGTAATTTCCTTGTTGAATTAATCCCGATATCATAGAGTTCCAAGAAACAAGATTTTTTTGAGGTGTTTCATTGAAGAGTTTAATAGCTAAAGTGGGATTACCACATTTGAGATACATATCGATGAGAGAATTACTCATGTACACGTCACAATTCAGGTTATGATCACATATGTATTTGTGAAGTTTTCTACCAAGATTAGAATCTTTTAACCTCGAACATGCGGAAATCAAGACCACCATTGTCATCTCATCGGGTGTAATACCTGCTTTATTCATCTCATAGAAGACTTCTATTCCTTTCTTTAAAGATCCCATTTGGACATAACCTTGAATCAATGTGGTCCAAGTCACGAGATCTCTTTCAGGACTTTCATCGAACACCTTCTGGGCGTTTTCGATACTACCGCATTGACAATAAAATCTGATTAATGTGTTGACAACGTATAAATCGAATACGAACCCGTTTTTTACGACGTGTGAATGTATCTGTTCGCCTTCTCTCAACGCGGAGGAAAGCGTGCACGCCTTGAGGAGATAAGGGTACGTGAAGCTATCTCCAACCAAGCCTTTCGTAATTAAATCGCTGTAAAACAAGAATGCGAAGAGAGGGTTTTGATTCGAGCGACTGAGTGTTCTTATGACGGTGTTATAGAGATCGATTGTTGGGTTGTCGAGTTTGCTGAAAAGAGAGTGTATGTAGGTGATGTCAAGAAAGTGGTTCGATGGTGTAGCAGAGGTGGAGATGATTGTTGTGTAGACTAATTGTTGGGTTTTGTGGGGTAATGGTGGAGATGTTTTGATGATATATGAATGGATTTGTTTGAGTTCTTTTAAGGATTTACAAGATTCAAGTTTGTCGATGATTGAGGGCTTTCTGGAATCGGTATCATGGGTTAGTGGGATTGAGTAAGATGAAGGTGAATGTGTAATGATATTTTCCATTTTAGAGAAGATTTTCCGGTGGACATGGAAGATGAAGTTTGAAGTTTCAAAGATAAAGTGAGAGACAGTTGGGTATGTTTGGTACTTTGGCTCTATGTATGTACGGCCATTAAGCATGGATTTATGAGCTCAATTTTTTGTATATCAAAATTTTAAATAGCATTTTAGTGGTATGTTTTAAAAAAAATAAGGTTTTTAATCTTCATTTTTACAAGTAAATGTGACGATTGGTGGTTGTGTGAGAATTAAAAATGTGGTGATTAAAACTGTAGTAGATAAGAGCTTTTTTGAATTTTTTGTTTTTTTTTTTTGAAAGACTTACTAATCACTAACATTTTAACTTTTTTATTGGTTTTGTCTTTTTTGGGTATTATACTTTACAACAATTTATTTTACACTCTAATAATATTTAGATGTTAATTTTTTATTTTTTATAACATAAGCTATTTTTTTAAATATACAAAATAGATTTGAATATAGTTTATATAAATTTATATCATAAAAGTAATTGTTAAAATTTTAAAAATAACAATACAAGAGAATAAAAAACATTACTATAACATGTTATTTAATCATTTTTATTAATATCAGCTAATGTTATTTTACAAAGATATGAAGTATGCTAAAAATTTGAAAAATCATACGAGGATAATTTATATAACATATTAGAAAGATAAAATATATTTTAGTTAATTTAAAAAAAAAAATTAAAGATATGTTTGGTAGACTAGCTGAAAAATTAACTGCTAGCTGAAAAACTAGCTGCTAATTGATAAGCTAACTGATAAAAAATGATGTTTGGTAAAAACTTGATGATTGGTTTGCTAAAAATTATATAAAATGACATGTACAAAAATGATTCAATATTATAAGAAAAACATAATACATTAAATAAATATTAAATAATAGTTTTCCAATTTTTTATATTTAAATATCCATATTATATTCGCAATATTATCACAAATTTCTCATATCTTATGGCGTGACTTTCGAATGTTATCATGACTAAATCTCGTAGGATTGTCTTATTTTTTGTGAGTATGTTATCATTGTGTTGTTGAACAATGTTGTAAATCATATGTGACCTAAATTTTTAAATATGAAATAAGGACTTTAAGCTAAGTACTTTGATACTAAGAGGTTTGAATTCCAAACGAGATAAATGTACACGGAAGGGCAAAATGGTCAAATAATGTGAAAATATGAAAACTTGAGGTTTAAGACCTTTTATTAAGTTATAATGAAGTATTATTTCATTTGGAAATTTGATTTAAAGACCCGAGGGCTAAAATGAAAATTTGGGACTAAAAGTGAAAAGAATAATTGTAAATCTTTAAAAATTAATATCTAAATATATATAAGGATTTGGGAAAAAGTCATCAAGAAGGCTTTTGTAATTTTTGATGTAACAAGAATATAGGAAAAAGATTCAGGTCATTTGGAGTTATAACGAAGAAGTTATGACATGATAAAGTTGGATAAAAAGTGACAAAAATGACCAAAGAGTAATGTTTAAGGGTCAATAGCAGAAAATCTATAAATATTCAAACTTAAATCAATAGAAGAAGGTTGTTAAGCTTATTCTCACCTTTCTAGAGGTATAAAGCTTGTAAAATTCCGATATTGTATATGGAGGTTACGGTGGTGTGAAGTTGGAGAAAAACCATAAGGAAAAGCTGAAAAATTTCTCTTAAAAGTCATTAGAGCTGAGGGTATTTTAGTAATTTCTGATTTTTGGGCTGAGTGAAAATCAAATTAAAGCTAAATCACGTGATGGCCTGGAACATTTTTTTGTGGTGTGTGTTGTAGAAGCAAAAAAGGGGAGAGCAAGATCAGAAACACGCACAGAAGTGTGCGACTCCAAAAATTGAGAGAGACTGAGATCGAGTGAGACAAAGGGAGAGACAGCGTGAATGGGAAGGTGTGACAACTGTCAAAATTGGTCAACAAAAGTCAACTTAAGTCAACCGAAGCGTACATTAGGTCAACATGTTGAAATGTAATTTTCATCGTATGTATTATTGGATATTATAATACTACTTACGCTAGTTGAAATCAATTATCGGGTAAACGCTGTAAATACGGATAATAAACTACAGTAGCGTAAAAATTCGATAATTACATCAAATATTATTTTGGTATTAATAATATTCATAACACGATGTATTTGTGCTCACGAATCCGTAGACGTATAGAACGTCGAAAACGGAGTTCGCATATGAAAGTTACAACAGTTCAATCGTTGGGAACAATAAACGTACACAGGAATTGGGCATTAAAATGCATTACGTGGTGCCTAAAACATTAAATATGCAATAACGGAACACATATTATAAAGCGTAATATGGTCTAGTATTTAATTTCAAAGCCCGATTAATTTTCCGGTAAAATGCCAAATATTGCGTATTCGGAAGAATACCGCGCTTAAACGCGTATATCTTCGCCTAACGAATTATGAATCAATCTAAATAGATGTTTACTAATATTTTTATGTATAATATTGATTTATATATTTATTACTAATTATATCTCCGAAAACTTATAAAAATACGCAAAATGTTTTACCGCGTTTTATAAAAACAGCAAGATTTATATAATACTTGTGTATTATTTATGAAAGGCTAGAACCCTCACCCTACCCCCGTGGCTGGCCATGAAGCCTCCAAGCCACCCTAGACCTAGTTCAAGTCTCTTCCATGGGATACATATCTCATTCTTTAATATAAATTTTTACAAAAATCCATAAAGTAGATTTCCAAAATCCTACACTTCCCCATGCAACATCATCCAACTCTCCTCACCACCTCTATAAATTCGACCAAGGAAGGCCTCTCACACCCTCCTTTGATCTCCAACTTCATTTGCTCTCATTCTTTCTAAAATCATCAAGAACTTCCAAGTGGTTTCAAGCCTTTCAAAGGGTTTTTTCAAGAAGATCTTGGTAAGTTCATGTATATTCCAAGTTTCCAATGTCATTTGTATCATCATTCTTGGTTTTTCTTCTATTCACATTCTTGATCTTGAACCATAGACCATCTTGAAGATCAAGTCATCTCCAAGTTGCTAAGCTTTGGTCTTTTCTTCTCCAACTCAAGATTTGCTTCAAGGGTGAGTTCATACCCCTCATTTTCATCTTTTCCAAACTTTTAGGGGGAGAATACAAGTTTATATGCTATATACAAGTTTATATACAAGTTTATATACTATAAATAACGATTTACACAAGTTTATAAACTAGTTGTTGTGTAAAAACGTTTTTAACACGAAACAAGTTTAGATCTATGTATTGTGAACATTTTGAAGTATAATCTTTGTGTAAAAGTTACAAAACTATAAACATATTGTGTAAAAATACTAGATCTTTAATATAAACGTCATAAAAACGAAAACTAGTAAAAACTATGTTTTTGTGACCGGAAATACGATTTTTCTAGTGATTTATAAAAAAACGTCAATTTGACGTAATAACGACTATTTAGACTTATAACGTCATAATAAACTTGGGAAATGATATTTTTACAAGGAAGTTGGTATTTTAAACAAAAATGACTATATTCAAAATAATGTGTATGAAAAATGTCCATTTGAAAAGATTACCATCATTTTGACAAAATGACAATATTTAAAATGTTGCCATCACTTATGTAAGATGACTAAGACAAATTTCTTGTCATGACATGTTGATAAACTTTAAATCTATCTTATTAGTATATTTAGTGCCTTAGATGTAAGAAGTTATACTTTTCAACTCAATGACATCTTTTAGGCTTAAATACGTTAACACAACGATAACATTTATTTAAATTATAATGGGTATAATTTATGGAACGAACGACAAAGATACGACAGAAATACTAAAGATAATTATATAAATATATAATTATTACATACTATAATTATCATGGGCAGTTTGGTAATTACAAACGTAAATGAGTTTTCAGTATATTTACGTACTATAATTATCATGAACATTTTGATAATTACGAATACAAATGAGTTTTCACTACATTTACAAGCAAGGTTTTACACTATAATTATCATGAGTATATCTTGATAATTACAAATACAAAAGGGTTTTCATTTCAGTACGAACTAGGATAAAACATCACGTTGGGTGGTTATGTGAGACATTTCTTCACAATACTGAAAGATGTACGCATTAAGTCCTGGATTATAACCTTAATCATTCATGAGCGAGATAGTTGTGTATAGATCTATAGGGGACTGACAATCCCGCACCTAAGCTACTAGCTACAGCTAGACCGGCAGGTCTGGGGTGACAAATGTCTTAACATTGCGACACCTGAGGAACATCGTGACAGGCCTACATACAGTCATAGCAAGGTTATAATAACTCACATGAACGCCAACGAATATCCTTAGTTTGGGGAAAAACATCTTCAATGGTTTTATATAAATATAAAACTACATGTTCCTCTACACAAAATATAAGTATGGTTTTTACTTATACATACGGGTTTTATGAGATTAAAACTACATTTTATCAAGGTACAAATATAAGTACGGTTTTACTTATACATACGAGTTTTATGGTATTAAAACTACATTCTAACAAGTTATAAATATAAGTACGGTTTTACTTATACACACTGGTTTTATGGAATTTAAAACTACATTTCATTAAGATATGAACATAAGTACGATTTACATACACATACGAGTTTTATGGTATTAAAACTATATTCTAACAAGTTACAAATATAAGTATGGTTTTACTTATACATACGAGTTTTATGGAAATTAAAACTACATTTTATCAAAATATAAATAAAAGTACGATTTTACCTACGTAAAGGTTTTACGGAATTAGATCTACAATTAATCTATGAATAAACATGTATTTACATGGTATCGTACAAGAATAAGACTATGTAATACTATTTTCAAGTATAGAAACAGGTATACATTTTCGGTCTTTGGGTTTTTAAGACTACGACTCACTTATAAGAAAATATTGGATTTTCTGGTTTCAAACACTATCTCTTTACAAGGAAAAAGGATTATGGATTTTTCTCATACAAAAATCTTATGAACTCACCAACGTAATGTTGACACTCTTTCAAACTACTTGTATTCTCAGGTAACAATTAGTTAGGTCCGACTAACCTTTTGGAATGGGACGCGAAGATGTCTCCTTACTTATTTCATTACATACTGTAATTGGGTTGAAACAATACCGTTTGAACAATGTAACTTTCCAATTATAATGTATGATGGTTGTTATCTACTTATGTTTCAATGTATGCAATGGTTGTGATGCTATGTCCCGTTCCGCCCTCAGACGATTCCGCCATCGTGGTTTGGAGGTGTGACAGAAGGCAACAACCCCTTGCTACTATTGCGTTAATTTCTCGTCGGGAGGGAAGAAACAGCAGCAAAAACGCTGCTGGAGGTAGAGGATGACGGCTGAAACCGCCGGACGACGGCGACAGCTAACTCTGGTGGCGGCAGGAGTACGACGGCGGTCAGAGGTGGCTGTGATTGGCCGGAATTTATGCATTTAGCTCCTAAAACTTCTGATTTCTTCCTTTTGAGCAGAAAATTTAAGGTACCCTCTTGATTTTGTTTAGAACCCTAACTTAGAAATCGAAATTGGTCCATGTATGAATTGATAAAGATTATATGTTTAGAGTGTAGTATGTACTAACCTCTTAATAAATTAATAGATGTTAAAAGATGTTGGAAGCAAGTGGAGTCAAGAGCTAGTGGATTTTTGTAGCTACACATACCTAGCTACCGAGGTGAGTACATGAGGACTTTTCTGGATACATTGCAACAACTTTTGTTTTTATGCTAATTGTTTTATAATTAATAATTTGACAAATGATTTTCAAAAGTTATGCTAAATGCTTTATGAATAATGGTTTCAAATTGGTTTTAAAGCTTGAAATATTAAGTATTGACTTATGTTGACTAATTGAAACGGTTTGCAAATGATTGTAAAGTTTAAAGTTTTAAAAGTTGTTTTATGCAAAGGTTGTTATGATTCCTATATGATTTAATGATGTTTATGATCGAGACCAACATGTAATGAAATGTGAAATGAAATATGAACTAAATGTAAGAAATGTGAAGGACGTCCGGACAAAGATCTCACCCTAATGAGGGGGAGGTCAAAAGACACTGCTGGGATGGTACCTCCCGTCGCGAAGTAGTTATCTCAGCACGCCCTTATGGAAAGATTTGTTCTATTCCATGAAGGGAAGAAATCTAGCACACGCTCACGGATAGATTGGTTCTATTACGGGGAGAGAAGATGCGGGGAAACCCGTATGAACCAAATAATAATAAATGAAACATGAATTACAATTGGTCTATGTTTTGATAAGAAATGGTTCAATTTATGTTTGCTTATGATAAAGTGGAAAACCTAATGTTTTTATGATGAAGTAATGACTTATATTTTATGATTATAGCAATGAACTTTGGTTTTATTGTTTTGACATAACAGTAGAGTTTGCAGGTTTTGAAAAGAAGGGAAAGGTTCTATTTATTTGTTAATAGTTAAGGATAGTTAAATTGATTTAAACTCATTGAGTCTAAAACCCATGTATCTCATGAGGCATTTTTGTCTTACGTATTGTTGTTTTTAAAATGATATATACTCAGGAACATGATGTCTAGCATTGGATTAAAGGAGTGAAGAACTTAGAAGCTTTTATGTGGATGGTAGATAGAGAAGATGATCAAGAAGATAGAGTTGATTCACGCGCGGTATAGTTTGTTATGTAGTTGAGAGACATTATATTTATGGTTTAGAAATACCCTTGTAGCTATACTGTAAAGTTGTGTTATGTCCCGTATTATTTTTGGGTTTTTTTTTGTTGAGTCGAGTCAATATGGATTTGTCCATATTGCCTAAAGGTCATGCCGAATTTTCGATAGAAATGTTAGTTAATACGAGACATAGCATTAAGATGTTTTAAGGCTTTACTATGGTTGTTTTGATCTGAGTTTGTAACCCCCAGAGTTGCTTAATTATTTCTAAATGCAATTGTTTTAATTGGGACCAAAAGTTTTCAAATGATGTCTTAAATACTAAAAGAAAAGTTTTTGAAAGAATGAAATTTTTACTTCGCCATGTTTTTATAAACGATTACACCATTTAAGGTGCACGAAAGATGGGGTGTTACAATTTGGTATCAGAGCCATAGTTTAAGAGAATTAGGTGTCGAGACTCGAACCTATGCTTAAACTGTGTGAGGTTTAAGTGAGACTACGGACTTAAGATAAGAGTGTAAGCATGAAAGTAAGGGTTATGATAGGATGTATCGTAACATAGGTTGTTAAACCTAAGATACTAAGATAGGTTGTAGACCTATAGGATGGTTATGCCGATGAGTCTAAGATAAAACAAGAGTGATAAGGAGTTTATAAGTTAACCTGAAGCAGTAGATCAGGAGACCTTGTGATGATGCCATAGTCAAATATATATAGGTGGTTATAATAATATGGGCCCGCACTATCATAACCACAGGATATGTATTTGAGTTTGGTGGAATCACAAAGGAATCTTGGGAATCTGGTAAGGGATTCATGTAGTGAATAGTGAAGGGAAGAAAGAAGGTTTGAATAGCATAAGATTGGTATACCTATGTAATAAAATCAAGTATGATTGAAACTATTAAAGTATGACTGGAAATAACAATGATGATGTAATAAGTATGTACCTTGGAGTTAGGGAAACTCAAAAGGAATCAATTAAGACATCTGATATACCTTATATGGGTTGGCTACCACTATAAAGTATACATATAAGAACAAGATGAAGTATGAAGGAAAATAATAAGAAAAGTATGATCAATATGTAATATGCCAAACACTTGAGAAAAATTATGAAACAAAAGAAATATAAAATATGGTATATAAATCTTCCAAGTTGAGTAATTAAGGATTCCGTGGTCTAATGGAAATGAGTTAAGACTATAAAATAAAGATATTAGTTGTGTCAACACAATGACTGAAGTAAAGAAAGATTGAAAAGTATGATTACATATACTAATAAAGCTCAGCTAAGAAAGAAATATGAAACACTTAGTCGGAAATGTAAGCAATGATGTTTTGGCTTATTATTCGGAGGCGAATCATATGACTATGTGAAACAAGAGTAAGAAGAAAGACAGAATGTTATCCCATGGGGTGTCACCCAAGGACAACCAGGGAACTCAAAATCATTACTAAAGATTATGATAAATATTAATTTGGAAATATAAGTTAAATGTCTAATCAAGTATTAGGCAAGAAATCAAAGATAAAATAAAAGATAAGAATAAGGCGTATAATGAACAAAAAGGGAAGTTATGACTTCCTAATCTGAATAAGTATAACAAATGAAAGCATTTAATGGTTAAGCAAAGGGTTAAGTCATAATTATAGTGCTATCATAAGTAATATAACAAAGTAAGTTACCCGAATGGGAAAGAAATGAAAAATGGAAAGGTGTCAAAGATTATGAAATCTTAAGTGTTTTGCCTTATTATAATGTGATTATAAGAACATGAAGTTAGATTAAATATAAGTAAAAGTACTGTAAGAATAATAGGAAAATAAGGAAAATTGATAAAGGTTGTTAAATCTTGGTTGAGGAATTGAATTGGAAGTTGAAGATCGCGAAGCAAGGCATAGTATGTTGAAGCTCATTCTTCTTACTGTGTTTAATCATGATCATTGGATTTTGAAGATCAAGAAGGAAATTGACACATGTGAAGATTTCGCAACAAGAAGTTAAAATAATGAAGGTATGTCATTCTTTCCATGTAGTATTGTGGGACAAGGAAGTCGTCATGAACTGTTAGTTCTACAAGTTTATATTAGCAGCTAATAGTCATTGTTTGGTGAGTATATATTATGTTATTAAGGCATAATGACATGTATACTCAATAGTTGAATATAACTACTCAAGATGCTAGTGGTTAATTCACCATCTATGGATCTTGTCATGGGAGCATGTTATAACTATCTTTGGGTTAGTAAAGATTATTTTGCTAGTAAGCTAGAATTAACACCTTGATGAAGATAATTAGTAAGGTATTGCATGGACTGTGATGAGATTTATAACTTCTCACTACAATATGACTATTTTAAAGATAATGCAACCTTTGACAAGATGGTTTATGCGTACAATGGCAAACAACATGATAATCTGGTTGCAACACGGATGGAACTAGTTAAGGATGAATGGAAAACAATAGCTTAATAGTATCTAAAGATTGATATGAGGAATTGAACCTTAAAAGAAAATGAGCTTAAAAGAAAATGAGCTTCATTTTCTTTTAAGGGGTAGATGAGAAGATTTAGATGCTTGATCTTATGATGATTGTTTTTATAGAATGGTGCAAGCATAAGTTTTGAGACATGATGAATTAAGTTCAACAAAGAGCTCAAGAGTAGTCTAAAGATATTGTATGATACTTGAAGGGTAGTCTTTAGTAAGGGATTTGTACCAAGGGTTAAAATTCTAATGTTGAAATACATCGTTGCAAAGAGACATGTATAATGATTGGATTGCGGTACTTTTGAACTGAAATAAGTAGACGAATCTCTAGTAAACTATAGTAATATCAATGTGGCATTGGTGGAAGTAGAGTGACTGAATCGAATGGTCAAAGAAATTGGAACTTAGTAATGTATAAAGACTAATTGGCTAATAATGAGAACATCCAGCTGATAATTTTATAAAGGTAAATTATTCTTATGGATTGATTAAGTTGTTAGTCAAAGCCAAAGAAGAAGGAAGAATGCAAAGTAAAGAAAGACTCATGAAAATAAAATCTAATAAATGAAAGCTAAATATGACTAGTAAAGTAGAATGTTATTTTGGATAATTAAGTATAAAACTCTTTTGTGGGAATATTGATGCATTCGATCATCTGAAAAACAAGGATGTTGAAGAAGTAAACATGATTGAGTGTTAGGTAGCGAGGAGAAAGTAATTGAAACACATGTTGACTTGGAAAAGTCAAACTTACTATGAAGTGTGATTGAGGAAGTTATCTAGGTTTCAAATGGAATGCATCATAGTGATTATGAGCTAGGTAAAGAAAGCACGAGAAATGGAGATGAATAATAAGGAATGATTAAAAAAAGGATTGCACAAGGCAGCGAGAATTTGAAGCAAGAGTCTTGTTGAAGACTTAGTAGCAGTATATGTTCATGTGGAGCTATGTAGTTGTAAATGAATTCCCTTCCCAAGGAGTGATTCCGAGGACAGAATCCTTTTATGGGGTAGATAGTGGTGACAACCTAAATTTTTAAATATGAAATAAGGACTTTACGCTAAGTACTTTGATACTAAGAGGTTTGAATTCCAAACGAGATAAATGTACATGGAAGGGCAAAATGGTCAAATAATGTGAAAATATGGAAACTTGAGGTTTAAGACCTTTTATTAAGTTATAATGAAGTATTATTTCATTTGGAAATTTGATTTAAAGACCCGAGGGCTAAAATGGAAATTTGGAACTAAAAGTGAAAAGAATAATTGTAAATCTTTAAAAATTAATATCTAAATATATATAAGGATTTGGGAAAAAGTCATCAAGAAGGCTTTTGTAATGTTTGATGTAACAAGAATATATGAAAAATATTCAGGTTATTTGGAGTTATAACGAAGAAGTTATGACGTGATAAAGTTGGATAAAAAGTGACAAAAATGACCAAAGAGTAATGTTTAAGGGTCAATAGCAGAAAATCTATAAAGATTCAAACTTAAATCAATAGGAGAAAGTTGTTAAGCTTATTCTCACCTTCTAGAGGTATAAAGCTTGTAAAATTCCGATATTGTATATGGAAGTTATGTGACAACGCCTAGTGATATCAAGTATTTTAGGCGTTGTTGAGCCCTGTTCTTGATAAAATTATATCAAATATGTCTGGGTATTCTCACTTTTCGTGCCAGGACTTGTTTGGAGAAAAAGAATAGAAACAGGGACTAAAAGCGTGCAAAAGGAAGAAGTTGGGAAGGAATAAAAAATCAAGAGAACTCGTATGCGCGCCGCGGAAATCAATTATGCGCGACGCGGGCTTAAGGCGGTGGAACACATTCAAATGCCAAAGAAAACGGGAAAAGATAAGTACGCGCGCCGCGGATTTCACTTCTGCGCGGCGCGGTTGCGGGAAATTTGCAAGTATAAATAGATGCATTTCTAGCCGAAAACCCTAGCAAAGACCAGGTGTAAAATCGACCTTGAAGCTCTTTGACTCCAGGATTTCGTTTCAGCAAGCTCTCAATTGGTATTTTATGTTTTTGAATTTAATTTCCTTTTAGTAGCAAGTAGTATTTGTAGCTAAAGTCTTTGGGAGTGACAACCATTGACTTTGAGCACTTAGGTTTCTGATTTAGTAACATTTGGTTACTGTTTGAATGTTTGGAATTCAGTTTTGGTGAATGAAATCATTTGGTTACATTTAATGTTGGTATTTCGGTGTTTTGGATGTTTGTGTTTGGTTTTGGTTATTGAATTGTGTTTGGACCTTGTTAGGACTGTTTTCTTTAGCTGAAATCAGTAGCTAATTAGGTTAATTTGTAAGCACTAAACCTTGGCTAGTAACTGTTCAGTAGAACTTTAGTTAGTAGCTAGTTTATGCTTTGCTTGGTTTTGCTAGTTTGGATGCCTTTGATTGCTTCTGATTCAGAGATGTACTTCTGATTTCAGAAAGTGACTAGGTTCATTTGAGCATATCTTAGCTTGGCTTGAGTGTTTGATCATTGCTTTTGTTGCTAGTGATTAGGAAAATAGAAACCAGATCCTCCGACTATAGCTATGACACTATTAGTTGGTAATCTCTCATCTAGTCTAACCACGAAGCTCCTGCGGATCGACCCTGACTACCACTGTACTAGTGTGAGTTAGGTTTTCTCTTATTTTTGACCGCACGACGACCTAGGCGTGTCAAATTTTGGCGCCGTTGCCGGGGAGCTGTGCGCTTAGATTAGGTGATTTGTAGGACTTAGTTTCTTATTTTTGATGTTTGATTTTAGTTTGCGGATTTTTGGTATGTGTACATCCTTATAATGGGTGATTACATGTACCCGGATCAGTATTATGAAGATTATGAAAATCCGGCCGACACCTATTACGAGGATGATTGCTACAATGGATCATTCGATGACAATGGATGGCGGACCGAGGAGTCATCTCAACCTGACATTTCTGCAACTTGGGCCCACCTTTGGGTACTCATGTATAACAACTACCACGAGCAGAAGGACCAGGCTGAAGCTCTTGAAAAATTGCAAGTTTCATTAGATAAGTTAGAGGAAAGTTGGAAATGTTCACCACCTTCGCCAGAACCGGAGGCGAGTGATTTTTATACCAATAATAATGTGTGTGAACTTGCATCACCTGAAGATGTGATGGAAGGGCATACACCGTGGGAAAGTCAAGAGACCACTGAGATGGTCGAAAATGTTGTTGAGGAAGAGGTTGTAGGTGACAATGCTACCTCTAACTCAACAGCTTTTGATGTTTTTGATGTTTTTGAGAATGTTGATAATGTTGATCTGGTGATGTGTGAATCTGTACCATCACCAGATAATTTGGTTGATGAGGATGTTGGGGAGGAGGCTGTAAGTGACAGTACAGACCCCAGCCCAACAATTCCTGAAATTTTTGAAAATTTTGAGAAATTTGAAAATAAGGATCTGATGATGGGTGATTTTGTACCACCATCAGATCAAATAAGTCACTCACTCTTGGTTCCGATCCACCTGTTGGACGATGACCAAGAAGTTGATGCTAACGAATTAATATTTGAAAATAATAAACATGATTTTTTCACCACTCATCATCCATTCATGAATGGAAAATTAGATGTGATCAATACTATCGATGAGGACATATGGAAGCATCCTGATATGTTGCCTTCCGATCCCATTCGATTGGAAAATCTTTATTGGCAGTGCAAGCAAAATTTGCAACCTGAAGATAGCACGTGGGACACTGGCAAAATAAGATCTGCAAAACAACTACCGGAAGCGGCACTGGGCGTGCTTCACGTCAAGTCAGTGATTTTGAAGAGATATAAAAGGAAGGACCGAGCTTGGAGGTTCAAAGCTACTTCCAATCACTCGCGGGAAATCATCAGAAGACGGCAACTGGGTAGCAACAGGAGAACCAACAAGCCATTCGACCCAGGAAAGTTTGAGGAGCAGTGGGTCAGCAAAGGGACGGTGGTAACTGAAAATCAGCGAAGGAAGAAGGCATACGATCCACCGTAGCTGTAGAAGGATTCCACGTCTGGCTGAAGACGTTAAACTTAGCGCTTGTTGGGAGGCAACCCATTGTGTCATAAGTTAGGATATATTTCATAAAATAAAATACAAAAAAAAATACATCAATCTTTTTGCAGGTACTAGCGGTTTGAAATAAGTGTGGGGTCATTTGAGAAGTTTTGAAATTTTTGAAGTCCGCGCCGCGGGTATTGGAATTACGCGACGCGGGATCGTAACCCAACCCGATGCACAGGGGTTGATTTGGACACGCGCGACGCGCAAAGAGCAAACCCGCGACGCGGTAAACGATCAGTCGGTTTTCTCCTTTATAAGGTAAACCGCGGCTCGCATAACCCACACGCGACTCGGAGCTCTGGTTATTGAAATTTTCTTGCGATTTTTCTTGCCTATTGTGTTTCTACTACCAAGGTATGTCATTCTAACTATCTATTACTCGTTAAAACTAGCGATTTGGTAGTTAATTTTAGTGATTTGCCCAAAATAGTTCAAAACTTAGAATCACTAATGCTAGCTTATAGGGTGTTTGTTTTGCCAAATAGAGACCCTAGATGAGCTAGTCGGCACTTAGGCTACCTTGTGGTGTGATCGGATTGAATTCTAGCAGGTTAAATCAAGATTTAGGATCGGGGTTTTAAAACAGCCGTACGCCGCGCCGCGCCCTTGCTCTTGGGCCGCGCCGCGGTGCGGCAGGGAAGATGAGGACTGATTTTGCAAAATTTTTGTTTTGTGGCTATATTTTTCTTTTTGCAGATGATGTTCAGATTGGAGCATACTTTCCTCCAGTTCCCCGCGGAGCTTTCCAGTTCGACAGAGTATACCTCACGGAGGGACGCATTGAGGAGTCGCCGGGTGCTAGAGGCGACAGTCATAGATAAAGATATTCTGAGAGACGCCGGATTATGGGGTGCGATCGAGCCGTTCTTACATCGCACCTGGACCCATGAGGAGGCATCATTCACGTGCCGTGGATGGGACAGGATTATGGCCACTGACGAGGACGTGGTCTATACGGAGCTTCTCCTGGAGTTCCTGTCTACGATCCATTTCGCTCCCAGGGCATCGGATCCACGATCCAGGCTCGTACGATTTCGCTTGGGAGGTGAGCACAGGGAGTGCAACCTCCGGGAGTTCGGGAGGCGAGTGGGGTTATACACCCCAGCGGACCTCCAGCATCGCTTCTTCACCCGGTTCTTCGGGTCTTGTATTCAGGGGGAGCCGGATAGGGCTCCCAACATGGCGGTCTGGGCATCACTGTCCAACGTCAGATATGAGGCAGGAGCTTCCAGGGAGAGTCATCTTCGGGACCCACTCCACCGCCTCATGCACCGGATCGTCTCCACCTCCATCATGCAGCGGGAGGGAGGCGAGAAGGTGTCGGGCGACGACATGACTTTTTTGTGGGTCCTCCTTGACCCATCCAGATTCCTCCACCTCCCATATGCCCTCGCAGTCGCTCTCTCCACCCACGCTATCGGCGCCTCCACCAGCAGTCCACTAGCCAGGGGGTATTTCATTACCCGCCTGGCCCGTTCTTATGGCATCCTTACTGCCCCCGTGGCGGCTTCTTTGACTGCTCTACCTCCATCGCGCACTACAGCATGCACGTTGGAGAGGATGCGGCTCATTGAGCTGCAACGCCCGGGGCAGTACATCCGGGCACCTACCGAGCCTCTTCAGGCACCCCAGCCTGCGTATGCTCAGCCTGGCAGGAGACGCAGGAGGCCAGAGCCGGCGCCAGAGCCAGCAGCCCCGACACAGCCGCAGGAGGACCTGGCAGCCAGGGTTGCCAGGATCGAGGACCAGCTCGAGTGGATCGGGGAGGTACTTCTTCAGATTGCATCAGCGTAGGGTCAGCGCCCCCGACCATTTCCATCTAGGGCCCACGATCATGAGGCTGGTCCCTCCAGACCGCCTGGCAGTGATTGATGTACCTTTTTCTTCTTTCTTCTTTTTATTTTTTGAAATATATGTATAAACTTATGACACATCCATCAGTATAGTTTTGTGTTTTTTCTGTCATGTGCGTTATTTATTTATTTGTTAAGTGATGCATGATATACCAATCTGAGAGGGAGTTGTCTCAGACAAGTGTGGGGTCACCGTGCCCCCTCCACTTGTCTCGATCACCGGCGTGTTCACTGTAGCGCTACAACTCCAGAATACGAACTCAAGGATCCATTTGCACGCATTATACCTGTGATATTGAGCACCAAGCAGTCCATCGTCCAAAAAGGGGTAACTCTTTTTCCCTTGCTTTGAAATAATTTTTGTACAACGGGGACGTTGTACGGTTTTAAGTGTGGGGTGTGGACGGTCGAAAGAGAATTTTTGAAAATTTTTGCAGAAATGATCGATTTTTCAAAATTTTAGCAACTTTTCAAATTTATTTTTTTAATAAATTGCAATTTTGAAATGAATGGTTTGTGATTGTGATAGCATTAGTATTTTTCAAGAAATACTGTTTAGTTGTGATCATGCTATTAGTTAGTCAAATAAGTTGAGTTTTACGAGTTTAGAAGATTGAGCTGTTTTAGGATTGGAATTTAGGAAGGAAAAGTCAGTCAGTGGCCTTTGTTGTTCGAGCCGGTAGGTCTAAAATGGGTGGGCCTTATGCACCTTATCACCTAAGATCGTCTGGTCTGGGATGATATTTCTGAAAGCTCGTTACACGGACAACATCGAAAGTCATGGACAATTCCTTAATGGCCTTTAGAATCTGAACGAGTAAGTACACTTCATTGTGGACGTAAAGTTTGTAATCAAGGGTTCTTTAGAAAGCCATGAATTCCAAAGAACAACTCAATTATGTTTTCACGAACTATTCCACTCTAACTCCTTGGGCAATAAGCTTTGAAACTAAACACAGTCAAAAATTGTTTGATTCTCTATTATAATTTGTTAAAAACTCTCTTGCTTGGGGACAAGCAAGGCACAAGTGTGGGGTGTTTGACAACGCCTAGTGATATCAAGTATTTTAGGCGTTGTTGAGCCCTGTTCTTGATAAAATTATATAAAATATGTCTGGGTATTCTCACTTTTCGTGCCAGGACTTGTTTGGAGAAAAAGAATAGAAACAGGGACTAAAAGCGTGCAAAAGGAAGAAGTTGGGAAGGAATGAAAAATCAAGAGAACTCGTATGCGCACCGCGGAAATCAATTATGCGCGACGCGGGCTTAAGGCGGTGGAACACATTCAAATGCCAAAGAAAACGGGAAAAGATAAGTACGCGCGCCGCGGATTTCACTTCTGCGCGGCGCGGTTGCGGGAAATTTGCAAGTATAAATAGATGCATTTCCAGCCGAAAACCCTAGCAAAGACCAGGTGTAAAATCGACCTTGAAGCTCTTTGACTCCAGGATTTCGTTTCAGCAAGCTCTCAATTGGTATTTTATGTTTTTGAATTTAATTTCCTTTTAGTAGCAAGTAGTATTTGTAGCTAAAGTCTTTGGGAGTGACAACCATTGACTTTGAGCACTTAGGTTTCTGATTTAGTAACATTTGGTTACTGTTTGAATGTTTGGAATTCAGTTTTGGTGAATGAAATCATTTGGTTACATTTAATGTTGGTATTTCGGTGTTTTGGATGTTTGTGTTTGGTTTTGGTTATTGAATTGTGTTTGGACCTTGTTAGGACTGTTTTCTTTAGCTGAAATCAGTAGCTAATTAGGTTAATTTGTAAGCACTAAACCTTGGCTAGTAACTGTTCAGTAGAACTTTAGTTAGTAGCTAGTTTATGCTTTGCTTGGTTTTGCTAGTTTGGATGCCTTTGATTGCTTCTGATTCAGAGATGTACTTCTGATTTCAGAAAGTGACTAGGTTCATTTGAGCATAGCTTAGCTTGGCTTGAGTGTTTGATCATTGCTTTTGTTGCTAGTGATTAGGAAAATAGAAACCAGATCCTCCGACTATAGCTGTGACACTATTAGTTGGTAATCTCTCATCTAGTCTAACCACGAAGCTCCTGCGGATCGACCCTGACTACCACTGTACTAGTGTGAGTTAGGTTTTCTCTTATTTTTGACCGCACGACGACCTAGGCGTGTCATTATGGTGGTGTGAAGTTGGAGAAAAACCATAAGGAAAAGCTGAAAATTTTCTCTGTCATTAGAGCTGAGGGTATTTTAGTAATTTCTGATTTTTAGGCTGAGTGAAAATCAAATTAAAGCTAAATCACGTGATGGCCTGGAACATTTTTTTTGTGGTGCGTATTCTAGAAGCAAAAAGGGGGAGAGCAAGATCAGAAACACGCACACAAGTGTGCGACTCCAAAAATTGAGAGAGACTGAGATCGAGTGAGACAAAGGGAGAGACGGCGTGAATGGGAAGGCAACAACCCCTTGCTACTGCTGCGTTAAATTTAAGGTACCCTCTTGATTTTGTTTAGAACCCTAACTTAGAAATCGAAATTGGTCCATGCATGTTTGAATTGTTACAAGAGTAGTGGAATTATTGAGATTTCTGTGATATATAATGGATTATCTATGAATTGAGGTTTATTATGTTGCTAGACACTCAAAAATTTATGAAATTGGTTATGCTAAGGTTGAAGATGATGAATAGTTTCATTGACTTTTCTGATTTGGTCAAAGTTGACCATTAGATGGAATTGTAAATTGGTTTTTGATGCAAATTGGTTCTAGGGATTAGAGTGTGATTATATATTGTGAATAAGTTCAAGAAAACTCCAAGAATAACATTTTTGTAAAGATTGAACTAAGTTCAAGATGGATTTTTGTTTGGTGATTAAACATCAACGTTATGATTAAAAATTTGGGATGTTGTATGACTTTCGGGTACTTTAAAGTTGGTTATTGACATGAGGTTTTGTTATGTATTTGATGTTTATGGAATTTTGGGAATGGTAAAGTAATTAGAATGGAATCATGAATTCCAACCTTTGGGACAATCTTTGATATGTACTAAAATATCATGAAAGAGAACATTGGACTTGATTGGTATGATATTTATAAGTAGTAAGAACATGTGAGTGGTAACTTGATGGAAAATATCAAGATTTTGAAGATTTCTATTTTTAGAAACTTTAATGACTTAAAATGCCAAAAATGACATAAAAGAGTAAAACAAGAGATGTTTTGACATCTAAGCGATTAGTATTGCATTATAAACATGTTCAAATTATAAAGTTGTTTAAATTACATGTTAAACTCAAGAAATTCATAATTTGTCAAATTTGGGACAAAAATGATAAAAGTGTCCAAAATGATTAATATGCTTTAAGAAGCATACTTAATCTTTGGAATGGAATTAGATAATGTATTAAAAGAGTACATGTATGAATTGATAAAGATTATATGTTTAGAATGTAGTATGTACTAACCTCTTAATAAATTAATAGAGGTTAAAAGACGTTGGAAGCAAGTGGAGTCAAGAGCTAGTGGATTTTTGTAGCTAGACATACCTAGCTACCGAGGTGAGTACATGAGGACTTTTCTGGGTACATTGCAACAACTTTTGTTTTTATTCTAATTGTTTTATAATTAATAATTTGACAAATGATTTTCAAAAGTTATGCTAAATGCTTTATGAATAATGGTTTCAAATTGGTTTTAAAGCTTGAAATATTAAGTATTGATTTATGTTGACTAATTGAAACGGTTTGCAAATGATTGTAAAGTTTAAAGTTTTAAAAGTTGTTTTATGCAAAGGTTGTTATGATTTCTATATGATTTAATGATGTTTATGATCGAGACCAACATGTAATGAAATGTGAAATGAAATATGAACTAAATGTAAGAAATGTGAAAGACGTCCGGACAAAGATCTCACCCTAATGAGGGGAGGTCAAAAGACACTACTGGGATGGTACCTCCCGCCGCGAAGTAGTTGTCTCAGCACGCCCTTATGGATAGATTTGTTCTATTCCATGAAGGGAAGAAATCTAGCACGCGCTCACGGATAGATTGGTTCTATTGCGGGGAGGGAAGATACGGGGAAACCCGTATGAACCAAATAATAATAAATGAAATATGAATTACAATTGGTCTATGTTTTGATAAGAAATGGTTCAATTTATGTTTGCTTATGATAAAGTGGAAAACCTAATGTTTTTATGATGAAGTAATGACTTATATTTTATGATTATAGCAATAAACTTTGGTTTTATTGTTTTGACATAACAGTGGAGTTTGCAGGTTTTGAAAAGAAGGGAAAGGTTCTATTTATTTGTTAATAGTTAATGATACTTAAATTGATTTAAACTCATTGAGTCTAAAACCCATGTATCTCATGAGGCATTTTTGTCTTACGTATTGTTGTTTTTAAAATGCTATGTACTCAGGAACAGGATGTCTAGCATTGGATTAAAGGAGTGAAGAACTTAGAAGCTTTTATGTGGATGGTAGATAGAGAAGATGATCAAGAAGATAGAGTTGATTCAAGTGCGGTATAGTTTGTTATGTAGTTGAGAGACATTATATTTATGGTTTAGATATACCCTTGTAGCTATACTGTAAAGTTGTGTTATGTCCCGTATTATTTTTGGGTTGTTTTGTTGAGTCGAGTCAGTATGGATGTGTCCATATTGCCCAAATGTCATGCCGAATTTTCGGTAGAAATGTTAGTTAATACGGGACATAGCATTAAGATGTTTTAAGGCTTTACTATGGTTGTTTTGATCTGAGTTTGTAACCCCCAGAGTTGCTTAATTATTTCTAAATGCAATTGTTTTAATTGGGACCAAAAGTTTTTAAATGATGTCTTAAATACTAAAAGAAAAGTTTTTGAAAGAATGAAATTTTTACTTCACCATGTTTTTATAAACGATTGCACCATTTAAGGTGCACGAAAGATGTGGTGTTACATCATATATATAGAGCCATTCCTTCAAATATAGTTTTGAAGAGTAAATGTCGCCATTGTCACACATCTATTTGAGTCTTCTCACTAAATTTTGGCAATTTTTCACTATTTCCACCTCCCCTCAACATTCCAAAAGAACGTTCAATGCAACATCAAAGAGATGAATGTACACGACTAAAGGTCTCTTGGGCATTGTTGGAAATCTCCTTTTCGATTTTTCGGTCAGGGTATCCTTTATTCACTACATAATATTTTCCTATATGAAAAAACATAGATAAAAATTATATGTAAATGGTTGTTAGCGCAAAACTTATATACAAATATCGAACTGTCGTTCAAAAAAAATATATCGAACTAGTTGTAATTTGTAGGGGCGTAAGAAAATTCATTAAATGTGTCTCAATTGTATGAATGAACACTTAGGTATCATGTGTCATCCTTCCCACCAGAGAGATATAAATGTAAAACACATTTAAAAGTCACATATAGTCGTTACATTAAATGTAATAACTCCTTTTATTTTCCTATATCTCATTTGGTATAAACCACTAGGATACAAACATCTATATGAGTACCATATATGCACCCATGTTAAGAAAATGTTAAAATTACAATATAGAATTGTATGTAAATAAAATATCACAATCATTTACCTTGAAATAAGATATATATCAAATGTCATTTTCAATATGAGGTGATAGATTGAAATGTTTCATATTTAGGTCTAATATACTTATGTGTAAGACAGAGGCGAAACCCGAATACTAAAACTAGAGGGACCAATATTGAAACTTCAAAACAAATTTATAAAAACAAATATAATTTGGTTTAAAATTATGACGTAACAAAAATGTAAATAAAACATTTTAAGATCTGGATTATAGTCTTTAATTTCTATAATACTTGACTTGATGAGTTGGATATTAAGATTTTTTATATGGATGGTTAGTTCCTAAAGGATTTTGTCTCAAATTTTTAGGGATCAAATTTGTATTTCCACATTCAGTAAAAAAATTAGCTTTATAATGCATTTAGTAGGATGAAAAACAGGGAGACCATGGCCCCTTTTGACCGTAATGAAGTTCCGCCCCTGGTGTAAGACACATGAACTCTTTGCTCCTTCCACATATGCATTCCAACACGTCATGAAAAGGTCGACTAAATGCTTCTCTAGAACTTTGAAACATCTTAGCAACTGCTCTGTTTGAAAGACCTAGTGCAATTTTATACAAGAATATTCAAATCTTAATGTTAACTAAATATATTAGAGAATTAAGTTAGGAAAATGGCGTCCTTAATATTAAGTGACAATTCTATATTTAATTTTCCACAATTACCTTCATCTTCCCCTAAATCAAACAATTCACTATCCTTCCAATATACAAATATTTCTCTATTTATTTTTTTTTGAAATTTAGTATCGAAAGAAACAAAACATACGCATGAATTTGAATGAATGCTGATTATTCTTAAATCATGGTAATCATTGTATTTATTTCTCACCTATTCATAAACTACCTTTTTAAGACAAACCACACTTTAAAATTTTTGATTGAACTCATAAAACCATGGGTACGACCATCTAATAGAGTACATCTTTTCATTCCATGGGTACAAGCCTCTCATTGCAAGCATATTTATAGCCTTGTTCTCACTTATCAAAATGATTTTCGGTTCACAAAATATATCCACAATACTGTATTTTAGAAGATCATCCTCTTTTACAATGATCTTGTTATTGAGATCTCTTAAGACGATCCAAGTCTCAATACAGAAATCCCCATCAATTTTGAATCTAATGTCCAAATATTATTGTTTCTCTTATGAATATTTTGATATAATCAATTTATATTCTTAATATCTCTTATTCGAGCCCTTTATTTCATTTTCGGTTCTTGAAACTTCTGAACTTGTCTCATATTAAACAAGTGAGTCTAGTAATATCAAGTATTTTAGTTATTGTTGAACCCTATTCTTAGTGAAATTATATCATAGATGCTTTGGTATTTTCACTTTTTGTGTCAGTGCTTGTTTGGAAAGAAATGGTATAAACAAGGGCTAAAAGCGTACCAAATGGAAGAAGTTTGAAGATAAAGACAAATAAGTCGAATTCGCACGCGCGCCGCGAGATTCACAAAGGCGCGACGCGGTGATGAGGCGGTGGAGGAAATTCAAATGCCGATAAAACGGGGATAGACCCATACGCGCGCCGCGGAATTCATTTATGCGCGGCGCGGCCTCGTGATTTTTGCAACTATAAATAGAGGGTTTTAGGTCGAAAAATACAGCAAAGACCTGGCATAGGAACGACTCCGAAGGCTTCTTTGACTCCGAGTTTCAGCTTTCAGCAACCATAAATTGGTATTTTTATGTTTTCTCTTTTAATTTCCAATTAATTTAGTTAATTCGGTAGATTTAGCGAGTGTCTTTGGGTGTGACAACCATTGACACTAGGTTTTAGTTTTTAAATTTGATGTTTACTGTATTGAACTTTTGGAATCTGAGTTTTTATAATAAGCATTCGGTTTATGTTAATTGCTCGGTTTTCGGTATTTATTGCTTTTGAATGATTTTGTGGATGTTTGGATTGTGTTTGATGTTTGGTCTGACCTTCTATTACTTTTGATTTTGAGATACAATTCTGATTTCAGCTAGTACTTAGGTTAGTTTGGGTTTGGTTTAGTTAATGCATGTGTTTGTTTATTTGATTTGTGATTTTTGGGATTATTCTGGGTATAAGTCGGAAACTAGATCATCTGGCTGTAGCTGTGACACTACAGTTGGTAATATGTTGCCTACCTTGACCACGTAACTCCTGTGGATCAACCCTGACTACCACTGTGCTAAGTGAGAGTGATGTTATTTTACTATTTTTGACCGCATGACGACCGCTGCGATGTCACTAATGTCCAAATATTATTGTTTCTCTTATAAATATTTTGATATAATCAATTTATATTCTTAATATTTCTTATTCGAGCCCTTTATTTCATTTTCGGTTCTTGAAACTTCTGAAATTGTCTCATATTAAACAAGTGAGTCTTTATAGCTTATTGTCATGCTTGTATAAAATTTTATTTTCATTAATACATCTTTGGCATATTTACCACTTACGAGCTTTTAACGTCCTTGCTTATAATAATATAATATACTCCTTTCTCTCATTTGTCAACTTATATTTGTAAAATTCTATACAAACTTTTCAATATTAAGATATTTTCAAGTGGTCCTGAATTTTTCTATATTTATAAACTTATAATATAAAGAGATAAGAAATAATTATATTATTTACACACGAAGCACAAACCAGGTCCTAAATTGTTCAACATTTTTAAAAATTGTATATAATTTTATCTAGTAAAGAGATTTTCAGGTAGAAATCCATTTCCATTCGCCAAATCATCATCTAGCAATATATAATTTAACTTTTGTAACCTTTAATATATTAATGTCATTGGTTGTTTTTTGAATAATTATTGGAAACATACTAATATTCATTGTTGTGTTTTAGTTTTCGTTTGATATTTGAGTTTTTATGAAGTTAGGGTTTGTAAAAGATAATTAAATGGAGAAGACAATAACAAATCACAAACGAGTCATTTAACAATTACCATGGACTTAATAAATGCACCTTTAAGTTAATTAGTCTAGAGAACTTCACTTTATGGACCATTTATGCAACTAACAAACATCTCAATGAAAACGATAACTTTTAAACGAATGAAAGTTGTAATCATTTTACAATTATACATCAAACAAAGGTCATTTTTAATTTTGTGCTTATTAAATAATATCGAATAAAGTGATTTTGTGCTATAAAATATTTGGACCAATAAGAAGCCATTTTTTAAAAAACGAAAGATAAAATGGTCATTTTATAACCAAAAGCCGAGTAAATATACAATTTTCATTCATGTGGTATATATCAAAATTATGATTTTCGTCCACATGTTTGGTGGTTATACATATTGTCCCTAAAATGGAGCATAAATTATTAGGGAATTAATTATTAAATTTAATAGACATTATCTTTTTTTTTTTTTTTTTTTTTTTTTTTTTTTTTTTTTTTGAGATAAAGACAACAGAGATAATGGTAAGCAAAATAATCATTTAAAATGAACTTAAAAGATGCATTATTATTTTAAATAATACAATGACCAAACATGCAATAAAACTACAATAAGTCATTAACTTAACATAGTAATAAAAATTGCTACCTCACCAAGTATCTCTCACAAAAATCAAAATTAAAATTCTTGAAATTGTTTTTTGAAGTAGGTTCTTAAAGTGTTAAGAAGTTCTTATAATTTCCTTTTTTTCACAAAACCAAGTATTATTTTTTCCAAGTACCATAAAATATAAATTCATATATTTCAGCATTTTGCCTTTAAACAACAAAAACAAGTCTTTAAAAGACAACACATTTGAGCCGCTACCTGCGAGCCATTGCCGCCGCAATGCCGCTAAACACAATCCCGATTGTAGTAGCGGCAATGCCTATCCCAATTACACCATCTACATGCAAATTTACCGAAAAATAAATCAAAAATAAA
The DNA here is from genome assembly GCA_023525715.1 of Cichorium intybus. NCBI lineage: Eukaryota > Viridiplantae > Streptophyta > Magnoliopsida > Asterales > Asteraceae > Cichorium > Cichorium intybus. The sequence goes on from CM042014.1 coordinate 97,430,029, forward strand.
AATTGAAATAAAAATTAATACATAACATATATGAGTTAGAAACCCCGTGCATTAGACTGAGACAGGTGTCAATGGGACAGAAAACTAAAAGATATAGTAAAGTACTTTTTTTTTTTTTTTTTATTGTAGCATCCTACTTTCATTTTTTTAAAGTAAGGTGTTATAATAAGTAGAAATGAAAGTAGGATCCTAAAATAAAAAAATTAATGAAAATACATTGTTATTTCTGATATTTAACTTATTTTTTTCTCTCCTCCATGTAAAAAGGCGAAAACGCCCTCCTCATCCTTATTGTAAAAAAGTAGCTATATACAATATATGTCTAGTCCAGTCCCGTGTAACAAATTATATCTAAAAGTTTTTAATTTATAAAATTTTTGATTTTTTTATGAAGTATGTAAAAAGTGTTTTTTTGGTAAATACAATGGTGGACCTTTTTTAATATGATCTTCTATTGATTTCTTCAAAGACATTGCTTGCCTCCAGTCAGGTACAGCCTACAAAATTATACAAATTAAATAATAAAGTTAAATTCAAAAAATAGCAACATACTTTCATTGATTTGTTTATTAGTTATTATAGCTTTTTATATTTTCATTTCTTATAAATGACAACATTGTACTAAAAATATCCATCCCGATTATAGCAATGTCATCTAAAATTTCTAAATACAAAACTATTTTCATTTGCTATAATTGGTGGATTTTTAAAGAATTTTGTTGTAATAGAATGAAACGAAAGTAGGATGCTATAAAATAATAAAAAAATAAAAAATAATAAAAAAATAGACCTCCAAACAACGGTCAACAAGCTGTCGACTCCTTGAGTAATCTCCATTTCTATAATATCCAACAGCAAGTAAATACATCTTTTCTCTTGTTTGTAATGGGCTGTTTGTACCAGACAATGAAGCTGAAACAAAAAGTCATTATTTAAAAAAAGGAATTTGAGCAAAAGGTAGACAAAAATTATTGGAAACAAACAGAATATGAACTCATATATATTCTAACTAACCTTCAAGCATCGCTATTCCACGTTGTACATCTTCAGGTCTTCTTGAATGAACAAGAGCCCATGATAATCTCATATGACACTCATTTTTTATTTCATCATTACTACCTTTTTCAGCTTCAGCAACCTCACGTTCACATCCCTGTATATACTCAGATGTGAACAAAATTAAGCATTGGTGATACTTTAGATTACTTGAACATGATAACTTTAGTTTCACAATGGAGATTGTAATTAGTATGTAACAACAGAATGAATGATTTGATTATCGTCACAAACAGAAGCGATATCATGAAGTTAAATTCATGTCTGAATGAATATAAAACTGAACGACTCATATGAAAGGCAATTTTAATTTGATTTTATCGTAAACGTGGAACGGTAGTCGGAAAAACTAGTCCGGTTTCCAAACTTCTCGAATTAATATGAGGATTACTGCTCAAAATCATACAAAAACAAAAGTTTGAATACAAAATTACCATATTACGAACGAAAATGCGTAAACTATCGGAATACGAGTGTGTAATGATTAAATCGAAATTGAAGTATTAAAAGACTTTCCTGTTTCGGATCATGAACTGTGATTTGGATTACATGGGATAAGGTTTAAATGGAATTTATCAAAGCACAAAATCAAAATGCTTACAACGACAATATCGGAGTCGCACCAAGGAATCTGGTCACCGCCATTGAAGAAATCGCCAACGGACTCGAAGAACCTTCCGATCTTCGCTTCCATGAATTCCTTTCTGGTGCTAACGAATTGGTATGAAAATATGGATCTCTCAAGATTAACCCAGACAGCTTGGGGAAGTAACATTTCAGGCCCCCAAATTTGGTGTTCTAACATTTAAGGCCCCTACTGTTGCTAATTCTAGTCGTAAGGTCATAAGTTCAAGTCACCTTTCTTTCTTTTTATTTTGATCTTGCTGTATTTTTAATGTCTCACATAAGCATAGTTTAAGAAATTTGGCGACTGTGTGTATATCTAGTTATAGCCACGTGTCTGATACTATTTAACCCTCACAAAATTGAGGAAGGATTCAGTAGTAGTGATGTTATTTGATCGGTTTAATTGGTTTTTAACTTTCAAAATATTAGTTGATCGGTTTAATTGCTTTTTAACTTTCAAATATTAGTTGAACTGAATAATGTTTGGTTTAATCAGTTTTCAGTTTTGATCAAATTTGAATAACAATTAATAAATAATTTTAAATTTCAAATTAAAAATTGATACTTAAATTGTAGATTTGAATCTTGATACCAATTCCCAAGTTGACAACGCAGCATCGACAACAACATTGCAAATTTTCATTTGCACAGGCCAAAAAAAAAAAAGAACATGGTAATTGGCAAGTCAAGTGACCCTTGGAGGAGGAAGGAGGAGAAGGAGAAGGAGAAGAACTTCACTTTCACTTTTAATATCCATAAAGAGTTTTAAATTTCATTGGGAGTTAGAATCAGAGTTAAAAGTAAAAAGTATTATTGTTTAATTACATGACAGATTATAAAATAGAAACTTTTAAAATAACACATTCATATATATCCTTATTTGATTAAACTGAAACTCAATTATTGAAACCGAAAACCCAACTGAAAAGGTTTTGGATAATGGGTTAAATCGAAAACCGAATACGGCCAACTAAATAAATCGAACTTTATCCGGTTTGGACGGTTTATGCAGTTTCAATTTTTTTCAACACCCCTATAAGTAGGTACTAAAGATGGAAATACACTAGGTTCTTGTCGATAGATCTTTCGAATATATTCAGTGGGTATATTTTTTTAAATATGGAAGACAACAAAGGATCCCGTCAAAGAAAACCATGAAACCTGCTTACCAAATAATCATCATAAAGACAAAAAGGTGCTTCAATTAGCTCTTAGATTATTGGTTCTTAATCAACGGTGATGTATGTTCTGGTTTTGATGTAGCTACAACCACGACGGGGAGTGGTTAGAAGAGAATATGTGGAGTGGATCCAAACATTTTCGATGATCCGAATTGATAATGGTGGTGATATGAGCTCACCTGACATGTGTCCGACCAATAGTGGTGAGATGAGCTCTTAGGGCTTTAAGATGTCGTAAAGCTTTTGTAACGTTCCAAATTCCATAATAAATTTTTCATTTTTAAAAGTGATTTAAATACATAAAAAGGTTTGTCAACTAAAAATCCTTCAATTTAAAACTTAGTATTTAAACGTGTAACACGTACTTATCAAAACATTTACAAACATTATCCAACGGAAGGCTTATTCGTTGAAATCCTCAGATGCGGTACAGTCGCGCCATGCTCCAAGCTCAAGCCAGCAAGTTTCTGAAAACCAGTTAGGGTAAAAGGGTAAGCACAAAGCTTAGTGAGTTCCCCAAAAATATCACACGATCCTTCACATAAACATCATCATCGGCTCTCAGGCTTGCCCCGATCTGCCGGTAATTATCGTGTGACTCTCGGGCTTGCCCCGATTCGTCAGAAATCATTGTCATCGGCTTTCGTCGGGAAATATCGTCATCGGATTTTGCTGGCAATCATCGTCATCGGCTTTCGCCGACAAACATCGTCATCGACTTTCGTCGGCAAACATCGTCATCGGCTTTCGCCGGCAAATATGTAAAGCACAAATAATCATATTATTACACAAAGTAATAAAGACTATATACGCATGTAATATCACCCATAGTATAGTGAGAAAACTCACCTGATACGCGACCTTAAGCTACACCACGCTCCACGCGAGTGCCCTCAGATCCCGACAATACGCACTTCCTAACAAAGATAAACCCAACTTAGAACTTTCTAAATCCCGAACAGAATAATCATTTTAGACCGATATCCAAAACCCTCAAGTTTGACCAAAAGTCAAACTGTTCAAAAAGTCGACGATAAACGGCCGAAGTCAACAAAGTCAACAGTTGAAGTTAGCGCCGCTAACTCCCTTGTTCAGCGCAAATCTCCATTAAGTGCTTAATCCATTAAGACGGGAGCCACAACTCTCAAGGGTTGTCACAAATAGTCCCTTAACTTATAAAAACGTAACTTTAACAACCAATCCTAGCCAAACAAGCTCATGGTTGACGGAGGAGACGTTACCAGAAAACAATGGTGTTTGAGAGCTCAAGAAGCTTTTAGGGATTTCGTCCCCGAAATTCTTTCCTTACTCGCCCACTTAACGGGATTTCGTCCTCGAAATCTTTTCCTTACTCGCCCTAATTGCGCACCGACAATCTAATCAATTCAATGTTATTTACAGCCTTACTTAACGAAACCAAGAAGGTCTCACTATCAACTTCGACACTATTAAGGGTACTTAAATCCTTACAAGCCTGAAATTTCCGAACAAAAGGTCTCACCGCGGAACCTCGAAGATTCACAAACACCCTATGACGACTCCCTTGTACCAAACCCACATCCTGACGCTCGAGAATCACACCGATGCTAAGCGTCTAATCTATGCCGACCCGCAAACCCAAGATACTCACCTTTAGAGTATCTTACCAAGCCCTATAGCTAGCAATTTAATTGCACCATTTTGAAAGTCACCCACGCGTAACACCAGGTTACTATACACACGATAACAAGCACCATCCTACAGACTCACTAGAGCTCTGTCCAAGAGTATCTGATTAATCAGGATACAAGCACAAAATACACCACTTATGTATAGCCCATCAAGCTATTACCATACTCATCGCCATTCATAGAATCACAGGTTCCCCGTTCCGTTCAGCTCGCAACCGCACTCGCAGGCTTTCAACCTAGGATCAACTTCCCAACCAACCGTAACGGACTCAACCAATGAATCTAAAAGACTTTCCAACACAGGGCCACAACACTCGATCCTTTTTACATATCAGAACGAATAGGTCTAACAGAAAGCCGCTATCCTATACTGAATCTTACCGACCCAAAACATACAATCTCCCAAAAAATCGAGACTGAACTCGATATATACCCAAACCAAATCACAATCACCCTTTCTTACCACAAGCCACCCAACTTCCAATAGACAAAACTTCTCAGAGAAGATACTCAACCACCTTGATGATCACAACCAATTCGAAACGCGACACCTTAAAACTCCCCGCTAATTTCTGGGATCGGTTACCTAACCGATTCTTACTGTACTGCCGAGAAACCGTAAAAGCCGAACACTCCCAATACCGTCGCTCCATACCTTCGAGAAAGATTATGAAGAACCAAGCCCACACTATTAGCTTCCACCAACTACTAAGCTACTTACTAGATACCAGCTCGACTTTCACACAGCCAACGCTCCTCAATGGAGATACTCAACCGTATCTCGACCACCCCAACCCGGTCCGAACTTTAATACGCTAACTCTCCTAATCGTTTTTCCTAGGTCAGTTATCCAACCGATCCCTAACGCCTCACCTGAACCTCCACTAATATCTAGCGCTTCTTACATGATTGATTCATCATTCGAAAGAAAACCGAATACTCAAGTCTAGCATTACCAATGCTAAAGATCTGAGGTGCTCTTACAGCCAACGAACGAGCACACTAACAACCATCTCTTCCTCACGCCTTCCCGGTTTCTCTGTCGCACGCGCCACCGCTACTACTCAACCCGAACGAGAACAGACGAACGAAACTTGAACATTATCACTCCGAAGAATTCACCAACGATCACCCCCCCACTCTTACTCGATCGAATTAATGGTAGCCGAATGACCAACCCAACTCCACGAAACTCTACCACTTAATGAAAACTCCAACTTCTTACGACTAACAGTAAGCAATCCGCCTTTTTTTGGCGACACCACAACGTTAACACGAACCCGGTCGCAACTCCAGGTAATTCCAATTGGTCCTAACACGCATAAGAATACTCAACCGACAACCTGATGATCGAAACGAATAACCAATCACCTCCAACTCAACAATCGAACATCACCAAACCGACCGCAAACAACATTACCTGGACGGAACACTCACGATCACGATCAATAGAGCACCATCATCTTCAACCGTCATAATCACTGTTGTAATCTGCCTGCTCCACGCAACAATTTATAACTTACCACAGACCCTCGGTCTCTTCTACAAGCCATGCACTCGATGGTCATCCACAAGCGACCACACGGACTCGACCCAACCCTCAAACCACCAGACGTTGAACCCGCAACCACTCCCGAACAACGATGACGAAGCACCCACAAACTCACTTCTAATGCGTACGAAAACGTAATACCCGGTCCAAATTACATACCATGCTCAACCTGAGCTAACTTCCTTTGACTCCACCCTACCTAACTGAAATTGTATACCGCGTAAAAGAATATCCTTACCTTAATGTCGCAACCTGCCTCCGTTGATCCTTCATACTTAACACCAACGACAAAATTTTCTCATGATGACCTATAGAATAGGAGGCTCCACAACACGTTCATAATACAACAAAATGCATTGACACAATTCCTTGTCCTTCACTCCCACAGTTCTCCCCCACTTAGGGTTCAAACCCGCCAACTACTGTCTCAATGGCCACTGCCGTTCCACTAGCAGTCCCCTTTTACTTACTGAAAAAACCATAGACGACCACTTGTCTTCACCCGCACGCTCGAGATAGGTCTCAACTATTTACCCGATTAGTCAGAACCAACACAAAGGCAATTAACATGAAAGCGATAAAAGCAGAATCGCAAAAACGTACCGACAACAACCGACGAAGTTCCACCTCTACATCCAGCTGCTAAGCCCCACCTTCCAATTCCGGGTTCTCCATCTTCACATGACGGACATCCCTACACTTCGGAACAACAAAACCCGAATTCTGACCAGCAATCCCAGACAATCCTAGACAACTTGCCCTGACATGGCCAAACTGATTGCATGAAACACAAAACCTCACCTTCAGCTTACAGTCTCGGCGGTAAGGGTCCTCCACTCTATCTGAAACTACAGCTCGGAACTTCTTCTGTGACGACTGTCCCAATTCCTAATTCTACCTCTTCTACCCCAGCCGAGCATCGAGTTCGATCTCCCTCAATGCCGCAGCAGACTCCATTTTAGCAAAAGTATGTCGTCAAGCAGCGGCCACAAACCCGCCGATCTCTTTTCTCATCATAGCCTGGCACTGTGCCATCATCGCCTCTTCCTTCGCGGTGAATTGTTCCTCAAACATTGCTAACATACTCCGACTTAACCGAATCAATCACCGGAGGGAGCATCTCGAATACAGCCCTAGTCACCTCTGAGGCGACCAAATCTCAAACATCCTCATCACTCATCTTAGGCCCAACTCGGCCTTGAGAACTTGACTTGAGTCCCGAATCATGCCCACTTGGATAATCCCTCCTCATTTTGATGCCCGACAAGAAACGAGTTACCACACTCGTCTAACACTTAACACACACGATTCCCTCGTCTACAGACTCCTTAGGTCCCTCGAGTCTCTCTTCGTCCCAGGTACGAATAATGTGCTTCCAATAGTACGAGCCCTTGTACTACCTTCCACACATATTCGTACTTTTTTCGAAAATTGTCCCAGTTCCCTAAGTTTCCTCACTCCCTTCTAAGGGCATTCGGATATCATCCAAACCACCCTACACCGAAGTGCTTAACACTATTCCTAGTCTACCTAGAAATTCCACATCTCCCCGCACCGCAAGAACTTCCACTCGTACCGTCAAGTTGTTTCGTGAATGCGTAATTGTATGCAACAAGAACAGATATAATGTTGAATATTTCTCCCTACCTCAAAGTCACAACCAAACAAGGAACAGCCAGTAAGGCCGGTTCAAGAATTCTAAGGCTATCCGGTCCTATTACATATAATCCTAAAGCATTCCCTCATCTTCCTAACAGTATAAGCATAGGTCCACAAGGTACACAGATTCATCACATAGCACATAACACAGTAGGCAACACACTAGGCAAAATGCATCCCTAGGATCCAGGCCAATTCTAACATGCAATTTCCTAAGTGGATCATTAACCTATTTCTAGCATATATCATCACATAATATCGTGGGTATTTTGAGAAATAACACTTACTTGAGCTCCGGCCGACTGTACGTATCGCAATCTCATTCTTTTCGAACTCATTATTCGTTAAAAATCATAAGTCAAGTGCGCGTACCATGTTTCAAACCCCCGAGCAAAAATCAAACAAGAACATGCAATAGAATCTTCCGCATGTACACAGCCCAACTACTTATAAATTTTATTTAAAAACAATTTTTCCCTTCGAAATTCGTTTTAGAAAATTCTCAAATCCCGGTTTAAGTTTGGAATCCCAGTCATGTTCATCCAGATCATCGGAATCACATTCATGTTCATCCAAATCCCTCAAAACAAGGCTCTGATACCAACTTGTAATGTCCTAAATTCTGTAATAAATTTTTCAATTTTAAAAGCGATTAAATACATAAAAAGGTTTGCCAACTAAAAACCCTTCAATTTAAAACTTAGTCTTTAAACATGTAAGACGTACTTATCAAAACATTTACAAACTTATCCAGCGGAAAGCTTATTCGTTGAAATCCTCAGATGCAGTACAGTCGCGTCATGCTCCAAGCTCAAGCCAGCAAGTTCCTAAAAAACAGTTAGGGTAAAAGTGTAAGCACAAAGTTTAGCGAGTTCCCCAAAAATACCACATGATCCATCACATAAACATCGTCATTGTAATTTTTCATTTTGCAAAGGCCAAAAAAAAGAACATGCTAATTGGAAAGTCAACTGACCCTTGGAGGAGGAAGGAGGAGAAGGAGAAGAACCGTCAATTTCACTTTCAATATCCATAAAGAGTTTTAAATTTTCATTGGGAGTTAGAATCAGAGTTAAAACTAAAACGTATTATTGTATAATTATGTGACAGATTATAAAATAGAAACTTTTAAAATAACACATATTCATATATATCCTTATTTGGTTAAACTGAAACTCGATTTTTGAAACTGAAAACCCAACTGAATAAGGTTTTGGATAATGGGTTAAACCGAAAACCAAATACGGCCAACTAAATAAATCGAACCTTATCCGGTTTGGACGGTTTATTCAGTTTCGATTTTTTTCAACAGCCTATTAGTAGGGACTAAAGATGGAAATACACTAGGTTCTTGTCAATAGATCTTTCGAAGATATTCGGTAGGTATATTTTTTAAATATGGAAGACGACAAATGATCCTGTCAAAGACCACCATGAAACCTGCTTACCAAATAATCATCATAAAGACAAAAAGGTGCTTCAGTTAGCCCTTAGATTATTGGTTCTCAATCGACGACATTATATGTTCTGGTTTTGATGTAGCTACAACCACGATGGGGAGTGGTTAAAAGAGAATATGTGTAGTGGATCCAAACATTTTCGATGATCCGAATTGATAATGGTGGTGATATGAGCTCACCTGACATGTGTCCGACCAATAGTGATGATATCAGCTCTTAGGGCTTTAAGATGTCGTAAAGCTCTTGTAACGTCCCAAATTCCATAATAAATTTTTTACATTTCTAAAAGCGATTTAAATACATAAAAAGGTTTGCCAACTAAAAACCCTTCAATTTAAAACTTAGTATTTAAACATGTAAAATGTACTTATCAAAACATTTACAAACATTGTCCAGCGGAAGGCTTATTTGTTGAAATCCTCAGATGCGGTACAGTCGCGCCGTGCTCCAAGCTCAAGCCAGCAAGTTCCTAAAAAACAGTTAGGGTAAAAAGGTAAGCACATAGGTTAGCGAGTTTCCCAAAAATATCACACGATCCATCACATAAACATTGTCATCGACTCTCAGGCTTGCCCCGATCTGCCGGTAATCATCGTGTGACTCTCGGGCTTGCCCTAATCCGTCCTCGACTCTCGGCTTGCCCCGGTCGGTCGAAAATCATCGTCATCGGCTTTCGCCGGCAAACATCGTCATCGGCTTTCGCCGAAAAACACGTAAATCACAAATAATCATATTATGACACAAAATAATAAAGACAATCTACGCATGTAACAAAGATAAACCCCACTTAGAACTTTCTAAATCCCGAACAGAATAATCATATAAGACCGATATCTAAAACCCTCAAGTTTGACCAAAAATCAAACTGGTCAAAAAGTCGAGGTTAACGACCGAAGTCAACAAAGTCAACAGTCGAAGTTAGCGTCGCTAACTACCCTGTTCAGCCCAAATCTCTATTAAGTGCTTAATCCATTCAGACAGGAGTCACAACACCCAAGGGTTGTCACAAACAGTCCCTTAACTTATAAAAACGTAACTTTAACCACCAATCCTAGCCAAACAAGATCATGGTGAAAAATCTAGTTCCAAAAATGAAAAGCAGTCTGAAGACAAGAATTGAAATTTGGGTTCTTTTTTCTTTAACTTAGACACATTTGGATGTTCAATGTCTTTCAAATAACACGCGAAAAAAGCAGCTCGAAGACAATAATTGAAATTTAAAAATTTTGATATAAATAAAATGTTATAAAATTAGTAAAAAGTAATGATAATGTAAATCTTACAATTTTTTTTGGGTGCATCATGATAGAACTATTGAGAATAGTCCTTCATGTTACTCAAAACTAATAGAGATGGAATCGTATCAATAACCACTACATAGTAATGGCTATTTCTAAACACGAGAAAAAATACATGTTCATTATTTTTAAAAATTAGGTAATGTGTATTAAGTAAATAGTAAGTAATTGAAAATCAGAGTACATACTGAATCAATATATCTCAAATTTCCAGTATTTGTGTTACTCACTTCTGCATGTAAGTTATTTGAGAACTCAAAATAAAGATGATCATTGTCGGCATTTGAATTCAACATCTGCTCAGTCTAAATATAAATACAATACCAACAAAGTTGTTATTAGTGTAAGAAATATATATATATATATATATATATATATATATATATATATATATATATATATATATATATATATATATATATATATATATATATATATATATATATATATATATATATATATGGAGAGATTCAAACGAGGACAATTAAAAGGTTAACAACGCGAGGACAAATCTGAGCCAATAATTTTACAAGGACATAAATGGAATTTTACAATGCATCTAAATATGGATAATCTACATAATTAACTAATTCCTAAAATAGTGGAATGTAATCTAATTTAAGGATTTTTTTTTCCTAATTTTCGAAATTTAAATAAAACCCATTTTTTAATTATCAAAAATTAACAAAATTATCATTTAATATGATTTTTTTTCGTTTTTACCTATTAATCATAATATTTGTAATCATGGATGAATAAAACATAATTTTAATCAATAATGAATACGGATGTAATCATAAATGAATAAAAAAAATTTAGAGAAAAAAATCAATATCATAAATGCATATACATTTATTCATAAATGAATAACACAACAAAGGAAAAAAAATTACAATGTCATAATTAGGTATTTTTTTTATAATCATTGATGCATACAACAAAACACATAGAAAATGTCTTCGATCATCTTGTAGGTCTGCTTGTGTTTGCTCCTTCTTGTACGTGTGCCATTTTTGTGCAATCTTCAAAAATTTGAGAGCCAAGTTCCTAATGTGGCTTAACCTGATACATATATTAAGATTTATTAATGAATACGATTGAAAATTATACATCTATACATATAATTATCAATAAATAACAGCACACATATGCACATGTAGAAAATATATTAACATTCATTGATTAATAATTGTATGGGTCATCTTTACATATGTATTTATTGATGAATACATGTATGGATCATATTTACAGGCGTATTCATTGATGAATACAACTGAAAGTTATACATATATATGCATATAATCATTAACAAATAACATCATACATCTGCACATGTAGCAAATATATAATAATTGTATAGATCATCTTTACAAGCATATTCATTGATGAATGCATGTATGAAACATCTTTACAAGCGTATTCATTGATGAATATGGATCATCTTTACAAGCGTATTCATTGATTAATACATGTATGGAACATCTTTACAAGCGTATTCATTGATGAATACATGTATGTGTCAGATTTTATAGGTGTATTCATTGATGAATACTTGTATGGATAATCTTTAAAGGCATATTCATTGATGAATACTTGTATGATTATTTTTACAAGCGTATTCATTGATGAATACTTGTATGATTATCTTCAATTATAATTCATATGCAGTAATATTCTTTTAATACTCCAAAAAAGAAACAGTCGTTGTACAAAGATTATTTCATATAGACAACACTTTATCCATGTAGAACCACACCAGGAAAAAACAAACAGATAATGTGTTAATTATCATGATTGCCAAAAAACTTACATTTCAATTACATTTAGGGAAGAAAAAAGAGCAGTAGCCATTTTTGGGGAGAATATATCTCCGGCGTACATATGAAGCGGTGTGGACACGTTTTGACGTATAACGAAAGGATGTGCAGCTTAGGGTTATAGAGACAGAAATTATAGATAGGGGATCGGAGAGAGAGAGAGAGAGGCGAGATTGGAGAGGCGATGGCGATAGAGAGAGGGATACATCGCTGATTTTATGGATTTTTAAAAATTGATTCCTATTCTACCCTTTTGACAACACAAAAGTTACATTTTCATCTCATTAATTTCCTAATTTACATAAATGACTCATTTGATAATAGCCTTAGATCTGCATTTTTGTATGGTCCATATTTGTCATCGCGTTCTCAACCTTTTAAGTGTCCTAAATTGAACCTACCTCTCTCTCTCTCTCTCTCTCTCTCTCTCTATATATATATATATATATATATATATATATATATATATATATATATATATATATATATATATATATGTCTGTGTGTGTGTGTGTGTGTGCAATGTATGTGCATATGTATACAAATTATAGAACAAACTCATACATACATAAAATGCCTACAAACATTTATTATTATAATAAATCATAGAATAGAATCTGTGACAACGGTAAAATTTTGGTCAACAAAAGTCAACTATAGCCAAACAAAGAGTACAATAACCCATATAATGAAAAGTAAATTTCATAACTCTCACGATATATTATTGGATATTATAATACTAAGCACACTATTCCAAATCAATTACGAGGTAAACGTTATAGATGTAACTAATAAGGCTGCACTGAAACGATAATTCCTCGCAATCTCTCAAAAACCTCAAGTTTGGATTAGAGTCCGAAGTTAATTTTCGGATCTTAACATCTGGTTCTGAACTCGTTCCCCCCCTTTTCTGAACAACTTTCAGAACCTCGTCTTTTATTCTGAAACACCCTCAGAACTTCACCCACTTCCTGAACAATTTTCGGAATCCTGGATTCGGAACAATAGTTTTCGGACTCTCTCAAATTCGGATCCCCAAATCTGACTCCGGAACTCCAAGTTCGGAGCCCCTCGATTTCAGAATCACCATACTCGGAACAATCACCTGATTTGGAACATGCATTCGGAATGTACACAACTTCTGAATGAAGACCGGAGGTCGATCCCTCGATCCTATCTTCCGATTCGGATCACGGTCTTTCTCTACCCACTTGCTGAACATACCTCCGAACTCACCACACTTGGATTTACCATCTTCAAAACTCTCCTTTTCCACATAAAGCATCTATCTTATAAGAGAAGGACTTTGTTCTTTTCTCTACCCTTATCTGCTGAGAATGTTAGTTCCCAATACACATGTTACTCAATCACAAAATCAAATGCTACAAACTATATTTATGACTAAGTGTGTGACTTAAAGCATAACTAACAACTCACTTAACCAGTTTTCCCATTCTCATTTGACACAAACACCCACGATTTTCTCTCAACCTGCTCTCAAAACTCACGGCCCTCTGCCTCACCAGCGCCACCACGAACCACCTCCGTCCGCCACCATTCCAAGTGTAAAACCTCTTATTCTTCCTAAATTAGACTCCTCTTGTTATTCTAAACGTTATTACGCAGATTTTAATTCGTTTACACACACTAACATTTCGTAAAACCATTGGATTTTAACTTTTTCCGAAGGTCCTTGAGTTCCGAAAACCCACACCTCCGTTTCCTGCCGTCGATCTTCCGAACCCACACTCACTTCTCGACAGAAACACGCTACAAGGGTGAGTTCATACCCCACCATTTTACTTTTTAGAGCTTTTAGGGGGGGAATACAAGATAATATTGCTATAAATATCGTTTTACACAAATTACATGTGTCCATATGTATGATAAATAGTTGACACAAGTTTACTACTAAGATTTGGTGTGAAAGCGTTTTCGACACCGAAAGTATTCGGATCTAAACCATTTGAAACATTGTGATACGATTTTACGTTGGATAAAAGCTATAAACCGTAACCATTGTGCAAACACCACTAGATCTTAAATAAGATACCCTATTTTATTCGTAAAAGTACGTTTATTACGACGGAACACTAAAATAGACTATTATACGAATGATTTATGTTTACTTGGATTTTCATGACATTTGGGTCAATGCAAAAATAATTATATAAAATATATAATTATTATACAACGTAACGTTATTATGGAAAATACAATAACGGCAAAGGCAAAGGTTTTTCTTAAATGAACGTAAACGAGTTGATAAACACTTACATTTTTGTGAGACGGGTCTTCACTAGTGTTTATTTAAGTACGATACTATAAGTCCTGAAATTTATAACCAGAGTCTCGGTAAGAGAGCGTGATATTTGTGTATATATCTATACGGGATTGACAAACCCGCACCTGAGCTATTAGCTACAGCTAAACCGGCAGGTCTGAGGTGACAAATGTCTAACATTCTGACGCCTGAAGAACGTCATAGCATGCCAACTACTCACAGTGTGGTTATAGGACGTCTCACATGGAAAAACCATCAAGTTTATACATTTGTTTACGTGGAAACTTATATATTTTCAACAACATTGCACTACAGTTTTCATTACATTTTAGTCTTTGGGTACTTAAGACTTGAACATTTTTAAATAAGAAAATATTGGATTTTCTTGGTTACATTACTACCACTTACAAATCAAAGGATTTTCTCTTATACAATACTTATGAACTCACCAACTTAATAGTTGACACCTTTTCAAACTACTTGTATTCTCAGGAAACTAGAAATGTAAACTATAAGCATTGGTGAAGAGGCGTTACTACGTCGTTTGCCTATTTTGATATCATATGTAATTGTAATGGAAACAGCAACATTGAACTTACGTAACTTTTACAATTATACTATGATGGTTGCGTTTGCTTGGGATTACTACATTACAACATTGTTATGATATTGTTCATGAAGTCATCCACTCTCAAACGTTTCCGCCAATACGGTTTGAGGGTGTGACAGATTGGTATCAGAACATTGTTTATAGTGAACCAAGTATATCAAACTATTTAAATATACAACTATAAACACAATGGGACTAAAACTCTCGAAAACATTTTTGTACAAGTATACTTTTAAAATTACAACGATAATATTTATAAAAAGTATAAGTACATACATACATACTAGTACGATATTATAACAAAAACATACAGAAGTGGTAAGACGAATTGAACACCACGAATAGACCTAAGCGTTTAGGTAGTCATATCTAGGATAGATAGAGCCTGATCAACTATATCAGTCCGAAGTGTGACTAACGGAAACTTGGGAATGGTCGAGGTGAACAACAAGTCCAAACACTCCCTAATAACCAAGCAAGCACACAATAAAAGTTAAAATATCGTAGGAGTAATTTGTGAGTGCTACGAAGTTATACATTTAAAAATTTCTTGTACATATTCCTTATGCCCCTTTTCTCGTACAGAAGCTATGGCCGGATTTCACTTACCCGGAGATACCTACTTTCCCGAAGAGGGAAACGGAGGATGGCTCAACGAAGAGTCGGAGAAAATTCCAGAGGAGGAACCAGAGGAAATATTGGACGAAGAGGACCAGTGGGAAGGAAAAGAAGACTCCGACGACGAACCCGAAGTCGTCAACCCACGCTATCCTGTCCCGGTCATGCATGCACCACCACCAGCACCGAGCTTTGAGGTATACCGCCACCCTGGTGGTCCTTTATGGATGCGTACTCCTCAAAAGAGGGTACTACCCGTCCATCGTCCAGTACTGATAAATGAACCTCCTCAGGGTCCAACGCCCGCCTGGGCAGAGCGCATGCAGAGATGGAGCCACGACCATGCTAGAGCTTCCGCCAGTCAAGTCCTCGATCTGACAGCTACCACGGAGGTCACTGCCGCCCGCGTCCGAAGCCTCGATGAGGCCCATGATCGGACCATGTCAAGAGTGGAAGCACTTTGGGACTTTGTGAGGGATTCTAGAGAGGATATCAGGAATATCTATGGTCGACTACAGGCTGCTGAAGAGAGACTGCGAGACGCCTAAATGAGACTGCGAAGCGCAGAACTAAGAGCCGAGCTGGTCGTTCGAGAAGTGGCGGAGTTGAGGGCACAGTTGGCCGCACTCCAAGGAGCAGGAGGGTCGGGTTCTCGATGAGTAGTGTTTACACTACTCAAATTTTGATATAAATTAGGAATTTATGTGTAAGCTCTATAAGCCGCTCTAACTATTTATTTTCATGTACTATAGACCTCTTCAATAGTCAAGTTTTCTTTCTCTGAATCATGTGATACTATGAAATATTATTAATGTGTTGGCATATCTTTATCTTAAAAAGGTCTTGTATGAGTATTCAATATGTGTGCATGATATTAGCTATGTGTTTACAACTTACAATAAGGAAAGGACAAAATAAACATAAAACATAAACGTCGTACTTTAAATAACACCCTACTTATAGCAGTTCTTTTTGAAACTTAACCTCGTTCAATCTTGAATCCTTATAGCAGAAATATGCTACCAAGAAGAAGATGCACTAGGCATGCTGCGACGGAAACACCAGAAACGCCATTAATGGATTCAGCCACCTTTCAGGGCGTTGTGGCAACTGCCATTGCTCAAATAAACCCAAACGAAACCAATGGAAGCGGAAGCCGGAACGGCACCAACGGCTCCACAGACGAAGAAACACCGAACGATCAACGAACTTGCACCTACAAAGATTTTGCAAACTGTAAACCTATGGCCTTTCATGGGGATGGCGGGGTGATTGCCCTAACTCGATGCTTTGAAAAGACGGAGTCGGTGTTTGAGATCTCCGCATGCCCTGAAGAGTTCAAAGTCAAGTATGCTGCTTGTACTTTCACTGAAGCGGCTTTATCATGGTGGAATGGCCACGTGAAGACAATGACACTCCCAGTAGCTAACTCCATGGGTTGGGAGGAGTTAAAGACGATGATGCTAGAGGAGTATTGCCCTCGGGGTGAAGTTCAAAAACTAGAGCAGGAACTATGGAACCTCGCGATGAAAGACTGGGATATAACGGCCTACATCAACAGGTTTAACGACCTGGCTATCTTATGTCCTTCGATGGTTATACCAGAGTCGAAGAAAGTTGAGCGTTTCATTTGGGGGCTGTCTCCCCAAAACTAGGGAAATATGGAAGCTGCAAGCCCTGCCACATATGACAGTGCCAAACGGTTGGCAGAAAGATTGGTTGACCTTGGAGTCCGCCATGGCACCATGACACTTAGAGCAGAACAACCAAAAGGAAGAGACCACAAGAGAAAACCCTGGAATAGGGGAAGAGGCCAACCGAACCAAGAAAATGCTAAAAGAGAACAAGTTGTGGCAGTTCATGCCGCCACCGTCCCTACTGCCCCCACACAAACAAGGCAATACGTTGGTAATCTACCCAAATATAGCCAGTGTAATTTCCACCACCACGGGGTTTGCAGGGAGATGCACTGCTCGGTCTGTGGCAAGAAAGGGCATACTTCAAGATACTGTAAGGCGCCAACCCAACAGACCACTCAAGCCTCGAATGCTGGGGCAAGTCAAGCTTGTTATGGGTGTGGAGAGACAGGGCACTTCAAACGGGATTGCCCGAAGACAAAGAATGTTGGGAGAAATGGAAGAGTCCTAGCTATGGGACGCACGGAAGCAGTGGAGGATCCCACCGTGGTTACCGGTACATTCCTCGTCAATAACTCATATGCTAGTATACTATTCAATAGCAGTGCGGAGAGGAGTTTCGTAAGCCACGAGTTTAAACAACTATTAAAACAAAAATCCTAACCACTCAATAAAATATTTACGGTAGAAATGGCTAATGGAAAAACAGAAAGCACTAAAGACATATACATGGGCTGTACACTTAGTCTGGATGATCACTCATTCCCAATCGACCTAATGCCCGTTAGAATAGGAAGCTTTGACGTGATTGTTGGTATAGATTGGCTAATTCCCCATCATGCCGACATCATGTTCTTAACAAGGAATTTGACTTCACTTATCGGATGACAGGACCCTTGTCGTCTATGGTGACAAACCCAATACTAACCTCCGCACCGTGTCATGCATCAAAGCCCGAAAATACCTACAAAAGCGATAGCATTTATTCCTGGCCCACGCTGTCGACAAAAAGAAAGAAGTAAATAGCATTCAAGAGATTCCTGAAGTCTGCGACTTCTCCGACGTATTCCCAGAAGACCTCCCAGGAATACCGCCTGTTGGAATACGATAGCATAAAACAAACGCAGCGGAAACAGAAATCTAAATCGCATTCAACCAGAATCACAGAATCATGCACACTTTTGTAACTGTAAAACCAAGAGGGTTCAAGACATACCTTTTTAAATCTCAGATCTGATTTTGTTAGGATGACGAGAGCCCAAAGTAGAACTCCTCTAATGTAATCGCACCCAAGACAACGATCCAGCACCCGTTGATGTAGTATATACATTTGCTTGAAGTTTTAGCACGTAATACCTAGGGTTTTGAAAGAAATCGGCCGTATACCGAGAGGGGGGAGGAGGGTGACGAAAATTAGGGTTTTGGCAGCCCTTACAACTCAGATCTAGGGTTGTATTTATAGTGCTCCTCATCCTTATCCCCTCCTTTATGGATATTTCACTTTAGTCCTTTATCCTTATTAAGTTTCTAATTAATATACCTTTACTTTGGTATATTAATAAACTTAACCATTAAGTTTCTAATTAATATACCTTTACTTTGATATATTAATAAACTTAACCCCTCAAGTTTATTTTCGATCTCTTTTAGCTAAATCGTCTCTTGCGTGTAACCCAAAAGGACCCTACTATTTATAATAATATTACCAACTTGTTATAACGATGGGCATATAACCAACAGTCTCCCACTTGCACTTGTTATAACAACTGTATGGTCTAATATTCATTAACCTAGTAAGGTGTATGTCATCCTAGACAAATGCCGTGTTCATCTAATGAAACAGCCCTTAGGCAAGTGATCAAATATTCCTTTGTTCTACAAGATATCCATATGAACGTCTGACATGGAATTCTGTCAGTCTCAAACATTCAAGATTATGTTTCCCGATAGAGATTTGTGATGACCACAACAAACTGCACTTATTGATTCTATATCAATTCAGTTCGAGTACGGCCGTACATTTGCTGTCAACACCAAATCATCGAGGGGCCCACGGATATCGCTTCTCCTGTTAGGGCAGAAGGAACAAATAAACTTTGACTACACGGATCTCGCCCACTCATCATGTCATATCTGGACATTCTCTGTATGGCTGCCAATTACGGACAACGTTGGAGAAAACCAAGACATAACAGACTGCAGGACTAAGAATCAATGCATCTCCGCTTGAAGAATATAAGATATTACCATCTTAGAATTACTCGTGACACATTCCATGAAGTAATCTCTAAGTACAGGTTACTCCAATACTTAATCCCTATTAAGTACACATGAGAATTAGCGCATCTCTATGCTATGTCCATCTCTATGGACAATTTACTAAATCCTCATGTCAGCCTTGAATCAATACTTACTCCCAAAAGTATGACCGACTGTGGACGTTTTGAATAATAAAATAATTATTCAGGAAGTCAATAAAACATGCAAAATTGGAACACAATGATAAACTAATGAAATGACTGCCTTCATGCATATATTAAGTTCTCCACATAATAATCTTCAAAACAAATAGAGTTTCACATTGCTTGAGTTCCAAACACAAATCAAACTAAATTAAATACACTTAAACCAACTCATTTGCAAATCTAATGCCCATCGACCTAGTATGAGAATCATGCTTGGCCTGAGATAGCGGTTTAGTGAATGGATCAGCAAGATTATCTTCTGATGTAACTCTACTAATCATGATGTCTCCTTCTTCAACGAGCCTCCGGATATAATGGTACTTCCGGTGTATATGCCTTGTGCGCTTGTGAGCTCTGGGTTCTTTCACCAAGGCGACTGCACCCTCATTGTCACAGAAGATCTCAACTGGACCATCAATGCTAGGAACAACACCGAGATCCCTGATGAACTTCTTCATCCACATGGCTTCCTTTGCAGCTTCATTAACTGCAATATACTCAGCCTCCGTTGTCGAATCAGCTACTGTTTCTTGCTTGGTACTCTTCCAAGTTACTGCCCCACCATTCAGTAAGAACACGAATCGTGACTGCGAACAGGAATCGTCTCTATCGGTTTGGAAGCTAGCATCACTATAACCACTTACAGTGAGTTCTTCCATGCCCCCATAGACCAAGAACACTTCCTTCGTCCTCCGAAGATACTTAAGAATGTTCTTGACTGCGGTCCAATGATTTTCACCAGGATTGGCCTGATAACGACTCGTCATACTCAAGGCACAAGAGACGTCAGGTCTTGTACATAACATGGCATACATGATCGATTCCATTGCCGAAGCATATGGGATTCGACTCATTCTATCTCGTTCATCACTAGAACTAGGACATTGGTCTCTACTCAATGTCATACCACGTTGCATAGGCACGAATCCTTTCTTGGAATCCTGCATCTTGAACCTTTTCAAGATTTTGTCTATGTATGTACTCTGGCTTAAACCAATAAGTCGCCTAGATCTATCTCTATAGATCTTTATACCAAGTATGTATGCCGCTTCTCCCAAGTCTTTCATAGCGAAACAATCCCCAAGCCAAGTTTTAACACTTTGCAACATTGGGACATTGTTTCCTATGAGTAGTATGTCATCAACATACAGCACAAGGAAGACAACAGCACTCCCACTAGCTCTGACATATACACATGGCTCATCTTCACTTCTCGAAAATCCAAACTCTTTGATTTTTTCATCGAAGCAGAGATTCCAGCTGCGAGATGCTTGTTTGAGTCCATAAATCGACTTCACAAGTTTACACACTCTATTGGGATATTTGGACTGTACAAAACCCTCTGGTTGTGTCATATACACATCTTCTGAAAGTTTTCCATTAAGGAAAGCGGTTTTTACATCCATTTGCCATATTTCGTAGTCATAAAAGGCTGCGATGGCAAACAATATCCTAATAGATTTAATCATTGCCACTGGTGAAAAAGTTTCCTCATAATCAATCCCTTGGGTTTAAGTATAACCTTTGCCACCAGTCTGGCTTTATATGTGTGTACTTTTCCATCCATGTCTGTCTTCTTCTTGAAGACCCATTTACACCCAACTGTTTTAAGGCCAGGTGTTTGATCAACCAAGTTCCAAACTTGGTTATCATCCATGGATTTCATCTCGCTCTCCATAGCCTCCTTCCATTTGGCAGCATCTGGGCCTGCCATTGCTTCCTGATAGCTGGTAGGTTCATCGTCACCTACCATTGACTCATCACCTTCAGTAATATGTAAACCATAAAATTCAGGTGCATGACGTACTCTATCAGATCTCCGGACAGGAGGTGGAGGTATGTCAGATTCCCCAGCTGTACTTGGCTGAGGCTCAACTGGTTTTTCAACCTCTGATTGAGAGCTAGTGCCAATATCAGGTCCTTTATTGGTTGGTTCTTGAATTTCCTCAAGATCAATTTGGCTCCCACTGGCCTCTTGGTGTATCAGCTCCCTCTCTCGAAAGACTGCCCTTCATGCAACAATCACCTTGTTTTCAGAAGGTTTGTAAAACAAATACCCAAAAGAACTAGCAGGATAACCAATAAAGTAACACCTCTCTGATCTGGGTTCTAGTTTGTCGATGGCTTCACGACGGACGTAAGCCTCACAACCCCAGACTTTTAAATGCGCCAATGAGGGTTTAGTCCCATTCCATATTTCAGAGGGTGTCTTGTTGACCTTCTTAGTTGGTACAAGGTTTAGGACTTTTGCTGCAGTCTCCAAGGCATAGCCCCAGAAACTGATTGGAAGCGTAGCACGACTCATCATGGACCGAACCATATCAAGTAATGTTCGGTTCCTCCTCTCAGCTACACCATTATGTTGTGGTGTTCCAGGAGGAGTCAACTGTGAAACAATTCCACAGTTCCCCAGATGATCGTAGAATTCTTGACTAAGATATTCTCCACCCCTGTCGGATCGGAGGATCTTAATCCTTTTGCCCCGTTGATTCTCTACTTCGTTCTGAAACCTTTTGAACACCTCGAAGGTTTCAGACTTATGTTTAATCAAATAAACATATCCATATCTGCTGAAGTCATCAGTAAATGTGACGAAATACCTTTCTCCATGTCTTGTGACTGATCTGAACGGTCCACACACATCAGTGTGTATGAGGTCCAACAGATCCTTGCCTCTTTCAAAGTTCCCTGTGAATGGCGCTTTTGTCATCTTGCCTAATAAACAAGACTCACATACATCATCAGACTTGAGGTCGAATGATTCCAAAATCCCATCCTCTTGGAGTTTGGCGATGTGTTTCTTGTTTATATGGCCAAGTCGACAATGCCATAGACATGATTTATCCAATACACTTTTGGATGTATATGAATCAACATTTAAGATTAAGCTATTATTTCTTCTAATGCTCACGATAGTTTCATAAATACCATTTGTAGGACATGCTTTAAAGTAAAGACAATCATTTTTGAAAACCAAAATATTTCCATTATCAAAACCGTCTCGATACAAAGCACTAAAAGAAATAATGTTTCTAGCCATTTCTGGCGAATAGCAACAATCTAATAAATTAATAGAAAATCCAGTAGAAAGCACGAGCTCGTAATCCCCAATCCTCTTGACAGCAGCCGTATGTCTGTTGCCCATGATCAGCTCAAGCTCCCCATGCCTTAACTTCTTACTTCTTCTTAGTCCCTGCACATCAGAGCAAATGTGAGTACCACATCCTGTGTCTAGGACCCATGAATTAGTAGTAGAAGTATTATGGAGTTCTATCATGTATATACCTGAGGTACAATGACACTTTGGACTTGATCTTCTTGATCTTCTCCAGGTATTTAGGACAGGTTCGCTTCCAGTGTCCCTTTTCTCCGCAGTGGAAACAAATGGCCTCATCAGGGTTTGGTGACGGCACTATCATAGAACCAGCCTTGCCCTTGTTGCTAGGGTTGGTGTTGGGGTTACCAACTTGACCCTTCCCTTTGCCTTTAGGCTTCTTGGCTTTCCTTTTCTTGATTGCCCCTTCCCTGATTGCCAATACCGGAGCCGTGGAGCTGGAGTTTTTAGACTTAGACATATTTGCCTCGGCAGTTTTTAGCATGCCGTGTAACTCCATTATGGTCTTTTCCAATCCATTCATATTAAAATTCAGTGTGAACTGACTGAATGTACTACTCAGCGAGTGTAGGATGATATTCGTAACCAATTGTTGAGCGATCGGAAATCCAAGTCGCTCCAATCTGTCAACGTACGCTTTCATCTTAAGCACGTGTGCACTGACAGCGGTTCCCTCCTGCTGCTTGCAATCTAGTAGGGAGATCATAGTGTCATATCGTTCCTGTCTAGCCTGCTCTTGGAACATTTCCTTGAGCTGGTCGGCCATGTCGAACGCCCCAGCGGTCTCGAAACTCTTTTGGAGTTCCGGAACCATGGTCGCCAACATGAGACAAGCAACCTCATCCGACTGATCTTTATGCTTTTGCCAAGCATCCCTAACAGCTCTAGTTGCATCATCAGCTGGAGCCTCAGGAAGAGCTGTGTCCAGGACCCATTCTTTCTTATCATACCGGAGGGCGATCCGAAGGGAACGCATCCAGTCCAAGTAGTTTGATCCGGTCAGCTTATCCTTAGAGAGGAGTTGCATTAGTGAGATATTTGTAGCCGAATTCGAATTTCCAGTTATGTTTGGAGCCATCTATATGAAAAGTAGATTTAATTAGTTTGATTAATCCTTAAAAAATTAATTACCCAAAACAATAATTTTACTTAAGGCTAGAATCCATATTTCACTTCTGGTGGTGAAGAGGTATGCCGTAGTCACCCCTAAAAGTTATTTAGGTAGGCAATACTCTTTGTGTTGAAAATAATACGATAACTGATCTCCACGAGTAAGGTTTTTAAGCCGATTACTGTGTGACAGATATGTATTTTATCTATAATATGCGGAATAAATAAGAGTTGCGGAATAAAATAAAACGGTAAATCTAAGCTAGACAGTATTTAAAGTGTTTTTACAATAAATAAAAAGGTTAGAAGTTAGAAGTTAGAAGTTAGAAGTTAGATGTCTCGGTTAAATACAGTCCATATATGTTTTCGTTGTCAAGGTTCAATTCGGATGTATTGGATATTTGGTACAGTTGATTTATAACAGTTTAAATAAATCAATAACGACACAGATAATTTCAAAAGAACTTATCGATAGCTGATGAAGATGGTGTTTTCTTTGAAGCGTCGATTCTTGTTCTTTTCGGTAGGATGAGGTTTGGTAGTTTTTGGTGTTTGGTGAAATGGGTTTTTAGTGTCGGTTTAATTGAGATGCACGGGGTTTTTGTGGTTTAGTTTTCGTGGTGTATGTATTTGGTAGAGGGTGTGTAGGTTTTGTGGTTTGGTATTCGGGTTGGGGTTGTTTAGAGGTTTGAAGTTTGGTGTCGGGTAGAGGTTTTGTTTGGTGTCGGGTAGAGGTTTTGTATGGTGTTGGGTATAGGTTTTGTATGGTGTCGGGTAGAGGTTTTGTATGGTGTCGGGTAGAGTATGGGTGTAGCGGTTTTGTTTGGTGTTTGTT
This sequence comes from Cichorium intybus, assembly GCA_023525715.1. Taxonomy (NCBI): domain Eukaryota; kingdom Viridiplantae; phylum Streptophyta; class Magnoliopsida; order Asterales; family Asteraceae; genus Cichorium; species Cichorium intybus. Next base: position 97,455,023 of record CM042014.1, read on the forward strand.
TGGACGTGGTTTTTCTTTGGTTCAAAAGAGTTTTCTTGAGAGTTTTGGTAGGTTTTTTGCTCTTTGGACGTAGGATAATATTGGTGCTTGAATAGGTATGTGTGGTGTAAGGTTATTTTCTGCACAAGAATGGCAAGAGGTTTGCATCTTATTTATAGTCACTGAACACAGCGTTCGCGTCGCGACCAGGAGGTCCGTCGCGTCGCGAAGGTGCTTGGCTGGTGGTCGGTGCGCTTTTTGTCGGGTCAGTGCGTCTTCGCTGGTATGTCGAGCTTTTCGTCGCGTTTCCTTTTGGTCGCGTTGCTTTTGGTCGCGTCGCGAAGGTGCTTTGGGTTGGTAGTCTCGCGATTAGAAAGTTGGTGGAGTCGCGTTCAAGGTCTTCGCGATGGAGGTCTTCGCGTCGCGACCACCCTTGCTGTCGCGTCGCGAGCGCTGTAGCAGTCTGAACTTCTGTCTTTGTTCTTCTCTTCACGTCGCGACCAGGAGGTCTGTCGCGTCGTGATCGCTGTAGCAGTGTGATATTTTGTATTTTTAAGAATATTTTCTTTTTATCTTGTTCAATCTTGAATCCATGCAACCTGAAATACTGATAATATTTGTTAAAAAACATTTCGACTTATTTCAGTGATGGTCACATAAAAACATAAAAACATTATTCAACAATTTCCCCCTATGTGATCATTAATGAAATGAGGAGAAAAATGTTTGATTGAAAATTCTTGAAATCTGGATAAGACATTTATAAAACCATATCACTTGTTTTGAAAAAGTGTGACTAGATTTTACTTATGTTTTGAAAAATGTTTGTCAAGAATATTTGTTTCTGAATCAAGGTTTCATGTTCAATAATCAAAAGGTTTTTGTATATGTACTTTCATAATATTCCTTAAGATTTTATAGCATTTATAAAGACGACAAGTGATCTTAATAGGTCGATTCAGACGAACTCTCATAGGTATAGCTCACACTTGACTGAGGTGTTTTGGTTGTTCTGGATGCAGAACTGGTGTATAATCACTAAAGATGAGTGATATCTCTCAGTTTGAAGGTGTTGACTTATGCTTAATGTGGATTTATACCTATATACTTTAGTCACTTGGTCTTCATATTAGATAATCAATCACATAAGACTGGTTTCGACATTACTCTGAGGGTTTCTTCATTCATGCCATTGATGTTCACTCTCTCTCCGTCGGTAAATACATGTAGAGGGGTTTAGAATTTTTCATAGTGCAGTTTGCAACTAAGAATATTCAATTATGAAGGCTACAGTATCCCGGTAAATCTTTGGTTTTGACAGCTATATTTGATAAAGCATTTTGAGAATTCGTTGCTTGGAAAATTTTGAGAGATGTCTGTCTTGATGGATGTTGTTGTAAATCTTCTTTTTCTTTCTTTGGTGAAGTGTTCACCTTTGTTTTTTTTTTTTTTTTTTTTTTTTATCTTTTCTTGATTTGTGAAAAGATATATGATGTGGTTACCAATTTGTTGACAGCATTTGTTGGATGTGACTTTGTCGTTTCTTCATTTGTCAGATTTGTTATGCCAGATGATGAAGCTTTTCTTGATTTGGCTTGATTGAGGATAGGGATAGGTGATATAAAAGACAGTTTGTCTAATATATAAGAAAATGATTGTATCGTCCCTGGTCATTTTGATATCTAAGAAAAAATGAGACTAGCATCACGGTATAAGAGTATAAATCCTATAAGTCATCATGAAAACACCTTTGCTCACAGAAATGAATTCCATTTAGCATTTTAAAGACGAGGCACAATTTCTCACATGGGTTTGGTTTTCATCTGAATCTCCTGATCTTATGTCCCTTAATTGATAAAATCGTTATATTTGAAATAAATTCAAAGGGAATAGGAGAATGTACATAACGAAAATTTTGAGATTTGAACCTTCACTTTAATTTAAGAATCAATATGACTGAGAACATTCATCGAGCATTAGTATCTGAAAATTTAGTCAAGAAGATGTTAATCACATGGTTTTATAAAAACTTCCAAAAGGATAAAACTTTATTCAATTTTTTGTGATTTTTGATTATGTGGATGTTTTTGGTAAATTTTGGTTTGCGGGTGAGAATGGGGTAACGAGAGTTCCCCCATAAATGATGCACTGGGATCATGTTGGATAGGTAGATTGGGATTGTTTAAAGAGGAATTTGGTTTTGGTGGTTCTCCCATAAATGATGCATTGGGATTATTTGGACAGGTGGTTTGGGGTGTTTTAGGAGGGTTCTTGTTTTGGTGGTTCCCCCTCGACTGGATCCGCATCATTTTGGTTTGATTGTGAAGTTTCTGCATCAGAGGTAGTGTGGATTTGAAGTCTTGTAGAAGGCTCTGGTTTCCTGTCATATGCTTGGAACGGCCACTATCGATATACCATGTATCATCCTTGGGCTTTCCAGCACGAAGTGCCTGCAATTAGACAGAAATTTTAGGTACCCAAACCATGGTGGGTCCTGATTTGTTAATGGTTTTTGGTGATTTGAAATCATTATGGTTTCTGTTAATTGGACGAAGTGGTTGAGGCTTGATTTGACTTATCAGATTTTCCCAATTTAAGATTTGTTTTTGAAAACCTGTCATTTGGAAAGATTTCTGATTGTGTGAAAGGTATCCTTTATGTAATGACTTGTCTGATAACCTTTCTTTGTTTTTGGGATGAGGATGGTTTTGAAATTTTTTTTGTTTTTGTGGCATGGAGGTTGGTTTCAAAGGTTTCTTTTGGGTTTGTTTGAAAACTTTGGGCTTGCCTTGTTCCTTTTGAAGAGCAATTGGTTTAGAGGTACTGCCTTTCTTGTAAAAGGAGTTTGTTTTATTCAAAAAGTCTTTAAGTTTGGAGTTTTGGTTGGTAATTTGGATTTGGTGGGTTGAAGACCTATTAGTGAAAAATCTTTTGGAAACACTGAAATCAATATCATCTGGGTTACAGTTGATAACTGTTTCGTCGTCTGAATTTTCCTCGTTAACAGATGTGGATGGATCTGTTAGAGTTGATTCAGAGTTTTCACTGTTTGTCCTGGTTTCTTGTTTGGCTTGTTCGATTTCGAAGGATTCTCTTCCTAATCCAGGTCTGTAATTCGTATCGATTTTGCCAGATCCTAAGGATGTTGCTTTGATGAAAATATCATCACTTAGCTTTCTAGCAAGATTGATAGAATCCAGTTTTCCTTGAAATCTTTGATTCTCGGATTCAAGAAGTTTGATTTGTTTTGAAAAATCATCTAATTTCAGAATCAAACTAGAGTTTATGTCAGTTAAATCTTGAATTTTTAGTTTTAACTGAAGGACTTCTATTTCTAAGGCATCTTTTATTTCAGATGGAAAAACAGATTGATTTTTTATTTCCAAGTCCTTTTTTTGTTTTAGAGCTTCATTTAATTGATCTAAGACGTGATTATATTCTTCTGATTTTCGTTCGACGTCTATTTCAAGTTTGTCTCTAGTCTTTGTTGATTCTCCAAATCTGAGTTGCAAGGTTTGAAATTCAGATTTGTAGATATCAGATTTGACTATTGTGTCATGATATAGTTTGAGATCAGCTTTCAAACTGTTCTCAATCTTAGTCATGTGGGACTCAAATGGTGTTCTTGAAAGACCGATTTCTGAGATCATAGACCATACCTGATCGATGACATATGGAGCTCTTGAGTAGGTTGTGGAAGACATTTTTGGGTTGGTTTTTTTTTTTTGAAAATTTTAAGATTTTAATTTTTTTAATTTTTTTAATTTTTTTTTTCGTTGAACAAGTGATATTAAGATGAATTTTTTAAAGAAAACTTATTGGTGGTTTATAAAAACGCTACACAAAAGTTCTCGACAAAAATTTCAAAGTAAATCACACAAGCTCTGATACCAATTGTTGAAAATAATACGATAACTGATCTCCACGAGTAAGGTTTTTAAGCCGATTACTGTGTGACAGATATGTATTTTATCTATAATATGCGGAATAAATAAGAGTTGCGGAATAAAATAAAACGGTAAATCTAAGCTAGACAGTATTTAAATATACAGAAAGCGGTAAATAAAGTAAATGTTAGAAGTTAGAGGTTAGATGTAATAAACGCCATTATCAACGATAAAGTGTTTTTACAATAAATAAAAAGGTTAGAAGTTAGAAGTTAGAAGTTAGAAGTTAGATGTCTCGGTTAAATACAGTCCATATATGTTTTCGTTGTCAAGGTTCAATTCGGATGTATTGGATATTTGGTACAGTTGATTTATAACAGTTTAAATAAATCAATAACGACACAGATAATTTCAAAAGAACTTATCGATAGCTGATGAAGATGGTGTTTTCTTTGAAGCGTCGATTCTTGTTCTTTTCGGTAGGATGAGGTTTGGTAGTTTTTGGTGTTTGGTGAAATGGGTTTTTAGTGTCGGTTTAATTGAGATGCACGGGGTTTTTGTGGTTTAGTTTTCGTGGTGTATGTATTTGGTAGAGGGTGTGTAGGTTTTGTGGTTTGGTATTCGGGTTGGGGTTGTTTAGAGGTTTGAAGTTTGGTGTCGGGTAGAGGTTTTGTTTGGTGTCGGGTAGAGGTTTTGTATGGTGTTGGGTATAGGTTTTGTATGGTGTCGGGTAGAGGTTTTGTATGGTGTCGGGTAGAGTATGGGTGTAGCGGTTTTGTTTGGTGTTTGTTTGGACGTGGTTTTTCTTTGGTTCAAAAGAGTTTTCTTGAGAGTTTTGGTAGGTTTTTTGCTCTTTGGACGTAGGATAATATTGGTGCTTGAATAGGTATGTGTGGTGTAAGGTTATTTTCTGCACAAGAATGGCAAGAGGTTTGCATCTTATTTATAGTCACTGAACACAGCGTTCGCGTCGCGACCAGGAGGTCCGTCGCGTCGCGAAGGTGCTTGGCTGGTGGTCGGTGCGCTTTTTGTCGGGTCAGTGCGTCTTCGCTGGTATGTCGAGCTTTTCGTCGCGTTTCCTTTTGGTCGCGTTGCTTTTGGTCGCGTCGCGAAGGTGCTTTGGGTTGGTAGTCTCGCGATTAGAAAGTTGGTGGAGTCGCGTTCAAGGTCTTCGCGATGGAGGTCTTCGCGTCGCGACCACCCTTGCTGTCGCGTCGCGAGCGCTGTAGCAGTCTGAACTTCTGTCTTTGTTCTTCTCTTCACGTCGCGACCAGGAGGTCTGTCGCGTCGTGATCGCTGTAGCAGTGTGATATTTTGTATTGTTAAGAATATTTTCTTTTTATCTTGTTCAATCTTGAATCCATGCAACCTGAAATACTGATAATATTTGTTAAAAAACATTTCGACTTATTTCAGTGATGGTCACATAAAAACATAAAAACATTATTCAACACTTTGCCAACTTCAATCTCTATGAAGCTTCTAGATCTTTTGGGATTCATTGAATCTGATCAATGGCATGTTTAATCCCATCATGCTCATCCTCTCTCTCGTGACGGGTATGCCGCGGATCACGAGTTTGGATGGTAAATCGACCACGAAGGACCCACGTGACACCCGGCCCATGATTCATGAGTTATCGCGAGTATCACATCATTTTGACCGAGTCCAATCCGACGCGTTGGCTATGGCACTTTCCACGCCGGAAGGGCCCGGTTAAATGTGTGGTTCTTTGTGGGTAGCATGAGATTTACATTTTCATAAAACGGGATTTTGTTTCGTTTTTGTTAAAACATTTTAACCTTTTAATTGGCATAAGGGTCAATTTAAACTTTTAAAACCGGTTTGAAAGTGCCAATTTGACTTTTTGAAAAAATCTATTAACTTTTAACAAATTTTTCTTACTTGTGTATTTTCAGTAATACTTTTATCTTGAAACACTGTTCTATCAAACCCTTTCGGTAACTCCACTCAATAAAATGTGACAGGCGGTGAGGGTGGTAAGCAATGAATGCTATTTAAAAACCGACCTCATTAGGAATCAAAGAGACCTCCTTCAACCTTCTACACATTTAGAGTAGGTGAGCCTAGTCACGGTCTGACCAATGTTTTTATTTTAAGTTATACATATAGATACAATTATAATATATATATATCATTTAAAATTTTAAGTATTCTTTGAAAATTATGTTTAACTATTAATTCTATTAAACACGCAAGGATGCAGTGTTAATAATTAATTTAAACAATCATCCATTAAATTTTGAAGCATTTTAAACTTTGTGTTTAACTATTAATCCTATTGAGCATGCAAGTATTCTATGTCAATGATTAATCTAAACAATCATACAATACTAAAGTCACCATTTTATAACAAGAAATCTGATTTCAGAAAAATAAAACATCACGACCGCCGCGACGCGTAACACGAGAAAACGCGACGCGGTAATCAAAAGAAACCGATCATGACAAAAACGACGCGGCGCGGAACACTAGGAAGTGCAACGCGGCAAAACCCTAATGATCGTAACTTTAGAAAAACACGCGACGCGATATTTCTAGTACCGCGGCGCGGACGTCGGTCAGATTCGATAAATCAGAAAAAAACGATTTTTAACAATTTTAATCGAATCAAAACAGTACAAAATCATGATAAAGTGGCTCTGATACCACTGTTGGAATACGATAGCATAAAACAAACGCAGCGGAAACAGAAATCTAAATCGCATTCAACCAGAATCACAGAATCATGCACACTTTTGTAACTGTAAAATCAAGAGGGTTCAAGACATACCTTTTTAAATCTCAGATCTGATTTTGTTAGGATGACGAGAGCCCAAAGTAGAACTCCTCTAATGTAATCGCACCCAAGACAACGATCCAGCACCCGTTGATGTAGTATATACCTTTGCTTGAAGTTTTAGCACGTAATACCTAGGGTTTTGAAAGAAATCGGCCGTATACCGAGAGGGGGGAGGAGGGTGACGAAAATTAGGGTTTTGGCAGCCCTTACAACTCAGATCTAGGGTTGTATTTATAGTGCTCCTCATCCTTATCCCCTCCTTTATGGATATTTCACTTTAGTCATTTATCCTTATTAAGTTTCTAATTAATATACCTTTACTTTGGTATATTAATAAACTTAAGCATTAAGTTTCTAATTAATATACCTTTACTTTGATATATTAATAAACTTAACCCCTCAAGTTTATTTTCGATCTCTTTTAGCTAAATCGTCTCTTGCGTGTAACCCAAAAGGACCCTACTATTTATAATAATATTACCAATTTGTTATAACGATGGGCATATAACCAACACCGCCAACTCGACAAGTCGAGTTCAGAATCGACTTGATTCCTAGAGCCACCCCAGTCGCAAAGGCGCCATACTGATTAACCCCGACATAAATGCAAGAATTATCCAGTCAACTAAACAAACTACTAAGTAAAGGGTTCATCCGACCGAGCTTCTCACCCTGGGGAGCGCCGGTCTTGTTTGTAAGGAAGAAGGACAGATCCTTCCGTATGTACATCGATTATCGGGAATTGAACAAGCTCACTATCAAGAACCGATACCCATTACCCAGAATTGACGACCATTTTGACCAACTCCAAGGGTCGAGTTACTTTTCAAAAATCGATCTAAGGTCAGGGTATAACCAGTTCAGGATTCAAGAAGAAGATGTCCCTAAGACAGTATTCAGAACGCGTTATGGACATTATGAATTCGTTGTGATGCCTTTCGGGTTGACTAATGCACCCGCGATATTCATGGACCTAATGAACCACGTATGCAGACCTTACTTAGTTAAATTCTTGATAGTGTTCATCGACGACATACTCATCTATTCACGAAGTAAGGAGGAGCATAGTCAACACTTGCGACAAGTCTTGGAGACGTTAAGAACTAAAAAGTATTGGATTAGATGTCTAAGCCATGACTTTATATTTATATTTATCTTGTTAATTGAAGCAAAGTCCATTTGGGTTGCCCTCATAGCTGGAGGTTAGGATAGAGTTCAGTAGAGTAAAAGGTTGATTTATTAATTGTTTAATAAATCAATAGAATTAATTAAATGGTTTATTAATATATTTAAGTGTTAATATATTAATTAGAAACTATAATAATTAATTAAGATTTAATCTAGAATTAATTGGATTTAATTCAGTGATTAAATGAATTAATTAAAAGTGCAGGGACTGGTTTGTATTTATTTAATAGTTGAATAAATAACTGGCCAGTGGACAGGGGCCAAAAGTGGTGCCACCATGGAAGGATTCTCCATGGTTGGCGAAACCCTATTAGGGTTTAGAAAAGGCTTGGTCCATTTAGTCAGCAGGCTTGCCTATTTGGAGGCTCCTTAGGGTTTCAGCTGTAACCGTTGGAGGCTATAAAAGGAGGCACCTGGCCACCCTAAAACCTGCGCCATTTTCACCAAGAAAACTCTGCTAAACTGTCTTCTCCATTTCTTGGGTGTGACTTGCATTTGAGGCAGGACACTTGTGCTGCTAGCTTCAAGAACAAGATTCAAAGGTTGGTAATTCTTGTTTTAAACTTTAGAAATTATTGTTGGCTTTTAGTTTTAGTTTATAATCTTCATAGAAGAAAACATAGATCTTTCTAGGGTTGCATGTGAACCATAAGAGATTATTTGTTCATTATTTGCTAGAAAACCCTTCAGTTGTATCAGAGCATAAGATGTTTTCTTGTGAATTGATATAAACTGCTTAAATGATTATTGCCTTGAGTGTTTTTGCGAAAAACTCTCTTGGATGGCCTAAATTTCGTGGCCTAGGCTAGGGTTTCCTAACCCTAGCCGCCACCCCTTTATTCCCCCCTTGATTTGCTTGATTTGCTGCCTAGATTAGGATTGTTATTTTTGGTAATTGCTGATTAGTTAAATAACTAGAATCCTTTATCCATATCTTGTAAATCTCGAAATCTAGGGATAATTATAGGTAATTAATTTGATTAATTTTGTGATGCATATATTTGATTTAATTAGTTTAATTAATTGTTAATTAAAAGATCAATTAAATCAGCTTAAAGATTTAATTTAAATTTTCAAAATTCCTTAAAAATTTGCGAAAATTATATTAAAATTAAATCTAAAATATTTTAATAAGATTAAAATATATCTTATATATTTATGATTAAAAGTTAATAATTTATATATAAGTAAATTGGTTAGTCTTACCGCAAGTAGGCCTCATTCACAAAACTATCATATAAAGAGGGTATAAGGCAGCTGCCTATAAAATGGCTGTCTAATGGGTAGGGATGAGCAAAACCGAACCCGGAAACCGAGAAACCGAAAAAAACCGACAAAACCGAAACCGATAAACCGAAACCAAAGCGGAAACCAGTGGTGCGGGTTTGATTTTTTTAAAACTGAAACTGTCGGTTCGGTTTCGGTTTCCCATGTCAAAACCGACCCATAGAAACCGAACCGACCCATTTATCAGAAACCGACCCATTTTACCATAAACCGACCCACCTTTTATATATATATATATATATATATATATATATATATATATATATATATATATATATATATATATATATATATATATATATATATATATATATATATATATATATATATATATATATATATATATATATATATATATATATATATATATATATATATATATATATATATTACTATTTATTATTTATTTATATTTCATTTATAATATTATTTACACAGAAATCTAAAAATCGGGAGTGAGAAGTGCATTAGTCCAGTGTTCAGTCGATCTAATCCAACCAATTACCAAATGTGTATCTCTCTCGCTTTCCTCGGTTTAACGATGAAACTTGGTTGTAAAAGTTTGTTGTTGTTTACTTGGTTGTTTTGTCGTTAAACTTGATTTGGTTGTCTAAACTAGGTGGTTTAAACTTTAAACTTGGTTGTTTTCATATTTTTAGCAATGTACTTTTGAATTGTGAGTTGGTTTGATGTTAAAATTGGTGTATTTGGTTTTTATGTATTTTTTAAGATTTGCTGGAAAATGGGTTCAAAACCGACCCAGCGGGTTTAAACCCAAAACCCACGAAACCATGGGTTCAAACCGAAACCGACCCAAAACCGAATGAAAAAACCGAAACCGAAACCGACGGTTTGTAAAAACCAGAAACCGAACTGATCGGTTTGGGTCTCCTGGTCAGTCGAGTGTCGTTAGCCGAACGAGTTTGATAAAACCGCTAAAGCCTCTTAAAAGTATAATGCTATAATTGAAAGTACTAGAACTTTAAACAAAACCCAATCTAGTTACTTTAGGTTAAAAAATGTGAATTGGTGCTAATCCATGGAATTGCACATTGCACTTTGTGGAACGTTGGTGGAGCGTGTGTGGTTTACCGACACGCCAACTGGGGTCCGCAAAGAGTTGCAATGGGTTTCTCGATTTTGTCATTATTAACGGAGCGTGTGTGGTTAACCGGCATGTTAATTAGAGATGACAATTGACTTCGAGAGTACCGAGCGAATTTGCATGGTTATTCACACCCGGTTTGTGATCCTCGGCATCCCGGTCACAAACAGTGGGGCACATCCGAGACTAAACATGTCATTGAATAGTTCAATGTGTCTCAACAGATCTAGGAATTTCATAAGATGAAATTGATAAGTGTATTATCTACCTTAATGACCATTATGTTGTGATTACGGCATCCCTCTTCACACCATAGTTGGGGCATTTTGGGTCCTAGCCTTAATAAATAATATATTGGGCAATTATTTAAAAGGAGTAATTAAACTAATAAAATTCTGTTTATTGTAGATGTCTGAACCAAGTGTCTATTCTCCTCCCTCTCCTCCTTCACCCATTTCTGAGAGTATCAGAGAATACCTGCTAAATATGGAAAGGCTGACTGGCCTTAACTGTAAGGAATGGCTTCGCAATTGGAGATGGGTTCTCGTCATTGCTGGCAAGCTTCATCTCACCGAGTATCCGATCCCGGTTCCACCAGAACAAGTCATCATAAAGAGCCTTTATGATAAGCATGACTTATTAGTTGATGAATCCGAAAAGATTCGTGACCTCATGCTATTGACCATTGACCCCGAGTTCCGCAAGGATTTTGAATCCTTGGGGTCATATGAGTTAATGCAATCGGTTGAGGAAAAGTTCCAAAAACCAGTCGAAGAGGAACGAGCTAGGATCTTCAAAAGACTTGCAGAGTGTAAGTTAAAAGAAGGAAGTAGCATCGATTCACATGTTCTTCAGATTGAAGCGTACATAGGCGAATTGTACAAACTTGGTTACTCCATGAGTCAGGAGTCGAGTGTTAACACTCTATTCGCTTCACTGACCAGTAAGTACGATCTGTTCATTCAGACGTATAGAAAGGAAGACCAGAAAAAGACCTTAATGGAAATGCGTCCACTGTTGACTTTATACGAGTCACTCTTGGACAGGCATAGCTCCAATGGTTCAGCTACTTCTGGATTAAGTCCAGTGGGAAGACGCAGCAAGAAACGATCCAGATCGTCTGGATATGTCTTAGCTGGGAATCCACAGAATCGGATACAATCGCGGAAAGATTGGAAGACGCTCCAAAGTCAAAATCTTTTGAAAGCTCAGGTATATCTAGAAACCTCAAAACTCCTGTTCCATAATTCCTTGATGCATAATGTGATAGTCACTTTTTGGTTTGTATACAGGGAATCAGTAAGGTACGGGACTCTGGCGCATAGGAGCACATTTGGATTAGATTTCCAGCTTATGCAATTTTGAAGTTTAGTTAGATATTAAAATATTGTTATTAGCTTTTCAGATGCGTATGACATTGTCTATCATATAGTACATTGTTCAAGGATTTTGTTTTAATAAAATTGTCAATTTTCTTTTAACACATGTTGGTTGAAATATCCTTGAAATGTTGTATGATTGTGTTGAATGCATAATTAGTAATAACTTGAATGTTGAATGCATCCAAAGTGTTTGGATTTTAGGAATTGCGCCCCTTATAATTGTTAATGTTATAAGAATCAATTCAACCAAAGGTCCAGTTGGACAGGACTTTGGAATCACCTGACTTAGAGTCACTTGATGAGTTGAGTTCTTAATGTGTAAAGAAATGAATCAACCAAAGATCCAGTTGGACAGGACTTTGAAATCATTCGACTTAGAGTCAGATGATGATTAAGTTCTTTATAAAGCACAAATGGCAAGAAATGAATCACCCAAAGATCCAGAGGATAGGATTTTGGAATCAGCTGACTTAGAGTCAACTAAAGATTGCAAGTCTTGAACAGAATTAACAAAATCACAAGTTTACATATAGATGTAAAAGAGATTGAGATTAGAAGCAACGAACACATCAGTTGCTGTGTATTGCTCGAATTTTCAAATAGAACACAATTGTTTGTACTTCGCAATATTTGTCATTCTGTATGACGAATATGGCTTCGCTTATCAGAATAAGCGATTGGATTGAAACCTTGAACAGTTCAAGGACTTCAAAGGAAGTACGAGATCCACAGAACCTGAGTGACAACATAAACTGGGAAAATGTTTCACAGTTATTCTCTTCCAAGAACATTAATAGTTATAATGTGTCTTAGGGAAGATGATGGAGCATTGGTCTAAACAGTTTGTAACACCGCATCTTTCATACACCTGAATTTGTGTAATAATTTATAAAACACTATCAATAAAAATTTCGTTCTTTCAAAAACATTTCTTTTAAACATTAAATCATTATTTAAAACTTTTGGTCCCAAATAAAACAATTGTATTAGAAATAATTGAATAACTTTGGGGGTTACAAACTCAGATCAAAACAATCATCATAAAGCTTTTAAACAACTTAAAGCTATGTCCCGTATTAAACCAACATTTGTACCGAAAATTTAGCATGACCTTTGGGCAATATGGACAAATCCATACTGACCCGACTCAATAAAACAATCCAAAAGAATACGGGACATAACCAAACTTTATACTGCAAGGGTATTTCTAAACCATAAACATAATGTCTCTCAATTACATAATAAATTATACCGCACTTGGATTAACTCTATCTTCTTGATCATCTTCTCTATCTACCATCCACATAAAATCTTCTAAGTTCTTCACTCCCTTAATCCAATGCTAGACATCATGTTCCTGAGTACATAGCATTTTAAAACAAACATACGTAAGACAAAAGTCTCGTGAGATACATGGGTTTTAGACCCAACAAGTTTAAATCAATTTTAATATCATTAACTATAAGAAAACCAAGAAAACTTTCCTTTCTTTTCATAACCTGCAAACTCCACTTTATTGTCAAAACATCAAATTATAGATCAATACTTCATTATAAAATCTTAGAATCATTGTTTAATCATCAAAAGTATAAAGTCTTTACTTATCATCAAAACAAAACTTCGTTGCTATAACAATAAAATATAACTCATTACTTTATCATAAAAACATTAGTTTTTTCACTTTAGCATAAGCAAACATAAACTGAACCCTTTCTTATCAAAACATAGGCCAACTGTAATTCATGATTAATTTCTTATTGTTTGGCTTTATACGGGTTTCCCCGTATCCCTTTCCCTCCCCGGAATAGAACCAATCTATCCGTGAGGGCGTGCTAGTTCCCTTTCCCTTCATGAAATAGAACAAATCTATCCATAAGGGCGTGCTGAAGACAACTACTTCGCGACGGGAGGTACCATCCCAGTAGTGTCTGTTGACCCCCCTATCTTGCGGGTAAGGTCCTTGTCCGGACATCTCTCACATTTCTTACATTTAATTTGTATTCCAATTTTTACTATCATCAATTCATTACATGTTGGCCTCGATCATAAACATTCTTCAATCATATAGAAATCATTCCGACCTTTGCACAAAACAACTTTTAAAACTTTAAGCTTCAGAATCATTTGCAAACCATTTCAATCGGTCAACATAGATCAATACTTAATCATTCAAGCTTTAAAAATCACTTCGAAAACCATTATTCATGAAACATTTAACATAACTTTTGAAAATCATTTATCAAACTATTAATTATTAAACAATTTGCATAAAAACAAAACTTGTTGCTATGTACCCATAAAAGTCCTCATGTACTCACCTGAGGTAGCTAGGCATGTCTAGCTACAAAAATCCACTAGCTCTTGACTCTACTTGCTTCCAACATCTTTTAACCTCAATTAATTTAATAAGATGTTAGTATATACTACATACTAAACATATCATCTTTATCAAATCATACATACACTTTTTCTATGCATTACTTAATTCCATTCCAAAGATTAAGGGATCAAACTACTCAATTAGGGTCATAATGGAAGTGAATTATAAGAGTCCAGATCACACGGGTCGTGTAAGGCTTCTAGGCTTACTGCCTGATTTCACACGGGTCGTTTCAGGATCACACGGATCGTGTGAAATCCTGCAGACCCCATTTTTCAACTCCAACTTATTAGATATTACATAATTCATATTTAAAAATCAAATTAAGATCATCATCCTGTAGTTTCAAAACATTTGATTTACCCAAGTTCTATCCTTTTTACTCAAGCATAACTAGTAAACATCATACTAATCTCATTCCATTTTAACATCAATATATATCATGAATTATAGTGGTATGGTATGTCGTCAAGGACTTTGTCCTAAATTTACAACTTTTACCATTCATTTTCTTTTAAGCATTGGAATTGGTAATTCCATTCCATTCCTCCCATATTTAATAAACTATGCTAAAAGCAAATTTCCATGCTTGTACAATAATTTCTCAAAATGTTTGTATCAATAGTCTAACTTGTCTCAATAATCGTTTCTATTTCATGACAATATAATCAAGGTTTGAATGTTACCTTTCAATTCCTCCCAAGATTCAAGCAATGTGTCTTTTTACATCTTCATATCATATCTCATAACCAAATCCCCAAACCTGCTATAACATACGTTGATAATATCAAATATTACACTTTGATTTCCAATAATCCAAACCCATAAGTCCTTAACCTAATATGAACAAATATTTTTGACAAATCTGATATTCTATGGCTCAATTTACTTGTGTTTAGAGACAAAATTCCAAATTTCAACTTACATTTACTTAATGTTCAACTAAGATTGCTAGGGCTTCAAAGATTGAATTTACCTTTGACATTTCTGTCCAAAATCAGGAGAAATCGGAAGTTGGGAGCTGAAATAAACCTTGAGATCGGACCCCACCCTTGTTCTCGACCGACACTTACCACCGGCGGTCCTCCGGTCACCTCCCCAAGCCGCGAACGGCACCGGACTTCCACTATAGCAGCCTCTCGCTGCTACTTCCGTCTTCACATGTGATGGCAGAGGCCATCGACGCCTCATATCTGTCTCTCAGAAACTCTGACCACCATCTTCGATCTCTCCATCTCAATTCTTTTCTCAATCTCTCGATCTCTCTTTCCCTCTTGTTGCTTCTGAATCGTATCAACACAAACGGGAGTTCCCGTTTCTTTTTTTTTTCTTCTATGGTTTACGCACATAGAAAGAAAAAGAAGCCCACTGGGTTTAATTTCATGGAGTTTTGACTGGTCAAAACCAAAAATACCAAATATACCCTTGGCTCCAAGACTTAAGAAAATTTCCAGCTTTTAATTGTGATTTTTCTCAAACTTCACGCTACGATAACTCCCACATACGATATCCAAATTCCACAAATCTTATATCTATAGAAACGTGAGAATGAGCTTAACAATATTCTCTTACTGACTTAAGCCTAAATCCAACTAGATTTAACGTTATACACCCTCAAACATGGCCCTTTGGACATTGTTGCACTTTTTGGCTATCTTTAGCCCGTCATAACTTCTTCGTTATAACTCCAAACGACCCGAATCTTTTTCCTATATCTTTATTATATCGAAATCTACAAAAGTCACCTTGATGACATTTTCCAAAATCCTTATATATTTTTAGATATTAATTTTTTGATTATTTACAATTAATCTTTTCACTTTTAGTCCCAAATTTCCCATTCTTATCCTCGGGTCTTTAAGTCAAATTTCCGAATTAAGTAATACTTCATATATATTAAATTCAGGTTGTCACAACTATCTATCCCTTAAAAGGATTCCGTCCTCGGAATCACTATGTGAAATGGAATTAACTTGCAACTACATAGCTCTACATGAACCTAAGCTACTACTAAGTCTTCAACAAGACTCTTGCTTTAAACTCTCATTTCCTTGTGGAATCCTTATTATTACATTTCTTTTGATATCATTCAACTTCTTTTATCTTATTTCCTTTACTTAGCTCATAATCACTAAGACATATTCCATTTGAAACTTAGATAACCTCCTTATTCACTTTTCATAGCAACTTTGACTTTTCAAAGTCAACACAAAATTCAATTACTTTCCCCTAATTTCTCAACATTCAAACATATCTTTATTATTCTTGTTTTTCCATTGATCGAGTGTACTAATATTTACATAATAGAGTTTTGGACTATTTGTCCAAAATAGCATTCTATTTTACTACTCATACTTAACTTCTAATCATTACACTTTATATTCATAAGCCTTTCTTCCTTTTGTATTTTCACATATTACTTGACTTTGACTAATACTAAATGATTCCTTAAAAACAACTTGCCCTGATACAATTATCAGTTAGATGTTTCAATTATTATCCAATTAGGCTTCAGACCTTACTAAATTCCAAATTTCCTTGACCATTCTAATTGGTTATCGTGCTTCTAGTATTTCAACATATATGATATCACAGATGACTAGAGATTCATCTATTTCATTTCATCATATACATACCAGCTATTTACTCACTATCCATAACTTCTGCAACATTAGAGTTCCAACATTTGAATATGAACTTTATTACGGATGACTACTCTTCAAATATCATACAATATCCTTAGACAGCTTTTTAAGCTCTTTGCTGAACTTAATCTATCATGTCTTGAGACTTAGACTTGCACCATTTCTATCAATACAGTCATCATAAGACCAAACATCCAAGTCTTCCCATCTACCCCTTAAAAGAAAATGAGCATTTTCTTTTAAGGTCCAGTTCCTCCTATCAATCTTTAGATACTGTTAAGCTATGGTTTTTCCATCTATCCTTAACTAGTTCCATCCGTGTTGCAACCGAATCATCATGTTGTTCGCCATTATACGCATAAACCATCTTGTCAAAGGTTGCATTATCTTTAAAATAGCCATATCGAAGTGAGAAGTTATAAATCTCATCATAGTCCATGGAAGGCCTTACTAATTATCTTCATCAAGGTGTTAATTCTAGCTTACTAGCAAAATAATCTTTACTAACCCAAAGATAGTTATAACATGCTCCCATGATAAGATCCACATATGGTGATTTAACCACTAGCATCTTGAACAGTTATATTCAACTATTGAATATACATGTCATTATGCCTTAATAACATGATATATACTCACCAAACAATGACTATTAGCTGCTAGTATAAACTTGTAGAACTAACAGTTCATAACGACTTCCTTGTCCCATAATACTACATGGAAAGAATGACATACCTTCATTACTTTAACTTGTTGTTTCGAGATCTTCACATGTGTCAATTTCCTTCTTAATCTTCAAAATCCAATGATCATGCTTAAACACAGTAAGAAGATTGAGCTTCAACATACTACGTATTGCTTTGTGATCTTCAACTTCCAAATCAAATCTTTAATCAAGATTTTACAACTTTTATCAATTTTCCTTATTTCTTGTTCTTATAATCAGATTAAAATAAAGCAAAATATTTAAGATCTTATAATCTTTGACACTTTTCCACTTTTTATTTCTTTCTCATTTGGGTAACTTACTTTGTTATATTACTCATTATAGCGCTATACTTATGACTTAACCATTTGCTCAAATCATTAGATGCCTTCACTTGTTATATTTCCTTTGAGTTTGGAAGTCACGACTTCCTATTTCTTAATTTTATTCTTTCTTCTTATTCTTATTTTCATTTTTGTCTTTGGTTCCTTATCTAATACTTAGTTAAGTATTCTACTTTCATTTTATAATGACATATTTGCTCACAGCTTTTAATACACATACTTAAATCTCCTGCTTGTCCATGGGAGACACACCGTGCTACTTCCTTCAATATTTATTCTTTACCCTTTCATACAACCATTAAGGTTTGTCTCCAATTACAAAACCCAATCACTTCCTTTTTACTTTTCCCAGTTAAGTGTTTTCATTCTTCTTTCTTATATGAGTTTTATTCATATATGTAATCATACTTTTCAATCTTTCTTTATTTCAGTTATTGATAAGACAATCTAATCTTTATTCCAGAGTCTTACTTCGTTTCCGTTAGACAACGAAATCCTTAATTACTCAAACTTGAAAAATTGTGTAACATATTTATATTTCTTTTGTTTCATATTTCCTTAACTGATTTGCATATTACATCAATCGTACTTTTCTTAGTGTTTACCTTCATAATTCATCTTATTCTTGTTCATATACTTTATAGTGATAGCTCATTCATATCATGTATCCCAGTTGTCTTATTTGTTCATTTTGAGTTTTTCCCCAACTCTATGGTACCTACTCATAATATTATCTTTATTAATTTCAGTTATACTTTAATACTTTCGATCATACTTGATTTTATTACATAGGTATATCACACCTATGACAATCAATTATTCCTTCTTCTCTTCCCCATTCCCTACATGAATTCATTACCAGATTCCCAAGATTCCATCATGATTCAACCAAACTCAAATATGTATCCTGTGGTTATGATAGTACGGGCCCATATTATTATAACCACTTATACATATTTGTTTATGGTATCACCACTAGGTCTCCCGGTCTACCAGTTCAAGATAACTTATAACTTCCTATCACTCTTTATTTATCATAGATTCATCTACTTAACCATCCTATAGGTTTGCACCTATAGTAGGATCTTAGGTTCAACAACCTATCTTACGATACATCCTATCATAACCCTTACTTTCTTGCTTACAGTCTTATCTTAAGTCCGTATTCTCACTTCATCCTCACACAGTTTAAGCCTAAGTTCGAGTCTCGACACCTAATTCGCTTAAACTATGGCTCTGATACCAAATTGTAACACCCCATCTTTCATACACCTGAATTGGTGTAATAATTTATAAAAACTATAAATAAAAATTTCGTTCTTTCAAAAACTTTTCTTTTAAACATTAAATCATTATTTAAAACTTTTTGTCCCAAATAAAACAATTGTATTAGAAATAATTGAATAACTTTGGGGGTTACAAACTCAGATCAAAACAATCATCATAAAGCTTTTAAACAGCTTAAAGCTATGTCCCGTATTAAACCAACATTTCTACCGAAAATTTGGCATGACCTTTGGGCAATATGGACAAATCCATACTGACCCGACTCAATAAAACAATCCAAAAGAATACGGGACATAACCAAACTTTATACTGCAAGGGTATTTCTAAACCATAAACATAATGTCTCTCAAACTATACCGCACTTGGATTAACTCTATCTTCTTGATCATCTTCTCTATCTACCATCTACATAAAATCTTCTAAGTTCTTCACTCCCTTAATCCAATGCTAGACATCATGTTCCTAAGTACATAGCATTTTAAAACAAACATACGTAAGACAAAAGTCTCGTGAGATACATGGGTTTTAGACCCAACAAGTTTAAATCAATTTTAATATCATTAACTATAAGAAAACCAAGAAAACTTTCCTTTCTTTTCATAACCTGCAAACTCCACTTTATTGTCAAAACATCAAATTATAGATCAATACTTCATTATAAAATCTTAGAATCATTGTTTAATCATCAAAAGTATAAAGTCTTTACTTATCATCAAAACAAAAGTTCGTTGCTATAACAATAAAATATAACTCATTACTTTATCATAAAAACATTAGGTTTTTCACTTTAGCATAAGCAAACATAAACTAAACCCTTTCTTATCAAAACATAGGCCAACTGTAATTCATGATTAATTTCTTATTGTTTGGCTTTATACAGGTTTCCCCGTATCCCTTTCCCTCCCCGGAATATAACCAATCTATCCGTGAGGGCGTGCTAGTTCCCTTTCCCTTCATGAAATAGAACAAATCTATCCATAAGGGCGTGCTGAAGACAACTACTTCGCGACGGGAGGTACCATCCCAGTAGTGTCTGTTGACCCCCCTTTCTTGCGGGTAAGGTCCTTGTCCGGACATCTCTCACATTTCTTACATTTAATTCGTATTCCAATTTTTACTATCATCAATTCATTACATGTTGGCCTCGATCATAAACATTCTTCAATCATATAGAAATCATTCCGACCTTTGCATAAAACAACTTTTAAAACTTTAAGCTTCAGAATCATTTGCAAACCATTTCAATCGGTCAACATAGATCAATACTTAATCATTCAAGCTTTAAAAATCACTTCGAAAACCATTATTCATGAAACATTTAACATAACTTTTGAAAATGATTTATCAAACTATTAATCATTAAACAATTTGCATAAAAACAAAACTTGTTGCTATGTACCCAGAAAAGTCCTCATGTACTCACCTGAGGTAGCTAGGCATGTCTAGCTACAAAAATCCACTAGCTCTTGACTCAACTTGCTTCCAACATCGTTTAACCTCTATTAATTTAATAAGATGTTAGTATATACTACATACTAAACATATCATCTTTATCAAATCATACATACACTCTTTCTATGCATTAGTTAATTCCATTCCAAAGATTAAGGGATCAAACTACTCAATTAGGGTCATAATGGAAGTGAATTATAAGAGTCCAGGTCACACGGGTCGTGTAAGGCTTCTAGGCTTACTGCCTGATTTCACACGGGTCGTGTCAGGATCAAACGGGTCGTGTGAAATCCTGCAGACCCCATTTTTCATCTCCAACTTATTACATATTACATAATTCATATTTAAAAATCAAATTAAGATCATCATCCTGTAGTTTCAAAACATTTGATTTACCCAAGTTCTATCCTTTTTACTCAAGCATAACTAGTAAACATCATACTAATCTCATTCCATTTTAACATCAATATATATCATGAATTATAGTGGTATGGTATGTCGTCAAGGACTTTGTCCCAAATTTACAACTTTTACCATTCATTTTCTTTTAAACATTGGAATTGGTAATTCCATTCCATTCCTCCCATATTTAATAAACTATGCTAAAAGCAAATTTCCATGCTTGTCCAATAATTTCTCAAAATGTTTGTATCAATAGTCTAACTTGTCTCAATAATTGTTTCTATTTCATGACAATATAATCAAGGTTTGAATGTTACCTTTCAATTCCTCCCAAGATTCAAGCAATGTGTCTTTTTACATCTTCATATCATATCTCATAACCAAATCCCCAAACCTGCTATAACATACGTTGATAATATCAAATATTACACTTTGATTTCCAATAATCCAAACCCATAAGTCCTTAACCTAATATGCACAAATATTTTGACAAATCTGATATTCTATGGCTCAATTCACTTGTGTTTAGAGACAAAATTCCAAATTTCAACTTACATTTACTTAATGTTCAACTAAGATTGCTAGGGCTTCAAAGATTGAATTTACCTTTGACATTTTTGTCCCAAATCAGGAGAAATCGGAAGTTGGGAGCTGAAATAAACCTTGAGATCGGACCCCACCATTGTTCTCGACCGACACTTACCACCGGCGGTCCTCCGGTCACCTCCCCAAGCCGCGAACGGCGCCGGACTTCCACCATAGTAGCCTCTCGTTGCTACTTCCGTCTTCACATGCGATGGTAGAGGCCATCGACGCCTCATATCTGTCTCTTAGAAACTCTGACCACCATCTTCGATCTCTCCCTCTCAATTCTTTTCTCAATCTCTCGATCTCTCTTTCCCTCTTGTTGCTTCTGAATCGTATCAACAAAAACGGGAGTTCCCGTTTCTTTTTTTTTCTTCTATGGTTTACGCACATAGAAAGAAAAAGAAGCCCACCGGGTTTAATTTCATGGAGTTTTGACTGGTCAAAACCAAAAATACCAAATATACCCTTGGCTCCAAGACTTAAGAAAATTCCCAGCTTTTCATTGTCATTTTTCTGAAACTTCACGCTACGATAACTCCTACATACGATATCCAAATTCCACAAATCTTATATCTATAGAAACGTGAGAATGAGCATAACAATATTCTCTTACTGACTTAAGCCTAAATCCAACTAGATTTAACGTTATAAACCCTCAAACATGGCCCTTTGGCCATTGTTGTCACTTTTTGGCTATCTTTAGCCCGTCATAACTTCTTCGTTATAACTCCAAACGACCCGAATCTTTTTCCTATATCTTTATTATATCAAAATCTACAAAAGTCACATTGATGACCTTTTCCAAAATCCTTATATATTTTTAGATATTAATTTTTTGAAGATTTACAATTAATCTTTTCACTTTTAGTCCCAAATTTCCCATTCTTATCCTCGGGTCTTTAAGTCAAATTTCCGAATTAAGTAATACTTCATATATATTAAATTCAGGTTGTCACACAGTTCGATCCTCAATGTATGAGATACATTGTCAAATTAGTTTCCCGTAAATTAAATACCATACCAGTCAGACCATATAAACCATATTCCAACCACATCTTCGACTAAGTAGGTTTTTCAGACACTGTCTGAAATGTAAAGCTAGGATTGTCCCACTTGTACATTAAAGGTCCAGGGTCTTGTAGTGTTCGTCTGAACCTCATGACTGGCCTGAACCTAATCAGAAATGTCATTTCACTGGCTATCCCGCTGTACCTGGAAAAGAAAGAGCTCTTTTAGAAAGAACTCATATTCTAAGAAGACAGTGGGAGTTGGGACAGTCCTGAATGAGTTCAGGATTAGCCAAGTGAAAGAACCTTTAGTCATCACTAGGCTTAGAGCAGAAATCATATTTCTGTTTCAACACTGACATAATCTTCTCTTGACCAGTAGTACTGATCACCATCATAAGTAGTTATGATCGGGGTGACATACCGATTGGTGGTTAAACACTATAAATGGTACGGATTAGCAATCCGGCTACTTGGAGGCATTGGTGAGCCCGATTGCTGCCAATTAAAAGAACCTTAGGATGAGATGCAGTCTGTGTGACAGTTTGATTGATTTTACAACTGGTCTTAAAACCAGTGGGAGTAATCATCAAAAGAAACCAATATGGACAGAAACGTACCTTCAGAACATCTGTTTGAGTGAGACGATACTCAGAGTCAAGTAATTGACTCCGAGAGAAGCACTCTCAATAGAAGATGAAATCCGAAAGGATACTGCATAATGTAAGTCGTTAGTGGAGTGCGTGTGGATCACCGGCACACTAAAGGGGACTCACAAAGAGTATGCCAGTATAAAGGTACGTGGGCTCGGGATTACGCCATGGGCATCTCGCAAGAAAGGGTATTCAGATACTCCAAATATGCCAAGGATTGGATTTTGAGAAAGGGCTGAAAGATTTCCCTTAAAATGTCAGAAAGGTTTGGATTCTCAAAATATGCCAAAAGTTCTGGATTTTGTGAATAATCCATAACCGTGTCAAAGCCAGTGGGAGTGTTGTTAGCTATCTCCATATGTGTGTTACATAATGTTTCTAGGAAACGTCTCTTTTCATTACAAAGTGTAATGACTTGGTGTTAAGAGACGGATCGCTATGAAAGACTTAATAAAGATACGGCATGCTCAGGAGGATACAAACGTCTATGAGATAGATCGAAACCCTGCCAAGATGATCTTGATGAGACTCAAGATGCATAGCTCAGGAAAGGAGTTTCCTGTCATTGCAAAGTGTGATGATTTGGCATGAGAGGTATGAAAGGTGCAACATGTTCACATAATCTATTGACATATATCAGATAGATGTTGTTATCAGTATAGAACTGGCCATAGTAAGCATGATCCTGATAAGATTCAAGATGCATGAGAAAAAGTCTCTGAAAGTAAATAGTTATTAAAAGTCGTGACACAAGGATTATAAGTAATCCTAAGATTCCAAAAGGGTTTGGAATAGGACTAGATCGAATCCAACAAGTTTCTTGGATCGATCAGAAGTGTCATGATGTGACCTGGCTAGGAATACTTAATGGATTTTGTACATACATGAGAAATCATTGGAAAATGATTAAGGGTAAATGTTGATAACAGTTTGAAAAGAGTTTTTCAAATAAGGACTTAATGGTTAAAGAATTTCGTTGGCATTCCGATGGAGCGCGTGTAGCTCACCGGCACATCGTAACACCTCGAAATAGTCTTAGGGTGCAGTCGTGTGGACTAAAGATCCCGAGAACCATGGAAAGTCACAGTACATAGAATGGAGTTGTTAGTGAGAATGACGGTATGACCAAAATTGAGATATCATCGGAAGAATATCCGATCGGATAAAGTGTATAAATGTATAACATTTGAATACATAGAAAGAGTGAAAGGTCAAGTAGACATAGATACATAACACGAATTAAATAGTTTAAAAGGAATCTTGAAACCGATAATAGTTTTATGTAAAATCCGACTTGGTGATTACCTCGTATAGACTTGGTAATTAGCATGAGTAGCTACCAGTCAGATTTTAAGTTTCGTCTTTGCATGTTTCACTTCCCGAATAATTTGATTATTCAAAAGTCCACAGTCGCTCATACTTTTTGGGAGTAAGTATGAACGAAGACTGTCGTGAATTGGTTTGTAGATTGTCTAAGGAGTTAGACATTGCAGTAAGACTGCTACAACGTTCACGAGTACTTAGAAATAGAGATTTGAGTATTGGATAATCTCCGTAGGCCGCTCGATGATTGCTTCATGGATTACATCACGAGCAATGTTGAGACGATAATATCGTATGATCTTAAAGTGGAGACATATGAGTTGAAATTTGCGAGTCGGTTGTGCATTGATAATGCGTAAACGCATCGGTAACTCGATGTTATAAAACGCATTGTTGTGTACGATTTGATAAGTAAAAGACACAAGCATATGAGTCGAAGCTTATTCGTTCCTTGACCCTGATGGAAAACAGATATCTGTAGGCCGCTCGATGATTTTGAAGTTGACTAAAGTGCTGGCCAGCCTGGACTAAATTGATGTGTTTAATTAGAAGTCCGAAAGTCATAAGCAGAATCGGAAATCGGGAAACAGAGTATCGGACAAAGATTGATCTCAATCCATGTCTCGTGTCTGAAAATATCTTGTTGGACGAAGGATCATATGATCACTTATCTATGGACAGAACTGACTGGGTCAGAGTTCGATAGTAGTTTTGTTGGAAGCTGCAGGTTGTTTATTAATCAGAAGATAAATTAAAGTGATAGACTTATCCAAGTGGGAGACTATTGGATTAGGTGTCTAAGCCATGAATTTATATTTATATTTATCTTGTTAATTGAAGCAAAGTCCATTTGGGTTGCCCTCATAGCTGGAGGTTAGGATAGAGTTCAGTAGAGTAAAATGTTGATTTATTAATTGTTTAATAAATCAATAGAATTAATTAAATGGTTTATTAATATATTTAAGTGTTAATATATTAATTAGAAACTATAATAATTAATTAATATTTAATCTAGAATTAATTGGATTTAATTCAGTGATTAAATTAATTAATTAAAAGTGCAGGGACTGGTTTGTATTTATTTAATAGTTGAATAAATAACTGGCCAGTGGACAGGGGCCAAAAGTGGCGCCACCATGGAAGGATTCTCCATGGTTGGCGAAACCCTATTAGGGTTTAGAAAAGGCTTGGTCCATTTAGTCAGCAGGCTTGCCCATTTGGAGGCTCCTTAGGGTTTCAGCTGTAACCCTTGGAGGCTATAAAAGGAGACACCTGGCCACCCTAAAACCTACGCCATTTTCACCAAGAAAACTCTGCTGAACTGTCTTCTCCATTGCTTAGGTGTGACTTGCATTTGAGGCAGGACACTTGTGCGCTAGCTTCAAGAACAAGATTCAAAGGTTGGTAATTCTTGTTTTAAACTTTAGAAATTATTGTTGGCTTTTAGTTTTAGTTTATTATCTTCATAGAAGAAAACATAGATATTTCTAGGGTTGCATGTGAACCATAAGAGATTATTTGTTCATTGTTTGCTAGAAAACCCTTCAAAAAGTTGTATGCTAAGTTTTCAAAATGCGAATATTGGATTTGAAAGGTGGACTTTCTAGGCCACGTAGTCAGCAAGGAAGGGATACATGTAAATCCCTCCGTCAAGGTCTGAGTTGCGTGCTAATGCAAAGATGAAATGTCATTGCTTACGCCTCAAGATAACTTAAAACCCACAAGGTCAATTACACTACTCATGACCTCGAGTTAGGGGCACTAATTTTCGCATTGAAGAACTGGAGGCACTACCTATACGGCACAAAGTGCACTATTTTCTCTGACCATAAGAGTCTCCATCATATCCTCAATCAGAAAGATCTTAACATGAGGCAATTGCGATGGGTTGAGCTACTAAGTGATTACGAATGTGAAATTCGTTATCACCTAGGAAAGGCCAACATAGTGGCAGATGCCCTTAGTCGAAAAGAGTACTCGGGCCGTCGAGTAAAGTCATTAACCATAACGATCCATTCCCATTTGTCCGCTCAGATCAAGGAGGCACAGTTAGAAGCCTTAAAACCTGAGAACGTCGCAAGTGAGGCTTTGAGAGGGATGGATAAAAATCTTGAAGTCAAGGATGACGGAACTCGTTACCTCATGAACCGAATCTGGACACCAAGATTCGACATATACAGAGATGTTATCATGAATGAGGCTCACAAGACTAAATACTCCGTTCATCCCAGGTCCGACAAGATGTACTTGGACCTCAAGAAACTATATTGGTGGCCAAACATGAAGGCATAAATTGCTACTTACGTGGGCAAGTGTCTAACTTGCGTCAAGGTCAAAGTCGAATATCAAAAGACCTCAGGTTTACTGCAACAACCAGAAATACTCGAGTAGAAGTAGGAGCGGACAACTATGGACTTCATAACCAAGTTACCCAAGACAACTGGTGGGCTAGACACCATATAGGTAATCGTCGATAGACTAACTAAGTCCGCTCACTTCCTGTCAATCAAGGAGACCGACAAGATGGATAAGCTTACAAGGACGTACATCAAAGAAATTGTACGATTGCATGGTACGCCAATTTCCATTATCTCGGATAGAGATAGCCGATTCACCTCACGATTCACCTCGGATAGAGATAGCCTTGGGAAACAGACTCGACATGAGTACAGTGTACCATCCACAGACGGATGAGCAAAGCGAAAGAACTATTCAAACGCTAGAAGACATGTTGAGGGCTTGTGTGATAGATTTTGGTAAGGCATGGGACACCCACTTACCGCTCATCGAATTTTCATACAATAATAGTTATCACACTAGCATCAAAGTTGCTGCATTCGAAGCCCTATATAGACGCAAGTGCAGATCCCCTCTATGCTGGGCTGAGGTGGGTGACACACAGCTAGCCAGATGATATGTACCTAACAGCACTCTCACCGGTCCGTATATCATATGTGAGACAACGGAGAAAATCGTTCAGATCCGCGAACGATTGAAAGCATCACGAGACCGACACTAAAAGATATGCAGATAAACGACGCAAAGCTTTAGAATTCCAGGTTGGCGAGCGTGTGTTGTTTAAAGTCTCACCGTTGAAAGGAATGATACACTTTGGAAAGCATGGGAAACTGAAACCCAGACACATTGGGCCATTTGAGATTCTTGCTAGAATCGGTCCGGTGGCCTACAAACTCCAACTACCACAAGAACTCAGCAATGTCCATCCCACCTTTCACGTATCCAACCTAAAGAAGTGTCTATCCGACGAAAATCTAGTCATTCCACTCGACGAAATCAAAGTAAACGAGAACCTTCATTTCGTTGAGGAACCGGTGGAGGTAATGGACAGAGGAGTCAAGAGAACAAAGCAAAGCCGCATACCAATAGTGAAGGTCTGCTGGAACGCCAAGCGTGGACCTGAATTTACTTGGGAACGCGAAGACCAAATGAAACAAAAATACCCACATCTCTTCTCAAACTCTTGAGGATCTACGCAGGTGCTAAATTTCGGGACGAAATTCCTTCTCACCGGTAGATAATGTGACAACTGTAAAATTTTGGTCAACAAAAGTCAACTGTAGCCAAACAAAGAGTACAATAACCCATATAATGAAAAGTAAATTTCATAACTCTCATGATATATTATTGGATATTATAATACGAAGTACATTATTCCAAATCAATTACGAGGTAAACGTTATACATATAATTAATAAGGCTGCAGTGAAACGATAATTCCTCGCAATCTCTCAAAAACCTCAAGTTCGGATTAGAGTCTGAAGTTAATTTTCAGACCTTAACATCTAGTTCCGAACTCGTTCCCCCCTTTTCTGAACAACTTTTGGAACCTCGTCTTTTATTCTGAAACACCCTCAGAACTTCACCCACTTCCTAAACAATTTTTGGAATCTTGGATTCGGAACAATAGTTTTCGGACTCTCTCGAATCCGGATCCCCAAATCTGACTCCGGAACTCCAAGTTCGGAGCCCCTCGATTTTGGAATCACCATACTCGGAACAACCACCTGATTCGGAACATGCATTCGGAATGTACACAACTTCTGAATGAAGACCGGAGGTCGATCTCCTCATCCTAACTTTCTATTCGGATCAGGGTCTTTCTATACCCACTTGCTGAACGTACCTCCGAACTCACCACTCTCGGACTCACCATCTTCAGAACTCTCCTTTTCCGCATAAAGCATCTATCTTATAAGAGAAGGACTTTGTTCTTTTCTCTACCCTCATCTGCTGAGAATGCTAGTTCCCAATGCACATGTCACTCAATCACAAAGTCAAATGCTACAAAGTACAGCTATGACTAAGTGATGTAACTTAAAGCATAACTAACAACTCACTTAACCAGTTTTCCCATTCTCATTTGACACAAACACCCATGATTTTCTCTCAACTTTCTCTCAACCTGCTCTCAAAACTCTTGTGACAATTGTAAATTTTGGTCAACAAAAGTCAACTGTATTCAAACGAAGCATATGTTAATCTATATGTTGAAAAGTTGTTTTCCATAACTTTTGCGTTGAATTATTAATATTATAGTATTACGTATGCTAAATCAAAACAATTATCGGTTAAAAATCGAAAATACGGACAGCAGACTACTGTAGCGTAAAAATTCGATAATCGTACAATTATTATTTTGAGAATAATAATATTCATAAAACGATCCACTCGTAAATACGAAACTGTGGATATATAGAACGTCGAAAACAGAGTTCGTATGTGGAAGTTACAACCATTAAATCGCTGTGAACGGATAAATGTACACAGGGTTTGGACCCAAAATACAAAATGAGGTGCCTTAAACATCAAATATGAACTAAAAATTCATATGATAAGTAACGTAATAATATCTAGTATTTAATTTCAAAGCTAGATGCGATTTCCGGTAAAACGTCAAAAATCGCGAAAACGGAAGAATACCGCGCTTAAACGCGTATTCCGGCACCCAACGAGTTATAATTCAATCAAAATAAATGTTTGGCAATGTTTTTATACAAAATAATTATTTAGAACTTCGTTTCGTCAAAAACGCACAAAATTTCACTAAAACGACTTACTATTTTATAAAAATCACTTATTTTTATAAAAGTATGTTGCTATTTTATAAAAACCACACCACCCCACCCCCCCCCCCCCCCCTACCCCCCATCAGCTGATGCAAGGTCCCAAGGAGATCCATAGCCATCATTCATGCAAATCTAGCCTTCATATATAATAATGAAAAGAAAAACCTAGCCTAAATCAAATAATAAACTAATTAAATAGCCATAACATTCCAATTGAACCAAACCACCAACACACTCCTCTCCTCTCTCTTCCTCTCATCACTCACGGCTCTCACCTCACTCTCTCCCTCTCTTTTCTCTTCCAAAACCGTGACCAATCACCACCATCTCCAAAATCCATTCCAAGTCCATTTCTCAAGATCAAGTGGTAAGTTCCATACCCCTTTTGATTCTAAACAACTTGATATAAGTTTTACACCTTTTACACACACTAACATCCATCTATATCCATTGGATATTAGATTTGTTCAAAGGTCTTTAAGCTCCAAACTCCATCATCTTCAAAGATCTTTCAAGCTCTCTTGGTAAGTTATGATTATCTAGTGATTTAAGTTCTAAATACCTTCATATACTCTTGTATACACACATACTCACGGAAATCCATTGGATAATAGCTTTGTCCAAGGGTCCTTCGGGTCTTAGAACCACAATCTTCAACCTTCTTCCAAGAAATCCTAAGATCCACACTCAAGGTGAGTTCATACCCCACATTTTCATCTTTTCAAACCTTTTTGGGGGAGAATACAAGTTCTTTAACTATATATGTTGTTTATACAAGTTTATATGTGTTTAAATGATATATATGTTGATTTACACAAGTTTACTAGTTAGTATTTGGGTAAAAATACCTTTGACATGAAATATGGGTAGATCTTTGTGAGATGTTCATAATGATACATAATATGCTTGTATAAAAGTTGCTAGATTATAATTAAAGTGTGTAAAAATGTTAGATCTTGAACAAAAATGTTATAAATATGATTTTGACATGAAATATGAGTAGATCCTTGTATTTATGAACACTTTGACATATTAAGTTGTGTAAAAGTCACTAAACTACAAATAAAGTGTACAAAAACACTAGATCTTGGATAAAAACGTTATAAAAACGAAAACTAGTAAAAACTACGTTTTTATAAATAAATGACTATTTCTAGCAAGAATGGTTATAATCAAGATATTATATTATTTTTGTGTGAAATATCTCAAAAGATAATATTTATAATCTTTGAACAAGTTATTTCGCTATTATTTACAAAAATAATGTTATTACGACGTAATTACTAAAAATAGACTATTATTGGAATAGTTTATGAACAAAAGGTTATTATGACTTTTAAACATGACAAAAATAATTATATAAAAATATATAATTATTATACTATACTATATTATCATGAGAAAAATGATAATGGACGATTACAAGAGTTTTTATATACAAATCGTACGTAAACAAGTTGATTGGAATACATACATTTTTGTGAGATGAATCTTCACAGTACTTTTATAAGTACCTACTATAAGTCCTGAACATTTATATAACCAGAGTCTCGGTAAGAGAGCGCGATATTTGAGTATAGATCTATACGGGGATTGACAACCCCGCACCTGAGCTGCTAGCTACAGCTTGACCGGCAGGTCTGAGGTGTCCAAATGTCTAACAATTCCGACGCATGAAGAACGTCGCAGCAGACCAACTAGTCACAGTATGGTTATATGGTATCTCACATGGGAAAATAATCAACTTAATATTTTTATAAATTGTTTATGTGGAAACACACATTTCAAAGAAAGTACACTACAGTATACATATTACATTTTAGTCTTTGGGATTTAAAGACTTGGAACATTTTATAAGAAAATATTGGATTTTCTTGGTTTTCAACACTATCGTTTACAAACAAAGGACGTTTCTTATACAAAAATCTTATGAACTCACCAACTTAATTGTTGACACTTTTTCAACTACTTGTATTCTCAGGAAACTAAAAAGGTAAACCACAAGCTTGGTTGAAGGGACGTTACGACGTCATTTTGCATATTTTGTCATCATTTGTAATTGTAATCGAAACATGATACATTGAACTATGTAACCTTTACAATTATTTATGATGGTTGATTACTTGGATTTCATTATTGTGTAACTTTGTTATGATATTGTTCATGAAGTCATCCACCCTTGAACTATTCCGCCAATACGGTTTGAGGGTGTGACAGATTGGTATCAGAGCATTGTTTATAGTGAACTAAGTATATCAATCCATTTAAAGATATACAACTATAAATACAATGGGACTAAAACTCTCGAAAACATTTTCGTACAAGTATACTTTTAAAATTACAATGATAATTTTTATAAAAGTATAAGTACCTACATAAATGCTAGAACGATATCATAACAAAAACATACGAAAGTGGTAAGATGAGTTGAACGCTACGGATAGGCCCAAGTGTTTGGTAATGATGTCTTGGATAAATAGAGCCTGATCAACTGTATTGATCCAAGATATGATTAACGTATACTTAGGAATGGTCGTGGTGAACAACGAGTCCGAACACTTACCAGTAACCAAAGGAACTAAACATAAAATTTAAAATACTATAGGAGTATTTTATGACACTATAGAACTAAACATGAAGTTAAAATACTATATGAGTATTTTGTGTACATTACTTAGTTATATATATGTGTATATTTAAGAATCCCCTTATATATATACTTCTTATACCCCACTCCTCGTACAGACACCATGGCCGGATTCCACTTGCCAGGAGACCCATATTTCCCCGAGGAGGGAAATGGGGGATGGCTGAATGAAGAACCAGAAGAGGAACCCGAAGAGGTTTCGGAAGAGGAACCGGAGGAAGCTTCAGAAGAAGAAGAACAATGGGACGAGGAAGAGTCCGAAGATGAGCCGGAAGTCATCGATCCTCGCCACCCAGTTCGCAGCATACACGCACCACCACCACCGCCATTATTTCAGGTATATCGCCACCCTGGTGGCCCGTTATGGATGCGTACACCTCGAAAGAGGGTACTTCCTATTCACCGCCCCTTACTAATAGAAGAACCTCTCCAGGGCCCGACACCAGATTGGGAAGAGCAGATACGCGTCTGGAGCCGCGAGCAGGACTTGCGACCCCCATATCATCTATTCTACGATCACTACGACCTCAGCAGGGGGGCTACGCAGACCGAGGCCTACCCACCATGGTCGGACGCATCAGGCGCCATGACGAGCAGATTAGGGCGACCACCAGTCAGATTATGGACGTGGGGGCCGTCGTTGAGGTCAACTCAGCACGCCTCCGACGTTTAGATAAGACCCGCGGCCATACCGCTGGACGACTCGACACCCTCGAGGAGGGCGTACAGACAGCCCTGGGGATGTGGCGCGAGGCTATTGAGCGAATATCAGATTCTGAGCAGAGAATACGAGATATTGAGCGGAGGGCCGAGGAGGCCGAGCGCGAAGCTGCTGAGCTCAGGGCGCAGGTGGACGCACTACGCGGGACTAGGAGGTCAGGTTCATCATGAGTAGTACTTATATTACTCAAGTTTTGGTATAGACTAGGACATCTATGAGTACGCGTTATGTGCGACTCACTATTGTACGTAGGCACGGCTCTACAATCAAGTGACTACACTTTTGTAAGCCGTTACGCTGTTTATTTTTATTGCTCTGTAGGCCTCTGTGAAGGTCAAAAATTTTCATTTCAAAACTTATGTAACACCCCGTATTATTATGAATATGAAGAATATGTTTGATTTATAAGATGATGTATGTGTGAATGATCAGTATGTTTGATATTAAATCATAGATACAACTTACGAAACGAAAGAAACAAGATGACAATAAGATACAAGCACCACATTCTAACGATGACATAATCATAACAATTCTTCCAAAAACTAACCAACGTCGATCTTAAATCCTTGTGGCAGAATCATGCCACCTCGCCGAAGAAATAACAGACGCACACCTGTCGAAACACCCGAAGCACCTATGATGGACTCGGCGACATTTCAAGCCGCTGTCACGGCAGCCGTGACCGCAGCTGTCGCCCATATTAACACCAACGGGGTAAATGGAAACGGAAGTGGAAACGGCACCAACGATTCCACCAATGGGGAAACATCAACCCATTCTCGAGCGTGTACTTACAAGGATTTTGTCAGTTGCAAGCCGATAACTTTCCACGGCACCGGTGGTGTCCTTTCCCTCACAAGGTGGATCGAGAAGACCTAGTCGATCTTCGATATCACTGCGTGTCCAGAAGAAATGAAAGTAAAGTTCGCTGCCTGCACTTTCGCTGAGACGGCTATGTCTTGGTGGAAGGGCCATGTCAAGTCACTGACACTCCCAGTGGCAAACTCGATGGGCTGGGAGGAATTAAAGACAATGTTGATGAAGGAGTACTGCCCCCGAGGGGAAATCCAAAAGTTGGAACAAGAGCTGTGGAATCTCACAATGAAAGGTTCGGATCTAAACGCTTACACGAACCGATTCAACGACCTGGCAACCCTCTGCCCAGCCATGGTCACACCGGAGTCTGTAAAAGTGGAACGCTACATTTGGGGACTATCATCCCATATCCAAGGGAATGTAGAAGCCGCAAGTCCAGCCACTTTTGACAGCGCCAAACGATTGGCCCAACGATTGGTCGACCACGGGGTACGCCAGGGAACCATGACCCAAAAGACTGAACAGCCAAGGGAAAGGGATCACAAGAGGAAACCCTGGAATAGGGGTAGAAACCAACCAAACCAAGACGGTGCGAAAAGACAACAGATTGTGGCAGTTCGTGCAGCCACTGTCCCGAACGCCCCAACTACCACCAAGCAATACATTGGGACGCTACCCAAGTGTAACAAGTGCAACTTCCACCATACCGGACCCTGTAGAGAAATGCACTGCTTGAACTGTAACAAGAAGGGCCACACCGCCCGATTCTGCAGGACGCCAACCCCACAAGCCACCCAAGCCACTAATGTCGGGGTGAGCCAAGCCTGTTATGGTTGTGGTGAGACAGGGCATTTTAAGCGTGATTGCCCGAAGGCCAAAAATGTGGGGAGAAATGGAAGAGTCCTAGCTATGGGACGCACAGAAGCGGTGGAGGATCCTACCGTGGTTACCGGTACGTTCCTCGTCAATAATTCATATGCTTGTGTACTATTTGATAGCGGTGCGGAGAGGAGTTTCGTAAGCCACGAGTTTAAATATTTACTAAAACAAAAACCTCAACCACTCAACGAAACATTTACAGTAGAAATGGCTAATGGCAAAACAGAAAGCACAAACAACATATACGTAGGCTGTACACTTACCCTGGATGATCACCCTTTTCAAATCGACTTAATGCCTGTTAAAATAGGAAGTTTTGACGTGATTGTTGGTATGGATTGGCTAATTCCCCATCATGCCGACATCATGTGTTACGAACGAGGAATCCGACTTCATCTGCCGAATGACAAGACCATTGTTGTCTACGGTGATAAACCCAGTACCAGCCTCCGAATCGTGTCATGCATCAAAGCCCGAAAATACCTACAGAAAAGATACCATGCCTTCCTAGCCCATGTTGTTGACGAAAAGAAAGAAGTAAAGAACATCAAAGAAATCCCCGAAGTCTGTAACTTTCCCGACGTATTCCCAGAAGACCTTCCAGGAGTACCACCCGCACGACAAGTCGAGTTCAGAATTGATTTGATTCCAGGAGCCACCCCGGTAGCAAAAGCACCTTACCGATTAGCCCCAGCAGAAATGCAAGAATTATCCAGCCAAATAAAGGAACTGCTAAGTAAAGGGTTCATCAGGCCGAGCTTCTCACCTTGGGGAGCGCCGGTCTTGTTCGTGAAGAAGAAGGATGGATCATTCCGTATGTGCATTGACTATCGGGAGTTGAACAAGCTCACTATCAAAAATCGATACCCGCTACCCCGAATTGACGACCTGTTCGATCAACTCCAAGGAGCGAGCTATTTTTCAAAAATCGATCTGAGGTCGGGATATCACCAACTCAAGGTTCAAGAAGAAGATGTTCCTAAAACGGCATTTAGAACTCGCTACGGCCATTATGAATTCGTTGTGATGCCCTTCGGATTAACCAATGCGCCCGCAGTGTTCATGGATCTGATGAACCGAGTATTCCGACCTTACCTGGATAAATTCATGATAGTATTCATTGACGACATACTTATTTATTCACGAAGCAAGGAGGAACATAGCCAACACTTACGACAAGTTTTGGAGACGTTAAGAGCGGAGAAGCTGTATGCGAAATTTTCGAAATGTGAATTTTGGCTTCGAAAAGTGGACTTCCTAGGCCACGTAGTCAGCAAAGAAGGGATACATGTGGATCCCTCCAAAATCAAAGCCATCGAAAGCTGGAAAGCACCAAGAACTCTGACAGAAATCCGTCAGTTTTTGGGCCTTGCTGGCTATTACCGAAGATTCATACAGAATTTCTCAAAAATTGCAAAGCCACTTACCACCCTGACACAGAAGGGTGTGACATTCAAGTGGGGAGATAACCAAGACGCCGCCTTCCAGACCCTAAAGAAAGCTTTATGCAGCGCTCCTATTCTGTCCCTTCCAGAAGGAACAGAAGACTTTGTGGTCTGTTGCAATGCATCGAACCAGGGTCTGGGCTGTGTACTCATGCAGAGAGGAAAGGTCATTGCTTACGCTTCGAGGCAGCTTAAAACTCACGAGGTCAACTACACTACACGTGACCTCGAGTTGGGAGCAGTAGTGTTCGCATTGAAGATCTGGAGACACTACCTGTACGGCACGGAATGTACGGTATACACCGACCATAAGAGTCTCCAGCATATCCTAACCCAAAAAGAACTCAATATGAGGCAACGACGTTGGATGGAGCTACTAAGTGACTACGAATGCGAAATTCGTTATCACCCAGGGAAGGCCAACGTAGTAGCTGATGCCCTCAGTCGAAAGGAATACACAGGCCGCCGAGTGAAATCATTAACAATGACGATCCATTCCCAGTTACCCACTCAAATTAAAGAGGCGCATCTAGAAGCCTTAAAACCTGAAAACGTCGCAAATGAAGCCTTGCGAGGGATGGATAAAAACCTTGAAGTTAAGGATGACGGAGCTCGTTACCTCATGAACCGAATCTGGACATCGAAATTCGGCGGATACAAAGACATTATCATGAATAAAGCTCACAAGACTAGATACTCCGTTCATCCCGGGTCTGACAAAATGTACCTGGACCTCAAGAAACTGTATTGGTGGCCAAACATGAAGGCAGAAATCGCTACTTACGTGGGCAAGTGCCTGACTTGCACCAAAGTTAAAGTAGAATACCAAAAGCCCTCGGGTTTGCTAGTTCAACCACCAATATCCGAGTGGAAGTCGGAGCGGATAACAATGGACTTCATAACCAAATTACCAAAGACAACCGGTGGGTTAGATACTATATGGATAATCGTCGATAGGCTAACCAAATCCGCTCACTTCCTGCCAATCAAGGAGAGTGATAGGACGGATAAGCTAGCAAGACTTTACGTCAAAGAAATTGTAAAATTGCACGGTGTGCCGAGATCAATCATCTCGGATAGAGATAGCCGGTTCACTTTAAACTTTTGGCAATCATTACAAAAGGCTATGGGAACCAGGCTTGACATGAGCACAGCTTACCATCCGCAGATGGATGGCCAAAGTGAAAGAACCATCCAAACGCTGGAAGATATGTTGAGAGCCTGTGTGATAGACTTCGGTAAGGCGTGGGACACCCACTTACCGCTCATTGAATTCTCATACAACAACAGCTACCACACTAGCATCAAAGCTGCTCCATTTGAAGCTCTTTATGGACGCAAGTGTAGATCCCCTCTGTGCTGGGCCGAAGTGGGTGATACTCAACTAGCCAGAGGCCAAACACCTAATAGCGCTCTCACCGGTCCGAAAATCATACGAGAGACAACTGAGAAAATCGTTCAGATCCGTGAACGATTGAAAGCATCTCGTGACCGACAAAAGAGCTACGCAGACAAGCGACGCAAGCCTTTAGAATTCCAGGTTGGTGACCGAGTGTTGTTGAAGGTCTCGCCATGGAAGGGAATGATACGCTTTGGATAGCGTGGGAAGCTGAACCCCAGATACATTGGGCCCTTTGAGATCCTCGCTAGGATCGGCCCAGTAGCCTACAGACTTCGATTACCGCAGGAGCTCAGCAATGTCCATCCCACCTTTCACGTGTCCAACTTAAAGAAATGCCTGTCCGATGAAACTCTTGTCATTCCGCTCGACGAGATCGAGGTGAACAAGAACCTTCTTTTTGTGGAAGAACCCGTAGAGATCATGGATAGAGAAATCAAGAGGACGAAACAGAGCCGCATACCGATAGTCAAGGTCCGTTGGAGTGCCAAGCGAGGACCAGAATTCACTTGGGAACGTGAAGACCAGATGAAGCAGAAGTACCCACATCTCTTCCCAAACCCTTGAGGATCCACTCAATAGTTAAAATTCGGGACGAAATTCTCTCTAACGGGTA
The DNA here is from genome assembly GCA_023525715.1 of Cichorium intybus. NCBI lineage: Eukaryota > Viridiplantae > Streptophyta > Magnoliopsida > Asterales > Asteraceae > Cichorium > Cichorium intybus. Next base: position 97,493,054 of record CM042014.1, read on the forward strand.
GATGATGTGACAATTGTAAATTTTGGTCAACAAAAGTCAACTGTATTCAAATGAAGCATATGTTAATCTATATGTTGAAAAGTTGTTTTCCATAACTTTTGCGTTGAATTATTAATATTATAGTATTACGTATGCTAAATCAAAACAATTATCGGTTAAAAATCGAAAATACGGACAGCAGACTACTGTAGCGTAAAAATTCGATAATCGTACAATTATTATTTTGAGAATAATAATATTCATAAAACGATCCACTCGTAAATACGAAACTGTGGATATATAGAACGTCGAAAACAGAGTTCGTATGTGGAAGTTACAACCATTAAATCGCTGTGAACGGATAAATGTACACAGGGTTTGGACCCAAAATACAAAATGAGGTGCCTTAAACATCAAATATGAACTAAAAATTCATATGATAAGTAACGTAATAATATCTAGTATTTAATTTCAAAGCTAGATGCGATTTTCGGTAAAACGTCAAACATCGCGAAAACGGAAGAATACCACGCTTAAACGCGTATTCCGGCACCCAACGAGTTATAATTCAATCAAAATAAATGTTTGGCAATGTTTTTATACAAAATAATTATTTAGAACTTCGTTTCGTCAAAAACGCACAAAATTTCACTAAAACGACTTACTATTTTATAAAAATCACTTATTTTTATAAAAGTATGTTGCTATTTTATAAAAACCACACCACCCCACCCCCCCCCCCCCTACCCCCCATCAGCTGATGCAAGGTCCCAAGGAGATCCATAGCCATCATTCATGCAAATCTAGCCTTCATATATAATAATGAAAAGAAAAAACCTAGCCTAAATCAAATAATAAACTAATTAAAGAGCCATACCATTCCAATTGAACCAAACCACCAACACACTCCTCTCCTCTCTCTTCCTCTCATCACTCACGGCTCTCACCTCACTCTCTCCCTCTCTTTTCTCTTCCAAAACCGTGACCAATCACCACAATCTCCAAAATCCATTCCAAGTCCATTTCTCAAGATCAAGTGGTAAGTTCCATACCCCTTTTGATTCTAAACAACTTGATATAAGTTTTACACCTTTTACACACACTAACATCCATCTATATCCATTGGATATTAGATTTGTTCAAAGGTCTTTAAGCTCCAAACTCCATCATCTTCAAAGATCTTTCAAGCTCTCTTGGTAAGTTATGATTATCTAGTGATTTAAGTTCTAAATACCTTCATATACTCTTGTATACACACATACTCACGGAAATCCATTGGATAATAGCTTTGTCCAAGGGTCCTTCGGGTCTTAGAACCACAATCTTCAACCTTATTCCAAGAAATCCTAAGATCCACACTCAAGGTGAGTTCATACCCCACATTTTCATCTTTTCAAACCTTTTTGGGGGAGAATACAAGTTCTTTAACTATATATGTTGTTTATACAAGTTTATATGTGTTTAAATGATATATATGTTGATTTACACAAGTTTACTAGTTAGTATTTGGGTAAAAATACATTTGACATGAAATATGGGTAGATCTTTGTGAGATGTTCATAATGATACATAATATGCTTGTATAAATGTTAGATTATAATTAAAGTGTGTAAAAATATGGGTAGATCGTTGCTAGATTATAATTAAAGTGTGTAAAAATGTTAGATCTTGAACAAAAATGTTATAAATATGATTTTGACATGAAATATGAGTAGATCCTTGTATTTATGAACACTTTGACATATAAAGTTGTGTAAAAGTCACTAAACTACAAATAAAGTGTACAAAAACACTAGATCTTGGATAAAAACGTTATAAAAACGAAAACTAGTAAAAACTACGTTTTTATAAATAAATGACTATTTCTAGCAAGAATGGTTATAATCAATATATTATATTATTTTTGTGTGAAATATCTCAAAAGATAATATTTATAATCTTTGAACAAGTTATTTCGCTATTATTTACAAAAATAAGGTTATTACGACGTAATTACTAAAAATAGACTATTATTGGAATAGTTTATGAACAAAAGGTTATTACGACATTTAAACATGACAAAAATAATTATATAAAAATATATAATTATTATACTATACTATATTATCATGAGAAAAATGATAATGGACGATTACAAGAGTTTTTATATACAAATCGTACGTAAACAAGTTGATTGGAATACATACATTTTTGTGAGATGAATCTTCACAGTACTTTTATAAGTACCTACTATAAGTCCTGAACATTTATATAACCAGAGTCTCGGTAAGAGAGCGCGATATTTGAGTATAGATCTATACGGGGATTGACAACCCCGCACCTGAGCTGCTAGCTACAGCTTGACCGGCAGGTCTGAGGTGTCCAAATGTCTAACAATTCCGACGCATGAAGAACGTCGCAGCAGACCAACTAGTCACAGTATGGTTATATGGTATCTCACATGGGAAAATAATCAACTTAATATTTTTATAAATTGTTTACGTGGAAACACACATTTCAAAGAAAGTACACTACAGTATACATATTACATTTTAGTCTTTGGGATTTAAAGACTTGGAACATTTTATAAGAAAATATTGGATTTTCTTGGTTTTCAACACTATCGTTTACAAACAAAGGACGTTTCTTATACAAAAATCTTATGAACTCACCAACTTAATTGTTGACACTTTTTCAACTACTTATATTCTCAGGAAACTAAAAAGGTAAACCACAAGCTTGGTTGAAGGGACGTTACGACGTCATTTTGCATATTTTGTCATCATTTGTAATTGTAATCGAAACATGATACATTGAACTATGTAACCTTTACAATTATTTATGATGGTTGATTACTTGGATTTCATTATTGTGTAACTTTGTTATGATATTGTTCATGAAGTCATCCACCCTTGAACTATTCCGCCAATACGGTTTGAGGGTGTGACAACTCTAGGCCCTCTGCCTCACCAGCGCCACCACGAACCACCTCCGTCTGCCACCTTTCCAAGTGTAAAACCTCTTATTCTTGGTAAGTTAGAATCCTCTTGTTATTCTAAACGTTATCACACAGATTGTAATTCGTTTACACACACTAACATTTCGTAAAACCATTGGATTTTAACTTTGTCTGAAGGTCCTTGAGTTCCGAAAACCCACACCTCCGTTTCCTGCCGTCGATCTTCCGAACCCACACTCACTTCTCGACAGAAACACGCTACAAGGGTGAGTTCATACCCCTCCATTTTACTTTTTAGAGCTTTTAGGGGGGAGAATACAAGAAAATATTGTTATAAATATCGTTTTACACAAATCGCATGTGTCCATATGTATGATAAATAGTTGACACAAGTTTACTTGTAAGATTTGGTGTAAAAGCGTTTTCGACACCGAAAATATTCAGATCTGAACCATTTGAAACATTGTGATACGATTTTACGTTGGATAAAAGCTATAAACCGTAACCATTGTGCAAACACCACTAGATCTTAAATAAGATACCCTATTTTATTCGTAAAACTACGTTTATTACGACGGAACGCTAAAATAGACTATTATAGGAATGATTTATGTTTACTTGGATTTTCATGATATTTGGGTCAATGCAAAAATAATTATATAAAAATATATAATTATTATACAACGTAACGTTATTATGGAAAATACAATAATGGCAAAGACAAAGGTTTTTCTTAAATGAACGTAAATGTGTTGATAAACACTTACATAAGTCCTGCTATTTATAACCAGAGTCTTGGTAAGAGAGCGTGATATTTGTGTATAGATCTATACGGGATTGACAAACCCACACCTAAGATGTTAGCTACAGCTAGACCGGCAGGTCTGAGGTGACAAATGTCTAACATTCCGACGCTTGAAGAACGTCGCAGCAGACCAACTAGTCACAGTGTGGTTATAGGACGTCTCACATGGAAAAACCATCAAGTTTATACATTTGTTTACGTGGAAACTTATATATTTTAAACAACATTACACTACACTTTTCATTACAATTTAGTCTTTGGATACTTAAGACTTAAACATTTTTAAATAAGAAAATATTGGATTTTCTTGGTTACATTACTACCACTTACAAATCAAAGGATTTTCTCTTATACAATACTTATGAACTCACCAACTTAATAGTTGCCACCTTTTCAAGCAACTTGTATTATCAGAAAACTAGAAAGGTAAACTACAAGCTTTAGAGAAGAGGTGTTACTACGTCGTTTGCCTATTTTGATATCATATGTAATTGTAATGGAAACAGCAACATTGAGCTTATGTAAGTTTTACAATTATACTATGATGGTTGCGTTTGCTTGGGATTACTACTTTACAACATTGTTATGATATTGTTCATGAAGTCATCCACTCTCAAACGTTTTCGCCAATGCGGTTTGAGGGTGTGACAGATTGGTATAAGAGCATTGTTTATAGTGAACCAAGTATATCAAACTATTTAAAGATATACAACTATAAACCCAATGGGACTAAAACTCTAGAAAACATTTTTTTCCAAGTATACTTTTGAAATTACAACGATAATATTTATAAAAAGTATAAGTACATACATATATGCTAGAACGATATTATAACAAAAACATGCAGAAGTGGTAAGACGAATTGAACACCGCAAATAGACCTAAGCGTTTAGGTAGTCATATCTAGGATAGATAGAGCCTGATCAACTATATCAGTCCAAGGTGTGACTAACGGAAATTTGGGAATGGTCGAGGTGAACAATAAGTCCAAACACTCGCTAATAACCAAGCAAGCACACAATTAAAGTTAAAATACTGTAGGAGTAATTTGTGAGTGCTACGAAATTATACATTTAAAATTTCTTGCACATATTCCTAATACCCCTTTTCTCGTACAGACGCTATGGCGGGATTTCACATACCCGGAGATCCCTACTTTCCCCAAGAGGGAAACGGAGGATGGCTCGACGAAGAGCCAGAGGAAGAACCGGAGGAAATTCCAGAGGAGGAACAAGAGGAAATATCAGACGAAAAGGACCGGTAGGAAGGAGAAGAAGACTCCGACGACGAACTCGAAGTCGTCAACCCACGGTATCCTACCTGGGTCATGCATGCGCCACCACCGGCACTGAGCTTTGAGGTATACCGCCACCCTGGTGGTCCTTTATAGATGCGTACTCCTCGAAAGAGGGTACTACCCGTCCATCGTCCACTACTTATAAATGAACCTCCTTACGGTCCAATGCCCGCCAAGGCAGAGCGCATGCAGACATGGAGCCACGACCATGCTAGAGCTTCCGCCAGTAAGTCCTCGATCTGACAGCTACCATGGAGATCATTGTCGCCCGCGTCTGACGCCTCGATGAGGCCCATGATCGGACCATATCAGGAATATCTACGGCCGAATACAGGCTGCTGAACAGAGACTGCGGGATGCCGAAATGAGACTGCGAAGCGCAGAACTAAGAGCCGAGCTGGCCGTTCGAGAAGTGGCGGAGTTGAGGGCATAGTTGGCCGCACACCATAGAGCAGGAGGGTCGGGTTCTTGATGAGTAGTGTTTACACTACTCAAATATTGATATACATTTGTTTACGTGGAAACTTATATATTTTCAACAACATTACACTACAGTTTTCATTACATTTTAGTCTTTGGGTACTTAAGACTTAAACATTTTTAAATAAGAAAATATTGGATTTTCTTGGTTACATTACTACCACTTACAAATCAAAGGATTTTCTCTTATACAATACTTATGAAATCACCAACTTAATAGTTGACACCTTTTCAAACTACTTGTATTCTTAGGAAAGTAGAAAGGTAAACTACAAGCTTTGGTGAAGAGGCGTTACTATGTCGTTTGCTAATTTTGATATCATATGTAATTGTAATGGAAACAACAACATTGAACTTATTTAACTTTTACAATTATACTATGATGGTTGCGTTTTCTTGGGATTACTACTTTACAACATTGTTATGATATTGTTCGTGAAGTCATCTACTCTCAAACGTTTCCGCCAATACAGTTTGAGGGTGTGACAGAATCATATGTATATACATGTATGCATATACATGTTTTTCATGTCTGAAACCTGCAATCACATTAGCTCACAATACTAGCTAATTATTAGCAACATCAATTCATAAGTAAGTATCACAACTGGGACTACTCATAACTCATACATGAACACTTGCATGAACTCCTTTTACTCATAACTCATTCAAGAATAGTCTCATGGACTCCTTTTTACAACCAATTCATTAGTAAGTACCACAACTGGGACTACTTATAACTCATGCACATTCATACGAACATTTGCATAAGATATACATATGAATATGCATATGCATATTCATATCAGAATGTTTTTCACTTTGGACCCTACATTAAAATTTCAAACATATATCATAATGTTTTTCATTTTAAAAATATACATATGGATACAAACATGCTTATACATATTATAAATAAGCATATGTTTTTTATTGGCTTGAAAAACATATAGTATGAATATCCATGTACGTATCAAAAAACATATGCATATTTATATGCATATACGTATGTGTATATGCATATGTAGATACAAATTCTTTAATATGAAAAACATATTTAATATGTATATTAATATGCATATGCATACACATATGCATATAGATATGTGAATGCATATACATAGTTCATACTTCGATATGCATATTTATTTGATAAATGTATGCATATACATATGCATAAACATACTTCTATGCATATTTAAATATATATACATGCATATTCTTGAGTTTGCTGTTCAGATTCTTGAGTGCCTTAGTTTTTTATATCTTCGTTTTGTTGAGTTTCATTTATACTTCATCCATGTTTTCATCAGCATCATCATCTTCCAATATCACCGGATTATCTTTTTAACATTTGAATCTCCTTAAGCTTTGTTTCAAGATCCTTTCACTTTTTCTTCCTGTAAAAAATACATAAAAGAACAAATACAGTAGTAATACTAAATAAAAAAATATAAGTTATATTTTTTTAACAAACCTGTTTTCACCATTTTTCGAATCTCCTTATACTCTTTTATTCTAATGTCCAGAAAAGCAACTTATCTTAATTATGTCCAAGGAAGTAAATGTACCAAAGAATAATCAAGTATTGGACTTCATCACGTGAAGTAGTACTGCACTGTATACATCAAGGAAAAGAATAAGAACTAATCGTAAGTAATATTGATAAAATAATCGAAATACAGGAGGTATAAGTAATAATGTGGAAAATAACCAAACATAAGAGCTGTCTACACCAAATAGTTTGAGCTCTAATAGGCAACCCCACTACTATTATTATGCTATTTCCAACATTAATTTTAAATATTTTAAATATTAATTTTGTGTATCATTAGTGTATCATCATAACCATGATTCTTTAATCGGATAACTGTTCAAAAAATATTTTGGTTTAGGGTCCGTTTTGTTGGAACCTTTTAATTGTTGTGTTGAATGATTAAAATGACATTTTACCCTTTTGTATTAATTTTTTTTAACATACAAATTCTATCAGCAACATATAGCATATAAATTCAGCACGATATCAACATATAGAATACAAATTCTATCATCAAATCACCGATTTCCATAAGTATACCAATTTGAATTCAGAAAAAAGTTTCAGCAACGTAGCAACATCAGAAAAAAAGTTTCAGTAGCACATCAACATCAGAAACGAGATTTAGAGCATATTCTGAAAAATCAAACTGATTCTTTAGGACATATTTTGAAAAATCAAACCGATTCTTTAGGGCATATTTTGAAAAATCAAACTGATTTTTTAGGGCAGAAGACGAGCGGCAGAGTTGGGACCGTCGCCCGTCGGTAGAGGAGTACCGGCGTTGCAGGTACCGCAGTTATGGAGGAGGCACTGCAGGTACCAGAGCTGCTTCCTCGTCGCTGTGCAGGAACTGTAATCATCGAATTTTTAAGGGCTGATGGTGGCCGTTGAACCTTCTTCGACGGAGCAGGAGGACCGGTGCATATCAAAGAAGAGGTTGGAGGCGGGAGAAAGAACGGGACGATGGAGAACCGAGAAAGAATGGGACGATGGGTTTAGGGTATAATAGGAAAATGGGTCTTCTCTTTTTTAATCAGACATGATTTTATCCCTTAACCATACAGAGGTAACTTTTTATTTAAGTGGTAAAAAATAAGTTGTAATCAAACAGTCTTAAACTTAAAAATTAAGTGGTTGCCTCTTAATTTTGCAATTAATAGGTAAACAAACACAACCTTAGTTGGAAAACAATCTAAAGATATAAAACAAATCTTCCAGAAAACTAATGGGAAACCCAAAATTCAGATCAAAAAAGAAAATGTTTTCAAAATTTTTAAAACCATATATATGCATCACATGATGTTCAATGTATAAAAATTGTACAAATTTGCACCTTCACTGAGATTGAGGTCGTCTTTCAAAAAAGAACTACCAGGATTTGAATTTGTTTCCTTGAAAACCCTCCCTACAAAAGTTAATCATGGTAAAATTGTGAAGTTGAATGATCCTGGAAGAATTAAATGGAAAAAGTAGCTACAATTAATTTCATTGGTAGGCACAATTAATTTCTACTTGACTAATTTAATATGAACATTATGTTTTTTTGGAACCAGCAAATATTTATAAATAAAAGACCATCTAGCAAGGGGCTAGAGGCCACAAGTACATAACAGGAAGCAAAGAGTTATTAAGAAACAGAAATTAAAGGGTTTTTACACCAACTATCCCAACTAACATGACCCTTTCGGGCCCTATATTTCCACCAAGAAAATGTCTCGCCCTTTATGTTGTCAAAGATCTTCTCCAGCTGAGTATTTTGATTCTTGAACACCTTTCCATTCCGCGCCTTCCATATGAACCAAAGAGTTCCATACAGCACTCCCACTAGACATTTCTTTTTCTTAGAGCAGTTTCCCCAACTACTTGCAAAATCAAACACCTCATGTACATTCCGAAATGTTTTGTTTTTAATATCACACCAAGTCAATACCAAAGTCCATGTCTCATGAGCCATAGGACATGAGACTAGTAGATGATCAACACACTCCTCAGCACTATTACAAACTTTTCATATCACGGTTTCTAGTTGCACGCCTCTTTTAACTAGTGCACATGAAGATGGGACTTTCCTTGCCTTAGCTCTCCAAGCAAAAACTGAAACTTTCTTTGGAACCGTGTTTACCCACGTAAAGTCACCATCTGGAACTGGATGAGTTGCCCGATCTAACCTTCTACGTAGCTTAGCCACACAAAAAGAACCATCCACTACATAATTTGAGGTCCATGGTCCCCTCCCCCATTTGGTTCCTTCATTATCTCCCCCATTTGTACATTCAACTTTCCAAGGGCATTACTTTGGTTGGCAATATTCAGCCATACCCCGTGAAGATTCTGCCTAGCTAGGAAATGAGGCGCAGCGCTGTCTAACTTGTGAATTCCCCTAATCGTATGCGCCCAAAGGGAGTGAGGATCTACCTTCAATTTCCACCACCATTTAATTAGTAGCAAAATATTAAACGTCCTAAGCGAGCCAATCACAAGACCACCCAACTCTTTTGACGCCACCATTTTTTCCCACGATATCCAGTGAATACTTCGTTTTTCGTCCGAGCCCCTCCAAATAAACTACCTTTGGATCTTCTCTAATTCTGAAATAACGCCATTTTGGGCTGCAAAAATAGATAGGTAATAAGTGGGAAGATTGCCTAGCACAGCTTTTGCCAATGTTATTCTACCACCAAGACTTAACATCTTTGATTTCCAAGTGGATAGCTTTGCCCGGAATCTGTCCAGAATTGGTTTCCACGCCTTCATTCTGTTCATATTCTCGCCAACAGGTACGCCTAGGTATGTAAAGGGTAGTACCGCCTGCTTACAACCTAACGGACCAGCCCATTCCTCCGCCTCGTTTGAACTCGCACCAACTCCAAAAACTCTAGACTAGTTGAAATTTACTTTTAAACCAGAAACCACATGGAAGCATCTTAGGATCCTTGCCAAATTAGCTATGTTTCGCCGAGACCAATTGCCCATGAAAAGTGCGTCATCTTAATAAAACAAATGAGAAATCAATACGTTAGAGTTTGGGATCTGGATCCCTTGGAATAAACCTTTTTCCGTGGCTGAATTCATCATTACGTTTAGACCCTCCATAGAAATGATGAAGAGGAAGGGTGATAGTGGGTCGCCTTGTCTAACGCCTTTGCTCAACTCGAATTCATCAGTGGGACTCCCATTAATTATGACCGATGCTTTCGCGGACTCCAAACATCCCATGATCCACCTCCTCCACTTATCTCCAAAGTGAATTTGTTCCATCATAGAATCAAGGTAGTTCCAGTTCACCGAGTCGAACGCCTTGTCAAAATCAGCTTTAAAAAGTAGCATACTTATGCCGCTCCTCGTATGCCACGAATATAGTTCATTTACAATCAACGAGCCTTCTAAAAGGTTTCTTCCTTCAATGTATGCCGTTTGCACCTCTCCGATACATTCACCAATACATTTTTTCAATCGACTAGCTAAGATTTTTGCGACAATTTTATATAGCGAGCCAATTAGACTTATGGGTCGGTATTCATTTAGAGACAAAGGATCCTTTACTTTAGCTGCAAGCGAGATAAATGATGAATTACATCCTTTCAAGAATTTACCCCATCTTTCAAAGAATTTCACGAATGTGACAATATCGTTTTCCATAAGTTCCCAATATGATTTTAAGAACTTAAAGGAGAAACCATCCGGTCCAGGCGCTTTCTCACTACCACAGGACCAAACGGCAATTTTAATTTCCCCAATCAATATCTCTGCTTCTAATTCCTCAAGCAAGTTCTGAGAAAGTTTCCTAAATCCCGTGTTTACCAATTTCGATCTATTGTTCCATCTTTCTTTGAATTTTGATGAAAAGAAAGCATGGGCTTCCTTTTTTATTTCGCCTGGATTTGTTACCCATTCACCATCAATTTTCAACCCACAAATTTGATTGCTCCTGTTCCGATTATTAACATGACTGTGAAAATAGCCACTGTTCTCATCGCCATCAACTAGCCATTTTATTCTTGCTTTTTGTTTCAGGTCCAGTGTGGCAGCTTTCTCGAGTTCAATTACCCTCGCAAGACAATTCGATCTTGCACCGATTTCATGAGGAAGCAAATTCCTAGACTCCGCCGTTTTGTCAATGTCAACCAAACGCTCTCTTAATGACCGTATTTCCTCTATTTCTTTGGCGTATTTAGTGTCCCTCCATCTTTTAATTGCAGTCTTTACATATCTCATCCTCGCCGCCAAGAATGAATCGGGGTTTCCAAAACCTTGGAACTTGGCCCAACTGTTGTTCACCACCTCATTGAAACCATCCCGAGTCATCCATGAGTTGAAAACTTAAAATGGTTTAGGTCCAAAGTCCGCCGTTTTTGTGTTTAGAACAATTGGGTTATGATCAGAGAGGTCTCTAGGGAGAATAGTAGTCGTTGCTCTAGGAAAAGCATCAATAAAAGCGTCACATACCATAAATCTGTCAAGCTTACTTAACTTCTCACCCACCGGTCGATAGAATGTGAATTTGAATCCACCCATTCTCAAGTCATGTAGTGAGCAGTCGTTGATAAAGGAGTTAAAATCTCTTGCACTCCTCACATAGAAACTGGAATTAATTCTCTCTTCAGGTCTACAAACAACATTAAAATCTCCTGTAAATACCAATCTCGCCTGCTTGTTTGCTTTAATGTGTTCTAATTCAGTCCATAACCGAAGTTTTTCACTGGGGGAATGAGGTGCATAAACATTTGCAATAGCAATTTCTCCTGAGATTCCAATATACTTACCGAATACAATTATAAAGTTCCTGGATCGAATACAATCGGTTACCGTGAATAAACTACAATCCCAAATCGTTAGTAACCCTCCAAATCTTCCAGTAGCCTCTACAATTTCAAAGTCACGATTATTTTCACCCCAACAGTGGCGATACTGAAATTAGATGAAGTAGAAGCTCCCAATTACGTTTCATGAATGCATGCAATCGAGATTCTGTTTGCCATTCTTAAACCTCTCACCCAATTTATCTTGTAGTCTTCGCCAATCCCACAAGTATTCAGCGACATTAGATTCATAGGTTGCCAATATGATCTCCAGCTTCACCCAATGCTTCCATAAGGACGGGATCCATAGCCTCCATTTCTATCCCAAGCAATTTCCCAACTTCCACAATTATTTCTGCTTCATTCAGCTTGTTCAAACTCGAGTTAGTATCCACGCCTCCATTTTCTTTGTTACTGTTACTCCCCTTTCCACCGATGTTCAATTGCACAGGGCAGGAATTAAGGTCAAACACTCTCCTTTTTTGTTATCTCTGGGTCATTGGGCTCAAGGGTCCATTCCTGATCAGTTAGCTTGGGCTTACTACTGAGTGAAGCATGGAGTTTTCTTCCAATAACAAAATTGGGCTCGTTGTTGAAAGGCCCAAAAGCCCCCATTTTTAATAGTCCGTCCAGTCAACCAGAAAAATCCGGTTTATTTAGGGCACGTGCGCATGGATCAGATGAGGGTAAGGCATTAAATACAAATTCACCTCTAGGAATATCATTTGACTGTAGTTTATTTAACGAGCCTAGCACCCGTTGGTATTCTCCAGATCTTGCATCACCATCCCCCACATCCGGCATCTAATTACCTCCTCGATTCTCGTCCGCTTCATCAGCCGTCTGGTCATCTACTCCTGTCAACGGTACATTGTTTGTATCACCGGCTACTGCATTTTTTACCGTTTCCGGCATCGTTGCTTCTAATTCAGGCACCCAATCTGATTCATCTTCCGAGTTGATTTCACTGTCTTCCTTATCGTTGTTACTAGAGCCCATATGGTCGTCCGGTTCTGATTCCTCTTCGTCCCCCGGCGCTGGCCAATCGTCTTCATCTCCAGATTCGTAATGGTCAATAGATTGAAACGGACCCGAGGGAAATGGGGACCAATCATAATCTCCTTCGAGCACCCCCACTCCAAACACGTTTCCATTGAGAACCACTTGCACTTCTTCATTGATCCGTCTCTTGTGCCTAGTAAGTACACATACACTTCCAAAAGAGAGGTCCTGGCATGTCGGAATGATTTCCAGAGGTTCCAGTACTTTCCCAAATTTCATTACTATTCTAGAGAAGTTTTCTTCGGTCTAAAGAGCAATGGGTAAACCGGCAATTTTCAACCACGCAACTCTTTCAAATTCGAACTCCCACGTGTCTCCGGTCGTAAAGGATTTGAACCATGTGTTCCAGTGTTCTTTCTTTTAAAGAAATTCCACTATATCACTTTCACTTTTAAACCTAATTCCCACCAACAAAACACCGATGTATTGCATACCAAAGTGTGTCTCATTATCCCCCATCCTGAAGTTTAACGGAATCATGCGAAGCTCATTCAGACCATGAGTTTCCCCAATAAGAGTAAGACGACTATTGAGCCATCCCGCCATGAACTCACCAGGTACAAGTTCTACCGGTATTTCAACGAGGGTCGGAGGAGGTGGAAGAGGGGGAGGGGGTGAGTTTGTTTTTGTGTTCCGCCAATCGTGACTTCTGCAAAGGATCTACCGTTCCTAAAAGATGGGCAAGAAAATCCATTGCCCCCTGATTTCATTCCAGTTCTTGGAAAATCCTTAGCCCTCGGTTCTTTTCTCTCAAATCTTGCAATGTTTATCAAGAGGGGAACACCCAGATAACTTACCTTTTGCAGTGACTTTTCCAATTCCGTGTCGCATCTCACCTTCACGAATCGCACAAAGCCAAAATTCTTCTTCGCCGCATCTTTCTTTGTTTCCATGTATACATCTGTTACTTCCCCATACTTGGCAAAAAAATTTAATAATGTTCCTTTGGTTGCACCATCAGGGATGTTTGATACGAACATAGTTGTTACTTTCCTGCTCGACTACATTCTCCCCTTATGGCGATTGACCACAGACCACCCTTCATTTGACGTTACGATAGATGGATCCAAGAAGGCTATGCCGGAGATCGAACTCGACGCCGACAGAGGAACCGACGCCGAGATCAGACGACTATGATGGCGAGAGGCCGGGAGGGGATTTTAGAGAGAGAATAAAACAAGGGAGTTCCAAAACTAGATAGGTACTATTGTTAATGTGAACATTATGTAAAACCGAAAATTAACGTCTATGCAATTAAAGATATGTAAAACCAAAAAAGGAGGGGCCTGAACTCGTCAAGGATTAAAATGAACACATATTCACCGATCAAAGAACACGAAGAAGATACTCACCGATCGGAAGAGGAACAGGAAGCTGCCGAGGAAGAAGTAACAACGAATAAAACAGATCTTAAACCCTATTCGGAAGAGGAGATAGATTAGTTGACGTTTTTGCACGATCGAAGGATTAGTGTTAGTATTATGGAAGGTTTAGGATTTGACGGTTCCAACAAATCGTACTATCGAATAAGATGTAACCCCAAGTCGGAGGAGGAGAAGACGGTAAAGGTTTAGGGGAATGAAATTAGGCTAAAGGGAGTGGAGGGTATTTTTGCCGGTGGCAGCCTATGTGGCAATGTTTTGTTGGAGGCAACACCGCCCCGTGACCCAAATATTTTGGGAGGCAAAAGTTGAGCTGCATATACTTGCCGCTATCTCTCTACTCTCTATTTCTCTTCCTCTCTCTCACACTCTCTCCATATATATACATATATGTATATCTATATATACATTTGTGTCTAGATGCCTACAACACCACTCCTTGACCAAAACATAACTAAACAACAAAAACATTTATCCTACGTGACGCTTACGTGGCACCACTACCTTCAGCCTTATAGTAATGACCTCCATATACTTTCACGGGTTTTTATTGATTTTATGCCTTTTCAATGGGTTTTCAGGTTCCTAGTTTTTTTTAGTTCTTTAAAGATCCAAACCTATATATATATATATATATATATATATATATATATATATATATATATATATATATATATATATATATATATATATATATATATATATATATATATATATATATATATATATATATATATATATATATATATATAGAAGGAGGATCGTGTAGGAACCCAAAATCCGGTAAGAACCGTAAGGACAAATCTGGACCTTTAATATTGAAAAATGGGTGGATTAGATTCAAAGTGTAAATAATGACCATATATTAAAATTCAAGGGTTCTTTTTGTAAATAACAGAAAAATAAGAGGGAGGAAAAAAATATATAAGGGTATTTATGTCAAATGAAGCATAAATACCAAAAATAAGGGTTCTTTTTGTAATCCAAAAATTATGAAAATTTAAGGAATAATAGTAGATATTATATTAGTAAGTTTGCAAAAAAAATTTGAAAAAAAAAGTTTTTTTCGTGTTCATTTTTATATTTTTAAGTAAAAAATCAAAATAGCAAAAAAATATACATGATCCAAAAATATTAAAATCAAAATATGTTTTATGATTCAAAACATATGATCCAAGATTCAAAATATGTTTTGATTCAAGATCCAAAAGTCGTTATGATCCAAAACGAGTTAAAAAAACATATAATTATTCAAACCTTATAATCCAAGATGCAAAATAAACTATGATCCAAAATGTTATGATCCAATAATACATGATCCAAAATGTTATGATTAAAAATATCATGATCCAAAATGATTGGATTAAAAATACGAAAAAAAAACGTTAAAACTAAGATTAAAAAATATTAAAAATTAAAAAATATAGATCAAAAACAAAAAAACAAAAAAATTAAAAATCGAGTAATGTAGCATTCAAAAAAAATTCAAAAAAATAAATAAAAATAAAACATTAAAAACCGAGTATAATCGAAAATAAAAAAATTGAAAAAAAAAATAATTTTTTTTGAAAAAAAATAAACAAAAAATAATAAATAAAAATAAAATAAAAAAACGAAAAAGGAAAAAAAAATGAGAAAAAAACCCCACTTAAATCACATTGAAAAAAAACCCACTTAAATCCTCGAGTTCGTATTTCATTCCATGGACGTGCGTCGCACGTGATTGTGTCACGTCGAAGGAAGATGTTTGACGTTATTGCCCTTTGGAGAATGATTGGACGAGAAGAGTTCTCGCGGTTCCTACCGGATTTTGGGTTCCTACTGGATCCTAACCCTATATATATATATATATATATATATATATATATATATATATATATATATATATATATATATATATATATATATATATATATATATATATATATATATATATATATATATATATATATATATATATATATATATATATATATATAGGGTTGAGTTCAATAAAGGACTAAATTTATCCATGGTACCAAGGGACTAATCTCGATCGTCGGAATCAAAATCATCAACGGCCAAAATATAGGTTGTAAATTTATTACGTCGACGTACATGTAGAGAATTATAATAAAAACCCACTTAATTTTTTTCGACATTATTCTTTTTCAAAAATAAAAACCGAATATACCAAAATTCATAATTTTTTGTTCTCTACAATAGACATCCATATTGATATATAAAAAATAAAATTTTTTTATAAGTACAGCTCGTCTAGATTTATAATATGAATCTGAAGTGTAAAAATTTAAATATGGAGAATTATATTACTTTTAAAACTTTTACTACTTCAATATTATAACCATTTACAAGTAATGTGCTTGATTCACAAGTGGATTTACTCATATTTACACGAAAATTTACTTATATTCACATATCAATATCATATACTATTGAGAATTGAATTATAAGTTTTTTACTACTTCAACATTTTAACCATTTATAATGAATTTACTCTGATTCAGAATTGAATTTACTTAAATTCACACAACAGTTTACTCACATGTACAAATCAATATTATATGGTATTTTAAATATAATTTATAATCTGAATATGAATAATTACTTAAGAATTTTTTTAACACTTCAACATTTTAATCATTTATAATAAATTTACTTTGATTCATAACTTAATTTCATTCACATTCACAGAAAAAATTATTCAGATTCACTTGAAAATATCATATGTCATTATGAATGCCAACAAAGAATAACATAATAATAGTTCAGATTCACATGTGAATCTGAACTGTAAAAATTAGAATATGAGTAATTATTTTACTTTTAAAAATTTTATTATTTCAATATTATAACCATTTATAAGTAGTATACTTGTTTCACAAATGGATTTACTCATATTTACATGAAAACTTATTCATATTCACATATCAAAATCATATAGTATTGAGAAGTTACTAAGCAGTTTTTTGCTACTTCAATATTTTAACCATTTATAATGATTTTACACTCATTCATAATATAAATTATTTACATTCACACAACAAATTACTCATATTCACATATCAATATCATATGGTATTTTAAATATACTCCGAAATATGAATATGATTAATTTAGTTAGAAAATTTTTAACAATTCAACATTTTAATCATTTATAATAAATATACTATGATTCATAAGTTAATTCCATTCACATTCACACAAACATTTATTCAAATTCACATGACAATATCATATGTCATTGTGTATGTAAACAGTAAACAAAATAACAGTTCAGATTCACATGTGAATCTCAACTAGCGGAAATTTCGAAAAAAACTCATTTTTTGTATATTAATATGGATCTTTATTTGTAGAGATTAGTCCTTTGGTACCATGGTTTATATTAGTCCCTTGTTGAACTTTGGCTATATATATATATATATATATATATATATATATATATATATATATATATATATATATATATATATATATATATATATATATATATATATATATATATATATATATATATATATAGGTAGAAGTTCAAATGACACCATGTATATTTTGTAAGACCGGGAGACTCAATCCTAGCCACTCATTTTAGAGATCAAAAAATAAAAAAAATTAAAATAGGCTAAAATAATAAGAATTTTCAAAAAAAAAATCTACTTAATTTCGTTACTTATACAATCTAAAAAAAATTAAAAATAAATTTTAAAAATAAAAAAAAATTCGAAAAAAACCTGAAAAAATCAAAAAAATATTCTATTAGAATGTTGCTGGATGTTGCATATTCTATTAAATATTACACAAACTAGTATAATATTCTACTAGAATATGAAAAAACGCTAATTTTTTTTATTTTTAATTTTATTTTTTTTTAATTTTTTAATTTTTTAATTTTTTTTTGAATAAAAAAAATGACGAAAATAATAAATAAATATATATTTTTTCAAATTTTTTCATTTATTTTGCATTTTTTAATTTTGTTTTTGTTTTACACCGAAAATGAGTGGCTAAGAATGCGTCTCCCGGTCTCACGAAATATAATGGTCTCATTCATATATATATATATATATATATATATATATATATATATATATATATATATATATATATATATATATATATATATATATATATATATATCCTATCCTAATAAATAAGTAACTCAAAGCCACATGTCATCACCATATTCATTTTGCCACATGTCATTTTCTCATAATTTTAAATTTCTTAAAAAAAAACTAATTTGTTTGAAACGTTTCTAACTCCTTAATGATCAGTTTAATTATCATTCAATTTGAAAATTAATTGTTATCATTTAATTTCAAAATTAATTGTTTTTTAATATCATATTATTTTTTAATGTGTAGAATGATTTGGGAGACAATAGAGAGACAATTGACATCATAATATTTTGAAGAACGATTCTAATCATAATAGTGAATTTGGTTTTAGTACCGGTGACATTCTCATAATCAATTATATTTATCAAAATACAAAGTCGTAATAGTAAAAATCAAAAGCAAGATGTCACGATACACGAAAAAATTTCTTAAAATTATTAATGTTTATATATTCTTAATTAATAATTTTTTTGTATCATCCCGTGTAATACACGGGTTTTACAACTAGTATATATATATATATATATATATATATATATATATATATATATATATATATATATATATATATATATATATATATATATATATATATATATATATATATATATATATATATATATATATATATATATGGTAAAGTTCAATTAAGAACCTAAAAAAGCCTACGAACCTAAGAACCCATTTTATAAACTTTTTTTCTACACAATATTTTTCAAAAAAAAATATACCAAAATTTTTGTTATGATGCGTCTAGAAGATTTCAAAAAAAAAATTCAAAAAAAAACCATTTTTTTAATTTTTTTTCATATGAGTTTAGGGTTTAGAGTTTAGGGTTTAGGTTTAGGTTTAGGGTTTAGGGTTTAGGGTTTAGGGTTTAGAAATCTCTAAGACGCTTTAAATAAAAAAATTGGATGCAAAAAAAAATCATTTATTATTATTTTTTTTTCATATGGGTTTAGGGTTTAGGTTTAGGGTTTAGGGTTTAAGTTTAGGGTTTAGGGTTTAGGGTTTAGGGTTTAAGGTTTAGAAATTTCTTAGACGCTTTAAATAAAAAAATTGGATGCAATTTTTTTTGAAAAATATTGTGTATAAAAAAAGTTCCTAGGTTCCTAGGGTTTTTTAGGTTCTCTCATGATCTCGACCCTATATATATATATATATATATATATATATATATATATATATATATATATATATATATATATATATATATATATATATATATATATATATATATATATATATATATATATATATATATATATATATATATATATATATATATATATATATATATTTGTGTGAGAGAAAGAGAGGGGGATAGTATACGCCGGTGGAAGAGCTTTTGACATTATGTAGATACGTTTATCCAACGTAATGTCTACGAAACAATGACGAGGCACCGACGATAAATTATTTTGCAACACAATTTGGATATTCTTTTTTTTTAGAGCTTGGCAATTTGATTTCATCTGAGGGAAGAGCCCCGCAACCCAGGGCGGTTGGCAATTACCTATGGCGCAAAAGCCACTTCCCCTCAAAGCCTCGCCTCTAGGGAAAATCCCCACATGGGAGTTGGCAGGAGTCGAACTCCAGACCTTCCCACCACGCGGGTATATAACCCAGCCGCCTTAGCCCAGTTTAACTGGACGTCATTGGCAATTTGGATATTCTTTATTAACTAATGTAATCATATTAGTTTTTTAATGCTGAAGTATGCGTTAGGAAAATAAATTGTTTACTTGTGATGTATATAATAAATCACTTGGGCATGCTATATTATTAAAGTCTCGATTTAATTATAGTTTAGCTAGTTTTATCAAAAGAAAAGTTAAATCGTTAAGTCTAACCAAGAGAAAAAATTAGTTTAATCTCATCTATTCTTTTTTACGAAAAATTTATAAATTAGCTAAATCTTCAAAATACCCATCAATTTCATAGATGATATCTACGAAATTGCATCTACGAAATTATAATACTATGTGAGAAATGGTGATGTAACCATTAAAACGACGTCGCTTTGCAAGAAAAAATATGAAGATATCATGCAAAAATTCGTGTTTTATAAACGGAATTTCAAGCTTTATCTGCACATATTAAAAAGAATCATTTTTTGAAATTTGTATTAGAAACTGAAATCTTTTGGTTGGGAACAATTTTGTTGTGACAATGTTCGATGTATAAGATATACTCTAAAGTTACTGATATTGAAGCATCTAGTTTACCGAAGATGTTTTGTTTATTGAAATAGTTGTTGAGAGCATATTATGCTCCGTTGGTGATTAATGTATGTGGGGACTATTTTGCTCCTAACCGTATGCATACGTTAGTACGAGCAGGTTGTTAGTGCATTCTTGTGTGTATGTTCACGTGTATTCTAATGGTTGGTCATTTAATACACAAATGTCTTAAAACGAGCAGAAGGGAGTCGCGCGTTGCTGCGGTTAAGGAAGTCAACAAATTAAAACTACAGGGGTCAAAACTGTAATAATGTTAAACTGGCAAACAAAACTATAGGGACCAAAATTGTAATTAATAAAAATTAAAACTATAGGGACTAAAACTATAATTATACAAATTAAAACTACAGGGGTAAAAATTGTAATAAACTAAAGTGGTACTGTTCATTGGAGGCAACAATTGTATATATATATATATATATATATATATATATATATATATATATATATATATATATATATATATATATATATATATATATATATATATATATATATATATAATTAAGAGGTATGTTACTATCATCTTTACATTAATAATAGGGTAAATTGCAAAAAAAAAAAATAATAATAAATACTAAGTTTACATAAAATCTTCATTTTGACGATATGCTTTTTTTTTTTGAAATTAAGTTATTAAGTTTTCCAATTTGTTGCAGTTTTAACCATTTGATCCGTCAAATCGGCTGTCAGTTAATATGACAATGCAACATGTCGATCTTTGGTGATGTGACACCGACTTGGTGCTGACATGACCATAGTTTATTTGAAAAATATGATTTAAAACTACAATTATAAGGTATAGTGTATTTTATTTAGTTTTTTAATGATACAAATACAATATTTTGAAAGTAAGATAATATACGATAATTATATATATACTATATACTGATAATTATAGAAAAAAAAATTCCAAGACATGCTTTTAAAATTTGATTTGGAAGTAAGATGATATACGGTAATTGTATATACTATCTATTGATAATTATGTTAAAAGTGAAAAATATGTATTTAGTAGAAACGATAATTATTGTTTATATATGTGTGGATTTGTTAATTGACTCATTATTTATTTTAATTATCAAATACATAAAAATAGGAAAAAAAATTAGCTAAAATATAAAATATCATCATGCAACGTCGGTACCACGTCATCAAATCTGACACATCACCATTTGGAAAACTTAATGACTTAAATAAAAAAAATACAATGTCAAAATCAAATTTTTATGTAAACATAGTATTTTTTATAATTTGCCTTTAATAAAAAATAATTATTCTAAAAAATATTCACCATTGATTGCTTCTTGAAAACAAAACTAACAACTTAACATGGATCACAAATTCAAACATTTCATTCCCTCTAAAAATCACACTATAAAATCAAAAAGTTTGATACACAAAATATTCACTCCATCTTTAAATTATTCTACGCAACATCAATGTCATAGTTTCTCCATAACTTTTCAATAATGTCAATTTAATTTCTGAAATTTCAATAATGTCAACTTAATTCCTGCACACAAACATTATTCTATATATTAAAAAGCGTAAATTTTCGGAACGTTACATGTTAATTTTTTTTTCCGGGTTTGTCACGCGGATATTTTCCGGATCCGGCTCGGTATGTGGATCTTAAATAGAGGTTTCTCGATTGCACCGTGTTTAATTCTTGTCGGTTCAGCTTCATTTTCTTTCTCTCCACCGCTGATCTTCCTTCGTTGCAGAACTTGCCTTACCATCGCCGTCGAATTCGCGTCTTTCCCGTCTTTCGTTGATTTCCTACTACTACAATCCATCACCAGTCGCAGTGCCGCTGTTGCTCACCACTGGCGTCCGTCTCTTCCACCAGTATCGACTCCATCTCCTTTCCCAGCCGACAGCCATCGCTCAACCACCGACCAAAGCTTTTTCTCGATTTTGCGTCTTCTTCTTTGTGTTTGTAAACCCTAAGAAAGAACTCCCAATCGTTTTTCTGTATCATCCACCAGTATGCGAAGGCGGGTGGGGGTTTTTCGGTTGTTAGGAAGGCTGCACCCATCGATTCTGGCTTGCTTTGCAGGAATTAGCAATACTACCCATGGGTTTAACCAAGGTTGGTGAAGTAGTGGGTTTAAACGAACAGATTTGGCCAAATGGAAGTTTCTCGGAGTCCATGAATGTGTTTCTGAATCAAGAGCATTGGGAGATGGCTTACAGTGGTCCAGGGTGCAGCGATGGTGGTTCAAAACCACCCGATTCCTTGGATTTTCGTTACTAAGAGGTAAGATTAAGTTCTTTGGGTCTGTATCGTTCTCGATCGAGGTACCATAATCAAGCAGAAGATGGTTGACCAGGTTAATTCTTTATTCTCTAGATCATTATACGTGTTTATGGTTGATTTGGTATGCTGATCTGAAAATTAGGTTAAAATGGGTCAATTGAATCGAACTCTAATGACGATGTTTTAATTATACGGTTACATAGAATAATTAGTCTTGGCCAAAGATTTTAGGTTTGAGGATTACGGTTTTGAGCTGCTCATTAGTAATGGTGCATACAGAGGTATCTATCCAGATTGGAGAGTCGAGAATTTGGTTTCCCGTAATACCCTTTTGCATCCAAATTTCCAACAAGATGAATGGTAATAGCAACACTGAATTGGCTTCTACTCTTAGCCCTAGGAGATCAAACATAAACGAAAAGCGTGTTTCTTTCGATATTGAAAACGATTCTGATGAAGGATTGAAGTACCAAAATACCGATTATGAAGATAATCATAAACCTGTTCTTTCAACCTCCAAGAACCCTATTTTCATTGCAGATGTACTCAACACATTATTTTTAATACTTGTATGGTACACCTTCAGTACATTCTTGACGTTGTAAGTATCTTTCATTCTTCAATTAAAAAAAAGGTAATGAATGAATTGCAGTCTTGAAATGTGTTTTTAATGGTAACAGGTATAATGAAACTCTATTGGGAGATGATATGGGAAAATTCCCTGCTCCTTTATTAATGAATACAATTCATTTTTCAATTGAAGCTGTACTTTCAAAAGCCATTACATACTTTTGGTCCCAAAGATTTGAACCAACCGTAACAATGTCATGGAAGGACTATTTTATGAGAGGTAAATCATAAAGCATATTGTGTTGTTTATTGTTTCTTTAATTTTAAACTTGTGATAAGTTTCAACATTAATGCTACAGATCCAATTTGCATTTCACAGTTGTACCAACAGTTATTGGAACAGCACTTGATATCAATTTGAGCAATGCGTCCCTTGTACTATATATTAAAAAGCGTAATTTTGAGAAACGTATATATATATATATATTTTTGAAAAGGCAACATATATTTAACACAAGAGCAAGACCTTAGCAAGACACTAAGGCACCCAAAAGTACACCACCACCCTAGCCGAGCCACTCCAATTGTTGTCGCCGAGACGAGAATTGAAAGCCTCCACCCCCGCTAGGGTTTCGGCCATCAAGGTACTTACCTTACAAATCTCAATTCTTCTTATTCCGATACTAAATTTGTTCTTGATTATGGAATTTCAGGCACCTCATGTGAGCACATTTCTAGGTAAAGCCGGTAGCCTTGGTCTCGAATGAATTTTAATGCTCATCGATTACTCCCTCCTCCTCCCCTTCTTGCCTTCTCCATTTGTTATTCTGTTTTTTTACTCTTTATTGATTTTTGGTTTCTGATTTAATTGATATGTTAGAATCCGTTTTTGATATTAGTAAATCTTCAAATTTTTAGTGATTCCATCTCTTTGGAAGCACACTATTGGTTACAATATTATTTTGGAGTTCGTTAAGAGCTCCAACGGTGGATTTAAAGTTAAAGTCGACACCATTTTTATTTGTCGACACCATTTTAACTGTTTTACAATGTTTATCTTACTTGCAAAGACTTTAGTTTAATTTCATCATTTTTTTATTAATTTAACCTGCTTATATACCTTTTATTTGTAAACCTTGGGTTTCTCGAGCATTGCAATTTGCATGTGCGGGAGTAACGTCTTAGTGCCTGATCTGCTTATGAGTATTACATATGCATTATCATGTAATTGTATTAATGGCAAAGAGATTAGAAGATTGGCAATTATTTTCTATTTTCTCTCAAGAATTACCCTGGGAACATTGAATTTATTTTTTACTATTATATAATAGAACTTTGTTTTTTGATAATGATTTATCCATTTTCTCAAGGCTATATTTACCAGTTTTGCAAGATGTTAGATCCTCGGCAGCCTATAATATACAAATAAATGGAAGCACATTGCCATTTCACACCATTTCCATTTTTTCTGTCATCCATTAAGAGCTTCCTTTTTTCCTTGTCAGCATGTCTAGTGTGTTACCTTCCTGTAGAAGAAGCAATTGCATTAATGCCAAAATCCCCATCATATTCTCCTGCTCTTCAAAATCTAAATTACATCCATGAAGAAAACTTAACTACAACCGAATTTGGAGGTTCAGTTTTTGGTGGGTACCCTTCATTGAGTCAAAGATCTGAATCTTATGACATAAAAGAGTCAATGAAAGTGCATTGCGGTTACACATTTCTCCGAAATCTTATTTACTATCACCATTTTCTTAAAACTATTTTATTTATTTTGATTGATTATTTGATTTGTTGATAACAGATTTGTGAAAGGAGAAAAGCCGGGACACAACACGTGATTTGATATTGACGATTCGAATCTTTTTGAGATGGATCATTGTCGGGATGTGGTGGTTGCATCTGCCATATTTGGTATCATGACTATCATCTCAATTATAGCATCCTTCAGATGGATTATTGTCGATTGATTTTTTTAATTATTAAAGTTTTGCTTTTTGTAGGTGCTTATGATTTGATTGAACAGCCAAAGAATGTGAGTGAAACCGCAAAGAAAAATATTTGCTTTTTCATGTTTGTTGATGAAGAAAACGCGAATTTTTTTAGAAATTCAAGTGATCTTGATGATAGCAAGCGTATATATATATATATATATATATATATATATATATATATATATATATATATATATATATATATATATATATATATATATTTCACCGCATTCACCGCCGCTTCCATTCACCGCCATCGCTCTCATCCGTTTTCCCCCAGGTTCTCCTCGGTGCTCTCGCCGGTTTTCCTCCGTCATCTCCTTGGTGATCTCCGTGCTCCCGTACACTGACATCACTTCCACGACGATTGCCCTCACTCAGATGAGCTTTCTCTCTTTACGACCGAATTAATTTTATCGACAACGTCCCCGAAGACCAATTACGGTTTCAAGGGTACAAAAGCTCTATCCAATTCCTGTTCAGTTTATTCTTTTTGCCCCTTCTCATCTATGCTAGAGGATTATCTCAAGTCAATTATTAGTTGAAATTGGTATTTTAGTGCGATTAAACTCACCACCAATTGAGACGTTTTGGTTTGTCAGATTACGCTTGAATCCATTCAAAGGATAATTCCATAGGTTAACATTCACATTTCAGTATTATGCTCTCATAAACATTCACATTTCAGTACTATGCTCTCATAAACATTCACGTTTCTTATATTCCCTTTTTGTAATTCTGTTCCATTTCTCTAATTTAGCTGCTCATCTGTTTCTCTTTGTTTCTAGGTACACTGATTCTGGATTCACTGTTAATGGAGTACATTATGAAGGCAGTTTGCTGTGTCTAGGTAACTTGATGTTGTCATGCAGTCCAAGGAAAATGTCAGATATAACTACAGACATGTACATGTGTTTAGGTATCCCATCTCTCTTAACTCTTGATTCGTCCAACTGTTTTTGCGATTATAAGAAAAGTTCAGTTTTCATTCCATATTTATGACATGTCACCTGTCATCTTCTCCAATTCAGCCTATCCGTCTTCCAAGCAGTGAGACCCATACCAGGTATAAGTGATTTTGTACTTTCAGACTCATTTTCTATAAGTGAATAAAATATTATTTTCCACTAATTTTAAAAACTTTAACTCTTTAAGGATTGTCCTCAAGTGCATGGGAATGCAGCAGAGTCACTTTGTGCTATATGTAGATATGCGCCACCTGGATTAGCTGCTAGAATATCCAGCCCAAGGTTAGTGTCAATGTCAAATGACAAAAATGCCCTTCGGATTTCGACAGGATGTTTGCAGGTTATAATAAAGGATTGGTTTTTAATGCAGTTTCATAGCAAGATTATTTCATCATGAATTGGGGGAATTAAGACCAAGGGCAGTTTTGGTAAATGCATTGTCTGTATGTGTATGTTTGTTAGATCCAAATAGGCAACCATCAGGGACACCTTACATTTATAACCGCCAAATGACACATGGGTCAACTGTTGCAACAAATCCAGAAATTGTGGAAGCCATGTTAGAAAGTTTAGGTATGTTTTTTAATGAATAAATTCATGTTTTTACACCTTAAAGTTGATATGCACACTTATTTTATAGATTTTTCTATATTATAGGGGGTGTTTGGTTTGTAGAATGTTTTTGGAATGAATGGAATCTGTTTTTTGATATTTATACATCAAATGACAAAAGTGTTAAAATTTTATAAATTTTATTTATATTTAAAACACAAAACGGTCAAGAACAGGTGAAATAGAGAATATAAGAGTTTTGTTTTCTTTGAAGCATGATAATTTTATAATTGAAGTTTTCCTACAGGGCCCTGATTTCGGCTACTCTCCAAATCGTCACAATTAAGTATCGAATCCAATTCTACTCATTAAATTCTCTTTGGAGTATAATTTTTTTTGCTAAATTCATTACCAAAAATGAAATCAATGTATAGATTGGAGTCCGGGATTTGAAAGGAATAATACTGAACCAGAAATGAGGCAGAAAAATTTCATTCCCAAAAGGGAAACACCCTCAAGACCTGTACCCAAATCCCATTTTGCCATGAATGCTTCTGCTTCTATTCCTGAAAATGTAAATCCTACGCTTTCACATATTTTGAAGGGTTAAATGCAAGAAATAGCAACGTACTTTCATTTATTTGTTTTATTATGGAAATGTAGGTTTATTTTCTATTACAACATTGTACTCGGAAAAATCTACCAAATTATAGTAAAATATTCAAAGTACATTGTCATTATTAGAACGCATGTAGAAGTCAATGCTATAATCGGGTAGAGTTTTTTATTTACAAAGAAAAGATGAAAGTACAATGTTGTAATAGAAAGAAATGAAAGTAAGATGCTATAATAAACGAATATATGAAAGTATGTTGCTATTTCTTGCTTTTAGTTTTGTTTTAAACTTAGCTTACAATTCACTTGGTATTCATGAGGGTGCAGATGCAATTGTGGCAGTTGGGGGCGATGGGACTCTTCATGAGGTACACTTACTTTTCAAAATAATATATTTTCTTTTATCCAAATATAAAATGTAGGGAAAAGATTTATATAAAGATACTACAAATGTTATCATCAAACTCACCATAAATTATGGATACTCGATTTGTTGGATCTCTTAATTGTTTGAAACTGTTAATCGATTTGTTGATTTTGTTAATCTTTTTTCTTTTTATCGAACCCATAATTAGCAATCAATTAGAAACGAATTTGGATTTTAGAGTATTTTGGGAATTAATGTTTTGATTTGTGTATTATTATTATTATTATTACAGATTCTTGAATCTGACTCTCCTGATGAACAAAACTCGTGTCCTCAACAAGAACAGTGTGTAGAAGAAAATGGTGAATTGTTTTCGGATTATGATTAGAGCCTTTGTGATGATCTCTCTGAGTCTGATGATAGGTGGTCTGGTGGTAGTACACTGTTACGTTTTCGATTGTGTGTTTTTAACCAAAAATTTTGTTGACTTAAATTCCAGAAATCAACAAAGTATTTTGCTATTGTTGCTTTTAATTTCTTCATCCGGTTTGAAAAATGCAAGTTTTCTCACCGACCCGTGCTATAATTATAAATGTCAATTTAATTTCTTCACATAAACACAAAACTGTAATAAACGTCTTTTTGTAGGGTGTTGTATTTTTAATGACACGAAACCTTTACTTAAGAAAATTTTAGAGTTAAAATATGCTGATTATTAGAGTTAAAACAGGCTGATTATATATAGTAAGAAAAAATTGCTTCAATTGAAGTGTATGAGCAAGTGAAGCCCAGCCTAGCTGGGTGGATGCACCTGGGTTATATACCCATGTGGTGGAAGGTCTGGAGTTCAACTCCTACTAACCCCATGTGGGGGATTTTCCCTGGTCGGCGAAAAACAGGTGGAGGGGAAAGGCTTTGCGCCATAGGTAATTGCCAACCGCCCTGGGTTGCAAGGCTGAGTACCCTCAAGGTGTTAAAAATTGCCGGTTCCAAAAAAAAAAAAATTGAAGTGTATGAGTTTAAGGTTGAAATTAGTCAATTGAGTGACTTTTTTAATGAAATAGTTGCTGAATTGTTGTATACAAATCACTTTCTTTTTAGATAAAGTAGAAAAATAGTTACTTCTTGTAACTAGTAATGGAGACTATTTATTCAACCCATGGAAACGTATTATGATTTTAATTTATTGTTGCTTTAATAATAAACTTATTTATTCAAATAAATATTTATTAAGAAAATGAATACCTTCTTAGAGCATCCACAATGGTGGAGCTTTTTATAAGAACTTTTTCAAAAAAATTTATGACATGTCATTGCTACATAATTATATTAAAAAGCTTATAAATCTTCTACTATAGTAAAAGCTTTTTCATTAAGTTTTTTCATAAATCTTGATATATTTAATTATTTTATATAAATACAAATATCAATAAAATAATAATAAATATTAAAAAGCTTGAATGGTAGAGTTTTTAATGGTAAAGTTATATGAAAAAGCTTTGCTAACAAAAAGCTTCCACTATAGTTTTTAAAGTTTTTTTAATAGAAAAAGCTTTAAAAAAAGCTTTGAAAATACATGCTCTCTTAGTCAACCAAACATCTAAACTTCACAATTATACAAAAATAAAAAATTATTACAGAGAATTAGGAACGTGTTATCTTGTCCGTTTGGTGGATGATTTTGGATAAGATTGCAACGTACGTCCAACAAAGACAAAACGAGTACTATTCCCTAAAATATTTTTTAATATGGGGTTTTGGTTTTTCAAAATTAAAGGCTAATTATAAAGAAGGGTGACGTATTTTACTTTTAGTATAGATTTTTTTTGAAATATCAAATCTAATCTATCTAATCTACTATTAAAATAAATTTTAAACTTCACATATATCTCAAACGAGGCTTAAACCCTCAACTTTAAGGATGGAAGCAACACCTGATACCACTAGGCTACAAAACCTTTGGTTACTTTTAGTATAGATATGTATGAAATACTTACTTTTTATAAAATAATGTGATGTTATTAAAATTTTTTAAGTTTCTAAAGGTTTTACTTTTAATATGTTTTCTTTGTTTATGCCTACTATTTAATTTTTTTATTGCTATTGTTGTTACCTTGGTATAACAGGGTTTTAAGTTATAATAATAAAGAATTCATAAAAAATTCTTAATTTTGAAATTTTTTATGTTTTTATCCAAGATATATTTTTATATTATACGTATTCATTAAGAAAAAATATATATTTTTACGTTTTTAAATATATATATATATATATATATATATAAAACAAAAACGTATTTATTATTCTAAAAAATGTATCTATATATTTCAAAAAACATAAAATAAGTGCTTATACTCCTAAACATGTATTTATATATCTAAAAAACATAAAATTATATTTATACTTTTAAAAAACATAAAAAAAATCTTAAGAATGTTAGATTTTGACCATTATAGGAAAATCTAAATACGATTTTTTACATTTAAACTGTATAAACCGACAAAAAATAAACACGTTTTTAGTGTACTAAAAATTTTGCGTTCCATAATACGCTTTAACTGAAACATACGTGTTTATATATATATATATATATATATATATATATATATATATATATATATATATATATATATATATATATATATATATATATATATATATATATATATATACTTCTAAAAATATAAAATACGTATGATAAGCAAAATTTTAGCATAAATATGCAAAAACAAAATTGCAAACTGACAACGCCTATCAATATCAAGTATTTTAGTCATTGTTAGGCCCTATTCTTGGTGAATTTATATCATAGATGTAGTGGTATTTCTCACTTTTTGTGCTAGTGCTTAGGTGCAAGAAAATATTAAAACAGAGACTAAAAGCGGACAAAATGGAAGAAGTTTGGATCAATTCAATATCAGTCGAATTAACACGCGTGCCGTGGAAATGGAGGCATGCGCGTCGCGCCACGTCAAAGATCAGTCGATTCAAAAAGCGAAAAAACAGGGATAAGGTGATACGCGCGTTGCGGATCCATGCTTTGCGCGTTGCGGCTCGATAGATTTTTCAAGTATAAATAGAGGTCAGTAGGTCGGATTTTGGAGGCGAAGAACAAACCCTAAGGTGGACTTAAGGCTTCTTTGACTCAAGTTTCGGAATTTCAGCAACCATTCTTGGTATTTCTTATGTTTTCACTTTTAGTTTAATGTTCTTTAGTTTTAATTAGCTTCTAGCCTAGTGTTTGACACGCGCAGAGGTCGTTATGCGGTAAAAAATAAGTAAAATAGCCTCACACGCACTAGTATAGAGGTAGCAAGGGGCGATCCACGGGAGTTTGGTGGTCAAGATAAGACAATAGCTTACCAACTGTAGTGTCACGCTACAGCCAGAGGGACTAACTCTACTTTTCCAGAAATCAACCAAAAATACACTTCCAAATATAATTCCAAAATCTAATTCAAGCATAAACTAAACTAAACCAAATCTAATCCTAGACTATGATTACTCACTGAAATCAGAAACTAAGTTCAGAATCCAGAAGCAAACAGACAATCCAATCAAACCACACAAGCATCCAAACACAATTAAAGCTAAAAAGTGCAATAAAACCATAAACTGAATGCTTACTTGAATTAAAACCAAAACAGAAGATCCAATGTACTAAAATCCAAAAATAATAAACCTAGGCTACTGCTACTGATCTAAACAATCCATAAACACTATGTTAGAACTTAATTAAAACTAAAGAACATTAAACTAAAAGTGAAAAAATGAAAAATACTAAGAATGGTTGCTGAAATTCTGAAACTTGAGTCAAAGAAGCCTTAAGTCCACCTTAGGGTTCGTTCTTCGCCTCCAGATTTCGACCTAAAGACCTCTATTTATACTTGAGAATTCTATCGATCCGCGGCGCGTAAAGCTTGATGCCACAACGCGCGTACTGCCTTATCCCTGTTTTTTCGCTTTTTGAATCGCTTGCTCTGTGACGTGGCACGACGCGCATGCCATCATTCCCACGGCGCGCGTGTTAACTCGACTGATATTGGTTTGATCAAAACTTCTTCCATTTTGTTCTCTTTTAGTCCGTGTTTTTAACATTTTCTTGTACACAAGTCCTAGCACAAAAAGTGAGAATACCACTACAACTATGATATAAATTCACCAAGAATATGGCTTAACAACGACTAATATACTTGATATTACTAGGCGTTGTCAAACATCTCACACTTGTGCCTTGCTTGTCGCCAAGCAAGAGAGCTTTTAACATATTTTAACTAAGACTCAAACATCTTTGAATGTGATTAATTTCAAAGTTTATTGTTCCCAGAGTTAGATTGAAAATGATTTTTATAAAACCGACCAGAATATCCTTTGGAATTCATGACTTTCTAAAGAACCATTGATTACAAATTTTCTGATCACCAAAAAGTGCACGTACTCATTCAGATTCAAAAGGTCATTAAAGAATTGTCCATGACTTTTGATGTTGTCCGTGTAACGAGCTTTCAGAAATACCATCCCAAACCAGACGATCTTAGGTGGTAAGGTGCATAAGTGTCTTTTTCGAGGCCACCCGTTTCTGACCTACCGGCTCGAACAACAAAGGCCACTGATTGACAATGTTTTGCTAGCATAACAGATAACTACTGGTTTCTTGTCAATTCTTTGGCCTAACACCGCACCAGCGGGATAATCACTTGAATCACGCATAACTTCAAAGGGCTGGGTCCAATCGGGAGGTTTCAGGATGGGAGCTTCGACCAGTTTATTTTTCAAGATGTTGAATGCTTTGACACACTCTTCATCGAAAATAAATGGTGCGTCCTTCAATAGCAGACCACAAAGAGGTTTGGAAATGGTTCTAAAGTCTTTGATAAACCTTTTGTAGAATCTTGCATGTCCTAAGAATGATCTCACCCCTTTCACTGATGTCGAAGGCGGTAGTGTAGAAATTACCTTGACCTTTGCTCGGTCCACTTCGAATCTTCTTTCTGAAACTACGTGTCCTAAGACAATCCCTTCCCTAACCATGAAACTAAGTTTGAATCCACACATCTTTGCAAGACCTTTTCCAACTGATTCAAACACGCATCGAACGATGAGCCAAAAATGGAGAAGTCGTCCATAAAAATCTCTAACGCATCACCGCTCATATCTGAAAATATCGCCATCATACACCTTTGGAAGGTTGCTGGAGCATTACACAGGCCGAACGGCATCCTTCGGAACGCGAAAGTGCCATATGGACACATGACCATCGTTTTTGCTTGATCCTACGGGTGAATAGCAATTTGATTGTAACCTGAGTAATCATCCAAGAAACAATTGTATTTTTGGCCGGCTAATTTCTCCACTATCTGGTCGATATATGGCAACGGAAAATAGTCCTTAGAAGTTGCTGCATTAAGCTTCCTGTAGTCGATACACACTCTCCACCCAGTTACAGGTCTTGTGGATACTTTATCA
Source organism: Cichorium intybus (assembly GCA_023525715.1). Lineage (NCBI taxonomy): Eukaryota > Viridiplantae > Streptophyta > Magnoliopsida > Asterales > Asteraceae > Cichorium > Cichorium intybus. The sequence continues at coordinate 97,526,498 of CM042014.1, forward strand.
CCATCCTTGGTGTCCACCACAGTGATTCCAGATTTCTTTGGCACAGTTTGTGTCGGACTCACCCATTCGTTGTCAGAGATTGGATATATGATTCCAACATCCAACCATTTTAACACTTCCTTTTTGACGACTTCCTTCAAATTCGGGTTCAGCCTACGCTGTGTGTCTCTTGCGGGTTTGGCTCTTCCTTCGATAATGATACGATGCATGCATGTCATGGGACTGATCCCCTTCAAATCAGCAATTGTCCAACCAATAGCTTCTTTATGCTTAGACAAAACATTAAGCAATGCCTTCTCTTGCTCCGGTGTCATATCAACTGATAGAATTACTAGCAGAGTCTCCTTTTCTCCTAAGAATGCATACTTAAGATGAGTTGGTAATGGTTTCACCTCCAAAGTCGGTGTCTCCTATAATAATGGCTTCAATGTTTTAGAGATCTTTGTTGTCATCTTCTCGATATGCAAGCATTCTTCAGATTTTGATCCCTTCTCTTTACCTTTGTCCTGATTGTCTTCCTTATTAGCACCTTCTTCCTCTTCGGAGAACTCCACCGCTTCTTGTTGTAACACTTCAAGCGTATATTGTTAAACTAATTCATCCGTAATATCAACCTGATAGCATTCTTCGTCTTCTATCGTGCTCCCCTTTGCATTGAAGATGTTGATCTTAGTTTGTTGGTGCCCGAAGGAGATTCCCATTTCTCCTGTGCGATAGTCAATATTTGAATTGGTTGTGGCTAAAAACGGTCGCCCAAGGATGATTGTAGGTTGCTCCCTATTGGCCACCTGACGAGTGTCCAAAACCAAGAAGTCGGCTGGGTAGTAAAAGTCTCCTACCTTGATAATAACATCTGAAAGTACTCCCCTCAGAATTTTCATGGATTTTTCAGCGCGTTGCAGAATGACATCCCTGGGTCTTAATGTTCCAAACCCGTGTTTATCGAAAAGCTGTCCCGGTAGAATGTTCACGCTTGTGCCTAAGTCCAACAAAACCTTCTTAATGTGCACATCACCCAAGTCAACAGAAATGAGAAGAGCTCCTGGGTCCTTCCATTTTGGAGGTAATGTGTCCATAATTATTAAACTGACATACTCAGTCAATTCAATCTTCTTAGGAAGGTGCGAAAAAATATGTTTCTTGTGAATGCACATTTCCTTCAAAAATTTCGCATAAGCAGGAACTTCCTTGATGAGCTTGACTAGTGGAATGTTGACCTTAATTTGACTGAACAGCTCCCACATCTCTTCCACTTGCGGTCCTTTCTTTCCATATGGTCTATTTTCTGGCTTTTCCAAAGCCGCATGAAAAGGAGCTGTTCCACTAGTTTCCCTTTTCTCCCATTTGCTTGCAGGTTCCTTTTCCTGCTCTTGTTTTTCTTTTTCTTTCTTCTCTTCCCTTTCTAATTCCTCCTTTTAATCGAACATGATCTCCACATCACTATCTTCTTCAATAATTGGAGCTGCAACCTTATTATCTACTTTCTTTCCACTTCTAAGCGTAATGACTTCATTCACATGCGCCTTCTAAGGTTGCACTTTCTCTTGCTCTCTATCATTCTCCATCTTCATAAGCTGATTCCCCAGTCTTAAGATTGCTTGAGTATTTGCGTCTTCAGCTTCCTTGAGTTTGAGCAAAATTTCATAAATTTCCTTCGTGCCAATGTTTGTATTTCCTCCTTGTGGTGTTGGTTGCATATTTTGCTGCCTCACTTGCAGTTGCCTCGTATCTCTCTGCTGATTGCTCCTGAATGGTCATGGCGTGTTATGGAACCGACCATATTCATGAACTTGACTGATCTCCTCATGTGTCATCGAGCATTCACTGTTATTGTGACCTACTTCACCATATGAATTACAAATGACTTAACCATGTAATACATAAGCTCCTTTTTCTTTCTAAAATCTTGCAAGAATCTAATTAAACTTCTTAGTGACAGCACTTAATTCACTTTGAATCTCCTTCTTCCACTTGTTTTCAGCCTCCATGTTTGCCACATACGTTGTGTTGTCCTTCATAGATCCACTAACTTTTGAACCTAAACTAAGCTGCTCCAAAAATTTCCACGCATCTTCTGGTTCTTGCCACATAAAAGTTCCGCTGGACGAAGCATTAATCATTGCTCGATTTGTTTCATCCATCCCATCGAAAGATAACTTCACCAGTTGTCACCGCGGAATGTCATGATGTGGGCAAGAGCACATCAATTCCTTTAACCGCTCAAAAGCATCATGGAATGCCTCCCCCGGCTTCTGCTGGAAGTGCTGAATGGCTCGTCTAATTTCCGTAGTTCTTCTAGCCGGATAGAATTCTTAAAGAAATTTGTCTTTCAATTGCTCCCAATTAGTAATACTATTAGGTTGTAATGAAGTCAACCAATATTTGGCCTTATCCTTTAAAGTAAATGGAAATAATCTTAACCTAAAGGTATTCCTATTTGTGTTTCTAAGAGTATTGACATTCACTATTGCTAAAAATTCATATAAATGACTATATGGATCATCAGTCTTATATCCTCTAAACTGTGTCAACACTCCTAACAATTGAGGCCTAACTTCTACTCGATTTTCAACATTTTCAAGAAGGTATATGGGCGAAGCATCATCATACTCCATGGGTTGGAAGTGTGATACAACCGATTGCCCCCTCGGTTGAGCAAAATACAGAGGTGGAACAAAATTACCGTTATGATGCTCGTTGTTGTAAAATTTCTGCCCCTATTGTTGCTGTGGTTGTTGAAATCTCCTTGGAGGTCCCCGAACTCGGTTCCATTGTTGTTGTTGCTGGACTGGATGATAGGGTATCCATCCATCGTCTTCCACATCATACACTGGGTCTGCCTCCTGGTACTGGTACTGTGGTTGCTGAGGCTGTATTTGAGGTTGGGTTTGGGTTTGGGTTTGTGGTGGTATAGGTTGAATAATTGGTTGTGGTTTAAAAATGGGTTGCTGGTATTGTGATGGTAATGGTTGTGAAAGTTGTGGTTGGGAAATCGGTACCTGGTGTCGCGGCAATGGGTTGCCATCTCGGGTCGGCGCTCCCCAAGTCATTGCAGCAGACACAGGATTTCCTAACGGGTTGGTAACAGGTTAACCTAAAGGTTGGACTACAGGTTGAGTGCCTGATGGTATTGGTACGGGGGCTGAAACTGCACTACCACTAGCACTTGTGCTTCCTACATGAAATTCGATACCTGCGGGTATAATTGGTGCAACCCCCGTTACCTCGCCCAAAGGCTCATTGGTAACATCCTCTATGACTACACAACTAGGAATCATATTAATAAAATGCCTACGCAAACAGTTATTGCGCGCGGTTCGCTCAATTTCAGAGTCAAATAGCAAGGGTGATGTATGCCCACCCCGACGGGTACGCATGCACAAGTGTAAAACGACAACTAAGACCAAGATAAAATTACTAAGTAAACTCAATTACCAAAACTAAATCCAAAAATCCGAAAACAACTCCTTACAGATCGTCTTATCCTAAGCTCACAACTCCCCGGCAACGGCGCCAAAATTTGACACGCGTAGAGGTCGTTATGCGGTCAAAAATAAGTAAAATAGCCACACACACACACTAGTATAGCGGTAGCAAGGGTCGATCCACGAGAGTTTGGTGGTCAACATAAGACAATAGCTTACCAACTGTAGTCTCACACTACAGCCAGAGGAACTAACTCTACTTATCCAGAAATCAACCAAAAACACACTTCCAAAGATAATTCCAAAATCCAATTTAAGCATAAACTAAACTAAATCAAATCCAACCCTAGACCATCATTACTCACTGAAATCAGAAACTAAGTTCAGAATCCAGAAGCAAACAGACAATCAAATCAAACCACACAAGCATCCAAACACAATTAAAGCTAAAAAGTGCAATAAAACCATAAACTGAATGATTACTTGAATTAAAACCAAAACAGAAGATCCAATGTACTAAAATCTGAAAATAATAAACCTAGGCTACTACTACTGATCTAAACAATCCAGAAACACTAGGCTAGAAGCTAATTAAAACTAAAGAACATTAAACTATAAGTGAAATCATGAAAAATACCAAGAATGGTTGCTAAAATTCCAAAACTTGAGTCAAAGAAGCCTTAAGTCCACCTTAGGGTTTGTTCTTCGCCTCTAGATTTCGACCTAAAGACCTCTATTTATACTTGATAGTTCTATCGATCCGCGGCACGTAAAGCTTGATGCAGCGACGCGCGTACTGCCTTATCCCCATTTTTTTGCTTTTTGAATCGACTGATCTGTGACGTGGCGCGACGCCCATGCCATCATTCCTAGGGCGTGCGTGTTAACTCGACTGATATTGGCTTGATCAAAACTTCTTCATTTTTGTTCGCTTTTAGTCCCTGTTTTTAACATTTTCTTGCACAAAAAGTGAGAAATACCACTACAACTATGATATAAATTTATCAAGAATAGGGCCTAACAATGACTGAAATACTTGATATTACTAGGCGTTTTCAGTGTTTCTGGATTGTTTAGATCAGTAGCAGTAGCCTAGGTTTGCTATTTTCGGATTTCAGTACATTGAGTCTTCTGTTTTGGTTCTTAATTTAAGTAATCATTCAGTTAAGGGTTTTATTGCATTTTTTAGCTTTAATTGTGTTTGGAGGCTTGTTTGGTTTGATTGGATTGTTTGTTTGCTTCTGGATTCTGAATTTAGCTTCTAATTTGAGTAAGTAATCATAGTTTACGATTGGATTTGGTTTATTATAGTTTATGTTTGAATTGGATTTTGGAATTGTGTTTTTCTTTGATTTTTGGAAAAGTAGAGTTAATCCCTCTGGCTATAGCGTGACACTACAGTTGGTAAGCTATCGTCCTATCTTGACCACCAAACTCCCGTGGATCGACCCTTGCTACTGTTATACTAGTGTGTGTGAGGTTTATTTTCTTATTTTTAACCGCAAAACGACCCCTGTGTTGTCAAATTTTGGCGTCGTTGTCGGGGAGTTATGAGCTTAGGATAAGACGATCTGTAGGGAGTTGTTTTCTGATTTTTGGATTTATTTTTGGTAATTGAGTTTAGTAGTAAATTCATTTTGGTCTTGGCGGTCGTTTTGCACTAGTGCATGCGTACCCGTCGGGGTGGGCATACATCACCCTTGTTATTTGACTTTGAAATTGAGTGAACTTCGCGGAATAGCCGTGTGTGTAGGCGTTTTATTAGTATGAGTCCTTGTAGTGTAGTCATAGAGGATGTTACTGATGAGCCCTTGGGCGAGGTAACGGGGGCTGCACCAATTATACCCCCGGTTTCTGAATTTCATGTAGGAGGCACAAGTGCTAGTGGTTGTGCGGTTTCAGCCCCCGTACCAATACCATCATGCACTCAGCCTGTAGTCCAATCTTTAGGTCAACCTGTTACCAACCCGTTAGGAAGTCCCGTGTCTGCTGTGATGGCTTGGGGAATGCCGGCCTGAGATGGCAACCCAATACCGCGACAGCAGGTACCGGTTTCCCAACCACAAATTCACAACCATTACCATCATAATACCATCAACCCATTTTTAAACCACAACCAGTTATTCAATCTATACTACCACAAACCCAAACCCAACCTCAAATACAACCTTATCAACCACAGTACCAGTACCAGGAGGCAGACCCAGTATACGATGAGGAAGCCGACGGACGGATGCCCTATCATCCAGTCCAGCAGGAACAACAATGGAACCGAGGTCGGGGACCTCCGAGGAGATTTCAACAACCACAGCAGCAACAGGGGCTACAATTTTACAACAACGAGCAGCAAAACGGTAATTTTGTTCCAATTTTGTTCCACCTCTGTATTTTGCTCAATCGAGGGGGTAATCGGTTGCATCACACTTCCAACCCAGGGAGTATGATGATGCTTCGTCCATATACTTTCTAGAAAATATTGAAAATCAAGTAGAAATTACGCCCCAACTGTTAGGAGTGTTAACACAGTTTAGAGGATATAAGACTGATGATCCATATAGTCATTTATAAGAATTTTTAGCAATAGTGAATGCCAACACTCCTAGGAATAAAAATATGAATACTTTTAGGTTAAGATTATTTCCCTTTACTTTAAAGGACAAAGCCAAATATTGATTTACTTCATTACAACCTAATAATATTACTACCTGGGAACAACTGAAAGCCAAGTTTGTTCAAGAATTCTATCCAGCTAGCAGAACTAGGGAAATTAGACGAGCCATTCAGGACTTCTAGCAGAAGCCGAGGGAGGCATTCCATGATGTGTTTGAGCAATTAAAGGAATTGAAGTGCTCTTGTCCACATCATGACATTCCGCGGTGGCAGCTGGTGAAGTTATTTTTTGATGGGATGGATGAAACGAATCGAGCGATGATCAACGCTTTGTCCAACGGAACTTTTATGTGGCAAGAACCCGAAGATGCGTGGAAATTTCTAGAGCAGCTTAGTTTATGTTCAAAAGTCAGTGGATCTAAGAAGGACAACAGAGTGTATGTGGCAAACATGGAGGCTGAAAACAAGTGGAAGAAGGAGATTCAAAATGAATTAAGTGCTGTCACCAAGAAGTTTAATTAGATGCTCGCAAGATTTCAGAAAGAAAAAGGAGCTTACGTATTTCATGGTCAAGTCATTTCTAATACATGTGGTAAAGTAGGTCACAACCACAGCGAGTGCTCGATGACACACGAGGAGATCAGTCAAGTTCATGGATATGGTCAGTTTCATAACATGCCACGACCATTCAGGAGCAATTAGCAAAGAGATGCAACGCAACCGCAAGTGAGGCAGCAGAATATGCAACCAGCGCTGTCACACCCCCAAACCTTATTGGCAAAAACGTTCGAGGGTGGGCGACTTCATGTACGATATCATAACAGTGTCAAAATGATAATGAATCCAAGAAATCACAACCATCATAACTTAATTGTAAAAGTTACATAAGTTCAATGTTGTTGTTTCCATTACCATTACATATGAATTAAAAATACGTAGTTATGACGTCATAGCGTCCCATCGTCATTGCTTGTGAAACTACTTACTGGTTCCCTGAGAATACAAGTAGTTTGAAAAGTGTCAACAATTAAGTTGGTGAGTTCATAAGTATTTATTTGAGAAAAGTCCATTTGTTGTACTGCGTAGATTTGAAAACCCAAGAAAATCCAATATTTTCTACACTTCAAAGTGTATCAAGTCTTAAAACCCAAAGACTATAATGTAGTGTAAGTTGTAATGTAACATTATGAAAAATGTATATTTCAAAGTAAATAGTTATTTAAGGTTGAATCGTTTTCCCATGTGAGACGTCCTATAACCATACTGTAGACTAGTTGGCCTGCTGCGACGTTCTTTAGGCGTCGGAATGTTATGACTTTTTTCACCTCAGACCTGCCGGTCTAGCTGCAGCTAACAGCTCAGGTGCGGGGTTGTCAATCCCATATAGATCTATACACACATGTCACGCTCTCTTACCGAGACTCTGGTTATAAATTTCAGGACTTATACTGTAAGTACTTAAAAATACTGTGAAGACCCGTCTCACAAAAATGTATGTATCATCAACCCATTACGTTTAGTAGTCAAGAAAACCTTTTGTTTTTCCGTCATTATTTTATTTCCCAAAAATAACGTTGTATGTAGTTTGAATATATATATATATATATATATATATATATATATATATATATATATATATATATATATATATATATATATATATATATATATATATATATATATATATATATATATATATATATATATATATATATATATATATAAACTTTGTATTGTTTCAATGTAGTGGAAAACTGAGTATCCATAAACTATTCTTGTAATAGCTTATCTAATGCACTGTGTGTCGTATAGAGTGAGTTCTCATGTATATAGTATAATAGTTTATTCTGGAACTATTAACCTTGCGAGAAAGGGCTACGGTTAGCACCTTTCGCTTATTGTAATCGTATAATAAAGCGTACGAGGTCTGATCGGAACGAAGGTCCGAAATCAGCAACATTTTCGTATGAAATAATCCTTTTAACTTGTGTAAATCTTTTGTCAAACATATAAATACATTCGAACATGTGTGAAACGGTATTTATAGCATAATATCTTGTATTCTCCCCCTAAAAGTTTCTGAAAAGTAAATGGAGGGGTATGAAACTCACCCTTGAAGCATGATACTGTCGAGAGAGGAGTGTGAGTTCGAAACTTTCGACAGTAGGAGACCAAGACTTGGGTTCGGAACCTAAGGACCTTCGGATAATGTTAATATCCAACGGTTTCACGAAATTTTAGTGTGTGAAAATGGTGCAAAAGCTGTGAGATAACGCTTAGAATCATTAAAGGGAACTAACTTACCAAGTATGAGGTGGTTTACTCTTGGAAAAATGGTAGAGGATGGTGGTTCATGGTGGTGCTGATGAGGCAGAAGATATGGAAGTAAGGTGGTGAGGGTTGAGAGTGGAGAGAATTATAGAAAGTTGAGAGAGATTTTGAGAGTAGTTGAAGGAGGGTTCGTGGTTTATGGGTTCAAATGAGTGTGGGGAACTGATTAAGGGAAAAGTTAGTTATCTTTATGTCCCATCACTTAGTCATAGGTGTACTTAGTAGCATTTGACTTTGTGATTTAAGTGATATTTGCGTTAAAACTTGGTATTTAGTAGTTGATGAGTGTAAGAATTCGAATGATGCCATTCTCTCACGTAACAGACGTCGCATGCAAAATGCTGGGTTCTGACAGTGAAGGATCTAGAAATGAGGTTCTGAAACATGTTTGGCGGTTGGGTAGGATTCAACAATAGTCTATCCTAAATCGGAGGCTGGTTTCGAAATCAGTTTCCAAGTTTCACTCGAAACCTGAGCACCTTCCGAGTTCAAGTTCCAAGTCAAGTGGTGATTTCGGAGTTTAGTAAAGTTTTTGTAAAGTTTGCATGTCAATTGTTTTGGATTAGGATGGGTAGTATTATGATGTTCCGACAATACATTCTAAAAGTTATGAAATTTACTTTTCATTATATGAGTCAATGCCCTCATTGCTAGGCTACGGTTGACTTTTGTTTGACTAAAATTTTACAATTGTCACAAGCGCCACAAGGAGGAAATACCAACATTGGCACGAAGGAAATTTATGAAATTTTGCTCAAACTCAAGAAAGCTGAAGACGAAAATACTCAACCAATCTTAAGACTGGGGAATCAACTTATGAAGATGGAGAAGGAGAGAGAACAAGAGAAGGTGCAACCTCAGAAGGCGTAGGTGAATGAAGTCATTATGCTTAGAAGTAGAAAGAAAGTAGATAATAAGGTTACAGCTCCAATTGTTGAAGAAGATAGTGATGTGGAGATCGTGTTCGATGAAAAGGAGGAATTAGAAAGGGAAGAGAAGAAAGAAAAGAAAAACAATAGCAGAAAAAGGAACCTACAAGCAAATGGGAGAAAGGGGAGACTAGTCGAACAGCTCATTTTCCTGCGGCTTTGGAAAAGCCAGAAAAGAGACCATATGTGTAAGACCCGTTCCGCCGAGGTGCGGCCAGGACGGATCTGCGGCGCGGCTCGGGAGAGATCTGGATTCGCGAATGATTTTGTACGCGTGGCGCGGCTTTAAAGAACCCGCGGCGCGGTGCGCCGCTAATGTGAAAAACCCTAATTCAATTTTAAACGCCTATATAAAGGGACCCAGCCCTAGGGTTCGTGTTTTTGGGAGTTTTCTGGAGCAGAGGCGTCTGGTTTCAGCAGAGACTCTTTGGTTCCAAGGCTTTGGAGGTTTGAAGGAAGAGATACAACATGGGGAAAGGCTTGTAGTCGATCGGGTGCATTCCTCTGTTCTCCAGAAGCAAGGTAAGAGGATCTACCTTCTGATATTTCATTTTCATCTCGTCATAGGGTGTTACCCATTGGTTTGTAGCCTTAGACGAATTGTAACACTTAGGGTTTGGACCAAGGACATGCATGGACTTGCATGCCCATAAGGAAGTGATCTTAGGGTAGTTTCTGATCCCAGGAAGGTTGTAGAAAGGAATCCTAGCCGATTGATGTATTGTTAATCGCTAATAATAATATTTTGGAATGTTACAAGTCGTGACTGGCTATGTCAGCGGCGCGGACTAGGCTGAACCCCCGTAATTGTGCAATGGTAGCCGCGGCGCGTAGGGCGAGAAGCCACGCCGCGGCGAGCGACTGTTTGACCCTAAGGTTTAGTTTTGACCCTGGTTTGGTGGTAAACGTTGGGTCTGACTTTTAGGCAAGTCTATGGGAGTTTGGTCAGTGCTTGACATGTTGTGTATGTGGGATATAGGTGTGTGAACGAGCTAAGTGGGGATATTAAAGTATATCTGTGCGGTTTCGAATCAGGTAAGTATCCTCACCTTACAATATGATGTTGCATGTTAGGCATCTTGTGTGTTATTTATAGTTATATGATTTGCTCTATATCTGTGGTTATTTGTTGTTGGGCTCAGTACTGATGTGTGTCCCCTCGTAGCTGTTGTATGACGAGTTGGAATATTGCCTTGTCCCATAGCTGTTGTATGATGGGCTGGGCCATAACCGGGAACCCATAGCTGTTGTATGATGGGTAGAACCGCCCCGTGTCCATAGCTGTTGTATGATGGACGCCCGTAGCTGTTGTATGGCGGGTAGGGTCGGATCATTCTCGAGGACGGGTTGTTTAATGTGTGGGCATGTATGGTAATTTGTGGACTCACTAAGCTTTAAGCTTACCCGTTGATTTTATAATATTTCAGGTAGCTCAAATGACAAAGGGAAGGGCAAGGCGCGACGGCAGCGCATCGCATTCAAGAGATTTATTTTGATGAACTATAACAGTATTTTCAAATGTTTCCGCTGTCGGTTTAAATAATATGTTGAACAATTTTACTTTTGGAATAAATATTTTATTAGAACCTTGGTAATAAATGAATTTTTAAATTTTTGAAATTGGGGCATTACAAATTGGTATCAGAGCCTTGGTTTGAGGGATTTGCATGAGCTATATTGGGAATCCAAACTCCAACTTAGGACTGAGCAACTTTTGTCAAGAAAATGTTTTTGGAAAGTTAATTTAAAGTGAGAGAAGATGCGATGCGAACCGTCAGCCGAGCTCAAGTAAATTTTGTGATTCCCAATTACCCATGCCAAGTTTGTGTTATGTGATAAAATGTATTGTGCTAGGATGTAAAATAGCTTGGATAATATACCTTGCAGACTGTTTTGTGCCTTATGTGCTGCTTTAGAATTTTATGCTACTGTCGTTAGGTTGCTTAGTGAATGCTGGTAGGTTATATATGTTGGTTATATGCCCATCGTTATAACAAGTTGGTAATATTATTATAAATAGTAGGGTCCTTTTGGGTTACACGCAAGAGACGATTTAGCCAAAAGAGATCGAAAATAAACTTGAGGGGTTAAGTTTATTAATATATCAAAGTAAAGGTATATTAATTAGAAACTTAATGGTTAAGTTTATTAATATACCAAAGTAAAGGTATATTAATTAGAAACTTAATAAGGATAAAGGACTAAAGTGAAATATCCATAAAAGAGGGGATAAGGATGAGGAGCACTATAAATACAACCCTAGATCTGAGTTGTAAGGGCTGCCAAAACCCTAATTTTCGTCACCCTCCTTTCCCCCCTCGGTATACGGCCGATTTCTTTCAAAACCCTAGGTATTACGTGCTAAAACTTCAAGCAAAGGTATATACTACATCAACGGGTGCTGGATCGTTGTCTTGGGTGCGATTACATTAGAGGAGTTCTACTTTGGGCTCTCGTCATCCTAACAAAATCAGATCTGAGATTTGAAAAGGTATGTCTTGAACCCTCTTGATTTTACAGTTACAAAAGTGTGCATGATTCTGTGATTCTGGTTGAATGCGATTTAGATTTCTGTTTCCGCTGCGTTGTTTTATGCTATCGTATTCCAACAGTGGTATCAGAGCCGCTTTATCATGATTTTGTACTGTTTTGATTCGATTAAAATTGTTAAAAATTGTTTTTTTCTGATTTATCGAATCTGATCGACGTCCGCGCCGCGGTACTAGAAATATCGCGTCGCGGGTTTTTCTAAAGTTACGATCATTAGGGTTTTGCCGCGTCGCGCTTCCTAGTGTTCCACGCCGCGTCGTTTTTGTCATGATCGGTTTCTTTTGATTACCGCGTCGCGTTTTCTCGTGTTACGCGTCGCGGCGGTCGTGATGTTTTATTTTTCTGAAATCAGATTTCTTGTTATAAAATGGTGATTTTAGTATTGTATGATTGTTTAGATTAATCATTGACATAGAATACTTGCATGCTCAATAGGATTAATAGCTAAACACAAAGTTTAAAATGCTTCAAAATTTAATGGATGATTGTTTAAATTAATTATTAACATTGCATCCTTGCGTGTTTAATAGAATTAATAGTTAAACATAATTTTCAAAGAATACTTAAAATTTTAAATGATATATATATTAGAATTGTATCTATATGTATAACTTAAAATAAAAACATTGGTCAGACCGTGACTAGGCTCACCTACTCTAAATGTGTAGAAGGTTGAAGGAGGTCTCTTTGATTCCTAATGAGGTCGGTTTTTAAATAGCATTCATTGCTTACCACCCTCACCGCCTGTCACATTTTATTGAGTGGAGTTACCGAAAGGGTTTGATAGAACAGTGTTTCAAGATAAAAGTATTACTGAAAATACACAAGTAAGAAAAATTTGTTAAAAGTTAATAGATTTTTTCAAAAAGTCAAATTGGCAATTTCAAACCGGTTTTAAAAGTTTAAATTGACCCTTATGCCAATTAAAAGGTTAAAATGTTTTAACAAAAACGAAACAAAATCCCGTTTTATGAAAATGTAAATCTCATGCTACCCACAAAGAACCACACATTTAACCGGGCCCTTCCGGCGTGGGAAGTGCCATAGCCAACGCGTCGGATTGGACTCGGTCAAAATGATGTGATACTCGCGATAACTCATGAATCATGGTCCGGGTGTCACGTGGGTCCTTCGTGGTCGATTTACCATCCAAACTCGTGATCCGCGGCATACCCGTCACGAGAGAGAGGATGAGCATGATGGGATTAAACATGCCATTGATCAGATTCAATGAATCCCAAAAGATCTAGAAGCTTCATAGAGATTGAAGTTGGCAAAGAGTATTGCCTACCTAAATAACTTTTGGGGGTGACTACGGCATACCTCTTCACCACCAGAAGTGAAATATGGATTCTAGCCTTAAGTAAAATTATTGTTTTGGGTAATTAATTTTTTAAGGATTAATCAGACTAATTAAATCTACTTTTCATATAGATGGCTCCAAACACAAATGGAAATTCGAATTCGGCTACAAATATCTCACTAATGCAACTCCTCTCTAAGGATAAGCTGACCGGATCAAACTACTTGGACTGGATGCGTTCCCTTCGGATCGCCCTCCGGTATGATAAGAAAGAATGGGTCCTGGACACAGCTCTTCCTGAGGCTCCAGCTGATGATGCAACTAGAGCTGTTAGGGATGCTTGGCAAAAGCATAAAGATCAGTCGGATGAGGTTGCTTGTCTCATGTTGGCGACCATGGTTCCGGAACTCCAAAAGAGTTTCGAGACCGCTGGGGCGTTCGACATGGCCGACCAGCTCAAGGAAATGTTCCAAGAGCAGGCTAGACAGGAACGATATGACACTATGATATCCCTACTAGATTGCAAGCAGCAGGAGGGAACCGCTGTCAGTGCACACGTGCTTAAGATGAAAGCGTACGTTGACAGATTGGAGCGACTTGGATTTCCGATCGCTCAGCAATTGGTTACGGATATCATCCTACACTCGCTGAGTAGTACATTCAGTCAGTTCACACTGAATTTTAATATGAATGGATTGGAAAAGACCATAATGGAGTTACACGGCATGCTAAAAACTGCCGAGGCAAATATGTCTAAGTCTAAAAACTCCAGCTCCACGGCTCCGGTATTGGCAATCAGGGAAGGGGCAATCAAAAAAAGGAAAGCCAAGAAGCCTAAAGGCAAAGGGAAGGGTCAAGTTGGTAACCCCAACACCAACCCTAGCAACAAGGGCAAGGCTGGTTCTATGATAGTGCCGTCACCAAACCCTGATGAGGCCATTTGTTTCCACTGCGGAGAAAAGGGACACTGGAAGCGAACCTGTCCTAAATACCTGGAGGAGATCAAGAAGATCAAGCCCAAAGTGTCTGGTACCTCAGGTATATACATGATAGAACTCCATAATATTGTAATACTAATCCATGGGTCCTAGACACAGGATGTGGTACTCACATTTGCTCTGATGTGCAGGGACTAAGAAGAAGTAAGAAGTTAAGGCATGGGGAGCTTGACCTGATCATGGGCAACAGACATACGGCTGCTGTCAAGAGGATTGGGGATTACCAGCTCGTGCTTTCTACTGGATTTTCTATTAATTTATTAGATTGTTGCTATTCGCCAGAAATGGCTAAAAACATTATTTCTTTTAGTGCTTTGTATCGAGACGGTTTTGATTTTGGTTTTGATAATGGAAATAATTTGGTTTTCAAAAATGATTGTCTTTACTTTAAAGCATGTCCTACAAATGGTATTTATAAAACTATCGTGAGCATTAGAAGAAATAATAGCTTAATCTTAAATGTTGATTCAGATACATCCAAAAGTGTATTGGATAAATCATGTCTATGGCATTGTCGACTTGGCCATATAAACAAGAAACGCATCGCCAAACTCCAAGAGGATGGGATTTTGGAATCATTCGACCTCAAGTCTGATGATGTATGTGAGTCTTGTTTATTAGGCAAGATGACAAAAGCGCCATTCACAGGGAACTTTGAAAGAGGCAAGGATCTGTTGGACCTCATACACATTGATGTGTGTGGACCGTTCAGATCAGCCACAAGACATGGAGAAAGGTATTTCGTCACATTTACTGATGACTTCAGCAGATATGGATATGTTTATTTGATTAAACATAAGTCTGAAACCTTCGAGGTGTTCAAAAGGTTTCAGAACGAAGTAGAGAATCAACGGGGCAAAAGGATTAAGATCCTCCGATCCGACAGGGGTGGAGAATATCTTAGTCAAGAATTCTACGATCATCTGGGGAACTGTGGAATTGTTTCACAGTTGACTCCTCCTGGAACACCACAACATAATGGTGTAGCTGAGAGGAGGAACCGAAAATTACTTGATATGGTTCGGTCCATGATGAGTCGTGCTACGCTTCCAATCAGTTTCTGGGGCTATGCCTTGGAGACTGCAGCAAAAGTCCTAAACCTTGTACCAACTAAGAAGGTCAGCAAGACACCCTCTGAAATATGGAATGGGACTAAACCCTCATTGGCGCATTTGAAAGTCTGGGGTTGTGACGCTTACGTCCGTCGTGAAGCCATCCACAAACTAGAACCCAGATCAGAGAGGTGTTACTTTATTGGTTATCCTGCTAGTTCTTTTGGGTATTTGTTTTACAAACCTTCTGAAAACAAGGTGATTGTTGCACGAAGGGCAGTCTTCCGAGAGAGGGAGCTGATACACCAAGAGGCCAGTGGGAGCCAAATTGATCTTGAGGAAATTCAAGAACCAACCAATAAAGGACCTGATATTGGCACTAGCTCTCAATCAGAGGTTGAAAAACCAGTTGAGCCTCAGCCAAGTACAGCTGGGGAATCTGACATACCTCCACCTCCTGTCCGGAGATCTGATAGAGTACGTCATGCACCTGAATTTTATGGTTTACATATTACTGAAGGTGATGAGTCAATGGTAGGTGACGATGAACCTACCAGCTATCAGGAAGCAATGGCAGGCCCAGATGCTGCCAAATGGAAGGAGGCTATGGAGAGCGAGATGAAATCCATGGATGATAACCAAGTTTGGAACTTGGTTGATCAAACACCTGACCTTAAAACAGTTGGGTGTAAATGGGTCTTCAAGAAGAAGACAGACATGGATGGAAAAGTACACACATATAAAGCCAGACTGGTGGCAAAGGGTTATACTCAAACCCAAGGGATTGATTATGAGGAAACTTTTTCACCAGTGGCAATGATTAAATCTATTAGGATATTGTTTGCCATCGCAGCCTTTTATGACTACGAAATATGGCAAATGGATGTAAAAACCGCTTTCCTTAACGGAAAACTTTCAGAAGATGTGTATATGACACAACCAGAGGGTTTTGTACAGTCCAAATATCCCAATAGAGTGTGTAAACTTGTGAAGTCGATTTATGGACTCAAACAAGCATCTCGCAGCTGGAATCTCTGCTTCGATGAAAAAATCAAAGAGTTTGGATTTTCGAGAAGTGAAGATGAGCCATGTGTATATGTCAGAGCTAGTGGGAGTGCTGTTGTCTTCCTTGTGCTGTATGTTGATGACATACTACTCATAGGAAACAATGTCCCAATGTTGCAAAGTGTTAAAACTTGGTTTGGGGATTGTTTCGCTATGAAAGACTTGGGAGAAGCGGCATACATACTTGGTATAAAGATCTATAGAGATAGATCTAGGCGACTTATTGGTTTAAGCTAGAGTACATACATAGACAAAATCTTGAAAAGGTTCAAGATGCAGGATTCCAAGAAAGGATTCGTGCCTATGTAACGTGGTATGACATTGAGTAGAGACCAATGTCCTAGTTCTAGTGATGAACGAGAGAGAATGAGTCGAATCCCATATGCTTCGGCAATGGGATCGATCATGTATGCCATGTTATGTACAAGACCTGACGTCTCTTGTGCCTTGAGTATGACGAGTCGTTATCAGGCCAATCCTGGTGAAAATCATTGGACCGCAGTCAAGAACATTCTTAAGTATCTTCGGAGGACGAAGGAAGTGTTCTTGGTCTATGGGGGCATGGAAGAACTCACTGTAAGTGGTTATAGTGATGCTAGCTTCCAAACCGATAGAGACGATTCCTGTTCGCAGTCAGGATTCGTGTTCTTACTGAATGGTGGGGCAGTAACTTGGAAGAGTACCAAGCAAGAAACAGTAGCTGATTCGACAACGGAGGCTGAGTATATTGCAGTTAATGAAGCTGCAAAGGAAGCCATGTGGATGAAGAAGTTCATCAGGGATCTCGGTATTGTTCCTAGCATTGATGGTCCAGTTGAGATCTTCTGTGACAATGAGGGTGCAGTCGCCTTGGCGAAAGAACCCAGAGCTCACAAGCGCACAAGGCATATACACCGGAAGTACCATTATATTCGGAGGCTCGTTGAAGAAGGAGACATCATGATTAGTAGAGTTACATCAGAAGATAATCTTGCTGATCCATTCACTAAACCGCTATCTCAGGCCAAGCATGATTCTCATACTAGGTCGATGGGCATTAGATTTGCAAATGAGTTGGTTTAAGTGTATTTAATTTAGTTTGATTTGTGTTTGGAACTCAAGCAATGTGAAACTCTATTTGTTTTGAAGATTATTATGTGGAGAACTTAATATATGCATGAAGGCAGTCATTTCATTAGTTTATCATTGTGTTCCAATTTTGCATGTTTTATTGACTTCCTGAATAATTATTTTATTATTCAAAACGTCCACAGTCGGTCATACTTTTGGGAGTAAGTATTGATTCAAGGCTGACATGAGGATTTAGTAAATTGTCCATAGAGATGGACATAGCATAGAGATGCGCTAATTCTCATGTGTACTTAATAGGGATTAAGTATTGGAGTAACCTGTACTTAGAGATTACTTCATGGAATGTGTCACGAGTAATTCTAAGATGGTAATATCTTATATTCTTCAAGCGGAGATGCATTGATTCTTAGTCCTGCAGTCTGTTATGTCTTGGTTTTCTCCAACGTTGTCCGTAATTGGCAGCCATACAGAGAATGTCCAGATATGACATGATGAGTGGGCGAGATCCGTGTAGTCAAAGTTTATTTGTTCCTTCTGCCCTAACAGGAGAAGCGATATCCGTGGGCCCCTCGATGATTTGGTGTTGACAGCAAATGTACGGCCGTACTCGAACTGAATTGATATAGAATCAATAAGTGCAGTTTGTTGTGGTCATCACAAATCTCTATCGGAAAACATAATCTTGAATGTTTGAGACTGACAGAATTCCATGTCAGACGTTCATATGGATATCTTGTAGAACAAAGGAATATTTGATCACTTGCCTAAGGGCTGTTTCATTAGATGAACACGGCATTTGTCTAGGATGACATACACCTTACTAGGTTAATGAATATTAGACCATACAGTTGTTATAACAAGTGCAAGTGGGAGACTGTTGGTTATATGCCCATCGTTATAACAAGTTGGTAATATTATTATAAATAGTAGGGTCCTTTTGGGTTACACGCAAGAGACGATTTAGCCAAAAGAGATCGAAAATAAACTTGAGGGGTTAAGTTTATTAATATATCAAAGTAAAGGTATATTAATTAGAAACTTAATGGTTAAGTTTATTAATATACCAAAGTAAAGGTATATTAATTAGAAACTTAATAAGGATAAAGGACTAAAGTGAAATATCCATAAAGGAGGGGATAAGGATGAGGAGCACTATAAATACAACCCTAGATCTGAGTTGTAAGGGCTGCCAAAACCCTAATTTTCGTCGCCCTCCTTTCCCCCCTCGGTATACGGCCGATTTCTTTCAAAACCCTAGGTATTACGTGCTAAAACTTCAAGCAAAGGTATATACTACATCAACGGGTGCTGGATCGTTGTCTTGGGTGCGATTACATTAGAGGAGTTCTACTTTGGGCTCTCGTCATCCTAACAAAATCAGATCTGAGATTTGAAAAGGTATGTCTTGAACCCTCTTGATTTTACAGTTACAAAAGTGTGCATGATTCTGTGATTCTGGTTGAATGCGATTTAGATTTCTGTTTCCGCTGCGTTGTTTTATGCTATCGTATTCCAACAATATACAATTAGGGTAAGATGGCCTTAGAATTCTTGGTCTGGCCTTACTGGCTGTTCCTTGTTTGGTTGTGACTCTAGGGTAGGATCAGTTATTCAAACGTCTATCTTATTTCTGATTGTGTACGGCTATGCGTCTGTGAAATGACTCGACGACATTAGCAGTAGTTCTTTTAGGCACGTGTGGGAGGGAGAAATAAGTCAATGATTAGGCACCACGGTGCATGATTACAAGATTCATAGGAAGTGGTTTTAGCGTATGTGCGACAGTTTAGGAGGATGGTTGATGAACTTGGAACAAGGGCGAATAGGTGTGGAAGGTAGTACCAGGCCAGTACTACCGAAAGCACAGGATTCACGCTTGAGTCGAGAGTAGTCAATCAAAGTCCTAGAAGGTCGAGTAGTTGGGTAAATGGGTGTAATCTAAAGTATTGATATTCGGATTTTGCGATTCAGAATGGCGATCACCCGAAGTAATGGTGGACCAGGTGCGGGTACCTCGAGTGGGGATAATTCTGTTGATGAGAACCTTCGCAACTTGATCGCTGCAGAGGTTTTACGAGAAGTGGTGGCAGCAGTATCTCAATTCTTTGGCACCACAAAGGCTGAACTGATGGCAATGCTCGAGGAGCGACTGGCTGCACAGGGTTCATCACGGGCCAGGGATGCAAGCTATAAGGACTTTTCGGCTTGTTCGACTCCGATGTTCGATGGGGGCAGGGATCCGATTGTTAGTATGCGGTGGATTTCCGCGGTGGAGGGTGCTTTCCGTACCTGTTCATGTCCTGAAAACTCTAAGGTAACATTTGCGGTGAATCTTTTGAGAGAGGGTGCGAAAGATTGGTGGGAATTACGAATGAAAGATCTCACCTCTGCTCAGTTGGATGCTATTACGTGGCCGCAATTCAAGGAACAATTCAAACTGGAGTATGTTCCACAGGTGGAAATGGAACGCTTGGCACAGGAATACCTGAATTTGACCCAGACCACTGAAACGGTGACGGAGATCACCAAAAAGTTTAATGAGCGAGCCCTCTTCTGTCCAGAGTTTGCAGCAACTGAGCGCATGAGGATGACTCGATATTTGGCGATGCTTCGCACTGACATTCGAGAATTTGTGTCTGCTGCTAGGCACCAAACTCTCACTGATATGATCGCGGCCGCTCGGGCCCGAGAGTTGGAATTGGAAACCCAACAAAGACAGAAGCGTTCGGTGCCTACTCAGACCCAGCAGGCGTCAAAGAAGTTTCGAGGGGTAGATCAGGGAAAGCAAGGGCAAAGGAGTCTGGGTAAGTGTAATAAGTGTGGGAAGAATCATGATGGGCGTTGCTGGGTACTTATATGTCATAAGTGTGGAAAGGAAGGCCACTATGCTAAGGATTGCCGACAGGAGGTCAAGATTTGCTTTAATTGTAACCAGGTGGGTCACTTCAAGGGCCAGTGTCCTCTTCTGACTCGGGGGACGGTCCAAAATCCAGCGCCCACTACTCTCCGAATTACTGATGGTAGGCAGGGGAAAGGGGAAGCCCTTAAGACCAAGGGTCGAGCATTCGTCATGACCGCCGAGGAGGCACAGGATGCGCCCGACGTCGTCACGGGTACTCTTTCTTTACTTGCCTCGTGTATGTGGTGTGTGTACTTAATGTGTTTATTATACTTTGGTTAGGAACCTTCTTAGTCAACTCTACGCCTACCTTTGTATTATTTGATTCGGGTGCTAGTCATTCTTTTGTGTCTGCCGTTCTGGGAAAGGGTTTCGGTATTGCTTTAGGAACTCTTCATCGCCCGTTAGAAGTAGAAATTGCGGATGATAAGACCGTGCAAGCAACTAGTGTGTATCGGGGAAGTGAAGTAGTGATTCAAGGAATAAAGTTTCCGATCGATCTCATCCCTATACCGTTGAGTGACTCTCGAGTCATCATCGGTATGGATTGGTTGGGTCAGTATGAATCATGGATTGATTGTAATAACAAGCGAGTATGGATTCAAACCCCAAGTGAGGGAGAGCTGGTAGTACAGGGCGAAAGGAGGAATAAGGGTGCAGTTTTTTTGTTCAGCTACTAGAGCGCGTAGACATTTTCAACATGGAGGTTCGAGATTTGTGGCTTATGTTATCGACGCACGAGAAAAGAAGCCACAGTAGAAAGCAGGTGATATACCAGTAGTTCGGAATTTTTTTGATGTTTTTCCCGAGGACCTGCCTGGCGTACCGCCAGAGAGACAGGTGGAATTTAAGATCGACTTAACTCCCGGTGCGGCTCCAATAGCTAAAGCACTGTATCGTCTTGCGCCTCCAGAGATGCTGGAGTTGTCTATTCAACTTTGGGAGTTACTGGATAAGGGATTTATTCGACCCAGTTGCTCACTGTGGGGAGCGCCTAGTTTGTTTGTTAAGAAGAAGGATGGTTCCAATAGGATGTGCATAGATTATCATGAACTGAATAAGCTTACGGTGAAGAATCGATATCCATTGCCTTGCATCGACGACTTGTTTGATCAACTGCAGGGCGCTTCGTGGTTCTCAAAAATTGATTTGCGGTCAGGATATCATCAAATGCGAGTACGGGAGGAAGACATCCCGAAAACGGCTTTTCGGACGAGGTACGGCCACTTCGAGTTTGTAGTGATGCCGTTTGGACTGACCAATGCCCCTGCAGCTTTTATGGATTTAATGAACCGGGTGTGTCGACCGATGTTGGATCGGTCGGTTATAGCGAAAGATGCATGACCTGTCGTAGGGTCAAGGCTGAGCACCAACGGCCTCATGGTAAATTGCAGCCTCTTGAGATCCCAGAATGGAAATGGGAGCATATCACAATGGATTTCATCACGAAGTTTCCAAGAACCCCTCGACATATGCACACTATTTGGGTTATCGTGGATAGGTTGACTAAAATTGCTCATTTCCTCCCCATTCAGAGACCTTCTCTGCAAAGGAATTGGCTAAGGTCTACGTAGATGAGGTTATCTCTCGGCATGGTATACCGGTCTCGGTGATATCCGATCGGGATGTCCGATTTACGTCTAGGTTTTGGAAGAAGTTTCATGAGGAATTAGGCACTCGCCTTCATTTCAGCACGACATATCACCCTCAGACGGATGGGCAGAGTGAAAGGACAATTGAAACGCTGGAGGATATGCTTAGGGCATGCGTTATCGATTTTGGTGGGAGTTGGGATTCCCATCTCCCTCTAGCTGAGTTTTCCTATAATAACAATTATCACGCGAGCATTGGCACGACTCCTTTTGAGATGTTGTATGGAAGGAAATGTCGTACTCCTATTTGCTGGGGCGAGGTTGGCCAGCGGGTATTGGGTAGTACTGAGGTGGTAATCAAGACAACTGAGTTAATTCAGAAGGTTCGGTAGAGGTTGTTAACGACTCAGAGTCGGCAGAAAAGTTATGCAGATCGGCGGCGGTCCGATCTTGAGTTTCAAGTTGGGGATTATGTTCTTCTTAAGGTTTCACCTTGGAAGGGAGTTATTCGTTTTAGGAAGCGGGGAAAGCTTGGCCCTAGGTACATTGGACCATATCAAATCATCGCCCGTGTAGGTAAGGTAGCTTACCGGTTGGAGCTGCCCGAGTAGCTTAGTCAGATTCATGACACGTTCCACGTTTCGCAACTCAGGAAATGCATTACCGAGGAATCTACGATAGTGCCTTTGGAGGATATTCAATTAGACGAACGCCTAAATTATGTGGAGCGACCAGTTGCCATTATTGAAAGGAAGATAAAGACTTTACGAAATAAAACAATAGGATTAGTTAAGGTGCAGTGGCAACATCGTAAAGGGTCCGAGTGGACTTGGGAACCGGAGGAGGAAATGCGGAGGCATTATCCAGAATTATTTACCGGTGCGGATTTCGGGGACGAAATCCAGTTAAGTGGGGGAGAATTGTAAGACCCGTTCCGCCGAGGCGCGGCCACGACGGATCTGCGGCGCGGCTCGGGAGAGATCTAGATTCGCGAATGATTTTGTACGCACGGCGCGGCTTTAAAGAACCCGCGGCGCGGTGCGCCGCTAATGTGAAAAACCCTAATTCGATTTTAAACGCCTATATAAAGGTACCCAACCCTAGGGTTCGTGTTTTTGGGAGTTTTCTGGAGCAGAGGCGTCTGGTTTCAGCAGAGACTCTTTGGTTCCAAGGCTTTGGAGGTTTGAAGGAAGAGATACAACGTGGGGAAAGGCTTGTAGTCGATCGGGTGCATTCCTCTGTTCTCCAGAAGCAAGGTAAGAGGATCTACCTTCTGATATTTCATTTTCTTCTCGTCATAGGGTGTTACCCATTGGTTTGTAGCCTTAGACGAATTGTAACACTTAGGGTTTGGACCAAGGACATGCATGGACTTACATGTCCATAAGGAAGTGATCTTAGGGTAGTTTCTGATCCCATGAAGGTTGTAGAAAGGAACCCTAGCCGATTGATGTACTGTTAAGCGCTAATAATAATAATATTTTGGAATGTTACGAGCCGCGACGCGGACTGGCTATGTCAGCGGCGCGGACTAGGCTGAACCCCCGTAATTGTGCAATGGTAGCCGCGGTGCGTAGGGCGAGAAGCCACGCCGCGGCGAGCGACTGTTTGACCCTAAGGTTTAGTTTTGACCCTGGTTTGGTGGTAAACGTTGGGTCTGACTTTTAGGCAAGTCTATAGGAGTTTGGTCAGTGCTTGACATGTTGTGTATGTGGGATATAGGTGTGTGAACGAGCTAAGTGGGGATATTAAAGTATATCTGTGCGGTTTCGAATCAGGTGAGAATCCTCACCTTACTATATGATGTTGCATGTTAGGCATCTTGTGTGTTATTTACAGTTATATGATTTGCTCTATATCTGTGGTTATTTGTTGTTGGGCTCAGTACTGATGCGTGTCCCCTCATAGCTGTTGTATGACGAGTTGGACTATTGCCTTGTCCCATAGCTGTTGTATGATGGGCTGGGCCATAACCGGGAACCCATAGCTGTTGTATGATGGGTAGAACCGCCTCGTGTCCATAGCTGTTGTATGATAGACGCCCGTAGCTGTTGTATGGCGGGTAGGGTCGGATCATTCTCGAGGACGGGTTGTTTAATGTGTGGGCATGTATGGTAATTTGTGGACTCACTAAGCTTTAAGCTTACCCGTTGATTTTATAATATTTCAGGTAGCTCAAATGACAAAGGGAAGGGCAAGGTGTGACGGCAGCGCATCGCATTCAAGAGATTTATTTTGATGAACTATAACAGTATTTTCAAATGTTTCCGCTGTCGGTTTAAATAATATGTTGAACAGTTTTACTTTTGGAATAAATATTTTATTAGAACCTTGGTAATAAATGAATTTTAAAATTTTTGAAATTGGGGCGTTACAATATGGAAAGAAAGGACCGCAAGCGGAAGAGATGTGGGAGCTGTTCAGTCAAATTAAGGTCAATATTCCACTAGTCAAGCTCATCAAGGAAGTTCCTGCTTATGCGAAATTTTTGAAGGAAATGTGCATTCACAAGAAACATATCTTCTCGCACCTTCCCAAGAAGATTGAATTGACCGAGTATGGCAGTTCGATAATTATGGACACGTTACCTCCGAAAATGAAAGACCCAGGAGCTCCTCTCATTTCTGCTGACTTGGGGGATGTGCACATTAAGAAGGCTTTGTCAGATTTAGGTGCAATCGTGAACATTTTGCCGGGACAGCTTTTCGACAAACACGAGTTTGGCACATTAAGACCCACGAATGTCATTCTGCAACTCGCTGACAAATCTACGAAAATTCCGAGGGGAGTGCTTTCAGATGTTATTATCAAAGTTGGAAATTTCTATTACCCATCCGACTCCTTGGTCCTGGACACTCGTCAAGTGGCCAATGGGGAGCAACCTACAATCATCCTCGCGCGACGGTTTTTAGCCACAGTCCATGCAAATATTGAGTGTCGCACAGGAGAAATGGGAATCTCCTTCGGACACCAACAAACTAAGATCAACATCTTCAATGCAAAGGGGAGCGCGATAGACGAAGGGGAATGCTATCAGGTTGATATTATAGAGGAATTAGTTCAAAAATATACACCTGCAGTACTACAACAAGAAGCGGTGGAATTCCCGAAGAGGAAGAAGGTGCTAATAACGAACATAATCAGGAAGAATGTAAGGAGAAGGGATCGAAACCTAAAGAGTGTTTGCACATCGAGAAGCTACCAACTGAAATTTCTAAAACATTGAAGCCATCATTGCAGGAGCCACCGACTTTGGAGCTGAAACCACTACCAACTCATCTTAAGTATGCATTTTTAGGAGAAAAGGAGACTCTGCCAGTGATTCCGTCAGCTAATTTGACACCGGAACAAGAGAAGTCATTGCTTGAGGTATTGTCTAAGCACAAAGAAGCTATTGGTTGGACAATTGCGGATTTGAAAGGTATCAGTTCCACTACATGCATGCATCGTATTATCACTGAAGAAGGAGCCAAACCCGCAAGAGACACACATCGTAGGCTGAACCCGAATTTGAAGGAAGTCGTCAAAAAGGAAGTGTTAAAATGGTTGGATGCTGGAATCATATATCCAATCTCCGACAGCAAATGGCTGAGTCCGACACAAACTGTGCCGAAGAAATTTGGAATCACTGTGGTGGATACCAAGGATGGTAAAAAAGTGTCCACAAGACCTGTAACTGGATGTAGAGTGTGTATTGACAACAGTAAGCTTAATGCTGCAACTTCTAAGGACCATTTTCCGTTGCCATTCATTGACCCGATAGTGGAAAAATTAGCCGGGCAAAAATACTACTGTTTCTTAGATGGATACTAAGGTTACAATTAGATTGCTATTCACCCGGAGGATCAAGCAAAAAAGACATTCACGTGTCCCTATGGCACTTTTGCATTCCGAAGGATGCCATTCGGCCTGTGTAATGCTCCAGAAACATTCCAAAGGTGTATGATGGCGATATTCTCGGATATGATTGGCGATGTGTTGGAGATTTTGATGGACGATTTCTCCATTTTTGGTACATCATTTGATGCGTGTTGGATCAGTTGGAAAAGGTCTTAGAGCGATGTGTGGATTCAAACCTGGTACTCAATTGGGAGAAAAGCCATTCCATGGTCAGGGAAGGGATTGTCTTAGGACATGTAGTTTCAGAAAGGGGATTCGAAGTCGATCGAGCGAAGGTCAAGGTAATTTCTACACTGCCGCCTCCGACATTAGTGAAAGGGGTGAGATCATTCGTAGGACATGCAGGATTCTATAAAAGATTTATCAAAGGGGATTCCAAACCCCTTTGAGGTCTGCTATTGAAGGACGCACCATTTATTTTCGATGAAGAGTTTGTCAAAGCATTCAACATCTTGAAAAATAAACTGGTCAATGCTCCCATCCTAAAACCTCCCGATTGGGGGCCCTTTGAAGTTATGTGTGATGCAAGCGATTATGCCGTTGGTGCGGTGTTAGGTCAAAGAATTGAAAAGAACCCAATAGTTATCTGTTATGCTAGCAAAACCTTCTCCGAAGCCCAATTGAATTACACCACAATAGAAAAGGAGTCGCTTGCTGTAGTTTTCGCTCTGGATAACTTTAGATCTTACATCTGGGCATCGAATGTGGTGTTTTACACTGACCACAGTGCTGTTCGCCAAGGCTGAAAAGATGGATACTGTTGCTCCAAGAATTCGATGTGGAAATAAAAGACAAGAAAGGAACAGAGAACGTGGTAGCTGATCACCTCTCAAGATTGCCGGCAGAAGGATTGGAAGCAGGCATAAAAGACACATTTCCTGACGAGCAGCTGTTAGAACTTACTGGTACGCCATGGTATGCGAACTACATCAATTTTCTGGCTACGGGAGCAATTTCGGCACACTGGACGAAGCAGAGGCAGAAACAGTTCCGTACATATGCCAAGAGGTTTACCTGGGACGATCCCGACCTTTTCAAGGTTGGGGAGGATAAAATCATTCGCTGCTGCATTCCTGATAGCGAGATTTCTGAAGTGTTGAACCACTGCCAAGCATCGGCCTGTGGTGGGCATTTTAGCGCGAAAAAGACTGGGTATAAGATTTTGGAATCTAGATTATACTAGCCGACGATATTCAAGGATGCTTACAAGACTGCGAAGGAGGGTATTAATTGTCAACAGCTGGGGAATATTTCGAAGAGGGACCAAATGCCCTTGAATCCGATATTGGTGGTAGACATTTTCGATGTTTGGGGAATTGATTTCATGAGACCACTCCCCACCTTACAAGGATATGTTTACATCTTGGTGGCTGTTGACTATGTCTCGAAGTGGATCGAAGCTGAGGCGACTCGCACAAATGATCATAACATAGTCTGCAAGTTTGTCAAAAAGAACATATTCACTCGTCATGGAGTTCCACGGGTAATCATTAGTGACGGGGCATCGCATTTCAAGAATTTCAAGTTTGGACGACTATTGAAGCACTACGGGGTTAATCATCGGATCACAACACCATACCATCCACAGACAAGTGGCCAGGTGGAAGTTTCTAACCAGCAAATCAAGGAGATTCTCCAGAAAACGGTCAAGATAGACAGGAAGGATTGATCACAACGATTAGATGATGCGCTTTGGGCATACAGAACTGCCTATAAGACACCGATTGGGACTACACCTTATCGGTTGGTTTATGGGAAGGGATGCCACTTGCTGGTGGAGTTAGCTAATTGAGCGTTATGGGCAACCAAGAAGGTTAATATGGATTATGATGAAGCTGGGAAGGAGCGGAAACTGCAGTTATCTGAGTTGGAGGAGCTGCGTAATGAGGCTTATGAAAATGCTGCTACATACAAATCAAAGATGAAGCGGTACCACGATGCTGAGCTCAAACTGAAAACCTTCATAGTAGGGCAGAAAGTGTGGCTCTATAATTCAAGGCTAAAGATGTTCCTCGGAAAGCTAAGGAGCAAATGGAATGGACCATATGAAGTTGTTGGTGTCACGGAGTACGGTGCTGTGGAAATCCGAGACTTCAAGGGAGGGCCATCATTTAAAGTCAATGGGCATAGGTTAAAACCTTATGTCACTTCGGGCACTTTCCATATGTTAGAGGTGGAGACAGTTGAGTTTGTAACCAACATTCCAGAATACGTGCAGTAGTCAGGTAAGTACACGTCTGGCTGAAGACGTTAAACTTAGCGCTTGTTGGGAGGCAACCCATCCGTAAATAGGTTAGGTGTAGTTTTTTTAGAATTAATTAGGAAATATCATCATCATCATTGCAGGTATTCGTGGTACGAGG
The DNA here is from genome assembly GCA_023525715.1 of Cichorium intybus. Classification (NCBI taxonomy): domain Eukaryota; kingdom Viridiplantae; phylum Streptophyta; class Magnoliopsida; order Asterales; family Asteraceae; genus Cichorium; species Cichorium intybus. The sequence goes on from CM042014.1 coordinate 97,554,586, forward strand.
CAAGTGTGGGGTCAAACAAAGAACTTTGGAAGATTTAGGATGCACGACACGGCATGGAGTAAAGCACGACGCACGTTCGCACGTTAACCCGATGCGCAGGGGTTGAATTGGACACGCGCAACACGGTATACTCATATGCGCGTCGCGGAGTTTGATCAGACAGAAACCGCCTTATAAGGTAAGGACCCATTCATCGCACACACACAACTCATGTCGCACAATAGAGCATCGATCAACCCAAGAAATTTCACGTATTTTTCTCTTGTTTCTAGTTGCTACTATCGAGGTATGTCGTTTAAACTCATTTGTGCTAGTTATTACATCCATTTAGCATGCGAAATTGAGTGATTTCTTCAAAAGTAGAAAACATAGAAAATCGGCAATGCCGACTCGTAGGGTGTTGTAATTGCAAAATCCGCACCCTAAGGGGGCTAGTCGGTAGTTAGGGTACCTTGTAGTGGCTTTGGATCGAGTTTAACAGGTGAATACGTCGATTTTTTAAAAAAAATTCGCACCAGACTTACGGCACGACGCGCCGTGTTCTTGTGCCGCGTCGCGCGTGTCTGTGCGAGGTTTAGGGACTGATTTTGCAAATATTTTTGTTGAGATTCTTTTGTGCACATGGAGGCTCGACTCGATGAGCTTCGTACCCGACCGGTCCTTGCTGCTATCCATTTAGATCGAGCGATTCTAATCCAGGCGGGACTTTGGGCCGAGATTTTTCCATTCCTTCACCGCACTTGGACTGATAGGACACACACCTTTACTTGTCAGGGCTGGGACAAGCTCATTGCGACGGCAGACGATGTGGTGTACAAGGAGCTCATGCTCGAGTTCCTTTCTACTTGCCGATACGCGCCATCATCACAGGAGGCGTGATCCCAGCTGATCGGATTCAGGCTGGGATGGGAGAGTCGGGAGTGCAACATCCGCGAGTTCGCTAGATGCACCGAGATATACACCGGGGAGGAGACAAGGAGCATGCACTTTGTGCCTTTCCTGCGCGCTTGCTTTAGGGGACAGCCTTAGTGGGAGGCTAACGCGGTCGTTTGGGCATCTATGTCCAACGATTTGTTTGAGGCCGGGTCGGCCAAGGAGAGCCAGCTCCGCGACCCACTACACTGTTTGATGCATCATATCATATCCACCTCCATCATGCAGCGGAGGGGATGTGAGAAGGTGTCCGGGGAGGACATGACCTACATGTGGGTGCTCTCCAATCGCAGCAGGTTTCTCAACCTGCCGTATGCATTGGCAGTTTCGTTGACGACCCGAGCAGCGGGCGCATCTGACAGTTGTCCCATGGCCGGCAGGCACTTCATTACTCGTCTGGCCCGATCTTATGTTATTCTGATGGCGAATGTCATGGCGAGCATGACAGCGACAGCACCCTCCAGGACATCGATCCGGTACCTAGAGAACATGAGGATTATCCACCAGCCACGAGCGGGCATGATTCAGAGGATGCCGACAGAGCCAACATAGGGTCCCTAGCAGGAACCGGTGAGATGACAGAGATGGAGAGTTGACCTACCAATTCAGCCCCAGCCACCACCACAGCTCGCAGACGTGCAGGCTGCTGTGAGGGCTCTGTACATGAGGATGACACGTGCCGAGGCTCACCACCGTTGGATGGTGGAGACGCAGAGATTGATCATGCTCCAGTTGTGTATTGAGGACTTCCCAGACTACCCTCCGAGTGACCCTGATGATGAGGCTGGTCCATCTGGGACCCACCATGATGACTGATGTATTTTTTTTCTTTTTATCTTTTTGAGACATTGTACATAACTTATTACTATCTTTTGCTTTATCGTTTATGTTTGTTTGTTCTTTTTGCATTTAATATGTTTGTGAGTGTTTCATGTAAATACCAATGGGAGTCTACTGAGGAGTTGTTTCAAGCAAGTGTGGGGTCATTGTATCCCTACACTTGCCATTTCACCGGAGTGTTAACTGTTGCGTCACAACTCTTGAAAATCTGAATCATGAGAAGTTCATGTTTTTGTATCTGGTGACAATCGAGTTCCAACAAGCAGTCTACCGTCTAAAGAGGTAACTCTTTCTCCCTTATTCTAGAATATTTTATGTACAACAGGGACGTTGTACGGTTTTAAGTGTGGGATGTGGACCGTCGAAAGAGTTGTTTTTGAAATTTTTGCGGGAAATGAGTTAAATTTTTAAAATTTTTAGCAATTTTTCGAAATTTTTAAGAAATTGTAATTTTGAAACGAATAGTTCTTGAATGTTATAGCATTGGTATTTTTCGAGAAATGCTATTTAGTTGTGATCATGCTATCTGTTTAGTCAAATAAGTTGAATGTTAGGAGTTAGAAAATTTAGATTTGGGATATTTTAGGATAGGAATTTAGGAGGGAACTATCAATCAGTGACCTTTGTTGTTCGAGCCGGTAGCTCTGAAACGAGTGGCCTCGAAAAAAGCACTTATGCACCTTACCACCTAAGATCGTCTGGTTTGGGATGGTATTTCTGAAGCTTGTTACACGGACAACATCAAAAGTCATGGACAATTCTTTAATGGCCTTTAGAATCTGAATGAGTACGTATACTTTTTGGTGGACAGAAAATTTGTAATTAAGGGTTCTTTAGAAAGTCGTGAATTCCAAAGGATATTCTGGTCAGTTCTATAAAACTCATTTTCTATCTAATTCTGGGAACAATAAACTTTGAAATTGAACACGTTCAAAAATGTTTGAGTCGTAGTTAAAATCTGTTAAAAACTCTCTTGCTTGTGGACAAGCAAGGCACAAGTGTGGGGTGTTTGACAACGCCTATCAATATCAAGTATTTTAGTCGTTGTTAGACCATATTCTTGGTGAATTTATATCATAGATGTAGTGGTATTTCTCACTTTTTGTGCTAGTGCTTGGGTGCAAGAAAATATTAAAACAGGGACTAAAAGCGGACAAAATAGAAGAAATTCAGATCAAGTCAATATTAGTCGAATTAACACGCGCGCCGTGGGAATGGAGACATGCGCGTCGTGCCACGTCAAAGATCAGGCGATTCAAAAAGCGAAAAACGGGGATAAGGTGATACGCGTGTCCCGGATCCATGCTTTGCACGCCGCGGCTCGACAGATTTTTCAAGTATAAATAGAGGTCATTAGGTCGGATTTTGAAGGCGAAGAACGAACCCTAAGGTGGACTTAAGTCTTCTTTGACTCAAGTTTCGGAATTTCAGCAACCATTCTTGGTATTTCTTATGTTTTCACTTTTAGTTTTATGTTCTTTAGTTTTAATTAGCTTCTAGCCTAGTATTTCTAGATTGTTTAGATCAGTAGCAGTAGCCTAGGTTTGTTATTTTCGGATTTTAGTACATTGGGTCTTCTGTTTTGGTTCTTAATTTAAGTAATCATTCAGTTTATGGTTTTATTGCACTTTTTAGCTTTAATTGTGTTTGGATGCTTGTTTGGTTTGATTGGATTGTTTGTTTGCTTTTGGATTCTGAACTTAGTTTCTGATTTCAGTAAATAATCATAGTTTAGGATTGGATTTGGTTTATTTTAGTTTATGTTTGAATTGGATTTTGGAATTGTGCTTTTGTTTGATTTTTGGAAAAGTAGAGTTAGTTCATCTGGCTGTAGCGTGACACTACAGTTGGTAAGCTATCGTCCTATCTTGACCACCAAACTCCCGTGGATCGACCATTGCTACTGCTATACTAGTGTGTGTGAGGTTTATTTTCTTATTTTTGACCGCATAAGGACCCTGCGTTGTTACAAACTTAAGGAGTTTTATATGAATTTATATCATTGTAACTTGAAACCTGTAATAACAGATAACAATGGTTACCGTAGAAAAAAATTGTAAATATTATGTATAAATGAAAAAAAATTCATATAAAAAATAAAACCAACAAAAGTTTATAAATTTAAAGACTTTTATATCAAAAGCCCAATTTTAAACTATTAGCTTAAGTTTTACTTTTTAAGATTATATTTTAATATTAATGTATAAACTTTTAATATCTGTTTATAATGTTTTTTTATTGGTGTTATTATTCATATACCTTACTAAGTGTCTATCTCAACGAAATGTATGTTAATTCGAGTGATAAACAATAAGTATCACTGAATATATATTTAATAAAATAAATATTAAAAAAATATTTTGGATGTATATGTATAAAGCATATGTTATAGCCTTTAATTTAAAAATTATGTTGAAAAGGTTCTCTTTTATGCACGTGGCGCAGGACCTACAAAATATTGCATGTGGATTTTTAAACTATGCATAAAAATTATTATGTCTGGCACTTGTTAGTTGCATTAACCATTAAAAAACTATAGTTAAATAATGATAAAAATACAAAGAAAGCTACACAAAATTGCTAGAACCGTGCTTATTTCAATGTTAAAAAGAGAGAAAAAATCTCTATTGACAAATATCTGTTTAAAATCTAACAAAATAACTAAGTTTTTTTGTTATTTTAAAATATAAGCAGAGACTCTAATATGTTATGCAAGACCGATCTTGCCCATTTATTTAGTCCTACCTTATATGAAGAGAGTTCAACATGTGGTATTACCATATTACGAAACTTATTCTCCAAATAAAACCTTTAATATTTTTGCTGTCACGAACCATGTATATCCGAAGAGTGTAAATATGTAGCATATTAGTGATATTCTCTTCAGCAAATCATCCCTATAGTTTGAATCTACATACCCAATCGTATGATCTTGTCCCCTGGCACCTACACCAAACATATATCAATATTTCCCTTTAAATACCGCAAAATGCACTTGACTGCTTCCCTGTGAGTCTTCCCCGGATTGTCCATGAACCTACTTGCCACACTCACCGCATGAGCCACATCCAGCCTTGTACAGACCATTGCGTACACGGGACTTCCTACATAAGGAACCGTCGACATGTAGTTTTTTTCTTCGGTCGGGAATGGAATGATGCTTCGGTCCAACTTGAAGTGTGCTACCAAAGGAGTTCCAACTGACTTGGACTGATCAAATCGCAATGACTGAAGTACTTTCTCAATGTAACTCTTTTGAGACACATACATCAGCCCTCGCTTCCGGTCTCTCCTGATCTCCATTCTAAGTATCTTTTTTGCAGCACCCAAATCTTTCATCTCAAACTCACTATCCAAAAGCAGTTTCAAGTTTTTCACTTCGGCCATGTCCATGGGCGCGCAATGAACATGTCATCAACATATAACAAAAGGTATATGAACAATCCTTCAGACAACTTTTTTGAGTAAACACACTTTTCAGATAGGTTCCGGCCATACCCATGTGAAGTCATAAATGAATCAAACTTCTTGTACCATTGCCTTTGGGGACTGCTTCAGACCATACAATGATTTCTTCAGCAAACACACCCGATCTTCCTTCGGACTAAGAAATCCCTCCGGTTCAAACATGTATATCTTCTCATCGAGGCTTCCATGGAGAAAAAGTTTGTCTTCACATCTAGTTGTTCAAGCTCCAGGTTAAAAACACTCAGCATAGCCAAAAGAACCTGGATCGTCTTATGCTTCATGACGGTGAAAACACCTCGTGATAATTGATCCATTCTTTATGAAAAATCCCTTAACCACCAACATTTCCTTGAACCGAGGTGGTTCAACACCAGGAATTCCTTTTTTTTCTTGACGATCCATTTGCATCCTACTAGCTTAGCTCCCGTCAGACGAGGGACAAGCTCCAACGTTTCATTATTTTCAAGAGATTCCATCTCTTCTGCCATCACTATCAACCATATATTAGCTTCTTTAGTCCCCACGACCTCTTTGAAAGACCAAGGCTCATTCGAATCAATATCTTCCCTAACAGCCAAGGCATATGTGACGGATCTCATGTCACAATTGCTGACACATCCAACATACCTATCTAGTTGTTTGATATTCCTCTTCGTCCTCCTTCTTTTTATACATTCATCCTTATCGTCCCTACCACTTCATCCGAAGTGGGCGCTTTGTTCCGATTTGGCTGATCTTTGCTAGTATGTTGATCATCTTTAAGGACCACTCTATCAGTAGAGACAAACTCCAACTTCTAGCTAAACACCTTGATCTTTCCCTGTTCGACTTTCTTCTTTGCCACTTTTCCATTTGCTCATGCCAAATTCATCAAAGGTTATAAATTTGCTCGCGATAAATTTCAGAGTTCAACCTTCTTCGATACACCATAGTCGATAACCTTTCACTGTAGTGCCATATCCTAGAAATATGCATTTCATTTCCCTCGGCTCAAGTTTCCCATCATTATCGTGAGTATAAGCAGGACAACCAAATATTTGTAACCCGTTGTAAACAGAGGCCTTCCCACACCAAACCTCTTGAGGAGTCTTAACATCAATAGCAGTGGATGAAGACATATTCGCCAGATAGCACACTGGTGTATGCCATACAATGTGGTGTCTCATTATACATTCTATCTTGCAGAAGTTATCAAATAGAGCATTGTAGAACTTGATAATGCCTAGTTATATCAAGTATTCTAGTCGTTATTGAGCTTTGTTTTGAGTGAAATATATGTCTTAAATCACGATATTACTCACATTTTGTGCCAAGTGTGTTTTGTGCAATTTATGTGAAATACAGGGTGAAAGCGTAGAAATTGGCAAAATTATAGAAGAAGGCTACTTCTTATCGAAGTAATATGCGCGATGCATGCCTAGAGGAGCTACACGACACAGTGAGATGTGCCATTGGATAGGATTTGAATTTTCAAAGTGCGAAGAAACAGGCCTCTTTCGCCTCTTCGACTCAAAGATTCGACCTTTAAGGGGAATTCAGTCCTCTTCGACTCAAATTTTCGTAGCATAGTGGTTTATACTTGGTAGTTTGATAGTTTGATTGTTATTTTGTTATTTTCGATTGTTTGTTCCGTCATGTGTTCAAGGATTCTGACTTATAGAATTCCATTGACCGCAGGATAAATCTGGATTTCAGCCCTGATTCAGAAGCATTCGACTCTGGTCTCAGGTTTAGTTTAAATGCAAGTTTGGTTTAAGTTATTTTCAAGTTCATTATTTTTTTCGGTTTAATATTCGTTACCGTTGGATCGTTGTGTTGAATGTTTAGCTTTTGGTGTCTGATTCAGATATGTAAATCAGATTGGTTGGTTTTGATTGGATGTTATTTGGATGCGAGTTTGGAACAATAATTCGTAGTTTACACTTTTGCGTTTTTCGATTATTTTAACGTGTATGGATGAAAACCGTCTATATAGTGACACTATAGGCTGGTCAAGTTCTTGACACAGAATATTGTCCACTGACTCCACGGTTCAACCTTTACTTTGCCGCTAGCTAGTAAGCTGTAAGGTTAAATGTAAATTTTTTTACCGCATTGACGACTGCGACGTGTCAGAACTCAGGCCCATTGTCAGATCTGAGTGTCTTAAACACCTTTTCGGTCTGTTTTTCTACCATGGCCTTCCACTCCTTGAACATCCAAAAGACCTCATTCTTGTCTCCAAGATTATAACCACACATTCTTAGAGAATTCATCAATGAACGTCACAAAGTATTGACCTCTACCATGAGATTTTATAGGAGAGGGACCCCATAAATCCGAGTGAACATATTGCAGGACTTCTTTGCTATTATGTTGACCAGAGCCAAACTTTACCCTACGTTGCTTACCCTTTACACAAGCTTCATAAAACATCAGTTTACCGGTCACTTCACCGCCGAACAATCCTTGTTTACTAAATATTTCATACCCTTCTCACTCAAGTGACCTAACCTCTGATGCCACAACTCCGTCTTGTCATCCCTCTATTCAAAGGATCCTGATACATCAATCGTTCCTCTCACTGATGAACCATCCATGAAATAGATCTCATGGTTCAACTTCTCCATCATAACCACCAGAGCACCTTTGGAGACCTTTAACCAATCTTATTCACCGTAAATCATTGTATGCAACCTAGGATTATATTATATCATCAATCCAGTCCCTATTCACATATTCTTCGCCAAGGTACCAAGAGAAATTAAATTCTTCCAGAGATCCAAAACAAACCACCAATCAAGTCTTTGTATGACACTGTTATACATTTTGATCTACAGCGTGCCACTCCATTTGATTAACCTCACCCATCATCTCCCAACTTAATATGTCATCCCACTCTTTGAAGGATTCAAAGAGATCATAGTCAAAGGTCATATAATGTGATGCCCTAGAGTCTAAGATCTAGGCATCAACATAACTCGTTGTACAGACTGCCAACACTTCTCCTTATCATCTTTGTCTAAAGTTTCATAAACAACCGCATCACTATTTTTCGCCTGATCATTTCCCTTCCTCACCTGCGAACAATCCCGTTTGTAGTACCCCTTCTGCTTGCAATTTTAGCACTTAGCTTTGGCAGAAGGTTTCTACTTGGAACATTCCTTTTATCAGTTACCAGCACCTGTTTATATCATTCTTCCTCTGCTTACAAACAACACTGAACTGGAGCCCTCTTCTCCAATCGAAAGACTCCTCTTGAGTTCCTTGGACAACAAGGAATCCTTCACTTTGTTCACTATAATTGTTGTCCTACCATAGAGCATGGTATGAACAAAATCTTCATACGTGTTTGGCAGTGAAAATAGCATAATTAATGTATGATCCTCATCATTGATCTTCACTGCAACAACTTACAAATCTAGAATGATTTGATTGAATGCATCAAGGTGGTATCTAACCGGAATGCCTTCAGGCATCCTTAGAGTGTACAAACGTTGCTTTTGATACAACCTATTCCTGAGAGATATGTTCTAGTACTTGCTACACAACATCTCCCATAGACTAAAAGTAGAAGTGTGATTAACAACCTCCTTTAACAATCCATCCCCCAAGCTTATCAAAATCATATTGTGTGCTTTTGCATGAATATCCTTCCTTTTAGTGTCAACCATATCTTTTGGAAAAACTCGTTTCTCCTTCCAAGGCTATTGCATAACCCTGTTGAACCAAAAAAGCCTTCATCATCACCTTCCACAAGGTAAAGTCATTCGACACATTGAACTTCACTAACTCGACTGTCCTACGTTTGCAAACAAGGAAAACCAAGACACTGCGGGTGTAATTAATCTATAAACACATGGAACAACTTTCACAAACACCAAGACAAAAGACAACAATATAACATTTTTCGGTCCAAGATGACCTACGTCCACCTGCAAAGGAAGTATTCTTATTTTCTAGCTTGGGAGAAAATACAAGTTACAAGGTTTAAAAAATTGATTCGCTATAAGACAAGCACTACCATACTCTTGAGATGGAACCCACTATATATAGTATTAGTTAACATCATTAACCATATTTATAGAGGACCCCTCAACCCTACAACCACCCTAGAGGTATGGATATATCGACCAGATCCCAAAAAATCTATTTACCAGATATTGTACCATGCTCATTGAAGTCTGCACCATCCAAAGTCAACTATCCTTCTTTCATCAGAAGTTGCCAATCTGACAAAAGACCGGTCCAAGACTTCTTCGGTCAGCCACCTACTTCGGTCAGGAATTGCGTCGGATACAAACCTCCTCGGTTAATCTCTCCTTTGATTAGAAGGGACTTCTCCGGTTGTGAGTTGCCTTGGACGAGGGGATTCCTTCAAATGTAAATCACATCGGTCGTGAAACTCCTTGATCTCAAACTACCTCTGTTCACTCCACTCACCAGTGCGTACCAACTTCTGATAGGAATGATGTTTGTTGCATTACCACTTCAAATGGTATATCTTCCATCAATATTTTCCTCTAATCGATCTTGTTACCAAATTCAATACAAACTCTTAATGACAACCTACACTCCACAGCCTCCTCAATCCAAGACTTTGGACAATACATTAGATCGACCGGAGTTACAACATGACCATAAAGCATTTCTACTGTTTTGACCGATGTCTCCTATTGACCGCAACCATTAGATCGTGCCTCGGTTAAGACCGAAGTGTCTGCTTCGGTCGCACTATGCTTCAGATCAGAGTCATTAATCTCAATTTACACTTACAAGTACTAAATAAAATTAAAACAAATGAGTGAAAGGAATTATAGAATAAGTTACAAAACATGATATAGAAAATATGATTGATAAAGTGTGTATGATTCTAGGACTAAATGGAGATAATTTCATTGAAAAACTACTCAGACCTGGTATGAAGGATATAATGGTGGTGGTGTTTCTTTTCACCGTAGGAAACATGGGCGACCGACCACAACTCGAGCTACTCATATTGTTATATTAGAATTCATAATTGAAAATGATAAAAAAAAATTGTGTAAAACTAAGTTACAATTAGTTGAAGTATACAAAATTATGAAAAATGAATCGATTTGAGACGGGTCTTTAATCAATGGTCACATTCTTTTTAAGCAAACTTATAAATCTATGTAATCAAATTCAATGTAATCATCATCTTAAATAATATATTAATAACAAATTATAAACATAGATAAAACTTTACTAAAATTGCATCTAGAACATCAAGGCCAAGCTACACCAACCCTATGGCTACCATACTAAGGACACTTGATAAGGTATTCCTAAGATACACTCCATAGCGGAAAGAACCTAGCTCAAAACCTTGATGGCATTCACACCGCCAAGGTTTCATTCCACTAGACAACTAGCAGCCTCGTTGCTCAACAACCATAACAGCCAGCTTGCACGAGGATGGCTGCACCTTAACGGCTCAAGCGCCTTGCGACAAAAGTGACATCCTCTGACGACAAAATATAATGTTCACACCACCACCAATGTTCTTTCTGAGCCAATCACAATTTAGGCAAAAGAGAGAAAAAAGCATTTCCCAATGAGTGTCACTGTCGTCTGCTATAAATAGCCAGAGACACCTCAGGTAAAGAGATCGCTTCCTCGTACTCTCACACCCTCTACCTTCTTCCTCACGTAAACTGACTTGATCATCAGAGTGCCCTCCTAGGACCTTCTCCCAAGAAGCTACTAACGTCGTTCTTTCATTGTGATTGTGATTCCAGACTAGATTTCACAACATTAGCATATCGGGCTTCGGGGGACACCGCTACTCTCTCCATTGTTCATGCTCTCCATCGTTGTCTAGTTTGAGTTAGCTTTTTATGTTAATGTCACAAATCGGATGCTGCCAATGATGTGATATCTAGTCCTTGGGGGGTCGTAGATCGACAACTCTCTACGACAACCAGTACCACAGGATCTGGAATCAAAATCACAATGAAAGAGCCACATAAGTCGCTTCTCGTCGATAGTGACACTCATTGGGGGATGGTTTTCTCTCTCTTTTGCCTGAGTTGTGAGTGACTCAAACATAATATCGATAGTGACATGAGCATTACATTTTATTGCTCGAGGATGTCGTAAGGCAACTAGGTCATTAATGTGCAACCATCCTTGTGCAAGCTGGCTACTGTACCACAAGGTTGTTGAGCAACGAGGCTGCTAGACAATAGGGCCGTTGGGTGACAGAGCGGCTAGGTTCTTAGGTAGGCTGGCTGCAGGGCCGACCCAATAGGGGGCAAGTTGGGCGACGGCCTAGGGCCCCGTCAAATTTTAGGGTCCCAACTTCTGCTCTCTAACATATGATATATATTAAGCTACTCAAGAAAAACATAAAACTATATGTAGTTCACTTGGTTATAAACATTGTTTGACCTTTTCCTTGATGATTCGAGTTCAAGTCTAGGTTCCAACATTTTGTTTATTTCACCTTCAGTTTTTTAAGGGCCTTATTTTTTGCTTTTGCACTCGGCCTCAAATCGGCTTGGACCGCCCGCTGTCTAGCTGAATGACACTTTGGCGGTGTAAATGCCATCAAGATTTTGAGCTTGATTATTTCCGCTATATCTGAAACGTATCTAAGTGATACACTATCACTATTAAATACAAATCCAAAAGTTAACATGTTAAATTTAATCCCGTGGATAACACTTTTTGCCATAAGGTAAATGTTGGAGTTTTATATTCTATAATCATTATCGAACATATTAAAAACAAATTATAAATATAGATAAAACTTTACCAACATTGCATTCTACTAATTACAATTCCGAATGCTATCATGTTCAAAAAATTAATCTCGTGGATAACACTTTAGCCATAAGTTAAACGTTGGAATTTTATATCTTTGTTAAATTAAAGCTCACGACCATATGACGCAATGTCTAAAATTAGTAAGGAGGGTTTATAATAATCTTCATAGTTCACAATAAATGTTAAAACAGGGCTAATTCTTGCCGTAAGTGGAAATTGTAGGGGGTCAAATGTAATAATTCCAGAAGAAAATTAGAAACTACCGAAGGCTTGTTTAGTATTCAAAGTCAAAAACTTTGACCCGCCTGGTAAACGTGTGTGCCGGCGACCTTTTACGCGAACCTTCCCCTAACCCAACCTCCCCGCCATTGTCATGTATATATCTTCTTCATCTCCATTCACAGCATTTGAACATTCAAGCATTCAAACATTCAAACATATTATATATTCATTTCGATTTCTTTCAAGTTTTTTTTGGAAAATGGGACTCGAAGAAGTTTCAGAACAGCAACCAGAAGTGGATCTTTTCGATCTGTTACCAGATGCTTTGGTTCTTGAAATCTTCAACAGAGTGCAAGACGCCAGATCGTTATCTGCTTGTATGGTTCTCTGTAAACGATTCGAAGATCTTGTTACACAGACGGACAAAGTTTCTCTTGAAATTATTCGCCGGAATAAGCTGCCGGAGTTGTCGAACGGGGACTCCGGTTGGCATACGAACAAACCGAAAGCATTCTTCGGGAGATTCATCTTCAAGCCGATTCATGCTCTTCTAGATCGTATGTTTTCAAGGAAATCCAAGGCGTGTACGCACTGTTCCGACGATGAAGAAGACAATACTTATAGATTGCCGAATGATTTGCTCAAGAACTTTAAGGAAATCCGGTCTCTGTCCGTGAAACTTCCCGGTCACGACGGTGATATCTCGTCGGAAAATGGTTCAGGTGCGTTGTTGAAATGGAGGGCGGAGTTTGGGAAGGAACTCGAGAGCTGCGTGATTCTGGGAGCCACAGGGTTTCAGAAATCAGAAACGAAACCGAAGAACGACGGAGAGGAAACCGGTAAAAATGGTGAAACTACGCTGGCGGCATCGGCGTATAGAAACTTAACCAATAAACAGCTTAAGAAACGAGTTGTGTGGACGATCTCGTGCTTGATTGCGTCTTCTGCAAGGCATCATATGTTAAAGCAGATCATTTCGTTGAATCCGATGATACGAGATGTGAAGATCAGCGACGGAAGTAAACAAGGGACGATTCAGATGACGGAGAGGCAGGTGGTGGAGCTGCGGGAGGTGGGTTCCTCGCCGGAGGTGGATGTGGAAGCGGAAAGAACGAAAGTTCCGGCGGTGACGATAAAGATGTGGTACGTGCCGGTGTTGGAGTTGCCGGAATCTGGTTGCGTAATGAAAGGGGCGACACTGGCGGTTATTAGGCCGGCGGTTACGGCAGTGGATAAGGATGATGACGTCAGCTTGGCGATGGGTGCATTTGGAGAGAAGTGCATGGGGGAAGCTGTGAGGAAGTTGGTTGAGAGGAAAAAGTCTTATACATTGGAAATGAATTCATTTTGATTTTTCGTGGTCAATTGATTAGTTAAGATTTAACATTTTCGATTATTTGATTAATTGAACATTGAATTAATATTCTTTAAATGGTGGCGTGTTTTAGTTTGCAAATCATAAATTAGTACAGGGATGACGCATGATTATTAATAGTCGTAAAATCGGAGATTCATTCTATTAAGTAGTAACACTGTTTTTTCCGCCGAGTTGACACTCTATTAGAAAAAAATTGCACTGCTTGTACAAAATTTAACGTGTCTTGGGCCACCCTAAAACACCAAACAAATCCTTATCTAAATTAGTATAAACATTCTCTCATGGGTCATAATAGTAGAATATGAACAATTATAAAAATTTTATGGGTAAATCAAATACAGAAATAAATTTAGTAACAAAATGTGAACAATTTTAGAGGTTCGTTACTGCTAGCCCGCCTGGCTGGACAACATCGTCGCCCCCCGGCAACTCCGGACAGCTGGCTACCGCTCCGACCAATACAAAGGCGAACCTAAACCTATTACAGTCCACTGTGTGGACTGTCACCAGCAGGCGACCAAGATAGTGCACGAGCCACTACCTAGTCGGCCCGATAAACCAATCACAAACGATCATAGAAGATCGTCCAATGAGTACAAATATCCGCTGCGAAGACTGATATCTTGGTCCCCACACAGGTACATTGGTATATGATGATCGGACCCGATGGGGAGATCATCATCGAATTCCGAGCTCTCACCCTCACTTACGTACTCTCCTTTGATACATTTTCCGATCACCGTGCTAACTTGACCGTCGGAGCGCCCTTCCGGGACCTCCTCTCGGGGTGCGAATGACCATTTTCTTCATTGTGAACCCAGGTCCTCCAATCCATCGAGAAGAGCATCGCCTTAGTACCGATTCGCGTCATTGACGCCATCCGTTGTGTGACACCGCAAGAATCACACTCTCATAACATTAAATGGCTACTTCGTCCGACTGCGACCAAAGCAGCGTTCCCCAAAGCCCAATCCGACCCATGACCTCCCTCGACGCCGCAACACCTCAAACTCCGGCGCCTGCGTCCAACGTAGCCCCTCCAACGTAACTGTATCCAGCATACCACCGATGCCTAATCCGTTAGCACCACCGGTAACCTACTTTAAGCCTCTCTTCCAAGCGGGAACACACATAACCCATACACCGTTCACACCTCCGTTCACAGTTCTCACAACAGCGGGAATGTTAGTAAACAGCCCTGCTTCCCTAAGCATTACGTCGACAACCCCAGCAACTTTCATTACGGGTACCCCCTCAACTCCTCCTTTGGTGTCAACGACTCCCTAGAACATGTTCGTTAGTACGCCCATTCCACAACCCCAACTAGGCCCATCACCATTTTACCTCGGAGGATACATGACACCCCTATTTGCGGCGACCACATCACCTTATATGACACCACAGTACACGTTCATGCCATTACAACAGCTGTTCGAACATCAACCGCCAATCCCTATCCTAATCACAACGCATAGCCGCTCTCCCTTCGTCAAAGAGCTGTTGGATTACGAGATCCCGAGCACAGCCAAACTACCAACGCTGAAAGTGTATAACGAAACCACATGCCCCGACACCCACATCGATACCTACGAATGGCATATGACCTGAAGAAATCCAACCCCATATTTCATTCTCCTGTAGAAATTTGTGAGGGTTTTGCTCAATTCGAATCGCAAGCACCATGAAATTCAAAATTGACTTGACAGAAAAATATTTATTAATTTTCAAGATCTGTATTTCTGTATTTTCATGAAATATTTTCATTTGACGTAATGTGAAGGGTTTCTATGCAATCAATGAACACAAAATAACCTAAGGTTCACATGCAACCCTAATATTGATCTATGTTTTCTTTTATGAAGATTAGAACTAAGAACCTAAAGGATACAATTCAATTCTAAAGAGGAATCAAGAAAAACCAACCTTAGATCTTATGATCCTTTTAAGCAGCAGCAAAATTATCCTGCCTCAGATGAAAGTCACACCCAGGTGATGGAAGAATCAGTCCAGCAGAGTAAATCCAGAGAGAAGATAGCGTCCAGAATGAGGTGCCAGGGGGTTCCTTTTATAGCCTCCTAGGGTTACACCTGAAACCCTAAGGAGCCTCCAATTGGACAAGGCTTTTGACCACTTGGACCAGGCTTACCAAACCCTAATTAGGGTTTCGCCAAACCCTTGGAGAAGCCTCCAAGGTGGCGCCACTTTTGGTCCCTGGTTTTTCCTGGCCAGTTATTCAACTATTGAATAAATACCAAACCAGTCCCTGCACCTTTTAATTAATTAATTTAATCTCCAAATTAAATCCAATTAATTCTAGATTAAATCTCAATTAATTAATATAGTTTCTAATTAATATATTAGCACTTAAATATATTAATAAACCATATATATATTTTCTATTGATTTATTATACAATTAATAAATCAACTATTCTCTCTACTGAACTATCTTTCCTCCACCCATGAGGGCAACCCAAATGGACTTTGCTTTTAACCATAAGATAAAAGTTCAATTACAAGTCATGGCTTAGACACCTAATCCAACAGTCTCCCACTTGGATAAGTCTATGACTTTAATTGTCTGAACTCTGACCCAGTCAGTTCTGTCCAAAGATAAGTGATCAGATGATCCTCCGTCCAACAAGATATTTTCAGACTCAAGACATGGATAAAATCAATCTGGTCTGATTCACTGTT
This sequence comes from Cichorium intybus, assembly GCA_023525715.1. Lineage (NCBI taxonomy): Eukaryota > Viridiplantae > Streptophyta > Magnoliopsida > Asterales > Asteraceae > Cichorium > Cichorium intybus. Next base: position 97,570,894 of record CM042014.1, read on the forward strand.
CCTCGATTTCCGATTTGCATATGACTCTTAGACTACCAATTTAGTCCCGGTTGGCCAACCATTTTAGTCAACTTCAAAATCATCGAGAGGCCTACAGATATCTGTTTCCCGTTAGGGTCAAGGGACGAATAAACTTCGACTCATATACTTATGTCTTTTACCAGACAAATCACTCACAACAATACGTTTTATAACACCGAGTTACCGATGCGTTTTCATATTATCAATGAACAACCGTCTAATAAATCATAACTCATATGTCTTAGCTTAAAGATCAAAAGATATTATCGTCTCAACATTGCTCGTGATGTAATCCATGAAGCAATCCATTGAGCGCGGGTTTATCCAATACTCAAATCTCCATTTCCAAGTACTCACGAATGGTTCAGCAATCCAATTGCAATGTCTAACTCCTTAGACAATCTATTACCAATTCATGACAGTCTTACTTCACACTTACTCCCTTAAAGTGTAATCGACTGTGGATATTTGAATAATCCAATTATTCAGGAAGTAAAACATGCAAAATGAAACACAATGATAAAGTACTGACAAGAGTAGTGAACCATAATAAATCTCTATTATTAAATCACAAGAGTCAAATACAATACATTGTTACAAGTTTCGAACCTATCTAATTACTAAAACTTATATCATCTCTTAATCCAATGCTCCTAGCATGCTGATTATGCTTAATCCTACTCAGAGCCTTTGTCAAGGGATCTGCAGGATTATCTTCCGATGATACCCTCTTTACAAGGAGGTGACCTTCTTCTACCCTATGCCTGATGTAGTGGTACTTTCTGTCGATATGTCTGGACTTTCCATGATCTCGCGGTTCCTTTGTCAAGGCGACCGCACCTTCATTATCGCAGAACAGTTCCAAGGGCTCCTGAATACTCGGGACTACTCCAAGGTCACCGATAAAGTTCTTCAGCCAAGCCGCTTCCTTTGACGCTTCACTTGCTGCTATGTACTCTGATTCGCACGTGGAATCAGCCACTGTTTCTTGCTTGGAACTTTTCCAAGTAACTGCTCCACCGTTCAAAAGGAATACCCAGCCCGACTGAGACCGACCACTGTCTCTATCCGTCTGAAAGCTGGCATCTGTATATCCTTCAACTCTCAAGGTATCACTGCCACCGAGGATTAACACCATGTTCTTTGTCCTTCGCAGATACTTGAGTATATTTTTCACAGCTATCCAATGCGCCCTTCCAGGGTTGCCCTGGTACCGACTGACCATGCTTAAGGCAAAAGCCACGTCAGGGCGAGTACACGTCATAGCGTACATGATCGATCCCACAGCCGAAGCGTATGGTACTCGACTCATCTCAGCTATTTCCTCGTCTGTACTCGGACTTTGAGTCTTACTCAGCTTCGCATTATTTTGGATAGGCAGCTCTCCCTTCTTGGAATTTTCCATACTAAACCTCTTTAGTACCTTATCCAAGTATGTACCCTGACTGAGTCCAATCAGTCTCTTCTTCCTATCTCTCAATATTCTAATCCCAAGAATATAGGCAGCCTCTCCTAGGTCCTTCATGGCGAAACATTTCCCAAGCCAAGCCTTAACATCTTGCAAGGTTGGAATATCGTTTCCCATGAGCAGTATGTCATCGACATACAGCACCAGAAAGGTGACTATACTCCCACTAGCCTTGACATATACGCAGGACTCATCCTCGCTCCTAGAGAAGCCAAACTCTTTGACTTTCTCATGGAAACAAAGATTCCAGCTGCGAGAAGCTTGCTTCAATCCGTAGATTGATCTCTCAAGCTTACACACTTTATTAGGATACTTTGCATCGACAAAACCCTCTGGCTGATTCATGTAAACATCCTCAGTCAGTTTCCCATTAAGGAAAGCGGTTTTGACGTCCATCTGCCAAATTTCATAGTCATGAAATGCAGCTATGGCCAGCATAATCCTAATAGACTTTATCTTAGCTACTGGTGAGAAGGTCTCGTCATAGTCAACCCCTGGGGTTTGAGTAAAGCCCTTTGCAACCAGTCTTGCCTTGAAAGTGTGTACCTTTCCGTCCATGTCTGTCTTCTTCTTGAAGATCCATTTGCACCCGACTGTCTTTCGACCCGGTACATTGTCAACCAAGTTCCAAACTTGATTGTCATACATGGACTTGATCTCGCTATCCATGGCCTCTTTCCACTTGGCAGACTCAGGGCCCGCCACTGCTTCCTGGTAGTTAGCTGGTTCATCCAAATTTATCAGTGTCCTATCACTGACAAAAGTGTCCCCATCCGAAGTTATATGGAACCCATAAAACTCGGGTGGCATGCTAACCCTACCGGAACGCCTAAGAGGTAAGGATACATCTGTCGGTCCAACAGGAACTTCATCCTCATGTTGGTTGCTAGTTTCTCCTAAGGTTGCGTCATCTGATGACTCTTGAATTTCTTCCAGATCAATGGTACTCCCACTGTCCTCTTTGAATACGAGCTCTCTCTCTCGAAAGACTGCTCGTCTAGCTACAAAGACCACGTCCTCGCTCGGTCTGTAGAATAGATATCCAAAGGACTGTTTGGGATAACCAATGAAGAAACACCTTTCACTTCTGTCTGCGAGTTTGTCTTGAGTCTCTCGTCTAACGAAAGCCTCACAACCCCAGACCTTGATATGTGCTAACGAGGGAGCTTTCCCCGTCCACATCTCATGAGGTGTTTTCGCAACCTTCTTAGTTGGGACAAGATTGAGGATATGGGCGGCAGTCTCTAAGGCATACCCCCAGAAGTGAATGGGAAGTGAAGCTCGACTCATCATGGAACGAACCATGTCCAACAGGGTTCGGTTGCGCCTCTCTGCAACACCGTTCAACTGTGGTGTCCTGGGAGGTGTCAACTGCGAAACTATTCCGCATTCCTTTAGATAGTCTAGGAACTCGATACTTAGATACTCTCCGCCTCTGTCGGATCTGAGCATCTTTATCTTCCTGCCTAATTGATTCTCTACTTCGTTCTTAAACTCTTTGAATTTTTTAAAGGTGTCCGACTTGTGCTTGATCAAGTAGATGTAACCGTATCTACTAAAATTGTCGGTAAAAGTCACGTAGAACCGCGTGCCATCCTTTGTGGTTGATCTGAATGGACCACACACATCCGTGTGAATAATGTCCAATAGACCCTCACCTCTTTCAAAAGACCCTTTGAAAGGTGATTTAGTCATCTTGCCCAACAGACAAGATTCGCATACATCATCCGACTTGAGGTCGAATGATTCCAACACTCCATCCTTTTGGAGTTGGGCGATGCGTTTCTTGCTGATGTGCCCGAGCCGACTATGCCACAGACATGCCTTTTCCACGTCACTAGTAGAATCAATATAATTTACACTTTGTCCTAGATTGTCAACACATTTCACAGTTTCATACACACCATTACAAGGATAAGCAGTAAAATTCAAAATACCATTTTTGAAAACAGAAATAGATCCAATATTATTATCAAAAGAAAAATGAAATCCTTGTCTGAATAATGCGTGAAATGAAATAATATTTCTTGCCATTTCTGGCGAATAGCAACAATCTAATAAATCTAAACAAACTTCACTGCTAAGCACTAAACTATAAACTCCAATCTTGGTAACAGGGGACGATCTCCTATTGCCCATGATCAAGTTCAGTCTACCGTGCTCCACCTCCCTGCTTTCCTTTAGGCCCTGCATATCAGAACAAATGTGAAAACCACATCCTGTATCAAGGACCCAAGAATTAGAAGATGGTGAGTTTTTAGAGATAGTGTATATACCTGCTGTCGATGGCTTTACTTTCCCATCCTTGACATCCTGCAAGTATTTGGGGCAGCTTCTCTTCCAATGGCCCTTTTCTTTGCAGTAGAAACAGTTTGCTTCATCGGGGTTGGCCACACAAGGAATTTGGGAAGTCTTGGTTCTCGAGCCATTACTGGATGACCCGGCCTGAACCTTTTCCCTCCAATTTTGTTTAGGAGGGCCCTTCCTTTTCTTTCCTCTGCCACTTCCAATGGCTAGAACGGGCTGATTAACCGAGGGTACACTTTTACCCTTCATCCCGTCTTCAGCTACTCGAAGCATGCGATGCAACTCAGTCATATTAGCCTGATTGTTGTTCAAATGATAAGCCAGCCTGAACTGGTCATAAGAACTCGGCAACGAGTTAAGCACTATGTCAACGGCCAACTGTTCCGGTACAGGCATCGCAAGCTTTCTAAGCCGCTCCACGTAACCTTGCATTCTTTGCACATGAGTGCAGATGGACTCTCCATCTTTGGGTTTGCTGTTCGTGAAGTCCTTGACCACTTCGCACCTTTCGATGCGCTCTTGCTTGCGGAACTTTTCCGCTAGCTCCTTGTGCATCTCATAGGGCCAGTAGTCTTCGTATATTCTCTGCAATTCGGGGTTCATTGTGGCGATCATGATGCAGGCCACTTTGGTTGCATCATCAGTATGTTTTTGGTACGAGGCAATTTCCTCGGGAGTAGCAGTTTCGGGGTCGACATCGACAAGCTCGGTCTCGAGAACATACTCTTTGTTCTCATACCTCAGAGCCATCTTGATGTTTCTAATCCAGTCATTATAGTTTGTCCCGTTCAATTGAACCCTGGAACATAGTGAGAGGATTGAGGGAACACTGGAGTTTGATTGGGGAGCGGATTGATCAGCAGAAGACATCTATAAAAGAAGGTAAGTTTAATCAGATACTTGTCGGTCCTTATAATAACCCAATATAAAATAAGGCTAGGATCCAACTATAACAATTTGCAACATAGAAGAGGGATGCCGTAATCTATAAGCAAATTTTATAAAGGTAGGCGAATGACGATTCAGCCGATTCCACCGCGGAAAAATAATCTTATTATAAATGGAATTCCTAGTTTCTTATGAGATTTATTGAACTGTTCAATAGCATGTTTAATCTCGGATATGCCCCACCGTTTGTGACTGGGATGCCGAGGATCACAAACCGGGTGTGAATAACCATGCAAATTAGCTTGGTGTTCTCGGGATCCATTATCGTCTCAAATTGATGTGCCGGTAAACCACACACGCTCCATCAACAATGATAACACCCGAGACACCCATTGCCACTCTTTATGAACCCCTATTGGTGTGCCGGTAAACCACACACGCTCCACCAACGTTTCATAAAGTGCAATGTGCAATTTCATGGGGTAGCATCAAATTCACATTTTCCTAAAGTAACTAGATTGGGATTTGTTTTAGGGTTCTAGTACTTTCAATTATAGCATTATACTTTTAAGAGGCTTAGCGGTTCTATCATACCCGTTCAGCTAACGACACTCGACTGACCAGGAGAGCGGTGGGTAAGAGTAGATACCCATTAGACTAACATTTTATAGTCAGTCGCCTTATACCCTCTTTATAGGACAGTTTTGTGAATGAGGCTTACTAGCGGTAGACTAACCAATTTTCTTATACATATTAAATTAACTTTTAATTTTAAATATATATAAGATATATTTTAATCTCATTAAAATATCTTTAGAATTAATTAAATTCTAATTTTCTCAAATTATTCTAATTTTCTTGAAAATTTTAATTAATTCTTAAGGCAGATTTAATTTGCCTTTAATTAATCAATTAATTAAATTAATTAAATCTAGGTTACAGATTACCAATTAATCAAATTAATTAACCTGTAATGGTCCCATGAATTTCGAAAATTACAAGCCAAGGAATTAGGGTTCAAGTTATTTTAGTTGATTTAGATACCAAAAATAACAACACATAATTAAGGCAAGCAAATCAAGCATTCAAGGGGGACCAAGGGAGGGTGGCGGCTAGGGTTAGGAAACCCTAGCCTTGGGATCGATTTTGGCCTCCTCCCAAGGGTTAATTTTCGCCAATAACCCTTAGGCACAAAACAATTCAAGCAGTTCATAATCAAACACAAGAAAACAAGCTAGCTCTGATACCACTGAAGGGTTTCTATGCAATCAATGAACACAAAATAACCTAAGGTTCACATGCAACCCTAATATTGATCTATGTTTTCTTTTATGAAGATTAGAACTAAGAACCTAAAGGATACAATTCAATTCTAAAGAGGAATCAAGAAAAACCAACCTTAGATCTTATGATCCTTTTAAGCAGCAGCAAAATTATCCTGCCTCAGATGAAAGTCACACCCAGGTGATGGAAGAATCAGTCCAGCAGAGTAAATCCAGAGAGAAGATAGCGTCCAGAATGAGGTGCCAGGGGGTTCCTTTTATAGCCTCCTAGGGTTACACCTGAAACCCTAAGGAGCCTCCAATTGGACAAGGCTTTTGACCACTTGGACCAGGCTTACCAAACCCTAATTAGGGTTTCGCCAAACCCTTGGAGAAGCCTCCAAGGTGGCGCCACTTTTGGTCCCTGGTTTTTCCTGGCCAGTTATTCAACTATTGAATAAATACCAAACCAGTCCCTGCACCTTTTAATTAATTAATTTAATCTCCAAATTAAATCCAATTAATTCTAGATTAAATCTCAATTAATTAATATAGTTTCTAATTAATATATTAGCACTTAAATATATTAATAAACCATATATATATTTTCTATTGATTTATTATACAATTAATAAATCAACTATTCTCTCTACTGAACTATCTTTCCTCCACCCATGAGGGCAACCCAAATGGACTTTGCTTTTAACCATAAGATAAAAGTTCAATTACAAGTCATGGCTTAGACACCTAATCCAACATAATGTTTTATGTATGTGGCAGATGTATCCCTTACAGAATAAAATGTAACAAAGGGAAGAATTTAGAATATGCATTAGAAGTTATTGTCATTAGCGCACAAAGAAAAGGAAAAAGGATGTTGTTTCCTAAGGTATACGACTCTAATCATGAACGATAAAGTCGCATTTTAGTTCTAAATTCATAGTGTAATTAGACACAAAATGTATCCGTTGACTTTTTCAATAACAAAAAGAAATCAAGAACAATGACTAACATAGAGTTTAATTTTACTACGGAGGTTGGGAATCCGATGAATCCATTACGGATGTTGCTTTAAGAGAATCAATACAGGAAGCCGGAGTATTTGGAACCGTTGAGGTTCGTTCTTTAGCTATTTTTTACAAAATTTTGACATTTTTCTCGAATCACAAGAATTGTTCGATTTACGTGTTCTTTTATAACTTCTACAACGTGAATTGGATAAATGGTTCTTCAAGAGCAAAACGAATGAAACTTATTACAAAGGGTGCATGTTTCCTTTACACATGAAAGAGCAACTCGACTTCTTGCCGGAAAAAGACATTCGCAAATGAGTTTGGGTAAGTTTTAAAAACAAAAAAGTTTCGATGTTTGACTATAATTTCATTTTTTATAAAAAATTAATTATCTTTATTGTTTTACAGGTGAGTGTATCTTTGACTCTTCCAATAGTTTGGTAAATGTGAATTCGGTCAAAAGAGGTTAACCAACCCGTTTTTGTGTGTGTATATTATTAGATTTATGTAGTTATGTAATATCTATATTTTTTTTCTACAAAACAAACAACCAAGGTTAGTTGATTCCCTTTAGTCTACAAAGGGTTCATAAGGTACTATTTTGTTGCTATTACATTTTGCCTTTTCATTTTGATTCTTTCTTTATATTTTGGTATGTGTATTAGAGTTTGAAGGACAGATGAGCATGCAATGACAACTAAAATTGGATGGGTCAGAACAAATCGGGTTTCCTGCCAATACATTTTGGTCCATCTATTGAATTTAAAAGATAATTAATACAATATATTTAATAATAAAGACTATGAAACAGGGGCTATCTATGTATTCATCAGCATGAAAAATGTGTTGTCTTTATAAATGTTCTATGTATAAAGTGTTTCTTGAATGGATGATTTTTTTAAATGTTTGAGAAAATGACAACGTGTTTGAGGAAATGTAATGTAGTAACAAATAGATGCAAATTTATAAGAATTGTCTATTCATTTTTGTTGTATAAGTGCAGGTTTGGAGAGTGTATCAAGAACAAGTAACTTAAACTTTGAAAACGATGGTTTGGCAATGCTGGTAAGATGTCTAAAATGGGAATTATTGAAATTTCCATGGAAAAATTTGTTGTTTGAAATGAATTATTGTATATGTAGCTTGATCTATTTTTAACCGAAACAGGTGACACATGATGATTTAGTGAGATGTACACAAGACAAATTAGCAATCTATATTGCCTACCAAGTTAACCAACCCAAATTCGAGTACTACAACATAAACTAAAAGAGTGGAATAGGCAACATATTTAGTTTTTTTTTCTGCAAAGTAACTGTTTTTCTCCATCTAACTTTTGAATAAAATGTCATGTTATTATAATTATATTGCAAGGTGAGTATTTACGTTAATGCTTTCTTTAGTACTCGAACTTGAGGCAATGCAATCTTGCTAAAATTCACCTAATTTGTGAGTGGTAATCAACTTAAATAGAGGCATCCATTTACCATCGTTGGCAGCACAAATGTAAGTCTTATTGTAATGAACTTACAAAACCACATGATGCATGTCACTCATACCAAGGTGTATTGTAAAATTTATGTCGAATATACTTTTATAAAATAGATAGTTGAATATCCACATGTGAAAAAAATATGAAACCGAACCAAAAATAAAACAATCGTAAAATACACTTTTTTTGGAAACAGGAACGAGGGAAAAAATTGAAGAAGTCGAAAATGATACAATTTTGAAAAAAAAAAAGGATGACACCGACAGTTTTGTTTTTAAAAAAATAATAAAAAATCAAAACAGGAGTCTAATATATTTTTAGTAGTGTTGTCAAATTATTAACAAATGTGTTCAAGCTCAACCCATTTCGCGAAGGTATTTGTTCGAACAAATTTATATATGTTATTTTGTAATCTTTATTTTTCATTAAATAGAAAAAATACTATGTTTAAAAATATAAATTACATAGATTTCTAATACAAATTAAAGTTATAACAGAACCGTCTAATGCTTGTCCCACATCGATTTCGTCATATTTTGTCGAAAATTTTTTATGTAATATTATTAATGCTTAGATCTTCTTATTTAACAATTTTTTTGTATCGTCCCGTGTAATACACGGATCTCACAACGAGTATATATGTGTGTGTGTGTGTGTATATATATATATATATATATATATATATATATATATATATATATATATATATATATATATATATATATATATATATATATATATATATATATATATATATATATATACTCTTAAAAACGTAAATATATGCATTTATGATTCTAAAATATATATTTATATATTTATAAAAATGTAAAAATATGTATTTATACTTCTACAATATGCATCTATATATTTATAAAAACGTAAAATATGTATTTGTATTTTTAAAGTTTTACTTCTATTTTTTAAAAACATAAAAATATATTTATACATGTAAAAACCATAAAAGGTGATTTTAAGAATGTTAAATTTTCACCAGAATACAAAAACATGTTTTTACGTTTTAAACCGCATAAAATGACAATAAATAAACACTTATATTCGTGTATTTAACATTTTTTTCGTTTCATAATACACTTTTGACTGAAATATTTTTGTTTATATGCAACACACACACACACACACATATATATATATATATATATATATATATATATATATATATATATATATATATATATATATATATATATATATATATATATATATATATATATATATATATATATATATATAATTTAAAAAATGTAAAATACGTATTAGACATAAAAAAAACAAACTTAAGGGTTTTTATGTAAATTTTATATCAATATAACTTGAAACTTGTTATAGTAATAATAATAATAATGGTAGAAAAAAATTTCAACTATTTATTTTAAACAAATATAAAATCATATAAAAGATAAAACACACAAGAAATTACAAACTAAAAAACTTTTATGTCTTGAACTATTGGTGTAGGTTTACTTTCTAGTATTATATTTAATTATTTATGTGTAAATTTTTTTATCAACTTAGAATATTTTATATTGGAGTTATTATTCATATGACTAAATGTATATATTAAGAAAATGTTGATTCAAGTGGTATGTTATAAGTAATTAGAGAATATATATTTAATAAAATAAATATTAAAAGATTATTTTGGATGTATATGTACAAAGCATGTGTTATAGCCTTTAATTTAAAATGGGTATTTGTAAAAAACCCCATGTGATGTGACATGTGTGTGTGAGTCAACCCACACAACACACTCACCTACACACATTGAAGGGGTATTTTTAAGATCACCCTTTAAAAACTATGTTGAAAAGGTTCTCTTTTATGCACGTGGCGCAGTACCTACAAAATATTGCATGTGGATTTTAAACTATTCCTTTAAAATTATTATGCCCCCAACATATTGCATGTGGATTTTAAACTATGCATTAAAAATTATTATGCCTTGCACTTGTTATATTAGATCATAAAAAACTATTGTTATATAATAATAAAAATGCAAAGAAAGCTACAAAAACTGCTATAATCATGCTTATTTTAATGTAAAAAAATGGGAAAAGAGATATTGACAAAATCTGTTTAACATTTAACAAAATAACTAATTTTTTCTGATTACAAAAGATAAATAGACTCCAAAATAGGTTATGATCTTGCCCATTTATATGATGCTTTCTTATATAAAGGAGTTCAACATGTGATACTCACCATATCATGGAACTTATTCTTCCAATAAAACCTCTAAATTTTATCATGAATCATGCATCTACACATTGCTCACTGTTTGATGAACCATGTTAGTTTTACGTTTTTTGTTGTATAATTCTAATTAGATGGTCAAAAGCTATTTAAGTATAAAAATCTTTTAGTTGACAAGTAAGTTACGAAATATTAAATAATAGAATTTAAGCAGTTATATATTGCGTAAATATAAAGACGTGAAATGTAAAGAAAAAAAGTAATAACAATGAGAATGTAAGTGAAGAAAGGGTGTGACTAACATTGATAGTTAGAACACTTTACAAGTCACAAAAGGCACATTGGAATGCAGATTCTAAGCAGGTCATTTATAAGGGAAAAAGAGATGACCCGTCCTAATAAATTTCTACATAAAGTACATTGTAGGAAGATATGTTGCGTTATGTCTCCTAATACCCATCCAACTAAGTTTGATACAAACAAGTAACCTTAAGTACATAACTATAGTACAAAACAAACAAAAACTCTTCTCTTCTTCGCTTCGCTCAGGCAAAAACTCTGGTTCATATATATAACACCCATTACATTATCAAAAGTTTATAACCAATTTCAAATGTATCAACTAGTTGAGCCATGATTTATTCAGTGATGTGACTTCTCCTGCTCTAGTAAATCAATCTGGAGTTAAAGCATAAATACAAAAGACATTTACTTGGGGTATTAGAAGTCTAATACATCATCATGGTTCAAGTGTAACTAGTACTAATGATTTCCCAAAAGTAATCATTCTAGTCTTTCCAAAAGTCTTCTAAGCTCTATCACCTTCACCTGAGTACATAGCATTAAAAATACACATACGTGAGACATAAAGTCTCGTGAGCAACATGAGTTTTAGACCCCAACAGTTTGATATAAAATGTCAAATAAACAAATTTATGATAAGCATACATAATCTAAACTTTTTTCTTATCGAAACATAGACCAACTATAAATCACGATTCATTTATTTTTATGTCTTTATACGGGGTATTCCTTTATCCTTTTCCCTTCCCGGAATGGAACCAATCCATCTGTAAGGGCATGCTTAGTTCTCTTTCCCTTCATGGAATAGAACACATATATCCATAAGGGCGTGCTTAAGACAACTACTTCGCGGCGGAAGGTACCATCCCAGTAGTGACTTTTGACCCATACTTCACGCGGGTGAGGTCCTTGTCTGGACATCTTTCACAATTCTCACATTTTGGATCATGTTTCAATTCATATTTATCATTTCATTACAAGTTGATCTCAATCATAAACACCATTCAATCATGTAGAAATTATCACAACTTTTGCATAAAACAAATTTTATAACTCTAAACTTTAGTAATGATTTTATCAAATCAAGTTTGTATAAAAATTCGTTTGCCATGTACCCATAAAAATCCACATGTTACTAATCTTGTACTAGAGAGCAGTTTCTAAGCCTTTAGAACACCCTTGTCATTTCCTTGATCTTTACCATCGATAACATATTCAATATATAGATACATTAACACCTAACTATTCCATTTCCTTCATAAGGGTTCCTTACGAACAACTTAACCCATTAAGTCATATTATCATAACTATGTGGTACTAGGCCACAAATATGATTATTACTAATTCAATTCTTCCAAATTGCTTCTTTACCTCCAATATCACAATCATTAAAATTCCTTGATTAACAGTACTCAACTATCATCACACAATCATCATATAACCATAAATTCTCCAAACTTATGAATTTCAATCTCCACACATGTTGGAAAATCCATTATGATGATCCTATGGTGTTTTTGAGTGAACTTTTTATGAACCACACACCATCTAAGTATTAAAAACACATTAGCAATACCAATTTCACAAAATCTCTTTATTCCAAAAAAATTAGGGTTCATAAGGACACGAGTACTCTCCTTTTCGGATGAGATGGAAGCGACGCACTAGAGGAGGCAGTGGGGAGCATACGCTAGCGTGTTACCCTCTAACTTGGTGAGTCACTCTCGCATACCACTCCTGAGTGTGGACATATCAAATCCGGTCTCCACACAAGACATTTACCATGAGCTTTAAAAGCTTGTACATTCGACAATCTCTTAAATACTCCCAAATAACTTGCAGTTTTTCACTCCCAAAAAAATGGAAATCTCAAAACACTTGTACATAACACATCTTTATAACTAATACTAGCTCAAACTTTGATCAAGAAAACAACATTTTTAAGAGTTTTTTTTAACGTTTTTGCAGAAAATATGTATCTAATTGATTTTACTAATATCATTTTGAAAAAGCTAGTCTCGTCTCTACTCAAATGTTCGTAATCTTATCCATAACAACAAAACATATCGATAAAATATAGATCAGAATATACCAAAGATAAGAACTTCTTCTTCTTCTTCCAACAGGAAATTAATCTTGAGAAAGCTTGATCAAAGCAACAGAATAATAAATAAGCAGCAACAACAACTTTATTCTGATAGATGAAATCAACACAAAAATTGGAATAACTCATCACAATTTTTTGAAGAGAATCTGATGACATTTTTGTATAAACACGAAAATCTTCAAGATAAAAAGCTATTATTGATGGATCATTCCTCGCGTAAGACCGAGTGTGACTGTGACAACCGTAAAATTTTAGTCAACAAGAGTCAAATGTGACTAAACCAGGAGCACGCTGACTCCTACAGCATAAAGTAAATTTCAAAACTTTAATGAAATATGGTTAGATATTGTGATGTTATGTGTACAACTCTACATGAACACCTCGCAAACATAGTGACTTAAACAATAGGTTCGCTCAAGGAGAGAAACCCATACACTCGGAAGAACGATTTTCGGACAACTAGTCATCATTCGGAAACGATTTCGGAAACTCCCAATCTCCGAAACATCTTTGGAGTCAGTGACTTCGGAAACTAGTTTTCGGACCCTTCAACTCTCCGAATCCTCGAAACTGACTTCGGAACCCACCAAGCTCGAAACTTCCAAGTTGGAGTTTCTGATTTCAGAAAACACCCGTGTTCCGAAAATCGCCACTCGATTCAGAACCTACAGTCGGAGGATGCTCAGGTTTCCGAGTGATATTCGGAAACTGATTCTCCGAAAACCCAATCTTCAGAACCAGAACATTAAAAGACTTAGTCTTGGACCCTTGTCGCACGAGTTCCGAAGGTATTAATTCGGACTCCAAGCCCCCAGAACTTGCCCCTCTCATGCAACTTCCACTTTCTGATAGGAGACCATCTTCCTAATCCTCACTCCCAGCACCTGCTAAATAACAAGTTCCAATGCATGTGTCAATCAAATCACAAGGTCAACTACTACTAAGTACACCTAGAATTAAGTGATTTGACATAAAGCATAACTAACCCCTCTTCTAATCGGTTCCCCATACTCGTTTAACCCATAAACCAACGAACTCACCAGATTTTTCCTAACTTTCCCTCAACTTTCTCTCAACTCTAAAACTTTCGCCACCTTTCTCTATACTCACTGCCTCAACAGCACCACCGTGAATAGCCATCCTCCGTCATTTTTCCCGGTGTAAAACCTTATATCCTTGGTAAGTTAGTTTCCCTTGATGATTCTCGACGATAATACACATCTTATATTTCACTTACACGCACTAACATTTCGTAGAACCATCGGATAATAGTTTTATCCGAAGGTCCTTAGGTTCTGAAAGCCGAAGTCTTGGTTCCTGTCGACGAACTTCCGAAACCAGCGCCCTTATTCTCGACAATTCACGCTTCAAGGGTGAGCTTCATACCCCTCCATTTTTACTTTTTCGAAACTTTTAGGGGGAGAATACAAGACATAATGTTATAAATACTATTTCCACGTATGTTGAATGTATTTACATGTTTAACTAAGACTTTACACAAGATAAAAACGGATTTTTCTTGCTAGAATATCACTGGATTTCGGACTCATGTCCGAACAGACTTCGCACGTATATATATATATATATATATATATATATATATATATATATATATATATATATATATATATATATATATATATATATATATATATATATATATATATATATATATATATATATATATATATATATATATATATATATATATATATATGAAACCAATAAGCGAAGAATACTAACTGTAATTCTATTTTGCAAAGTCAATAGTTCTAAGACCAAGTATGATACGAAAAACAGAAGAACACACGCGCTACAACAAACAATGTCTTAGATAAATCATTATAGGAATGGTTTATGGATACACGGACTTCCACTACATTGAAACGACACGGGTTTACTTATATAGAAATATTATGTAATTTAACTGCATTCGATGTTATTTTGGAAATAAGATATCGATAGAAAAACTAACGAGTTTTCTTAACTACAAAACGTAAACGGGTCGATGATACACACATTTTGTGAGACGGGTCTTCACAGTACTTTTAGTACTTACACTATAAGTCCTGAATTTATAACCAAAATCTCGGTAAGAGAGCGTGACATTGTGTATAGATCTATACGGGATTGACAACCCTGTACCTGAGCTGTTAGCTACAGCTAGACCGGCAGGACTGAGATGACAACTGTCATAACATTTCCGGCACCTGAAGAATGTCGCAGCAGGCCAACTAGTCTACAGTATGGTTATAGGACGTCTCACTACGGGAAAAATGATTCACCTTTTAATCAATGTTTACGTCAAAACTTACACATTATAAGTGTTACTTTATGACCTACACAATGATATAAACTTTGGGTTTTTCAGACAAACAACACTTCTAAATATGGAAAATATTTGATTTTCTTGAGTTTTCAAACCTACGATTTATCACAAAGGGATTTCTATACAAAACACTTATGAACTCACCAACTTTATTGTTGACGCTTTTCAAAATACTTGTATTCTCAGGAAACCAGTAAACAGGTTTGCAAGCAATGATGACGGGACGCTATGGCGTCATAAATTATGTATTTTTGGATCTTTGTAATCGTAATGAAAACAAAAACATTGAAGTTATGTAACCTTTACAATTATATTATGATGGTGGTGATTTGCTTGGATTCATTATTTCTTGACGTTGTTATGATATTGTACATGAAGTCACCCACCCTCGAACTTTTTTGCCATTACGGTTTGGGTGTGTGACAGATTGGTATCAGAGCATTGTTTATAGTGAATTTAGTATATCAACCCATTTAAAAAGATATACAACTATAAATACAATGGGACTAAGACTTTTAAAATATGTTCGTACGAAAATACTTTTAAAATTACAACGATAAAAGTTTATAAAAGTATAGATACATACATACTAGAACGATATTATAACAAAAAGAACATACAAAGGTGTTAGGACAAATTGAACACTATGAGTAGACCTAAGAGTTGAGGTAGTCATGTCTAAGATAGGTAGAGCCTGATCAACTGTATCGGTCTAAGATATGACTAACGGAAACTTAGGGATAGTCGTGGTAACAACGAGTCCGGACACTTATCAACAATTAAATCATCAAACGCTAAAAGTTAAAATACTATAGGAGTATTTTGTAAATACTATAACGTTATATACCTAGGATTTTCGTTATGTACTTCTTATACCCCCTTTTCTCGTAAAGACGCCATGGCCGGATTCCACCTACCTGGAGAACCTTACTTCCCAGAAGACGGAGCAAACAACGGATGGATTAATGAAGAACCAGAAGAGGACCCGGAAGAGGTTCCGGAAGAAGTTCCGGAAGAGTAACCGAAGGAAATGTCTGAAGGGGAAGATCAGTGGGGAGAGGAAGACGAAGAAGAATCTGACGGCGAACCGGAGATTGTCAACCCCCGTTACCCTGCCCGCAACATGCATATACCGCCACCAGCACCAAGTTTTGAGGTGTACCGTCATCCCAACGGCCCTTTATGGATGCGTACTCCTCGTAAGAGAGTGCTACCCGTCCAACGCCCGTTACTGATAAATGAATCTCACCAGGGTCCAACGCCTGCTTGGGCGGAGCGCATGCAAAAGTGGAGCCATGACCAGGCCAGAGCTACCGCCAGTCAAGTCCTTGACTTGACAGCCACTACGGAGGTCATCGCAGTCTGTGTGCGACGCCTTGATAAGACCCATGAACGGACCATATCAAGAGTGGAGACATTATGGGACACCATCAGAGATACTAGGGAGGATCTCCGAAATGTTTATGGCAGACTACAGATCGCAGAACAAAGACTGCGTGATGCGGAGATGAGAGCCCAGAGCATAGAGCTGAGAGCTGAGCGGGCCATGCGAGAGGCGGAAGAGCTTAGGGCACAAATGGCCGAACTCCGGAGAATGAGGGGACCCAATTCCCCCTGAGTAGTGCCCTCATTACTCAAATTTTGTTATAGCTTAGGAACCCATGAGCAAGCCCTACATGCTGCTCATTTATCATGTGTAGGCACATTCTCGCAACTAAACAGTTTCACTTTTGGGGGCCGTCATGTTGCCCTTTTTACTCTATGTACAATAGACCTCTTGAAGAGTCAAAATTTTCTCCATTATTTAAAACATACGATATTGTGCAATGTGTGATTAGTATATTTGTATGACCAAACCAATGCTTAATGCACATGCATGATATTAAAGACGTGCATGTAACTTTTAATAAAGAGAGAATAAAAGCAAACACGTGATTTAAATTTCCGTACTCAAATTAACGTCTTATTCCTAATAAATCTTCTGAAAACTGACTATCGTCCAATTCTAATTCCTTGTGGCAGAAATATGCCACCTATGCGAATGAACACTAGGAATACCCCAGCAGAAACGCCAGAGGCACCAATGATGGATGCTGCTACCTTCCAAGCCGCCGTGACCGCCGCTGTGGTAGTTGCAATTCCCCAAATAAATCCAAATGGAACAAATGGAAGCAGAAGTAGGAACGACACTAACGATTCTACAAACGGTGAAACACCGAGCCACCCGCGAGTTTGTACATATAAAGACTTCGCGAATTGCAAAACTGTTACTTTTCATGGTACTGGAGGTGTTATCACTCTTACAAGGTCGATCGAGAAAACTGAGTCGATATTCGATATTTCTGCATGCCCTGAGGAATTCAAAGTCAAATTCACCGCTTGTACTTTTGCTGAAACGGCCATGTCCTGGTGGAACGGTCATGTTAAGGCTCTGACACTTCCCGTAGCCAACTCAATGAGTTTGGAAGAACTGAAGACCATGCTGATGAAAGAGTACTGTCCCAGAGGGGAGGTTCAGAAACTAGAACAAGAGCTGTGGAACCTCACAATGAAAGGTGCAGATATAACCACTTACACCAATAGGTTCAACGATCTGGCAACCCTTTGCCCCTCACATGTCACACCAGAATCTGTAAAGGTGGAGCGTTATATCTGGGGACTATCCCCTCTAATCCAAGGAAACGTGGAATCAGCAAGCCCAACCACGTACGACAGTGCTAAACGACTGGCTCAACGGCTAATTGAACATGGGGTTCGCCAAGGCACCATGACACTCAAAACCGAACTACCAAAAGAAGAGACCATAAGAGAAAATCCTAGAACAGGGGGAGGGAACATCAAAACCAAGGAAACGCTAAAATGCAACAAGTAGTGACAGTCCATGCCACTACTATCCCTACCACTCCAACACAAAACAAACAATACAGTGGAAACCTACCCAGGTGTAACAAGTGCAACTACCACCACCACGGAGCTTGTAGGGATATGCAGTGCACTAGCTGTGGCAAGAGCGGACACACTTCAAAATACTGCAGAGCACCGACCCAACAGACCACCCAGGGTTAAAATACTGGGATGAGTCAAGCCTGCTATGGGTGCGGAGAAACGGGATATTTTAAAAGGGATTGCCCAAAAAAAATACTGTCGAGAGAAACGGGAAGGTCCTAGCTCTAGGACGCACGGATGCAGTTGAGGATCCTACTGTGGTCACCGGTATGTTTCTCGTCAATAACTCTTATCCTTGTATACTATTCGACAGCAGAGCAGAGAGGAGTTTCGTGAGTCAAAAATTTAAACACCTACTAAAACAAAAACCTCAACAACTTAACGAAACATTTACAATAGAGATGGCAAATGGTAGAACAGAAAGTACTAAGGAAATATACACAAATTGTACGCTTACTCTTGACAACCATTCCTTCTCAATCAACTTAACGCTTGTTAGGATAGGAAGTTTCGACGTAATTGTCGGAATGGATTGGTTAATTCTACATCACGCCGACATTATGTGTTACGAACTGGGAATCCGACTTCATTTACCGAACGAGGAGACCCTCGTTGTTTACGGAGACAAACCTAACACCAACCTTCGAATGGTGTCATGCATCAAAGCCAGAAAATATCTACAAAAAAGATATCTTGCTTTCTTAGCCCATGTAGTGGAAGAAAAGAAAGAAGTAAAAAGCATCGAAGAAATTCCTGAAGTCTGTAACTTCCCCGATGTATTTCCAGAAGATCTTTCGGGAGTACCGCCCGCTCGACAAATCGAATTTAGGATCGATTTGATACCTAGAGCCACACCAGTAACAAAGGCCCCATACCGGCTAGCCAGGCGGAAATGCTAGCGTTATCCAACCAACTAAACGAACTACCAAACAAAGGGTTCATTAGGCCAAGCTTCTCACCTTGGGGAGCACCGGTCTTGTTCATTAAGAAGAAGGACGGATCGTTCCGTATGTGCATTGATTACCGGGAGCTTAACAAACTCAACATCAAAAACCGATACCTATTGCCTCGAATCGACGACCTTTTTGACCAGCTCCAAGGGTCAAGTTACTTCTCGAAAATTGATCTAAGGTCGGGGTATCACCAGCTTCGAATTCAGGAGGAAGACGTCCCTAAGATAGCCTTCAGAACGCGATACGGACATTATGAATTCGTTGTGATGCCTTTCGGACTAACTAATGCACCCGCGGTATTCATGGATCTAATGAACCGCGTGTGTAGACCTTACTTGGACAAATTCGTGATAGTATTCATAGATGATATACTTATCTACTCACGGAGTAAGGAAGAGCATAGTCAACATCTACGACAAGTCTTGCAGACGTTAAGAGCTGAAAAACTGTATGCTAAATTTTCAAAATGCGAATTTTGGATACGGAAAGTAGACTTTTTAGGCCATGTGGTCAGCAAGGAAGGAATACATGTAGATCCCTCCAAAATCACAGCCATCAAGAACTGGGGAGCACCAAGGACACCAACGGAAATTCGCCAGTTTCTGGGCCTTGCTAGCTACTATCGAAGATTCATATAGAATTTCTCCAAGATTGCAAATCCGCTTACTGCCCTGACACAGAAGGGTGTAACGTTTAAGTGGGGAGACTGAAAAGACGCCGCCTTCCAGACTCTAAAGAAAGCTTTATGCAGTGCATCAATCCTGTCTCTTCTAGAAGGAACAGAGGATTTTGTGGTTTATTGCGATGCATCAAATCAGGGTCTAGGTTGCGTGCTGATGCAAAGGGGAAAGGTCATTGCTTACGCCTCAAGACAGCTTAAAACCCACGAGGTCAATTACACTACACATGACCTCGAGTTGGGAGCGGTGGTATTTGCATTGAAGATCTGGAGACACTACCTATATGGTACCAAGTGTACCATTTTCACTGACCATAAGAGCCTCCATCATATCCTTAATCAAAAAGAGCTCAATATGAGGCAACGACGTTGGGTTGATGTAATACGGTGTTACTAAATTTGAGAACTTTTGAGTTAATCTTAGTGTAATTAAGATTAGTTATATTGTTGCATGAATTTGGGTAGTTAGAATCCTATTTGGAGGAAGTTTGAGGTTGAAAAATGCTAAAAAGAGCTTACACGGGTCGTGTTGTAGTCACACGGGTTGTGTAGGAGACTTTTTGGGATTATCTGGGCATTCCGTAACTTACACGGGTCGTGTTGTGTGAAACACGGGTCGTGTTCTGAGAACACGGGTCGTGTTCAGCTACAGACCCATTTTTGAGGGAAATCTGTGAGTTACACGGGTCGTGCTGTATTAACACGGGCCGTGTTACGCGTGCAGACCCTTTAAATGTGCAGAAACCCTCATTTCGGGAAAAATAGATCCCAATTCGATTTCAGAGCATAAAGAGGCGATTTTCTGTCAAATTGAAGCTAGAGATTCGTGGGGAAACATAAAGTGACTCGAATCTAACCCCGCAAACGCGCTCTTGATTCGTAATTCATCGAGGTGAGTGATTTCTTCATTTTGGGGGTTTTGAAACCCTAGCTTTGATTTCAATTATTTAGTTATATATTGTTATATATGTTGTTAGTAGATTGTTAGTGGATGCCTTTAGAGTTATTGGTGTGATTATTGTCGAGTTCCTACGGTTGAATGAGTAGAACCGTGGATTTGGAGGTTTCGGTAAATATAGAGTTGATATTTACCGTTTATACTCCTTTTTCCTCTTTTGATTGATACATCTTTGAGATAGATGTTATTGAGATTATTGTGGATGTTGGAGAATGGAATTAGCCTATGGTGATATAACCAAGTCTAGCGAACAGGAGCCCGGTACGCGTAAATTGAGGGTTCTACATACTAAACCGATATCAGGTGAGTACTTCCGAATAATTGAGTAAGAGTTATACCTTGTTGTGTGTATATATATATATATATATATATATATATATATATATATATATATATATATATATATATATATATATATATATATATATATATATATATATATATATATATGTATATGTTTTACATATATGTATGTGTTGTGTTGATATTGATGTGGCTTAGAGTTATAGTAGTTCTGTTATTTGTGGATAACGAGAGACGGGTTACAGTCTATATTTGAGTATAAGAGCAGAGTATATGCTAGAGTGAGTGAGTTAAAGAGTTTTGGAGTTTGATTGCCACTACTATGATGGTTGTTATATTTGATTGTGTAATGAGTATATACGAGTGTGTGTGATTGAGTTTATGAGTAGTATCAGTTGTGATACTTATTATTGAGTTGATGACACTAATAATTAGCTGGTGTTTGTAAGCTAATATGTTTGCAGGTTTCAGAGTTAAGAGAAGGTGAATATTTGCTAATGAGATTAGCAAAGGAGAATGTTGAGAAAGTATACTGAGAGAGATTACTGAAGAGTAATTGAGATTACTCACTAAGCTTTATAAGCTTACACTTGAGTGTTATGTTATTTTGCAGGTATGTGTAGCTGTGATAGGAGAAGGCATGTGATAAAGAATGATGGAAAAGTTTAGAGTCTGTCCTTTAAGTGTATTAGATTCATTTGTAATGCTCGGTTAAAACTTGTAAGGACCTTTTGTGTAATTAATTGTGATGATAACATCTTGATCCATGGTTTAAGTACAAGTATACCCAATTTGATGTATAATTGTTTTAAAATTTTTGGGTGTACTTCGTATGTGAAACCGGGTGTTACAAGTTGGTATCAAAGCATGGTTTAAGCGAACTAGGTCTTTGAGTGTAGAGTCCTAGACTTGAACCGAGTAGAGAGAGCCCATATCACATGCTTGGAAAAGATACTGCTGCTGATGTTAGTGTATGATTTGAGTATAACTTTTATGTTATATTTGCTATTGTTGTTTTATGTGTGGATATCAGATATGGAGTTAGATGAAGAATGAGTTGAGAAATTGGTCAGAGCCGGTTGGACCAATAGTGGATGATGAGACGAGCTTTTGGCCGATAGGAGATATCAGTTAACGAGGAGACAAGAACTTTAGTTGATAATGAGATTTCAACTAAATACGAGATGAGATACTAATTGAGATGAGATCCCAGCTGATGATGAGTTTTCAACTGATGATGAGATGAGATCCCGGTTGAGACGAAATTCTAACTGCTGATGAGAAAGAGTATGGGCATAAGCTGAGTATGAGCTTAGAATTGAGATATGTGAGTGTAGCCGAGTACACTCAAGAGTTCAGAGCCGAAGTACGCAAGTTTCAGCTAGTGATGAGACGAGATTTTGTTGCTATGAGGTATGTAAGTAATTTTACTTAACATGTTAGTTGTAACGAGTATATGTGCTTAATTGTTGATAATACATGTGTTATAGAATTGTTATTATAAAGAGTAGTAACCGATATCGAGATGAGAATCTCGTGTCCATTTGATGTAAGATTTACATATCACATAACGAGCACTTTGTGATTATATATAATTGAGATTATAAGTGGTTGCTTGGCGAATACTTAGCAACCATGGAGGAGAGTGTATAATGAGTATATACATGGTGAAAATATATAAATTGTGATATTGTATATATATATATATATATATATATATATATATATATATATATATATATATATATATATATATATATATATATATATATATATATATATATATATATATATATATATATATATATTGCTTATTGTTTCACAGATGTGATGAGATTACTGTACACGAGTACTTTTGTGGTTGAGACCATATATTGTGTGGGGCCACATGACTAATGCTTATGATTGATCAAAATAAGTGGCTAAGATAGCCAAAAGAGTATGAGTTGAGAAAGATGGTAAGTGTGTGGATGAATGCACACTATATCCGATTGTAAGTCAGTATGTTGAGTATTGAGTTTTTGTGATTTGAAATAGTCACATAATGAGATAATTGTGACAGAGATGTCAGAGGACATTTGAGTAACTACATAAAGAGTACCTTGTGGTTATAATTGAGAGAACCTAGAGTGGTTCATATAGGTCTTATTGGCCTAGAGATTGAGTTAAATATCGAGTAAAAGTGGTTGAGACCATATATTTTGTGGGGCCACATATCGAGTAAAAGTGGTTGAGACCACATATGTTGTGGGGCCACATATTGAGTAAATGTGATCGAGACCACATATTTGGTGGGGTCACATATTGAGTAAATGTGATCGAGACCACATATTCGGTGGGGTCACATATTGAGTAAACGTGATCGAGACCACATATTCGGTGGGGTCACATATTGAGTAAACGTGATTGAGACCACATATTTGGTGGGGTCACATATTGAGTAAAGGTGGTTGAGACCACATATATTGTGGGACCACATAGAGAATAAACGTGGTGGAGACCACATATTCTGTGGGGCCACGTATTGAGTAGTTGAGATCACATATTTTAGTGAGACCACGTAACGAGTACATTGTGGTTAGAGTAATGAAGATTGTTGTAACTCAAACAAAAGAAGGAGTGACGGTGAGTCTTTATGGCTCGAGACCGTAGGCGAGACTCGCTAGAGTTAAAGAGGAGATGGTTTGAAATCAGAAAATGATATGAGCTACCATGAATTGATCAGAGGACGGTATGAGATACCGTGATACAGCGTTGAGTGGTGAGAACAGAGAACGGTACGAGGTACCGTGAGAGAGTGTTGACCAATGAGGTCGACGAACGATATGAGGTACCGTGAGATTGTGTTGAGTAGTAAGTTTTGAGTAACAGTACGGGAGTCTGTGAGATAGTACAGTGAGTAATACTGTTGAGAAGTGTTGTTGTGAGTAAGTGCGTTTATCATGTATTCGTGTTGCGAATGTGTGAGATTTCTTGCATATCTAGCGAGATAGAGTTGTGTAACTACATGATGAGAAAATATGAGTGAAAAGAGTAGAAGAGTAACTGTAGTTGTGATTGATAGGATTCGTTCCTTAGCAATCAAACAGATTACTGCGATTGACAGAAATGTGTGAATGTTGAGATGAAAGTACTATTTACTCGTATGGGACGATGAATAGTAGATTTTATTATAATGATTTTGAGTTCTTTTATTGAGATTAATGAGTTGATCGAATAATGAGATATGATATCACTGTAGAGATTACGGTGTTAGATGTTATTATTTTGAGTCGTGTGTCGAGATTACGGTGAGCCGTATGTATGACCTAATTGTGTCACTCAGATGAACTAGAGATTGAGGTGATAATGATGGAGAAGTGGAGAGAGGAAAAATCCTTACTAATGGTATGTCAAGACTCAAAAGGAATATATGCAATTGTGTTAAGAATTTATTTGATAATAAATTATTGAGTATGATAATGCTAATGATTTAATGAGAATGTGATGTGGATTGTCCACATGAGAGAGGATATAATAAGTGAGTACATCGAGAGAAACAACATGATGTATGTTGTTAAACTGAGACAAAGAGGAGCCAATTGGTGGATGATTGTTAGTTATATATTGGGTGAAAAACCTAATATGTGTGCTGAGGTGGGAGCAGAGATAAATGAACTTTTAGAGAAGTTATAATCGGTTGTGGTGATGAGACAACTGAAACGGGTCTTGTGTGACCAAAGTGTCGAGAGTTAAATAACAAATTCAAAGGAGGCGTGAGTGAAACTTGAGATAGTTTCTAATATTTTGTTCTTTCTGGATTTTTACCCTGATATTCATGAGTTGTGTTGATGAGGAGTCAGAATTTGACATGTTATAATTAGAAGAGTAAATTGAGAGAGAACGAGTATTGAAATCGGTGGGACCGTTTTCCTTATTGAAGAATGGTATAATAAGAATGTGACTCGATGTGAGTCATAGATATGAATTTATGTAAATGATGATAGTGGTTAGAATATCACTTGAAAAGTGAGGTGAGATAACATGGTGTCAACGATGCCATAGCAAAGTGTGTGGCCTAAAAGAGTGAGTATTTTCCTACGTGTCAGTGATGATAGCCAATATGACTATAGAGATCATCTTTTGAGAACGATGCCGGGTGTTACCTATATTATGAGTAAATGAGATGTGACAGTATGTATATGTCATATGAGCTGACGAGAGGATAATATTATTATCATACGTGATGTATGATTTCGGTGGTGAGGCGGTTGTATAAACCATACCTATTCCAAGAGATTCCGAGGACGGAATCTTTTTGAAGGTGGTAAGAACTTGTAATACCGTGTTATTAAATTTGAGAAATTTTGAGTTAATCTTAGTGTAATTAAGATTAGTTAGATTGTTGCATGAATTTGGGTAGTTAGAATCCTATTTGGAGGAAGTTTGAGGTTGAAAAATGCTAAAAAGAGGTTACCCGGGACATGTAGGAGACTTTTTGGAATTATCTGGGCATTCCGTAACTTACACGGGTCGTGTTTAAAGAACACGGGTCGCGTTGTGTGAAACACGGGTCGTGTTCTGAGAACACGGGTCGTGTTCAGCTACAGACCCATTTTTGAGGGAAATCAGTGACTTACACAGGCCGTGCTGTATTAACACGGGCCGTGTTACGCGTGCAGACCCTTTAAATGTGCAGAAACCCTCATTTCGGGAAAAATAGATCCCAATTCGATTTCAGAGCATAAAGAGGCGATTTTCTGTCAAATTGAAGCTAGAGATTCGTGGGGAAACATAAAGAGACTCGAATCTAACCCCGCAAACGCGCTCTTGATTCCTAATTCATCGAGGTGAGTGATTTCTTCATTTTGGGGGTTTTGAAACCCTAGCTTTGATTTCAGTTATTTAGTTATATATTGTTATATATGTTGTTAGTAGATTGGTAGTGGATGCCTTTAGAGTTATTGGTGTGATTATTGTCGAGTTCCTACGGTTGAATGAGTAGAACCGTGGATTTGGAGGTTTCGGTAAATATAGAGTTGATATTTACCGTTTATACTCCTTTTTCCTCTTTTGATCGATACATCTTTGAGATAGATGTTATTGAGATGATTGTGGATGTTTGAGTATAAGAGCAGAGTATATGCTAGAGTGAGTGAGTTAAAGAGTTTTGGAGTTTGATTGCCACTACTATGATGGTTGTTATATTTGATTGTGTAATGAGTATATACGAGTGTGTGTGATTGAGTTTATGAGTAGTATCAGTTGTGATACTTATTATTGAGTTGATGACACTAATAATTAGCTGGTGTTTGTAAGTTAATATGTTTGCAGGTTTCAGAGTTAAGAGAAGGTGAATATTTGCTAATGAGATTAGCAAAGGAGAATGTTGAGAAAGTATACTGAGAGAGATTACTGAAGTGTAATTGAGATTACTCACTAAGCTTTATAAGCTTACACTTGAGTGTTATGTTGTTTTGCAGGTATCTGTAGCTGTGATAGGGCAAGGCATGTGATAAAGAATAATGGAAAAGTTTAGAGTTTGTCCTTTAAGTGTATTAGATTCATTTGTAATGCTCGGTTAAAACTTGTAAGGACCTTTTGTGTAATTAATTGTGATGATAACATCTTGATCCATGGTTTAAGTACAAGTATACCCAATTTGATGTATAATTGTTTAAAAATTTTTGGGTGTACTTCGTATGTGAAACCGGGTGTTACAGTTGAACTACTAAGAGATTATGAATGCGAAATCCGTTATCACCCAGGAAATGCCAACGTAGTAGCTGATGCCCTTAGCCGAAAGGAGTATTCGGGTCGCCGAGTGAAGTCACTAACAATAACGATCCATTCCCACTTGCCCACATGGATCAAGGAGGCCCAGCTAGAGGCCTTAAAACCACAGAACGTCGCAAATGAAGCGTTGCGAGGGATGGTTAAAAATCTCGAGGTCAAGGATGATGGAGCTCGTTACCTCATGAACCGAATCTAGACACCGAAATTCGGTGGGTATAGGGACATTATTATGAATGAGGCACACAAGATAAGATACTCCATCCATCCTGGGTCTGACAAGATGTACTTGGACCTCAAAAAGCTATATTGGTGGCCAAACATGAAAGCAGAGATCGCTACTTACGTGGGCAAATGCTTGACTTGTGCTAAAGTCAAGGTGGAGTACCAGAAGCCCTCGGGTTTATTACAGCAACCCAAAATACCCGAGTGGAAGTGGGAGCGGATAACCATGGACTTCATAACCAAGTTACCCTAGACAACTGGTGGGCTAGATACCATATGGGTGATTGTCGATAGATTGACCAAGTGGAGACCGATAAAAGAAGTGGTACGTTTGCACGGTGCACCAACATCCATTATCTCAGATAAAGATAATCGATTTACGTCACGATTCTGGCAATCACTGCAGAAGGCTCTAGGAACCAACCTCGACATGAGTACAGCGTACGACCCGCAGACGGATGGACAGAGATAGAGGACTATCCAAACATTGGAAGACATGCTAAGGGCTTGTGTGATAGACTTTGGCAAAGCATGGGACACCCACTTACCACTCATGGAGTTTTCCTACAACAACAGTTATCACACTAGCATAAAGGTTGCCCCATTTGAAGCATTGTATGGACGCAAGTGCAAATCCCCTCTTTGCTGGGCTGAGGTAGGAGATACTCAGTTAGCTAGACGACAAGTACCCAACAGCACTCTCACTGGTCCAGAGATCATACGGGAAACAACGGAGAAAATCGCCCAGATCCGTGAAGATTGAAGGCCTCCCGTGATTGGCAGAAGAGCTATGCGGATAAGCGACGCCAACCTTTGGAATTTCAGGTGGGCGATCATCTACTACTGAAGATCTCGCCATGGAAAGGAATGATACGCTTTGGAAAGCGTGCGTGGGAAACTAAACCCCAGGTACATCGGACCATTTGAGATCCTCGCCAGGATCGGACCGGTAGCATACCGACTCCAGCTACCACCAGAACTCCACAACGTCCGTCCCACCTTCCACGTATCCAACTTGAAGAAGTGTCTATCCGATGAGACTCTAGTCGTTCCATTCGAAGAAATAGAGGTGAACGAGAACTTACACTTTGTTGAAGAACCTATGGAAATCATGGATAGAGAGGTCAAGAGAACAAAGCAAAGTCGTATACCAATAGTAAAGGTCCGCTGGAACGCCAAGCGTGGACCTGAATTTACTTAGGAACGCGAAGACCAAATGAAACAAAAATACCCACATCTTTTCCCAAACCCTTGAGCATCCAATCAAGAGTGAAATTTGGGGACGAAATTCTTTCTAACGGGTAGATGATGTGACAACCGTAAAATTTTAGTCAACAAGAGTCAAATGTGACTAAACCAGAAGCACGCTGACTCCGGCAGCATAAAGTAAATTTCAAAACTTTAATGAAATATGGTTAGATATTGTGTTGTTATGTGTACAACTCTACATGAACACCTCGCAAACATAGTGACTTAAACCATAGGCTCACTCAAGGAGAGAAACCCATACACTCGGAAGAACGATTTTCGGACAACTAGTCATCATTCGGAAACGATTTCGGAAACTCCCAATCTCCGAAACATCTTCGGAGTCAGTGACTTCGGAAACTAGTTTTCGGACCCTTCAACTCTCCGAATCCTCGAAACTGACTTCGGAACCCACCAAGCTCGAAACTCCCAAGTAGGAGTTTATGATTTCGGAAACCCCCGTGTTTCGAAAATTACCACTCAATTCAGAACTAACACTCGGAGGATGCTCAGGTTTCCGAGTGATATTCGGAAACTGATTCTCCGAAAACCCAATCTTCAGAATCAGAACATTAAAAGACTTAGTCTTGGACCCTTGCCGTACGAGTTCCAAAGGTATTAATTCGGAATCCAAGCCCCCAGAACTTGCCCCTCTCATGCAACGTCCACTTTCTGATAGGAGACCATCTTCCTAATCCTCACTCCTAGCACCTGCTAAATAACAAGTTCCAATGCATGTGTCAGTCAAATCACTAGGTCAACTACTACTAAGTACACATAGGACTAAGTGATTTGACATAAAGCATAACTAACCCCTCTTCTAATCGGTTTCCCATACTCGTTTAACCCATAAACCCACGAACTCACCAGATTTCTTGCAACTTTCCCTCAATTTTCTCTCAACTCTCAAACTTTCGCCACCTTTCTCTTTACTCACCGCCTCAACAGCACCACCGTGAACAGCCATCCTCTGCCATTCACTACTAGAAAAAAGGCTTTAAATTACACGCATTGCGTGTCATTAAAGGGTACAAATGACATACAAATGTATGTCAAGGATGCCCCTGTCATAAATGAAAGATGACACACATTTGCATGTCATAAATTTACGACATACATTTACGACAAACATTTACGACTCGCAATGTAAGTCATAATATATATATATATATATATATATATATATATATATATATATATATATATATATATATATATATATATATATATATATATATATATATATATATATATATATATATATATATATATATATATATATATATATATATATATATATATATATATATATATATATATATATATATATATATATATATATATATATATATATATATATATAGGAATGGGTTCAACTAAAAACCACTAAAAGGTTAAGAACCGTGAGAACCTATATTCACACATTAAAAATCATGTTTTTTTTTTCACACTTGTTTATTATGTGAAAATACATCAAACTTAATAAATTTCCTTATTTTTTAATACGTTTTACAATATTCACAATATAATAAAATTTCTAGTTATTAAACTGTGAATACTGTAACGTAAATTTTTTTTTCTTTAAAACACATCAATATTGATATCTAATAGCAAAGGAAGGATAATTATATATTTTTATATGTTTGATAATTTTATTTTGATAAAAAACAAGTGTTAAAAATAAAAAATACAACATTATTAAACTGTGAATTAGTGGTTCTCACGGTTCTCAACCTTTTAGTAGTTCTCATTTGAACCCTTCCCTATATATATATATATATATATATATATATATATATATATATATATATATATATATATATATATATATATATATAGGAATAGGTTCAAATGAAAACCACTAAAAGGTTAAGAACCGTAAGAACCGATATTTACACATTAAGAATTATGTTTTTTTTTTCGTTTTTTTTTGTTTTTTCACACTTGTTTATTATATGAAAATACATCAAAGTTAATAAATTTCCTTATTTTTTAATACGTTTTACAATATTCACAATATAATAAAATTTGTAGTTATTAAACTGTGAATACTATACGTAAGTGTTTTATTAAACTGTGAATTAGTGGTTCTCACGGTTCTCAACCTTTTAGTGGTTCTCATTTGAACCCTTCCCTATATATATATATATATATATATATATATATATATATATATATATATATATATATATATATATATATATATATATATATATATATATATATATATATGATTTACTAGTATTAAAATTAAATCAAACATTAAACTTAATGTATCTTAATATCAAATAAAATATCATTAACACAAAACACAATGAACATTCATTACACACCAGAAAATAATGCAAACTTTATAGCTTATATCCCAAGTTCCAACCCAACTTCCTATCTCTGGAAACACACTTCATATGTATAGTGACGTCTGCAATCCATGATTAATCTGTAAATTGACAAACAAATGAGAATCGAATATAGAACACAAACTATCTGGAAACACAGTTCATCCAACGATTTTGAATTAAAAATTACAAAAGTTGAAAAACCCCAAATCATTTTCACATTGAGCAGCCAAATTATTTTCTTTTCCTAATCTATAGATCGAAAGAAGTGTGTATCTGAGTTTGTTTATTCTGTCTCTTGTTCCTCTCATTTTCTTCCCATTCTCAGCCCCCATCTAAATCCGAAATAAAGTCAAAACCAAAAGTATTGCTATGTACCAATAACAAGGTATGTACAAACAAAAGAACGATGATACTTATGAATCAAACAAACAATTATTTCCGTTTTATGAAATCAAATTTCAAAAAGGCCACTTACCCCACATCTTAATTGATTCAAAACCCAAATTATCCAGATTCTTGATTTGATTTGAACATAAATAGGAAAGAGGGGAAAGAAACTGATAGGGCAATATGATGGGTAGGTATTAATACCTGAGGAACAATTACCGATTTGACCTCCAACTTTCTCAAACTCACCATATTGTCATACTAGCATCACAATTACAAAAGTTTTGCTAATTACTAAAGTATAATCACATTGAAAATGGAATGACACACTTATAATTCTTCAGAATGTCAAGCAATGAAAATATTTCCAAATGGAATGACAC
The DNA here is from genome assembly GCA_023525715.1 of Cichorium intybus. Classification (NCBI taxonomy): domain Eukaryota; kingdom Viridiplantae; phylum Streptophyta; class Magnoliopsida; order Asterales; family Asteraceae; genus Cichorium; species Cichorium intybus. The sequence goes on from CM042014.1 coordinate 97,602,494, forward strand.
ACTTACAATTAACAGTATTCACATGCTTGCTACTGTCTACAAAAACTCAAACATAAAAAATTTACAAATTTAAAAAAAATCTCAATTGATCAAATTAACTCACACATACCAGTCCTTGAAGGTAATTCGTGTGAACCAACAGAAGGTATGCCAAGAGGCTGAACATCAAATGGTGGCATGCACTAAGCTAGAAAGGGGGAAGAATACTACATGAACATAAGTCTAAAAGCATTTAAAAGAAAGGATTAAGATTGATTTCAACCTAAATCTGAAAAATACAAATGAAAAGTTCAAAATTAGAAATAGATTTCAAGACATACCTTTGTGGGAGACTGTCGACTGGATCAAGATTTCATTACAAATAAAAAGTTCAAAATTAGAAACTGATTTTAAAAGAAAGGATTAAGATTGATTACATACTACTCTGTCGGCGAGTATGAGCCGTGAAGGAGAGGGTCGAGGGAATTAGGGATTGTTGCAGCAAGGCACACGAGGGCAAGGAACCCTAGTTATCGATTCCACCTATAGAAACCTAGAAGATGGGAAGAACGAGAAGTTCAGAATTTGAAGCCATGGATGGAAGAATATTAGGATTGAAACACATACCAGACCGAAACCCTAGTTATCGATTCCACCTATCGATTCTGTGAGAAGCGAGAATGGTGATGGAGCAACGAGGCCCTGAAAACAAGACCAATGAAAACCCTGGCTTCCAAGTGCCGATTGCATATACAAATAAAAGGTACGATCGAGTTCTGAAGCTGGAATCTAAGTGCCAATCGCATATACGAAGCGAAGGATGAAGAGAGAAGGTAGTGTCGAGTTCTGCATAACGAAAAATATGAAGGGATATACGTAATCGATAGCTATTTGGGATAATTAAAACATGACACTTTAATAATTTCATGACATACAAAAAATCGCAACTAACCTCCGTGTTTTTAAAATTTTTTTATTATGACAGCATACTGAGACATACATTTTTATATGTCGTATTAAAGAGATGACATATAATCTTCAGATTTTAGAAAACATGACATTTGTTTTATGACACGTAGTTTTGCGTGTCGTAATATCACTGTGTGTCATAGTTCGTATGTCATTAAAAGCCTATATTCTAGTAGTGATTTTCCCCGGGTGTAAAACCTCATATCCTTGGTAAGTTAGTTTCCCTTGATGATTCTAGACGATAATACACAGCTTATATTTCACTTACACGCACTAACATTTCGTAGAACCATCGGATAATAGTTTTATCCGAAGGTCCTTAGGTTCCGAAAGTCCAAGTCTTGGTTCCTGTCGACGAACTTCCGAAACCCGCGCCCTTATTGTCGACAATTCACGCTTCAAGGGTGAGCTTCAAACCCCTCCATTTTTACTTTTCCGAAACTTTTAGGGGGAGAATACAAGACATAATGTTATAAATACTATTTCCACGTATGTTGAATGTATTTACATGTTTAACTAAGAATTTACACAAGATAAAAACGAATTTTTCTTGCGAGAATATCACTGGATTTCGGACCCCTGTCCGAACAGACTTTGCACGTATATATATATATATATATATATATATATGAAACCAATAGGCGAAGTATACTAACTGTAATTCTATTTCGCAAAGTCAATAGTTTTAAGACCAACTATGATACGAAAAATACAAGAACACACGCGCTACAACAAACGATGTCTTAGATAAATAATTATAGGAATGGTTTATGGATACATGGACTTCCACTACTTTGAAACGGCACGGGTTTACTTATATAGAAATATTATGTAATTTAACTACATCCGACGTTATTTTGGAAATAAGATAACAACAGAAAAACTAAAGAGTTTTCTTAACTACAAAACGTAAATGGGTCGATGATATACACATTTTGTGAGACGGGTCTTCACAGTACTTTTAGTACTTACACTATAAGTCCTGAATTTATAACCAGAATCTCGGTAAGAGAGCGTGACATTGTGTATAGATCTATACGGGATTGACAACCCCGCACCTGAGCTGTTAGCTACAGCTAGACTGGCAGGTCTGAGGTGACAACTGTCATAACATTTCCGATGCCTGAAGAACGTCTCAGCAGGCCAACTAGTCTACAGTATGGTTATAGGACGTCTCACTACGGAAAAACGATTCACCTTTTAATCATGTTTACGTCAAAACTTACACATTATAAGTGCTACTTTATGACCTACACAATGATATAAACTTTGGGTTTTTCAGACAAACAACACTTCTAAATATGGAAAATATTGGATTTTCTTGAGTTTTCAAACCTACAATTTATCACAAAGGGATTTCTATACAAAACACTTATGAACTCACCAACTTTATTGTTGACGCTTTTCAAAATACTTGTATTCTTAGGAAACCAGTAAACAGGTTTGCAAGCAATGATGACGGGACGCTATGACGTCATAAATTATGTATTTTGGGATCTTTGTAATTGTAATGGAAACAACAACATTGAACTTATGTAACCTTTACAATTATATTATGATGGTGGTGATTTGCTTGGATTCATTATTTCTTGACGTTGTTATGATATCGTACATGAAGTCACCCATCCTCGAACTTTTCCGCCATTACGGTTTGGGGGTGTGACAGTGACTCTGATACCAATTGTTAGGACCTGTGGTGGCTTTCTAAATACGAAATAATAAATATCTCAAAGATTAACGATACAAAACTGATAAAGCACGATGAGTAATCTGATATATCATAGACTTAGAGAAGAAAAAAATATCATACATGAAGAACATGTCCTAGGGAAAAGTTCCCAAATACACTCTCTCTAAAACTACAATAGGATACATTTTGGGGCACACTATCAAATGACCACATTCCTCTCTATTTAGAAGAAAGAATGGAATATTCCTAAATACAACGACAATATTCTAACTTAGGCAATATTGTAAAGTATTTCCAACTCTAACGCACGCTCCTCGGTGCATAATGGTCGAACCAAATTAGAAAATTAGTTTCAACACCCAGTATTGCTTAGGGCCATATGATTTTGGATACATGTGACTTAATCAAAGACAAGGATGCAACACGAATGACTGTCTCTGTTATAGTTTTGGGACTGTTTATGGAATTAGAATTAGAACATTTTGTTCATATTTATTTCAAATCTATATTGTATTAATCTCCATATCGAATGAAAATGGTGCATCCTCTTCCAAATTTCTATAATGGGAGACACTCGATAAAGTGATGGTCATTAAACCCCCTACTGAAGGACTTACATCCATTCACCCGTAGAATTTATGTTTTTGAGATAGAATATTAATTTGGATCAAGAATACTGTTAACGTTACTTCCATTTTTTATGAAATTGAATTTAATGTTTATGTTATCAATTTTTATGTTTATGTTTTCAAACTTCTTACATCATATATTTCGCTACACTGGCTTGTTTTCTTATAATAGCTGTGTTGTATCTTTTGCATACGAGCTCCGTTTTCAACGTTCTATAAATCGAAGGATTCATAAACACGAATACATCGTGTAATGAATATTATTTAAACCAAAATATTATTTGTATGATTTATCGAATTTTACGCTACTGTAGTCTATTATTCGAAATTATAGAGTTTACTCGATAATTGATTCGAAATAGCGTACTGTAGTATTATAATTTCCAATAATACATTAAGAAAGTTATGAAAATTACATTTCAACGTATTATCCTAATTTGCACTCTCGTTGACATTTGTTGGCTTTTGTTGACCAAATTTGATGGATGTCACAGACGGAGTCGCAAGAAAGCGACGACGTGGCACTTATGTGGTTGTAGTTTGAACGGTACAATTTAAACCTTCATGAGCAGATGGAATTTGAAATAAAAAGGCTTATGAAGACAAACAACGAGCCCGCCATGATCGACAACGAGCTCACGAAGAAAAACAACGACTAAAAGACATAAAGTTTTTGTCGTCGACGAAAAGACCCCAATTTTTTTTCTTTTTTTACGAAAAAACCCTTAATTTTTTCTTTTTCATAAAACTTATTTATTTAGGTCATTTACGAGTTACAAATTAAAATTACAAACATAAACTAAAACGACAAATTACAAATTAAACAATACGACAAACCACAAACGTAAAAAAACGAAACCACGGCCAATATTTTTTATGGTATCAGCTTTGTATTTTAAAACCATCTCGAGTGCTTCCCCCTCGAGACCCTCCTCCGGATTCGACGACAAAAACTTTATGTCTTTTAGTCGTTGTTTTTATTCACGAGCTTGTCGTCGATCATGGCGGGCTCATTGTTTGTCTTCGTAAGCTTTTTCTTTTCAAATTCCATCCGCTCGTGAAGGTTTAAATTGTACCGTTCAAACTCCAACCACATAAATGCCACGTCGTCACTTTCTTGCGACCCCGTCTGTGACATCCGTCAAATTTGGTCAACAAAGGTCAACCAGAGCGCAAATTAGGATAATACGTTGAAATGTAATTTTATAACTTTCCTAATGTATTATTGGAAATTATAATACTACAATACGCTATTTCGAATCAATTATCGAGTAAATGCTATAATTTCGAATAATAGACTACAGTAGCGTAAAATTCGATAAATCATACAAATAATATTTTGGTTTAAATAATATTCATTTCACGATGTATTCGTGTTTACGAATCTATCGACTTATAGAACGTCGAAAACGGAGCTCGTATGCAAAAGGTACAACACAACTATTATAAGAAAACAAGCCAGTGTAGCGAAATATCTGAACATAATCAAACAAAAGTCAGTAAAGCAAAGTTGTAGTATTAGTTACGACCTTTCCAGAGATATAAAGTTCGTAGAATTTGGACATCGTATATGAAAGTTATGTCAATTACAAAAACAAAGAAAAAATTTTCTTTGTGAAAAAATTAGTGAAATTGAGGGTTTTTTTCGGAAAAAATAAAAGAAATTAGGGTTTTTTCTAAAAAAAAGTATGTATAACCTGGAAAACCGGGTAAAGGGTCTAAATTAAAAAGTTTGTACAAAATTTATGTCATTTTTGAAAAAAAAAATAAAGTTTTAGATTTAAACAGAAAAAAGTTGAAAATATATGTTTTTTATGAAATAAACCCATATATTAATTAGAAACTATAATAATTAGTTATAAATTAATCTAGAATTAATTGGATTTAATTTAGTGATTAATTTAATTAATTAAAAGTGCAGGAACTGGTTCTGTAATTATTGAATAGTTGAATATTGACTGGCCAGTCTACACGGGTGGAAGTGGCGAGATTTTGGTGGTGACACCATAAATCTCGAAACCCTAATTAGGGTTTAGTAAAGCCTTGCCCAATTGGTAAAAGGCTTACTAAAGATGGGCTCTAGGGTTTTAAGCTTTGCCACCAGAAAACTATAAATAGGGAATCCTTGGGAAACCCTAGCCTGCGCCAACTCTCTCTATCAGAAGTTACTCTGCTGTCTTCTCTCCTCCATTTCTAGGGTTGCATGTGATCTTAGGAATTTGTTTGTTCATTGATTGCTAGAAAATCCTTCAGTGGTATCAAAGCTATGGCTTGTTTTTCTTGTGAATTGATATAATTGTTTTTTTACCATTGGGTTTTCGAAAATAAACCCTTGAGGAGGCCTAATTTCGTTCATGGTGGCTAGGGTTTCAAAAACCCTAGCCTCCCTCCCCTTTTTTAGCGATAACCTAGTTGCCTTGGATAGTAGATTGTTATTTTTGGTAATTATTGTTTAATTAAATAACGAGAATCTTTTATCCCATGCTTGCAATTTTCGAAATCTAGGGATAAAAATAGGTAATTAATATGATTAATTTATAATGCCTATATTTGATATAATTAGTTTAATTAAATTGTTTAATTAAAAGACCAATTAAATCACTTAAAAATTTAATTTAAATTTTCAAAAAAATTCATTAAAATTTGCGAAAATTAGTATTAAATTAAATCTAAAATATTTTAATAAGATTAAAATATATCTTATATATTTATGATTAAAAGTTAATATTCATATGTAAGATAAAAACTGGTTAGTCTTACCGTTAGTAGGCCTCATTCACAAATCTACTATCCAAGGGTAGTCTAATGGGTGTCCACTCTCACCCACCGCACTCCTGGTCAGTCTAGTGTCATTAGCCGAACGAGTTTGATAGAATCGTTAAGCCTCTTAAAAGTATAATGCTATAATTGAAAGTACGAAAACCTTGAACAAAATCCCAATCTAGTTACTTTAGGTCAAAAATGTGAATTGGTTGTTAATCCATGAAGTTGCACATTGCGCCTTGTGAAACATTGGTGGAGCATGTGTGGTTAACCAGCACACCAATAGGGGTTCACAAAGAGTTGCAATGGGTTTCTCGATTTTACCATTATTGATGGAGCGTGTGTGGTTAACCGGCACGTCAATTAGAGATGGTAATTGACTTCGAGAGTACCAAGCTAACTTGCATGGTTATTCACACCCGGTTTGTGATCCTCGGCATCCCAGTCACAAACAGTGGGACACATCCGAGACCAAACATGTCATTGAATAGTTCAATGTGTCTCAACAGATCTAGGAATTTCATAAGATGAAATTGATAAGTGTATTATCTACCTTAATGACCATTATGTTGTGATTACGGCATCCCTCTTCACATCATAGTTGGGGTATTTTGGGTCCTAGCCTTAATAAATAATAAATTGGGTAATTATTTAAAAGGATTAATTAAATTAATAAATTCTGTTTATTGTAGATGTTTGAATCAAGTGTCTATTCTCCTCCTTCTCCTCCCTCACCTATTTCTGAGAGCATCAGAAAGCACCTGCCAAATATGGAGAGACTGACTGGCCTTAACTGTAAGGAATGGCTTCGCAACTAGAGACTGGTTCTCGTCATTACTGGCAAGCTTCATCTCACCGAGTATCCGATCCCGGTTCCACCGGAACAAGTCATCATAAAGAGTTTGTATGATAAGCATGACTTCTTAGTTGATGAATCCGAAAAGATTCGTGACATCATGCTATTGACCATTGACCCCGAGTTCCGCAAGGATTTTGAATCCTTGGGGCCATATGAGTTAATGCAATCGGTTGAGGAAAAGTTCCAAAAACCAGTTGAAGAGGAACGAGCTAGGATCTTCAAAAGACTTGCAGAGTGCAAGCTAAAAGAAGGAAGTAGCATCGATTCGCATGTTCTTCGGATTGAAGCGTACATAGGCGAATTGTAGAAACTTGGTTATTCCATGAGTCAGGAGATGAGTATAAACATTCTACTCGCTTCACTGACTAGTGAGTACGATCTGTTCATTCAGACGTATAAAAAGGAAGACCAGAAAAGGGCCTTTATGGAAATGCGTCCACTATTGACTTTATACGAGTCACTCTTGGATAGGCATAGCTCCAATGATTCAGCTACTTCTGGATTAAGTCCAGTGGAAAGACACAGCAAGAAACGATCCAGATCGTCTGGACATGTCTTAAACTGGGAATCCACAGAATCAGATAGAGTCGCAGAAAGATTGAAAGACGCTCCAAGGTCAAAATCTTTTGAAAGCTCAGGTATATCTAAAAACCTCAAAACTCATGTTCCATAATTCCTTGATACATAATGTGATAGTCACATTTTGGTTTGTATGCAGGGAATCAGTAGGGGACGGGACTCTGGCGCATAGGAGCACATTTGGATTGGATTTTCAGCTCATGCAGTTTTGAAGTTTAGTTAGATATTAAAATCTTGTTATTAGCTTATTAGATGCATTTGACATCGTCTATCATATATTACATTATTCAAGGATTTTTGTTTTAATAAAATTGTCAATTTTCTTTTAACACCTGTTGTTTGAAATATCATTGAAATGTTGTATGAATGTGTTGAATGCATGGTTAGTAATAACTTGAATATAGATACATCCAAAGTGTTTGGATTCAGGAATTGTGTCCCCTATGATCGTTAATGTTATAAGAATCAATTCAACCAAAGGTCCAGATGGACAGGACTTTGGAATTATTTGACTTAGAGTCTCATGATAAATTGAGTTCTTAATGTGTCAAGAAATGAATCTACCAAAGATCCAGTTGGACAGGATTTTGGAATCATTTGACTCATAGTCAAATGATGATTAAGTTCTTTATAAAGCACATATGACAAGAAATAAATCACCCAAAGATCCGGAGGATAGGATTTTGGAATCAGTTAACTTAGAGTCAACTGAAGATTGCAAGTCTTGAACAGAATTAACAAAGTCATAAGTTTACATAGAGACGTAAAAGAAATTGAGATTAGGAGCAACGCACACATCAGCTGCTGTGTATTGCTCGAATCTTCAAAAAGAACACAATTGTTTGTACTTCACGATATTTGTCATTCGGTATGACAAATATGGCTTCGCTTATCAAAATAAGCGATTGAATTGAAACCTTGAACAGTTCAAGGACTTCAAAGGAAGTACAAGATCCACAGAACCTGAGTGATAATATAAACAGAGAAAAGGGTTTCACAGTTCATTCTCTTCCAAGAACATTAATAGTTATAATGTGTCTTAGGGAAGATGATGGAACATTGGTCGAGACAGTTTGATCCTCGATGTATGAGATACATTGTCAATTAGTTTCTGATGAATTAAACACTAAACCAGTCAGACCATAAAACCGTATTCCAACCACATCCTAGACTAAGTAGGTTCTGCAGACATTGGCTGAAATGTGAAGCTGGGATCGTCCCACTTGCACATAGAAAGTCCAGGTTCGTGTAGTGTTCGTCCGAACCTCATGACTAGCCTGAACCTGATCAGCAATGTCGTTTCACTGGTCACCCCACTATACCTAAAAAAGAAGAGCTCTTTTAGAAAGAACTCATGTTCTAAGGAAACAGTGGGAGTTGGGAGAGTCCTGAATGAGTTCAGGATTAGCCAAGTGAAATAACCTTTAGTCATCACTAGGCTTAGAGCAGAAATCAGATTTCTGTTTTAAATACTGACATAATCTTCTCTTGACCAGTAGTACTGATCACCATCATAAGTAGTTATGATCGGGGTGGCACACCGATTGGTGGTAAAACACTATAGTTGGTACGGGTTTACAATCCGACTACTTGGAAGCATTGGTGAGCCCGGTTGCTGCCAATTAAGAGAACCTTAGGACGAGATACAGTCTATGTGACAGTTTGATTGATTTTACACCTGGTCTAAAAACCAGTGGGAGTAATTGAATCATCAAAAGAAAGCAACATGGACAGAAACATACCTTCAGAACATCTGGATGAGTGAGACGATACTCAGAGTCAAGTAATTGATTCCGGGAGAAGCACTCTCAATAGAATATGAAATCCGAAAGGATACTGCATGGCACATTGTAAGTCGTTAGTGGAGCGCGTGTGGATCACCGGCACACTAATAGAGACTCACAAAGAGTGTTCCAATACAAAGGTACATGGGCCCGGGATTCCCCACGAGCATCTCGCAAGATAAGGATATTTAGATTCTCAAAATATGCCAAAGGATTGGATTTTGAGAGAGGGCTGAAAGATTCCCATTAAGATGTCAGAAAGGTTTGGATTCTCAAAAGGTGCCAAAAGTTCTGGACCTTGTGAATAATCCATAACCGTGTCAAAGCCAGTGGGAGTATCGCTGTTATCTATTATCCCCATATGTGGGTTAGATACTGTTTCTAAGAAACGTCTCTTTTCATTACAAAGTGTAATGACTTGGTGTTAAGAGACGGATTGCTATGAAAGACTTAATAGAGATACGACATACTCAGGTGGTTATAAACGTCTATAAGATAGATCGAAACTCTGCCAAGATGATCTTGATGAGATTCAAGATGCATTGCCCAGGAAAGGAGTTTTTAATCATCACAAAGTGTGATGATTTGGCATGAGAGATATAAAGAAGGTGCAACATACTCACATAATCCATAAACATCTATGACATCGCAGCGTCGTCATGCGGTCAAAAATAAGAAAATAAACCTCACTCTCACTTAGCACAGTGGAAGTCAGGGTCGATCCACAGGAGTTACGTGGTCAACACAGGTGACAGATTACCAACTTCAATGTCACGCTACAGTCAGAGGACCTAGTTCCTAACTTTTGACAACTAATCCCAATAAAACAGTTCCAAGCAAGCATGAACTAAACTATCAACCAAACCTTGTTACTTTCTGAAATCAAAAGTACATCTCCAAATCAAAAGCAAACAAAGGCAATCCAAACATCAAACACAATTCAAACATCCAATGATTCATTCACAAGCATAAAACATCGAAAAGAGATAATTACTTGTAACCAAATGATTCAGTAACTCAAAACTCAGGTCCAATGACACAAACAGTAACCAAAAGATCCAAAAACAGAAACTAAAATTAAATGTCAATGGTTGTCACTCCCAAAGATACTAGCCGATGATTACTAACTATTAAACTAATTGAAAATTAAAGATAAAAACATAAAAATAACAAAAGATAGTTGCTGAAGCTAAATCTCGGAGTCAAAGAGCCTTGGGGGTCGATTTTACACCAGGTCTTCGCTAGTTTTTTCGACCTAAAAGCCTCTATTTATAGTTGCAAAAATCTCGAGACCGCGCCGCGCATAGATGGATCCCGCGTCGCGCGTAGGGATTTATCCCCGTTTTATCGGAATTTGAATTCTTTCCACCGCCTCATACCCGCGTCGCGCCTTGATGATTTCCGCGGCGCGCGTACGTCTTTTCCTGATTTTGCCTTGATCTTCAAACTTCTTCCAAATTGCACGCTTTTAGTCCCTGTTTTCATTATTTCTTTCCAAATAAGTGCTGGCACGAAAAATGAGAATACCACGATGTATATGATATAATTTCACTAAGAATAGGGCTCAACAACGCTAAAATATGTGATATTACTAGGCGTTGTCAAACACCCCACACTTGTGCCTTGCTTGTCCCTAAGCAAGAGAGTTTTTAATAGATTTTAACTAAGACTCAAACAATTTTTGACTGTGTTCAGTTTCAAAGCTTATTGCCTTATGAGTTAGAGTGAAATAGTTCGTGAGAACATAATCGGAATGTTCTTTGGAATTCATGGCTTTCTAGAGAACCCTTGATTACAAATTTTCTGTCCACAATGAAGTGTACATACTCATTCAGATTCTAAAGGCCATAAAAGAGTTGTCCATGACTTTCGATGTTGTCTGTGTAGCGAGCTTTCAGAAATACCATCCCAGACCAGACGATCTTAGGTGGTAAGGTGTATAAATGCCTTTTTCGAGGCCACCCTTTTCGGACCTACCGGCTCGAACAACAAAGGCCACTGATTGACAGTTCCTTCCTAAATTCCAATCCTAAAACAGTCCAATCTTCTAACTCCTAAAACTCAACTTATTTGACTCAACTAATAGCATGATTACAACTACATAGTATTTCTCGAAAAATACTAATGCTATAAACAATCACAAACTATTCATTTCAAAATTATAATGTAGTAAAAATTTTGAAAAAGTTGCTAAAATTTTAAAAATCGGTCATTTCTCGCAAAAATTTCAAAAAATACTCTTTCGACCGTCCACACCCCACACTTAAAATCGTACAACGTCCCCGTTGTACAAAAATTATTTAGAACAAGGGAGAAAGAGTTACCCCTTTGGACGGTAGATCGCTTGATTGGTACTCGGTGTTACAGGTACAAATACGAACAAAAAGGTCCTTGATTTCACGTTCTGGAGTTGTAGCGCAACAGTGAACATGCCGGTAGTCAAGACAAGTGGAGGGGGCACGGTGACCCCACACTTGCTTGAAACAACTCCTCCAATTTTGGTATCACATGCATGACTCACAAAAAAAGATTAAACACAAACAACCAACTAAAATATAAAATATAAACAAACAAAAGAGGGTAGTGTCATAAGTACAACACAAATACTCAAAAGAAACATAAGAAAAATACATCAATCGCCACCTGGTGGCCGGAAAGAACCGGCCTCATGATCGTGGGCTCGGGCTGGGAATGGTCGGGGGTGGTTTCCCTGCTGTGTGGCTAACTCCAAAAGTACCCCTCCGATCCACTCCAACTGCTCCTCCATCCTGGCGACTCGATCCTGCAATCGCCTAAGCTCAGTCGCCTCCTCCTGCTGTGGTGCTGGCTCTGCTGGTGCTGCTGGTCTCCGGCGTCTCCTACACGGCTGGGCATAAGCTGGCTGGGGGTCCTGGGGTGCCTCAGTCGCTGCCCTCACGAACTGACCTAGGCGCTGCTGCTCAATAAGCCCCATGCTCTCCAGGGCTCGCGCCGTGGTGCGAGCTGGAGGTAAAGCGGTCAAGGATGCCACAACAGGGGCAGTAAGGATCCGGTATGAACGGGCCAAGCGGGTGATGGAATGCCCGCGAGCTAGAGGACTGCTGGCAGATGCACCCGTCGCACGGGTGGACAGGGAGACAGCTAGGGCGAATGGCAGGTGAAGGAACCTGGAGGGGTCGAGGAGGACCCAGAGATATGTCATGTCCTCGCCGGACACCTTCTCGTCCCCCTCCCTATGCATGATGGAGGTGGAGACGATGCGGTGCTTGAGTCGGTGAAGCGGATCACGAAGATGGCTCTCTCTGGATGTCCCCGATTACTTGATGTTTGTTTAGATTCATAGTTTCTGATTTCAGTCGAATAGTTGATAGTTTAGATCTGATATTTGAGTGTTTGGATATTGGTTTGATGTTTGCTTTTTGATTTATAAAAGTTAATCATTCGGTTCAAGTTATATTGCACTTTTTCGGTATTGTTAGTGTTGAATGCTTGTTTGGATGTTTTGGGTTTGTAATTGCTTCTGATTTTTTTGGAATTTACTTCTGGAGTCAGTAAGTAATCTTAGTTTAGAACTTAGTTTAGTTTAGTTTACGCTTGATTTGGATTTTGGCAATTGTTTTGATATTGTGTTTTGTGTTGGTCTTAGGAAAGTAGAAACAATACCGCTGACTGTAGAGTGCCAATACAGTTGGTATACTATTGTCTTGTCCTAACCACCAAACTCCTGTGGATCGACCCTGACTACCACTGTGCTAAGTGTGTAAGTTAAGTATTTTCTTATTTTTGACCGCATGACGACCGTTGCGATGTCAAATTTTGGCGTCGTTGCCGGGGAGTTGGGCGCTTAGGATAGACGATCAGTAGGATTGTTTCTTTTGATGTTTGATTTTAGTTTTTTGATATTTGGTATGTGTACGTCCTCATAATGGGCGATTACATGTACCCGGATCAGTATTATGAGTATTATGAAAATCCGGCCGACACTTATTACGAGGATGATTACTACAATGGATCATTCGATGACAATGGATGGCGGACCGAGGAGTCATCTCAACCTGAAAATTCTGCAACTTGGGCCCAACTTTGGGTACTCATGTATAACACCTACCAAGTGCAGAAGGACCATGTTAATCCTCTTGAAAAATTGCAAGTTTTATTAGATAATTTAGAGAAAAGTTGGAAATATCCGCCACCCTCGCTAGAACCTGAGGCGAGTGATTTTAATACCAATGATATGGTGTGTGAACCTGCATCACCTGAGCATGTGATGGAAGGGCATGCACCTTGGGAAAATCAAGAGACCATTGAGAGGGTCGAAAATGTTATTCAGGAAGAGGTTGTTGGTGACAATGCTACCTCTGACTCAACAGTTTTTAATGTTTGTGATGTTTTTGAAAATGTTGATAATGTTGAGCTAGTGATGAGTGAATCCATACCATCACCAGACAATTTGGTTGATGAGGATGTTGAGGAGGAGGCTGCTAGTGACAGTACAGACCCCAGCCCAACAATTCTTGAAAATTTTGAAATTTTGAACATTTTGAAAGTGAGGATCTGGTGATGAGTGAATTTGTACCTTCACCAGATCAAACCAGTCGCTCACTCTTGGTACCGATCCACCTGTTGGACGATGATCAAGAAGATGATGTCGACGAGTTGGTCTTTGAAAACAATAAACATGATTTTATCGCCACTCATGATCTATTCATGAATGGAAAATTAGATGTGATAAATACCATTGACGATGACATTCGATATGTTGCCTTCCGATCCCATTCGATTGGAAAACCTTTATTGGTACTGCAAGCCAAAACCACAAACTGCAAATGACACGCATTATGTGAACAAGGACTTTGCAAAATAATTACTGGGAGCAGCACTGGGCGCGCTTCATGTCAAGCCTGTGATCTTGAAGAGATACCGAAGGAAAGACCGAGCTTGGAGGTTTAAATCTATTTCTAAGCATTCGCGCGAAATAATCAGAAAACGATAACCGGGCAGCAGCAGAGGAACCGACAAACCATTTGACCCGGAGAAATTAGAGTATGGAATCAGCGAGGGGACGGTGATGACTGAAAATCAGCGGAGTCAAATGGCTTACGACCCACCGTAGCCGCAGAAAGACGGTCCAGATAAAAGACCGAACAAAGAAGCGCTTTCAGGAGGCAACCCGACATTTCGGTAAGTATTTTTAATTTTTGTTTTTAATTTTTAGTTCTTATTTTGTCAAAATATCACTTGGAAAATTTTTCAAAATGTCATGGCATAACTCGAGTGTGGGGTGGTCGGACGGGTTTTAAAAATACGGAAAATCGCGAAAAAAATGGAAAATTACAAGTTAGCGCCACTAATTTTTAATATTAGTGACGCTAACCTGTGGTCAACTCGTGGTCAACTCTCTAGCCCTTCTCGTCGCTAATGTTGAGCGTCCCCACCCCTCTTCGCATCTGTTGAGCCGAACATGCACGTACACTATCCGATTTCGTTCATTTTTGAAAAATTGATGCAACCAATCTTCAATTAAGCATCCAAGGTACATTTCCTAGCTATTTTATTTACGGTTTCACGCAAAATCAAGGCTGAATTCGAAGTTTTGAGCCGATTTTAGGGTTCGGGTTTCGCACCCTTTACCCCCGATTCGAGCTATTTGTGGTTCGTTTTTCATGAAATTGAAGCTTAGGGTTTGTTAATCGGTCCTTTAGCAACATGTTGGTACAATCAATTGAGCAAAAACAAGTCGGATTTGAGCATTGAGAAATTAGGGCTCGGTTTTGGGGTTTTCGGCATACCGAACCCATCGGCTCGAATTGGTCAATTTCTGGGTCGTTTTTCGTTAATGTAGCACCTAGGGTTTCTTAATCGCACCTATAGAAACATATTGGTAGCTTCAATTCGTACTTTAACAGGTTGAATCAGAAATTTGTGAATTAGGGGTCGAAATTAGGGTTCTTCGAGTTTTTACCCGATTTGGTGGCTTTATGGCTTATTTTTCGTGAAATTGACAGAGGGCTTTTGATGATTGTTAGTCTAGGATGCTATTAGTGTGTTCAATTTGATAAAAACAGGTCGGAATCGAAAATCAAGAATTCTAGGGTTCATAATTGGGGTTTTTGACCTAAATGAGAAATTAGGGCAATTTTAGCTTGTATTTCTGAAATTAAACTTAGGGCTTTTGTTAGGCTTTAGTTTAGGAACATATTGGTGTAATCAATTTGAAAAACGGACTAAAATTGAAAAATCAAAAAATCTGGGGCTTTTCGTGCATACTCACGATGCGGTCATCTCAATTCGGCGTCGCGGACCTTCGAACTTTATCGATAGACATCGGATTTCATCACATCTACGCGTCGCGGCCTTGACACTTCGGCGTCGTGGAGAAGGGGAATCAGCAAGGACAACAACTCGCAATGTATAATTTTCTTTGGTGTATTTTGCAATTTTTAAAATTTTGTTAGCATCTTGCCAAATTGTGATTGCTGCACCAACTGATGGAGTTGCATAACGCAAGTGTGGGGTCACCGTACCCCTACACTCGTGTTATGCCGGCGTGTTTACTGCTGCGCCCGACTTCCAGATTTCATCATGAATAACGCGAACAATCGACCCTGTTACAAATGGTTCCGACAGCAAGTAGTTCTACCGTTCTAAAGGGGTAACTCTTTCTCCCTAGTTCTAAAATATTTTTTGTACAACGGGGACGTTGTACGGTTTTAAGTGTGGGGTGTTGACGGTCGAAAGAGTTTACTTTTTTAAATTTTTGCGGGAAATGAGTCAGTTTTTAAAATTTTAGCAATTTTTCAAAAATTTTAATAGGTTGTAATTTTGAAATGAATAGTTTCTGATTGTTTATAGCATTTGTATTTTTTGAGAAATACTATATAGTTGTTATCATGCTATGAGTTTAGTCAAATAAGTTGAGTTTTAGGAGTTAGAAGATTGGAATATTTTATGATTGGAATTTAGGAAGGAATTGTCAATCAGTGGCCTTTGTTGTTCGAGCCGGTAGGTCTAAAATGGGTGGACCTTACGCACCTTGCCACTTAAGATCGTCTGGTCTGGGATGGTATTTCTGAAAGCTCGTTACACGGACAACATCGAAAGTCATGGACAGTTTCTTAATGGCCTTTAGAATCTGAATGAGTACGTTTGCTTTATGCATACCGAAAATTTGTAATCAAGGGTTCTTCAGAAAGTCATAAATTCCAAAGAATATTCCAATTATGTTTTCACAAACTATTTCACTCTAACTCTTGAGGCAATAAGCTTTGAAACTAAACACATTCAAAAATTGTTTGAGTCTTAGTTAAAATTTGTTAAAAACTCTCTTGCTTGGGGACAAGCAAGGCACAAGTGTGGGGTGTTTGACAACGCCTAGTAATATCAAGTATTATAGGCGTTGTTTAGCCATGTTTTAGTTAATTTATGATTATTAATTGGCTAATATCACTTACTTTTGTCCCAAAGTGCTTGGAAATATTTTTAGTGTAAATACAGGGGTTTTAGTGCAATTCTGGAGAAGTTACGGAGCAAAAATGACAAGAAAAAGAAGTCAGCAGATATTAGCGTCGCTAATGTTCGCAGGAGGGAAATATTCAAATTCAAAATTCGAACGCGCGCGAGGAATCTTCTGGAAGCACATATTTGCGACGTTAATTTCCACATTAGCGACGGTAATGTTAAAAAATCATAAAATCTCCGTTTTTGACTTTTAAATTCCGAAATTTCGGGGATAAGTCGATACGCACAGCGCGGAAAAGGCTATGCCGCGATGCGGAAACCCTAATTTCGCACAACTATAAATATCGGAGTCCCGTCCTACTTTTCACTCATCTCGAGACACGAAGGAGGGATCCGAAGGCATAATTTTGTCAATTTTTCAGTGGGAATCAATATTTTGGTTAGTAATTTAGTTTTTCTCTTATTTTATCAACTCGGTATCGAGGTATTCCGCAATCGGGATTTCCATCGATTACTTGATGTTTGTTTAGATTCATAGTTTCTGATTTCAGTAGAATAGTTGATAGTTTAGATCTGATATTTGAGTGTTTGGATGTTGGTTTGATGTTTGGTTTTTGATTTATAAAAGTTAATCATTCGGTTCAAGTTATATTGCACTTTTTCGGTATTGTTAGTGTTGAATGCTTGTTTGGATGTTTTGGGATTTTAATTGCTTCTGATTTTTCTGGAATTTACTTCTGGAGTCGGTAAGTAATCTTAGTTTAGAACTTAGTTTAGTTTAGTTCATGCTTGATTTGGATTTTGGCAATTGTTTTGATATTTTGTTTTGTGTTGGTCTTGGGAAAGTAGAAACAATACCGCTGACTGTAGAATGACACTACAGTTGGTATACTATCGTCTTGTCCTAACCACCAAACTCCTGTGGATCGACCCTGACTACCACTGTGCTAAGTGTGTATGTTAGGTATTTTCTTATTTTTTACCGCATGACGACCGCTGCGATGTCAGCGCGCGTACCCCCAAATCAACCCCTGCGCATCGGGTTGGTTTACGATCCCGCGGCGCGCAATTTGCCTGACCACGGCGCGGTCATCAAAATTCCAATTTCTTCAAAACAACCCCACACTTGCCTTGGACCAATAATACCTGCAAATGACGATGATATAATTTCCTAATTACTCCTAAGAATACAGTACCTAACCTATGAAAAGATGGGTTGCCTCCCAACAAGCGCTAAGTTTAATGTCTTCAGCCAGACGTACTATTCCTGCTCCTATTCTTCTTGAATTCCTAATGACATCTCCTTGTGATTTGGCGCGAAATTGTGGGCCATCATTGACATCAATGAAGTGAGCTGAGTCATCCTGTCATTAACCCCGCTAATCCATTGTTGCTGGGCTTCCAGGAGCTGAAAGACCTTTGCTTCTCTTTCCCTTACATCTTTCTCATACTGCTGGTGCCTTGCCTCCAACATCTCCATCATATCCAGCAGCTGCTCCTTGTCAATGGTGGACAACGGATGCTCCTTTGTTTCCTTAAAGACTTCCTCTTTTCCTCCTTCTCCCGTTCGTGTCCATATTGTTCTTTTGTCCCTAATCCCAGGCTCCATCAGCAAGTTGCTGTCCAAATTCTTATCATCATACCCTTGAGGTAGAGATATGGGACTTCCAAACATATTTAACCTTCTTTTTCTCGACCCAAAGAAGATATCCAAATCTCCTGTTTTACAGTCAATAATAGCGCTGGTTGTAGCCAAGAACGGGCGTCCTAATATCAATGCAGGCGCATCCTCCTGACTCTCGTACTCCATAACTAAAAAGTCCACTGGGTAAAAGAAATCCCCAACCTTTACTATGACATTGGTAAGCTTACCTCGGGACACTCTGGTTGACTGATCAGCCAGCTATAACACAGCCTTTGCTGGCTCTAATTCCTCGTTCTTATATTTATCATATAAGTATCCCGGTAGCACATTCACACTTGCTCCCAAATCCAGCAAGGTGTTCCTAATGACCACATCTCCTACAGTAACAGTGATCAGTGGTGACCCAGGATCCTTTTCTTTCTTGGGCAGTGTTCGCAACAGTGCCTCACTAGCTTTAATTGTCAACCTCACAGTGTCAGGTGTGAGAGTCTTGCTTTTTCCATTTTTCTCACACATTTCCCGAAGAATTCTTGTATCCTCAGGAGCGTTCTTAAGTTCATCCCACAAAGGTTGATTCATCGATGGTCCCGTCGATTTGGGCGCTTCCTGCGTTTTCTTTCCCTTCTTGTCCTTCTTTCTTTGTTTGATTCCATCTATTATTGGTTGCTTTTCCTCCTGGACATCCTTGTTCTCCTTTGGTTGAGTTTCCTTCTCAATAAGAATTTCCTTTAATTCAGTGTCTTCCCTATTCTCCTTTTCAATTTCCACTTTTTCCTTAACTTCATCTTCTATTTCACTCTCAGCTTCATTTCCGGATTCTAGCAGATCTTCCAGGGTGACTTTCCTCCATTCAGCCTCGACAGTGTTGACATGTTCCTTTCCGGCCCACTGACCATGGGTCGGATTGACTTCTGTGGTACTTGGCAGCTTCCCATTATCTCTTTTTCGTTGGTCTTCAGCCATTTGGGTTATTTGCCTCTCCATATTGACGATGGCTTTCGCATTGGCCTGCGATTGCTGTTGCGTTGTGTTGAACATTTCATACATTTTCGCGACTAGATCCTCCTGCGTTCCTGGGGCATTGTTGATGAAGTTATTGGGCCCCCTATTGTTGCTGCTACCATTTCCATTGGCACTACCATTATTGTTTGCCGGTTGATGCTGCCTGGGCGGGTTGGATGACTACCCTTGGTAGTTGTTCTGCCTCTGGTTATTGAAATTCTGCTGACCTTGGTTATATGGTCTGTAGGGTCATCCATTACCATATTGACCTTGACCCTGACCATAGAATTGATTTGCTTCTTGAGTCTTTGGTCCTCATTGACCTCCTTGTGACTGACTTTGAGGTCCATTCTGCAGAGTAGACACAAGTCTATCAAATTTCTTATTGAGCTCGCATATCTCCTTTTTTACATCCTTTTTCCAGTCGGCGTCGGCTCCTATTGCTGCACCTGTGCCTACCGTCTTTCTTGTAGAGAAATTCGCCTTGGAGCCATTACTTAGCTGTTCCAAAAACCGCCAAGCCTCCTCCGGGTCTTGCATCATAATAGTGCCACTAGATGATGCGTTAATCATAGCTTGGTTCATCTCACTTGCTCCTTCAAATAATACCTTAACCAACTGCCACTTTGGAATATCGTGATGATGGCATGACCTCATCAACTCCTTTAGATGATCCCATGCTTCATGAAAAGCTTCTCCAGGCTTCTGCTGAAAATCCTGAATGGCCCTCTTGATTTCCGTCATCCTGCTTGCCGGATAGAACTCTTGTAAGAACTTAGCTTTGAGTTGGTCCCATGTAGTGATGTTATTCGATGGTAAAGACGTAAACCAATATTTGGCTTTATCTTTAAGAGTGAATGGGAACAATTATAGTCTAAAAATGTTCTTATTAATGTTCCTAGGGGTGTTAGCATTGGCTATTGCTATAAACTCATAAAAGTGATTGTATGGGTCATCCTGTTTGTACCCCCTAAATTCCGGTAATATCCCTAACAACTGAGGCCTAATTTCTACTTGAGATTCTATATCCTCAGGAATGTAAATAGGCGACGAGTCATCGTACTCCTGTGGCTGGAAGTGCGATGCAACCGATTGCCCCCTCGGTTGTGAAAAATACAAAGGTTGAGCAGGATTACCGTAAAAGTGATGATCATTATATCTCTGCTGACCTTGTAGTGGTTGATGCTGCTGTGCTCTTCTTGGAGGTCCCCGACCTCGGTTCCATGGTTGTTGTGGTGCTGGTGGAACCCATCCTTCGTCTTCTTCATCATACCTCTCCTCAGCCTCTTGATACTGGTACTGCTGTTGAGGTGGTTGCTGTTGATATTGTTGTTGCGATGGTATAGGCTGGAATGTGGTTTGTGGTTTAAAAAGTATTGGTTGAGAAATAGGTGTCTGTTGTCTAGATACTGGGGTGCCATCGCGGGTCGGCGCTCCCCAAGACATGGCAGATGTAAATGGGTTTGTGGAATGAGGTTGGGATAAAGGTTGAAATGGTGGAATCGACGGCGGAGTGCATGAAGGTATAGGTGCAGGGGCTGAAGCTGCACCACCAGTAGCACTCGTGCTCCCAATGTGGAATACTGAAATCGGGGGAATAAATGACATCCCCGTTGCCTCACCCGAGGGTTCCTGAGCAACACTCACTATACTACTACTGACATTACTAAAACTCATTGTATTCATACGCCTACGTGCACGGATCTTGCACGCAGTTCGCTCAATCTCTGAGTCAAAATGCAAAGGGGATAATTGCTTACCCCTACGGGTATGCATGCACTACTGCAACACGCCCGAAAAATCAAAAACCAAAATTACTAACTAACCAAAAAGCAAAAACTAAAAAGTCCTACAAATCACCTATTCTGAAACTCACAACTCCCCGGCAACGGCGCCAAAATTTGACATTGCAGCGGTCGTCATGCGGTCAAAAATAAGAAAATAAACCTCACTCTCACTTAGCACAGTGGAAGTCAGGGTCGATCCACATGTGTTACGTGGTCGAGACAGGTGACAGATTACCAACTGCAGTGTCACGCTACAGTCAGAGGACCTAGTTCCTAACTTTTGACAACTAATCCCAATAAAACAGTTCCAAGCAAGCATGAACTAAACTATCAACCAAACCTTGTTACTTATTGAAATCAGAAGTACATCTCCAAATCAGAAGCAAACAAAGGAAATTCAAACATCAAACATAATTCAAACATCCAATGATTCATTCACAAGCATAAAACATCGAAAAGAGATAATTACTTCTAACCAAATGATTCATTAACTCAAAACTCAGATCCAATGACACAAACAGTAACCAAAAGATCCAAAAACAGAAACTAAAACTAAATATCAATGGTTGTCACTCCCAAAGATACTAGCCAATGATTACTAACTATTAAACTAATTGAAAATTAAAGATAAAAACATAAAAATACCAAAAGATAGTTGCTGAAGCTAAATCTCGGAGTCAAAGAGCCTTGGGGGTCGATTTTACACCAGGTCTTCGCTAGTTTTTTTCGACCTAAAAGCCTCTATTTATAGTTGCAAAAATCTCAAGACCGCGCCGCGCATAGATGGATCCCGCGTCGCGCGTAGGGGTTTATCCCCGTTTTTATCGGAATTTGAATTCTTTCCACCGCCTCATACCCGCGTCGCGCCTTGATGATTTCCGCGGCGCGCGTATGTCTTTTCATGTGACAACCGTCAAAAATAGGTCAACAAAAGTCAACGAAAGTCAACAAAGTCAACCGAGGCGTACATTGGGCCAACATATTGTAACGTAAGTTTCATAACCTTAGTATTATACAACTGAATATTATAATACTATACGCACTAGTTGAGAACAGTTATCGAATACGCACTATTGTGACACCCCACTTCTACTGTTTGCAAATACTATGGTTTTTTCGTATAAATACATGAACACAAAAATACGGTTTATCAAAAACCGATAATTTACATGTTTAAAAACAGTGGGTGTTACAAATCCATACCAAAACTAACCATAGTAAGCAAGAAAGGATTAAACCTTGAGTCCAAGATAGGAGCTAACTCGAGCTCCACTCCAGCTAAACTTCATCCAATTATAGCATATCATTTTAACCTGGAATACATGGCAAAACACAAAATACGTAAGACAATAATGTCTCGTGAGTTACATGAGTTTTAGACTCAAACATTTAACTTCTTTTTCCAACTTTTTGTAAATTTATAACATAAAACTTCTATAAAAAAAAAATTATAGTAATAATATACTATAACTCTTTGCTTCTCGAAATCATTTCATAATATGCTTTACAAAAATAACATCTTTCAAAACTTTATAGTAGTAACATACTATAACTCTTTACTTTTCAAAATCACTTCATAACATAATTTACAAAAATAGCTTATTTCTTACTTTCTTTGACTGGTTTTATAAGCTTGCTGGATTTTTATACTTAGGGCTTTAATCACCATAAGTGATACCCCAAGTCTCTATGGCTAGAAAGAACGGATCAATCCTCACCATAGAAGTGCTGAGACAATCTACTTCGCGATGGAGATTTTTCCCCAGTAGACCCCTTACCTAACCCGGGTAGGTTGGAACATAGTTCCCTTACTAACGCTGCTTGCTACAATTACCAGTCATACAAAACACTTTCTGATAACTTTAACATTACTTACTTGCATAGTGGCTAATTGTCAAACTTCACCATTTCTTGTCTTTATGGCTAAATGCCAAATTCATAACTTTCGTTTCACAAAAACCATATGTTTAAAAACATGTCTTTATAACATACTAAGCTTTATGCCAAAACATACTCCCCAACATCTTATGGCTATATGTCATTTATACTCGAAAACATATACGGTTTGTAACCAAAACATACTTCTTAAACATCTTGTGGATATATGTCATTCATACTTGAAAACATATATAACTTGTAATCAAAATATACTTTCACTTAATTTAACGTGTAGTTCAAAACATAACTTCGAATATAGCATCATACTTTCTCATCAAATTAGAAATAATACTCTTGCAAATAATTTCACATAAAGAGATTTTATAATAAATCTTGTAAATACTTACTTGCCATGTACCCCAGAATGGGTAAAAATACTGCATGTACTCACCTTGTCTAGTTAGAGAAGTCTAACTATAATCACTTCTTCCCGTTGTGTTTTCCTTTCCTTCAATTTTACTCCTTAATACCTAATGAGTTCATTTAACATTCTAGTTAATACAAGCTAGGCCTTAGTAACAATTAAAGACCTCTTAGTCTACATCGTAATAGATTAATATCACATTATTTACTCATTTTTTTAGATTTTGATATCTAAGACGCATGGTCAAAGAATTGCCTATAACTCCCAACTCGGAAACCTGAATGGCACAAACTCAAACATTCTGCAAAGTAGACACAATACATGACAAGTCTCGAGAAGGTACCGAGACTTGAATCACACTCTAAGACCTTAGAAAATAAGTAACAATATTGACAGTGCAATCTGTCACAAATCTGGATTAACGGAGGAATCACCAATTCCATTCCACTTGGGAATGGAATCAAGGAAAACCCTCTTACATAGGCATACTAGATATAACCAAGAGATTACCCTCCGAAATTCATACCCAAAAGACAAACCAATTAAGAATTAAAAATCATACAATATGAAGGAAATGAGCAACAACATTTCTGTCACAACTCAGCATAGGTTGACAAGATTTGTCCAACAACCTGACTTCTGAAAGGAAATAAGTCAAGCCTTTTGGATGAGTTACACTAGACATGAAGATAAAGCTCTCATCCAAAAATTAAACTCAAAGCATAAGCCAACTGAGAATTAAAAATCATGCAACAAGGACACTGTGCACAGAGAAAATTCTGGTTCAGTCGAAGAGAAGGCATTGGAACCCCAGCTTCCTAATGGAATTGGATCAAGCCCTCTAGATGGAACACTGTAGACATGAGGATGACCTTCCCATCAAAGTTTCAGACCTAAAACATGGAACATTTGGGAATTAAAAATTCCACAAGTTGACCTAGGTGTGCAGCAACCAATCTGTGGAGGTCGGATTGCACATACCAAAGTCCAATCCAAAACAATGAACTGAGTCACTCCCTTTTGGTCGAGTATGGCTCATGAAAAGGTTCTTCTCCACACAAAATTTCAGAACAATCCAGTGAACACACGATTTTACAAGAATTTCACAACACAATTGGACACAGAAATTATACTCATGGAAATCGGGTTCAAAACCCTAGAAAACGACTGAACGAGGTCTGAACCCCAACTGATGAACTGAAGAAGACATCGAGACGAAACCATGGGCACTGGAATCACCTAATTTGGACATCGTATGATTTTTCTACAAATTATACAACATAGGACAGATTCTTACCTCTTTGAAGCTAAAATCATCAATTCTTGCAAGATGTTTCAAACTTCTAGTTCTTCGCGTGTTCTTCCTTGCTCTCTCTTGTTTTCTCTAGATGGTTCTATTGAGTTCTGAAAATGAGAGTCGATTAACTCTCATTTGTATATATATATATATATATATATATATATATATATATATATATATATATATATATATATATATATATATATATATATATATATATATATATATATATATATATATATATATATATATATATTTAATGTTTATAAAACATTTACACTTTGGTCCTTAACTTCCATCTTTTGTTCAAAACTAGCCCCAAAGCTTGCATCCTTGCAAATCATGTCCCAATAACTAACAACTTAACATTTTCTTAACATTTTGGTCATTTTCATGTCAAATGACCTTTTAACCCTTTTTTCGGCCAATTTAACTGTTCACACATTACAACCCGAATTTCACATAAACTAATATTTTATAACTTTTTATTATTGTTTTACCACATTACCGCTACATTATTTCACAACTTCCAAAATTTTTGGTCTTTACCTTAAGCGTTATCTTGAATATAAATTCAAGATTTTTGGGTCGTTACAACTACCTCCGCCTTATTGGGATTCCGTCCTCGGAATCATCGCATAACTATTAATTTGAGGGATCACTTCTTCCTCTTCTTCAAAGGCTTTCAGCCCAAATTTGGTTCCTAGTAGACACTTTATTTTGTCCTTTTAGTATTTTCTTCTTTAATCGCTTATGGTTCTTTAATCAACCTGTGGAAGTTTCTATTGTAAATTCTTTATGAGGAATTTACATAGTCTCTTCCTCCTGAATATTTCTTTCAATTTCTCGTAAGGTGTTTCATATTTCTACTTCATTTCCTCAAGAATTCATTCATCTCATGTTTTCATTACATCTCTTTTTAGTTCATTTCATTCATAAAGGAATCTTTTAGTAAAGCTTAACTTACAAAGAAATTTTATACTTTCATATTCTTATCAAAAATAGCAGCTTACTTTGTAATTCTTCTCATATGTTTACCAAAACTTCATGAAATTATATTAATCATATTCTTTACTTATAAAACTTCTTCCCAATTACAATTTGGTAAAGCTTTGTATTTATACAAATTTATAAATACACAATATCTTTCTTTTTAGAACAATATTTTGTCCTTTAATGGACATTTCACTTAAACATAACTTCATAACTTATTCATTCTTATCTTTTTTTTTCTCATATCTTTGCTCATGCGTTATACATAAATAGTTTACTTTTATTCTTTCTTTATCTCTACTAGCAACTCTCAGTTGATTACCATTTTTAAGGATTGCATTCTCTTCCTTTCGTTTCACTTCACATCCTTACTTTTCTGTTTGGGACAGAATCTGTCGAATCAGCATATCTTTCACGAGAATCTGCGTATCTCGTTCTGAAAGTGTTGAAACGACGTATCGCTTTGTATTTTTAAAACTAGACATCATTAGCTTTCTTTCTATGTATAATACATAGTATTTGACCTTGTAAACTTGTACAGTTTTACTATTGAAGTTGATCTATTATTTCAGTCAACTTCGTTCTTTTTTTTTTTTACTCCTGTCATTTATATGACTAATTTCATACCTCTTTTTACTACCCATTAGCTTATATACATTCGCAATCCATTACTATATTTTCCACTTTCGTTCTTAATTCATACTTTTAAGAAAAAATCATTTTTCACATACTTCTTACTCATTTCCTGTACATTATATGTATTACCTTCTTTAATGCTTGTCTTATATCATTCTTTACTTGTATTACTTTCACAGTCAATATATTAACAACTTAGATATTTCTTTCATCTTCCTTTAGTATTTATGATATTTCACCCTCATTTACTCATTATACTTAATGGTATCATCTCTATTACATTTTTTATCTTCTTATGTACTCCGCGTACCATTCTCATATTATTTTTTTTACATTTTAGTGCTTTTTTGCCAATTTTTATTTCTCACATTAGTGCTTAGTTTAGCACATGTTCTCCTACTTACTCTTTTTCTACCGGTCTTTCATTTGTTTACCATAATTGATTTGATTTTTCAAATAATATATCAAATCTCATACATTTTATGTATGATAATTCATCTTTTCGTACTTATTACACTTTTCATGACGTTCTAACCATTCTTTTAGAATAATGTTCCACTTTACCATCTAGACTTATCTTGCATTCATTAAACTTTATTTTCATATATTTTTCTTCCTTTACATTCTTTCTTCTTTACTAAGAATAAATATAGCTAACATATTTTAACTGTCATTTACTTTTCAAACAAAATTAAATTACTACTTTCATAGACAACTTAAGTTTTACCTTTTTCCATTCATTACCATTTACTTGTTTTGGATAATGCCAAAAATAACTTTTACCGTTCACCCCAACTGCATCATAATAATACTTCCATAAAGACTTGCATTTCTGACCCAACAATTACTTGTTTTATTTCATCATACTTATTAAGCATACACTACTTTCATAATTATATAGATTACCACCATCGTTTTTTTATAGACATTCGATCTTTACATCTCATACATTTTACTTATAATCTTTTTAGGTTTTAAACCCAAAGTTTCTTTCATTGTATCTTTTACCATTTCTCTTTATGTGTCATAAGGCTACATGCCTAACACATCGCATTATTCTTTCATTTAAACTTCATTTCTTTACACTATTTACTTTTTCATATCTTAAGGAGATATACACCATACCTTTCTTTATAGTATTATATATTTCATATTTCATATAGGACTCACTTCTTATATACCTTTAGGTGGTACACAACTTCCACTTATTTTCTCGTTATCTTTCGTTCTTTTGTATTTTGAAGTTATTTGTCAAATACATTATCTCACTTTTTATATTATATAATTTTCACATTTACTCTTTCTTTTACATATATAAACATATATGTACACTCATACACGTATCTTTACATTTCATAATTATTAACCATGTACCGACCACTTCTCACAATTATGAAACACTTTTACCTGTTATTCACATTCAGAAGTAGTAACTTCTCGTCTGTTTATTTTGTTTTTTCTTCAGTTAACATACTTCGGTATACTCTTTCATTACTGGTATTTCTTCTTTTATTTCATTCATTTGGTTGCAGAATTTAATTCCTCTTTAAGTTGCTCTTATTCATACTTTTTCTCGACTCTGCAGACATATACTTTAATGCCTTTCAACCTGTCTAAGGAGTATTAACTATCTTATTGATTTCTTTTACTTTACCATACTAAGTGGTATATATCCACTGCACTATCTTTTAATACTTATAATCTTACTTGTTCTCATTACATAGGCATATAACTCCTATGTTATCCTTACTACTTTCTTCAAAACCCTTGCACACCAGATTACTATAATTCCTTTATGATTCCACCAGTCTCAATACATATCTTGTGATTATGATAATACGAGCCCATATTACCATAACCACCTATACATATTGATTCTGTTGTTACCACAAGGTCTCATGGGACACTGGTTCCTTTAACATATAACACCATTATAAGTACATGGTGATCAATACTAGAAATCTTACTACTATATAAACATAGCCTTTAATAAATTTAGACGGTTACGGAAAATATCATATAATTTTCCTAACGGTCATATTTTTGCTCACTCTAAACGTTAGCTTAACACTTCTTAGTGTTATATATCTACATATTTTAAATAATGCATAATGTCTAAATCATTTAAGACATCATATATCATATTTTCATAAACTAACATTTCTATAGCATGAGTTTAAGCCTAGGAGTGGAACAAGCCAATCCTAATTCGCTTAAACTATGGCTCTGATACCAACTTGTGACACCCCACTTCTACTGTTTGCAAATACTATGGTTTTTTCGTATAAATACATGAACACAAAAATACGGTTTATCAAAAACCGATAATTTACATGTTTAAAAACAGTGGGTGTTACAAATCCATACCAAAACTAACCATAGTAAGCAAGAAAGGATTAAACCTTGAGTCCAAGATAGGAGCTAACTCGAGCTCCACTCCAGCTAAACTTCATCCAATTATAGCATATCATTTTAACCTAGAATACATGGCAAAACATAGAATACATAAGACAATAATGTCTCGTGAGTTACATGAGTTTTAGACTCAAACATTTAACTTCTTTTTCCAACTTTTTGTAAATTTATAACATAAAACTTCTATAAAAAAATTTATAGTAATAATATACTGTAAGTCTTTGCTTCTCGAAATCATTTCATAATATGCTTTACAAAAATAACATCTTTCAAAACTTTATAGTAGTAACATACTATAACTCTTTACTTTTCAAAATCACTTCATAACATAATTTACAGAAATAGCTTCTTTCTTACTTTCTTTGACTGGTTTTATAAGCTTGCTGGATTTTTATACTTAGGGCTTTAATCACCATAAGTGATACCCCAAGTCTCTATGGCTAGAAAGAACGGATCAATCCTCACCATAGAAGTGCTGAGGCAATCTACTTCGCGATGGGGATTTTTCCCCAGTAGACCCCTTACCTAACCCGGGTAGGTTGGAACATAGTTCCCTTACTAACGCTGCTTGCTATAATTACCAGTCATACAAAACACTTTCTGCTTACTTTAACATTACTTACTTGCATAGTGGCTAATTGCCAAACTTCACCATTTCTTGTCTTTATGGCTAAATGTCAAATTCATAACTTTCGTTTCACAAAAACCATATGTTTAAAAACATGTCTTTATAACATACTAAGCTTTATGCCAAAACATACTCCCCAATATCTTATGGCTATATGCCATTTATACTCGAAAACATATACGGTTTGTAACCAAAACATACTTCTTAAACATCTTGTGGCTATATGTCATTCATACTTGAAAACATATATAACTTGTAATCAAAATATACTTTCACTTAATTTAACGTGTAGTTCAAAACATAACTTCAAATATAGCATCATACTTTCTCATCAAATTAGAAATAATACTCTTGCAAATAATTTCACATAAAGAGATTTTATAATAAATCTTGTAAATATTTACTTGCCATGTACCCCAGAATGGGTAAAAATACTACATGTACTCACCTTGTCTAGTTAGAGAAGTCTAACTATAATCACTCCTTCCCGTTGTGTTTTCCTTTCCTTCAATTTTACTCCTTAATACCTAAGGAGTTCATTTAACATTCTAGTTAATACAAGCAAGGCCTTAGTAATAATTAAAGACCTCTTAGTCTACATCGTAATAGATTAATATCACATTATTTACTTATTTTTTTAGATTTTGATATCTAAGACGCATGGTCAAAGAATTGACCATAACTCCCAACTAGGAAACCCGAATGGCACAAACTCAAACATTCTGAAAAGTAGACACAATACATGACAAGTCTCGAGAAGGTACCGAGACTTGAATCACACTCTAAGACCTTAGAAAATAAGTAACAAGATTGACAGTGCAATCTGTCACAAATCTGGATTAACGGAGGAATCACCAATTCCATTCCACTTGGGAATGGAATCAAGGAAAACCCTCTTACATAGGCATACTAGATATAACCAATAGATTACCCTCCGAAATTTAGACCCAAAAGACAAACCAATTAAGAATTAAAAATCATACAATATGAAGGAAATGAGCAACAACATTTCTGTCACAACTCAGCATAGGTTGACAAGATTTGTCCAACAACCTGACTTCTGAAAGGAAATAAGTCAAGCATTTTGGATGAGTTACACTAGACATGAAGATAAAGCTCTCATCCAAAAATTAAACTCAAAGCATAAGCCAACTGAGAATTAAAAATCATGCAACAAGGACACTGTGCACAGCGAAAATTCTGGTTCAGTCGAAGAGAAGGCATTGGAACCCCAGCTTCCTAATGGAATTGGATCAAGCCCTCTGGATGGAACACTGTAGACATGAGGATGACCTTCCCATCAAATTTTCAGACCTAAAACATGGAACATTTGGGAATTAAAAATTCCACAAGTTGACCTAGGTGTGCAGCAACCAATCTGTGGAGGTCGGATTGCACATACCAAAGTCCAATCCAAAACAATGAACTCAGTCAATCCCTTTTGGTAGAGTATGGCTCATGAATAGGTTCTTCTCCACACAAAATTTCAGAACAATCCAGTGAACACACGATTTTACAAGAAATTCACAACACAATTGGACACAGAAATCATACTCATGGAAATATGGGTTCAAAACCCTAGAAAACGACTGAACGAGGTCTGAACCCCAAGTGATGAACTGAAGAAGACATCGAGATGAAACCATGGGCACTGGAATCATCTAATTTGGACATCGTATGATTTTTCTACAAATTATACAATATAGGACAGATTCTTACCTCTTTGAAGCTAAAATATTCAATTCTTGCAAGATGTTTCAAACTTCTAGTTCTTCCCGTGTTCTTCCTTGCTCTCTCTCGTTCTCTCTAGATGGTTCTACTGAGTTCTGAAAATGAGAGTCGATTAACTCTCATTTGTATATATATATATATATATATATATATATATATATATATATATATATATATATATATATATATATATATATATATATATATATATATATATATATATATATATATATATATATATATATATATATATATATATATATATATATATATATATATATATATATATATATATATATATATAAAACATTTACATTTTGGTCCTTAACTTCCATCTTTTGTTCAAAACTAGTCCCAAAGCTTGCATCCTTGCAAATCATGTCCCAATAACTAACAACTTAACATTTTCTTAACATTTTGGTCATTTTCATGTCAAATGACCTTTTTACCCTTTTTCGGCCAATTTAACTGTTCACACATTACAACCCGAATTTCACATAAACTAATATTTTATAACTTTTTATTATTGTTTTACCACATTACCGTTACATTATTTCACAACTTCCAAAATTTTTGGTCTTTACCTTAAGCGTTATCTCGAATATAAATTCAAGATTTTTGGGTCGTTACAACTATAAATACGTAAAATAAATTACAGCAGTGTAGAAATTCGATAAACACACGAATATTATGTTGATATAAATAATATTCATGACACGATGTATTCGTGAATACGAACCCGTGGATATATAGAACGTCGAAAACGGAGTTCGTATGTGAAAGATACAACGATTAAACCGCTGTGAACGGATAAATGTACACAGGGTTTGAACGCAAAATACAAAATGTGGTGTCTTAAACATCAATTATGAAATAAAAATTCATATATTATGGGACGTAATAATATCTAGTATTTGATTTCAAAGCCAAATTCAATTTCCGGTAAAATGCCGAAAATCGCGAAATCGGAAGAATACCGCGCTTAAACGCGTATTTCGACATCCAACGAGTCATAATTCAATCAAAATAAATGTTTGACAATGTTTTTATACAAAATAATTATTTAGAACTTTGTTTCGTCAAAAACTCATAAAATTTCACTAAAACGACTTGCAATTTTATAAAAATCACACATTTTATATAAGTAGGATGCTATTTTATAAAAACTAACCCACCCCACCCCACCCCCTACCCCAAATCGGCAGCCACCTTGGGAGAACCAACACATCAAGATCAAATCTCCTAGGTACTATGCAAGAATCAAGAGAAAGTAAAAGCTAGGATTAAAATAAGGAAGTAAAATCAACTCCAAATCTTCTATGATACTAGCTAGTCCCTTCACTTGATCATCCATCACCCAAACACTTTTCTCTCATCCTCTCCCTCACTCTCGGCCTCACCATCCCAAGATCATCCTCTTGATTCATCAAGCTTTGCTACAATCTAAGTGGTAAGTTACACTCCTCTCTTGATTCTAAGACTTTCCATACCAATTTCATCTCTTTTACACACACTAACATCCACCAAAATCCATTGGATATTAGCATTGTCCAAAGGTCCTTGAGCTCCAATCTTCATCATCTTCAAGAATCTTGCAAGTCCTCTTGGTAAGTCATGATCATCTAGTAGTTTTAAAGTTCTAAATACTTCCATTTACTCTTTTACACAAATACTCACGGAGATCCATTGGATAATAGCTTTGTCCAAGACTCCTCCGAGTCCTAGAACCAAACTCTTCACTCTCCTACCAAGAAACCTTAAGATCTACCACTCAAGGTGAGTTCATACCCCTCATTTTCACTTTTATCCAAGTTTTAGGGGGAGAATACAAGTTTAAACTATAAAAATGATGTATTATTGTAAAGTTTATGATATAATCTTGGCAAATGCTATGTTTACATGTTTTATTCTTGAAATACTAAGAGATCCATGTTAGTCATCTTATTATGAAGTGAATGACACAAACAAAATACTTGTAGTAAACTATTATGCATTTGTAGCTTAAAGAAATAAGTATTTAGACTTTTACACATAATTGTTACAAATGATGCTATATGGTTTAGGTTATGAGGTAATGGACATAAATGTGTTGTTCATGTGAGTACTTGGCAAAGGATGTAAAAACAAGTGTTTTGTTGAAAAAGCCAAGTACACATGATGGCACAACTTTTACTCCAAAACTATTATATAAGTAAAAAGAACGTTATTACGGCGTAACTAAGTTTTCTTGAATAATTAATGCCAAAGTAAGTTTGGAGTTATTTAATTACAAAATTTGAGTTTTCAAAATGAAGAGGAACATATCATAATAACAAGTACTAGAAAGGCCACTTGGCAAAAATTACTATTATTTCCAAAATACGACGAGATTTGAAAATACGTTGCCATTACTTTACTAAAATGACTTATATGAACTCATCACTATGACTTATTACATGATTTCCAAAACTATCTTAATATTCACATGTATAGATGTTTAGATGTAAGAAATGATACCTTTCAACTCATTGACAACACTTAGATCTAAATATACCAATACGACGGAAAACAATTGTATAAATTATTAAGGGAATAATTTGCGAAACGAACGATAAAGTACACTAAAAGTTATAATAATAATTACATAAATATATAATTATTAAGTATACTAATTATCATGGATATATTTGGTAATTATCAATACAAAACGGTTTTCACTACGCTACAAATAAGGATATGACATTTGCGTTGGGTAACATTGTGAGATATCGCTTCACGGTACTAAAAGAGTACACATTAAATATTGGATTATAACCTTAATCATGTATGAGCGGGATAGTTGTATATAGAACTATATGGGATTGACAATCCCCACCTATGGTTGTTAGCTACAACTACGATCGACGGATCAAGGGTGACAAATGTCTTCACTATTACGATGCCTGAAGAACGTCGTGCCAGGTCACTAGGTCTTAGCAAGGTTATAATAACTCACAAATTAACAACGAACGTCCTATATTTGGCAAAATATCTTCAAATGGTTTCACTTAAGTGTGAAACAACGCGTGACACTTTTCAAGGGTTCAAACAAGAATTTTCACTATTCCACTATGAAACAAATATCGCTATCATATTAAGAGAACTTTTCACTATGACACTATGAGTTTTTCACTACTACACTATGAGATATTCACTACTACGCTAAGAAAGTTTACACCATTTCTCTACGATTTTCATGAAGAAATCATTTGGTTTTATCACTACAAAAACTCTTATGAACTCACCAACGTAATGTTGACACTTGTAAAATTACTTGTATTCTCAGATAACCGTTAAAAAAGAACAGGTAAAATCTTTTGGCGAGACGCGAAGACATTTCCGATTAATACTTTTGTTATCATGATGTAATTGAATCGAAACAATATTACTAAACTGTGTAACTTTTCAATTATAATGCATGATGGATGTTATTTACTTATGTTTGGTTGTATACGATGGTTGTGATACTATGTGCCGTTCCACCCCCCGACGATTCCGCCATCGTGGTTTGGGGGTGTGACATTTCCTGATTTTGCCTTGATCTTCAAACTTCTTCCAAATTGCACGCTTTTAGTCCCTGTTTTCATTATTTTTTTCCCAAACAAGTAATGGCACGAAAAGTGAGAATACCACGATGTATATGATATAATTTCACTAAGAATAGGGCTCAACAACGACTAAAATATGTGATATTACTAGGCGTTGTCAATCTATCAGATAGATGTTATCATCAGTATAGACCTAGCCATAGTAAGCATGATCTTGGTAAGATTCAAGATGCATGAGAAAGAGTCTCTAAAAGGAAATAGTTATTGAAAAATCATGACACAAGGATTGTAAGTAATCCTAAGATTCCAAAAGGGTTTGGAATAAGATTAAATAGAATTCCACGAGCTTCTTGGATCGATCGAAAGTGTCATGAACATGTCATAATGACTTAATGCTTAGAGCATAGTGAGTCAGATTCAGGATATGACCTGGCTAGGAATACTTAATAGATTCTACACATACGTGAGAAATCATTGGAAAATGATTAGGGTGAATGTTAATAATAATTTGAAAAGAGTTTCAAATAAGTAAAAGGACTTAATGGTTAAAGATCCCAAGAAGCATGGAAAGTCACAGTACACAGAATGGAGAGGTAAATGAGAATGACAGTATATGACTAAATTGAGATATCATCGGATGAATGTCCGATTGGATAAAGTGTATCAATGTATGACATTTGGATACATAGAAAGAGTGAAAGGTCATATAGACATAGATACATAACATGAATTAAAAGTTTAAAAGGAATCTAGAAACCGATAATAGTTTTATGAAGAATCCGACTTGGTGATTAACTCGTGGAGACTTGGTAAT
Source organism: Cichorium intybus (assembly GCA_023525715.1). Classification (NCBI taxonomy): domain Eukaryota; kingdom Viridiplantae; phylum Streptophyta; class Magnoliopsida; order Asterales; family Asteraceae; genus Cichorium; species Cichorium intybus. Next base: position 97,638,002 of record CM042014.1, read on the forward strand.
AAGCAAGAGTAGCTACCAGTCAGATTTTAAGTTTCAATTTTGCATGTTTAACTTCCCAAATAATTTGATTATTCAAAAGTCCACAGTCGCTCATACTTTTCGGGAGTAAGTATGAACGAAGACTATCGTGAATTGGTTTGTAGATTGTCTAAGGACTTAGACATTGCAGTAAGACTACTACAACATTCACGAGTACTTAGATATAGAGATTTGAGTATTAGATAAACCCGCGCTCAATAGATTGCTTCATGGATTAAATCACGAGCAATATTGAGACGATAATATCCTATGATCTTGAAGCGGAGACATATGAGGTGAAATTTGCGAGTCGGTTGTGCATTGATAATGCGTAAACGCATCGGTAACTTGATGTTATAAAACGCATTGTTGTGTACTATTTTGATAAGTAAAAGACACAAGCATATGAGTCGAAGCTTATTCGTTCCTTGACCCTGATGGGAAACAGATATCTGTAGGCCTCTCGATGATTTTGAAGTTGACTAAAGTGCTGGCCAGCTGGGACTAAATTGATGTGTTCAATTAGAAGTCTTAAAGTCATAAGCAGAATCGGAGATCGGGAAACAGAGTATCGGACAGAGATTGATCTCAATCCATGTCTCGTGTTTGAAAATATCTTGTTGGACGAAGGATCATATGATCACTTATCTATGGACAGAACTGACTAGGTCAGAGTTCGGCAGCAGTTTCTAGGAAGCTACAGGTTGTTTATTAATCAAAAGATAAATTAAAGTCATAGACTTATCCAAGTGGGAGACTGTTGGATTAGGTATCTAAGCCATGACTTTATATTTATATTTGACTTATTAATAGAAGCAAAGTCCATTTAGGTTGCCCTCATAGCAGGAGGATTGATGTAGAATTCAGTAGAGAGAAAGGTTGATTTATTAATTGTTTAATAAATCAATAGAAATAAATAAATAGTTTATTAATATATTTAAGTGTTAATATATTAATTAGAAACTATAATAATTAATTAGAAATTAATCTAGAATTAATTGGATTTAATTTAGTGATTAATTTAATTAATTAAAAGTGCAGGGACTGGTTTTGTAATTATTCAATAGTTGAATATTGACTGGCCAGTGTACACGGGTGGAAGTGGCGAGATTTTGGTGGTGACACCATAAATCTCGAAACCCTAATTAAGGTTTAGTAAAGCCTTGCCCAATTGGTAAAAGGCTTACCAAAGATGGGCTCTAGGGTTTTAAGCTGTGCCACCTGAAAACTATATATAGGGAATCCCTGGGAAACCCTAGCCTGTGCCAACTCTCTCTATCAGAAGTTACTCTCTTGTCTTCTCTCCTCCATTGCTTGCGTGTGACTCCATTTGAGGCATGACACTTGTGCAGCTAAGCTTCTGGATCAAGAATCAAAGGTTGGTTCTTTTGATTTATACTTTAGAAATTATTGTTGGCCTTTAGGTTTTTAGTTTATATCTTCATAGAAGAAAACATAGATCTTTCTAGGGTTGCATGTGAACTTAGGAATTTGTTTGTTCATTGATTGCTAGAAAACCCTTCATATATGACATTTTCTTTTTCTCTTATAAAATACAATTCATGTGCTTCTCTTATCCATCAAACTTGAATTTGATCTTTCAAGTCTATTATTAATTAGTATTTAGTGATTATTTTATCATAAAAACATGATTTTTTCGCAAGTTTAAAACATTTCTATTATTTAGTTTCAACTCACGAAATTATTGAAACTCAAAAGCAAAAATAACATTACTTAAAACTTTTAAAAACTTGACTAGGTTGGAAGGTTATAGTATGTCGTTTGTAAAAACTGACACCGAAAAAAATATTTTTCGAATCAACAATATGTATAAACGTAGAAAATTTCAATTGTGAATGTTTTGAATATCTCTTATAAAAGAGATCATTCTAAATAATATGGTTCAACATTATATTTTTATTTTTACCATATTATTTTGATATTTTTCTTTGTCTCACATTGTTTCATACATCTAACTAACATTTCAATTTTCAATTATATAATACCACTCATTTGATTACATTATCTACCAAATTTGATCATAATATATATATTTGAAAGTATATTATTAATTAACTACTATTTTATCATCGGAACATGTTTCCTCAAAGTGGTAAATGATTCTACTATTATGAAAAGTAATAAAACTCAAAAATGAAGTTGAATATTACTAAAAAAAATTTGAAAACTGATTAGGTTGCAAGTTTAAAATATGTCGTAGTAAAAAAAAAAATGACAACGACGTTGACATTTTTTTGATTCATTACGATACATGTGCATAAGAATTTTCAATAGAGAATGTTTGTGACCTTGAGCATTACTAAAACATATCTATATATGTATTTATATCTTCGTATCTATTATAAAAATGACATTATGTTAATTAAAAGTTTTTTTTATTTTAATCACATTGCGTTGCACATATATAATCTTTAATATTTCTCTTATATAATACAACCACTTAGGTTCTCTTATCAATCTTAATCATACCATGGTTTTCGAAACCTATTGTTGATTAGTGGTCAATTTATCATAAGAAGATGTTTTTATTTTAAAGTTTCAATAATTCTCTTATTTTGTTTTAGCTTCCAAAAGTATTGAAACTAAAAAGATGAATCTTTAAATGAGTTAAAAATTATTAAAAAAACTAATTGAGTTGCAAGTTCATCACATGTCGTGTACCATAATTCAACATGTGATGACAAAATATTGTAAACATTTTATTCGCTTTAATAATATCTTTGCACATAAAGCTTTCAAACATAAATCTTTCAAAGTTCAAAAAAATTTGTTTATATACATCATAAAAGAGGTAATTCAAATCAATGTGATTCAAGATAAATGATTTATCTTTTACCACATTAATTTGAATTTTTTTTTCTCTTTGTCCCATATTGATTCACATACATATATATGACCTTCTATCTTTCTCTTATATAATGTCACTTATTTGGTTCTACTATCCATCAGGTTTGATCATAATATGACTTTCAAGTCTACTATTATTGGTCATTTTATCAGAAAACAAGTTTTTATCACAAAGTTTTAAAGTATTCTACTATTTAGTTTAGACTTTTTAAAGTATTGAAACTTAAAACTTTTAAAAACCTGATTAGGTTGAAATTTTATATGTTGTTTGTAAAAAATGGAAGCAGTGTAAACATTTTTCGACTCAAGAATATGTATATACACACAAAAGTTTTCATTTGTGAACGTTTTCACTATCTCATATAAAAATACCATTCAAAACAATGTAATTCAACATTACTAATTTACCTTTACCATATTATTTTGATTTTTTTTCTTTGTCCCACATTGCTTCACACATCTATCTAATCTTTCATCTTTCCCTTATATGATACCACTTATTTGATTCCATTATCCATCAATCTTGATCATAATATGACTTTTAAGTATGTCGTAGTAAAAAATAACAATGATGTTGACGTTTTTTAGATTTAACGTGATATATGTACATAAAATTTTTGAATAACAAACGTTTAAACATTGTTCAAACAAACAAACTTAAACTATATATATATATATATATATATATATATATATATATATATATATATATATATATATATAATAAAATGTTATCGAAATAATATGTTTGATATATTATTTATCTTTCACCACATTAATTTGAAGTTTTTTATTTGTATCAGATTGCTTCGCACATTTATATTTCAATCTTTATCATACCACATTTTCCAAAATGTATTATTAATTAGTAGTCAATTATCATAAAAACATATTTTTATCTCATAGTTTCAATAGATTTTACTATTTTGTTTTAGCTTCAAAAACATTGAAACTAACAAGATGAATATTAAATTTGGTTAAAAACTATTAAAAATCGATTAGGTTGCATGTTCATAGCGTCATAGTTGAATATGTGTAGAGAACGTTGATAACGTTTTTCGACTTAATAAGATTTATATATATATATATATATATATATATATATATATATATATATATATTTTTTCAAATAATAAATGTTTGAACATCGTTTAAAGTTGAAACAGATTTATTTATCAACGTAATAAATCTTATAAGAGAGGCTATTCAATCAATGTGGATGAATTTGTGTCATGGAACAAATTAATTTGAATACTTTTAGAAATAAATAGAAATGAGTACCCGGCAAAATATTCTGAAATCGGTCTTAAAGCTCGAACCAATGGTTCATTGAATGTTTTAACTGTTGTTTAAGTCAGTTACAATCAATAACACAAAAGAACAAACATATTAGGGAAATAGTTATAGCCTCTCTACTTATAAAGACTTACTTTCCCTTGGAATTTGTTTATTAAACTATGTGGGATGAGAAATATATTAGCCTCTTTACTTATAGATGTTTGATTTTATTTTACTTGTGTTTCTTAAACGATGTGAGATAAGAAAATAAAATAAAATAGCACACTATAATAGAAAGTCTGATCCCACATCATCATGATAAACCAACTTAATAAATTTTTTTATTCTATATATGAATGTCCTTCTCAAAGTAAAACAATTATATAAATAATTAGTCAGTTTTTATTGTTGGAAATATTTCCAAATATTAAATTTCAAAGAAATATATAGTAAAAGTTTTATATATTTTATTTTAATGAGTTTAAACTTTAAAAATACAGCGGGTAGATCTCGATGTGAACTCTGTATTCCTTCATCAAGTTGCACAAAACAGCATGCACCATACTGTATAATCCAATTTTAAACTTTTGTGATACAGTTTGTGATTTTTAAAATCCCAAATCGCATAATTGGTGTGATGTGCGGTTTTGACTATATATCGTACGGTAAACACCATTGAAATATGTCTCTATTTTATTAATAAAAGTGTGTTATTCAAAATATTTGAGTGACAATGAAAGCCTTTGGAAAACTATAGCAAAATACATATAATATCCATCAATTTTATCAATGCACAAAGTGTAGCTAGATGATATTTAAATCATTTAGTGTGGGATAACTATTTATCTTGAATCTTATTAATTCTAATTTTATTTCATGAATTGTATTCATTTATTGTAATTTTTTGTAAATTTTTGTTTTCTAAAATTTTGATGCATGTATCTATTATCATATAATTGAAAATAATAAATATATTTTATATAAACTTTTTATAAATGGTATGATAATAACATGTATTTGTCTATATTTTAATGATTTAATTGTCTTCCTGCGCAACGCAAGGGCATTCGCCTAGTGTATATATATATATATATATATGTATATATATATATATATATATATATATATATATATATATATGTATATATATATATATATATATATATATATATATATATATATATATATATATATATATATATATATATATATATATATATATATATATATATATATATATATATATATATATATATAATGATTTAATTGTTTTCCTGCGCAACGCACGGACATTCGCCTAGTATATATATATATATATATATATATATATATATATATATATATATATATATATATATATATATATATATATATATATATATATATATATATATATATATATATATATATATATATATATATATATATATATATATATATATATATATATATATTTTTTTTTTGAAAGGCAACTTTTATATATATATATATATATATATATATATATATATATATATATATATATATATATATATATATATATATAATGAAATACAATTCAATATGAAACATAAGTCCGAAACCTTAAACCTTAAATCTTAAGGAAATTAAAGACATGATGAAACATAAATCCTAAAATCTATATTTTTTTTTTTGGAACGGCAAATATAATCTTAACCTACTCCTAAATTACACTTAAATTTCCACCTATGCCTCTAACGAGGCTTGAACCCTCAACCTCAAGAAGGTAGGACAACACCGGTACCGCTAGACTACAAGCCTTTTAGTAAATCCTAAAACCTATACTATAATAAATTATAATTCTCTTTTGGCAGGTGCATTTGATGTAGTTGTATTCAATGACTTGCGGCGCCGACAGATCAGCTAACATAGGCTTTCGTACAATACACATTTGATAGTTGTACTAGTCACTCTTACACCAAGTTTAAATTACTAGATATTATATTTGGTTATTTGCGCTCTCAAAGCAACTAACCTAGGTTTCATCCTAGGCACAACTGCTGACTTTATACCATACAAGGGATTAAATTAGCAACCTTTGCATTACGACTTTTAAGATTCTTTCCTGTTTTGCGATGATGGTATAAGACTACAAGGAGTAGTTGATCGTCAAGAGGTCGCCAACCCTCTTGGTGAGTCCCTTCTTCTCGCCAGCACCACTCCGGCTTCTCTCGCCTCTTTACTCGCCAACCAGCATCGCCAAGCTGTTGGCGAGATGCCAACAGCCTTTTTTTTTTTTTAATTCAAAATTATTTAATCTCTCTCACATTACAAAAAAATTAAAAAAAAAATCTCCTTGGCCATTGGCCACAACTGCCTACAAAATGGTCAACGCCTGCCAACCATGGTCTGGCCCACAAAAACTCCTTGGTCATTCGTTGGCCATTGGCCACCACTCCGTGTAGTCTAAGACTCATTCTTTCGCTAGTTCTTGCATGTTTGAATAAAAGAAGACCTAGACAATGTTAAATTGACGTACAATAAGCTATAAAAGATGTATTTAGACTAAAAAATACTAAAAAATAGTCGGAATACGACAAACATTTTCAGAATCCGACAAACTATTTTGGAATTCTAACAAGAATTCCGAAACATTTGTCCATAATGGTTTATTTCGGTCTCACACGGCGAAATAAGGATTTATACTCTAAAACTAATGCAGAAATATGTAGTGATGTGCATGGGTCAGTTTTGGGTTAAAAACTGAACCCAATCCGATCAATTTAGTTTTTGGTTTCTAGTACTCATCAGTTTCGGTTTTTGAGTGGGTTCAGTTTCGGTTTCTAAAGTCGGTTTCGGTTTCGACCCATGAGTTCGTGTGTTTTGGGTTGGAACCCATTTCCAGCAATTATAAAAATATATAAAATAATAATAAACACATTCTACAAATTCTATCATCATGTACAACGAATAGCAATTGAATAGATTTTTATACACTTGACTCTACAACCAATAAGGTATTCATGTAGCCTTTGGCGTATTCAAGCGTATATTCAAGTGGATATTAGAAACTTGGTGAAGGATACGGAAAAATAAATAAAAACATGTCAATCTACATTACTGATGCATCTTAGGCTGTAAGGAGTGGTGTCGTCGGAAACCACACCAAATTTGCTCCACCTCCTAGGCTGTAAGGAGTGGTGCCGCCGGAAACCACTCCAAATTAGCTCCACCTGGAGAAGAAAGGGAAAGAAGAAACGACATGGGTTGTCGCTAGCGAAAAGAGAGAAAGAAGACAAAGAGAATATCAAACACACGACAAAGAGAAGATCAAACACACGGACAGAGAAGAGAGAAAGAGATGAGAGAGAACGACATTCTGGTGCCGTTTGGGATCGCCGCTCAATGTTTGCCGCACTAGTGGCGGCGTGTTTGTCGCCGGCATGGAGCGCCAGCTAGGATGCCGCCATCGTTTTCTTCTTCCACTTCGTGCAACCTTACAAGTGTCATTAACTTTGCCTAATTAATACATTAACATACTACAATATATATCAAATATTAATAATATACTAAATGTTGTTGGGTTTGGGTCGATTTCGGTTATAGTGGGTTTTGTTTTGGGGAGTGAAACTGAACCTAAACCGAAATTTTCGGTTTTGAAAATCTAAAACCCAAACAGTCGGCTTTTTGTTTTGGTTTAGGTTTTGTTGGTTTCTCGGTTTCCAGGTTTGGTTTTTCTCACCTTAAAAATATATTATTTTAACCTTGCAAATTTGAAATACGAGTCATTTCGAACTCAAAATCTAAATAACACTTGCGACGTATACATTATGATATAATAGTACTATAATTTGAGTTTTTTCGATTTAACCACTGGAATGTTTTTTGTTTAGTTTAACCTCTGAGAGTTTGTTTAATTTTTCAGAAAAATCACCACATAAAACTTCGGATTCTACAAAAAAATGTTACTATTTGATTTTTTTGTAGTTTAACCACTCAAACAATTCATTTTTATGATTAAACCACTCAAACATTGATTTTTTTTCCTAAAAAACCACCTCGTATCTAAAAAAATTATTTATTTAAATGATTATTATAACCCATTACCAAAAAACACTTATAGTGCTTGTTTTGGAAATGAACCAAACTATGATGATTTTTTTAATATCAAAAACAAACTTTTAATAGTTAAATTAGAAAAAGAATTCTCTCATTAGTTGCACCGAAAAGATAAAATCTATTGTAATTTTTATAAAATTAACCCATAGTTAAAATATAAAAATTTATCATAGATAAATTGATTTGAACGGGCCTTTTGACTAATGGTCACGTTCTTTCTAAACAAACTAAAAATTTTTGTAATCAAAATCAAAATGAATGTAATCATTATCTAAGTACTATATACTAACAGATTATACGTCTAGATAAAACTCTACTAAAATTGCATTCTATTACCCTATATTACGTTTATGAACGTTGATTTGATAGGATGAATAGTAACATTGTGTAAAGTACTTATATAATAAAACCTCAACAAGAATTCAAACGTGTTTATAGCTTGACGGTGGAGCATCCGACTCTTGAGCAGTGGGGGGCGACCGTTCGAAACTCACCAAAAGCAAATTTATGTTTTATTTTAAACAGTGAATTAGTTTTGAGAACTTTTCAGAAATTGACAATTATGGTCCCGTTATTATATTTATTCATAATCGGCACTATTAAATATTCTAAAATCATTGTAGGTCCTAGAAAATCATACCATGACCAAATTAAGTCGGGTAATTATTATTGTATCTTTATATTCATATTTTAGATATATTTTATACAAATAGTATGTATTACACAAAAATTTATGATTTTTACTTAATATAATTGAATTTTCACTATATAAACAACTAATTATTATGTCAAGTATTTTATTTAAGTGATAAATTCTTCATTAGTTTATAAAATTTTACTTCGTTTTTAATTTATGTTACAAAATAATTTTTAATATGAGATGAAATATCGAATGACCTTTTATCATATATTTAAAACTTTACTTCTTGATCAGTTAAAACCTTTTTACTTCTTTTTTAATTTATGCAACACAATAATTTTTAGATGAGATGAAATATGCAACGACCTATATATTGCAGTTTTTTTTAAAGCTTTTCCTTTTTTACAGCTTTGTTTTTATACGTGTTTTTTTAAGATTTTCCGTTTCTTAGATAACTTTTTTTTTACAAAATCATTTTGTATTTTTTACATATTCGTTTTTATGCATACACGATAATAAATTTTTTTATTTACATATTGGTATTCACAAATCAAAAGTGTACTATCAAACATAACTTTTCCGCAACACATGCATTCCCGCCGCATCGCGCGGGATGCAAAACCTAGTTAAAAACAATTCACGATAATAATTTTTTTATTTACATATTGGTATTCACAAATCAAAAATGTACTATCAAACATAACTTTTCCACAACACATGCATTCCCGCCGGATCACACAGCAGTGGCGGAGCCAAGAAGGGGCTGGGAGGGCCATGGCCCCACAGCTTTTTTTACTCAGAAGCATAAATTATATGTATATATTTGATTTCATATATCATTGTTTTCTCTGCCCCCCAGGTTCGATACACAGACAAGTATATATGTCAAGAAAGCAATTTTTCTGATTAATCTATCTCAAACAAAACAAGAATATCATTATAGGTAACTAAAAATTAGGAAAAGCACATAAATTATTAACAATAAAACCGAAAAAAAATCAAAGATACTCCTAATAAAATTAGGATACGAGTTGATATATATAAACTAAAACTCTATAAAAAAGCCATATATTTACAATTACTAACATCTTAAGAAACACCAAACCGGCAAACCCTAAATTGGAGATATTGTTGCCGGAAATAACCGCTCACCGGAAAGAAGAACCGATCATCGGAAAGTTAAAAAGCTTCTCACCGGAAAGTAAAAAATTGTCGATGCTTTTTCACCGTTTGTGATTTCTCTGCTCTTCGTCTTCGTCTCTATACTCTCGATTTGTGGTCGGCAGATCTGTTCTTGAGGTCACTGTAAGTATAATTTAAATTCTACTCCGATTTGCTTTTTCACTTGCTTGCCTTTGGAATTAGGACGAGCCGATTGCTATATATAAAATATGATAGAAAAGAAGAAAGGGATTAGGAAAAGCTAAGGGTAGGAGTACTGTGTCTGTCGTTTGCTTTTAAGTTTTGAGTAGGCATATTTTGAAAAGTCTCCTGCAACTCCACTTCAATTGTCCTATATTACTATAATAATATAAAAAATATATACATAACAATTAAAACTTTTGAGTAGCCTATGTTACGAATTTATGATGCAAATTACATAATCTAGTTGTTAAGAATATATATTTGTGTATGTTAGTTGTTTAATTTCTATTTCTAATAATTATTAGTTAATTTTATATTGTTATTGAAGGATAATTATAATTTTTGTTAACATTTAATTATAATTGTTGTAAAAAAGTTCTAATGAATTAAAATAATTAATTGTTTGTTAATTATAAATGTTAACTACTATTTCATTTGATTATTTGTTGATTATTAGTTAATTATGTTATGTAGTGTACGGTAACATGAAAAAACAATCAACTATTCATGGCTTTTTTAAAAGAAAATATGCAAGTTCGTCCAAAGATACCGAAGAACCACCAACGACTATTTTAGATGAAAATACCCCTATTGTCGATGTTCCTGTTACTGAAAATCGATCCAAAAAAGTGTGCCTTGAATTGAATGAAGTTGATCTTAGTACACTAGCACGAGATCCTGCTGTGCGTATTCAGATTTATGATTATCCAATTAATCAGCAAGACGTTGTTCGACGAGCTTATATGAAGCTTGTTCCGTTTCAACCAATACTTCCTGTATATCCAAAATCTGGAAAAGAGTCCCATAAACGTAGTTTTCAAATTTCTTGGTTTAAGTTTTCCCTTTGCTTGAATATTCAGAGAGTTCAGATGCTGTGTTTTGTTTTCCATGTTATCTCTTCAATAAACCTTCTTCTGGAATGGGATACTATGGACAACGAATGAAAGAAAGTTGGTGGGAAAAAGTGTGCTTTTTTGAATCATATAGGGACTGAGTGTACATCTTTTCACAATGTTGCACAAAAAGCATATGACGATTTGTTGCATGAGACGCAGGATATACGGAACGTGTTTGAGAAATTTACAGATGAAGATCGTAAGAAGAATAGATTGAGACTGATGGCTACTATTTTTTCAGTCCGTTTGTGTGCCTTTCAAGCAGTTGCATTTAGAGGTCATAATGAAAGACCAGATTCCATCAACAAGAGATTCCATCAACAAGGGAAATTTTCTTGAAATATTGGAGGCACAAGGTGCTTTTAACAACGAGATAAAAGAATTGCTTCGCACTGCTCCAAAACATGCATCATATACATCACCAACAATTCAAAAGGAGATTTTGAAGCTTATCTCAAATAGGGTGAGACAAATGATCTTTGAGGAGATTGATGGTGGAAAATTCTGTTTACTTGTTGATGAAGCACGTGATGAGTCTAACAAAGAACAGATGTCCATTGTTCTGAGATTTATAAATAAAGATGGCTTTATTATGGAGCGTTTCTTTGGGCTGGTTCATGTTCCTGACACTACGGCACAAACTCTTAAGAATGGAATCTATACAGTATTGGCACATAATAATCTTGATTTTAAGTCAATTCGTGGCCAAGGGTATGATGGTGCAAGTAATATGAGAGGTCATTTTAAGGGGTTGCAAGCATTGATATCAAAGGATTGTCCATATGCATATTATGTTCATTGCTTTGCCCATCGATTGCAATTAGCATTGGTGGCCGCTTTGTTAGTGCTAAAAGCCATATCGTTGACCAACTCGTAGTTTGATAGTTTTGAGATTGTATTATCAAACTTTCTATCTTGATGGAATGAACTTATTTTCACTAGAATGTTTTTAAGTAATGAACAATCTCTTATCATGTATGTTGCCTCTGATAACCTGTACTCTGATTACTTGTCTCTATCCGAAATTCAGTATTGAATTTCGGACTGCGTCCTTCAAAGAAACTCAGTATCAGAACGTAATTCACTCAGAAGATTGAGCTCAGAAGATCACACTCAGAACTAAGTCAGAAAGTCAGAACATACATGACTATTTCCAGATACACTCTGATAACATCAGCCAGGACTCCGAAATCCACTCAGGATTTCGGACTATCAATATAAATATATCATTGGAAATATCACACTTAAGCATTCAACAAAGAAGACTGAAGAACAAAGAATATCTAAGAGATAAGACAAAGGATAAGCACGTTAACTTCTAGGATATAATTAGACTAGATCAAGCTGGTCATCTAGAAGCATGTCTATTGTACTTTAGAGCATTATTAAACTATAGACAAGCTACCCTAGTCTGACATTGTATTATAATAATAGATTTACATTTCTTATCTGACTGAAGAGAGACGTGTTGTCTCCTCTTCAGTCCATAGGTTATTACCAGAAGGTCCTCCCTTAGTCTATAAAAGGGAGACCAAGTTCATCTTCAGTCCTCATGGTTTTGAGAGACTTTATGTAACACTTTCTCTTATCAATACATTCTCTCATTCCATCAACTCTTATGTTATCATCTGCATTTTTCATCTCTCTCTCTCTCTCTTATATCTAGCATTCTTACTTTAAGTCTTTATATTTCCAAGTTACTTAAATGTATACCTTTACTGTTTATTGTTGAGCTATTAAGATCTGTTCTAAGTATTAATTCTTATTTATAATTTCGCATCCATCTCAAGTCTTCGGACTTGCCATCTTCGAAACTTATAATTTCGGACTCTTGATTTCCGCAATCTTTTATTCTGCACTTACTTAGAATATTTGGCGACAACAATTGGTATCAGAGCCTGAATAGCTGTCTATAAGGTTCTAAGTGTCTAGTTTGCTCAAAACCCTGGCTGAAGCAACAACCTTAGAATCCTCTGTGGATCTTTGCATGCTATTGTAGCTCACTCACAATTCTCTTAAAAACACTTCGAAATTCTCTTCTCTCTCAATGCAGATGAACTACTCTTTGAACATTGCTAACAGCGTTGGAGGCTCTAATCGAGCCCCCATACTCATTCCTACTGAGTACAATGGCTGGGCATCTCGTATGCGCAACTATCTTAAAACCAAAGGCAAAGACATTTGGCGTTCGGTTGAGGAAGGACCTCATCTTCCAACCTTCACTCCCAGACCTAACACGGCTGAAGAAGCACTAGGTGGCATTTCTCAACCAAGGCTAACCCCCTTGGACATTGAGAAAATGGACAATGATCAAATCGCCTTCACTGAGATTCAATGTGGAATACCACCAGAACTCTTCGATCTCATACAAAACTATACTACATCTCAGCAGATCTGGGTTCTTCTTCAAAACATGTTCCTAGGAACAGAAGAGGCAAAAGATCAAAAGTTGGTGTCAAGCGTGTCAGACTACACGCACTTTTCAACATTTTTCGGAGAATCTCTAAGTCAAGCATTCACCCGGTTCTCCATAATCGTTACCAGACTCCTAAGTTTAGGAGCAGAAAGAAGCAATCAAGAAATCAATCTTCGATTTCTTGAAGGGTTAGGAAAAGACTGGGTACTCGTCAAAATGAATCTTCAAGATTCTGGCAAATTAAAGACGTTCAACATGTACCGACTATACAATAATCTTATCGGACAAGAACGAGATATCAAAGGTAATCAGCAACTTCAACTTGGCGGACCTCTAGCCTTAGTTGCTGAGCACAACCATCAGACAAAGAACATCCCTCAGCAACAAGCCAATTCAAACACCACTAGTCCTCAGATCATTCTAACCCAAAATACTCAGTCTCAACAAACAAACTCCATACCTTCATACCATCCCTCTCAACCACAAATCTCTTACCCATAAAACTACCAAACTCCAACAAAACAATACAAATCATCTTCAATCTCCCAACCATCCATTCAATCCAAATCTCCCACCCTTGCACTACCAGCACCGGTACAAACTTCTGACTCTCACTACTCAGAATACGACGAAGCTGAAGAAGCAGCATACCAACATGAAATCGCATTGATCAGTCAAAAATTCAACAGGATACCATCCTACTCTAACACCAAAAAGAACTATCGTCCCACCAACCAAAATGGAGGATTTCTATCCAGAAACAACTATCAAAGAGGACATCAGCATTCCAACCAATATCGTTATTACCAGAAACCGGAAGATCAACACCAAGAAAAAACAAAGCCTGATCCCGCTATAAGCTCTAACCCTGCTCCAACTGCTGAAACGAAAGAATCAGAACTGATCAAATGTCACAACTGCGGAGGTCTATGACATTATGCTGCTGACTGCCGAGCACCAAGAAATTATCCAAAAGCAAATGAAGAAGAAAAGGTCAAAGCATTTGTAGCATCTGGAAATGTGGAAATATGGTCTTCAAGAGATGATGATGAGCAGTTTGAAAACAAAAGAAAACGAGGACAAGGATTTGGAGAATGCATGATGGTACAGGCAAATCGAGAAACTCCAATCCCAGGTCTAACAAGTTCCAAACATTCCGAGAACATCGCAGAATCCTCATCTTCTTACACACCAAAGAACTATGCCTTCATGGTCAACCATAAGACAGGAAAAGGTGTCAGCATCATAGAACAGGTACGTAACATGCTCCATACACATCAAATTTACTCTAACAATCTAGAACCTGCTCTAGAAAATATATCTAACACTTGTGCAGATGCCTTAGCTGCGTATCAGCGGGTGTTGGAAGAAAGAGATAATGGGTATGACGAGGTGCTAAAGTTGAAAGGTAGACTTGAAGATAAAAAGCTATTTTGTGACAAGCTTACTGCTGATTTGAAGATCGAACAAACTTCTAAAATTTTGTTAGAAAACTCAAATCAGCTTTTGACATCACAAAGGGATTTAGCCCGAAGTGATAATGTAAGGTTAAACAAATTAATAGATCAGTTGTATCATGCAACTGAAGTTTTCAAATCTCCTGCTAATATTAATAATTCAGAAAATTCTTAAAGCTAATCATGAAGAGATAGACTCTTTGAATGATTCTTTATCTGACTCTTCCCCAAGAGAAATTTTTCAAAAAGGAAAAGGAAATAATTTAACCAAACAAGGAGTAAAACCAATTCTAAACCGAAAAGATCTACGATCACCTCGATCACATGCTCGATTTGAACAGAAGAAATGCTTCTACACTAAGAAGCTATCGGAAGCCAATCCAACTCTCAACATTCCAAGTCATACTCAGAGATCTACTCCTTCCACATTCCGAAAGTATATCCACAAGGGATTACTTCCGACTCCAAATATCAAACCCATTCAAGAATTTCAAACCATCAGAAAAATAGATTACAACTCAGAATTTCCAAAACTAACAAGAAATTCAAAAATAGCTCAAAAAGATCCATCCACTTCTAAGCAACCAGTGAATGAATTCTTGAAACCAAAAATATCATTTTCCAAAATCTTCAGAAGCAACAAACAAACGACAAATGTCATCAGAACCAAATCTCAGAACTACCACTGTTCTGATACCACTCCGAAAATTTTAAAACGACAACAAAATAATACTTGTTGCCATTGCTGCAAATATTATTCTAAGCCCATTATGGCTAGTACTTCAAAAACTTGCAAAAATACAACAAATGCCTACTCCACAAAACCTTTAAGAAGATTTGTTCAAAAATGGATAGTGAAATCACCTGCCTCAGAATCAAATTCTTCCTCTAAAACAGAAACTCTCACCAAATCTTCCATGCCTACTAAAACAAATGGGACCAAACAAGTTTGGATGCCCAAACTAACTGTTTAACTTTTCAGGGTTTTAGCACGGAAGAGCAGGATGATGAATGGCTAATTGATAGCGCCTGCTCAATGCAGATGACCGAAAGATTGGAGTTTCTAAGGGATTATAGAGAAGTCAATTTTGGAGGATATGTTACATTCGGAAACGACGCAAACGGCATCATCAAAGGCTATGGTGTACTGACAAACGGAAACTTTACCATTCAGAAAGTTGCCTACGTCCTCGGACTAAAACACAATTTAATAAGTGTAGGTCAACTAGTCAGTACTGGTCTCCGAGTTGAATTTGACAATGAATTCAGCTATATTATGACTGGTACCAGAGACAGATGTCTAATCCGATCACCAAGACAAATCAATATGTTCCCTCTAGACATCACTATGTTTCTTGGAAAACCAAAACTTTTCTTACTAACAAAAGCTCACTCCGAAGTCAGTTGGTTATGGCATCGGAAACTAGCTCATCTCAACTTCCGATACATGAATCAGTTGGTAACTGGAGAAATGGTCAGAGGATTGCCACTTTTGAGGTTTGACAACGAAAACTTATGTGCAGCATGCACATTTGGGAAACAAAAGAAAAAACCTCACAAAACAATCTCCGACTCAAACATTACTCGTCCACTAGAACTTCTTCATATGGATCTCTGTGGTCCATCAACAGTTGCTAGTATAAATCACAAGAAATATATCCTGGTCATCGTGGACGAGTACTCCCGATTCACCTGGGTGTTCTTCTTAAGATTAAAATCAGACACCTACTCAGAACTCAGAAACTTTATCACATCAATCGAACTTAAGATTCAACTTCCAGTAAGAAGAATCCGAAGTGATAATGGAACTGAGTTCAATAACAAACAAATCGAAGAATTTCTGACATCCAAAGGAATAGAGCATAACTTCTCAGCACCATACACTCCACAGCAAAACGGTGTAGTCGAAAGAAGAAACAGAACTCTAGTAGAAGCAGCCCGATCAATGCTAAACTTTGCAAATCTTCCTCTAACCTTCTGGGCAGAAGCAATATCCACTGCTTGCTTTGTTCAAAATCGATCCATCATCAACAAGAGGCTACAGATGACTCCCTATGAAGTTTTAAACAAAAGAAAACCCAATGTTAAATTCTTTCATATATTTGGCTGCCGATGCTTCGTTAAAAACAACAAAGATCATTTGGGAAAATTTGCACCCAAAAGCGATGAAGCAATTTTCATGGGATATTCATTAAAATCAGTAGCCTATCGGGTCCTAAACAAAATAACACGAGTTATAGAAGAAAGTTTTGACATAGAATTCGACAATCAATACCAATGGAGAAAGAAGAATCAAGATATCCTATATGTAATGGAAAATGATGTTCCAGTGGGACATCGACGCATTCATACAGTTGAAATTGATCACGACTTACTCTTTGATCCATCAGAAACAGCAAAAGAAGCCGAAGTTGTTCATTCTCCTGATGCAATTCAGCAAATTATCTCAGCATCAGGACCAACCACTTCCTCAGAACCTACCGCATCTGAAAATCAAGCAGACCCTCCGATAAACTCTTCAACAATCGAGGGGGAGCCTCAGTACCCCTCTCCTAGTCATCAGAATCAGAAGGAACCTTTCCACTTAGCAACTTCTGAAGGGGAGTCGAGACTCCCTACACATGTTGATGGGATTCCTCAATCCGAGGGGGACCATCAGCCTTCAGAAGATACTTCATCAGCAGATATCCTTTCAGAAAATGTCATAGCCCACTCTTCTGATGTTATAATCAATAATTCACCGATCTTTATACTTGAAACCGATGAAAATACATCAATCGAAGAATCACAAATTCAAAACACATCTACTGATGACACTAACTTCATCCAAGATATCTCTCCTCCTATCTCTGACCCAGCTCTTCTTCCACGCTTACAAAAATGGACTCGGAGTCATCCTCCGAACTAAATCATCGTAAATCCTTCATCCAAAGTTCAAACAAGATCAAAGAAATCAATTCAGAATGAATGTCACTATGCCGCTTATATCAGCAAAATCGAACCCAAGACAGTCCTTGATGCCTTAGATGACGACGATTAGATCAAAGCCATGCAAGAAGAACTGTCAGAATTCAAGAGAAATAAAGTTTGGGATCTTGTTCCAAGACCCTCCAATCATAGAGTCATAGGTACCAGATGGGTCTTCCGAAACAAACTCGATGACATGGGCACTGTAGTCAGAAACAAAGCCAGATTAGTGGCCAAAGGTTACAGTCAGATCGAAGGACTTGACTACGACGAGACGTATGCACCAGTAGCAAGACTAGAAGCCATTCGGATCTTCCTAGCCTATGCCGCACATAAAAACATCATTGTACATCAGATGGATGTTAAAAGTGCATTTCTTCAAGGTGATCTCCAAGAAACAGTCTATCTTCAACAGCCTTCTGGCTTTGAAGATCTATCTCGACCCAACCATGTGTATCGCCTGAATAAAGCAGTATATGGTCTAAAACAATCACCCAGAGCTTGGTATGAAACACTATCAACTTTTCTAGTTTCATCAGGATACAGAAGAGGAGTCATTGATCCGACATTCTTTGTCCGATCCCATCAAAATCACATCATGATCGTGCAAGTCTATGTAGATGATATTATCTTCGGATCAATAATCAAGCAATGGTCGATGAATTTGCAAAAGTGAAAACAGATAAATTTCACATGAGCATGAATCGAGAAATAAACTTCTTCCTAGGCCTTCAAATCAAACAAACAACACGAGGAATTTTCATACATCAAGAAAAATACACAAATGAACTTCTGAAGAAATTTTATCTTGAAGGATGTTCTACTACCAAAGTTCCAATTTCCACAAATCACAAACTCTTTGCAGACCCCGAAGGCAAGCCGGTAGATCACAAACTATATCGAGGAATGATAGGTTCACTACTATACTTAACTGCCAGTAGGCCCGATATTATGTTTTCAACATGTTTATGTGCCAGATATCAAGCTGCTCCGAAAATATCACACCTAACTGCAGTCAAGCAAATTTTCAAATACTTGAAAAGGACTAAAGCCATGGGATTATGGTATCCAATCAGAGATAACTTCAAACTTCAAGCATTCACTGATTCAGACCATGCTGGTTGTAAATTAGATCGGAAAAGCACATCCGGAGGCTGTCAATTCCTTGGTGGAAGGTTAGTCAGCTGGTCCTCTAAAAACAAAACTGTGTTGCTCTATCATCAGCAGAAGCCGAATATGTCGCTGCATCCACTTGTTGCTCACAAGTCCTCTGGATGAAAACTCAACTATTAGATTACAGCTACCGATTCCTTCAAGTTCCGATTTATTGTGACTCCAAGAGTGTCATTGCTATCTCTCATAATCCCATTCAACACTCTATGACGAAGCACATTGATCTAAGATATCACTTCATTAAGGATCAAATATTAGAAGGTAACATCGAATTATACTTTATTCCTACCAATGATCAAGTAGCTGATGTCTTCACAAAATCCTTAGACTCTACCAAATTCAACAACTTTCTGGATAAGTTAGGTATGATGAACCCTGATTCTGACTTCTTCCGAGAATGATCATCAATCTCTGATTATTCACTCAGCAAATCAGTGGGTTCTGACCTACCTTAGCAATTTCTGATTAAAGTCTCAGCAATTTTCACTTTGTTTTCTCTCATAAAACAAACCTAGACATTTTGTCTCATCAATAACAAGAAATTATAAAACACAAAATACACATTCATTCATAAACAGAAATTACATAGATTAGATCCATTAAGTCGTTATACAAACAAACAAATACCACCAAAATACACGACTTAAGATCTAGTACTATCAAAAAAAAAAATCTAAAACCACAAGCTCTCCACCTCCATCTTCTTCCTTCTCCATCCTCAATGTTTGCAGTATTGCCATTTTTGAGGATTGCCATAAGTAAAATTCTGTGAGATTCGAATAGACAACTCACAAACTCTCACACTTTTCCCATTCAACAACACCACATCATATACATCATCACCAACCACATTGTCAACCACACCACTCCACCAACCCTGTCGATCCCACGCATCGACATAATCTCCCACCCTGTAATCGACTATCACAGTCGGAGGAATAGGATGAAGCAGACCATACTTCACTCTCACAATCATCATCTTCCCCGTAGTATTATCCGGAAGACATCTTAGCTGCACCTCACAACGTCTTTTCCAGGTTTTTGTAATCACCCCTTCGTAATAACCTCCGGCAAACTCCCCTTGTGACAACTTAACTTCCACCTCATCGTAACAACTGAAGAAGAAACGAGCCATGTTGAAGACAGAAAGAGTTGTTTAAAATTCTTTTTTGATTTTGGTGTGTGTAGTTAAACAGACGAAATCCCGCCTTTTTATAACCAACCAACATGCCCCTTCGTTTACCCTAATTCATTTACTTAGAGGTCATAATGACCCTAGTGGGCAGTTAATGCACCCATCAAATCAGCATCATGGCCAAAACAGTTGATAAGACTGTTTGGCGACTTAAGCAGCGTAATGGATAAACCATCCTTCACCCCATACTGATTCTCCTCGATTTTCGAGAACTGACACACATTCACCTAACCCTCTTTCTACACATTTCTACTCTTATTTCATCACAAAACGACAAAAATCCATTCTCTCTCTGATTGTTTTCTTCTGATTACAAATATTCCTATAATTAAGTCAAACAAAAATATCAACCCACAACAAAGTTTCTTTTCATTCATACATAGTCAAAAGGTTTACAAATCATGCTCAAAGAAAAGATACAACCATATCCAGAAAGATACAAATCTAACCTTCAAACACAAAAGACATTCTACCTACAAAATAACTAATCTCCCCCCTTTCTACCTCTCTTCATCAGAGTTTATAGTACTGCCACATCGGAGTCTCTCCGAGATGGTACCTCTGATGAATCCTAAGTTCGGACTCATCTACAAACAACCTAGTTCCATCCACCAACACCACATGAAATTTGAGGGTCAACACAAGGTTGGTGAGAGTTACAGGTTTTATGCTGAACACAGCACTGATACTTTTAAAATAACTAAAAGTATTCCTTTTGTAAGTATAATCATACTTGTAAATGAGTTTGTAAAGAGTTGCAACTGGTCCTTGATGACAATGTTCCAGGACACTCGGAATTTCTTTTCCATAAACACATCTTCTAATTATATTGTCTGCATTTACTCGAAACAGATATGGATCGTCCCAGAAGTAATGCTTTATATCTGTGAAGAATTTCTTTTTCTGTTGATGTGTCATTCCCTTCAGAAGTACTCCTGCAGCCAAATAATTAACTATGTCAGCGTACCAAGGCAGTTCTGCGTCTACATTCAGTAGGTATTCATCAGGAAAATTATCGTTGATGTCTGTTTCCTTAAGCTGTTCCATCCTTGGGTTTTCCAGTCTGGACAAGTGGTCTGCTGCTACATTTTCCATTCCTGGTTTGTCTTTTATCTCCAGATCAAATTCTTGTAACAGGAGGATCCAACGTATGAGTCTTGGTTTTGCGTCCTGTTTTGAAAACAAATATTTTAAAGCAGAATGATCTGTAAAGACAGTTGTTTTAGACAAAATTAGGTATGGCCTGAATTTATCAAATGCATAAACCACTGCTAGTAATTCCTTTTCTGTTGTTGTATAATTTTCTTGTGTTGGATTAAGGGTTTTACTAGCGTAAAAGATAGGTTGAAAATGTTTTTCCAGCCTTTGTCCGAGAACTGCTCCTACTTCATAGTCACTTGCATCACACATCAATTCAAAAGGTAAATTCCAGTTTGGTGCAATCAGAATAGGAGAAGAGACCAATTTTTCTTTTAAAGTGTTAAAAGAATTTAAACAATCTGTTGAAAATTCAAATTTTGCTTCTTTTAACAGTAATTGAGTTAAAGGTCTCGCTATTTTTGAAAAATCCTTTATAAATCGAAGGTAAAATCCTGCGTGTCCTAGGAAACTTCTTACTCCCTTCACGTTTGTAGGGGGTGGCAATTTTGAGATAGTTTCCACTTTGGCCTTGTCCACTTCTATTCCTTGCTTTGACACCTTATGCCTAAGAACTATTCCTTCTTGAACCATGAAATTGCACTTCTCCCAATTCAACACCAAGTTAGTTTTCTCGCATCTTTCAAGCATTTTATCAAGACTGGTTAAACATTCATCAAAAGTATCTCCAAATACAGAAAAGTCATCCATAAATACCTCCATGAAATCCCCTACCATTTCGTGAAATATGGCAGTCATGCATCTCTGAAACGTTGCTGGTGCATTGCAGAGTCCAAATGGCATCCTTCGGTATGCAAAAGTTCCATAGGGACATGTGAAGGTGGTTTTTTCTTGATCCAGCGGATCGATTGGGATCTGAAAATATCCTGAAAAACCATCTAAAAAGCAATAGTAAGTTTTGCCAGCAAGCCTTTCAAGCATTTGATCAATAAACGGTAATGGAAAGTGGTCTTTGCGAGTAGCATCATTTAATTTACGGTAGTCTATGCATACTCTCCATCCGGTTACTGTTCTTGTGGGGATTAATTCGTTTTTTTCATTTTTTAAAACGGTTATTCCTCCCTTTTTGGCACTACATGAATGAGACTGACCCATGGACTGTCTGAAATGGGGTATATTATCCCTGAATATAGCAATTTTACAACCTCTTTCCTTACAACTTCTTGCACTTTGGGATTTAAACGTCTCTGGGGTTGTATTTTTGGCTTGGTTTCATCTTCCATTAAAATTTTATGGGAACAATATGAAGGACTTATTCCCTTTATATCAGAGATTTTCCAGGCTATTGCATTTTTTCTTTTCTTGAGTACAGCCACCAGTTTCGTTTTTTCTGCAATTGACAAAGAAGCATTTATTATTACGGGAATTTGCATTTTTTTCATCTAAATAAGCATATTCAAGATGAAGAGGTAGAGTATTGTGTTTAGGAGTCTTTGGCTCTGAGTCTTGATTCTCATTGGTTGTAGATGAATTTCTTTCACTAGGCACTTTTTCTTCTTCTAGTAGTTTTTCTAATTTCTCAATCTCTCCGTTGGCATTAAATTCTTCTTCTTCCATTGGCATCATGCTTTCCAAATTTCTTTTCTCCAGTTCCTGCAATTCATTCTCTAAAATAGTGTCAAAAGTATCAATGAAATATACCGCATCATCACATGTTTTGGAATGTTTCATTGATTGATCAATTCCAAATGTTATAGCATCAGTTCCAACTCTAAGTGTTAGCTTAGATTCGCGGATATCTACCAAAGCTCTTGCTGTGCTTAATAATGGTCTTCCCAGAATTATTGGAACCTGTTCATCTTCTTCCATGTCTAGAACAACAAAATTTGTAGGAAAAACAAATTTATCTACCTTTACCAACAAATCCTCCACTATTCCCCTTGGATATGTTATTGATTTGTTTGCCAGGTGGATCGCCATTCATGTTGGTTTGGGTTCAGGCAAGTCAAGCTTAGAGTAAAATGAATATGGCATGAGGTTAATGCTTGCACCTGAATCTGCTAAAGCATGACTAAAAGTTAAATTACCAAATTGGCATGGTAATGTTAAACTTCCTGGATCAGTCATCTTTTTAGGTAGTTTATTTAACATTGCTGCTGAGCATTGCTCATTTAGAATCACATTGGATGCTTCTTCAAGTTTCTTTCGATTTGACAGAAGATCCTTTAAAAACTTTGCATATTTAGGCATTTGTGCAACTGCCTCAACAAAAGGTATATTAATATGCAATGATTTTATGTGTTCTAAAAATTTCTTGTATTCTTCTTCTTGTTTTTCCTTTTTTAGACATTGTGGATATGGAACTGGTGGTGTATAACTTTTAAAATGGGTGTTGGCGGTTGTCTTTCTTCTGTTTCTTCTTCATTCTTTTCTGGCAGTTTTTCAGATTCCTGCGTATTAGAAGAAGAGTTAGTGTTTATTGGAATTGATGGTTCTAAAATCTTACCGCTTCTGGTTGAAATTGCCTTGACATGTGCATTAGTATTTTGTTCTGTGTTGCTCGGCAATGTACCAGGGAATCTTTCATGCAAAACTCCCGAAATTTGACCAACCTGGGTTTCAATATTTAAAATTGAAGCTTGTTGGTTTCGGAGTGCAGATTCTGGTTGTCTTTGTGGATCAAATGGTGGTTCTCTTTGATAGTATCCTTGCCCACTTTGCTTATACTTCTCAGCTTGATCCTTTTTGTATTCTTCATAAGGCTTCCAGTTATTATTTCGTGGTCTTCTTTCATCAAATCGATCTCCGGATGAATAACAAACACTTTCTTTTCTCTTTCCATCTTCATCAAGTGGACAATCTCTTGCAAGATGTGGTCCACTGCAGTTGTCACAGCCGACCTGAATGGCATGGATTGTTTGGTTTACCTTTTTCATGTCTCGTCCCAAAGCGTCTAGTTTGGCATTGAGTGCTGCTAATCCATCGGCTTGTTCATTTGTTGGCTTTTTTCTTAAGGATGAGTCTCTTGAAGAGTGCCACTGATGCGAGTGTTGGGCTAATTCTTCAATTAATGCATATCCGTCTGCTGGAGTTTTCTTTGGAATTGGACCCTGCGAATCAAGCATTTGACGAGTAGTTACATTAATTCCGTTATAAAAAGTTTGCACAACTTGATGTGGATTAAGATCATGTTCTGGACAATTTTGGAGCATTTCTTTATAACGGTCCCATGCATCATAAAGTGTTTCATCGTCCATTCGTTGAAAATTTTGGATTTTTGCTTTCAATTTAGCAATTTTAGAAGGTGGGCTAAACTGTTTAATAAATTTTGTTTTTAATTCTTCCCAAGTTTTTATTGTTCTTGGGGGTTCAGCTTTTAACCATCTTTTTGCTGCTCCCTGGAGTGTTATTGGAAATACTCGTAACATAACAGCATCTTTAGTGACTCCAGGAATATGAAAGTAATCGGCTATTTCAAGGATAGATTCCACATGTTGGTTGGCATCTTCAGCATCTTTTCCTGTGAACAAAGTTTCCCTTAGAAGATGTAGGAATTGGCCTTTTATTTCAAAATGTGTCCCATCTAGAATTGTGGGACGAACTAGTCCTTGGCCTGTTTCTTCTTGTGTGCGACTTGCATATTCTTCCAAGGAAAGATTTGCAATGTCTGCCATTAATCTTGCGTGTCTTCGTCGTCTGCAAAATTCTCGTTCCGGTTCTTAAAACTGTGGAGTCAAAGGAGAATTTGAACTCCTGGTCATACACTATCTGAGAAATAACAGGGTGAGATCTAGAATAATAATAAAATACATTATATTAATAAATGATTTCTTGCACTTAAAACCGTATTCCCCGGCAACGGCGCCAAAAACTTGATGTGTTTTCAAACATACATATTTATATCCCCAAAATAATACCACTTGTTTTTGGAATACTAAGGATTCAAATATTATCTTTGTAGTGTCTTCGCATAAGTTTTAAATTTATAAAACAGGGAAATACCATGAATGAAAACAACACAACTAGGCAAGTATACCTAATCGGTTATAATATAGCAATGGAAAGTCCGGGTCGAACCCAAGGGAAATGGATTAAATTAAAGAAAATTACTAATCAATAATAATAAAAGAGATAGGGGGGGGGGGGGGTTTGTGTAA
Source organism: Cichorium intybus (assembly GCA_023525715.1). Classification (NCBI taxonomy): domain Eukaryota; kingdom Viridiplantae; phylum Streptophyta; class Magnoliopsida; order Asterales; family Asteraceae; genus Cichorium; species Cichorium intybus. The sequence goes on from CM042014.1 coordinate 97,663,610, forward strand.
TTGAATTTAGTGAAAATGTGGTGACAACAAATAAGTAAATAATAACAAGTTTGAAGTTGAACTGAACAGATAGCTTGAACAAAAATGCTTTTACTCAGAGGTGATTACTTCTTATAATTATATTCTGATTGATAATAATGTGCAATGGATATAAACAAATTAAATACCGATTTCTAAGTTAATCAGATGTCTTGGTCCAACAATCCAATTTTATGATTAAAAGGTTATTAATTCCATTGGTCCTGTAAATTAATTACTCCAATCAATCAATTGATTTGTTCGTACTCTGCATGATTTATATGTTGCTTTTGATATCAATGGTCATGAAAATCAAAATGAGATGTATAGTTTGGTCCACTAATACAATTTAGACATATGCATATAAGATTCTTTCTTTGTAACTTAAACTAGGATTTGGTCAATCACTAGTCATAAATATATATGAATCATATATATTATGATACAAGTTAATTTAATAAGAATGGTCATCTATACTAAAAATAACTCAGAAATAAGTTTCAAAGATAGATTCTCAATATACATAAGTTGGTTAAATAAACATGCAAAGTAAATTATAAAACATGCAATATCCAATTTATATCAATCAAAACATATTTATAAGTTTCATCTATTCTAAGTAAAAGCACAAGTAAATTACTCCATAATCATGAACATGCAACACACTGAATAATTAAGAAAGCTAAACATAAGTAAGCAAACCGAATATCCAAGCTATGATGTTTCTTGATTGTTCGAGGCTATCCGCTAGCAAAGCTTCCTTCCTTGATATGAGAGGTCGAGATGAGGAATATAGAGAGTGAAATTCTCCAGGTCTGGAGAATTATGAGTGAAGGTGTGTCTCAAACAACAAGAGAAGGCCTCTATTTATACTGCTGTCCAGGGACGATCGCGTCGCGATTCTATAGGGGATCGCGTCGCGATCCAGTGTGAAATGCGTTTCTCAGTTGGCCGCTACTCTGACTTTGTAGACTGTGGTTGGTGGGTCGGGTCGCGATCCACATGATGATCGGGTCGCGATCGTCGTAGGGTCGCGATTTGAAGCCTTTTTCGCGATCCTTTTGTCAGCAATTTGTCACGCGTTTGTCAACAGATCGGGCCCCGATCTAGGTTGAGATCGGGTCGCGATCTAGGTCCTGTTGGACTTCTTTCTTTGTTTTTTCGCCCAAAATACGCTCTATTTAGCTCTTTCCTTCCCGATGGTTCTTTTACTCCTTTTTCTTCATTTTAAAGCTTGAATTCAGCTCCTTTTTCTTCATATAGCAATTTTTTCTGTATTTTGGTAATTAAAATGAATAAGTACATTTTATCTTGATATTAAACCAAAAACACGTTCTTAAGCACTTGATATTGCCCGAAATATATGTATAAATGAGGCAATATCAAATGGTGTCTTCCTTGAAATGGCAGCTGGCCACCATCCACGACGATACCAGACCTCCACGAAGTCATATTGCTTGAACTCCACCAAAACCCTTGGAGGCACCGGTTGAAGATACGTAGAATCCACGTGTACACTCAACGGACCACCAGTAGATCCGTCAGTCAAAGTTGTCATCTTTACTTCATACCGATTGTTCCATACAGTCTTGATAACACCACCATAAACAGCACCCGCAAACTCCCCATCTTGCATCCTCACTTCAACCTTCTCATCTCGACTAAATGGACGTCTCCCTGCCATACCTAACATCTAAACCCCCTTTCGAATGACTTACGTGTTCATCTCGGACCTCCTTTTATAATCAATCAAACTTCATCATTTCACGACACATCATCACTTCGAGATCAACAACATAGAGATTTGATACATGATTTGACTAATTATTACAGACAGGCGGCGCCATTAACTTTCTTTACAGCACTAACGTGACAACTCTTCAGTTATCTTTTCAACAAGTCTTCTCCGAACTCCATATTCGAACACTCACTTATCTTCTGATTCTAGTTCTCCGAAACGTAATCAGAACCCTCCTGTCCATACTTCTTCTGATACTTTTATCAGAGATACCAACTTCTCCGCAACATAATTCAACTCAAAACTCTCATCAGTACTTACGACATCTCGTCACGACACATTTAATAGTGGAATAAAAATTAAATACGAAATACATTTATTACCCAATTATTAAAATCCACACGATCAATTTTTCTCCAACGGATATTCTCTCTGTCACACATGTCCGTCCTTTAATGGACCATCCTCTTTCATCATTTCCTTGCATTTAATGTCAAGCATACCCGTTTCTGACACAACTGTTCACACGTCCCTTCTTTTTCGCAAACCGGCGGTTCATTTCACTTTTTCGAATTATTATAACCATTCCTTTCTTTTTGATCTCTCACCCTCCTCATATAACCCCCCCTTTTCTCATTAATCCTCTCTCACCACCGTCTACAATCCTTTAACCCTAAAAATTCTCAAAACTTCTCCCTCCGGTCAATCCTCAAATCTCTTCAATGGCTTCCCATTCCCGATGCGATACCGACACTGTCAAGATCGCCGTATCCAATCTCCAACTTTCAGACGATCTTAAAGCCTACAAACCTCACCTGCAAGTTCTAATTCATGTACTCTCGAGACACACACTTGCAAAAGCCTTCTTTCATCCCCCTCCCTCCATTCCAATCTCTCTTTTACAGGAAGTAGTCTCCTCCGCCACAAAATGTTCCAGTGGTTATGCCATCGCCCTGCACAACGATCACCGTGTCGTCATCGACAAGAAAACCTTTGCAAAAGCCCTAAACCTCCCTACCATACCTCCACCTTTGACCAACCAACCGATGGTGATCTTAAGTCTATGATCTACAACATGAGTTATATGTATGACTTGCCAAAGCTCTTTCATATGTCTAAAGGACACATCTCCCCTTTATGGCAATGTCTCATACACTACATCATTAAGTGCTTAACCAGCAAAATGGATGGTACAGACCAATTGAACAAACGTCTTATTACACTTCTTTGGAGCCTCTACTCCGGTCGAAAAGTCGATTACGCCGGAATATTGTTTGATGACTTCGTCAATTATGTACTTTCCTCATTAAAACCAACAGGTCAAATTCACTCTGCATGTTTTTGGGCTATATGCATCGAGCACATATATCAGAGCCTTGACCTTGCCTTTCCTGACCCAAGATCAGCAGACGACAAACTGGTCATGATTAAGGCTAAACCATACACTGCCAAAACGGACCCCATATTCGGGGAAATACGAAGACTGCCTGAAGCACTCCTAAATTTGGCGGATCCAGCACACCCTGCTGTCATCTCTCACATTACTTCTACTGAAGGAGTCGATGCTTATCCTCCTCACTCTCTTAAACGATGTGAGGCCCCTAAGAAACTTAAGAAGAAAGCTTCTGAATCTTCTCCATCCAAGAAACCACCGAAAAAGAAGCAACGAAAAGTCAAAACGACTTCTGAACCATCCTCTAAAGATTCGGAGTCAGAACATTTGGAGGAAAGACATAACTCTCCAGACTCGGAGGATACTCCGGATGACACATTCATGGAAGTAAACCAAAATCAACCCCCACCTTCCCCACCTAAAAAGAATTCTCCAACCCCCACCCAGAACCCCCACAATGATCTCCTTCTAAACCTCACTCAACCTCCTCCTGATGCATCTGAATTTACTAAATGGAAATTCAAACAAGCAGTATGAGACCAACAAGTATTGGTTGAACGACTTCGAGATCAATTCGAATATAAACAAAAGGAACTCCAAACTCTGTTCATCTTTGGTCCCCCATCTGACAAAGACTCTGACTATGTCAAGGCAGAAAGAACTTGAATCCATGCTCTTGTTCAACAACTTGATTCCCTCCTTCACTCATCACTTGAGCCACTGGTAGACTCCTCATTCTACCTCTTTGAAACCACCGAAACTGACTGGTCCAAAATTGCATCCGCAATAGTCCCTCTCACCTGGGACAAATTCTGTGCTCAAGAAATTCAGAAAAAGCAACTACGACAGCCAACAATGGAACAACCTACTGAGTCCGACTCTCGAGTCCTTATCTCTGAGACTCAATCCATTCCAATCAGCACCCCCATCTTTGGTGCTGATCAAGAGGTCGATAAACCTTCCTCGTCGCAAATGCATCTGATCGATCTAAGCGACACCAATTCATCCTCAGACAAAGCTGCCAAAGAGACTCAGCCTCAATCCGTCAACTCCTTACTTAAGGATGATTCTCTTCATCAGAAAGTTGATGCTCTGACGACACTCCTGACTGACTTCAAGTCCTCCCAAAATCAGGAGCCCTTAAATCAAAGAAATCGCTGAACTCAAAGATAGAATTGCTGCTTTAGAGAAGAAAGACACTGAAATTCTTCTCACTTGCGACACTAATGCTGAACGGATCATCAATGATGGGCTCGCAACCCTAGATGCTCAACGCGAAACCGATGCAGCCAACACGATGAAGACAGCACAAAAGATGCTGACCGACGTTGAAAAATGCCAGCAACAAGTCCCTGAGCTCTTGACCAATGTGGAACTCAAACTCAAAGAAGCCATGGACCATTTTGCCAAATACCTAAATGGCGTTCTGGCTGAAAACTTCTCTCTTCGAAGAACCAACACTGTTCTTCTTCAGATGGTTACACAAACCATGCAGAACATTACCGGTACTATGTCAGGTCCCATTGAACAAATCAAACTCTGCACCAAGCTAAATATGGAAGTCATGGAGGCCTTCCAAACCATGTACGATACGCCACTTCCTGATTGCATCAAGAAGGAAGTCACCATAGTCTCCGCCAAGATTGACTCCATTTTGGCTCGCCTACCTGTGACCCCTTCCGTTCCTACAGGAGCCCGAGGAGGGGGAAAGGCGAATGACAAAGCAGAACCTGACCTAACGACTGACATGTTAATAGATTCTACTGCTGGTCCAAGTGGAACAAAAGACCAAGGAAACATTCAACAAAAAGAAACAAATGAAACAGTTACTGATACAGGAACCAATGAAGAAGAAAATCAGAACAAGGAATCAGAAAATGTCCAATCCCCTCCTCCGAAATCCCCTTCTCCGAAATCTCCAACTCCGAAATCCCCTTCTTCGAAATCTCCAACTCCGAAATCCCCTTCTCCGAAATCTCCAACTCCGAAATCCCCTTCTCCGAAATCTCCAACTCCGAAATCCCCTTCTCCGAAATCTCCAACTCCGAAATCACCTTCTCCGAAATCTCCAACTCCGAAATCCCCTCCTCCGAAATCTCCTCATCAGAAATCCAATCATTCAGACGACGAGATCTTTGTATACAGAGATCAAGGAAAGAAAATCAAAATTCTTTGACGATCAAGCCAATGAACATGTTAAAGAATTCAACAACGAGTCGGAACATGATCAATATCAAACTGATCCAACTGGTCCCAGCAGATCCCTCTACTCAAACACCAATTATCGACTAATAACCGACTCAGACTTCCAACCCTTCAAGTCATACAATCCTCCTCCATCAAAAGAATACAACTGGGATCTTCCCCTGGCCCCCAACGGAGACAAATATAAGTATACTCTGAACCTCACGGCAGTATCAGGACCTTTCACAGACCTAGCTGCCCACGACAGAAACTTAAAATTCTTCAAAAAATGGACCAAACCTCAAGAATAAACTTGGTCAAATGAAGTCGTAACAGCAGTCCGAAGTATTAAAAAGAAAGAATTTCAGAAAGCAGAATTCGTTGAATTTGAGCTTGTCAGGAATGGTAACTACAACAACACATCTCGGATAACAGAAGCCGACTTCAGAAACATGAACCCAGCCGACATTTTCTCGATAACCATGAAGCTATCTCATAAAAAAGATCAAGTCACTAGAGAAGCTTACGTTGCAGCGAAAAGATTTCTACATCGTTTAGTAGAGGAATTCTGCTACAATGATGCAGAAATGTATAAAATCCTCATAGATCATCCGGAACCACAGATCATACCGAAACCTGACTTGTCTATGCCAGACAACAGAACTAACTGGAAGAAAGGTGCCACCTTCGATCCGGAACTTGGCCTAGTGTACAAGAATGAAAAAGAATTTCTTTTTCTTCGTGCTGACCAACTCAGAAGAGTTGCCAATGGTATGCTAGAGAAGTACATCATAGCTATGGAAAGATCAAAATCATCAGAACCAGAAGCCAAGAAAGAACTCCTTATCAGAATGAGGTGGTTTTTGGAAGTCAGAAAATTCTGGAGATACGCTGCAAAACAAGGAATACTGGATCAACGATAGAAATACTGAATCAAAACCCTCGTTTGGTCACCGAAGGGGGAATTGTTAGTGCTAAAAGCCATATCGTTGGCCAACTCGTAGTTTGATAGTTTTGAGATTGTATTATCAAACTTTCTATCTTGATGCAATGAACTTATTTTCACTAGAATGTTTTTAAGCAATGAGCAATCTCTTATCATGTATGTTGCCTCTGATAACCTGTACTCTGATTACTTGTCTCTATCTGAAATTCAGTATTGAATTTCGGACTGCGTCCTTCAAAGAAACTCAGTATCAGAACGTAATTCACTCAGAAGATTGAGCTCAGAAGATCACACTCAGAACTAAGTCAGAAAGTCAGAACATACATGACTATTTCCAGATACACTTTGATAACATCAGCCAGGACTCCGAAATCCACTCAAGATTTCGGACTATCAATATAAATATATCATTGGAAATATCACACTTAAGCATTCAACAAAGAAGACTGAAGAACAAAGAATATCTAAGAGATAAGACAAAGGATAAGCACGTTAACTTATAGGATATAATTAGACTAGATCAAGCGTGGTCATCTAGAAGCATGTCTATTGTACTTTAGAGCATTATTAAACTATAGACAAGCCACCCTAGTCTGACATTGTATTATAATAATATATTTACCTTTCTTATCTGACTGAAGAGAGACATGTTGTCTCCTCTTCAGTCCAGGTTATTACCAGAAGGTCCTCCCTTAGTCTATAAAAGGAGACCAAGTTCATCTTCAGTCCTCATGGTTTTGAGAGACTTTATGTAACACTTTCTCTTATCAATACATTCTCTCATTCCATAAACTCTTATGTTATCATCTGCATTTTTCATCTCTCTCTCTCTCTCTCTCTCTTATATCTAGCATTCTTACTTTAAGTCTTTATATTTCCAAGTTACTTAAATGTATACCTTTACTGTTTATTGTTGAGCTATTAAGATCTGTTCTAAGTATTAATTCTTATTTATAATTCCGCATCCATCTCAAGTCTTCGGACTTGTCCATCTCCGAAACTTATAATTTTGGACTCTTAATTTCCGCAATCTTTTATTCCGCACTTACTTAGAATATTTGGCGACAACACGCTTCACAAGGAGTTATTGCATTATAAAAGTTCTTTACTAAATTATCTTTTGTTATCAATGTTGTTGGTGCTTCGTCCAAGCGTACTGACCAACTAAGAGATGCACAAGTGGATCAAATGGAATATTTTAATTCTATTGGTGAGTTAAAGACTGGTAGAGGCCTTAATCAGATTGGTACATTATAACGACCTGGAGATACAAGATGGAGTTCTCACCTTAAATCTGTTTCAAGCTTAATCAAGATGTTTAGTCCGACTTGTGAGGTTCTACTTAAAGTTATTAAGGACGGCACAGGTCCAATAAAAGGAGATGCAGATTTGGCATATGAGATGATTACTACATTTGAATTCATTTTTGTTCTACATCTTGTGAAAGAAATAATTGAAATCATTGATTTACTTTGCCAAGCTTTACAAAGACAATCTCAAGATATATTAAATGCATTGAGGCTTGTTGCATCCACGAAATTGCTATTGCAAGAATTGGAAGATGAAAGGTGGGATGATTTGCTTTCTCATGTTAAGTCATTTTGTCAGGCACGCAGCATTGACATACCTGATTTATCTTCTTCATACTTTAGTCGAGGGGCTCGAGCTCGTAAGGAGAATAGTGATCATACACTTGAACATCATTACCGGGTGGATATTTTTCATGAAGCAATTAATTGTCAATTAATGGAACTAGATCACCAGTTTAATGATAGTTCAATGGAGTTGCTTCATCTTTCATCAACTTTAGATCCAAAAAATGTTAATGAGCCTTTTAGATGTGGTGATGTATGTCAATTAGTAGAGAAGTTCTATCCTGAGGACTTCAAAGGCAACGAGAAAGTACTTTTGAAGATGCAACTCCAACATTACGAGGTCGACGTTGTTCAATATGTTGAATATAAAAAATTGACATCTATTTCAGATTTGTGTCAATGGTTGATAAAGACTAGAAGAGCAACACATTTTTATCTTATTTATCGAGTAGTTAGTCTCATACTAACTCTTCCGGTTTCCACTGCTACAACAGAGAGATCATTTTCAGCAATGTGTTTTGTTAAGACCAAATTACGAAATAAAATTGAAGATGAGTTTTTGAATGATGCATTAGTTTTGTACTTCGAAAGAGAGTTTGCAGAAAAGATTAGTTTAGAGACAATTGTGGAAGACTTTAAACATGCAAAAGATCGGCGAGTTCCACTTTGATGAACGATATTAGACTATTTCGTATTTTTTTTGTTTAGATTTTTTATATGTAAGAACTTTAATCCAAATTAAGCTTGTTAATATGGTATTTTTTGAAGTTATGGTCTCGACCCCCTAGTTCAAATGCTTGTGTTCCGCCCTGTCGCACAGGATGCAAAACCTAGTTAAAAATAATTCCGAAAGTTAACATGTTCAAATTAATCTCGTGGATAACACTTTTTGCCAAAAGTTAAATGTTTGGAATTTTATATTTTATAATTATCATTGTCATATAAAATATATTAATAACAAATCATAAATATAGATAAAACTTTACTAACATTGCAATCTATTGCAATCTACTAAATACAATTCTGAAAGTTATCATGTTAATAATTAATCTCGTGGATAACACTTTAACCATACTTTAACTGTTGGAATTTTATGTCTTTGTAAAAGCATACGACCATATGATGCAATGTCTAAAATTAGTAAGACTAAGAGTATCTATAATATGAGTTTTTTGGAAGTTTTTTTACAAGCTATTTAATCTCAAAAGGTTAATGAAAAACCAAAAAGCTATTAGGGGAGCTTTTTCAATTTTAAGTTTTTTTTTTCACATTGCTTATAAATTAACAAGTGTTCATCTAGAAAAAGCTCTTCCTATTGGAGGTAAAATAAAGCTTTTTTGTTTTAATTTTTTCATGAAAAAGCTTGGTAAAAAAGCTCTCCTATTGGAGATGCTCTAAGTGGAGCTGTGACCACTCACCCCAAGGGATTGGAGTGAGACGTAGGCCCCACATCATTTTCCTCTCACTAACTTATCACCCCTTCAATTCTAGGAAATGGTAACCATTCACTTTTTTATTTAGATAAATATAAAATAAACCAAACTAAAACAAATAATTTTTTTTAAATAAAACATTTCATTAATTAAAAATTACAACCGTAAATTAAAACGACAAACGTTAAATTAAAATCGAAAAACAAACCGACAACCTACAAATTAAAAAAGACAATTAAAACAATAAAACGAAAAACGTAAAAAATTAAACGACCACCTAGGAACGATATTTTGACATAATATCCGTTTTCAATTTTAAAACCAACTCCCGTTCTTCCCCCTCGAGATCCTCATCCGGATTGGACGTCAAAAACTTAATATCTTTTATACATTGTTTTTCTTCATGAAGCCGTTGTTTTTTATCACGAGCTCGTTGACGTTCTTCCCGGGCTCGTTGTTTCTATTCCAACGCTTTTTTGTCCAACTCAACCCGCTTGACGACACTTAAATTGTAGCGTTCGAATTTCACCCGCATAGGTGCGACGTCTTCGCTACATTCCGAGCCACCTCCCGCACTTGACGAACTCCCTTTTCTTTTTCTTTTTACGGCATCTCGTCCCATCCGCAGGCGGAATTCGGGAAATTCGAGGGGGTCGTCGTCGAGGTCATCATTTAAATCGAGGTTGATATGAGCGTCGGAGGAGGTAATGTTGTGGCTTGACTCGGAAGTTTTCGAATGCTTTCTTGCCGGGGCCGGAAGGTCATGTTCGGCGTTTGAATCATGCCATTTTTTGCTTTTTTTCAACGATACGCCAAAACTCAACGTATCGGAAAGCCGTTCCATTATTGTCCTCCTTGTAAATTTTGAGCGCTTCCTCAAAAACATGTTGCTCCGTTTGACCGCTTTTCCGATGCGTTCGTAGATTGTGGAACAATCCGTTAAGCTTCATTGTCGCACGGTTTATATCGCGGTATTTTGTTGTCAACGAGTATTTGGAACGGTAAAGCTCGCGGCGTAATTCTCGGTGAAAGCGGTCCCGTACCTGCGTCCAAAAGTGCTCCGCCGCTTAGGCATTTCCGGCGGCCGCATTCTCGGAAATGTCAATCCACGAATGGGCTAACGCGATTTCCTCTTCGGTTGTCCATTGTTGTCTTTGCGTTTTTCCTCTCATTTGAGCCGCGGGTTGGGGTTCTGGTTGCGTTTCCGGCACTAATTTCGGTGAACCTTGTCTTTCGGGAACAGAATCAGGTAATGGGTTTTGGAATTGTTGGGTTGGTGTGTCGGGAAGGGTTGAAAATTGTGGTATAAAATTTGCAGTTGCATTTGCGGGTAATTAACACGTCATTTGATGTTGGAAAACGCTGGTGAGAAAATCGGTTGGTCTATTTGTGGACGATAAACATTTGGGGTGTAGAATTGCTCGAAACCGAGAACGTTTCGTCTGTTTCAATTCGTTGGCAGCGTTTGATTGTTTGGAGAATCTTGAGAAGACATGATTTTTGAAATAAGATGTGAAAGATGTGTAATTTAATGTGTGTAAATATGTGTATATATAGTGGTAAATATTTAAAAAAATTTGTTTTTTTAAATTTGACCGTTACATTAAAAAAGACGTTGTGGGGTGGGGGGGTGGGGGGTGGGGGGTTGTTTTTAAATCTCAGCAAAGTCCAGAGGGGTAAAAGTGAAATATGGCAACGTTCGTCGCACGGTGTTTGGACCCCGGTCACCAATCATCACCGCGGTCACAACCTCAAGTGGGGCAGTGTTACCGCACGTGGTTGGTTGCCACGTCGACCCTGCAGAGGGAGTTGCCACGGCTCCGATTGGTCTAAGGACGGTTTATAATAAAGTTGACAATAAATGTTAAAACTGGGCTAATTCTTGCCGTAAATGGAAATTGTAGGGGGCCAAATGTAATAATTCCAGAAGAAAATTAGAAAATACCGAGGCCTTGTTTAGTATACAAAGTCAAAAACTTTGACCCGCCTGGTAAACGTGTGTGCCGGCTTCTTCATCTCCATTCACAGCATTTGAACATTATTCAAACATTCAAGCATTCAATCATACCATATATTCATTTGGGTTTCTTTCAAAGCTTTTTTTGGAAAATGGGACTCGAAGAAGTTTCAGAACAACAACAACCAGAAGTGGATCTTTTCGATCTGTCACCAGATGCGTTGGTTCTTGAAATCTCCAACAAAGTGGAAGACGCCAGATCGTTATCTGCTTGTATGATTCTCTGTAAACGATTCGAAGATCTTGTTACCCAGATGGACAATGTTACTGTCGAAATTATTTGCCGGAATAAGCTGCCGGAGTTGTCGAATGGTGACTCCGGTTGGCATACGAACAAACCGAAAGCATTCTTCGGGAGATTCATCTTCAAGCCGATTCATGCTCTTCTAGATCGTATGTTTTCAAGGAAATCCAAGGCGTGTTCGCACTGTTCCGATGTTGAAGAAGACAACACCTATAGATTGCCGAATGATTTGCTCAAGAACTTTAAGGAAATCCGGTCTCTGGCCGTGAAACTTCCCGGTCACGACGGTGATATCTCGTCGGATAATGGTTCAGGTGCGTTGTTGAAATGGAGGGCGGAGTTTGGGAAGGAACTCGAGAGCTGCGTGATTCTGGGAGCTATAGAGTTTAAGAAATCAGAAACGAAACCGAAGAACGACGGAGAGGAAACCGGTAAAAATGGTGAAACTTCGCCACCGGCATCGGCCTCTAGTAACTTAACCAATAAGCAGCTTACGAAACGACTTGTGTGGACGATCTCGTGCTTGATTGCGTCTTCAGCAAGGCACCATATGTTAAAGCAGATCATTTCATTAAATCCGATGATACGAGATGTGAAGATCAGCGACGGAAGTAAACAAGGGACGATTCAGATGACGGAGAGGCAGGTGGTGGAGCTGAGGGAGGAGGTGGGTTCCAGGGCGGATATGGATGTGGAAGCAGGAAGAACGAAAGTTCCGGCGGTGACGATAAAGATGTGGTACGTGCCGGTATTGGAGTTGCCGGAATCTGGTTGCGTGATGAAAGGGGCGACACTGGTGGTTATTAGGCCGGCGGTTACGGCGGTGGATAAGGATGATGACGTCAGCTTGGCAATGGGTGCATTTGGAGAGAAGTGCATGGGGGAAGTTGTGAGGAAGTTGATTGAGAGGAAAAAGCATTATACATTTCCAATGAATTCATTTTGATTTTTCGCGGTCAATTGATTCGGTTTAGTTAAGACTTTTAACATTTTGGATTATCCGATTAAATTGAACATTGAATTTATATTCTTCAAAGACAAAACTTCATAAATGGTCCCTGTGGTTTCAGAAGATATCGAGTTTGGTCCCTAACTTTCAAAAACCTCACGCCTAGTCCCTGTGGTTTCAAAACTTTTGTTAGGTGGTCCCCCACCCATATGAAATGACGTATTTACCCTTTTTAATATCTTTTACATTTTCTTTAATTAAAATTATTTAAAAAAAATAAAAAAAATATAAATCTCCCTAACCATCACTACTCCTTATCTGAAAGCTCCTTCTCGTTCTTCTCCTTCTCGTTCTTCACCACCACCGATAACATCAAAACCCTAGAAGATCACTTCACGCTTTTTATCACGAAATCAACCGCAATTCACCGTGATTTCTCAGAAGTTTCGTACTCCCGATACTGTAATGGCATTGTTCGTGAATCCCCATTTACAGAAACCTAATTATCGCGGGAAAATTTTCTCCGGTTAGATAAAGCGGTGTATAGCTTAGGATTTGAAAATCCCCAATTCAGTTTCAATCCCGTTTTCTCTCAAGTTGCATCGTTTTCTACCTAGAAAGCTTACAAGACGCAATCGAAAGGGATTGTTAAGCTTGATGCGGTTCTTAACCTCGTCGGGCCGAACATCATTGATTATTTCTCTGGCAATACTCCACGGCGAAGATTACGGCTTGTTAAGGTCCGGCCACCGCGATTCGAGCCTCGTGAGAATGTCAGAGCTGGGTTTAGGTTATTCGGGTTTTGGAATTCGGATTCTGGGAAGCTCTGTATGGTCGGTTCAGGATCTGTAAGTTCTTTAACCTCTGTCAATGTCGTTTTCAAGCTCAATTATCCCAATTCTTCTGTCCTTGATACTAGTTTGATTAACGGTACATTACAAAGTATAACGCCTGCGGGTTCTCCTACTTATTTTAAACCCATTTCGATCTTGGGTGTTTCACGTATGGGGTATAATTGCACTTACATCAATAAAGAGATCAATAACGATGGTTTTACCCTCTACAATGATATGGAGAATGCCTCTCTGAGTCTGCCCGATGCCCAGAACGATTACGGGCGTGGGCTATGCTCAATCATAACATGGGGTCTTAGATTCGATTTTCCCTGTGTGTGTGGGTGTTTGATATTCAATTGGAAAATGTAAACGATGAAGACGGATATGAGTAACCGCAGGAGGTACGTGCCCTTTCCTCCACTGAAAAACGCATCTTAATTGCAGGCTTTCCTACTTTTCCGACGATGAAGGTGGTGGTGGACGGTGGGCGTGGGCTATGCTCAATCATAACATGGGGTCTTAGATTCGATTTTCCCTGTGTGTGTGGGTGTTTGATATTCAATTGGAAGATGTAAACGATGAAGACGGATATGAGTAACCGCAGGAGGTACGTGCCCTTTCCTCCACTGAAAAACGCATCTTAATTGCAGGCTTTCCTACTTTTCCGACGATGAAGGTGGTGGTGGACGGTGGTGGGAGATAGAAAGAGAAAGAGAGAAGGTGTGTGTGAGAGTTAGAGTGTGGGAGAGTGAGAGAGATGGGTGGGGTGGTTGTATTTATTATTATTATTTTTTTGTTTTATTAAAAATAGATTTTAATTAAAGAAAATGTAAAAGAGTTTAAAAAGGGTAAATTAGTCTTTTTATATGAGACAGGGATGTTCTATGAAAAGTTTTTAAGCCACAGGGACCATCCTTGAGGTTTTTGAAAGTTAGGGACGAAACTCGATATCCTGTGAAACCACATGGACCATTTATGAAGTTTTGTCTTCTTCAAATGGTGTAGTTTTTTATTTTGCAAAGAGTAAAGTACATATTTGGTCTATGTGGTTTGCTTAATCTTGCACTTTTATTCCAAATATTAAAAACATGACGTGGATAATCTTTGTGGTTTGCAAAATGCACGCCGAAAATCCTTGTGTGTTCGAAAACCTTCATATGATATGTTTTTTATCCATATAAAAACACATTATTGTCATTTCCAATTTTTTTCTTTTTCTTTTTATATTTCTAGTAATTTAAAAAAAAACCCCATCCCCATGCCCCCACTTCTCTCTCTCTCTCTCTCTCTCTCTCTCTTTCTCTCTCTCTCTCTCAAACACACACGCAAATTGAATTTTCAAATTCAAAACGCATATTATTGTTGATATACACTCAACCCAGTTCCATATTGAATCTACGATGGGGAACCCTCACCGATGCTAGTAGCAACAAATGGTTCAGTGCAATTGAAAGATATCAAACAAGGAATTCGATAAAACTTGAATTTCATCGATCAGGCATACGAAAGGTTCAGCAACATAGTTTACAATCTTGAAAAGTATGGTGAAACTCGAAGACATGAATTTAACATCAAATTCTTGTATGGTTTGAGGAAGAAGCGGCGTCCGATCATGCTAATTGTTAAGTCCCATTAGAAAATTAACACATACACTTTGTCAATGTTGTTTAATATTCTCAAATCACATGAACCAGATGTGATGATGGGTCAAGGAGATCATTATAGTTCTAGATCTCTAGCTTTGGTGGCAAGCAATGTCGTTCAAGAATCTGAGGAGAACGAACGCGAAGAGGAACCTGCCGATTTCATGGTTAATAAGGAAGGTGAAATAATTGCTTTTTTATATTGGTAATATAAGATTTGTGAAGAAACCGTTTGTGAACGATCAAGGTTCTAGCAAACTCTTTATCATAAACAACTATTCATTTCCCTCAAAGGCTAAACAAGAAAACTTTCACAAATCAGCGGCTGATCCGAAGGTTGTGGAAAACCCTTCTCCAAAGGTTGAAAAAAGAAGAAAATAAACTGACTAGTGATTCTGTATATGTTTGCAACTACTGTTATGGGAAAAATCACTTCGCCAAGTACTGTATGCTTAATAAACAAATGGAGAAGAAAACAAGAGTGAAAGATGAATAATACTATGTAACGAAGTTAAAGGAAGTAAAGGCGAAGACAAAGGATATTTCTCTGATGGCTTCGGATGCAGGGTTGGGTTATGGGACTTATCAGGTTTGGTCTTCAGATTCTTAGGATGAGGAGGTACGAAAGCCATAATATCCATTGCTGAGGTGCCCAATACAACTTAATTCCATGGCTTAGTTTCAGTCGAAAAATATTTGACTGCTGGTGATTTATTGAAATTATTGCCAAATGATGTGTCAATCCTCAAGAAGTCTGTTCCCTTGATTGAAAATGCTTGTGTTGTTGAATGTGATTCTGATTCTAATTCGGATATGGGGGAAATTAATTGTGCTTCTCTATCTATTGTGAATCCTTCCCTCAGATCCAAATCATCCCCGAAGGTATCTCACAATCACCTTCGGAGGATAAAGGAAAATACAAAATTCTTGATTATGGACAAATTGCATCTTTGAAAACCAACTCTTCAAACAACAAAAATGAATGCAAAGAAATTGTCAAATCAAAAATAAAAATTACAAATGAATGTGTTTCCTTTGAAGATTACTCTAAGGATAGTTCAAAAAGGCTAGTCCACATTGCTTTTGTTTATCTGAAGGTTGCCTATTTCAAAAACTCTGTTTTTGAAAGACCGGGCACTTCGCTTCTGGTTGATAAGGATTTAACCAAAACGGTTCAAGACGATAATTCCAAGTAACTGCAGAAGGATTCTTCTCATCTGCGAAAATGATTGAAAACAACATCAACGAATGTTAGAACATAAAAGGATCTAGCACACAAGAACATGTAGTTTCACACAAAAAACGATATTGATCTCACACAGATATCTTGTTTAATTCAATATCGGTAATGTTACAATAACCCTAGCTGCTACATGTATAATAGGGTTGTTTTATGTATATGGAGTATCCCTACAAATCAGGGATAACTCCCAACTATAACAAAGCTATCTAAGGAAACAAGATAATTACAATAATAAACAGATAATGCTGCAGCTGATAGTCTGATGCTGATATAACCTAGGCAGCGTGTGATCCTCTTTGACACTCATCAGATTCATATGCTGATACTGATCAGCCCAACAATCTCCCCCAATATGATGATGTTAAAACTTTAGTGAAAGGAGGATCTGCCAAGTAGGGCAACGTACTCAGCTTCGGTGAGGATCTCCGGCTTGATCCATTTGTACTCGGGGGCATAGAGCTCAGGTTCTCTCTTTTTCAGCTCGTGAGAGATTAGGAGCTGGAAACCCTCAGCACTTTCAACTTTGAAGCACTCGCATCGAAGATGAAAGAGATGATCAGTGGATGCCTTTGGCAAATAAGATGTTCTCATAAAGCACATCTTTGCATCAGCGTCTTCGTAAAACATCCCATGCACCAAACTTCTGATTAGTTTGAGGGCTTCAGCAGGAGCACCATCAAGAGGAACATTGTTTATATCTCTTGATCTGTAAGAAAGCAGATGTTTCTTGATCTGAACATTCCTTCTTCTTCTTCTAGGAGCAAGCTAAGGCCCATTGTCAGGACGTTCAGATGCAGGGACAAGATCAAGATTGTGATCTTTACTCATCCACTTGTGAAGAGCAACACGAAGCTCTTGAAAGTGTAAGCCTTTATGTTACTTGGTTACCTACATCATTACTTCCCACCCAATGAAACCATACCTAGTAACCTCATTAATAAACACTTGTTCAGGAACAAGAGTGTCTTTGTCCTTTCTTTGTAGGTGCAACAGGAGAATCTTTTGGCCCTTGTTCTTGGAGTATCCAACCCTGACAATTGGAAGTAGTGAGTGACTTCTTAAAATTTAAAAACACACCAGCATATTTGGCCAGATCAAATTTTCGATTAATGTTTTCAGCTTGACTTGGTGCATTCTTCGTTTCACCGCCATAGAGTTAAAATGACTCATAAGATCCTGTTGCTGATCAAGTCCACCTTCTTCTTGCACCACCTACTGAGCCATTTGATCATCCTTGAGAGAGATGATTTGATTCGTCATGAAAAGGTTGTGCTCAGCAGCAAGTTCTTCTACCTGATCAACTGACATGCACCACTCTTAAGCCATTTGAAGAATAGATGGGGAGACCTTTTGTCGTTTGGATGACTCTGGTGCTGAAGATGACTCAGCAGAAAGCTTTCTTTTATAGACCAGAGGAACATCATCTTCAAGAATCTCATTAGACAGGTGGTCAGCATCAGGAAATAAGGGATGATCAGAGGAGGTAGGAACAGAAGAACCTTCATCGTCATCTGGGAACGGTTGACCAAGATAGAGGACAATAATGGGATCAACGAGATAGGGTAAATCAAACAAGCCTTTCTCATAATTACTCTCTGAAACCACATCTTCATCTTTCCATTCTTCAGAGACTGACCCTTGCTCCCCCTCAACTTTAGGATCTTCTTCTGATTCATGCTCCCCCTCAGCAAGAGATAAAAGTGTGGCAATAGGCTGAGGTTTATGGGGAACATGAGCAGATGTATCTTGAAAAACAATCAGCTAAAGAGCGTTTGGTTGCTCCCACTGAATAGTAGAGACGTCCTTGATATGAAACTAAGGGCCTCCTTGAAATTCCTGACTTTCAGAGGAAGGATTGGAGTCCACCGTGACATTGACATCATTCTCCCCCTTTTTGGCATCATCAGCAGGAGGAGGTGGAGGATTACCAGGCGGAGGTGGTGGCTAATTCGAAGGACTCCCGAGAGGGGATGGAGGCTAATATTGAGACCCGGAAGCAGTATCAGGATGACAGCAGAGATCCCAAGCAAGAAGGTTTTTAATATTAGTGACATTGGTCTCGATTTTGAGAAGAAAAACGGAATGGGACTGAGATAGTTCCACTAAGGTCTGGAGCGATGTTTGAATGCTATCAAGTTGAGATGTATCGGCAGTGTTTGCAAGCTTAGTCGCCAGTGGAGTGTTTAATTAAGGTGTCTACGCCATAACTATAATTGATACATGTGTTTGAATTGATGGCAACACAGTCCTTTTGGGTTGCCCTCATAACCTGGCAGAGGACAAGATTGCATATATAGAGAGAGATTGATATATTATAGAGATAATATATTAATAAAAAAGGGAATAAATAATTTGTTAATATATTATGAGAATAATATATTAATTTGAAATTATGATATTTAATTAAGATTAATCAGAAATTAATTTGGAATTAATTTTGGGATTAATTGGACTAATTAAATATGTAGGGGTTGAACTATAAATTATTCAAGAGTTGGATAATTGACAAATATATATATATATATATATATATATATATATATATATATATATATATATATATATATATATATATATATATATATATATATATATATATATATATATATATATATATATATATATATATATATATATATATATATATTATTTATGGAGCATTTTCTTATTTATTGTAATGATAAGTCAACTAGCTTGTATAAAAAGTGGGTTATCATATCAGAAGCTTAAATATGGCAGTTATCTGTCATAAGACTTATCAGACCTGGACTATAAATAGAAGGCCTCCCCACCCTCATATTCATGCCATCTACAAGGGTTCTACCCTTCTTTTCTCTTGCTTTCTTGCTTGCCAAGGTGTTGGGTGTGAGCCATTAGAGGCATTACATTTGTGGTGCTAGCTTCCAAGAGATCTAAGGATCAAAATGTTAGTTTTCTTTATGAAATTTATTTGATTCTTATTTTGTTAATAGTTATAGGTTCAATAGATGAAAACATAGATCCTTTAGGGTGCATATGAACTGAAGTATTTTATGTTCATAGTTTGCTTAAAAACCCATCAGTGGTATCAGAGCTAGATCTGTTTTCTGTTGAACTGTTAAAAGGATTTAATGGAATTAAACCCTTGGTCTTAAGGATTTTAAAATTGTGTCTAGGGTTTTAGAAACCCTAGCCTCCACCCTTAAAATCTCAAAAATAAGGAGGTGGCCTTTTAGGGTTTCTTTATTTTTGGTAATTGTGATTATCTAATAAATGGAAACTCTTGACCCTTATTTTAGATTACTTGGTGGGCAACATTAGGATTAAATTAAATTGTTTAATTAGTTAATCCTCATGTGATTTAATTAATTTAATTAACAGTTAAATAAAAGACAAACATTAAATCACCTTAAGGTTTAATTTTAAATTTTAAATTTTAAAATTTTAAATTTTCGAAAAAAATTTAAAAGGAGAAAACCTAAATATTTTAAATGTTTAAAATACACCTTATACATATTATTATTAAAAGTTAATACCTATATGTATAAGATTAAGTCAGTCAAATCGCTAGTATGCCTCATTTAGAAAACTGGTCTATACGCGGCGGGGGGGGGGGGGGGGGTATAAGGAAACTATCTATAAAATGGCGGTTGAATGGGTGTCCACTCTCACCCACCACTCCCTTGATTAGTGGACTGTCGTCAGCAGAACGGGTTTGATGGGAAAAAGCTAATCTCATTAAAAGTATAATGCTATTAGTGACAAAGTACTAGAACCTTTAAAATCCAAACTCTAGCTACTTAGGAAAATGTGAAAAGTAAGCTTAACCATGAAGTTACACATTACACTTTGTGGGTCGTTAGTGGAGCGTGGGTACTTAACCAGCATACTAATTGAGACCCATAAAGAGTGGTGATGGGTATCTCATGTTTTTGTCATTGTTGATGGAGCTGTGCGGATAACCGGCACATCAGACATTGAGGTTACCAAGTAATTTGCATGGTTATTTCACATCTTGTTTGTGATCCTCGGCATCCCAGTCACAAACAGAAGAGCATAATCCGAGATTAAATATGCCATTGACCCCGGTCAATGAATCTCACTGATCTAGGAATTTCATTATACTGAAATTGATAATAGTGTATCTACCTTAATGAACATTATCTTGTGATTACGACATCCCTTTTCACACCATAATTGGGGCATTTTGGATCCTAGCCTTATTAAATATTAAATTGGGTAATTATTTATAAGGACAAAAGTTAAACTAATAAATTTTGATTTTATAGATGTCTGAAGATAGTGTCAACTCTCCTCCTCCTCCTCCTAGAGCCATTCCTGAGAGCTTCAAGAAATTCTTAATAAATACAACTATGCTGACTGGACTGAACTACATGGATTGGATCCATTAATGGAGATTGACCATGAGATACGTAGATAAAGAATACATTATCAACTTCCCACTTCCCTTCCTACCTAAGCATGGGGTCTCCCAACAGTTGATTGACCACCATTACTTCCTGATTAGTGAGGACGAAGAGGTTCGTCTCCTCATGTTATCGACCATCGACCCGCCATCCACAGGGATTTTGAATTCCTGGGGCCACATGAGTTGATACAACTGGTTGAGGAAATGTTCCAAGAACCGGTTATACAGGAAAAGCCTAGGATCTACGAGAAGATTAGTAAGATCAAACTAAAGAAGGGAGGAAAGGTTGGTGATCATTTCCTCAATATGGAGGAATGTATGGAAGAACTATACCAGATTGGTCACCCCATGAATCATGAGATGAGCATAAACATCTTGCTTGCCTCTCTGACCAAAGAGTATGAACCGTTCATACAAATTTACGAAGAGAGGGAAGATCACAAGACCTTCAGGAATATGTTTCAAATGTTGACTCTCTATGAGTCGTTCATGAAGAAAAAAAATAATGGATTGGGTCCAGCTTGGAAGCGCATCAGGAGTCCACCTGGACGAGTCCTGGGATGTCTTAAGCTAGGAGTCCATGGGGCAAGGTATAGGCACAAGAAGATTAGAAGACGCTCTAAAGCCAAATCGTTTGGCTACTTAGGTATATCTAAAAAAAACTCTAAAACTCCTTATCCTTAATTCCTTGATACAAGATGTGATTGTCACATTTGCTTTATATGCAGGGTCTCAGTAGGACACAGGACATTGATGCATGGAAGCATATTCGGATTGGATCTCGAGCTCGTGCATTTTTGGAGTTTAGTTAGATATTATGATATTGTTATTAGTCGATAGATAGTACGATATTATTTTCCACATAGTGCATTGTTTGAGGATATTTTTAATTAATAAAAGTTATTTTTCAAAACATGATTGTTTATATTATCCTTGAAATGTTGTGTGAGTGTATTGATTAATAACATGAATGTTGATGAATCCAAAGTGTATTGGATTTATGGATTGTGTTTGTATGATTGTTAAAATAAGTTTTATAAGAAATACTTCAACCAAAGATCCAATGGGCAGGATTTTGGAATCAATTGACTTGGAGTCACTTGATGAAGTTAGTTTCTTGATAAAATTAGTTATTGAAAGAAATGAATCAACCAAGGACCCGATGGGTAGGATCTTGGAATCATTTGACTTGGAGTCAAAAGATGAATTCATATCTTGAGCAAGTAACAAAGTCATAAAGTTTACATTAGAATGTAAGGAACATTAAAATTATGAGCAAAGAAAACACAATGGTTATTGTTAATTGCTCAAATCAACAAGGAAAAACATAAATTAATTATACTTCATAATATTTGGCATTCGGTGTGACAAATATAGCATCACTTATCAGAATAAGTGATTAGTTGAAACCTTGAACTGTTCAAGAACTTCAAAGGAAGTATAAGATCAAAAAAAAACTGAGTAAAACATAACTGAGAAATTGTTTCACAGTTCTTCCTCTTTCAAGAACATTAATGGTTATAATGTGTCTTATGGAAGATCGAACATTGATCGAAACAGTTCGATCCCCGACGTATTAGATACACTTCCAATTAGTTTCCGATAAGTTAGACATTCCACCAGTCAGTCGATATAACCATATTCCAACCACATCATAGACTAAGTAGGTTGCACAGACACCATCTGAGGTGTAAAGCAGGGTTCACCCCTTCTAGTACATAAATATTTGTTTAGGGTCATGGAGTGTTTTTGTCTAAACCTCATAACATGACTGAACCTGATAACAAGTGTCATTTCATTAGCCATTCCGCCTGTACCTTCAAATGTAAAGTCCCTTTAAGAACTCATATTCTAAGGAAACCGTGGGAGTATGATAATCCTGAAAGAGTTCAGGGATCAGCCAAGTGAAAGAACCTTTAGTCATCACTAAGACTTGACCAGGAATCAGAATCCTGTTAAACCTGACATATCATTCTTGTAGCAAACCAGTAGTGTTGGTCACCGTCATAAGGAGTTATGATCTGGGTGACATACCGGTTATTGGTAAAACACTAAAGTAGGTATGGATAAGCAATCCTGTTACTTGGAAGCATTGGTGAGCCCGATTGCCACCAAATAAGAGAAATTAATAGTCAGACTCAGTCTGTGTGACGATTTGACTGATTTTAGACCTGGATAAGAGCCAGTGGGAGTAATTAAATCATTAAAAGAAAGGAACATAGATTAAAATGTACCTATATTCTAAACAAGAATGGTTGAGTGATGCAATTCTCATAGTTATGTGATTGACTCTGAGAGAGACGCTCTCAACATAACTAAAACAAATCTGAAAGGATATTGTTTGCTATCACTACAGCTTGCAAATCTGTCACACCCCAAAACCGTATTGGCGGAATAGTTTAAGGGTGGATGACTTCATGAACAATATCATAACAAGGTTTAACAATAGTGAATTCCAAGCACACAACCATCATTAATCAATTGCAAATGTTACAAAGTTTTAATTGTTTCATGTTTCAAATACAATTGAAATGATATCAAAAAATAGACAAAAACGACGTCGTAACATCCCTTCTTGTAGCGCCTGTATTTACCTTAACAATTTCTTGAGAATACAAGTAGTTGAAAAAGTGTCAACAATTAAGTTGGTGAGTTCATAAGATTTTGCGTAAGAAATATCCTTTGTTTGTAAGCAATAGTGTTGAAAACAAAGAAAATCCAATATTTTCTCATAAAATGTCCAAGTCTTTAAATCCCAAAGACTAAAATGTAATATGTAACTGTAGTGTGAAGTTCCTTAGAAATGTATTTTTCCACGTAAACAATTTATAAAAATAATAAGTTGATTATTTTCCCATGTGAGATACCCTATAACCATATTGTGACTAGTTGGCCTGCTGCGACGTTCTTCAGGCGTCGGAATGTTAGACATTTGGACACCTCAGACCTGCAGGTCAAGCTGTAGCTAGCAGCTCAGGTGCGGGGTTGTCAAGCCCCGTATAGATCTATACTCAAATATCGCGCTCTCTTACCGAGACTCTGGTTATAAAAGTTCAGGACTTATAGTAGGTACTTATAAAAGTACTGTGAAGATTCATCTCACAAAAATGTATGTATTCCAATCAACTTGTTTACGTACGATTTGTTTATAAAAACTCTTGTAATCGTCCATTATCATTTTTTCCATGATAATATAGTATTGTTTAATAATTATATAATTTTATATAATTATTTTTGTCATGTTCAAACGTCATAATAACCTTGTATTCATAAACTATTCCAATAATAGTCTATTTTTAGTATTGCGTCGTAATAATCATATTTTTGTGAATAATAACGAAGTAACTTATTCAGATGATTATAAATATCATCTTTTGAGATATTTCTCACAAAAATGGTGTAATAACTTGATTATAACCATTTTTGCTAGAAAATAGTGATTTTATTTATAAAAACGTATTTTTTACTAGTTTCCGTTTTTATAACGTTTTTATCCAAAATCTAGTATTTTTGTACACTTTATTTGTAGTTTTGTAAATTTTACACATCTTAATATGTCAAAGTGTTCATAATACATGGATCTACTCATATCTCATGCCAAGTTCATTTTTATAACATTTTTGTCCAAGAACTAACATTTTACACACTTTATTTATAATTTAGAGACTTTTACACTTAACATTATATATCATTATGAACATCTTTCAAAGAGTTATCCATATTTCATGTCAAAAGCATTTTTACACAAATATTAACTTTATAAACTTGTGTAAATCAATATATATAACATTTAAACACATATAAACTTGAATAAAACAACATTTATAGTAAAAGAACTTGTATTCTTCCCCAAAAAGGTTTGAAAAGATGAAAATGAGGGATATGAACTCACATTGAGTGGTTGATATTAAGGTTTCTTGGTAGGAGATTGGAGAATTTGGTTCTAGGACCCGGAGGACTCTTGGACAAAGCTATTATCCAATGGATTTTTGTGAGTATGTGTGTGTAAAAGAGTAAATGAAGGTATTTAGAACTTAAATCACTAGATGATCATAACTTACCAAGAAGGCTTTCAAGATCCTTGAAGATGATGAAGATTTGAGCTCAAAAACCTTTGGACCAAGCTATTATCCAATGGATTTTGATGGATGTTAGTGTGTGTAAAAGGTGTAAAACTTGTGTTATGTTGTTTAGAATCAAAAGATGGATGAAGCTTACCACTTTATCTTGTGAAAATAACTTGGAAATGAAGCTTGAGGATGATGATGGTGGTGGTGTTTTGAGCCGAGAGCAAGAGGGGGAAGAGAGAAAAGAGAGTGTGGTTTGGTGACTTGGTTCAAAAGATGAGATCTTTGTTATCTTTATTTGTTTTATTATTAGTTTTAGGTTAGGTTTCTTTACATTATAATATGTATAGGTTAGATTTGATTGAATGGTGCACTAAGATTGGCTTGGGGAATTGTTTCCAGCCGATGGGGGGTAGGGGGGGGTGGGGTGGGTTAGTTTTTATAAAATAGCAACATACTTTATAAAAATAAGTGATTTTTATAAAACAGTAAGTCGTTTTAGTGAAATTTTGTGCGTTTTTGACGAAACGAAGTTCTAAATAATTATTTTGCATGAAAACATTGTCAAACATTTATTTTTATTGAATTATAGCTCGTTGGATATCGAAATACGCGTTTAAGCACAGTATTCTTCCGTTTTCGCGATTTTTGACGTTTTACCGGAAATTGCATTTAGCTTTGAAATTAAATACTAGATATTATTACGTTACTTATCATATGAATTGTTATTTCATATTTGATGTTTAAGGCATCACATTTTGTATTTTGAGTCCAAACCCTGTGTACATTTATCCGTTCACAGCGATTTAATGGTTGTAACTTCCACATACGAACTCCGTTTTCGACGTTCTATATATCCACAGGTTCGTATTTACGAGTAGATTGTTTTATGAATATTATTATTCTCAAAATAATAATCATACGGTTATCGAATTTTTACGCTACAGTAGTTTGCTGTCCGTATTTTCGACTTTTAATCGGTAATTGTTTTGACTTAGCATACGTAATACTATAATATAAATAATTCATCGCAAAAGTTATGGAAAATAACTTTTCAACATATAAATTAACGTATGCTTCGTTTGACTACAGTTGACTTTTGTTGACCAAAATTTACAATTGTTACATCATCTACCCGTTAGAGAGAATTTCGTCCCGAAATTTAACTCTTGAGTGGATCCTCAATGGTTTGGGAAGAGATGTGGGTACTTCTGCTTCATCTGGTCTTCACACTCCCAAGTAAATTCTGGTCCACGCTTGGCACTCCAATGGTCCTTAACTATCGGTATGCGGCTCTGTTTCGTCCTCTTGATCTCTCTATCCATGATCTCTACGGGTTCTTCCAGAAAATGAAGGTTCTCGTTCACCTCGTTCTCGTCGAGCGGAATGACAAGGGTTTCATCGGACATGCATTTCTTTAAGTTGGATACGTGAAAGGTGGGATGGACATTGCTGAGCTCCTGTGGTAGTTGAAGTTTGTAGGCTACTGGGCCGATCCTAGCAAGGATCTCGAAGGGCCCAATGTATCTGGGGTTCAGCTTCCCACGCTTTCCGAAGCATATCATTCCTTTCCATGGCGAGACCTTCAACAACACTCGGTCACCAACCTGGTATTCCAAAGGCTTGCGTCGCTTATCTGCATAGCTCTTTTGTCGGTCACGTGATGCTTTCAATCGTTCGCGGATCTGAACGATTTTCTCCGTTGTCTCTCGTATGATATGTGGACCGGTGAGAGTACTGTTAGGTACTTGGCCTCTGGCTAGTTGAGTATCACCCACTTCAGCCCAGCACAGAGGGGATCTGCACTTGCGTCCATATAAAGCTTCAAATGGAGCAACTTTGATGCTAGTGTGGTAGCTGTTGTTGTATGAAAACTCAACGAGCGGTAAGTGGGTGTCCCACGCCTTACCGAAGTCTATCACAGAAGCTCTCAACATGTCTTCCAACGTTTGGATGGTTTTTTCACTTTTCCCGTCCGTCTGTGGATGGTACGCTGTACTCATGTCAAGTCTGGTTCCCAAGGCTTTTTGCAATGATTGCCAAAATCGTGAAGTGAATCGACTATCTCTATCTGAGATAATAGAGATTGGCGCACCGTACAATCGTACTATTTCTTTGATGTACGTCCTTGTAAGTTTCTCCATCTTGTCGGTCTCCTTGATTGGCAGGAAGTGAGCGGATTTGGTTAACCTATCGACGATTACCCAAATGGTGTCTAACCCACCAGTTGTCTTTGGTAATTTGGTTATGAAGTCCATGGTTATCCGCTCCCACTTCCACTCGGGTATTTCTGTTTGTTGTAGCAGACCCCAGGGCTTTTGATATTCTACTTTAACCTTGGCGAAAGTTAGGCACTTGCCCACGTAAGTAGCAATTTCTGCCTTCATGTTTGGCCACCAATACAGTTTCTTGAGGTCCAGGTACATCTTGTCGGACCCAGGGTGAATGGAGTATCTAGTTTTATGAGCCTCATTCATGATAATGTCTCTGTATCCGCCAAACTTCGGGGTCCAAATTCGGTTCATGAGGTAACGAGCTCCGTCTTCCTTAATTTCGAGGTTTTTATCCATCCCTCGCAAGGCTTCGTTCGCGAGATTCTCAGGTTTTAAGGCTTCTAGTTGCGCCTCCTTGATTTGAGTGGACAAATGGGAATGGATTGTTATCGACAGAGACTTTACTCGGCGACCCGAGTACTCTTTCCGACTAAGGGCATCTGCCACCACGTTGGCTTTTCCTGGATGATAACGAATTTCGCATTCGTAATCACTTAGTAAGTCGTTTTAGTGAAATTTTGTGTGTTTTTGACGAAACGAAGTTCTAAATAATTATTTTGCATAAAAACATTGTCAAACATTTATTTTTATTGAATTATAGCTCGTTGGATATCGAAATACGCGTTTAAGCACAGTATTCTTCCGTTTTCGCGATTTTTGACGTTCTACCGGAAATTGCATTTAGCATTGAAATTAAATACTAGATATTATTGCGTTACTTATCATATGAATTGTTATTTCATATTTGATGTTTAAGGCACCACATTTTGTATTTTGAGTCCAAACCCTGTGTACATTTATCCGTTCACAGCGATTTAATGGTTGTAACTTCTACATACGAACTCCGTTTTCGACGTTCTATATATCCACAGGTTCGTATTTACGAGTATATTGTTTTATGAATATTATTATTCTCAAAATAATAATCGTACGGTTATCGAATTTTTACGCTACAGTAGTTTGCTGTCCGTATTTTCGACTTTTAATCGGTAATTGTTTTGACTTAGCATACGTAATACTATAATATTAATAATTCATCGCAAAAGTTATGGAAAATAACTTTCCAACATATAAATTAACGTATGCTTCGTTTGACTACAGTTGACTTTTGTTGACCAAAATTTACAATTGTCACAAAATCATAGCAAGATCGGATGGTCTGAACCGCTTCCCAGAAATGGAAAACCACAAGGGTTGTGTGTAAGACACAACCAACAGGGTTTTAAACATGCCAATACAAAAGGTACATAGCCCCGAAGCTCGTCGGACGGGCACCTCGCATGGAAGGATCTTTGGATTCTCAAATATGCCAACAGTTTGGATTTGGTGAATAGTCCAAAAGAGTCCTGTAATTATGTCAAAAGTGTTGGACTTTTTATTCTCAAAGTATGCCAAAAGGTTTGAGTTTGTGAATAGTCTGAGAGAGTTCCAGAACTATGTCAAAGCTAGTGGGAGTATCATTAAGATCTACATCTCAATGAATGTCGGTACATACTGTTCTTGGAAATATCTCTTATCATTACAAAGTGTAATGACTCGACATAAGAAATGATTTTCTATGAAAGACCTGAAGGAGATTCGATATACTCAAGTGGTTACCAGTATCTATCAGATAGATAAAGTCGTCAGTATTGACCGTGCCTGTGTGTAAGTATGATCTTGATAAGCTTCAATATACAAGACTACAGAAAAGGGATTTTCTAGAAATCATGACACGAGGATTATGGATTTTGAAAGAGTTCATAATAGAACTTATATCGGATTCAATGAGCTGCCGCAAATTGAATCGATCACGTGTGTCATGAAATGGTCCTGAAAAATTGATGCTTAGAGCATAGCAAGTTGGATTCAGGACACCACCTGGCTTAGGATACTAAACTGGACAGTTAAACACAAACATGAGAAATCATGCTATAATAGGAGGAATGTAATAATAATTTGAATTGAGTTTCAAATTTGTAATTGTTAATATATATGACACTATGAGACTACATGGTTGGAAAGTTTCGTTGGGATAATGATGGAGCGTGTGTGGTTTACCGGCACATCAGTTATCACCTTGAAATCTTTTTGACACCGAAAGGGTGAAGTCATATGGACTAAAGATCCCTAGAACCATGAGAAGTCAAAGGAAACAATGCCATTTCATAAATGGTCTCAGGAGAGGGAAAACCAAAATGACACATTGAGAAAACATCGAAATGGTGTCCGATCGGATTGTCTGCAATGATATGTAACAATGTAAGACATTCTGAATACGTAGAAAGAGTGAAGGTCATTTTGGGTATAAAAGACATATAAATATCTAAATTGAAAGTTTAATAGAAATCTAGAAACACATATAACAGTATTATAATAAATCTGATATGGAGATTGCCTCGTGGAGACTTGGTAATGAGCAGGAGTAGCTACCTGTCAGATTAGCGTTTCACTTTGCATGTTTTACTTCCCGAATAGTTGGCTTATTCAAAACAACTACAGTCGTTCATACTTTTGGACGTAAGTAGTGAACTAAGACTGTCATGAATTGGATTGTAGACTATCTAAGGAGTTAGACATAGCAATGGCATTGCTGCAACATATGAGTACTCAGAAATGGAGATTTGAGTATTAGATCAACTCGCGCTCAGAGAATTACTTCATGGATTATATCACGAGTAATTCTGAGACGATAATATCTTATGGTCTTGAAACAGAGACATATGAGTTGAAATTTACAAGTCGGTTGCCCATTGGTGATACGTAAACACAGTAACTCGATGTTATAAAACATATCGTTGTACGCGATTTGATGAGTAAAGGATACAAGGATATGAGTCGAAGTTTATTCGTTTCTTTTGCCCTAACGGGAAAAGCGATATCTGTGGTCCCCTCGGTGATTTGGTGTTGACTCAGTGCTGGCCAGCCAGGACAAATTGATGTGTTTAATTAAAAGTCCTATGTAATTACAAATCATGGAACCGGGAAATAGTATCGGACTGAGATTGATTCTAATCCATGTGACATGCCTAGGTCGTCGTGCAGTCAAAAATAGTAAAACCTCACTCACACTAGTATAGTGGTAGTTAGGGTCGATCCACAGGAGTTTCGTGGTCAAGCTAGGTGATAGATTACTAGTATCAGTGTCACGCTACAACCAGAAGGACTAGTCTCTACTTTACCAAAAACAGTCCAAAAGCATAAAAACCAATAATGTCCAAAACAAAGCATAAGCTTAAATGAAACTAAAAGCAAAACTTCATCTAACTTGCTTACTGAAATCAGAAATATAATTTAGAAACAGAAACAACCAAGATCAAGCCAAAAGCATAAAGCATCCAAACGTCAAAAATACCAAAACACCAATAAACATGTAACCGAATGATTTATTGCATAAAAATCAGATCCAAAGTATTCAAAACAGTAAACAACTAAAATCATAAATTTTAACCTAATGCTAATGGTTGTCACACCCAATAACACCAAGCTAAACTACTAAAACAACTCAAACTATATGAAAACTAAGTGAAGAAACATAAATACCACGAATGGCGACTGAAAACCGAAACTTGGAGTCAAAGAAGTATTGTATCCACCTTGTGGGTCGTTCCTTTGCTACTGATTTCGACCTAATGGCCTCTATTTATAGTTGTGGAAAATAAGTGGCCGCGTCGCGCAGCATTGATATCCGCGGCGCGCATGTAGGGTTATCCCCGTTTTTTCGTCATTTGCATTCTTCCCACCGCCTCATCGTTGACTTAGCGCAGCGCTCCCTATGCTTCCTTGCGACGCGCGTGTGAATTCGT